>OY720430.1:25477843-26724746 GCA_963082735.1 Pocota personata | reverse complement strand
GTCTGCATGGCGGCAGGAGGTATAGAAGAGCCATTCACTTGGAGGGAAGAATGAATAGCGACAGCTATATTGATATCCTTAAAGGCATCCAATCGTAAAATATATGCTTGCTGCCATAAATTCCTATAAACGATGGAATGCTTTTCAAATTAAAACATTCAGTCTTGGCGTGGCCATCTCAATCCCCAGACCTGAACCAGATTGAACACATGTGAGCACTGCCAAAAATGAGGATATAGAACAATAATCCGACATCCTTACGAGTAGTAGGCCTAAAGAGCGTTATACGACAAGAATGGGAAAAAATCTGCCCGGAAAAATGTTTTAATTTTTTTTTTTTTTAAATTAAAAATTTATTTCAAAGCAAAACAGAGCTACAAAAATACATTAGTTTTAAAAGCTTTTACAGTTTTTGCATGAAATAGTATAACATACTGTAATATGCGGGCTACGGCTCGAGTAGATAAAACAATATTCTGTGAAATTATTTCTTTATTTTTCTAGTCTATAGAACAATTCAGGTTCACACTATACTATTCTTCGCAATTCTTTTCTTACAATGTCTCTTTCCTCTCTAATCACTTATCTCCTTTCTTCTACTTAATTCACAAATCCAAACTAATTACTTCTTCTTGTTAAATCTCAACTTTCAATTTATCACAAGATTACAACTTCGCCCATTATCACTTTTCTAATCTCTTCGCCACAGTTTAACAACTACTGCTGCTTTCTCAATCGCCATCTGTCCTTATATAGCAGAAGTTTCTGATAGCCAGAAACTTCTAGCAAATTCTTCGACCACTGGAACAAGAGAAATAATTCTTGCAGTTATAATTCCCTTTTATCCCTGATATTATTCGTCTCTTTCGTTGACATGAGCTGTGGAGACTTCGTCCCAGACACGAACCTCGAATGAAAGGACAGTTCGAACCAAAATTCTGCCAGAATGAAAAGTCACTTCGGAATTTGTTGCGTCATATTTTTAGGGGGCGTAGTTATTATTATGCTACAATACACTCAGTTGTCAGGTGACAAGAGGCAAATGTATCAGATAATAATTAAAGTATTATTAAAACAGTTGATGGGGAGAATTAAAAAATAAAATAAAAAATAAAGTTAGGTAGGTTACTACGTGCTATATATGTACATATTCTTGAAACAAAGTTAATATATAAACGAAAGATAAATGAAAGATAAAAAGCAAAAATGAAGCAGAAGATCCAAACAAAATCAAATTAAATTATATTATAGGAACAAAAAATTCTTCAATTGCAGAATATTTAAGAGATAAAAGCTACTTTTTGATATTAAACAAGAGACTGTTTTCACTCTTTCGCCTCTAAGGTTTTCAGGTAGTAAATGAAACAGTCGAGGCGCAGTGACAAAGTAAAGCCGTGAAAACTGCATTTTATTGACAATAGGTAATGTGACACAATTTCTGGTATTGACACGTAAATTGTAGTTTTCATCTAATCTAACAGCATAGAATCCAGAATTTTCAAAAAAATTTTTTTAAAACTTTGTGACAATATAAGTGCCTTTCAAGGAACAGGAATAACTCAAAACTAGGAGTGCAACGATTTACTTTACACATAATTCTAACTGCATGTTTTGTTTTATTAATAAAGGTTTTATATTAATAAAGTACGAACCACCCCAGCAAGATAATCTATACTGCAGCTTGGATTTTAACAAACCATTGTAAACTAATTTTAAGATGGGTAAACTACAGTAGAGACTGGTATGATAGAGCTGTTTAACTATTCTATTTAGATACAGCTTCAGATAAGAAGTATTCTACTTCCAACTGAGCTTATAATCCAATATAATACCCAAATGTTTTAAAATGAGGACACGTTCAATTTCGAAGCAATCGTCACTGCAGCTTTGATTGTCTTTAAAGGTAACAAAATTGTGCTGGCAACCAACTAAACAAAATCGTGTGCAACTCGGCGAATGAAAATATATAGGGAAATCATCACACATTGTACCCTTGATATTAAAGAACATAAATTTGGTTTTCGTGCTGATTATGAGTCTTTGCTGCTTGAACCACTTTCTTAGGATATCTAAATCATTATTAACATCCAAAAATAGATTAAAATAATTGGTATTAGAATACGAAAGAGCAGTATCGTCAGCAAAAGCAGTTAGTTTACCTTTAAAGGGTTGGATAAATAAAGAATTTACGTAAATTAAAAATAAGATGGGACCCATAACAGAACCCTGTGGAACACCCATTGCCTTCCTTTTTTTTAAATATGAAGCAAACCACTCATGGATAAAATCTCTAAAACCCGCGTGATAAAGCTTATCTAATAGTAAAGTGTGGTCCACCATATCGAAAGCTTTGGTAATATCTATGAATAGGGCAGCAGAGATCTTAGATGCATTTACACTATTATGTATTTCTCCAATTAATTTAAGTAAAGCATTCTCTGTAGATATGCCACTCCTAAAACCAAACTGGCAATCACTGAAAACTTCGTGCTGTTTAAAAAAGATAAAACTCTAGTCTTCATGCCTCTTTCGAAAATTTTCGAAAACACTGACAGAAGGGATATAGAACGGTAATTGTTTAAAACCATTGTATCACCTTTTCTATGGAGTGGTATCACAATCGCTGTTTTCAGTGTCTCCGGAAAAATTCCACGCTTGACGCAGAGATTAAAAATATAGCTCAAGATATCTGCAATCTGAAAAGAAATTTTCTTCAAGACATAGCTGGAGATCTGATCAAAAGGAGATGAATTAGTAGTTTTAAGAGACGTAATGATTCTATGAATCTCAAATGCCGAAAATTCTTCAAAGAAAAAGGTTTGTGATTGCGAACAGATTTTCATCCAAAAACTGAAAGAAAAAGTTCAGGAACATAGTGTCTAATATAGTGTGATGTAAATTCATTATTTTTCTACGGATTTGTCTAATGTTATAGAAAACTACCATCAAAAAGACATGACTAAAAAATGAAAGTGCATAACTAGTGCCATATTCTTATTCAGATAAATTTGAAAATTTCCCTACTCCATGACTTGATGAATCGAAACTACTAGTTGTAATTTGTTTGTCTATTTTTAAATCCATACAAGCGGCTATTGCTATCAGTCCGCATGTGAAAAAGGTACACTGGTTCTGATAAAGGCGTTTTTGATGAATTTTCTCGCACATGCGAACTAAATCACAAACTCTTAGACGACTTTCTCTCAACATCTCTCACCAACTTCTCCGTAAACTCAACATGGAAATTCATTTGAATAGAATACAAAAGTTTTGTACTTCATCCAGGAATGAATTTTTATAAAAACTTTAGTTTCCCTCCAAACGTCGAGAGTATTAGTGCTGTGTGAAAAGTTACGGGTATTCGTAATGTAAATGGGAATCTTTTGCGAAATATTCGAATCTGTGGAAAGTATTCATACGAAACTTGTGAAATTGATTTTATTATAGCTACAATGGTGAATGAACTTTAATACGAATTGCTAGAAGAACGATTTTTTTTTTTTAAACATTTATTTGTTGAATTTCACGCAATAAGGTTTTTTTTTAAAAAAAAATTGAGGATAATACCCATGCAAGAGAACGTAAGTTTAATGTATGAATCTTATCTGTACAAGATCTCCTTTGTATGATACATACATTTTAAATCTGACTCTAAAAAAATTGTAACTTTGGAAATGTTCTTTTAAAATGACATTGTACGAGTACACCCAAAGCTATAAAAAAAATTGTAAAAATTGATAAAGTTTCTACCTACCTGTTATTGCTGGTTTGTAAATTTGTTTGCTATGAATAATTGTGACAGTGAAAATGTCTCCAAAAGCTGGATAGCTATGGATAAACATCAAAGCGTCAACCTACTCAAAATCCCATTTCGTTCACTATCCCCATGCAGGAGTGCTAGCTCGGTATTTTAGCTCATGAATCCAAGTGTAGGGTTCCATTAATTTTTTTTATAATTTTTATAGTATTACCACTGAAGAAATTCTTTTAGAAATTTACATTTAATAGTAATTGTTCAACCTTTAAGAGGAATGTTAAATTAGTTTTCAGTGTGTGTATGCAAAGGGTGTCCCAAAATTCACGCAAGAAGTAATTTTGATAGAAAATACAGATTTTTCATTAAAAATTGTAAATATTTTATTGATTCATAAAGTGTACAGTATAAGGCTATGTATGGAATAACATATCAAGTAAATGACCTCCACGGCTTTGCTGGCACATACACACTCTTTTGTCGAAATTTTCCATGACTGCTTTGCATAAATGTGGCTGAATTTTGTTGATACAGCGCTCAATTTGCTCCTTCAAGGCATGGGTGGTCATCAACTTGTTGGCATAAACCTTAGACTTAAAAAAACCCTAAAGAAAAAAGTCCAACGGGGTTAAATCGCATGATCTGAGGTCACTAAAACGGGAAATTACACGACCAGGAAATGACTCATGTAGTAATTGAATTGTTTCTCGGGTTGTATGGCATGTGGCACCGTCTTGTTGAAACCACATATCGTCCACATCCATATCTTGCAATTTAGGCACAAAAACTGGATTATAATAACACAACATTAACTGTTACTGCCTAACCAGCCGCATTTTCAAAGAAGAACGGTCCGATAATGCCTCTAGCCCAAATTCCACACCAAACAGTGACACGTTGTGGATGCATTTCAACAATCACTCGAGGATTTTCTGAATCCCAAATTCGATACTTTTGACGATTATCAAAGCCATCAAGATCAAAATGAGCCTCATCACCGAAGATGAAGACTTTTATGCATGAATATGCAAATATACCGTAAGATACGCTGTAGAGAACTTCTCGAAATGTCCAATTCTTGACCACAGTGCCGATTTGATGTTCCTGGACTCTCAACAATACTTTCACGAACTGCTTCGATGTTTTGTCTGAGTATCTTAGATCACTAATTGATCCAGTCTCAGTGAATTTTTGAAGTTAAATCACTATTCCTTCCATATTTTGTACGACAAATGCGAACTGTAGCTGCCAAACCTTCATTATTTTCAAAATATTGCTCAACAATAAAAACGCATTGTTTTTTCATGTAGTACTTCATTTTTAATAACCCTGAACTGTCAGCTGTCACGCTGTTTTTTTTTTTTTGTTTTTTTTCGTTGGCAACACTTTACCGCATAAATGGCGCAAAATTCAAATCTTAAGTGAATTTTGGGACACCCTTTACGTACATAGATACATCTGTCTTTAGCTCGTTAATGAATTGAATACTAGGTCCAATGAATCTATCCTACGTAGTCTACTGATTCTATTCGGGTTTTCTACCATTTGTCGTAGTTGTTGAAGGATTCGCAGCAGATGTTTCGTTGCAACATGGTAATAATGGTAATTTCTTCTTTGAATAGTTTGGTGTGTTATCATTACGGAGGTTATCATTAAGCACATATCAAAGCGCATTATCAATATATCTCAATATCTTATTTTGGAATCTTTGTATAATTTAAGCCACATGGCTGTCCATACATCCATATAGGTTTGCTGATATATGAACAATTTTTTGTATATACTCGTATATGAAGGGTTCAAAATTTCTTCCAAATAACCAACACATTTTCTTGAATTTTATATTTAATTCTCCTTTTGGACATGCTCTTTCCACTTTAATTTAGCATCCAGAGTCATGCCTTAATACTTTGCCGTATTTGTGGCATTTGGAATGGATTTATTATAACTAGTATCACATTTATATTTTTAGTTGTGAAGTTGGTGTGTTAACTTCGATTCATTGAGTTTTATTCTGCACGTTTCTGCCTAGTTGAGTATTTCAGTGGATCCTTTTTGTAGTTTCCTGGCCGCTTTTACTGCACCACTCAACGTTGCCAGAATTGCAGTATTTGCTATGCTTCCTTCGGTTTGTTCAGGTAAAGTACAGGACCTAAGACGCTACCTTGAGGAACTACTACCGCTGTTTTTTTAAGTTCACTATTCTTCTTAATATTTTATTCTAAAATGGTTTAAGTACCAAGTACAATTGCTTTGGTAGATCCCTTTGCAATCTAAAAAGTTGCCCTTTATGCCAGACTTTGTCGAAGGCTTGTGCTATGTCAACATATAGTTGAGCATCCTTTTTTTAACTTAGTATGCTGTTTTCAATTCTGTTCACGTTTCGATGGACTTGTTCGATTGTAGAATGTCTTTCACGAAATCAAATTGATGTGCTGGTATGAGGATTCTTTCTTCAATGATGGGCTGTAGTCTTCTAAGAAATAATTTTTGGAATATTTTTTAGACTGCTGGTAGCAGTTGACAATATAATTTTATAATTTTTTATCATTTGGCGGTGCTCCAGTTTAATGTATCACTATGTCTTCCGCTGCTTTTCACTGTCGGGGAACATTCTAAGTTGCATTCATTATGTGTTGTATCTTTCACAGAACTTTTCAGGGAGTTGTTCAATAATTTCACCGGTTATAAGGTCATACTGCGATGCTCTTTTGGTATGCAAATCCTTTTTTATAACATGGATTTCAAGATTATTATTCTTATACACTAGGAGGAGGAGGATCTGAAGTTTATCTAGAAATTAGCTGAAATATTTGCTCGAGATATTCTGCAAAGAGTTTCGCTTTATTTTTAGCACTCCTTACCCACGAATTGTCATCTTTTTTGGTTAGGTCCAACGAAGCTGGTGTTGGTCCAGATTATTTGTGGCCGAGTAGTGAGTTTCATAAATGGACACACGTTCAGAAATTGTATACAAGTCAAATATCTGTTGAATATTTTCCAGTCTGAATGTTTGTTTCGCCGCTGTTCTTAAAAAGCTCAATAGATTTTGACAAATTGTTACCCTCATGTAGATATGTCTTACGAAGTGTTACTCTTTATATTGGGCTAAGTACAATTTTGGGCAAATTTCCCATAGATGTCCCTGCAGTGCACAATGAGTCGAATTGGGTACGTGATCTCCTGAATCTAAATATATACACTTTTATACATATAGCTCAGCCCTTCCGTTTCAAAAGTATTAGTATTTAAAAAAGTATAGTATCTAAAAAGTCCCGGATAATGGGCAATTTGCTGATACTAAAGGAAGTGTTATGTATTGATCAGTTTACTTTATAAATCGGCTTGGATAAGGTACTCAGTAAAAGACATTGGGTCCTCGATATCCGTTATGCCTACGCTATTTGTATTAGAAGAACCTTCTCGGGTTAGTTCATCAGCTTTGCAATTCCCCGGAATGTCACAGTGACCTCAAGAATTCAAGTCTCCAGCCAGCTCGATTTTGTGCTAGCTGCCTCTAGCTTGTTGACTACCATTTCGACTTATGTGCACCACCTTAGGTGAGGTCTTCCTTTACCACGTCATTCCTATGGATTGGGTTCAAAGACTTTACGGGTCGTGGGTTGATGTGCATTCGCTCTTCATGTCCAGGTAGGTGATAATTCGAACCCTTCTGACTAAGTCGATGTCATTGTACAACCGTTGTAGTTTATTATGGTTTCTTCAACCCCATTATCCGTCCATAAAAGTGAACCAAAAATTGCTCGAAGAATTTTTCATTCAAAACAGCTAAGGGAGTTTTTATCTGCCTCATAATTTGTCTTTACAAAGTCATCTGAGTTGTTCGTGCGAGGGCTTTGCTACTCAATTGCCTTCTTAGCCCGAAGACCCAATGGTTGCCAAGAGTGATTCTTTGCTCCACATCTGCGTGGGTGTCATTATTTGAATTTACAGCGGAGCCTAGAAAGATTGTAGCTGTCTATTATGACATTTTATCCAAGTTGTCGATGTTGAATGTCCCTTTTTGCTGACAGCATGTATTTTGGTTAACAGGTAAACCGCTGTTTCGATATTCACAAACGTACCACCGCTGTCAATTTCATGAATGTCGTCGGCATACACGAGTAGTTTTGAAAGATCGTACACCTGATGTTAGGTTGAGAATTTTGTACAATCCTTTCAAGTTTGATATCGGAGAAATCACATGATAGCGCGTCACCTTTCCGTGGTCCATTTCTGACATTAAAGGCATCGGTGGAGTTGTTACAGCATGCATTCTTCATCGCTATGCTACACAAATGGACAGGGTTCGTCTCTATAGACGCTATCATAGGTGACTCTAAAATCGATGAAAAGGTTGTAAGTATATCTTTTAAGCTCTTGTGTTCTTCCAAGATCTACCATACTGTGGTCTCTGGTGGACTTTCCTGGCCTAAAACCACACCGATGATGGATCAAGCAGACTGTTTGCAAAAGTTTTAAGGCATTCACGTAATATAGCAGATGGGATCTTACACGCGATGTTTAGAAAACGATTCTAAGGTTCCATTCCTCGGGTATACTTTTATTCGACAATATTTGAAAGAAGAGTTTATGTGTGCTCCAAATCATCCACGGCTGCTTTATATGGCTCGGCAGTTAGACCATTCCAGCAGCCTTATTTGATTCAAGCTTAGATATTGCTACCTTTAGGTTACTTTGGTCGGGTGGACGGAATTGTTTATCGCCATCGTCCGCGTTGAATTGAATATTTTAGTCGTCATACCAAGCAATTTCGTTTATACAGAATTTTATATTCTATTATATAACACGGTTTATCCAAAATTGAATCCAACTGGGATTGGTAATATTCTTTTCGACTACCATCTCCATCCACCCACACAGCATACATTGTATGTTTAAACAGTCCTTGGAAACTAAAAACCAATTTGTAAAATAGTTCATTATGATGCTTTTCAAGATGTCCTTTTTGTTCCGTGTCAGTCAGTCCGCCTGTCTGTCAGTCGAGTCCTTTGTTTCCTGTCTTTCTTTTGACACTAAAAATTTAAAAACCATAAAATGGATTTGAAATCTGGTTTCGAAATCCCTGTGGTGAGTGCGCAGGGTGGACTTTCAAAAATCACTGATAATGACTAACTAACTTAAGAGTCTTTTGTAAATTTGGTTCTTTAGTTTGGTCAGAATGAAATCAGATGACAGGGTGCAATTACTCCTAATTTCAGAATCATATGCATTTTGATAAATGCGTTTAAAGGCTTAAAGTCACCCTCAACTGAAGTCCTTTAAATCCATCTAAATCCGGTGACTAATTGTAAGCACTCTTGTTTATTCACATCACGTTGCACATACAACGTGTCCACTTGTGCTTCATCTTCTTTCACACGTCTGGTTACTTCCATCTGCCCAATTATATAAAAGATATATTACATACCGCTACCAATCCATTATAAGTACAATGTCATATCCTTGAAGTTGACACCAGAAAACAATTTAAGCACCATCTCTCAGAAGAAAAGACTTTTCAAAAATCCCAATTGTCTCAGGTGTATCATGCGTTAAGCTTCATATCCTTAATCGTGTCACATCTATCTGGCAATTCTCATGAGAACACAAACAAAAAAAAATGTCCCATGAAGCACTACCACAACCCCTAAGCACTGTAAAACGAAGGAATCACAAAAAAAAAAAAAAAATAACGGAAAAAGGAAACAAAAAGCAACACAAATCCTCGTAATACAACAAAAAGTGTTAAACTAAATGTAGCATAGCATGAAGCCATCAATCGAACGAGTCAACTCATATTTTTTTGTTTGCTTGTTTTTTTTTCGTCCTGCTTTTGCCCTGACGCTTAAGTTATTTACTTAGGGCTCTGCCAAGTATATTATTCTGTAGCATATGATAACGGTATTAGAGAGTAAACAGGAAGAACCCCCAAATCCAAGGTTCCTCCTTTTGTTGTAGTCCCTTAAGCATTTTTAGCGCTATCGTACTTTTTTGTTGATTCCGTGCGTAAGGAGTGCTTGAGCGCTCAAGGAATTGATTTTCTCGAGCGGACTCAGGTGGTAGAAATTTTACTCTCTAAAGGGCACTTTAAGAAGCTTTAATTTTAACGAGTGGAATCCAAGGAGGTTGGGGTGGAAGTAATAAGCGAGAACTTCACGTGAAATAACTCATTGCATGTGGAGATTCTGAGAATGAAGTTGCAAACTAAAAGGGAAGGCAGGTGAATATGACATTTTGACATGGAAGATTGCGCTCTCCTAGAAGTGATTACTATACGAAGCAGATGTAGGGGCGTCATGTAATATGTGAAAGGAAATATGAGGTTTAGATAGTAGGAGTGTACTCGATTTCAAAATGTAAGTCGTTTCAAGACTGAATTTTTATTTTTATTTCTTAAGAGAAAATTCTTTGTAGGGTAGAGTAACTTCAAGGACTATTGCTATGGCTTTACTATATTTCTGTTAGAATTTTTGCGAACTTGAAATACTATCATAGAATGGTGTTCATAGAGAAGGGAAGTAGTTGATTAGAATGTGTAAATCCAAGCTACAGACAACTAATGTGTCAAAGACTAAATGGCAAATCATTAAGAGGCGGTGTATCGACATAATACAGGATGGAACAGATAAGAACGATAGGAAAAGAAATTTAAATAAATCAACAACGGTGTGAGATATCAAATTGATGCTACATTCATGCCATTATGTATGGAATAGCACATCATTTAAATGGCCGCTTCAACTTCGTTGGCAGTGCTTCAATTGCTCGGTCCAATTTTTGATGACTCGGTACAATATGTGTGGCGTTATTCCGGCAATAGCGTCTCGAATGTTGGCCTCAAGCTCATCCAAAGTGGTTGACTTGTTAGAGTAGACTAAGGATTTGACGTAGCCTCACAGAAAATAATCGAGGGGTGCCAAGTCGCATGATCTCGGCGGCCAATTGATGAACTCTCGCCTTGAGATGATCCAGTCGCCAAAATTCTCCTTCACCTCTTCGAGCGTTGCGTTGATGGTATGGCATGTAGCGCTGTCTTGTTGGAACCACATCTCGGATATATTGATGTTGTCGAGCTTTGGCCACAGAAAGTCAGTTAACATCCCTCTATACCGAGGACCATTTACGGTAATGGTCAATCTTCGTGGATGCATTGATGATTGGTCGAACACTTGTAGATTGTGGTCATAGTCGCTGAGCCAAAAATGGGCCTCGTCCGAGAAGATGATTTTTGGCCAAAAACCGGATCTCCGACCAACATTTCCAGCGCCCAATTAGCGAACACACGGCGTTTTGTATGGTCGTCCGGCTCCAATTCTTGCGTCAGCACAATCTTATAGGGATGTAGGCCCAAATCTTACCGCAAAATAACCCTGGTTGACTCTCAGGTGATGCCCAATTCAGCTGATCGGCGCCGAATCGACATTTCTGGGTCTTCTTCGATACTGGCCACTACGACGGCTATGTTTTCTTCACTTCGCATCGATCTCTATCTGGTTGGTGGCCTAAGATCCAAAAGAGGATACCGACGCTTAAACTTTTCCACGGTGCGACGAATTGCCTGCGCACTGAAGTCATGATGACGACCGACCTCACGACAAAATAAACGTTGCGTATTTACAACTGAGCCGGAATTTCGATAATTTCCACAAGTCCAAGAAGTGTCAAACGATGTATGATGAAATGGCAAACCTCACTGAATATTTTGACAGCTAGATGTCATTAGTTATTAGGATGGAAATGCAACTTTATTGTGAAAAAATGATTAAAAATGAATCATTCAAAATATTGCCCATCGCTAGCTATAACTTTTTCTCATCTTTCTGGCAGAGCTCGAATACCGTTACGGCTATCCACGAGTCAACCCATTTTTTGATGTCTTCATATGAGCGGAACTGCTGATCAGCCAGACCATGTGCCATCGAACGGAACAAGTAATAATCGGATGGCGCAATATCTGGGGAATATTCCGGGTGGGGTAGGACTTCCCATTTAAGCGTTTCCAGGTAGGTTTTAACGGGTTTGGCAACGTGAGGCCGAGCGTTGCCATGCTGTAGAATCACTTTTTCGTGCCTCTGCTCGTATTGTGGCCGTTTTTCGCGCAGCGCTCCGCTCAATCGCATCAATTGAAGTCGATACCGTTTCCCAGTGATGGTTTCATTGAGTTTCAACAGTTCATAATAAATGACACCGACCTGGTCCCAGCGTGAATATTCGGCCGAGCCGACGACGTAGAAGCATGACCGGGTGTCCCCATGACTTTCTTTTCTTTGGGTTGCTGTTCAATCCATTTTTCATCACTCGTCACGATGCAATGAAGAAAACCCTCCCTTTTTTGCCGCTGGAGCAGTTGTTCACAGGCAAAAAACGACGCTCAACGTCCCTTGGCTTCAAATCATAAGGAACCCAAGTTCCTTGTTTTTCAATCAATCCAAACGCATGCAATCGCTTGGAAATGGCTTGACGGGTAATTTCTAATGTTGAAGCAAGTTGTTCTTGCGTTTGGCACGAATCCTCATCGAGAAATGCCTCCAATTCAGCGTCTTCGAAGGATTTTGGCCTTCCTTCACGCGAACGGTCGTCAACATCGAAATCACCGTCTTTGAAGCGACGGAACCAATCACGGCACGTTGTTTATCCGTAAATTTTTGGAGCTCTCTATACGCTTCAGCCTCCGTTTTCTTCGAATGAAAGAAGAAAATCAACACTTCCCGCAAATGACGATTATTTGGCACAAAATCAGACATTTTTACACAACCAAAAGTACAATATATGACCATAATGTGTCAAAACAGTTTGTTTACCATATGTCTAAGCTCGATTCATGACGTTTTGGATATGTCAAAATTGACCAGCATTTACTGCTGGAGCCACCTATTGACAAACAGCGATAACTTAGTTGCACACCTAATACTTTGACAGCTGCTGAAACATAATAATTGGAAAAACTGTCTTTGCTATCTTGTCACCCCTTCTACATCAGTGACTTAGTTTTCGTCACTATCTCAAATTACCGAAGCTTGCGTTTCGGGCTTACACACAGCTGCCAGTTGCTAGGCATTTTTGTAAAATCGTTGCTTGTTGTTTCGATCGCAGAACTCTTCGGTCTCATTTATCTCCCAATCGTGATGGAATAGGGGTAAGTTTTGGCAGTCGGAACTTGAAAAAATAAAAATTACTTTGCACTTAACAGATAAATAAATAAAATTAAAACTAGTGTTGCCAGCTCTTACCAATTTAGCACAACTTATTCAGACCCGAAGCCATAACCATTTCGAGGTCATGAACTTTGATAAATATTGTCTAGTCTGCACCATTACTATATATCACAGCACCTTAAAACTGTGCATAATGCCAAATTTTCATTCTAAACCGTCCACAAGGATTATTCCAGGCTTATTACAGCAATAACTATAAAATATTCACTCGACGTACCTTCTGTTGCTTAATCATATTCGAACCAATAACACCTCGCTTACTTGTCACCAATTTAAAGGGTTTTCAAGAAAATCCTCTTGTTAGCATCCATAAATCAATAGAAAAATCGTGTCAATTATTTCATAAGGATTCCGGTATACGAGTATGCTTGACATGACAATGCGAGTCCTTTTCTATGACAACATTTTATGACACACTAACTACTGTATATGTGTCTTTTTTTGTTACGAGAATTGTGTCAGGATGTCAATAACTCTTCAATGGCAGATAACAAAGGATATATGTATGTATGTGCATTTCCAATTGCCTCTCAAGGAAGATATACAAGAATAAAAAAAAAAAAGTGGAAAACCACTTTGCTTTTGCCCCTCTCAGTCAGCTCAGTGGAGTTCATTTCTTCGTCACCTGTCAGATTGTATCCCTAATTGAAATTGATTGATGTCATGAGGTTTGCCTAGCTTGCGGTTCGATGGTTTATACATACGAGTAGTACGTATGGTTGGTGCACAAATAAAAAGAGCTGAAAAAAAAGAAACACAACAGCGTAGAATTAGAAAGTCCTTGATGTACAAGTATCTACGAGTGTGTGTTTGATTTTTCTCGTTTTAAGTCTCCAAAGGATGTCGGAATTTACTTTGTCATGGTTTTTTAGCAATCCAAGTCGTAATAACCTCCGCATTAGGCGCACATCAGACACGTGCCAATGGGTTTTCCTTGTTAGAATTGTTATTATTCAAAGCCAAAAGGGGGTAATTCGTGTTTTATCAAGGAAATGGGATACTGAATAAGTGTGTGCTCGATGTTCTCATGCAACTCATGAGTTTTAAGCCAGAAATATTGTTAAATTAGCATGTGTGTATTGTGGTTGGTAGCGCTGATGGTGGAGGCTGGTTTTTACTCAAGGATGTTCTATGGAAATGAATTATTCATCCTAATGGGAGAGAATGGCACGTTTATGTATTTTTAATTTAAATGTTTCGCAAATCGCAACACTTGTGCAGGAAGTAAGAAATTTTTAATAAGTGTGACAAAGATAAAGTCATTGCGAAAGGTTAATCGGTTTTTTATACTTTATTGTTGGCATAAGTTTGTGGGCGGAATGAAGGTAACTGCTGTCTGGAATTTTAAGAAATTTTTTAGACTAATTTAGGGATAAGCAAGTTGGGATAAGTATGTGGGCTGCCTAAAGAAGATTCGCATCTGAAAGCAATGGAATAACTCCGGCTAGGTGCTTGAAAAGCTGGAATGAGTAAATTCTTAAAAGGAGATAAATTACTCGTACAAAGTTTGGATCGCATTTTAAAGGTGTTTTGCGTTGGTTTATGAGAAGATGCTCGTTTTATGAAATATTAATTACGTAGTTTAAGTCGTTTTATGCAGGTATAAGCGCTCATAGATAGCCCATTCCTAGATTCATCGATGAAAAGTATTTCAATGAAGGATTATACTGTAGGTATACATATCTATCATACGTTCACCAATAGAATTAACCACCTACCCTATTCAAGTGGTATGTGCTGTATTCAAATATAGGACATTTCTTAAGAAAATGCAGCAACTTCGGAATCTGGAGAAGCATTGAATACAAAAGCAAAAATATAAGTATGGAAGGAGCCGTGGTGTAGTGGCATCACCTGTCACGCTGAAGGTTCACGGTTCAAATCCTGATGACTACACCAATCTTTCTTTCTATCTCTCTCTGTATTTGCAGCTTATGTCGTAAAATTAGTTAATTGCTTTCAAGGTATTGCTTCTTAGTAACAAAAACTAGTTACGAAACAGAAATCTTTTCGGACGAGTAGAAGAAGGGAATGAACATTAAACTTGCAAAGAAAGGTAACCTAATGGAGTGCGAGAACTGGAGAGGTATCTGCGTATTACCTGCGGTTGCTATAACAACAGCTACAATAATTCTGTAACGCATCAAGGAACACTTAGTGTCAAGAATCGATGTTGAACAAGAGGACTTCCGCCCCGGATCCTCCTGCGTCGACCATATAAACACTTTGCGGATCATCATAGAATAATGCGTGAAATATAGATCCCCTCTCCATGTGGGGGATGGTTAGGTTAGGTAACTGGGTGCCCTTGTCAATAGGGTTATCAACAGCTCACTTAGACTACTAAGAGTCCATTGTGCTCAATATTTAGAACCCTGGGAACCTACAAATTTCAATCTTCGACCGCTAGGCTAAACCACCCAGATAAATGTATGAATCTCAGGAGTCTTCTTAACTCAATGCTACCTAGCTCATCCAGCTCAGAGAAGAAATATCTGCCAAAAGCACGGCTTCTTTTGCTGGTCACAGCTGGAGAGTCACACATTTCCTCTACGTCCCTGCAGCTAATACAGTAGTCGTTATGAGGTAACCCTTGCCGTGCTGCGTCATTATCTATCACACATGGCTGTAGCGAATGTATCTTATCGACAGCACTGTTCATTAGCTTTCAAATTCGACTCGATGTCTATCTCCCTGTATAAGCGGTACACTAGCCTCGGAATGGGCCCGCGGAGGGCTTATAACCTTCTCTGGCTAGTTCGTTTATTATTTCGTTCACCACGTTGGCCGCTGAGATAACGTCCAGTCCTTTTTTACGAGCTTGGATCTTAGTGATGTTGACTGTAACGCCTCAATGACCGCTTGGGTAACAACATAGATGCTGATTATTTGCCCTGAAATATCTCCCTCAATAATCGTATCCACAGCTTGTTTTATTGCAGCAATTTCGGCTTGGAAGACACTGCAACCATCCTTAAGTCTAAACGAGAGATGCATATTTCGAGACTCAGAGTAGACGCCGGCACCAGTACCGGCAGTCATTTTGGATCCGTCGGTAAAGATGACCAGTTTGTTCTCGAAACAGACTCTTCCCTCATCCCATTTCTCTGTGCTCGGAATTTTAATAGAGAACTTCCGGTTGCAGTTTGGCATCGGTTCATAATTGAGACATGACCGTAGGGTTTAGCTTACCATAGACCGGCTTCCCTTAGTCTTGGTGCAGTTTTAGCTGCCGTATTCTCGCAGTATATGTCAAGTGGAAGAAGATTCAGTATTGTTTCCAGAGTTGCTGTCGGTGTTGATCTCATCGATCCCGTCACCCCCAGATAGCCTGCCCGTTGAATGTTTGTAACGCTTTCAAGTTGGTATTTCTTCTCGAGCGTTTTCCACCAGACAATCGAACCATAGGTCAAAATTGTCTTAATTACCACTGTACCACTTTAGGGTTAAAACCCCAAGATTCCCCGAAGGCTCTTCTGCATGAATATAGTGCAACATATGCCTTCTTGATTCGATTGTCAATGTTAGCCTTCCAGTTTAATTGAGAATCCAATATTACGCCGATATATTTTGAAGTTACTTGAGGTATCACGTCGGGGGGGTGGAAGCTCATCGCCTTTATCAAGGCTTCATATGAGGCTTCAAATGTCACATCCTACACAAAAGTAAAATGACAAAGGGCTTTGAGATACGCAGCGGAGTCCGACAAGGTTGTATATTATCACCATTGCTACCCGTATTTTTGGTGGTTATAAGCCAGGAAGCCGTGACGAGAGAATGCCGCGGACTAAAATGGTCAATCACATCAGAATTAAAACACCTAGACTACACTGATGATGTCTGCTTGTTTCCTTAGTGATAATGTGTAAGAGAGTGAACACAATGTCTTTACTTTAAATAGACGTATAGAACCAAAACCATCTAGTTCTCCAGCGACTCTTGCACTACCATCTAATTTGTACGAAACAATTTACAGTGCTTTAACACCTTTTCGCAATTTCAATTCACAAAATGCATGAAAATACTTGAACGCAGTTGTACTGCTTAAAGTATTGATACTAGTACTTGAGAGTGCTATTTTGGTATTTGCTCCTAAGCACTTGAAAATTATTTGTACTCTTCTTCTTTCCAGTATCTATACTCGGGCACTCAAGTACCAGTACCTAGTTCTCGTATTTGTAAAGGAACAGACCCTTAAATATTTAATTACTTTTAAGCTCTACTTTAAAGTATTTTCTTCGAGCTATACAGCCCTGATGATCGACGTTTATCAATCCCGAGCATTTTCAATTAAATGCACAATCAATGATCTCGAAGATGAGATAAAACTATTTACTTACGGCAATCAAAAATTACCAACTCCTAAAGTTAGGCGTAGACAGAAGGGAAATGCCCTCAATTAATAGAAAACATAATGAAAGAGAAAATAAAAGCAAGGAAAGGATGACAACAGACTAGAGCTCCAACAGATAAAACAAGACCCAATAACCTAGACAGCAAACTTGGAAAAGAAATCCTTCATCAGGAAGACTTGATGCAAAACTACTCGTGCCTTAGAAATTTGACAAAAGATGCAAGTACCGAGTACTCACTACAAGAAATAAACTTAAAAAAAAAACAACAACTCATATCCCACCTTTAAGAGATAAAAAAGGTAGTTGGGCTAAAAATGATCAGCAAAAAGCAGCCGTGTTTACCAACCACTTGGAGGAAACCTTAGAGCCATTTGAAGAAAGGAAAGGGAAGGAAACTAAAACAAGCATCGAAACTAAAAAAGCTCCAGTATTTGATTTAAGTTCCAGGGAGGTTCTGAAACAGCTACCGTAAAAAAGCCGTAACCAAACTTGCACAGATTATCAATGTAGCTTTTCCTTTGAAATACCTACTTTAAACGTGAAAAATAGCCGAAGTAATTATGATACTGAAGCCAGGTAAAGCACCTACGGAAGTCACATCTTTCCAGCCGATATCTTTGCTACCAATGATTTCAAAACTATTTTAAAAACTGCTACTTAAAAGGCGTTTACCTTTAATACAGGACAAATCGCTGATACTATTATAACAGACAAAATAGAAAAAGCTTTTACAGGGTGTAGCACAAAGGACTTATAGCTAAATTGAAGAGATACCTGCTTGGACAAATTTACACCATTCTAGAATCCTACATGACTAATTGGTTTTTTTACGATAAAGCAAGAAAATCAGTTTTCGGAAGTAAAATAAATCAACGATGGTGTGCCACAAGGTAGTGTGCTCGGACCTACCCTTTATTTATTATTCATAAACGAAAATATAACCACAACAATATTTGCAGATGATATTGCTGTACTGACAGTGGGAATCATAATTTAAAAAATTGACAGAAAACTTTCAAAGGTAAATGAACAATATAAACACCTAGACGAGAAAATGGCAAATAAAACTGAATGAACATAAGTCAGTACACATAAATTTCGGAAATAAAAATCTGACCAATGGCTCAGTATTTAAAAAAAAAAATAGCATCAGCTCATATTCTAACACGGCTAAGTACTTGGACATGACACTGGACGCTAACCTTTGATGGAAGATACCTGTAGAAAACTGAACCTTAAGTATCAGAAAATATATTGGTTTATCGGGAGATTTTCTTGCCTATCTATTCTGTACAAAACACTTCCATATAAACAAACCCTAAAACTGGTATGGTTTTACAGCTTTCGGGATGTACCAGAAAATCGAACAAAAAATGTATCCAAAGATTTCAAAATGAAGTATTTAGAAATATTGTGACTTCGTGGTAAAGGGCTTTTCAATAGGGACATAACAATTTTGTATTTTAATACTAATAAAACATACAGCCAAAGTGTATGTTTTTATCATGGTGTAGGTCACGTACGAGCAACGTTTGGAAATTATTAAAAATTACTATCTAAATTCGGAGTCGGTGTTTGCAACTTTAAGAGCGCTTACTCCAATTTTTGGTCGTAATAATCGTCCCACCAGACAGATTGTGCGTGCTATACTGGATAAATTCTATACAACATATTCACTATTGAATGTTCCTGTGCCAGTGAGGCAACGCAGCGGTCGAAGTACAAAAAATATCGCAGCCGTAAGTGCTTCAGTTCAAAATGAGTCAAATCAGTCGATTCCACGCCGTTCACAGGAATTGGGAATTTCTCAGTCCACATTGTGGCGAATTTTGTATAAAAAACTGGGAATACACCCTCACAAGATCAAATTAACTCAAGAACTGAAGCCTCTTGATCATTTGAAGCGCCAAAACTTCTCCGATTGGGGTCTGCAAAAGTTTGCAGAAAATCATGAATTTCATCGAAAAATCATTTTCAGCCATGAAGCTCATTTTTGGCTTAATGGCTTTGTCAATAAGCAAAGTATGCATCATTGGACAGCAACACGTGTGGTGTGGTTTTCATGCCAGGGGTGTGACTGGACCGTATTTTTTCGTCGATGAAAATGATCGCCATGTTACGGTCAATGGAGATCGCTATCGTGCCATGTTGGAAGACTATTTTTGATCGAAATTGGATGGACTTGACATCAGTGATGATGCCACATGCCACACAGCTGGTCAAAGAATTGATCGATAGTCGTGTAATCTCGAGAAATGGTCTAGCTCGCTCATGTGATTTAACGCTGAAGTTTTTGGTTTATGCTAACAAGCCAACAACTTTAGAGGAGCTTAGGAACAATATCGAAAGCGAAATTGAAGAGTGGTGGAAAATTGGCTCCAAAGAATCGATCGCTGCAATGGTGTTCGCGGTGGTCATATGAATGCTCTATATCTCAATTATTCTGTGTTTTATTTAAATATAAAATTGTTATGTCCTTATTGAAAACCCCTATACATTCGAAACACAGCTTTACAAAGAGACCTAGTTGTAGAGACAATTGATTTCTAAATAAGGAAGTCCGGCACAAATTTTGGCACCAAAACCACGACAACGATGAAGTGATACAACTAAAAAGAGTTAAACCTTTCCAGTTAGTCACCTAGAAAATAAAGCGCATAAAAGGAACCAGAAGAAAACCGACAGCGAAGGATTTCTTTATACGTTCCCACTAATTTATTGCTTATAAGCCTGACAGGTAGGCGCAATATTAGAAGTGTGTAGATATACCTGATTTTCAACGGAGGTGATTTTAGAGGCATTGAAGTCCCACGCTAATTTGAAGCACAAGTCTCTTAGCATCTTTCGGAATACTCACCAGGATTAAATACGAGGAGCAATTTTTCTGTAACCTAATCTGTAAAGATTTTACCCTTTAGAGAGTTCCACCCATGGGGGTCTCTCGACAGATGGTAACATAAGTGGCTCCCACGGAACATAAGTGAGATTTAACCCACTCAAGACGTTGGGGGATAAATTCACTCCGATCTTCCCGACATTCGTTGTTGGCATTCCATTGCACTCGTACGAGTTACATTTTTTTCAATATTAACTTGGTTTCCAAATGGTTGCATCTACTAAATGTGGGTGACATGAAATACCTTCACCAATTCAAATGGATTTGTCCTTTTAAACCTTCGCACTATGTTTGCGTTATTTTAAAGTTGTGTTGCTCAGCTTTTGTGTGTTTTATTCTCACTTTCATCTTTGACGTATTCCACTTCTAAATCCCTGTGGTGGTCAGTATTCCTTGCGTGTCATGGTACATTGACGATGTTCCTTAACAAAATGTTTTGAAATCTTTGAACTGTCTCTCGTATAAAAGAGCACATTTTTGTCGATCTGCTCATTAGCCACCCGGCTCAAAATTGATTTCACGCAGCCAACACTCTTATGAACTACATTTGATAGTAAACAAGTTACCACAACCAGCATACCACATTTGACTACCCATATATGTTGTCAACTAATTACGCGAGTTGTCTAATTGTCACAGAGTATTATGACTAATACTTCAGCAAAGAGCCATGCTATACTTCATGAGCATAGGTCTCATACTTTGAGAGTAGTTGACCAAATAGGAACGTACCACAATACCCGAACTACCTACCTGTAGTACCAACCTATCAGCTCAGATCCGAAACTTTATTCACGGAGCCCATACCCTTGCTTTACATATATTTAGAATTTCAAAATTAATGGTTACGCATGATTTTTTTGAGGCAAAGTTTAAAGTTCAAGTGCCACCTCTAGCCGAACTGTAATACTTCGCCGCAAGGTAGATACAAATATCTCCATTCATCATGTATCAATGTATATCTAAACCTTCTCAACTTTATTGCATACTCGTACATATTCAAAAAAAGTATTCAATTTCAGCTGTTTCTACCCACCAATATTTCCTACGTCAACAAGTCAACTAAGTGAATGTTCATTGTTATCTCTTTCGAAGACCCCTTTCCGAACATCATTTTCCCCAGCAGATGTGTTTTCCCTCCCCACCTGTCAACTGGGATCGTCAAAGCTGCTCATTGTCAATTCATAAAACCATTTTCCATTTCCAACTGAGAATCAATTAGTTAATAATTTCGTTCGAAATACGAGTACACCCCCCCACACGTAGTAAAAACAGTTTTTGAACAAACAATCGAAAATACGAGTAGAAAGGATACCCTCAAGCGGCGCCACTATACTACTCTGATCTCTCTCAAGCGACACTAATGAGATATTCTATTTTAATGGTTGTCTCAATTTGTAGGCGTTCTAGTTAACCCAAAGTCAGCACACTACCATTATCTCAATTCGTCAAGGAGTTAATGTTGATGAAAGTGAATTTTCACTATTGCCATGCCGTCGGTCGCCGCCGCGCCATGCCGTAATCCTTCCCCGGGCATGAATTTAATCCAAAGTGGGTTTTTGGGGCTTTATCGCCGGGAATTGCTGTGCCATTCCAAGGCAATTACCCAAAAATCACTTTAATGAAGTGGAAACAGAACAGGGACCTTCGAATGTCGTAAAAGTGAACACACTTTTTGAGTGAGAGTGTCGCACAATAATCCCAATAAAACCGGGACCGAGAATAAAAAGTTATTACTTTAATAAATCCACTAGTTGGGGAGCGAGCAATAAAGATGCACTTACACATAAAAGATTAAAACTTTTGCTTTTTCTTCATAGTCAGCGGGCGTATGAATAATGACAAGTAATGGGGTGGAACTAACACTAGAATGGTGAGGCAGCGCTGATTCAGCATTTTGAAATTCATTGCTCAGGAAAATAAATTCAAGCGAACATTAAAAAAAAAAAAAATGAAAAAGAAATCCAAATCTACACTGGTTTACTCGACAAGGAATGTGATGAAAAATTTGTTAGAATATCCTTAAATCTGCATCTATGTAGCCGTATCTGCAGTGGTATTTGTAAGAACGGAAACTTTTAGGAGGCAATGAATCCTTCGGATAAATCTGTGGGGAACATTTTGTAGACAGTTCCCGGTGAATGGGAGATCTCTTTAACTTTTTGCGAATTGTTGCGAAATTGAAAGACTAATGGAGTTCTTACGAAGAAGTTTTGATGGTAATGGCTATAAATAGCTGACAAGTGATCCTTGGTGGCCTTCTTGACTGATGACGATGATAATATTACTGTATGCAACAGGAGTGAGGCCTAATGGAATTCTATTAACAACAATTTATTCCGAGCAGAATATAAATGGAAGTACTAATTTGTTTTTTGCAAATTCTAGAGACTTTTTGACTGCCAAGTAGTAGCCAAAAAGAAGTATAAAAACATGTTCCCAGGAAATCTAACTTGGCGATGACGATAATTGCATTTTTAATGGAAAATTGTGGACTTATTATGAAAAAGGTCTACGTCCGCGAAATATACGAGTACTTGTGTCGATCAAGTAATAAGTTTGAAGATTTTTGAAACAAATGAGTTTTGAATGTTCTTGATTTCCCATCAACTGTTAGAAGTTAAGTTTGTCCTTTTATGTCGCATTTCTTGGAAGGAAATTTTCTACCCTTCGTATATTTGATGTCTATAATTGGTAAAACGAAATCCTGCTGGTCGCTCTCCCTTTGACAGATTTTTTTAGAAATAACGCATATATACGGAGTTAAGGGCAAAGCCCTTCGATGTTTGCGTTCTGACAGTTGAAGAAGAAACACCACGTTCTTACAGAGTAAAAGACTATAACTTTTGACAGACCAAAAAAACTAAACAAAATGTTATACAAACTTTTGAAAATAAAGTGCTAAGAGGAATTGTCAGCGCACCGTGGTAGATAAGAAACAGCGATATCCATAGAGATCTCGTGATTGCCACTGTGGAAGATGAAATTAAAAACTTTGCGTGAAAACACAAAAATCCTATTAGAATGACAAGTGTCTGACAGACAGATCGTAGATATCGTAAAGTTTAACAAAACGTCAGTGTAAAGCATTCCTTTACTCGAGCCAACTTTGACATTTGTTCATGTTTTGATGGATGAGTGATTGTTTCCATTGGTTGCTGCTAGTTACTGTGTGAGTGATGGAAAAGAAAAAAAAAAACTCCTGGACTCTTTCATTGAAATTATTCTAAAAAAAACGAGAAATATACAAAATAAATTAAACTTTCCGAAATGTCAATTAGTTACTGCATTTTGGAGAAAAAACGAGAAACGGTAAAATTATTTAGAAGCTGCTGAGATCGAAGCACTGTCAATGATGAAAAATAATTTCGGGCATATGGCTACCAGAGGAGCGTCTTAGGAATTGCATCCTGGAGCTCTAATTTTCAACCAGTTTTTCAAGCATTTGAGGCCGTATCTCACGAATGGTGAGCTCAATGTTAGCTTTCAAGGCTGAAATCATTGTTGGCTTATCCGCATAGACCAAAGATTTCAAATATCCCCACATAAAATAGTCCAGCGGTATCAAATCACACGATCTTGGAGGCTAGGTCATTTCTGGAGATAATGTTGTCATCCCAGCAGTATGATACGTGGCACCATTCTGTTGAAACCAAAAGTCATGCAGACTATGTTCATGAACTTTTGGAAACAAAAAATCGTTGATCATGGCTCTGTACCGGGCGCCATTGTCGGTGACATTTTGATTTTCTTCTTTTTTGAAGAAGTAGGGCCTGATGATGCCGCCCAAATGGTGCATTTTTTGGAGTGCATCGGTAGCTGATGGATCATCTTTGGATTTTCCTAGCTCCAAATCTGACAATTTAACATATTAACAAAGCCACTGAGGCAGAAGTGCGCCTCATCAGTGAACAAAATTTTACGGTAAAAAAGTGGATCGACTTCCAACTATTCAAACGCCCAATCACTAAACTCACGGCTCAAATGATGATCGATCATGTAAACCGAAATCCTTGCATAAAATCTTCCACAAAGTCGATGGACACAGGTCAAGTTCTTGCGAGCGATGACGAATCGAAGTTTCAATACTGTCCTCAATGGCGTCGATATTTTCATCTTCGCACACTGTGTATTCTTGTTAGTGACTTGGAGTTCAAGACAGTATATGTAGTGCAACATTTTTCAAATAGCTGCATTAGGCCTGCTATTTTCAGCCACAGAGTTTAGTGCGCCAACACATACCAAACAAATTGACAGCCAGCTCAATATAACTTTGCGTTTTATATCCTGGCAATGTTTAATTATTGGAGATTTCAACTGAATGATAGAAGCTGGGTACCACCAAACAATATCGTAGATGAAGACTCATCTGTCCCTATTCTGGGTCAGAATCTGCCATGGTATCTATGGACTTGTCTAAATTGTCTGCTCACCCACCACGGCCGATGTGCCACCCTGCTTTACAAGTGGCGAAAATTCTTCGAGCATTTGTGACTGAGGTACCCCAATGTAGACAATATCTGGACTAGTGGCGAAGATTATTTACAGGAACTACACCGACATCCACAATCTTGAACTTGGATTTTAAAATATGATAAATCTATTGAAGAATTGTTTTTTAATAACCAATAACCAAAGAAACTAAAATGCAAATGTTTTCATTAAATATGTAACTCCTTAATTGAAGAAAAAGACAACACTTCGAATAGATACTAGCTCGCCCATGAAGAAGCTCTAAGGTCTAACGCACATCAAAGCGACGCGGTAGTGACATGACACAAGCACTCAAACCAATTTATTTATAATGTCGCGATAGCAATCACGATTAAGTGGTATTGCCTGCCGCATTTTCAAAGAAGATTGGTCCGATGATGCTTCCAGCTTAAAATCTGCACCAAACAGTGACACGTTGTGAATGCATTTGTTTCTCAACAATCATTCGTGGATTTTCTGAAGATGATTTTGTTTTAAAAATCTGCATCCACTTGTTATTGTTCCATAATCCATTCAACAAACTCTCTTAGCTGTGCGTGATCAGTAGGCTTCAGTTCTTCAGTCAATTACACTTTTATGCATGAATATTGTAATATGCGAGCTACGGCTCGAGTAGATAAAACGTTTTTCTGTGAGATTATTTCTTTATTTTCTAGTCTATAGAACAATTCAAGTTCACACTATACTATTCTTCGCAAATTCCTTCCTTACAAGGTCCCTTTCTTCTCAAATCACTTTATCTCCTTTCAATTACTTAATTCACAAATCCAAACTAATTACTTCTTCTTGTTAACTCTCAACTTTCAATTTATCACAAAATTACAACTTCGCCGATTATCATTTTTCCAATCTCTTCGTGCGGTTCGGAAACCAACTGCCTTGCCTCGATCGCCATCTGTCCTTATAATAGTCGCATTTCTGATAGCCAGAAACTTCTAGCAAATTCTTCGACCACTGGAACAAGAAAATTCTGATGTAATAATTCCAAGATGACAGCTGCAGCCAATAATCTCTTGCGGTTATAATTCTCTCTTAATTGCGCGACGTCGTCTTGGACATAATCCGTACACGAACCTCGAATGAAAAGACACTTCGGAATGTGTTGCATACTTTTGGAGCGTAGTTATTATGCTACATTATGTTACAATATGCAAATGTTTCGTAAGATACGCTGTAGAGAACTTCTCGAAATGTCCCATTCTTGATCATGTTCCTGGACTCTCAACAATATTCTCACAAACTACTTCGATGTTTTGTGATGAACGACTTGTTGAAGGACGGCCAGAGTGTCTAAGATCACTAATTGATCAATTCTTCCTGAATTTTTGAATTAATCTCCTCACTGTTGATGAGGTTAAATCACTATTCCGACCATATTTTGTACGAAAATTGCGAACTGTAGTTGTCAAAGTTTCATTATTTTTAAAATATTGCTCAACAATAAAAACGCGTTGTTCTTTCGTGTAGCACTCCATTTTGAATAACCCTGAACTGTCAGCTGTCACGCTGTCTTTTTTTTTTTTTTTGTTGGCAACACTTTACCACGCAAATGGCGCAAAATTCAAATCTTGCTTGAATTTTGGGACATCCGTTATAAAGGGTGGTTAAATTTTAAGGGCCGATGTTGAATGTGAACCACACCTAAACGTCAAGTTTTTTTCTGCATTTCATTTGACATTTCTCAATTTCAGACTAACTCAATTTGAACCATGGATAGATACACAATCGAGCAACGCGTTAAAGTTATTCAGGCTTATTATGAAAATGGGCGTTCAAATCAAAATGCATATCGTGCATTTCGTGATTCTTTCGGTCAATATAATCGTCCAAATGTGCGTACAATCGGAAAAATCGTGCAAAAATTTGTGCAAACCGGGTCTGTAGGAGATGTGAAAACACCAGTGCATGCTCGTACAGCTCGTACTGCAGAAAATATTGCTGCTGTTCGCGATAGTTTGGCTGAAGAGCCGTCCACCTCAACTCGTCGTCGTGCCCAACAATTGCACCTCTCACGCTCGTCGTTGATGAACATTATGCATAAAGACTTGCATTTACGCGCTTACAAGGTACAATTGACTCAAGAACTAAAGCCTCTTGACCATTTCAAGCGTCGTCAATGGTCACAATGGTGGCAAGAAATGGCAACAGTGGATGATCAATTTTCGAAGAAAATCATCTTCAGTGATGAGGCACATTTTCACCTCAGTGGATTCGTCAATAAGCAGAATTGCCGCATTTGGGCGAATGATAATCCAAGAGTGATTGTCGAAAAACCAATGCACCCACAAAGAGTGACTATTTGGTGCGGTTTATGGGCTGGCGGCATCATCGGGCCGTATTTTTTCCAAAATGATCAATCAGGCAGTTACTGTGAATGGTGTTCGCTATCGTGAGATGATAACGAACTTTTTATGGCCCGAATTGGAAGATATGGATGTGGACGATATGTGGTTTCAACAGGATGGTGCCACTTGCCACACAGCTAACGAAACAATGGCTCTTTTGTGCGACAAATTCAATGGCCGTGTTATCTCACGTGGTGGCGATGTCAATTGGCCGCCAAGATCATGTGATTTGACACCGTTGGACTTCTTTCTTTGGGGTTATTTGAAAGAAAAGGTGTACGTCGATAAGCCAGCAACAATTCAAGAGCTAAAGGATGAGATAATTCGGCACATTAACGGCATAGAACCTCAATTATGCCTCAGCGTCATCGAAAATTTGGACCATCGAATGGAGGTGTGCCGCCGAGGTCGCGGCGGCCATTTGGCCGATATTTTGTTCCATACATAATTGAACCATACCAATATTATCATAATAAAAAGAAATGACAGTAATTTCCTAAATAATTTGTGTTTTATTCAAAATCAACATCGGCCCTTAAAACTTAACCACCCTTTATATCTATTGATACATACCACTGACACTTCGCTGTTAGGTCGCTTTGGTATGCGACAGGTTTTGCGTGATGGATGTAACAATAGTGCAACATATATTTGTATATATTGCAAACTGTCACCATCACACATCCCATTTCAAAATGTTATATCGCATCTCCTCTGGTATGGATAGCTTTAACAATTAATTTATATTTTAGTTTAAAACAAACCGTTGACAAGTTTTTGATACGTCTAATAGTTCATGCATTATTGTTAATAAAAATTATTAATTAAAATCTGTTCTCTGTAATTTAATTATTATAATTTAATCAATTCCCCAATCAAATTTCTCATTATTTTGTAACTGTATCTATATAAACGAAACCACCACAAATAGGTTATTCAATATGCAAAGCATATTCCATCAAAAAAATAACCGAAACCTTCCGGTCTGTATTTAAATATTTTCTTTTTTTTTTTTTTAACTTTATAACCACAAATATTATAATGAAAAAAAAAAAAAAAAAGAAACTACTGCTATGCTGACAAAAACCCCACATATAAAAGGCAATGTTAATTTTTTTTTTTTTGTTTTATGAATATCAACGGCATGCAATATAATTTTACTGCATTTTTTTAGATGAATGTTGGATATTTTACTGAGGTTGTAATATATGCAAACAATGTTCCTGTTGGCAGAGTTAATGGAAACAGGCTTTACTTGGGGTTGATAGCTGCATGGGATTTCCGCAAATTGCATCGGGGATTTCAATTCAAATACAACGAACTGGTGGGAAAATTATTTCTATAAAATGGAAAAATGTTAGTAAATAAAAAAAATAACAAAACACATATATACCCCGAAACTGAATAATGAATCAGAGTGCGGTTTTTTGCGAGTATGTTTGATTGCGGATAGAGAGAGTTGATAGTTTTTTTTTTTTTTTTTTTTTTTTTCAGACAGAAAATAGTTAACTTATTTCAAATGTGAGTTTGAATATCCTTTATTAAATTTGACAGAATACGAGTATAATGGGTTTCCTTACTTTGACTAATCAAATAAATTTGCAATGAATTTCAATGTAAATATGAATTTAAATTTAAAAATACCCACCGGGATAGGTGTGTAGAATTTACTCGTATCTAGAAAATCAACTCATAAATAACCCAGGTGAGGTGGCCCACTACTATTTAATTTTTAGAAATTTGCGTTGGTAAAGTTCAGTAGGCCGTTACAAAGGGATTTGCTAAACGTTTTAGCGGCGCTGCAAAGAAGGTGGGAAGAACATCGGCTTTTCCAAAAGAAGAAGAAAGAGTACGCGAAGCACCCGATCGAAGATATTGAGAGATTCTGCTCCCGGAACAATGAAAAAAGTTTTACCAAAAGGTAAAAGGAACGTGTCAAGGGAACAAAATCCATACAGATACCTCTAGAGATGAAGAAGGAAACCTTGTAGTAGAGTCACAGTCGGTGCTGAGAATATGGAAGGACTGCTGCTGACTATATATCAATGACTAAGACCAACATTCTATAGATAGATAGCAGACGATGATAGCCAAAACTTCCATCTGCCTGATCAATATGAAGTGACGACTTTCCAGCGGAGTTCATAGAGAGCATACACCAATTCATTTCTACTATTCTGCGAGAGGAGTACATGCCTTAGAATGGAATCTCTGCATCGTTTGCCCAATCCACAAGAAAGGAGACCACTTCAACTGCGCCAGCATAGTGTACAAGATCTTATCTGTCATATTCTGTGAATGCCTTTCGTCAGCAACAATTGACACCTATCAATGCGGTTTTAGGCCAGGAAAATCCACAAATGTTAAAATTTTCACACTTCAGCAGATCTTGCAGAAAACTCAAGATGTCCAAATTGAAACTCAGCATCTCCTTATCGATTTTAAGACTGCCTACAACCGCAAGCTATACAGCGCCATGTCTAGATTCTGCATCCCTGCCAAACTTGTCCGTCTATGTAGGATAACGATGAAGAATGCTCGTTGGTCGGTAACGACCTCATCGAGACTTTTGATATCAAAATGGATTGTGACTTCTTTAACATCGTACTTGAAAGGATTGTGCGAAACTTACAAGCCAACACCAGAGGTACAATCTTTACAAAGTCTGTGCAACTACTTATGTACCCCGACGATATCGAAATAATTGGCAGAAATCAGCGGGCTGTCACCTGTGCGTTCGTGACTATTGAGACAGAAGCAGCCGAAATAGGTTTAAAGGCGAGCGAGGACAAAACAAAGTATATGCTGTCAACAATAAGGGTTATCCAACATCGACGAATCGGACAGAACGCCACCGTGAACAGCTACAACTTCGACATTTTTAAGGACTTTGTATACCGTTGCTCTCCCCTCCGTCGTTTGCCTACCTTTTCGTGGTGGAGGGGCTGAGTAAGGACCGATGATACTCTTGAGCTATACCTGGAATAGATCCAGGGAAGGTCAGGGTGGAGGTCAAGAAACTAAAAGGTAAACAAAAAGAACCTACAGTGAAGTAGTAAAAACCCAAAAAAAAAAACATGGAGAGTACAGCTAAAAGAGAAGAAACTCGGATGGGGATATACATAAAAAAGTCGGCAGAGGCCACGGCTGCCGGCGAGGGCTTGGCCCCGAAAGGGGATAAGTCGCCAGTGGCAACAAATACTCTCAACCAAGACACGCACATGAACAAAAACAAAAACAACTTCGGGCTGCAGCACCTCTTCACTGCAACAGATAAAATCGAAGAGGATGCAACAACATCGACATTGACCGCTCATAAAGAGGACGAGTCAGCGACCCGAAAAAAACGCAAAATCTCTGGAGCCCAACAACGAAAAAGGGCCAAAGAAAGAAGATGACTGGAGATGGAGAAGCAAGGAAATTTGGTTTCAAACCCAAACTGCCTGGCTTCAACACCAAAAGTCGTCTCCCCGCGTGGTCAAAAGCAAGCAGTGAACAGACACTGACCGGGGAACGGATGGAACACCCTACTCTATCACCAGAGGATGCCTCGGCAAACTCTGATGGCAAGAGGAGGATGCGCCCCCATGCTGAACCACCGCAGAGAAAAAGAAGTCGTGTTGCTAAAGACCATCCACAATCTAGGCTTACCTCTATTCCACCAGGGCGGGCTAACGCTCACCCAGGGAGGAGCGAGGGAAGTACTGTCGCACAACCAAAATCCAAAAACCCGATTAGGCCGTCAACTTCAAGGAGACAGGCAGCCACACCCATAAAATCTCGTCACACGAGGTCGTATAGGGATGTAGCAGCCAACCTCCTGGAGATGGTGGCCTACAACAGAAACGACGAGGATGGGAAGATACCGGAGGAGCTACACGAACGGTTCCAGAAAGCTCTCAATGCTGCCCTGGACCAAACACTTTGTGAGAATCCGACGACTTCCCTGAATTTCCTGAGGGCAGGTTTCAAAGGCAGCCGCTACCACATATGCTGTCAAGATAATGCCTCAACGGAGTCGTTAGCTAAACTAACATCTAGACTCGATGGTTGGGAAGGAACCAACCTAGTGGTTCTCCCGGCGGGAAAGATTCCCAGATTAACCAGGGTGTCCGTTTGGATCCCAGGGGTAATCGAGGAACCTGCAACGCTGTTTGCACGAATGAAGCTGCAAAACAAGGACCTTAAGACCGAAAAGTGGAAACTCTACCACGCAAAGGAGCAGGCAGGCAAAGGCCAACTAATCGTGGTAGGGATTGACGAGGAATCGCTGGGGTTACTAGTCCTACAAGGGGGTAAAGCATTATGCAGCTTTCACCAGGTTAGCTTTGTAATCCCTTCATTCCACGAAAGAATTAATGAAGGTAATCTAAGCAAACCTTCAGCACAGTAGGGCGGCAACTGCCAACCTCTGTGCTTACCTCTTAGCAGGAAAAGCGGATATCGCCCTCATCCAGGAACCTTATTGTCTGTATAATAAGGTAACAGGATGGGGGAATAAACTGAAAGTGATTGCAAACAACGGAAACAGTAAGTGTAGAGCCTGTATTGTGGCACGTAAGGATATTAATATTTTCTCTATTCCACAGATCAGCACAGGCGACTTCAAAGTCACAAGTCTCGAATACAGGGCAAGAAATAGCGTGACCAACCAAATTATTTTGGCCTCTTGCTATCTCCCCTATGACTCCCCGCAACCTCCACCTAGCGATGAGTTAAAGAGGTGTGTCACCTGGACGAGGTCCCAACAGAAGAGCCTCATAGTGGGTATGGACTCTAACGCCCACCACACTAACTGGGGTAGTACGAACATCAACAAAAGAGATGAGTGTTTAGCCGATTATTTAAATATTTAAAACTTGATTACCTTGAATGAGGGCTGTACACCAACCTTCATAAATAAAATTAGAAGGGAGGTATTAGATATAACCTTATGCGACGTTAGGTCTATACACTTGGTGTCGAACTGGAGGATCAGTAATGAGATCTCCTTTTCGGACCACAGGTGGTTGAGTTTTGATATTGGAATTGATCACAAATCCAAAATAATGATTAGGAATCCTAAGAAAACTGACTGGTCCATCTTTGTAAGTAATCTTCAGGGAAAGCTGACACCAACTCAGGATAACAGCTACACTGAGATTAACCAATTAAACAATGAAGTCCTCAAAGTACAGAAGTGTATTATAGAATCTTTTGAGGCCGCCTGTCCTCTAAAACCGGTAACTAGAAGTGCAAAGCAAAAATGGTGGAACGGCGACCTCCATGAAATAAGGAAGGTTGCTAGACAACGCCTAAATAAAGCTTTAAGAACCAACGAAGAAGCAGACTGGGAATCCTATAAAGAAAGTAAAAGAGGCTTCAAGAAGCTCACCAGGGCTGCTAAAAGGGAATCATGGAAAACTTTCTGCACCAACATATGCGATAATAATGGAGCAGCGCGATTAAAGAAGATCCTGTCCAAGGAACCACCAAGTTATCAACTTCTACAGGCGGGCAATAACTTGGCAACCGCAGCTGATACCTTGGAGACGCTGATGTGTGTACACTTCCCAAACTGTTTCAGCGAGGCAGCTACACCTTCCAAGCGTGGGGTCACTCGAACTGATACAAAATGGGAAGACACTGAGAACCTAGTTGATGCAGATAAAGTGACCTGGGCTGTTAACTCATTTGCGCCATACAAATCACCGGGCTTGGACGGAATACTTCCCATCTTCTTGCAAAAAGGGATAGAATTAGACACCCTAAAGAAAACCCTGGTCAATATCTTCAGGGGATGTCTATATCATGGATACACACCAACACAATGGCAAGAGGTGAGGGTGGTATTCCTACCGAAACCCGGGAAAGATTTGACTACAGCAAAGGGCTACAGACCTATTAGCCTAACGTCCTTTTTACTAAAATCAATGGAGAGAATCTGTGATAACTACATCAGAACACAGATTACAATTCCTCGGCTGTGTCCTAATCAACATGCATATCTCAAAGGAAATTCAGTTGAGAAGGCACTACACCAGGTTGTATCCACAATAGAAGATGCTTTTGAAACCAGTCGCAGGCGTTTTTCTAGATATCGAAGGGGCATTTAACAATGTGAAAACTCAAAAAATTGTGGAGGCACTGTAATAACCAAATAATAAACAATTGGCTAGAACACATGCTTACAAACCGCATTATCACAGCTTCACTGGGAGACGACACAAGAAGGGGAACAGTCCGTACGGGAACACCACAGGGGGGGATAATATCTCCTTTTCTGTGGGTGCTCACAATGGACAACCTTTTAAAAGCACTGGATGGAACCTGTGCGAAATGTGTAGCGTACGCAGATGACCTAGCCGTTCTGATAAGAGGTAAGCACCTGAACATCATAGGAGAGCTTATGCAAAACACCCTTCGAATCATAAAAGAATGGGCGGAGGAGAGTGGATTAGAAATAAATCCAAATAAAACGGAAATAGTTCTCTTTACAAAGAAAACCAAAACTAGTGACTTTCACATTCTACAACTCGGAGGAGTATCACTACAACTCCGCGACAGCGTCAAGTATCTGGGCATTATATTGGACAGGAAACTGACCTGGAGAAAGAACCTGGAAGAAAGAGTCACCAAAGCAAAGAGAGCATATTGGATATGCAGGAGGGCCATCGGGAAGCCATGGGGCTTGAAACCGAAGCAGGTCCACTGGATATACGAATGCATAATAAAACCCATCATCTTCTACGGAGTAGTTGTATGGTGGCCAGTGATGAGCAAAAAGTATGCAAGAGACTTGCTAACTAAGGTGCAGCGTATGGTCTGCCTGGGTATTACCGGAGCACAATCCTCAACACCAAACCCGGCCATGGAAGCGATACTTAACATTCTACCAGTGCACCTCGAAGCGAAAAAGATTGCCGGTATTTCAGCCTCACGACTTAAAACTATCGGCCATTTCACCGGTGGTGCAAATACGGGACATCGAAAAACCACCGAAATGATAAGAGTAATGACACCACTCATCGATTGCCCCAGTGATGTTGTTGGGAAATCGTATACATTCTCCAACAACTTCGAAACAATTTTTCCCGCAAGAGAATATTGGACGTATGAAAGAACGACAAGGAACTCCAATGGGATATCGCTTTATACAGATGGCTCTAACATATCAGGGGAATCAGGGGCTGGCATCTTTAGTGCTAACCCACCGATTGAACTTGCTATTCACCTAGAACCATTTGTATCGGTGTTCCAAGCAGAAGTCTATGCAATTATGAAGGCAACCGAAATACTCGCAGAAGACACCAGCGAAGAAAGGCAAATTGACATCTGCTCGGACAGCAAAGCAGCAATTAGCGCGATCACAAACCCCATGTCGAAATCACTACTAGTAAGGGAGTGCAAAACTAAATTGAACTTACTTGCCAGACGCAATAGAGTCCGTCTCACATGGGTACCGGGGCACGAGGGTGTACCGGGCAACGAAAAGGCAGACGAACTAGCAAGGAAAGGAGCAGGCAATACAGAACTGAACCCGGATAGTACAATAGGGGTCCCTCTGACAATTATTAAAACAATAATCAATGATAAGATACGACAGGAGTTCAATAACTACTGGACGAATCTAGACACGTGCAAAGTGGCTAGATCTGTAATAACCAAACCGAGTAACAACACAGCAAAAAGAGCTCTTAACTCAAGCAGAACACAATTGAGATTGATGGTGGGACTTTTAACAGGGCACATCAATCTCAACAAACATTCGTTCAGACTCGGGATAGCTGATACAGCAATCTGTGCCAACTGTGAAGAGGAGGAGGAAGATATAGAACACTTCCTCTGTCACTGCCCCGCTACAGCGAGGCTAAGGCTGAAAATTCTGGGATCTCCAAGGATTCCGGATATTACACACCTCAATAAGAAAGGAATCGGGGATATACTGGAGTTCGCCAGACGAACACTACGATTCCCCCGATCACTATACGATATAGTTGATACTACCCATGATCCCTAGACCTAAATCCTCTCAATACATAATTCCCAAAACACATCACTATTCCTTACAGTTACGCAGATGAGGGGAACACAACGGGCCCAATGGAGGCCTAAGTGAAGAGCATAAGCTCACCCTCTCAAACCAACCAACCAACCATACCGTTGCTCTGCTATTACATTAGACAACAACGTCAGCGCAGAAATCAAACGAAGAATAACCCTTGCCAATCGCTGTTTCATTTGGCTTAGAAGGCAATTGAGTAATAAGGCCTTATCCAAAAGAGCTAAGATGACTCTACATCAGACCTTGTTAATCTCATTCCTGCTCTATGGCTCTGAAGCATGGACTATATCGACAGCGGATGAAGATTTGGTCGTTTCGCGAGGAACATTCTTCGTCAGATATTCGGTCCCGTCTGCGTTAAGGGGCTTTGGAGGAGGAGATTCAACGGTGTATGAGCTGTACAGCGCAATGGTCATTTGAAATAGCTAGCACATGTAGAATGGATGGACACCAATGCTCCGGCCCCCAGAGTCTTCAAATTTAACTCGGAGGGACAACACAGTAGAGGAATACCTCGCTCCTTCATCGTTTTCAAAAAAAGGCAGCCGTCGGTCCACAGCGCGCTGTGGACTGTCACCCGTGGTGAATGTAATGGAATCTCAATGATCATACTTTGATTCTCAGAACCCAAAAGTCTGTAATTTTGTTTGTTTACATAGCCGCCGAACGAGAAATGGGCCACATCGGTGTAGAAGATTTTGTTCGAAAAATCGGCTCTGATTTTCTAACACCCAATCGGCGATGCAATTCAATAGGTCAGCAGGCTTTAGTCGTTGTGTAAGCTGAACCTTATGGGGATGAAGATGCAAATCCAAGTGCAGAATACTCCAAATAGAGCTGTAGGAAATGCCCAATTGCTGAGCGCGGCATAGAATTGACTATTTTGTCCTTTTGGCCACTGAGGCACTCACAGCGGCTTGTTTTCAGCTGATCGAGCAGTACGATGATGCACAGAGACTATGGATGACAGATGGATCTCACAGAAGCCATATGGCAGGAATGTGAAACCCCAGCTCGAAATGAATAACCCTTTATGTTCTTCCTATCTGAAAGTCTGTATAAACGGGTTAGAAGCGACATGCTTAATTCTTGCGAGATCTAAATGTGAGCCAAAAAGTACTGCATTGTAATCTCTTTGGTCATCCAAGCAATAGAAGATCTACAGAAGCTTTGTTTTCGAAATGGGGCTAAGCTCTAAGTTACAAGAGACTTGCCTAAAGTGCTAACAAAGTGCGTTTGTTGGTTTTGATTTCGATGAAACTTCTTTTATCTAAAAAAAAATCAGATTTAAATCTAAAAGAAAGCATTCCTTTAATTTAACGTCATGGATCGAGCCTTTAATAATGCCGTCACCCTACTTGTTGGACATTTTTGGAATGATGATTACTTTTGTTGCGGTTAGTTTTTTTTAAGTCATGGGATTGTCACCTATGGACATCAATGCTCCGGCCTTCGTATCCATCCCAGAGAAACGACACGGTAAATAAAGACCTCACCTAATGTAGCGCACACAAGTGGATAGGGACCCCAATCAACTTAGTGTGTAAAACTGGAGGCGGCTTGCAAAAGATTGAGATGGGTGGAGATGCTTGTTGGTAGATGCACATGTCTACCCCGGACTGTGGACCCATTTAAAGTGGAGGCATTGTCCCCCGATTTTTTTAATGATTTGATGGTATTCCAAAAATTATTCAGTTTTCCCTTTTGCTGATAAGCATGTTATCCTGAAAATGGGTTTCCAACGTCAAGCCGTTCCTCTTTGTCTTCCGTTTTAGTCATGGCTTCCTATATCTAATATAGGGTTTCCGTTATACTTAGTTTCAAAAAGAGTTGGAGCTGTGGTATACGGTGGTACTTCAAAGACCTTCATTCAGCTGAAACATTTGCAATACAAATATCAATTAGAGGGAATATAAGCAGACAAGGCTGCTCTAAACACCTCAAATACCTCTGCAAAGTGTTGCTTTATTTCCACATTTTTCAATTCCTTCAGAGAAACCTAAAAATCTACAATAAAAACCTCTTAATCCTCAGCACATCATGCATCTATTAACTGTGGTACCTTCTTGACACTCCAATTAAAACTCCAAATGTCAAGCTCTATTCCAACCACTACACTTCAACACTGATGCCACAACGAGTCGTTTTCACAAAACACTTGAACAGCCTACCTACCGAATGCTTTTCATAGACTCTCCGTCTATTTGTGTGACGACAGCCTTTGGGTGGCCGTAGTTTTACGGTCGAAAAAATTGAAATGCCCAACAGCCGTATCTCATCGAGTTTTGGTTTTATGATCCTTTTAACCAATTAATAACTCTCATCCTACCCACCTTGCACACACTATAACCTTAAGTGCAACTGAGTCAAAGTTTGAGGTTGAGACTGAATGGAAAATGTGTGCAAAATATTTGCAAATATTTCATTGCATAGGCCTTCCATCGTCTCTCACATCTTAAAATTTGTCGAATTCATTTAATTAGCACTATAAGGACTCTCAATGGCTACACTATGGATACAACTGTTTGCTTTGGTTGCCCACCTTTTAAGAAGCGGCATCATTCCTGCTCGAATAATTTGCAGCATATTCGTTGCAAATTGAAAAATGAATAGAGAAGTCGAGAGGTTATTGTGGAATGGACGGACACAGCTCATCCTGAGACTTAATTAACTCCATCGTTCGTCCATTCCAAATGGGATTGAATTTCGCAGGGGTTAAATCCGCCTGGAGCCAGTATCTATAGTCTGGTGCAAGCCATCACACATTTCCTCTTGCAATGTTCTTGAGTTAATTTTGTATTTTAATTAAATTTAAATGATGGAGGGGTTATACAAAGGACATTGTATTCAAGTATTGGAGCTTGCAGTTACATTAAATGCCTGCAAGGGACATTTCAGTTCACAGCAATTCCACATTACGCAGAAAGTCAGATACAAAGAGCTGTCATCTGTCGACTGCTGTGTGTGGTAAATAAATCTTTTGAGGCGTCAATAAGGTACATAAAGGATATAAGGTCTGAATACAGGCACAGACTTGATACCGTAATTATTATCCTCAGAGAGTGAGTTGTGCCCACAGCTTTTGGTATTACTGCGAAATGAAAGGAAGTGGATGGAGGATTTTTCTTATTCTGACTGTGATACCGGGTGTATCGATTTATATAGTCCATATGGGGTTTAAGGTTCTCTTAAAAAAATGTGCCGTTAAGAATATAAAAGCTTTTGAGAAAAAATTGACACCACATAGCTGTCGGTTCGGTTCGTTAAGTCTTTTTTGAGGGTGCGATCACATGCGCTCACTAACAGCCCCAGCAGTTGATGCCAAACATTCAACGATACCTGTCTGGCCAAACAATTATGCGCCCCACTCTGGGGGGTCCCACTGGGGATGATTGGGTCTCTGCGAAAGTTGTCTGATTATTGACGGTTCCTCCTTCGGGACTGGGCTCTGAATTTATGCGATACTGTCGATACCGATTGAAACCCGGAATGTTTTGGTATAGCGATTTATAACGTTCATATGCCTGCTGCTAGGATCTCTTGGGAGATCCGCTGCACTCGCATCAAATTCTCCCCTGCATACCAATCATAATCCTAACAACATATGCAGCAATGACTTGGTATTCTGATCGCGTTTAAAGTACGGTTCTATCTTTCTATTGGATTGTAAGGAACTACGTTTTACCTCTAGTATGCTACAAAGTTCCCGAAATAGGTGTGACTCAAATTGAGATCCATGATCTGTCACTATTATTGATGGTATACCATAGCGGACGAACCAATCCCTAGGCAGAGCTTAAGGTTTGGCTTACCTTACCCTCACTTATTGGTATAGCTTCAGGCCACAGCGTGAATTTGTCTTTTTTTTTGGAAGAGAAATCTTCTAAAAGGTATTGACTGATTGATTTCTACTGACTAAAACCACCTCCCTTTTTTGTACTCTTTTTTAATATCCCGCGATACCACATCCAGGTATTCCTTCGCAGACATGTTTAGCAATTCTTGCTTTCTTCAGATGTCTACGTGGCTTGGACTATCCTTCTTCTTTCTCATGTAACATGTGCCCTATTATGTTTTCAGGGTTTGGTATTTCTTCCAGTTCCCTTTGTAGCATTGAAAATACACATGCTCAACGTCTTCTTGACTTCCCTCGCAGGACGGACAATTGGGTGTGTTGTCGAGTTTAAACTTATAGAAGTAGGCACGAAAGCATCCATACCCACTAGCATTTCAGTCATGTGGAGGTTTATCTCTCCGTGTTTACGCTCTATCCAGTCGTTGATTGTCGGGATAAGTCGGTACATCCATCGACCTTTATTTAATGCATTCCAGAGTTGCTGCCACTTTCGTAGACTGGCCATTCGTTCAGCTTCTCTTAGGTCATTTGTTCCCTCAGTGGTGTTCGTTTCACCATTTTCGTCATCTGTGTTGTTTTTCTTTTCATATATCCTCTACAGTTCATTTGATAACAGGTCAATGGGGACTATTTCTGCAATGATACATGCCGCATCGCTATATGTTGTGAGATATGCACTACATACCCTCAAGGCACATAATTTGTACGTTGTTTCGATTTTCTTATTATACGATTTGGTCTTCATAGCTCCTGCCCAGATTGAGGTAGCATACAGTCTTCTTCGGCTATACCTAGGTTCTCTTATATTTAGCATTATCCGCATGAGTGCCTTATCTACCTCGTGAGGCTTTCTCACTTACATGCTCCAGATGTTGTTTAAATGTTAGCTTAGTATCGACCATCACACCCAAATACTTGATTGCTGGTTTCGATTTAATCTCGTGTCCACCTACAGTGTTGTTTCGCACTTTTTCCTGCTGCTGATCAGCACCGCTTCTGTTTTATTTTCGGCAAGCTTTAGGCCCACTGAAGTAAGCCATTTTGGACTATCCTAATAGTGTCGTTGCTGATTTGGGTAATTTCCTCCAATAATTTGGCCACTACGACGATGACGACGTCATCAGCAAATCCTACGATTTTTGCTTCTTCTGGTATTAATAATCGAAGAATGTCATCATTCCACAATAGCGGCCCTAAGACCGAGACCTGTGGTACCCCACCCGTGACTATGTATTTCTTAATACCTTTATCTGTATCAAACAATAGGATCTGTTGCCTGAATACTGTGAAACTCTCTTGTTCCTTAGAGCAGCTAAAATTCAGAGTGAACCCCTATCGTGCCTCGAAATTTTTAACTTTTGGCAAGCTAGTTTTGGCTATGCCTAGATTTTCGGCAATCCTGGTTCATCGCGGGCCATATAAACTTTTTCGCAACCAACTTGATTGAAGCGCGGACTTCCGGATGAGTCAACCCTTTTAAAACCTTACTTATGAAAGTTGTCAGGTACATACCGGTCGTGGTACTCCCGTCGATACGTCACAGATAGTCCATCTAGGAAATTTTATATTGGAAGATGGCTACACCGTACTGGATATTGGCAGCAATATTTTCAGGATAAAATCTAATTGTATCATTCCACCGTAGAGTCAGCACTACTCTAAAGGTGAAGTACTTGAAAGTTGATTTCCTAGCCGAATCGTATATCGAACTAATGGGTCAGGAACCTATAGACATCACAATTCGACGAAAGAAGTGACAGCGAAGGCATGGGTTAGAGAGCAGGCATTGTTGACGTTTTATGCCTCACGAAGGGAACCAGAAAATAAAAGTAAGTGACAAAAAGTTCCCAATTTCTTGAAATAGGACTCTCCAAGACGGTGAGCAGCCAGCCATCAACAATGCCTGCCCGTCACCTTGTTCGGATACCTGCAACTCATTTGAGCTACATCCAACTCATTCCCAAAGAGCTTGATTTCTCTTCAACTGTTCTGTGTCACGTTTGCCTAGGACGTCCCGCAGTTCTGCCTGCCTGGGTGAGTGGATTTCACTGCCACTTTCTTCTTCGTATAGTAATGACTATAAGTTCTTGGCCCGTTCTCTGATAAAGTTGTTCATTGGAGATACGATTGGTCTGAAAATCCCTCAAGATGGTTCTTAGACATCTATTTTCGGAAGTGTGCAGCTTGCGTGTGTTAGTGGTATCCACTTTCTAAGTACTGCACCCATATACCAGTACTGATTCTACTTCGCAGCTTATTTCATTAGCTTCTTCAAACTTTGGATAACATTTCGAACGCAGCTTTTGCCTTCCCGCGATTAGCTGAGACTACACTTCCTAGATATAGAAAGTTGTCTACTTTCTCTACTTCCAGTTCGTCAATGTTGTGTTGAGCGCGGCTGTTAGGGGTGGGGTGCTCAGAGTTTTTATTTTGAGTGTGTTCATTATAAGCTCCACTTTGTTTACCTCAGCTTCTAGATGTTGTCTCATTAGATGAAGCTGAAAGTGTGCAATCATTGCAAGCATTTGTCATAGTCCATCAAATTCTATATTTACATTCCATCAATGCTGCATTGACGCTGATGTACGTACTCCAATTTGGACATCAAAATCCTCCGACATCTAACCACTGTGCAAGATGTGCCACTTACTACACTCGTTTGTAGCCTTGATAATAGCTATGAGTTATTCTGGGATACCTCTCCTGCGCAAGGCCAACCTGAAAGCATCTCGGTTCAAGTTATCGAAAGCCTTCTCGAAGTCGATAAACAGTTGATGTAGCGGAGATGTTTAGTCGACGCATTGCATATTATGATCCTTAAGTCCATGCAGGAGGATCCAGAGGGAATGCCTGCCTGTTTAACATCGAGAGTTGAATCAAAATGTCCTTTAATCTATTCTAATATGATCCCAGCTATTATCTTGGCTACGGAAAATGAATATATCCCTCCATCACAATCCATCAGATTTTCTTTTCCAATCCTACGGAAATTATTTGGCAGGGATCAATACCCACTGCGTTGTTTTTCTTGAGGTGAGGGACTCGATTGTGTCGTAAGTTCGGTTTTGCTGGGAGGTCCACTTCCTTTTTTTATGCGATATTGGGCTTCCAGCTCGGTTCTCTCTACTGCGGAGGTCGTCGCAATCCGAGCCTTAATTACTGTATTGTCTGCCGATAGCCATGTGCAGTGCCATATAATTCTAGATATTATCTTGGCTACTGTGAAGCTTGCTCATTTTCTCAAGCTCTCCGTATGAGCTTCCGATGTATAGCCGCTTTAAATAGTTCGGCAGGGATGCTGCTTTGTTTTTCTTGAGGGACTTGATTGCTGTTATTATTGCGGATTGCTCTATGCACTACCTATTCGTAGGATCTTTTGAGCCTACTTCACTTTCGTGATAAAAGCCAACTCTCACCTATCCATGCCGAGAAGATAAGAAAAGGCTGAGTCTGAAACTTCGGTTCCAGTTAATTAAATCCAATTCTGTTCAAGTAGTCCTTCAACAGAACTGTTTACAAATTTAACCCAAAACCATGTACAACTAATAAAGCGCCCACATAAATTCTTCAAACCTAAGCAAATTATAAATTAAGACCATAATTTTCTTATCGAATAGGGTAAGATCAAATATCCTTAGTTGACTCCTTGACCTTTACCATTCCTCCTTCAGACGTTTTTAATCATATTCGCCTACCTAAATAAGTCTACATTAATTTTTCAAATCACTGCCCACTTTCATCAGTCATCAATTTATATGGAAAAGATCCAAAGCACAACAACATACCTATGCTATAGAAAGGACCCTCTACTCTACCATTCTACTGATTTATATTAGAATAAACACTTGGAAGTGTCCTTAATATTCATTCTAGTTCATTTGGTTGCCTTTGTTAATAATAATCTCCAAAGAACGATGCACACAGGTGGAAGTGATTGGGTTTACCTTTCGTTTTGTTCCTTTTGTTACCCTCGTCCTTCTTGACCTAAGAAATCCCATTATCTCTGCTCAATGATGATTACCCTTTATTAAATAAAGGAAGTTGATTTTGACTAACCTAACAGAGAGAGTGAGAGAGAGCGAGTTCATTTGGTAGTATGTACCTATCTACTTTGCTTATTTTTCCGGTAAGGATCACAGATGTTTCTGATGGACATTACGTGATAAGAGTGGCATTATCTCTCTTATGGTTGTTGCTGTTGTTGTTGCTCCTTGCCACGTGCCGTGTATAATTAAGGATGTAATGGTATTTTGTTTTTTCTCACCGCAAAATGATTCTTTTGAATATAAAGTTGTTGTTAGGCTTATGAATTTTTTTTTTTCGCTGACTTTTCGTTTAAAATTCAAAGTATCGGGATGGCCAAAGTTTTGTAGATTCATTACACTATACCTCTGGATATTGGTTCGAAATGAGTTCCATTTAATATTAATTAAACTAATGGATGAACCACGTGTCCTGCGCTTAATCCTTCATAGAATTAATTCATTAAGCTTCTCTCACCAGCTTTTTGTTTACACTGAGTAATCTCTTCCCAGATCAAAGGTTAACCATGTAACGTCCCTATCCGCTCATAAATACGTAAAACGTGGCATCCTTTTTTTTCGGTCTCCCAAAAAGTGTAAATTAGTACTCACACCCCTAACAGGATTAACATAGAGTGTAAAACTTCCAAGAGCATGGAAAAGAATTTCGAAAATATAATACGGAAGAGGATTCCATCGTTTATCCCCTTATCAGGGGAAGGTGTAAAAAAGGATTGCACGCCTAAACGAAACAAATTTCATTCCTCCTTGGAAAAAGTGTCAATCAAGGCGGAAAGTAGGAAAATCTAGTTAAAAACATTTTACACACTTTATGCCACAATCTTCCTTTACTCCTTTGACGTCCTGTTTCCCTCCGCAACCGTCCAAAACTGTGGGTTTAGTCCTTCTCAACGATTTTCCAAGCTAACACTCGAAGCGTATTCCTTTTTTTTCCGCTTATTATTACAATTTTTTTCTTTTTTTTTTTCAAAAGGGAAAAGTTTTACAAAACTCAATGTGGCATTTTTCCACACTCACACTTATAAAGATGGTCCAACTGAATATATATGCATGTAGTAGCGACCTTTGGAAAAGTTCTTGTTTCGACTTATTGCATCCTGCCCAGAGGTTGTTCGTTGTCGGGTTTTCTTTGGAAGGCGAAAGTTTTCGAGACATCCCAATTATGGTAAGAGATGGGGTTAATGGGCAGCAAGCCTTTTTTTTATAGCGCACGCACAGGAAAACTATGTTGGATCGGCAGATTTAAGGAAAGTTCTTCGTATCGAGTTTTTGAAACCTTCAATCATCAAATTATTCTTAAAATTGTTTTCTGAAATTCAAAGGTGATAGGTGTGAGGGGTAGGTTTTTGGTTGTCACATGAGGACTTTAATAGAAACTTTGGAAAGCCGCAAATGGTTTTGCTAATAGCCAAGGGAGGTATGAGAATGGTTTGGAATGTACCCCTATTTTTTGCACACAAATATTTGGTTTTGAGATGCCTCCTTGTACAGGGTTATTCATTTCGTGCTTTAGGATTTTAATTCAAATTTAAGTCAAAAGTATTAAAGATTTCAATGAGATTGAGGCCGCCAAGGGAGATTTTTGTGAGGTAATTTTCGATGACTTTTCGGAACATTTCTGGCTGTATTGCGGCCATAACTTCATGGTTTTTAAGTGATTCGAAGTTTGGAGATTATCTGCATAAATACGATCTTTAGCAAGAAATCCAATGGGGTCAAATTACACCATCTGATTTTATTAAATGACCGAGAAACTTTTCGTTCTATCGAGCCAAATTTACCTGCGGCACGTAGTCCCGTATTGTTTGAACCACATATAGCTTACATCAATATCTTAAATCTCAGGCCAAAAAATTAGGTTATTGGCCATAGCGCAGATAATTTACCGTAACAGTGACGCCTTCGTCGTTTTCAAAAAAATACGGCACGATCACGGTGCCGGTCCACAGCTCACCAAACTGTTACCCGCGGAGACCTCTCAACGATTACATTTGGATATTTAGAACCCCACATTCTGCAATTTTTTTTTTTTTTTCATGTTCGCTGGACCATATAGGCTTATAGGAAGATTGAAGATTCAAATCCAAGCGGACCTGCAGAAAATTCCCAATTGCTGAACCTGTCGTGGAATTGACAATTCTGAGTTTTCGACTCACAGTGGCTGTAGTTTGTTCTGTTGGATCATTATGACGACCATAAACTGTCCTTAAATCGCTATACACAGATATGTTAGAACATTTATTTTTGTAGTAAAATGCAACAATTTGAATGCGTTGATTAAACAATCCATATTGTAAAATGACGGGGCAAGTACTAACTACCTGTCATTATGGATGACAGATGGATTTGACAGATGTCATATAGCAGGGATATGCAATGTCGACTTCGAAATAAATAACTCTTTACTTTCTGTGGTTTGAATTCTAAGAATTATGAACTGACTGCGGATTGATGTTGTGGGTTTTGAGAGAGTGTTGCTAATGAATAGTGCATATTCGTAGAGGTCAAAACTCTAAGAAAAAGTCTGCATTTGACAGATGATAACCAAGCGGAAATGAAAAGAAAACTAAAAAAGAAAGTTTTTAGAGCTGTTTATAGAGTGTTTGAGTATTAAAACTTATTATCAGAAAATCCAAGATGTAGCACATAAAATTACAAAAATTTATCAAACACAACTCCGTTCCAATATTAAGGGTTCCCTTAAAAGGGAGTTGCTCAAAAATTCGAACTATTGTTCGAAACGAAAAGTAGAGAGCGCTGTCTGTCGGTCATTTTCTTGTTTAACTTCTGGTTTATTATATTTTTTTGAGGGTTTTTTTATGAGGCCTCGGGATAAAATCTTTTTTTCGGACGCTCCTTTAGGACGCATTGCAAAGTGATAAGAATGAAAAGAAATCTGTTGCTTTCATAGGAAATTTGATCTCAGAAAATAATAGTAACACCAAAGTCAGACTTATTTGTCTATTTATTTATTTAAGCGTTCTGATGACCGAGATGTAGAGCCAGTAACTTATACTGCGCGACAGTGCTTTTGTTTCTTGTACATATGTATGTATGTTGGGTTGGGTCTATTTTGCTTCATTGGAGAAGGCTAAGCCCATTCCATTAAGAGTTAGAGGGTCAATGACTGAATTTTTAAATTTCCACGAGAAGAGGACTAGTCCAGTTTTCACTCTTAGATCACACCGAGTTGTATACACCTTGTATAAAGCGTTTTGTAAGAGGTCTTAGTAGGTAATGAGGTGTTCGCCAGAGACTACATAGGCTATAAACTCTCACCCCTCAGCCTCCAGGATTATCAATAGTTCTTTAACCACCAAATTAAAAAGAAGTGAGGATAGGAAACCACCCTTACTGACAAATCTTCTAACAGATGTCCCGCCCAGCTTTGAGTTGATAATCCGACTAGTAAGCAGTAAATTGATGGGCTAACCTCCTCAACATGACATGACACAGCAATCCTTACCACACACCACTCATGTACATCCCAATCCTTTTTGAAGTACAAAAACTATCCAATAGCCAGTATCACTAAACTGCTCGAATTAAATTTTTCTCTGATCACATATTTCATCAACAGGCCACCCCATTAAACTTGACCTTGTTGGCCTAACATGAACCGAATCTTGACATTTCAACACGCAAACAAAACACAGTTGAACTTTCATCAACAAATTAATCAAAATCAAAGCCGAATTAAATGAAAGAAAAAAAATAATGTTTACACAAAAAGAAAAGAGAAAATACTGTTCAAACAAACTCTGTGTGTACGAAGGACTTTTTTGCAGCCTTCTCTCCACATCATCCACAGTATCTTTTGTTCAATGAGACACAGGATTTATTTTTCTGCTAGGAAAAAAAAAAACGACATCTCAATTTATGCTCCCACAATATTGGCATAATTCGGATACTCATACATAGGGATGAAAAAAAGAGAGAAAATGTATACAAAAAATAAAATGTATGACAGCGTCGATAAGGACGACTACAATGACCAAACCATCAGATTGTAGGCATGGAATATATCTAGCGTTCAATCATCGTATCCTTCCCAAAGGACAGGCACAAGTTCTTCGTCCTTTTCTGTGCAAAACATGCTTTTACTTCATTTTCGGACTCAATTTTCTCCAACGGTAGACGATTAAGGTGGATGGCACACTGACACACTGAGTGTGGGAGAGTATGTCAAATCGTATATTTTTGTATTTTTAATGGGATATCCTTGAGGAGGATAATGGAATTATTAATATATTACATTTTCTGATTTTGGTTTCGTTCTATCAATGTTTATGCGAAGGTTGTCAATATTTTAGATGGACGTTTTATCATTATGTTGTCAATTTTAGTTCTCTCTTGTGTCATTAAATTAAAGAAAAAGGCCAAAATGGTATTCCCTATGGAGAAATGAGCATCACGTGTAGAAAATTTTAAGTGGATGTCTTGAAAGGTGTCCAGGTTGGGTGTGTCTGGATTTTGTGTTTCTTTGCAATTTGAGTGTTCTGGCGATAGACTCAATTTGAAGGGATGTGTAACATGATGTGTGGTATATGTGGGGTCACAATTCGAGTTAAAATCATTTTAATCCCAACATTTAGGATACTTCACTAATAGCCGATTTTAAAAAATTGTTTATAAATATATATAAAGGGTGTTTCTTTAGGAGTTTTTTTTCCAGTATGGCAACACTCAGATAACTGATTGTTAATCTGGCAACACTCATACAGCTGATTGTTAATCTGACAGCTGACACCATCTTTTTATTCAGTATTATCTGGCAAATCATCGTGCAAAGACTTTTGTCCGAGCAGCGTTTACAAATTGTGGAAAAAAATAAAAATAAAAATATAAACTGAGTCGGCTATTTGCAAAACAATTGAAACTCTTTTAGACTCCAAGCTACCGACAAGAAAAACACAAAGTGCACACAGATGAAAATATCGACGCGGTTGAAAACTTTGCGCAAGGGTTTTGGTTTACACGCTTACAAGATTTAATTGGTGCAAGAACTGTAACTGAACGGTCATCGTTTGCGTTGTGAGTTCAATGATTGTGCGTTTGAGTTGGAAGTCGATCCACTTTTTTGCCGTAAAATGTTGTTCACTGATGACGCCCACTTCTGTCTCAGTGGCTTTGTTAATAAGCAAAATTGTCAGATTTGGAGTGAGGAAAATCCAAAAGTGATCCATTGGCTACTGACATACCTCGACTTATGCGTTGGCGGCATAAACAGGCCCTGCTTCTTGGAAAATGAAGAAAATCGAAGTGTCACCGACAATGGCGCCCAGTACAGAGCCATGATCAATGATTTTTTGTTTCTAAAAGTGCATGAGCATGGTCTGCAGGACATTTGGTTTCAACAGGATGGTGCCACCTGCCATACTGCCGGCTAAATCATCGAGTTATTGAAGGAAGTATTCGATTGCAACATTACCTCCAGATCGTGTGATTTGACTCCGCTGGACTATTTTCTGTGGAGGTATTTGAAGTCGTTGGTCTATGCGGATAAGCCAACAAAGATTCCAGTCTTGGATGTCAACAGAGAGTGCACCATTACGGCTTCAAATGCTCGAAAACTAGTCGAAAATTGGAGCTCCAGGATGCAGTTCCTGAGACGCTACTATGGTGGTTAGAGGCACCGCATGGTGATAAAGGAATCAAATTTTTAGCACAAGCTAGGCGCAGCCTCCGTTCGAAGGTTTGTCAGTAGAGGAACACGTGTCTTGTCCCCCTTTCTCTGGAATCTTGTGGTGAATGAGATACTACTTATCTTGGAAGGGGAGGGCTGCAGAGTAATCGCTTATTCAGTCTTCGTTGCTATAGCCGTCTCGGGGAGGCACCTGACTACTTTAAGGGAGTTGCTGCAGAATGCCCTTGCTAAACTCTTCAAATGGGTTGATAAATGTAGACTGGATGTAAACCCTAAAAAAACTGAACTAATTCTCTTCACCAGGAAATAAAAGATTCCTTAATACCTGGACTTATTTTGGATATAAAACTTAGCTGGACGCCTAACATCTAGGAACGCATTAAGAAGGCTAACTTAGCTTTATACCGTTGCAAGAAGGCCATTGGTAAGAAGTGGGGAATACAATCTCGCATGTATCAGGCCCAAACTTATATACAGCGTGATCGTTTGGCGGCCAAAGCTAATCACCGCGACCAGCTACTGAAAATACAGAAATCAGCTTGTCTGTGTATTAGTGGTGTAATTAGAATCACTCCTACGGATACACTAGACCTCTTTGGCAAGTACATGGCAGCCAGCGCAACCATTCGACTCAATTCCACCTCACAGTGGTCCAGAATATCCACAATTCTTCAGAATCTAGAACTCGTTCCAGAAAACACCGACTACACCCCCCCAGGTTCTCTTTCAATAAAAACTTCTGGGCCACTTTCCCATCTAGACTAGACTGGGAGGGTGACGTGACCCCGGAAAAAGAATTATTACACTTCTACATGGATGGTTCGAAGACAATCGATGGGGTTGGTGGCGGGGTTTTCTCTAACAGGCTAAACGTTAGCATCTATTTCCGATTCCCAGATCACTGTAGCGATCAAAGAAGCCTTATCTTGCCTGAAATGGAATGTAATATCTGCTAAGGATATTAGCATCTTCTCTGACAGTCAAGCTGCTATAAATTCTCTGGAATCGATCTCTACCACATCGAATGCCGCTCTAGATTGTCACGTTAGCGTTAGCGAGATGGCAGAGGAATTCCAAATTCACCTGTGCTGGGTGCCGGGGCATAGGGATATTCCAGGGAACTGTAGGGCTGATGATTTTGCCAGGCAGGGCACACATTTGCAGATTCTACCGGGAAAGGAGGATCTCAGCATGCCTCTCACTAAATGTAAGTAATTGATCAAGCTAAATGCTGTCAAAGTGACCAACTTCAGGTGGAAGACTGGCATTAAGTGTCATGTCACTAGACAGATTTGGCCTCAGCTGGATCACAAACGTCCGAACTCGAACTCGAGATTTTGATCAATTATTGCATTTATTACTAGTACTAGCAGACAGCAGACCCTCCCGGATTTGTCATAGTGCTTGTTTTAATTTAATTAAATTACATCTGACTTCCCACCATCTTTGTCCTCCCTATACAAATAAGCATTATCCCCCGCCTGAGGATTACAGATTTTAATGGTAAACCTCTGAAAAGCAATTAACGCTATAACGACACGTTTCTCAAAAATGCATCACTCATCACAACGAGCATAACTTAATTGTGTGTGATGCAATAGAAAGGATGTACGAGGTGCGATAGACAGCGTTGAGGTGGAAGCAAATCCCTAGTTGGCAGCTGGGGGCACGCTTGCTGAAGGCTTTAGCCCGACGAATATGGGGATGGGTTGGTGTTGCCAAAATCTTAATACAAAATAATTTATTCTGAGAGAACAAAAGAAGCTTAGAAATGTCCACGCAAGACAGTTATTTTCGTCCTACTTGAAGCCATTGTAGCGTATACTGTATGAAAAGTGTGGAACATGTCTTTTTCTACTGCCCACGTTCGATAAATGAAAGAAATTTACTCAGAAATAGCCTTGGAATACAACCAACCCTTGAAAATATCATTAGGGAAATGCTTAAGGATCAATACTCGTATGCATGGAATGTGAGGATTGAAGATATAGCTGCGTGACATTGAAAAGCAGAGGAAAGAAGGAAATCGGGCAATCGAGGACAATGTGGTGAACAGCTAAGTCTGAAAAAAGCAGCACGTATAGAGAGCACTCAACTGGGACAATACAAAATGATTTGTATATTTGTCCTAGCCGGTAGAAATACGACATGCTATTGAACCGATACTTCTACAGAATCTTTCGAAGATTCCCAACTTCCGTACAAAAAAAAAAAAAAAATAAAGACCTTCGTCGGTTAGTCTTAATCGACTGAGAACAAACCAGGGAAGATGTGCTGTAACACTTTTAAATGAGGAGCCACGGATTTACCATACTACGACTGTTGAAATGTAATCCAGACCAGCCGACTTCATAAGTGCTTTGAATGCTGCAATTCAATGTTAATTTGAGGTGTGTACATACCTCACCGTATGCTAAAATAAATATAAAAACAAATTATGAACTCAATAACTTGTTATGAAAATTTTATGAAGCGAACTATCTTCTTTATGAAAATGAATATCTTTACACCGAAATCCTTTGAAATCATGCTATTAAGGTATCTTCCTTTACATCTCTTCTATCTCGGACTGTTTCAGAATTCCTGTCCATTCAAACGAATGAATTCAAAGTGTAAAGTCCTCTTTTTAAATCCATTCACTTCACACAAACAAGCTAATACCATATCAAATAGTCAAAACCAAATTTCAAAAGACGTAGGAAATACTCGTATCTTGTTTACTTCAAACTGATATCCTTCTTGCCTTCAGTGCATTTCAAATTCATCTCATACAAATGCGAGTGTCAAGTTGTTGAATGAAGAGAAGAGCAAACAAAAAGTTATCCTTTTGTCTAGAGAGTGTGTGTATGTGTGTGTGGCGCGATTACATCAGTTAACTTTACTTATATTTGTCCTTCGAATTAAATGGAATTCTAACTAAAGTTAACTGGGAACATTAACTTTAAAATTCCCATGAGATACTCGTACTTATGCTTGTGTTTCTATCTTGTACACACACAGATACCGAGGCTCTCGTACAACTTTGGCAAATACTAAAATGTGAGAAGTGTAACTGAAAATGATTTTCATTAATTTCCGCTCACATCCCTCTCTATCTGTGTGCCCTGCTTTTGACTGTGTGTAGTTTCTCGTAAGGCAATTTAACTGAAATTAAGTACACGGCTGAAACGTTCTACACTTACGAGTACGTAGGATGCATGATGTTTGATTAAAGAATATCAAATGGCGGCGGAGACGTAAGCGGAATAGCGCTAACTGAAGTTGAATAAACCTAAATGACGCCTTTAGCTTTTATTTAATTAAGACTCCCGTCTGTCTATTTATTTGGAAGGAGATACAGTATCCTGTATCCTCATTATTGCTTCGCCTCTTTAATGAAGTCTTGAAAATACGATGATGATAAAAACACTAACAAGTCGAAATCAGCAACATGCCTGATGCCCCAATGTAACTGAAAATACATGTGCGAAAAAAAAGCAATTAAATCTGGCAAAAATGAAGAGAAAAACCATTTCATCCTCCATTGGGGAGGAATGAAATTTAATTTACGTTTTAAAACGTCCTTCGGCCGGATGTGGGTTTGAAGGGGCGGATGTCGGTGATATGATCATTTTGTTTGAATAATAAAAAATCGCCAGCAGCTATTGGAATAAATTTTAATCCGATTGTTTGTTGTTCACCTCAGATAATATTTTTGAAATAAATTGATTCAACTTGTTGACTCGGCTTATTGCTAGAGTGTTACGAGTATGCCTAAAAGAAGTTGGGGGGGGGGGGGACTTTACCGAATTACGCTTGTGGTTTTTATCATTTATATTGAATTTTTCTATTCAATAAAATATTGCTTTTAAACAGGGTGTTTCTTAAATATGAGCGACTACTTGGGGATCTAATAGAGCACGGGAGAGCAACAAAATATGTAATAAGTATGGGTATAATCATAGTCATATGGGAAACAGGCTTTTTGACAAACTAGGGGATCTCGTACAAGTTCCACTAGGCTTCATAAAGAACATAGGCTGGTTTGCAACAGAATCAGTAGGTCAATACACAATGACACAACTCACTACGACTTGGTGTACTATAGCTCAGCTTACTATGACTCGTCTGTCGAGTCTATATTTTACTCCTGGTAATTCCAGTTATTTTAGCTTAGCTCAGGAGCCATATTCTCTGGTTCAATATAACACTATGCGTGGGTAGATTATGACTTCGATTACTGCGTCGACTCATCAAGGTTAATGCAATTAAATTTCTTCGTTGTGACACAACCCACTATGGCTCACGGACGGCATAGTTAAAGCGGTTAATTTGTACCAGGGAACTATGTTTTTTTTGTATGTTGAAGAAGATTGTTTAGTATATTAGGAACGGTGTAGTTCAGTTTGGCTCTTGCTTGACGTTGTCATTGATGAAATTTGGAAGTTGATACATTCCCTCCGCTCATCTTTTTGTGTTGAGTTGGTTGTTATTAGTATCCAGAAATGACATAGTACTCTAACGCAGCGCTCATCTGAAAGATCTGCATCACTTTCGGAACATTTACTTCATTTGTTGCTGTGTCTCTTCTCGATAGTAATTCAGTCTTGGATATTACAGCCTGTCTTCCCATGGTAAAATGTAATACCGCAGCCTTGACACTACAAGACACTTACTTTTGTACGCGAATTGGCGACTTGTGCTGTAAGCAAGCCAACGTAAACAGGGAACTTCTCAAATTATTTCGTAAATCATTGATGTGAGCTTCACAGAGGAAATGGATGTCAATGGTGATACCATACTTATACATATGTATCCACAATATCTCTGTTACTTCTCTGTTGGATGAATAATACAAAAAGTAAAAGTCCAAGTTGTGACCCTTGCGGAACTCCATACCATTTCCCTGCTTCTTCAAATTCGACCTGAATTATACTTGTTGCTCTTTCTATAGACTTGTGACATATAACAATCGCCGTATCATCTTCATAAGCGCATAGGCAACCCTTCTTGAAACATCATTTGCACATAATAGAAAAAGTAAAGGGCCAAGTTGTGACCCTTGCGGAACTCCATACTGCACTAGGTGGTGTTCACTGTTCTGAGATAGTCTTTTAGCCAGTCCCCCAGATTCCCCCTGATTTCCATTCATTGTATGGCGTCGATGAGTCTACTCGTATTGTGATCCAGAGTATCGGAAGCTTCATTAAAATTCGAAAATAATACTAAGACGTGATGACGTTTGCTAAGACTGGTCTTGATTTAATTCACAAAGTCGCCAAGTAGTTGGTTAGTGCTTCTCCAATTTTGAAACCCTTATTGATTTCTACTATTCTATTTGTTCCAAAATCTTTTCTATTCTTTTCTAGTCTCCTTCTTAGTGTCTCCCTTAAGGATTGGTCGACCATCTTTAAAATTCTTTAGTACCGTCGCCGCATTAAAGGTTTTGTGTATCAGTTTTGTTAATATCAAAGCAAATATATCGAAATGCTGTACACTATAACCACAATAGTTCGATTGAAAATAGTATGCATTGGATGCATTCACTATGATTTGATCAATTTTAGATACTTCAGTTCTGAACAGTAACCACAAGGAGTCACTGGCTCTCACTCTGATTAAGAGCTGAATATTTTTCTACAATATATATGTTTGTTGACTCTGTTGATCCCACATCCGGAACAATACGCTCTGGTAGAGATTACAAATAGGACATCGTCCCATTGGTCCTTCCTGTTGTTTCTCTTCATAATGCATAGATTGGAAGACATGTGTAGCAAGAAGTTCTTATCCTCCTACTGTGCCATCGCGGACAGCAAAATCCATTGAATTTCTCACAAGAGGATTACTTTGCTATTTTCTTATTCATATTCTATTCACATACATTTTTTAGCGAACAAACATCCCCCGCTGGTATATTCTTCTCTCGAATAATGTCCTTAACGAGCGGAAACTGATTTCTTGGCACAACATGTTTTTCGCTTTTTTTTTTTTTCTTTTGTTTATTTCAACTCATACTCATACGTCTAAGTTATGATCTCAGATTTGAGCATACAGTTTCCCTTAAGACAATCTAAACACACTGCAGCAGGGTGGAACTATAAATTGCCAGAACGCAAGGATTCCATTCACTTGGTGTTGTTTATATTGGACGTGCTCGGAATGTGATGGATGCGAACAGTGAACCCCGCAATGGGTTACAGTCCCTGACATACTGAGTACAGATTGTGAAACATATTGTGTATGATTATTCAATGTTCTAGAGTTTGTTACTTGTATGCAGTCTTGCCTTGGAATAGGTATGGGTGGTCGATTAATAATGCAAGTAAACGTCCTTAGAATTGGCTTGATGAATTGAGAACTTTACTCGGTGCAATGACTTTAAACTTCATTTTTATAAGTAGTTTGTGTGCTAGATGAAGAGTAATATTTTATTCTTTTGTGCGAACTTGAGAAAGGAAATAGAACAGTGATGTAGTTTCACATGTACTCTGACGTTATACAATGCACTGTTGTAACCTTTCGTAAGAAAACGGACGAGCGCTATGTGTAATTATTGAGATTGTTCTTTTTCTTTTATTAAATCAGAGTAAATGTGAGGAGTACTAAATGGATGGTATTAACCTCCAAAGACACAAAATTGCACAGCTACAAATTTATTTCCAAAAATGTGGAAACTATAAAGATTAAAAATGACTACACAGTAGGTACTCGTTACTCCGTCCCCCTTATCTTTAAGAGTGTGGACAAATTTACCATCCGAAACGATACAAAATTTTAGATCACTACCATTGGAGTAGGCGAAAAGTAAAGCCAAGCTCTGTATGCTATAAAAATAGCTGAAATAGAAATAGTGGAATATTAAAGCCGTATTATAAACCTCTGGTAAGAACTACATAGTTTTCTAATTAACATTTCTCTGTTTATAGTAATAGCAGCAATTTAGCCATCAGCAATACTAGTATGACTAGCCTTGCAGTATATACTCGTAGATATATCGCCCATAGCTATGAAATAGAAATAGCCAATAATGCTATTCCTGTATAATGAAAATAGTGCTATTCTCAAATAGCTGTTGTAGCTATTTTTTATGCTAACAATAAGACTCATTGTCTCGCGAGAAGTCGGTGTGATATGCATTCTTCACGTGTACCTAAGATTTGTATTGTCGTTTCCAAATGGGACTCCATAATAAGAATTTTATACTCGGAGGCTTGTGAGATATTCGCATGAGTTGAAAATCCTTGAAAATTTGTTGGCGCTTTCTAAGTTTCGAAAACTGGATCTTCTGTGGCGTCACTATGCAATTGAAATGTGAAAGTCCGATCAAAAATTAAATTTTCACAGCTTGCCTGCATAGTTATGCTTTAACGTCTCTTGTAAACTTAAATAGCTTTTCCCCGTATCGATCACCTTCACCTTTCAGAATGTTTATCATCTCCTTCTGCTCCATAGTTGCTTTGCCGTAGTGTCTTTAGCGGCATCTTTCTAAGAAATGTCCGACGTGTTCATTTCCATTCTACAATATTACAAAGTGAATATAACCGCCTTTTTGCCTCACGGTAGCTACAATCATTAAGACCTAGCATTCCACTTGAAGCTGTGAACTAAAAATTTGTATAATCCTCACGAACTTGTTGCAGTTCTTCTAGAGTTTTATTCGAGGATTCCTTTGGACTATTCCGCTAGGGTTCTCAATTGATTGTATTTCTAATTTTCATGGTTGAAAGGAGTCCTCGCTAAATCTAATGCATGGCAGCCGTTTCTGTACAGTATCTTTTTTTTAACAGACTGCAGCTAAATAATAAGAGAATAGTTAGAGACATTTTGTATTAAATTAAATAAAACTTTATAATAGATATATTCATTGTGGGGTGAACAAATTAAAGTAAAAGTAAAGAAATCTAAAAAAAGAGAACAATTTAAAAAGCAAAAGGCAATTACATTACTACAACAAAGCAATATATATGATATATACTAAGCAATGTAGCGCAGCAAAATTTCGATTTCATTGTGATCAAAGCTAAGAAACCACTGTTTTACCTCTTTCATAATAGTGAACAAGTTACCAATGATTCGCATACCTACAGGAAGCCTATTAAACAGTTTGCAAGAAGTAACGGGGTAAGAATTTCTATAGCATGTTGTACGAAAGGCAGGAATGGTAACTAGAGATTGTTGATTGCTTCTCAAGCTATAGGAATCAGATATCGGACTTTGCAGGTAACCACCTCTAATAAAAAAATATCTTCAGAACCTTGAAATAAAAGAGGTGTCTAACTGGCAGGATTTTCATATGGCGAAAAAGTTCCATAGATTGGGCTAAACGGGAAGAATTACAAATCTTCCTAATGGCGCATTTCTGTAAGACAATCAACGGCTGAATTTTATTTAGGCAAGCACTTCCCCAACAGCTTATTCCGTATTGCAATTTTGAATGAAATATCCCATAATAGAATAAAGTATTGTTGGGACAAAACTTTCTAAGACGGTAGAAACAACGAATGGTTGAGAGCAGATATTGTTTTAAACCTAAAATTTGATTAGACCAACTCAAATTCCGGTCAATTGTAACGCCTAGATTTTGAAGCAATTATCATCACAAGGACCATTCCTATCGAAGGAGACATAAGAACATTGGTCAGTAGGCATACAGTGACACAAGTTGTACCTTCCACAATTAGATGCATGAAATATGATCTCGATATCTGTGGAGCATCATGATTAATTAGGCTGAAAAACATAAGTTTCGTTTTATTGCTAACTACTAGCTTATGTTCCGCAAACCAAATTCTTAGTAATTAAACGTCTTTATTTATACCAGCTACTAGGTTTAAGGGATTGACTGAACCATATGCGATACCAAGATCATCAGCAAAAGCTCTAACTTTTCCTACAAATGGTTGGACAAACAGAGAATTTACATAAATGAGAAACAGTATAGGACCAAACACAGAGCCTTGAGGAACACCAAGATTAATAATCTTAGAGTTACTTAAACTAGTTTCAACCTTCAATTTTTGTTTTCTGTTTTTAAGATAGCACATAAACCAACTATACATAAAACCACGAAAACCCGCATTATATAGCTTTTTCAAAAGAATGTTATGATCCACCATGTCAAAAGCCTTTGTTATATCAATAAAAAGTCCAGCACAACATTTTTTGTTGTCCAAACCTTTCTGTATAAAGGAACAGAAATCTAATAGAGCATCTTCAGTAGATAGCCCAGCTCTAAACCCAAACTGCATGGGGCTGAAAAAATTATTTTTTTTTAGGAATTCCAAAACCCTTTTTTTAACACATTTCTCAAATACTTTGGAGATTGAAGACAACAACGGGATTGGTCTATAGTTATTTTTTTCATTTCTGTTACCCCTTTTGAAAAGGGGAATAACAATGGCACATTTTAGTTTTTCAGGGAAGAGTCCAGACACGATGCTCAAATTGAAAAGATGTGCCAAAATATCAGCAATATTAAAGGCAACGTTCTTCAGTATAATGTTAGAAATACCATCGCTACCACAGGAATATGAATTGTTTAAGGAATGAATATTCTTTAAAATTTCAAGCCCAGAAATTGGTTCAAAAAAGAAGCTATTTCTTTGGAAAGTACTATTTACAATTCCGGATCCGGTACAGTAACAATTGGAATAACTTGAACAAAATCTTTGAAACGGCTGTTGTCCAACCGATGAAAAATGGTCATTGAATTCATCGGCACTTACCAAACTAAAGAGCTCCACCACACAATCATCATAATAATCTCGCACAAAAGCTCCTTCGCTTTACCCAGAAATGTTCCAGCTTATTTAATTTCATTGAAGTCTCTATAACCCCTTATTTCAGCTGCATAGCAAAATACAGATCTTATGGCCTCACTGAATAAGTTATATTAGACATGAAGCCTTCCCTTTAATTTATTTGCTCCATAAAGCGTAATATTGGTGCTTGGCGTAAATATTGGTGCTAAATACTTAAACGATTTCACTGTTTCTATTTCACTGCACAATATCATGCAGATCATTTTCAAATAACGTGAATAGAAGTGGGCTGAGAAGGCATCCTTATTGGTTTCAAAATACTTTAGTAGACAATCCGAAACACGAGAGTTTGTAAAAAAGAGATTTTCGAGGTATGGAGTCACAAGCAGCGAAGAATGCGTACACTTTTTTATTTTCATGCATTTTCAGCTGGACAATACTAGACAGGTTATAAATATTGTTAATGGTAGAGTATCCCTTCATGAATCTCGCTTTCTTCATTCAGTACGTTATTACTTCTTTCGCAAATGCTCATCCTAACCTGCAGAACTCCCATTAGTATTTTGACTGCTGTATCCATAAAGGAAACTCGTATGCCTCTGTAGTTTTCCGCTGCATTTAAATCTCATTAGTTAAATATCGAACAAATTAAAGACTTTATCCTCCACTTTAGCAACATCTTCACAAATAATTGTACCAGTTTCGCCAAAAAGTTTTCAGGTGCATTTTTAATGAATTCATATGAGATTCTGTCTTCACTTGGCTCTTAGCTGTTTTCAAAACTATCTTAATTTCTTCTATCGTAATAGCTGCATCTAGTTCTGTGACTTTAATGAAAAGGATCTGCATATTCTATGGGTGGGGCTATGGATCGAGACATTTTTGAAAGAAGTATTTCAATTTCCCTTCATCTAATTTCATGCCCTTTTTGTGTGAGAACTGTTTATACTCTTTTGCCAAAGATCAGCATTGTTCAAAGTCGTTGATATAATTTATCTTCCACTGCAGCATGACGTAACATTAATATCGCTTCTGCTCACACAGGCGCAGAATACTACAAATAGTAGTATTAAAAATGAAATCTAGCCACTATTGCTATTCATGTGAAATAAAAATAACAGAATTCTGCATGGAAAATGGCCACTACTGTTATTCCTAAATAGCTATTTTCACCATTTTAATTAGAGAAATTGGTGAGATTTGGTGAGCAAATAGCAGTATTTTCAAGTCGTTCATCATCTCTCTACTAGCGATACAAAGAAAATAATCCAAAGGTGTTAAATCACACGAACTTGGAAGCCGGTTAACAGGTTCATTACGCAAAATTATGCGCTCATCGAATGTTTCCTTCAATAAATTGATTATGGCGTGCACTGTGTGGTATGTTGCGCTCTCTTATTGAAGCCGCAGCTCTTCCATATTAATGTCATTTGATCAGAAAATTAAAAAGCCTGTAATCATGGATCTATAGCACTCGCCTCAACTGTAACGTTCCAGCCGGCATCACTTTTGGAGAAATATGGATCAATGACTCCACCAGCCCATAAAGCACACCAAACAGTGATGTAACGGCGTTTCAATAATGGCTGGTGGATTTTCTTCACTCCAAATGCCGCAATTCTACTTGTTGTAGTAGCCATTCAACCAACAATGAGCCTCATCGCTGAACAAAATTTTGTGGTGGAAATGAGGATCAAGGGCAATCTCATTTTCGGCCCAATCACCAAACGTAGATGATTAGCGATGATTAGCTCGTAAACCAAGATTTTTCCGTGCATGATGGCGAATCGAGTCATTCAGATCCTCCTCAATACTACGCTCCACAGCAGTAACAGCTTCTTCGGTGTGCACTGTACGATGTCTGGTTATTCGAATTACTTGCTCAGATAGACGATTATATCGACCGTGAAATGGACGTAGCGCACGGTAAGTTTCTCGGATGATTTTCGAAATAAATTTGAACAATTTGCAAGTGTTGTTCTGACCTAAGTCTATACATGGTGAAAGGGAAAACCAAACTGAGCACAAATTAGCTGTCAGCTGTCAAATTAGCTGTCGCTGGAAAAGGTATTGCCAGTTCGAAAAACAAATTTCTAAAAAGCAAACACCATTTTCTTGCAATACTAGAAACGCCATATTTAGCTACAGTAAAACTGTGTATGATAAATGGCTATATCCTTTATTAATACTGACAAATATGGTTTGTAGCAAAATCGGTGGAATCGAAATTTTTCATTGTGGGCTGTCGGCGCCAAAATATATACGAGTACGAGTATAATTATAATTATACTTGTGTTGCATAACAAAATTCTTGCGTAAAACGAATTAAATCTTCGGGATTCCTCAATAAAGGAAACCTTCTGAATATTACCAATTTCAGAAGCACCAGTCTTTCCAATATTGACGAAAATATTTCCCATAGAGGTGCAGAGACTCTCATACATATTAGTATAGTATGTGGTTGCGTCCTCCTCCAATTGGCTCTCAGTTTTCTGTTTGATGTTTAGCTTAGATGATGTCTTAAATGGAAATGAGCTGAGAGGAAACTCATCAGTATAGGGATATTGTCCCTCTTGTATTTAAGAGTGTATTTGGTTTTTTTTTCTGAAGGGCTGTATGGATCTTTTATGATAGCTTTAATACCTAAACACATTTGCTGTCGGTTTAGCTTGGTAATTAAAAAGCTGTCTTTTTAATATTGCTATAAAGAAAAATCCATTTAATATTTTTCAAAGTTTGTTGCTTCATTGAAGAAAGTATACTCTCCGATTATTTATGGAAAGTAATTTCATTTAAATAGACGCCGCGTCTGGCTTGGCTGTAGCCCATCCTGTCAACCCAATTTTGCAATATATTTTCTGTTTCATGAATAGCTCGATCAATATTATGCTTAAGTACCTGAATCATTTCTGGATTGTCATTATAACATCAGTCTTTAATGGCGTCAAATCACAGCTCCACCGAGTCCAAGCAACATCACCAAAATAGCTAAAAAGATCGATTAATGTACGGCTTGCATGGCACGTAGCTCCATTTTGCTGGCACCAGAGATCCTCCAAGTTTTCCTCAGTTTCTACCCCAAAAAAAATAGGTAGCGCTCTGGTCTCCGTTGACCGTAACGTTGTTGACATCTTCATCTTCGGAGAAAAATGGGCCAATAATGCCGTCATTTCAAAAATCACACCAAACAGTCATACACTGAGGATGCATTCGCTTCTCTATGACTACGTGTGTGTTTTTCGATAACGTAGCGGGTGGTCATTTTGTTTCAATTTCTGAGTCAGTTAGACCTTGTAAGGAAGTAATCCGAGGTCTTTATGCATAATTCTTCTCAGGCTAGTGAGGCTAATGTTCGAAGATGAGGATAACTTGTGTTATCAACTAGCATGCGAATCTCACGAACTTTCTTCATGAACTTGAGTACGGTCGGTGAAACATTTTTTTTCAAAATTCGTACTGTTTCTGCAACACGACACTCACTAAGTTTTCAATATTTCCCAACGTTGTTCAAAAGTAAATCGATTCATTTCGTACCGCGGAGATATGATTTTATGTTTTTGTAAATTTTTTGAGCGCGGCAGAACTGTCAGTATCAAAATAAGAAGTAATTTAAAAATGGCCCACTCGTTATAACCATTACATTGCCAATGCAGTACAGTATCTACCCAGCTAGATACAAATAAATCTCGTACATTTCGTAAGAATTTCCACTTACAATAATTGTTTTCAAGGTTCCGGTACCTACAAGGTAATAGAAAGTAAGAAATTAACTATTTTAGTGGAGTCAATTGTCTGTCCGTCCATCTGTATGCCGATTCTTTGTCAGTCATACAATGATTTAACATATTTCAGCACGAAATTCAATATAAATTTTATGTATACCTGGTGTTTAAGACTAATCTTATTCAATTAATTTGTATTTATTCATTATTGTTAAATTTTCGTTTAAATATTTTTGTTGCAATCTGTTACTTTGTTTAGAAATTATGTGACCCACTGTACATCATTTGGATCGAACCACTTTCTGCAGTTGTATCCTACCAACAATTGCACGCATTGAGGATCACGCAATGCACTTGCACTCACACATACATCAGCGCACCGGCTCCTACACTGTGATGACACATAAGTTACCAGCTCTCCTGCACCGCGTATGTGTAATCGGATGCTGGTGTGAGTAACTGCAGATGCACTTCGAAACAAGCGATTCTCTTTCACTTGGATTTTGGTCGCAGTAGGCATCACAAGGTTGTAAGATATATGCAATAAAAATAAATATTTGTACATAAATTTGAATCTCTCTGTTTTTTTGGAATTATTACTGTTCTTCGTCGATTAATTCCTCGTATTAATTCAACTAAATCTCAACCATCTAGGTATATACTCGTACTGTTTCTCGCAAAAGCTGTCAGAAAACAATTTTCATATTTTGTTTGTATTTTCTAAATTAAGTGGAAAATTGTATTACTGAGCTAGAGTGGCTTTCAGATAAAATTAAAATTCACTGGAATATTTAAAAAAGAAATATCTATGATACACTGATAGATGCTGTTCATGTGGAGGTTAATATGTTTGTTTCAATTTAGTATTCTATCCAGGGTAACACAATGTTGACACTTAGGAAGACTCTGACAAAGCTTAGGTTCTTTCTTCTAGTGAAAAGAATAGGGATAGCATGATCTTAAAGGATAATACTCGTAAGCTTTGGCGAACACACTGTCAAAGCAATATTCTCCTCTACGGAAGAGTGAATACAAATTTTATTGTACTACAAATTGTCAACATGTGTTAATCTTAATGCCTAAGACTCTAGCTTTATTGTGTAAGTTTGCCTTTGATGATAAATTTGCTTTGAAATATAAACACTTTGTACCATTCACTTAAAACAAACAAATAGCTTCAAGGGATTTTGCATACCAGGCATTATTCGGATCGATAACCATGTGAAACATCACTCGTACCTTCTTCACACCTCCCACCTATATACATTTATCTATGCATATCATCTCGTATTAACACTATAAGCTGCTTAAACGCATTTCCACTTTGTGGCAAAACTATGTCTGCACTAAAACCAAAATAGAGCATGTGACCACCCTCAGGTGGCTTGTAATTAATTTTCAATTTAACACCATCTACAAGCAATGAAGCTTTCCTATTAATAGGGCCCGAAGGAATTATAGGGATATTCACACATCAACATATCGATCAAATTCACGTGAACCTTAATTACAGGGAAATTATTTTTCCATTAACTTAAATGCGAACCCTAATTGGTGGAATTTCTTTTTCTTTTTTTTTTTTTTTTTTGCGAAATACTCGTATCCTCTTAATAGTTCTAGGTCTATGAATAAATGGTGATTAGAAGACCGAAAGAAAGGCCAGGACAGAGAAGAAATTCCATCAGAGTATGTTATGCAAATGACAGTGAAACTTCCATTATCTAACATTTGCCAGTTCCGTTGTCAGCTAATCCATTTGCCACAAGGATATTGGTATCCTTTCCATAATTATCGGAAGGCCGGAACAATCAATTTATAAAATTAATCAATTATTTGGGTGGAGAAAATGGTGATAGATACACAACCACAACAAAAAGATAAAAAAAAAGTGTTAAAAGCTCACACGTGTTCCGTGTCTGTGACCGATAATCAAAAACTACTTGGAGAACAACAGGAAAAACAGGGTGTGTTACCTATTACAACGGCCTCATCAATGTCATGGAAAATACTAGTAACCACAAGCTAATCAATAAATTATTTAAGAATATTTTAGTACGCATTGGTCAAGCCCTAGTGGATAACTGCGGATTAGTTGTTTGTTTCTTGTTGTCGAGGATAATTGTTTTGTTGTTCTTTGTTTGTGGATTAGACGTTGATAGTCACACGCAACAGGATATACATATATTATGTATCTATTGGTTTTCCAAAGTGGTTTGAATACAAAAAATACTGCATATCCTGTGGTTTTGCTTTCAAGGGACAACTGTTCGTTGAATTTTAAGGGGTATTTCACTATAGCACATTGGAACTTGACTTTTTTTTAAATTCTATCCACGTCCAGCAGCTGCAGTTTCACGTCCCTTTTACTGTGTATCACCCATTTAGATATTCTTTTTTCGTAAAGACAAAAGTAATTTTCGTTTATGTAAGTCACCCGCTGGATGGTCAGAATTTTATTGTAATTAAATGCCAGTTGGACAGACTTAGTACATCCATTTTGAACATCGTTGTTGCGCTCAAATTTCACTGGCCGGAAAAAAAAAGATACTGGTTCCACCGAAATGGAACACATAACTCTCAACTTTTATAATTTTGGGAGAGAGTAACTCTGGTTTCGCTTGTATGTAGTTGCAATTCGTTTCGTGCTTGCACATTACTTTGTTTGCCTTTCGCTTGGGATATCCTTGTTCCGAGCGGGTGGCTTTGTTCAGTTAATTTTTTATTCGCCGCTCAGAATTTTCATTGGGTTTTTTTCCCCTTTTATTTTACGGTTTTATTCTTTTGAGTTGAAATAGCGTGAAAATTTTCGCTTAACTATAGCGGTTGGTTGGTTTGGATAAAGTGCGATGAACTTTTACTGTATTTATTTTACTTAACACTAATTTGTTTCTATCATCTTTACTAAATGTGGAGGGATCCGTCCGACTTAAGCAACTTGCATGCAATTTGAAATATTCCTTTAGAAGTTTTATTGCTTCAAATCAAGGGTGGCTTTTGCCGAATTTTCGCGAATATTGTAGGGAATTTCAAAACTCAAAATTCTAAGCTATGCAATTTTTTTTCGTAGGATGCATCGTTTTCGAGATACTTGTACTCGAAAACGATTTCGAATATTTTGAAAAAAACTGATAAAATATTTCGATATTGAAAATTTCAGGGAAATATTGGACATTTTGGATATGTCATAGAATTTCGAAATTTTTTGAAAAATTCTCTCTTCTCTTGTAGAAAATTTTGAGATCTAAAATTTCGACATGAACATATTTTTTCATAGCGCAAATCGTTTTCGAAATAAGGGGTGTGTTTTTTCGAGCGTGAAAACTTTAAATTAAATACAGTGGACTCTCTCAAAGTCGAACTCTCCCTAAGTCGAATTTCTCTCTAACTCGAATTTTTTCGCCATATTTTAGCATTCCCCTCAATTTTCCATACAAAAACATCCTCTATGTCAAACTCCCTCTAACTCGTACACATTCTCTCGATTCGTGGCTTCTTTTTTCACCCCTTAAGTCGAATTTTTTTTTCGCATAAAACAAAATAAAATAAAATTACCCTCACAATTCGTATTTGGTTATATAAGTATAACTACCTATACGTACAGACTTTTACAGATAAATTATGGCAAAAAGAAAATTGAAAACATTAGATCTTGGCACGAAGATTCGCCTAATTGAAGAAGACTTAAAAACAAAACCAAAATTGTTGAAGATTTTGATATTCCTCGTAGTACACTTTAATCGATATGGGGTGCAAGAGAAGAATTAAGGTTGAGGCATGGTTGCGCTAATACAATTGGTCAAGTAAAGCGGAACAAAGTCTGTGAGTATGAAAGTGTTGACAAAACCGTTTTCAAGTGGTTTGAGAGTATGCGTGGTCCAATCATAAAAAAACAAGCTCTGGAATTTGCAAGCAGCTTGGGTTTTCGTGATTTCAAGGCAAGTGAAGGTTGGCTGAGCAAATTTAAAACCAGGCACAGCATTCTTGGCAAAGTTTTATCAGGCGAAAGCGCTTCGATTGATAAAACATAAGGTGATGAACGGGAGACATTTTTAATGTCGATGAAACGAGAATTTTTTTCAAATGTTTACCGACACGTACCTTGGCTTTTAAGGGCGAAAAATGTTTTGGAGGCAAACACAGCAAAGAAAGAGTGACATGTCTTGTAGGATCCAACATGACAGGATCAGAAAAACTAAAACTCTTAATTATCGGCAAGAGCAAAAATCCACGCTGTTTTCAAAAAATAAAATCTATGCCGGTGGATTATGTACCCAACCAACGGTCTTGGATGACTGCAGATCTTTTTACGAGTTGGCTTTTGAAGCTCGACGCAAAATTTGCAAGATCAAAGCGAAAGGTCTTATTTAGCATCGATAACTGCCCAGCTCAACAGAAACAAGTAAATGATAAATTAAAGTTTATAAAGCTTGAGTACTTCCCACCCAACATGACTTCAATAGTTCAGCCAATGGACATGGGAATAATACAAAATTTGAAAGTACGTAAGGATTTGCGAAACTAAAAAGATATTGCTTCTAAACTGTGTACGGGAAATTTCAAGAGCATGGGTAGAAGATGTAACTCCGTTAACGATTGAAAATTGTTTTAAAATGGCCGCGTTTAGAGACGAGACGTGGAACGAAGAAGATGAAATTCCGCTCAATTTACTTTGATCTGAGAACGAGGATGCCCATGAAATCGAGCAAATGTGGAACAAGTTAACTAGAAGCGTATTATAATGTTGCAGATGTTAATTGGAAAGACTTTATGGAAGTCGATGACGGTATCGAGGCTACCGAAGTACCCGACAATCAGTCTGTTTTGGAAGAAATAATTAATGCTGAAAATAACGCAAACGAAAGTGAAGATGAAGAAGAACTCGAGTTAATTAACATAAAAATGCCAGGAAAAACGAAAATTGAGAACGCAATTGAAATTCTGCAATCTGCAATAGAATTGACTGACCAAGTACCGGATGAAGTTCAAAACTGTCTTTTTTTAAACTAGAGTCATTTTTTTTTTTTAAAACAAACACTCCACCTGTGATGACCCAATCAAAAATAACAAATTTTTTTAAGTAAAGTTATTTAAATAAGATTCTGACGATATAACAATGAACTTGTATGCCTTATTTTAATTTTAATTTAGCAAGAAGCTATTTTTTATTTATTTCTTTTGTCTATTTTTTAATATGTTAACCTTTTTTTTGATTAAATAAACGCTTTGAAACAAAAAAAAAATTGTTCTCTCTCTAACTCGAATTTTTCCAAAACTCCCTCTAACTCGAACAAATTATGGTATCCCGTGAAAATTCGACTTAGGGGAAGTCGACTGTATATCAAATAAATGGCCATGTTTTCATTTTATTTGGTTGAAATATTGTTGCCATTTAATGCTTGAATACAATTTCCGGCATAGGACCACCTCGACTATATTTTACTAAAGTTATCCTGTCAGTTAAATTTTTGACCAATTTTTCAAGTAAATCGGGTCTGTAAATCGTGAATAGCAATCACAATATTGGCTTACAAGTGGTCAAAAGTTGCTGGCTTATTCGCATAAACCAATGCCTTCATGTGACCTCAAAGAAAATAGGAATAGAGGTATCAAATCGCATAATTTTGGAGGCCAGTTGACAGGTCCATTTTGCGAAATCAAGTTTTCTCGGAATTGTGATTTCAATAAATCGATGGTTTAAGTTGCTGTATGTCAAGTAGCTCCTTCCTGTTGAAACCACATCTTGTCCAGACCAAAGTAATTCATACCGTTCCTCATTTGAGTTTCAAGAACCTCTTTAGGATTCTACTCACTCTAAAGGCGGCAATTTTGTTCATTAACATACCCGTTAAAAGTTAATGAAGCGCTCTATATATTTGGCGAACAGAACACGAATTTTGAAAATATATTTCCACGACACTTAAGCGTTGTTGAGGAGTAAGTTTTTCCATGATGATTTGCCAAAGGATACTGAAAAAAAAATATATTAGGTGCGCAACTAAGTTCTAAGTTTTTTGATGAAAATGCAACTTTATTGTGAAAAAATGGTTACAAATTTATCATTCAAAGTATTGCCCATCCCTAGCTACAACTTTTTCCCATCTTTCTGGCAGAGCTCGAATACCGTTACGGTAAAAGTGTTCATCTTTTGGGGCTATCCACGAATCAATGCATTTTTTTATGTCTTCATATGAGCGGAACTGCTGATTAGCCAGACCATGTGCCATCGAACGGAACAAGTAATAATCGGATGGCGCAATATCTGGGGAATATGGCGGGTGGAGCAGAACTTTCCATTTGAGCGTTTCCAGGTATTTTAACGGGTTTGGCAACGTGAGGCCGAGCGTTGTCATGCTGTAGAATCACTTCCTCGTGCCTCTGCTCGTATTGTGGCCATTTTTCGCGCAGCTCTCGGCTCAATCGCATCAATTGAAGTCAATACTGTTCCCCAGTGATGGTTTCCTTGGGTTTCAACAGTTCATAATAAATGACACCGACCTGGTCCCAGCGTGAATATTCGGCCGATCCGACGACGTAGAAGTATGACCGGGTAGTCCCCATGACTTTCTTTTCTTTGGGTTGCTGTAATGAATCCATTTTTCATCACCCTTCAAGATGCGATGAAGAAAACCCTCCCGTTTTTGGCGTTGGAGCAGTTGTTCACAGGCGAAAAACCGACGCTCAACGTCACTTGGCTTCAAAACATAAGGAACCTAAGTTCCTTGTTTTTGAATCATTCCAAACGCATGCAATCGCTTGGAAATGGCTTGACGGGTAATTTCTAATGTTGAAGCAAGCTGTTCTTGCATTTGGCACGAATCCTCATCGAGAAATGCCTCCAATTCAGCGTCTTCGAAGGATTTTGGCCTTCCTTCACGCGGACGGTCATCAACACCAAAATCACCGTCTTTGAAGCGACGGAATCAATCACGGCACGGTGTTTCTCCGTCAATTTTTGAAGCTCTCGATGCGCTTCAGCCGCCGTTTTCTTCGAATGAAAGAAAAACATCAACACTTCCCGCAAATGACGATTATTTGGCACAAAATCAGACATTTTCACACAACCAAAAGTACATGACGCCAAAATAAAATCACAAACAGTTTACCATATGTCTAAGCTCGGATCGTGACGTTTTGGATATGCCAAAATTACTGCTGGAGCCATCTATTGACAAACAGCGAAAACTTAATTGCGCACCTAAAATATCTGCCAAATTTGACAGCTTTATCCCTACTGAAAGTTCTATCACTCCAAAAACCCTCCTCTAACATCAGGGTAAAGGTATTAATTTTCAGTAAGTTTTTATAATTTTGAAAAATTCGACATTCCTCTTGTATTTCAAAACCAAAACTTTCGGCAGTAATGAGAACGACTAAATTTTGTTCCTCCAATTTTTATAAAGAACTTCAAAACATATGTTTTCGACCATTCTTTTCATAGGACACACCGTTTTCGAGATATTTAGACTCTAAAACGATATCTTTTAACTTCGGGGAAAAGTCGGACATTTTGCACTTCTACAATTTTTAAAAATTCTGAAAAGTTCAGCATCAAAGCCCTAATATTCGTGCGTATTCATGTAATGCATCGTTTTCGAGATATTCGCACTCAAAAACGATATCCATTATGTTTTTATTTTTAGTGTTTTTCTATAATTTTGAAAAATTTGACATTGGTCTTGTACTTTGGACCGTAATGAAAATGTATCCTATTAATTTTTGGTAAAGTTGGATATATTTATAAGACGAGTGCGTGCCTGAAGATCTCGCAGTCCGGGTTCGAATCCGACATGCGCCAACTTAATGTTCAATCAGAATTTGTTCAAAATGAATATCATTCCAATGAGCAAGTTATTTGAGTGAAAGCCTTGCTAATTACCGAACACTCCCAAAAGCCGGTAGGTGGATGTAACATTGACGTTGAACGGATGTACTCGTAATTATAATTCGCTCATACTTGGCAGAACTTTATTGGACTGGTCCTGGAATTAAACTGATGTACTTCTCCCTTTTATCACCTAGAGCAAAATGTGTAACGACCGACCGCTCTGATTATCTATTGTTCGGAGCCAGGTTTATGAATACCATTCTCTGTCAATATTTAACTGGAAACAAAATATAGAACAACGGGTCAGGAGAGCATGGTTTGCGATAAAGGATTTTATCATAAAATGTCATAATTCCGATGACAGTTTAGTCGAAATAAAAGGACTGTCGGATGATGAAAGATTTCGACGCACCAATCATCACCGATATCTCAAATATGGAACACAGGTTTATTGCGATACAATAGCTACTTCCAAGGTCTGTTGCTGGACTCTGCTAGTGTCAGCGGAACTGATAGTAATTTTCAAGGCTTGCGGATTAGTCTACAGAAAGAGTTCACATTTCGTTGGGAGCTGTTGAGAGAAAAATATATTCGCCCTATTTATCAAAGGCCAATTTCAGGTGGCGTAAAGCACTTAGCTGCAATATATCTAGAAGGATATGAGTTGCTTATAACAGGGTCAATGCAAACCAATTATTATTGGTCACTGGCTAGTTTGGAATCATTGAGAGCGAAACTCTTACTTACTTCTTCCGCAGATATCCAGAGTTAGCTAACTATTAATTGTTCGGGGTCCATATAACCCAACTATAAAAGTTGCGATATATAAAAATGTACCAATTAATAATAAGCCAGAATGGATTATATGAGTAGGACCTCCCGTTATTTGGAGCGTGAATCTTAAAATCGAGGTCGTATTCAGCTCATGAACTGAATGACTGTTGTTCTCTTACATCGTGAACTAGTTCTTGACTCGCTGCTTAACTCATGCCTCACGACTTGACTCTTGACATATGTTTCTTGATTCATTGCATTTCTCTCGACTCGCAGTCTAGCTCACATTTCGCTGATTAGCTTTTGACTCACTGCTTGGCTTTTAGCTCGTAGTTTTATTCTCGACTCACAGTTTGGCTTTTGGCTCGGTTATCCACTTTGTTCTTACCTGAACATTGTGCATAGACAAAGTGCTCATTATTTAGGCCAGTAAATAGGTAAGAAATACTGTCGGGGTGCATCTATCTCTGATAACTCTTAAACGATTGAGTTTTCGAACAAAATATTGAAAGATTATGAATGAGAGTTTCAAAATGATCTTTCTCAGATATGTCATCTTAGATGGAGTATGGGGGTACAGTAGAACGTTAAGCTTTTACTTAACTTCTTTTCTTTAAATTGATCGATTCCTGAAAACGAAAAGATGAAACGTGAGCAGTTAAAATACCTACACACTTGTTAAAACAATTTTAATTGCTTGAAGATCATGTCCCAAGATTGAATTATTAAATAGGCTCTATTGATTTCCCGTCTGTCGGCTATCCATTTCATTTACTACAGTCACTCTAATAAATCCTTGTCTAGACAAGTACATGTCAACAATTCTTCCGACCCTTATTAGGATAAATTACTCACTAATGTGCTCCATGAAAACCATAGACCATCACAAGTTACTTAGCCCTCTAATTGAACCCCAATTATCTATTTCAAACTTTTTTTTGTCTGTTTTTGGTTTCTTGATGTCCTCCACCCATCAAATTGTCATCGACCATCAATTCATTTGGAATTAAGTAATCATCAAGAGTGCTGACCTCAAATCAAAGTCGAATTGAAAATCAATAGTACGCTATGTGACTAACCCATACAGAAAAAAAAAAATTGTACATAGAAAATTGAAGAAGCCACATCCTGGGCCTTGGATACGTTATTGCTTTTGTCACAACAACATGTGTGGAAGATTTACGACTGCCAAACTATTGTGCATCACATCTTTTTGGTTTTCTCTTCCATTAACTTTCGCTACAATCTGTATGCTATGCGAGACCTTTATTCTCTCTGACTTTGGTTTAACGTCTTTTGTCATAAAAAGAAACTCATCAAACTTAGCAATGATTTTTATGTAGGGGCTAATTTAACGGATGACTTTTAGGAGTGGCATCGTAGGGGACGAAGGCAAAGATAAAATGCGAGAAACTTCTACTTCTTCAACTTCCTTGATATGAATTGTAGTGCACTTGGATAAGGAAAACTAATCTGATTTTATTTTTATGATTTTCAAACTGATATTAATATTAGGTTTTTCCTTCGTTCTTACGATCAAAGTCATATCCTATTGAGTATCAGTGTCTTGCATAAAACCTCAAAAAGTCAATGAGTCTATACACCTTTTTGACTTTTAGAGTCTGTGCTCCCTGGGATTTGAAACTCAAAACTCGAAGGAACTCCAGCCCTGAGGTATCTAAAAAATATGAAAGCTGCATGATCGGATGGGATTCCTCTTGTATGAAGGGTATTTATTTTTCGAATTGGCAATACTTTTTCAGCGACAGCCAATTTGACAGCTGACAGCTGATTTGTGCTCAGTTTGGTTTGTCATTTCACCATGAATAGACTTACGCCAGAACAACGCTTGCAAATTGTGCAAATTTATTTCGAAAATTGTTCCCGAAACTTACCGTGCATTACGTTCAATTCACGGTCAACATAATCGTCTATCCGTAAGATGCAACAATTTTAAAGCACTGAGCGGTGGTTGCACGATCCATATTGTAAAATGGAGCGGCAAGAACTAACGACCTGCCAGTATGGATGACAGATGGGTTTGACTGATGAATTTGACAGATACCATATGGCAGGGATGTCAAATTTCAAAACCCTTTATTATTTACTTAAGGAGGATTTTTTTTTATTTTGAAACAATAGCAACAATCATTTTTCTTTCTTTAATTAACGTTTTCTTTCTACAATATTTTATAATGAAACACGCTTATCTTTCTCTTAAATTTAGACAGCTATTGAATAACAGTAAGAATATACTTTTGGATGGAAAAAGAAAGAAAAGCCCTGAAAACTATTTGGCGGATGAATTTTCAAACTGAAGCAAATGGGATCCCACGTTTTTTAATATTTTTAGAGAGTTGAACTCCTGATTCAGTAGTCAGTTTTATTTTACAAAATTCTATCTCATGTTATTAAGGTGCATTATTAGGATAATCGTGTGCTACAGGTTCTCAAATTTTACCTCAATATTGGTATGTAGAACTCACAGAAAGTCTATATGAATATCCTGCCAGACGTTAAAATTCTAATTAAGATATCGTACTGTATGTCAGAGAGCTTAAAGTGAAATTTGTATGATGCCCTATAAAGTGACATGTCAAAAGCTACGAGTTGTCAGAGAAAAAGAGAGGAATAATGCTATCAAAGCCAAAGGTAAGAAAATTAGATTAGCTACAAAATAAACTTTGAAATGTTTTTATTTGTCATTGTATTTACATAAGCAGATGGGTATATGTAGATGACTACATTAAGTGGAACAGTTATAGCCACTCTTTGCACCAGAAATGCATGCAAACGTTATTTCTACTTATTTCCATTCACTTTTAAGGGCATATTTCTATCTACCATAGAAGTCATTTAATTTCAAAATTGTGTTTATATACATTTAGCGCTAAGAGCTACAATTATTTCCAATAAAATATTATTCATTTCGAGGTTGGCATTTCACACCCCTGCCATATGGCATCTATCAAATGTAGCTGTCATCCATAGTAACAGGTAACAGATATCTTGCTTTGTGACTTTACAGTATGGATCATTTAACCGCCCAAGTGATTAAAATTGTTGCATCTTACGAGTACTACAAAAATAACAGTTCTGTAATATCTGCGTATCTGTAAGTTGATGCTGATTTCTCGAACAAAATTTTCTTCAGCGATGAGGCCCATTTCTCGCTCAACAGCTACGTAAACAAATAAAATTTACTGAGAATCCAAATGTAATCATCGAGAGGCTATTACATTCACCACGTGTGACAGTTTGGTGAGCGATATGTGGTTCCAACAAGACGGGGATACGTGCCACTTAACACAGATAAATTTGGCCTCGTTGAATTTATTTCTGTGCCGCTATGCTAAAGATCGTGTCTATGCAGATAATTCTTACAGCACTTAAAAGCATTCGTAAAGTTATAGGTATATCTTAAAAATCTTCTGGAATTTTAGATTAATTTTTTCTTTTTTTTTATAATCTGCGCGCGCCGAAGGGGATATGAATACCCTTAAACTGTTTCAGGGCACGGGCGTCGAAGTTTGGCTTTAGGGTAAACTGATGTGCATTTGAGATATGTCGCGTATTGCGGGTGAAATTTTGAAGAGGAGGAATGCAACTGGCTATTTCACTGGAGCATTTTTTATTAAAAAAAACGATAAAACAGGGAGAGACAGGAGACATTTCTCCGATGTTCTAGTGAATGAATGGAATTCACAATGTCTCTATCAGCTATATGTTTTAACGCGCGATTCTGTACCCTATCAAGAATGTGCAGAACGGTCTTGGATGCACCGGACCAGATATGGGCGTTATATTCCAGCGTAGGGCGGATGAATGCCTTATAAATTGTGGCCAGATCAGACGGGGTAAAATATTTCTTTCACCGTTTAAGGAATCCTAGAGATTTTGCAGCATTTTTGGCGACCTTGAATATGTGATCGTTCCATGGAAGATGGTTATTAATATACATACCGAGAATGGTAAGTCTTTCGGTTTCAATGATGCAAGTACCATCCATGGATAATGGTTGAGGGTTTTGGTTTCGCTTGAGAGACAGAAGACAGAAGACAGCATTGTGTTTTGCAAGCATTAAATTCCATTCTGTTGGTTGAACCCCATTTGATTATGCTGTCCAAGTTGGAATTTAATGTGTTTGACATACGTTTCCGTTCCCCTTCTACGGCCGAAGAGCAAGGACGTGAGTTAGGGAACGAATATGAAAAACTGAGGGTACTGTCATTAGCGAAGGAATGAATTTGAATGGAAGTTGCAGACAAGAGATGATTTATAAAAATAAGAAAGAGTGTCGGAGTCAAAACAGAGCCTTGGGGAATACCAGCATTTATTTGGTGAATTGTAGACTTGAAGCCGTTCAAGACAACTTGTATTGAACGCCCCGAAAGGTAATTTCTAATCCATTGAAGAAGAGACTCATCGATGACATATGCACGCATTTTCGACAAAAAAAAAAAACAAGCCAGATGCCAAACTCTGTCAAATGCTTTTGAAATATCAAGCGCAACCATCTTGGTTTCGCCGAAGTGATGGAGAGATTGGTTCCACTTCTCGGTGAGATATGCTATAAAATCACTAGTGGACCTGTTGCTACGAAAACAATACTGCCGGTCATTAAGGAATTTTCTTGAATCGAGAAATTTCATAAGCTGACGATTTATCAGCGTTTCCATGACCTTGGAAAGAAGGGACGAAAGTGCAATGGGTCGGTAGTTGGACGGGGAGGAAGATTCGCCTTTTTTGGGGACGGGCTGGACAAATGCTGTTTTCCATCTACTCGGAAAGAGCCCTGAAAAGTAGGATAGACAGAAAAGCTTACGCAGAGGTTTTGCCAGCGTAGAAGAACACCTCTTCAGAACTATGGGGGGGATACCAACTGGACCAGCGGATTTGTGTATGTTAAGACCTTTGAGTACTCCTGCAACTGTACAAGTGCGAAAGTGGATTTGTCCCATGGAAAATTTGACGCTCTTAAATACAGGTGGAGACGAAGCATTATCTGGCAGCGTGGAGTTTGCTGCAAAGTGAGCAGCAAGCAGATTAGCTTTGCCTAATTAGCTGACAGCTGGAATGTTATTGTAAATGAGCGTGGGGATGGCAGACAATTAACAAATTGAACAATTTAAAATTCATAAATCTTGTCACTTTGAAAACAACATTATCAAGTAATAAAAATAAAGTATGCCTCGGTAATTTAGAGAGAAATCAAAATTTTTCAGGGTAACTTGCGTTACAATCGACCTTCATGCATGACTATTGTATATCTTTGAACATTTTAGTGATACTATAGCTATTCTTCAGCGAATCATTGCAACAGCATTGAGCTTGTAATTTTGGCTGTTACTTTAGCAAAAGGGTTATCGTCATCACTGGAAAAGTAGCTCTGAGAAGACGGGCCATATACTCGTACTTATTGTAGATTATTTTTGCTCTTCTACCATTTGAATTGAAGGAACTGTAGAAAAGACAGCCGATGTCAGATACAAATTTTAAATCTTCCGAACACCCAATGCAGGTGTCCGTCCGGTTTGATGTGAAGATTGTTAAAGAGAGATCAAGATTGAGTTTTTGCAGAATGCAATTTATATACATTTGTATCGATTGGACAATTTGCACAAATAAAATTCTATTCCAATTTGGAAGCAACTTTATTCAACATTAATGCCTGTTTCTTAAGCACTCCTCTTACTTTTATTCCTTTGTCGCATTATGTTTGTTGTGACATAAACTTGCCATCGTATACAGTTCTCGGAAATGTTTTTCAATTCCTCCAGTTGAAAATCCTCTTCCGCTGTTCTGTGCCAAGTTTTTTAAGGCCGACCCACTATTCTTCCATCCTGAGATAGACTATTCTATTGCATACACTGATTGGCTAAGTACTTATTGACTTTTAGTAGAGTAGAACTAATCCCCGGTCATTTTTGAACAATAAAATCTATGAGTTACAGCCGTTTATAGGACTCGTACACTAGGGCATGTTTTTTGCCAATTTGAGATAACAATCAATAAAATTCGGTATCTTTATCCGAGACATTCACAACTCCTATTTTTTTATTTTTCTCCAACACACTTAGACCAATAATAGGTCCATTGTGATACCACATGGGTTTGGGAAACGGTCTCAAGCCTACTCATTGAATCATTTGGAACTTTTTATGAATCGTAGGAGATCCCTAACGTCTATTTTTCAGATCGTTTAGGTTGTTGAAATAGAAGGCTTCTAAGTAGAGAGAGCTGGACAGGTGCAAAGAAGATGAAGAATAGTCTCCTCCTCCTCCTAGTCCATACAGCTTTTGCAGAAATCATTTGTGAAGACGCCAAGCCTTGTTGCATGCTTGCGTCTATTAGACAGTTTCCAGTAATCACACCTAGAACAGCGCTGATATGCATTCTATTGAGAAAAATCAAATTCTTAGAGCCTAATTCCAGCTTAGGCCAAATCTGTTTTGTCGCTAGACAAGTTGTACCCCTTGTCCACCTAGAATTTGTCTTTTCAATAGCATCCAGCTTTAATTTAAGTTTGCATGTAGCGATAGGCATACCCAGTGAACTTTTGCATGGAACGATGGGTATTGTTGTTCTGGCAAGTTTATCAGCCTTACAATATCCCTATGTCCCGGCACCCAAATTAAGTGAATATTGAACTGCTCCGCCATCTCTATAAGAGACAATCGGCAGTCTACAGCTGTTATGAAATTTATTGAGGATGATTCCAAGAATTTGATTGATGCTTGGCTGTCTGTAAAGATGCGGATATCAACGGTTGGTATCACGATTTTCTTTAGCCAAGACAAGACTTCCCTTATTGCCATTATCTCTGCCTGGAACATGCTACATTAGTTTGGGAGACGAAAAGAAAGGTTTAATTACTCATAAGCCTATCAGAGAAGACACCACCACTCCGTCGTTAGTTTTTGAACTGTCGGTATAAAAATGTGACGACTTATCTTAAGTAAAACCGCCTTCTTCCCACAATGATCTGGAAGGAACGGTAACTTGAAAGTTTTTGTTGAAATTTAACTTGGGTTTGGTGTAGTCAATGTTTTCAGGGAAGATATTAAAATTGTTCAAGATCGAGGTGTGGCCATTTACCATATACCAATAGCTGAACTAGCTGCCATTTGCCTACCAAAGATGTCGAGAGGTGTTAAATGAAAAAGAGTCCCCATAGCACCGGATGGTGTCGTTCGCAGTGCTCCGCTAATGCACAGACAAATTGATCGTTGGACTTTGCTTAATAACTTCTGGTTTATTGCCTTATCCAAGGCAATCCACCAGACAACTACCTCATACTTAAGGATTGGTCTGATGACCGAGATATAGAGCCAATGGCTTTTTTGCAAAAGAAAAGTGCGACAGTGGCTTTCTTTATTCATTATTGTATGTGGGGTGTCCAGCTTAGTTTTCTATCCAAAATAAGTCCCAGATATTTTGCTTCCTTGGAGAAGGATATGCTTATTCCATTAAGGGATGGATGGTCAATAGTTGGGACTTTATATTTCCTTGAGAAGAGCACTAGTTCAGTTTTGTGGCGATTCACTCCTAGACCACACCGAGCTGTCCACCTAGATAGCTTATTCAAAGCGTTTTGTTGGAGCTCTTTTAAAGAGATGTTTACCAGAGACTGCTATAGCAACGTCGTGAATTTCTTTCATTCGAAATGTTTTAAAAATGTTAAGAAAAAATAATAAACATAATACTCGTACGGATAAAAAGTGACGACACCTCTGAACCCAATTTTTGATATTCAAATGGCTGTAGCGGCTCAGGGGATGGACAAAACACCCCTCACTCTATATAAATATTAATACAATCGGAACCATACGGAACGAGTGTGTACTTTTACTTTGCCTTCCATTCATTAGTCAATGACAGACACAGTTCAGGGAATCATTCTAAATCATTGCAAAGTGGAACTGACGTACACGCAAAAAGCCCTGCAATATCCGTCGTCAGATGCAATTTAACCGCAACGCAAATCCTCACACAATTTCTTCGGCAAACAATCGAATGCCTAACTTAATTAAATCCGTACCGTGGAGCATCGTCCACACAAATCTCTGCTGCGGAGGGAGTACAACGGCCAATTTCCCTATAAATGATGTACACCGTACATATGAGAGTATCTATCGCTTCACTAGGGTTCATCATCTCATCTCCGATGACAGGAGATTTTATCTCGTATAATCTACTCCTAAAGAAAAAGGCCCCAAACGCTTTTCCATAATCGAACATATGGTGACACAATACTACTTACTTCCCTTCCGACAAATCCTATCTAAAAGGATCAATCCTTTCCGGACAAGGTGCAAGGATAAGCTTACTACATCATCAGCAACCCAATTCATGGAAACGGCTCGTCCAGTCGTATACGAAATCTTCTTTGGGCTTTTGAATGGTTAGTGATGGAAATCGTATTGATTACTTTTCAATATCGCATCACATCGGATTTTATCGTCCATCGAAGGAGATGGACAGAAAGTAACTGGATTGTAGGAGTTCATTATTGATCGGCATATTGCGTGATTGATTGGGATAAGCAATGAGTTGAAGCACTTCAGGGGGTTTATACAATTTCCTTTGTCTTGAAGTTGTTTTTTTTTTTTTAACTTACTGGAGATATATACATTGTAGGGTACGAGTACATCGTCGCCTACGTTGATTTTGTTGTCCTTATGGTTGGCTTTGATTAATTATCATGTCCTTCGGCTATGACAGAGTTTTTTTTTCGACTTTTATTACATCGTCAGGGGAAGTTCGCTACGTTCAATTAGCATAAAAAGTGCGTAACACTAAAAAGAAAAAGAAAAACCAAAAAATTATGATTAATGGATTTCTTTGATGGAAGAGATTTTAAGAGATTTTTATATCTGAAATAAATGGTGATATTTGTAGCTCGACATGATTTGGTGTACTGTGAGGCGTTCCCCACTCGGGGGAATATGAATTTTTCTTAAAAAATATTCAAATTCACGGTGGTGGGAATGAAAATTACAAGAAATGATATTGATTTTACATTTCTGTGGATTGCAAAAGAATTTTATGTGCGAATGAATCGTTGTAGTTACTGATAAGCTTGAAGTTGCTTTTATTTTCAATAAATTACTTTGCCAACATTATCCATCCAAACGCCATTCTGTCAGAATTCCAGTTTCTTATGTACGAGTACTCCTTACGAAATTGCTCGGAGCTGTAGAGTTGTTGAAACCATAGGTACTTTAAAAAATTCAAATTCTTGTAGCATAGATGGCTTTTCCAATAGAATGCTAAAAAGTATTGCGTGCTTCGTTGTTGATGTCCTAGCAAATGTGTTGTGTAAGTGTTTCATCTGGATTTTTCTCAGAAACTCTTAAATGTACAGATGTAGTGCAGGCCTATTGTCTTAAGCACTCTATCGCAACCCTGTTTTAATTTCCTCGTCTTCCGGAGAAAATCGAGTAAACACTTCAGTGATGAGGAGTTACTGTATCAGTACACACCACATCAGCGCGCAAAAATATGCCACCTGATACGAGAATAAGCAGGACAATTACAGAGGAGGTGTTTCGCAATATCATCGCTATCACAAAAACATCGCAGACTATTGAATCACTTAAACTTTAGCAAAAGCAAAGTGCCCCGTGACAATGCCAGTGAGTTATCTGAAGTCCTTTCTGTTTACAGACGTCCGGGAGTATTCATTTAGTCTGCCCGCATCCTAGAGAACTATGCCACACACAATTATGTTCATAGAAACCTAATCGTCAACTAAGGCCCTGACCGAGGACGCAGGAAGACCCAACATAGGTTTAGGCCCTGGGAAAATCTCCTCTAAGTCTTGCCTTTCAATTTTATCAGACATCTCAATCTCCATGATTCCAGTGTGGCCTGAAACTCAGACAAGAATCACAGAGTTCTGCCTTGCGACCGCATTCAGAGAGATCTTGCATTCTAGAACTACCTTGGAAGTGGTTAAAAGGTTGAGCAAGGCATTAAGCGCAGCTTGTCTGTCACTACAGACGCAAATATACCGATCCTTAAACCTGTTCCTTACAAGCTTACACTAAAAATGGGTTTGTTAGCTCTATGTTTCTTTAGTTCATTTCAATTTGGATTTCAAAAAGGTAAGCATACGGAGGAGGCACTTTTGAAATTCTATTCGCAAACCTTCAATTATTATTATCTGCAAGCCTGACATCATTATTTCTAAAGTTAATGGAAAAAATAATAGACCACCATATATGAGTTGATAAACTCAAGAAAAACTCTAAACGAACTCCAATTCGTCTATCAAGCTGCTAAATCCACTGTAATTGCACTGCATCATCTTGTCAGCAAAATAGAGGTGTCTCTTAATGCCAAGGAAATAGGCATTCTGGACATTGCTGGAGCTTTGCCCAATCCAACTATCAGATGGATACGTGTCATGCTAACTAGCTCAAAACTTTTTAGAAGGAAATAGGGACTGAAACCACAAATGATTCATTGGACCTGTCTTAACAAATAACTGCCCAAAATGCACTACAAAAAGTCGAAACAGCTCCTTTTAATTTGGGAGATCTCAAAGGGCATCTAAAAATCCTAAACAGGCTCCCGCTTTTTCCAAGTCAGCGACGTATGTTACGGACTTCATGCTCCTAGAAATAAATATTTACCGTCCTTTTAAAATAATGATCCTAGAGCATGACAAATGGAACAACGCTCCCTTTCCTGAACTACCCTCACTCAACAAGGGACACGAACAGATCAAAGATGGAATATGGAGTAGGTGCGGGAGTGTTCGGTTCTAATTTCCAATTGACACTATTTTTTTTTTTTTAAGGAAATTTCCAAATCTAAGCAGAACTCCTTCTGGTGTAGTGGTTGAAGAAACTTGGATTTTATTCATTTCTCTTTTATACTCGGGTTGCTGTGGTTGCTGTATCCCGTCTGGGCTTAAACCTGCCCAGTTAGAGTGAACACACTACCAACTACACTATGGCTACTCTCTGGCAGACCCTTTGAGACGTTCTTCTTTTATTTTCCAGGCGGAAATCTATGCCATATACGCCAGGGAATACATTATTCGTAATCTCCGTAGATCCAATATTAACACCTTAATGACTGGCAGTATGGTTTTCGTAGCAACAGGTCCACTGGTGATTTGATTGAATATCTCACCGAGAAGTGGAACCAATCTCTCCATCACTTCGGCGAAACTAAGATGGTTGTGCTTGATATTTCAAAAGCATTTGACAGAGTTTGGTATCAGGCTCTTTTGTCGAAAATGCGTGCATATAGCGTCGATGAGTATCCTCTTCAATGGATTAGAAATTATCTTTCGGGGCGTTCAATAGAAGTTGTCTTGGATGGCTTCAAGTCTGAAATTCACCAAATAAATGCTGGTGTTCCTCAAGGTTATGTGCAAGAAACATTTTACCCTGTCTGGTCTGGCCTCAATTTATAAGGCATTCATCCGCCCTACGCTGGAATATAACGCCCATATCTGGTTTGGTGCACCCAAGACAGTTGTGCACATTCTAGAAAGGGTACAGAATTGCGCGTAAAAACTTATAAGCGATAGAGACATTGTGAATTCCATACATACACTTGAACATCGGACAAATGTCTCGTATCTCTCCCTATATTATCGCTTTTTTTTTATAAAAAATGCTCCAGCGAAATAGCCACTTGCATTCTTCCCCTTTAAAATTTCACCCGCAATACGCGTCATGCTTCGAATGCACATCAGTTCACCCTTAAGCCCAAATATACTCATTCGTTTATAAGCCGAACGACACGAATGTGGAATAATCTACCAGGCTCTGTATTTTCCCATCTCTACAACCTTCAAACATTCAAAGCCAACGTGCATAGGCTCCTCCTCTATTCCTCTTCCCCCTTTTCCTAATGCCTGTGCCCTAAAACAGTTTATATCCCCTTGCGGCGTGCGCAGATGATACAAAAAAAAAAAAAAACATCTAGTCTGACAGTCAAGTTGCTATTAAAGCCCTATACTCCTTCTACTTTAGGTCTAAGCAAGTCTGGAATTGCCAAAATACCTTAAAGCACCTAGCTACTCACAATGACATCACAATCATTTGGGTTCCTGGCAACAATGGTATATGTAGATCGTAATGACTGCGCGGATGAACTTGCAAGACAAGGCACAGCACTACCATTCACAGGGCCATTACCTTTTTCTGGCCTACCTGCTAGTCACCTGAAACTGGAACTGAATTCCTGGGCAAAACTTGTATCAATATATAAAAGAACATAGGATAGGGTCTTCGACAGGCGAAGAAATTAATTGATTTTTCAAAACATTATCGAGCTGATGGAATTGTATCTTTTAGGAAAAACGATGCCAAAATCTTAACACTCTACCGTATGGGTCACTGCTCGCTCAACTATCATCTCTACAAATTAGGTAGGGCTGCTTCAGATCTCTGCCGTCTATGCCTGGAAGATCAAAAAACGTCAGAACATATTCTATGCGAATGCCCAGTCGTGGCTAGCAGGTGACATAGACTACACGGAAGGGGATTCATCTCCTCCACCGAAATCTAAACCTTACCTGTAAAGGAAGTTCCTTCAGGAACTGAACCTTTTGCAGGACCAAAATTCAATTGAAATTGTGTGGCGGTGCCTTTTTGTTACGGTTGCTGAGATTTGTTTTTTTTTTTACGATTCATCTGACGCCCTGAAGAAATCTGTTTTCGACTGAACTTCTATCGTCCTTCGAAGGCATCACAGCGTTTCTATCGCACTCACTTCCTGTGACTTCAAAGCCAGCAAGTACCTAATTGTCAGTAAATTTTTAAATTCAAACAAAGCCACGAACATCGCCAACACACCTTGAATATTATTTAAGACCAGTCAGTTTGGACCATCGAATGTGTTACGTATTTAAACTTAAAAATGTTCCTCCCCTTGAATTACTTATGGATTCCAAAATTTTCCACGTAACACACTTCACAATTCCTCAAAGCTCTAATAATTCTCCGAATTGTCAGGGCCTATTAAACAAATCGGACGATTTGTCCATAGCATCCCCCTCAAAAAATACCCAATCCTCTTAAATATCTAGTGTCCTCGGACTAATCACCCACGGATTACATAAAAGTTGCGTATTTATTCACCCACTTTTGTGAAATCTTGCCTAAAACTCAACTGTGGGTTGTTTTGTTTGCAAATCTCATGGAACACTCATCAGGATGTAGGCACACATCCTGCAGTCAGTGATGAACGTAAGCTCCTTTGTAGAGATTTTAATGGGATTTTCTCGTGAAACGGTAGCGTTGCCGAAAATATTTGTTCTCGCTTCCAATTTCAGAAATGTGACTAGCTGGTCGTATGTTAAGGTCAACATTGAATTTTTAATTGTCAATTACTCGTCGAGATGATATGACGAGTTCATGGTGCATAATGTTTAATTATCTCTTTCCGATGTGAATGGTGGCAACTGTCAATCACAGTGCAGTAAAAGCATGAGAGCCAAATACTCAGCATGAATTTAAATTATTTGCTCCCCAGGGGTTTAAACGGTTTTTCAAAGGGTGAAAAACAAAAAAAAAAAAAAACAAAATAATTTTGAAATTATTACCACCAAAGAAGTTAATGAAAATATTTTTCGATTCTTGACCTGCATGGACGACACGGTGGCTTTTGGAAAAACTCGACTCTACAACAATTTTAATCAAACAAACTATTTTCTCTATTTTATAATTTAAATTGAATTTTGAACGGATTTGGAACCAAATCGATATGTCATTAGCAAAAAAGTCCTCTAGCAATGCGGTTCCCTATCGATTCCCACACCAGCTTGCATTAGAACAAAAATAAAGTGCCAAAGGACATGAACAGCAGCACACATCCACCCATATATATATTTCTCCATCATTTCCAATTCAGTTTTCTTTCAAATCGAGTCCTCATTCAACTGAAGTTATGCAAATAACGAAATTTCCGTATCCGCTGTTACTACGAGTAGACATCCTCCTTAACATATCCTTCCTTCCTTCCACAAGCGGTTACTGCATCCTTAACAACTACTTCAAATGTGTCACTGCACTCATACCAATCAACTAACTGCACATCTGATGCATAATAAACCGCTCGACAAATGGCGTTATTCCTTTCTCAATTCTGTATTCTAATCACATATCTTCTGGCATCGATATTAACACAGTAACAGCCACATCCACATCCACATCCTTCTAGTCTTCCCCTCGGGACACTGATTGCATCAACTGTTACGTCTATAATTCACCCAATCTAAGGCAATTGAAAGTTTATTGCATTTAATTAAAAAATGCATTACTTAGCATTCAAAGTTCGGGCTGCAACGCTCGATGGTAACCTCGCCTTTGAGGGAAGTGAAATAAATCCGCTCATGGCGTTATTGGGATTCTGTAATGGAAGACCCTAGCGTTCGCTAAATTTTAATTAAAAAAAAAAAAAAACTCTAAAACTTTCACAAGCGATAACATGTAATTAATTTTCTTTTACTTTACTTTATTTTCAGCAATAAAGAGACTGCAGCTATGAGCAACCAAATGGTAGCAAAGTAACTATTAGCAGGGGATTTGTCGGTATTGATTTGAGGTTATGAGGTCGGATGAACAAACGAGGTTCGTTACATAAAAGCAACTTTGCGTGGCTCCAAGTTTTTAATAGTTTCAAACAAATTTGCAAAGAACTAAATAAAAATAAAAATTTGTAAAAGTTTGGAGAGTATCTTTATTGTTGTATCCTGCTTGTTGTGGCAGGAACTGTAAGTTGGACAATCGCAGTTAAGAAACGAATTGCTTTCGCACTAATCAGGCTAAGTATAGGGTGACCAGATAAGAAAATTTAAATAAAACAACAACGGTGTGAGATATCAAACTAACTCTAACTTTACTTTCAAGCTACATTCATGCCATTATGTACGGAATAGAATATCATTTAAATGGACGCCTCGACTTCGCTGCCAGTGCTTCATGCGGTTGGTCCAATTTTTGATTACTCCGTCCAATATATGCGGCATTTTTCCGGTAATAGCGTCTCGAATGTTGGCCTCGAGCTCGTCCGAAGTAATTGACTTGTTAGCGTAGACTAAGGACTTGACGCAGTCCTAGAAAATATAATCAAAGGGTGTCAAGTCGCATGATCGCAGCGGCCAATTGATGAACGCTCGCCGTGAGATGACCCAGTCGCCAAATCTCTCCTTCACCACTTCGAGTGTTGCTCGGCTTGTATCGCATGTAGCGCAATCTTGTTGGAAGCACAGCTCAGGCCACAGAAAGTCGGTTAACATCACTCTATACCGAGGACCATTGAAGGTAACCATGTGTCCTTCCTCATTTTGAAAGAAATTAAGTCCGATGATGCCGCAGTGCCATAAACCGCACCAAACAGTCAATCTTTGTGGATGCATTGATGCTTGGTCGAACACTTGTAGATTGAGGTTGCTCCAATAATGGCAATTTTGCTTGTTGACATAGCCGCTGATCCAAAAATGGGCCTCGTCCGAGAAGATGATTTTTTGGCCAAAAACCCGGATCTACGGCCAACATTTCCAGCGCACAATTAGCGAACTCACGGCGTTGCCTATGGTAGTCCGGCTTCAATTCTTGCGTCAGCACAATCTTATACGGATGTACTTGTAGGCCCAAATCTAACCACAAAATAACCCTGGTTGACTCTTTGGCGATGCCCAATTCAGCTGACCGGCGCCGAATCGACATTTCTGGGTCTTCTTCGATACTGGCCACTGCGGCGGCTATATTTTCTTCACTTCGCACCGATCTCTAACTGGTTGGTGGCTTAAGATCCAAAAGAGGATACTCATGCTTAAACTTTTCCACGGATGACGACCGACCTCACGACGAAATTCACGTTGCGTATTTACAACTGAGCCGGAATTTCGATAATATTTTTTAATAATTTCCAGAAGCATCAAGCGATGTATGATGAAATGGCAAACCTTACTGAATATTTGGCAGCTGGATGTCTTTGGTAACTTTGACAGCTGCTAAAACATAGTAATTGGAAAAACTATCATTGCTATCTGGTCACCCGTTATTACATTTGTTAAAGGTTGTCTTTGCTGTAGGCATCACGTGCTCATGTTAAGTTCGTGATGGGAGACTTCTGCAATACCAACCGCCTAGTCATTGGAGGTACACTATTTTAGCATAACACCTGCCACAAGATCAGTTGAGTCTCAGCTGAGAGAAATTGCCTTTTAGACATCCGAAATAGACGTGGAGCTGACATGGGACAAGAACGCCATTAGCATCTTTTGTTAGCTTTTATACGCTTCGTACTGCATCCGTCAACAGAAACCGCTCAAAGTTGCTCAACATTACCAGGCTCAATACTGATAGGCACAGGGATCCATTGACCATCTTGCCTTAGCAGCAGAAACAATCAACACCTCAATGCAGAAGAGCGTGAATGACCACTTGAATGGTGTGAAAAATGTTTTTGAAACTGGGACATGAATCTACTTACGTCGGTAAAAGGTAAAAAGGTCACCACACATGGCTATCGGCAGATGGAGACGTATCTATAAGCTTATTGCAGTCAGGGCTCGCATTGCAGTGGCCTCAGCAGTAGCAGCAGTAGTACTGATAAACGTCAGTATGTCTGCTCACTTTGCTTAAGGATAGTAGGACTGTCTATAACATCACCAAGAAGCTCATTGGTGGTCACAAATTCAAACAACATCCTGCGAAAAGTTTAGATTGTAACCTTCTGATTTCGGATGAGGATCAGCTCACTAGTGATGTGAGCTCGAACTCTACTGAGTCTTCCGAAGCAATAAATTCCCGAATTCGCACTAGACCTGTCAGTAAAACCGAAATGACAAGTCCCTCAAGAAAAACGAATAGGTAGGCATCCCTGATGAACTATTTCAAGCGGCGTCAAATATATCGGCAGACCTGTTACATCCGCTCATTCGAATAGCGTGGGAAAAGAGCAAGTTCTGCAGGAGTGGAAAAGAGGGATAATCATCAAGCTTCCGAAAATCTGATGGATTGTGGCAACTGGAGAGGTATATGCGTTCTCCCGGCAGTAGCCAAGATAATAGCTGGAATCATAATGGAACGGATTAAAGAACATTTAAATTCAACTCTCTATGTCGAACAGGTAAGCTTTCTTGCTGGATCCTACAAACACCTTACGAATCATAATATGCAATGCGTCGAGTACAGGTCTTCGCTACATCTACAATTTATCGACATCGAGAAGGCTTTGGATAGCTTGAATCGAGATGCTATCAGGTTGGCCTTGCGCAGGAGAGGCATCCCTGAAAAACTCATAGCTATTACCAAGGCTACATATGAGGGCAGTAAGTGTCACGTCTTGCACAATGATAGGATGTCGGAGGATTTTGATGTCCAAAGTGGAGTTCGTCAGGGGTACATACTGTCACCACTGTTGTTCTTAGTGGTTATCATCGATGCACTCCCTGCAAGATAGTCGGAAGATAACCATGGAATACGATGGGCTATGAAATCTTGCCTTAAATACCTCGACTTCTCTGACGATGTGCCTACTTTCACATAGGATAATGAACCTTCATCTAGTGGGCCAAAACCTAGAAGCTGAGACAAACAAAGTGAGGCTTCAAATAAATACTTCTAACACCCGCGCTCAGCTCAACATTGCCGGACAGGAAGTCGAGAAAGTAAACAGCTTGCTATATCTAGGAAGTGTTGCCGCGGCTAGCAACGATAGCAACGAACTGGGAGGACAAAAACTGCATTTACGAGTAGAACGAACCAAATTGCGACTGTTCCGCTCAAACGTAGATTTAGTACTGCTATATGGGTTCAGTATTTGGAAGGTGGATACCACTAATGGACACAAGCTGCAGACCTCCGTAAATAGATGTCTAAGAATCATTTTGAGGATTTTTTTTTAGGCCAATCGCATCTCCAACGATCAACTTTATTAAATATGTCGTGCAGTAGAATCCACTCACCCAGACATTTAGAATGCTGGACGCCCTAGGTAAACGTGACATAGAACAGGTGAAGAGGAATCAAGTTCTTTGGGAATTAGTTAGAAGCAGCTCAAATGCACTGCAGAACTCCGAATAAGTTGGCGCGCAGGCGCTGTTGACTCCTTATGCTGTTCGAGTGGGGAAAGAATTTAAGAAAGTAAGTATGTTACATGCAGAGAAATTGTTATCGCTTTTAAATGGGCTACTAAAGGACTGCAATCAATGAGGTATATACATGAACGCGTACCTATGGATATTACATTTTATACGAGAACAGACTGAAAACTAATGGTGTTTATTCACTTTGTTATGTAGTGGAATATATTATAGTTAAGCCGGCACAAAAGTAAGTAAAAGGCGGGCCAAAGCGTATCATAATTCCTCACCGTCATTGTTGTAGAGTTGTTATGTAGTGAACGACAGTTTACTTTTAGTTCGCATTTGGCTTTTTACATCCACGTTTGTCGTCTAGACAAACTCCTTTGGAGGAATATATAACAAGAAATTGTTTCCAATTATTGAAGATACCTTTGTTAGCACTAAGGATCCATTCACCGGAAAGATGGTAATGTTAAACTGGCTTAAAGTTCCCGATGAAAAGGTTACCGTTGATGACATCTTTCTAGGCTTCGATGAGATTGTGGGTTATACTTATCTCAAAACTAACCCTTATTTTAGTGTCATTATTGAAAGAGTTCTCTCACGGTCCCACCTCTAGCTACGTCGTCCAACAAACATCCTAGAAAAAATTGTCATGAGAAACTTCTCTGAACTGAAAAATTGCCCCTCAGAAGCCGCCTGTAAGTCCCAACCATTCGTATGGGGCACAGTACGAACGGCTGTGAAAAGTTGGGCCAGGCCCTGTATTGGGGTATTAGCGCCAAAAATATTTATTTAGTTTAGTTGGAAGAGTTGCCAATGGGTTTGAAAGTAGACACTTCAATCTGAGTGGCAAGAAAATAAAGGTTAGTAAGAATATTTTGCAAAAGCACACCTTGCTGGTAGTTACATTGGGTTCACTCACGTTTACTGATCAGTTATCGAATTAGGGCAGGAGACTTGCTTATTGAAACTTGTTTCACTCGATCGACGAGAGGGATTTGTTAGACAAGTTACGGCCACTGTATGCTTTCAGGTTACAGAAGATAACTGCTTCCATGTGAAATTTAACGCAACTACTAAAGGGTGTTTCGTAAGAAGGTTCGGCAAATAAATTTAAATAAAAATAAATACGTTTTTGTTCAAAAAAATCCTTTAAATATGATTTTGGGCATATGAGCACCGCGATTGGTAATTACAAAGCGTATCCTGTCGGTCAAATTGTTGACCACTTTTGTCGAGCATCTGAGGCCGTATGTCCTCAATAACTCGCCGTACATTGTCTTCCAAACCGTCAATCGTTGCTGAATTATTCACGTCAACAAGCAAAATAATAGAGCAACCTTAGATCGCAAGATCTTGGTGGCCAAATTAATGGTCCTAATCTTGAAATCAATATCTCACCAAATTTTGATTTTAATAAATCAATGGCATTAGTCGCAGTATGATACGTAGGTCAATCCTGATATTGTCCACACCGATGTCATATAAATTTGGAAATAAATGTTCGTTGATCATCTTTCTACATCCGTCACCATTGACTGTAACGCGAGTTCCTTCCTCATTTTTAAAGAAATAAGGCCCGATGATGCTACCAGCGTATAAACTACACCATACAGAATTTTTTTTTGTGAATGTAATGATGCTACCTGAAGAGTCACTCCAAATATGGCAGTTCTGCTTATTGACGTATCCGTTGAGCCAAAAGTGAATCTCATCGCTAAACACAAATTTGCGATAAAATTCCGAATCATCTTGCTGTTGGTTTTGCCTATCATTAGCACGTTTAGATGGGCGATTATTCAGTCCATAAAATTGATAAAGTGCAGTGTAAATCTATCCACGATGAATTGCTAGACTTTACTGAAAATAAAAAAACATTGACACTTGAAAAAATGATAGCTAGTTTGACAGTTATCCCTGTCGGAAACCTGGCGCCTTTTGAAAATATACTATTTTCAAGGTCTACTCCAGTTATTCTGACAAATCATTCGTTCTTCATACGGCCACGGAACTCATAAAGGTTCCAGTGTACGACCATCAAATCAGATAATGCTACTAATAAGGATACAGCTACTCGATGGGGAGAGCATATAAATTTAGGGTCATACTCGTATCTAAGCTAAGAGAGCATATGATGAAATAAGATTGGGACTTTTGCTACAACCTGGATTATAACTGATGACAAACGAGTTGATAATAAAAACAATTCAAGTGCCCTCACCTCCAAGTGATGTCAAGTGCGTTGGCTCCTTTATGGATAAAGTTAAGTCATCAGAAATTGCTTTTAGGTATTGTGCCCCTTGTTGAGAAATTCCCCTGTCTCATCTTCCTTTCAAATAGCAGCTTTTACATCTGACATTCTCAAGCCTTTTAAAGGCTTTAATGAATAATTCATACATATTGGTGGATGGATCTACATCAACAGATGTTGAGTAATATTCTTCACCACCTAACTCCGAATTAAATCATATTCACTCTGTGGATGCTTCAACTTTTTTTAACTCAGAAATCTTGTCCTCTTCAACTGTCCTATAACCAGAGAATGCAAATATTACTTCAATCAAAAATACATAACCTAATCCAAAACTTTTAAACCCTAGGAGTCATGCCAAAGATCTTAACACCATCCCCGAAATTACTGTCACAAAATCAGTCATTAAGTCTCCCCTAAAGTAATTACTTTAGTGGTTAGTGCTCCTCGCGGGACCCTCTTAGCTATTGAATCAATTCCAAAGCCTAGATCTGTGTTTATTTCTCTCCTGAAGCCCGACACTTCGCTTGATGATGTTGTATGTCTAACAACTTAATTACTCCGCTCCTATTTTCGATTCACTTTGCACCAGTAAATCGTGGCCCCTAATACCCTCGTTAAAGAGTACCCCTGCCTTTACAGACTCTCCCTCTACTATTTTTACCAACTCTCACAGAACTTTTCAATAATGAGTTCTTATATCGTAAAAAATGTCATGTGAACAACCTCAGACGTCGCGGGGAAGGAGTTCTTATTGCTGTTCATAATCATCTTAATTGATCTCTCATTACTTTTCTCTTCCCTTAAATTAGAAATGGAGAACTCTTCAGAAAATGAGCCTAAACATTTTTGAAAACTTGTTAACTCTAAAAAAAAAAAACTGACGGCTATTATACTCGATTGATATAAGTAATCCGTTCGCCAACCATTTTTGTAAATCAATTAGCGATGCTCCTTTGAGAATCGAATACCTTAAGCATCTCCAATATCCTCCACAAACTTGTTTTAATGCTATTCCGCTGAAATTAGAAACTGTTTCAAAATTTATTTCTCATCTGAAAGATGATTACTCCTCAGACCCTGATGGAATGGGGTCAATAGTCCTGAAGAGGTACTGTGATGTCCTAGCTCTTCCTCTAAATTTAACTCATAACTCATCTCTAAATACTGACAAATTCCCCAGTTTTTGGAAAAAGTCATTATCACACCTGTATTCAGAAAAAGGTGACAGAAGTCATATCACCAACTATAGACCTATTTCAAAGCTATCTTGTATCCCAAATTACATTAGTCTGTCGTAATATCATATGCAAAGAGTAAAATGATTTTGTCAGAATTAAGTTTGCTGTTACTAACTTATTAAGCTTTTTACACAAATTCTTTAAAGCTTTAGAAAGTGGAGAAGAGGTCGACTGCATCTATATAAACTATCCTAAGACCTATGATCCAAATTTCTTACTCTATGATGGAATATAAACTTTAGGTATATGGTTTCCCCCCATATTTATTGCACGATGCCATCAGTTAAAATTTAGAGGCTTACTCTCCAAATCCTTTACAGCCAAATTTGGCGATCCTCAGGGTAGTCACTTAGGCCCTATTCTCTTCATACTCGCTATAAATGATATTACATCATATACTAGTCATAGTGATATTCTCATTTATGCTGAAGACATGAAAATCTTTAACCTAAACGACTAAAGCCGTCTTCTAAGAGTTTTAACAGGTCAATTTCATTACTCTGTGTGTTAAAAACGACACAAATGCCAAAATATGACATTTTCTAGAAGATATATGCCAACCGCATTTAATTATTCATTATTGCAGCATAACCTTTGTCGTGTTAATTGTTTTAAGGACCTAGGGGTGGACTTCACCCAGCATAATGACTTCAAAGTTAGCAAGGTAGGTTTTATAAAAAAAAAAAAAAAAATGGTCAATGATCATCCGTCTCCATCTTGAATATGCTTTACAAGTTTCCCTTTTATGAAGTTCAACCGATTCGCATTGAAAGGGACGATCCATTGAGTTACCTATTCAAAATTTGGTTATAAGTTACAAAGTAGCATCAATCGTCTAGAATTTTAACACATCGCAGCACTCTGTTATTAAGCCTGCCCAAGACATTATCATGGAGATCAAACCGAGAATCGCCCTCAGGTAGGAAGGTAGGTAAAGTGGTGGTTTGGAAAAGAGTCCAATTAGCGCTAAGTGCGCCGTTTTGATACCACAAAAACTCGTATACCGTTTGTTAACATGTGTTATTGGAGATAGAAGGATATAATTAAACCCAGCCAGTGGAGTTAAGAAACAGGATTAGTTCTCCATTCCGTTTAGAAGCTATCTCTCTGAAATCGTCAAAAAAGGGTTTACCTAAAGTGCGTTGCCTAGTCTTTGCTAGGACAGGACAACTGCAAAGAAAGTGGAAAAGAGTTTCCCTCTCGAAGAATGCCAAGCTTGGCCGCATGGTCCCCTATAGGCCCGTGGCCTGTAGTAATGGCTACAATTTTGGCAATATCAGGCCTAGTAGCCCATTTGATTTATGTCTGTTGAAGCTGGGCCATATCTTCCTTGATATGGTATAACTGGTAAGATTGTTCCATCCGAGATTGTCTAGCTGGAGGAAGTGAAAGCGTAAATTGCCCTTAACGACTCCTATCGGAATATTGACTCTTTCCGCTAACGAGCCATTAACGGCTGATCCCCGCCTGGCCAGTTCGTCGTTACCCTCATAATTACTGTGTCCTGGGACCCAAATGAGACTACCTATAATCCCAAAATGGATACTTTGTTCATTAATTTCAAACCGGCATTGCTCTACCAGTTTTAAGGATATGGTAACCGAATCAATGGTTACCAATATTAGAGAAGATACCTATATTCAGGTTGGATGTTGGGAGATTTCTTAGCATGCGGCAAGCTTCCCAAATAGCGAGAAGCTCCGTTTGAAAGACACTCGCAGAGTATATATGTATTCAGTTGGTCCAAGAAAATGCCTGTGCCAACTTCGAAGTCCACTTTCGAACCATCGGTCTTCCTTTCTGCTCTGGTAGGGAACTTTACTGAAAAAGGTTTGCTGAAGTCGAGCGTGGAAGTCCTGTAATAGGTCAAAGATGTCACCAGTTCACTTGGTATTGTCTCCAGGACCTTACAGTGGACATATGGCTTAGCTGTCCAGCACCCAGTTTCTCTGAGCCGGAAGGCGCTGCATATAGCTAGAAATTTAATATGGAGTTCAAGGGGGATCAGATGCATGATCACACTTAGAGCATCTGTTGGGCAAGATCACGCCGATCTTTGTACTTTTTTTGATTCTGTTGATGTTATATTTTTTTAGGTAAGGCGGGTCACCATACTATGGTGCCATATGTAAGAATTGGACGCACAACGGCTGTGTACATCCATAGGATCATCTTTGGCTGGAGACCCCATGTTTTGCCGAATATTCTGCTGCAAACATAGAAAGCCACACTTGCTTTCTTAACCCTCTGCTCTATGTTAAGTTTTCAACTAAGTTTCGGATCTAGAATCGTACATAGGTATTTTGCACTAGAACATAGTGAGAGTGGTTGACCGTCTAGTTTGGGGGGAGTGGATTCCTGTAGCTTGGTTTTTGTGAATAGTATCATTTCAGTCTTGTCTGGATTTATTCCAAGGCCACATCCCGTAGCCCAAGAGTGTACCTTATACAGACCACTTTCCATGATTTGACTTATCGTGGAGAGGAACTTTCCTGACATTAATAAAACCACATCATCCGCGTGCGGAACCATCTTAACCCCCTCCCTTTCAAGACGCACCAAGATTTTGTGGATTGCCATTATCCATAGCAAGGGAGAGATTACATCAAATTGTGGGGTTCCTCTATTTACAATCTTAGTTGTACTGCTGTAACCTAGTGTAGCTTTGATTATTCTAGTATTAAGCACGGATACTATCCAGTGTCTAAGGAAAGACTCTACACCTAATTCGGTGAGAGACTCTTGAATAGCTTTGGTATGAATATTGTTGAAAACTTCTTATCACTCTCAACATCCAGTGTTTATCTCTGCCAAAAAAACAGTACAGTAGCAAGGTCATACGTCGAAAAGGACTAACAAAATTGTATACAAATTCTTCAGGAACAGATGGAAATTTAATATCAGGTCTATGTCATGACTTGAAATTGCTTAACTGTTCGGCAAATATGGAAGCCAAGAACTGGAAAAACTTTTAGCGAATTTTCTCACTATCTTGAAATATACTACACTCTAAAGCTACACTAAAGACGCGAAGGCTTTCTCTCAAAGATCAAGAGACTGGCCGAGTACTTGTTGTTTTTTTTAACAAATCTTAGGAAGCCAATGGGTTAAACAATATGATTTTTAGATCACCCTAATAGGCAGCCCTCTACAGACCTTATCTAACCATCCACTAGTAATAAAAAATGGTTTATACTTTATGTGATTACAGCATACTTTTGTGATCGCTTAACTAAAATCTTCTGTGGCGTATACGCAAGATTTGTTTTATCAAAACCAGACGATGTTTCCTTTTTTTTTTTTCTATGAAAATGTTTCTTCCACTCCAATTGGCATAACAGTCACAGATTGTAGATATCCTTAATTCATTCCAATTTCCCAAGTTGTCCTACTTTCGCCCCCAAATCAAATTAAATGGGCCCACAGCTCCCATCGATCTCTTATTCTCACCAGACTATCCTATCCGAGCTCATGGCTAAGGGAATATTCATGTACGTAGTTCGTTTCACTTTGTTATTAGATTTATATCAAGTCATGCGTTCCTTTTATTAATCAATAAACTCTAATCAATAAGGCTACCAGACAGGAAAAAAAGTATCTACAGAGTTGCTACAGAAAAGGAGACGCAAACTTTTCCTACACATTGATTAGAGGTCAAATTGGCATCAGGATCAGATAATAAGGAAGGCGATGGGAAAATAATAAAAAAAAAAAAAAAAACTAATAAATGAGTTTCACCTCAAACTAAGAGGTAGAGCAGGGTGTAGACGAAATTCCCAGAACTCTATTAAATCCACAAGAAGGTTAGAAGAATTCATTAGGAAACTGGTGGTAATCAGAAGTTGAATAAGTTTTCCCCTCGGCTCGATTCAATCGAGGTCATACTCGTATGAAATAAGTTTTAATTCCTGGAACCGGGGAAATGTATCCACACCACATCCACATAGGATCATGAATGGAGTAATGGGGGATACTTAATTGATTTTAAATTGATACCAATTGATGCGTATTTCCGGGAAATGTTTGCTTTAATAATGGTAAGGTAAACGAGATTATGTTATAACGGGACTTTCATTAAGCGCTCCCTATCTTTAAATTTAAATAAAACAAATAAAAAGAAATTTTTAATTCATTTGAAAGGCCTGTCAATGCCATTATGTATGGAATATAACATCGTTCAAATGTCTGCGCGGCTTCTCTGGGTGGCTCGCATCGGAAATGTCCAATTTTCCATGACTCTGGCTCATAAATCAGGCTTAATTTGACCGATGGCATGGGTTATGTTGGCTTTGAGGGCCGCTGTGGTTTGTGGTTTGTGGTTCGCATAGACCTGCGACTTCATAAAACCCCACAAGGAAAAGTCTAACGGGGTCAAATCGTACGATCTCGGTGGCCAGTTCACATCACCTTCACGTGAGATGACCATGCCCTCGAATCGCTCATGCGGAATTTCCAATGTGGCGTGAGCTATGTGGCACGTAGCACCATCCTGTTGAAACCACATGTCGTTGGTGTCCCTATGATCCAATTCATGCCAAAAGAAGTCGACCTATAGCGCTCGCCGTTGACGGTGATGATCTGGCCAACGTCGTTCTCAAAGAAATATAGACCGATGACGCCGCCAGCCCAAAATCCAAACCAAACAGTGATTTTTTCGAGATGCATTGGACGCTCTTGTATCTCATGTTTTGTTTGTTGACGTACCCATTCATCCAGAAATGGGCCTCATCGCTGAAGATGGTTTTTCGATGAAAATTAGGAGCACGTCGTTGTCTATGGTCATTTACCTTCAGCTCCTGGGTCAGTTGAATTTTGTACGGGTGCAGGCCCAAGTCATGACGCAAAATTCGCCAAGTTGTGGTCTGCGAAAGGCCGAGTTCTTGTGAGCAACACGAAATCGACTGCCTCGGATTCTCCTGCACACTCTCACGGACAGCGGCGATGTTTTTGGCAGATCTTGCGTTTCGTCGACCTACGGGTCTTGGTTGATCGTTTACTGAACCAGTGGACTCAAATTTATCTACCACACTGCGAAAATAGTCTTTTCGGAAGGACGATTATGGCGACCGTAAAACGTTGCCCGAACAGAACACCAATTTTGATAAAACAATTTTGTTATTTGCACGTGTTGTTGAACGCTATATCCATCCATGGTGATTTGGCAAAACAGACTGAATAAATGACAGCAAATTTGACAGCTATAGCTTCAACAATATGGCCGCTATCAGCTGTCAAAGTTTGGAAGACCCTGTATATATGCAGACGAGTTGCAGGTTAATTACATTTTATTGTTATACGAGTAAGCAAATCAAATTGTTGCAATGAAGATTTAGAGAAAATACTCGAAAGTATAACAACTTGCGTTCTACAAAAGGATCAAGTTCCAATCAATTAATTGCACTGCAACTTCCAGGAATTTTAAAACTTTAGTTGAACTCATTGTTCAGTTATTTTCTTGCATCCAGGAACCCCGATTTAAATTTCAAGAGACTTATAAATATTCACCCTGAGGCCTCAAATTGACAGAAATGTGTGGAACCAAATTAGTATACGAGTACCATACGAGTATACTCATCGACTACGTAGCACAAATCGATTTATTAAACTGAATGACCCGAAATCTGTGACGAGAAATAATGCCCCAATTCCAAGAACATAATAAAAGATATCTCCCAGTATTTATAGCATCTGTAAAAATAATTCGTTTCGCTGTAATAAAAAAATAATTCTTATGTTATGACAACGTGGCATTTTGGTTTTTCTTTCTAAGAATTCAGTGTCTGTGCCTCTCTCTGACAAAGATACATATAGATTAAAAATAGGCTGACATTTTCCTTTCTTTCGTTTTTCAGGACAAAGTACCCACGATCAAGGGTGAATAACAAATCAACGCAATATTAGTATAACCAAGTGCTGAAATGATATATGCGTAGCCAAAAATTTGAATATAAATCAGGAGACTTATTATCGCAGAATTCAGCACATAAATCACGAAGCGAATAAAAGGTCTTTATATTCAGTCGCTTTGTGACTGGTTTTTGTATAAAGTTATCCTGTGGATGTACTGGACGCTGGGTTGGGTATCTTATTATGAACGAAAATTCCGAGAGGTTAAGGTGTGCTTTAAGTTAAAACCGAAGTACAAGCACAAGTATGTACATATTTAAATAAAATTGTAGTATGATGATTTAGACGTTATTATTTGAAAATTAGCATGAGGATGAGGATGAGGATGAGGATGAGGATGAAACTTTATTTGTGGGAGTACAGTAAACGTCAGTGGTTAGAAAGAGTGACTGATGCCAAAAGAAATCGCTATGAGTTGCAAACTGGGCGCCGTAGCTCACTGATTAAGTGAGCAATTACTGTTTCGAGTTCCTAAAATTACCAACAAGTTTTTCATAGTTCTACCTCCCGCGAACGTCTGACAAGCATTTTCGATGACTACGTAATCGCCTGATTCAAAAGGCGCTCCTGGTTTGTGATTGCTCTCGATGTGACGCCAACTGTGCTATTGAGAGGAGTCTATGGCTGACTCGTTCTTACGCCAGTTCACCACAGGTCATCTTTGACAGACCCCAAACAGCAGCACGAATGCGTTGTGTTATGGACAGTATTGTTGACTGTCATAGGACAGTCCTCTCATACGACCCAGCTTAGGCAGAGTACATGATATACTCGTGTTTTAGACAGTTTTTTATTTGTGCAAAGCATGTTCTGGAACCAATAGTGAGGTCTGATCCAGTCATAACACTCACCTGCACTCAAGTGGCAGACCTACTCTTTCACAGACCTAATTACAATACATTTGTTTCCATTTCATTGGGAACATGCAGACAGAGTTTTCCTTTGTTCCCCTCCGATACACAAAGCCATCCCTCAATTCGAAAGGATTGTGTGGTGGACTATTATGACAGCTCACCTGAAATATCTGGATTACGCTGACGCTGTTTGATTACTTCTACATAAGATAGTGGACCCATATCTAATGACCCTTAGCTTGGAAGCTGAAGCACACACAGTGTGGCTAAGAATAAATACGGTTAAAACAAAAGCTCTGCGCATTCTAACTAGCGCGCTCTACTCAATATTGCCGTACAACAAATCGAGAAAGTTGACAGCTTACTATATCTAGGGAGCATTGTGGTGGTGTTACCGAACTGAAGGTGAACAGCAGAATCGGGAAAGCTAAAGCTGTATTCGGAATGTTCTCAAAGATCTAAAAATGTAATGATTTCAGCGGGAGTCGTACAGAATCCCGAAAAACATAATCCCGAAAACCCAAAATCCCGAAAACCCACAATCCCGAAAGGCCAAATCCCCGAAAATGAAAGTGAACACTTCGCACCCACAGTCGCAGGGGGGTTGCAGGGGGCAGCATGCCACCCCATACATATTCTACTGTTTATGCATTGTGGATATATTTAAACATTTGACAAATTTTTAATTTTACGTAATTTTTCGGGATTTTTTTTCGGGATTTTGGCTTTTCAGGATTTTGGTTTTTCGGGATTTTGGATTTTCGGGATTTCAGTTTTCGGGATTTTGACCCCAACCCGTTTTCAGCACAAGAACTAATCTGCGACTGTTCTCCACCATAGTCGAATCGGTACTTTTTTATGAGTGCAGTTCGCTGAAGGTGACATTATCACTTAAAAGCAACAAACCTTTGTAAACAGATGCCTACGCTTCTTCCTAAGGAAGCTATAAAAGTGAATGGATCAAGATCTATGGGCATCACCATACGAAGGAGACACATTGCGACACGAAGACAATACCATTGCTAAATAGACCATGAAGTGGAATACACTTAGCCAGCTATTTAGAAAGGGGGGTTACCTTAAGAAAACCTGACGCAAACTAGTTGAGAAGGAATCGATGAGTCCATGAATGAGCCATAGTCAGCTTAAATATGTTGCAGAAATTTGACCAAGGCATTGTTGACGCCCTATGCCCCTCGTGGGGTGAAACAACTTAAGGGATAGTGCGATAGGTTTTTTTTTTTTTTTCTTAAACAGTAGTGTGGCCACTCCCAAATGGCGTGTAGGCACTGCGACCAGAGAGATCTATTGTGCCAGAGACCACTTTTTAGGACAGCAGTACTTCAACTTTCCTTATAAAAGCTATAATTACGGCTGCGGAGGAGTTCCTTAGGTCTAATGGAGATATTATCTCTATGAGAAAGAAGCTTCTCCTACTTCTACACAGAGCTTCACACTCACATAGTATGTTTTCTAGTTTCGTTCTCTTCTAGGCAGAGGCGGCAGGTAATATTCTCTGAAATTCTTATTTTAATTAGGTGGTAGAGTAATTGGCAGTGACCAGTAAGGAAGTTCACAAGTCCTCTTATGTCATTTCTGCTATATTTTAGGATATCAGCTGACTTTTTTGGAACGGTTGGACAGCTCTTTTAGCTTGTCTGAGGCTTTAGAAGTTATTCCAGTGGGAAATGCAGATGTTGCGTTCCCAACTGTTTAAGGTTAGTTTGAAGGCTGAATCAGATATTCAGCAAAAGGGTTCAGGCTAGACGTCAACGTCTACATAACCCGGTCCCCACCACAATTTTACTTTATTGTATTGGGCCAAATTTTTTAAACTGTCGAAGCAGCTTAGAACTGGGCAGTGCTTTAATCGCCGCTTGGCTATCGGTGAGTATGTGTATGTACCTTTGATACCTGACTGCAAGTTTATATTTGCACAGGTCTCAATAGCGTAAAGCTCGACCTGGATAACACTAGGACTCTTTCGAAGTGCTTTCGTAATCTTGTAATTGGGTCCATACACACTGGCGCAAACTCCTGAATCCATTTTTGGATAAAGCAACGATCCGCCATTATTCCATATATCACGTTTTGGGATCTCAATCTCAAACCTTCTACCAAAGTAGAGTGATTTGGGATCAAAGTCAGAAACCGTGCCGAGCATATCTAGCTCGGGGAAGTCGGTTAATAGATCCATGAGATCCACATGATCCCATGTACTGTTAACACCTGACTTTCGAAGATTAACTGCATTGCGAATTGACACTTTTTTGATGAAAATGTGTAACAGAGTAATTCCGATTATGGCTTCTATGGCTGTTATGGGACAGGTGTGCATAGTACCTGTAATTCCGAGGCAAGCTAATCTTTGAAGTTTGCTGAGTTTGCTGATGGTTGTGACCTCTTTGGTTTATAACCAGAATATGACCTTTGGGGACAGACCCCAGGTTCATTTATTTATTTATTTATTTTATTGACTTCCACCAAAGTTATTTAAAGCTAGAATTAAGACACATTTAAATTTATTTCTATTAAGATCAAATTCAATTAAATCGCACACAGTGTTTGCTTCTCTTAAGCACCTAGATAAAGGTTCATTAAAAGCATAATTAACTCTATGAAAAGGAATACTAAATAAAAAACGATTTCTAAGAACACGTGTAGGAGCATAGAACCCAACTAGGGACAAAAGAAAGGGGCAATCAATATGACAATTAATCAAATCACGAATAAACATAATTGAAAAATATTTTAAGAAGCAGAATTCCAAACAACTTCAATTTAGTTTCATAGGAAAGCATATTTATGTTCCAGCGGAATCTCCGCATAACAACACTCATAAATCGTTTTTGGATCTTGTTCAATTGTAATCCCACCCTAAAGTTCATTATTATGCTGTTGACACCTAGAGGACACCTCTAGCGTTAAAATGTATTTATGATGGTTGTCGGCTTTTCCGGTGGTCATCCACTTGGAATTCAGACAAAGGACTTGGCGGACGTGACGAATTAAAAATCCGAAGACAACGAAAAACTTAAGTGTTCTTTTTTATTCTCAAAGTTTAAATTATCTTAAGTATTTGTTCGCACAGGTGATTACACAAACAGATCTTCTCAATTCTAACAGAGCGGATACCATAAAATGGATTCCAGACTACACAGCAGTACTTAAGCGTAGAGGCATTTGGGTCGGAAAAATCTTTCGAATTGCGTAGAACAAAGCCCAGCATTGAGTTACCTTTAGCAATTAAAAAGTCTATGTGATTCAGAAAGTTAAGTTTATGATCAGAAATTACACAGAGGTCTTTTTTTGAAGATATGGCTGCTAATGGCATATTGCTAATCTTATAAATGTAATGGATTGAAGAGCAGTTACGATAGTAACTCAGACTTTGGCATTTCTAGATGTTTAAGTGTAAAAAGTTATCACTGCACCAGATTGATAATCTTTCAACATCTTCCTTTAGCTGAATGCAATCTTGCTCAGTCTTTATGCAGCGAACAATTTTTAAGTCATCAGCATACATTAGACAAAGTGAATTTGAGATGTTTTCAGGAATATCGTTGATGAATAAAAGAAAGAGCAGTGGGCCAAGATGACTACCCTGTGGAACACCTGAATATGGATAAACTGGTACAGAAATTACGTCATTTATGGGAACATACTGTATGCGATCTCTTAAGTATGAGTTGATCCATTTTAGGAAGTTAGAATATAATCCAATACTCTCTAAATTTATTAGAAGGATATCATGATTCACTCTATCAAATGAATTAGAAAAGTCTGTGTAAATAACATCATATTGCAAAGCCTTCTCTAGCCCATTTAAAACAGCGATCTTTGCGGAAAACGGCGTGTTGTTGAGAATTAAACATTTCAGCACTTTGATGATTCATTTTCAGCCAAGTCTCAGTGAGAACGATAATGTCATACTGAGCCGAAGAAGAAAAAAGAGGCACTTGTTCCATTTTAGTACGAAGTCCACCAGAATTTTGGCAGTACAAATGAAATGTTTTCGGAGGAGAGCGAGGGGTTGAATGGAGTGATTAAAATAGACATCTGGTGTAAACAGCTTAAATGAGCTGATTTCCCGAGGCTCCTTAAAGCTGTACTTGACGGCAGGTTAATTTTAGTGTTTATGTAATTTATTATGTCATCCACAGTGGTAGCAGAAGACAACCTCGAAATAAAAATATACTTTCGGGGAGGTCTTTTTACTACTACAAATGCGGCAGATGAAGAGTTTTCAAAAAATTGATGAGTGGTATCCACAGCAGGCAACAATGATGAGTTTGGTTTGGTAATAGGTATATTCCTCAAGTGTTGAGGAGTAAGTTGTGGACTAACCAGAGGAGTGGCAGCTGGCAGAGATAAGTCAATTGCAGACATTCCGCTGTCAGCCAGAAAACATGGCGATACTGCACTAGCGATGACTTCAGTTGTTAAGACGAGGTAACTTTTCATCGTTTTAGCACTTTTTTTTGACCTAGAAGATCTAGGTTGTTGAATATGGCTATCCTTCGAAGCAGCTTCATTACAACACAAAAGATCAAAACGTTTGTCGCACTTTTGAAAAAGAGATTGAAGACGGTCAAACTCCATTGAAATGTGTTTAGACTCCCCTCTACAATCAGCAAGCAGTCGTAATAGTGAAGAAGTCGAAAACTGTCTGCAACCCATACAAAACCATTGGAGTCCATTGGGAGTTATACATCCTAAAACATCCCCAATTCTAGCCGTCAGTTTGACACATTTTGTGTGGAATAATTTGAGGCAACCATCACAAGATACATAAGTATCGTTGACACTATATTCATATTTTCATTCTGAACAAACGATATCAATTTTTTTTTTTTTTTAATAATTAAATTTAATTTAAATTAATGTATCGCGGGTAAAATAGGATAAAGCTTTAGAATAGTGTAAACTAGGGCTAGGGTTTGCCATACACACGGCGGCAGGCCCCCATGGCAGTGGTCGCCTTGGCAATTTTATGCTCAACATGGTAGTTCCAGTTAAGTCTCTTATCCGGGACAATTCCTAGATATTTTACCTCATCGGAAAAGTGAATGGTTGTGTCATTTAGAATTACTGAACCAATGTTCATTGTTCTTCTTCTTATAAACGGTACAACGACTGCCTTGCTGGGGTTTATCGATATGCCCTCGCCAACACACCAGTACGGACTACACGTAGTGCATTTTGCATGTTTGCCTTTGATGATGATCACAAGATCATCTGCATAGCCTTTAGTTGTAAAACTTAAAATATAAGTCATCCACTACAAGCGACCATAAGAGAGGCGAGAGGATGCCGCCCTGGGGGCAGCCTTTAGCTGCGGAGACCGTCACAGAGACCTCTCCTGACGAAGGTGTTATTATGCGGCTATCGAGCATAGACCTAACCCATCTGGTAATAGGTTCATCGATTCCCCTACCTCTCATGACTCTAATGGCGATAGGTAGGTTATTTCGGTACTAGAAATAGTTACGAAATAAAGTGGGAGAGTTGGAAACTCAACCATTGTCTGTCTCCGAATACGTTGCCACTAGACCCCGCCAAGGAATTAAAATACTTTTGTCTTTGCATAACCATCCCTAATTATGTCTTCCTACTACGAAGTCAAATAAAACTAAAAATAGATGATAGCTACTCATAATTAATTAGATATCCTCATATTGATTTCCAAGAACAATCAAATCTCCATCAAGTAACTAATTTCCGTCGAGGTAACTAGAGTTACGACTAATCTTTGAAATGGAAATCAGTTCATAACTTTTTCACAAGTCTTCTTCATTTTCTACTCCACCTATTATTTGAATATAAAATTCTCAATTTTATTCCTAATTACGAATAGAACAATTCCAAGGTAAGTTCAATTCAAAATTCCACACCATCCCTGTCATCCGTTCCCATTAGATTCCATTACTTCGTCTATTTAATTTGAAAAGTTGACGACGCACCAAGAAAGAGAATAAGAAATTATTCTATCGTCTATGACTGTCCTTCACTACCAATTCCGGGCTCACACCATTTGGAAAATGGAAATTTTATTGTAATCGATAAAGTTCGAGAATCTTTATCCGCGATTTATCGCATTTTGTTCTGCACTCCTCCTCCTCTTTCGATGTCACCGCCAACGGGGATTATTCAATGAAATAGCGAAAATGCATATAAACTTTGTTGGCTAATAAAATTAGGAGTGAATTTAGAACCATGAGCGAAGAGGATTGTTCCAATAAAGATGATGAAGATAAGGAAGATTTCCAATGATGGCACAGCACAACGTGAACGATGACGACGCGAATGGTTATAAAGTTTAATCAAATTGGTATGAGTGTAGGGGGAGATTGTATGAATTTGGATTACGTGCAAGTTTATTTCGATACAATGATATCCATTGTTCGGGGGGGATAGAGGAAAAAGTCGTGAGGTTGAAAAGTTTTTAAATAGTGATTAAGCTCCGAAGGACGATGCAAATTTTATGGTTGGATACCCTTAATGAAGATCTAACCGGTTTTAGAACGGTTTTATAGTTTGGGAAATTGCATACGTATACTGTTGCAGTTTTGTGAATTTGGTGGTAAGTTTTCGGTTTTATTTCATAGAAAAGTATGGAGGACGATAAAAGCATTGAAGTTTTATGTGAAGTTTCGATCGGGCATATCTCTTAATCATCTGTATTGCAAAAAGGCAATTGGTAGAATAGCAGACATCGAAAACTATGCACGAGAATTTCCTTCGAACCCTTATATATATATCTTATGTGCGAAAATGTCTCCTTTTTCCTGGGAAACTACCCGCATTGAACCTATTCTCAATTTTTTTTTTTATAATTTGCACGTGTCAAAGTGGAAATGAATCAAAAACACTTATAAGGGGAAGAGACAGAGAGAAAGACAGAATAGCGTAGTGGTTTGAAACTCAGGTGGTAATAAGTTTCAGTGAACTCCATGGGTAGCGTCTAGATAACTGGAGAGTATTTTTGTTTTGCTGTTATTGTCGTTGCTTATGATTCACAGTATTTTTTTCCGTCCTCCTGATGTCATCATCACGATCATGTTGCATTTTACCCATATGACCATTATGCCTTCGCAGTCGAGTTGACATAAGCTTTCGCAATTGATCGACTTTTTTATTTATTTCATGAGAAATAAATAGATGATTCTTGACATCAGGATTCGAACCGTAAACCTGCAGCGTGACAAGCGATGATGTTACTACTACACCATGGCTACCCTTAAAAAATATAAATGTATAATGAATAAAGAAAATAAATGTTTGTCACTAAATTACCATCCCACAGCGCTATCGTCCATGCTACTCTGTGCAATGCTGATATAAAAAAAAAAAAACAACTGGAGGTTCACCACTATGATTTTCGCATTTGCCGTTTAAGGCGGGATGAATGCTGTTATAATCAAGCAACTGGGAGGTTTTCTCAGGACCCGTTTAACTGGAGATCTTCTGAGCTATACAACTCACTTTTGCACTTCAGCCATTGACCAGAACGAGGAATCAAGAGCCGTTGACTTGGGAATCTCAAAAGCATTCTATTGAGTCTGCTGTGGTGCTCTATTACAGAAACTAGCACCGGGTTTTTCGAAAATTTACTCCATAACAGATCAATTCAAGTTGTGGTCAATGGTGTGCCTTCCGATACATATGCTGTAAAAGCTGAAGTGCCCCAGGGTTATACTTTCACAAACTCTATTTCTAGTCCACATCAACGACCTCCTACACTCAACAAGTAACATGACCATTAGTTTCGCCAATGACAACACCTTAATTTCAGAGATGGGATCAGATTAATAAATTTTGCAGTAGGGAAAAGCAAATGTTATCATTTGTAGAAACCTAATTTACTCTCTTTTCTAAAAAGAACTCTCCTACTGTACCTCTATCCATCCCATGGAAACCATGCATCTTCTTGACTTCACAGTCAGTTCTGGTGTAAGAGATACTCTACAGCTCCTTCTTCTGCATAAAACAAAGCCCATACTCGTATGCCCTAAATCATAAACACTAATGGCAATTGCAAATACCATGGCCATTACTACGGCTTTTATGTGTTTTGATTCAATTTAAAGTTCTATACAAAATACAAAATTGGACATTTATGCTGGGGAAGACAAGTCACCAGGATGAATGATAATTGACTTGCGAGGCGACTGATGTATACTCATACAAACCCTCAAGGACCCATGTGCCAAGATGGTCAAAGAAAGAGATGGATAGATAGCGTTTCCAAAGATGCATAAACTCTAAAAAAAACATGTTTCGTTGTCAAGTAGCACCCAACGGATTTTGATGAAATTTATATACCGGATAAACAACTTTTTTTGAAGTTGGTGACTTCTTACCTAACGTATTCTTATATTTTTCAAGTACTGTTTGTGCTACAAGATTTGTTATAATTTGTCTCTTACCTTCTCATAAATTTACATATTCTATTTATTTATTTTATTTTTATAGAGGGATGGCATAGTTTTTGAACTTTTTTTGTTCAAGAAACTTTATTCAAAAAACAATATTTTTCTATATTTTTGGACTCTTTGCTTTAATTTGACATGATGCCATGATGAAGTGTAGAAATTAGTCTATTCGTACTATTTTTTTTTTTTTGCAAAATTCCAGCTCTCTAAGTTAAACTGTTCGAAAATTATAAGCGTGAACAGACGAACAGACAAACCGGCGGACGGACAGATATCGTCTTAAATTCACTTGTGTTCCATTTATACTCGTACCATTCTGGTAAAGAATAGTAAAATATCATAAAAATAGACGGTTTATACAATTATTTTATAATCGATATACTCGTACATAGGTATGCGCCACATAATACAGGGTGGGCCATAAGATACAAGTAAAGTGCGGCTTAAAATAACTTTTGAGTTTATTAATTATTTTTATGTATCTTTACTTATAATAAATATAATAAGTTACACACTTGGAAATTTGTCTACACTCCCCATTTCCAGCTTCACAAAGACCAGCGATTTCTACAGTATATTATGCCATAGCTGTTAGTATCGCTGGCTGTAGTACTTTCTGAACTATGCCATATGTAACACTGGTGTAGCCGTGTTAGTTAATAAACATGTTTTGATATTTTCGTTAATTTTTTTTAGTTTCAACAAAATCTGGACATATTTTGTTAGTACTTTCTGGAAATCTCCTGTAACTTTAGTAATTTCATCCAACTGCCGTGATTCTTAGCGATTATCTTGAACACCAAGCTTCTGCAGATCTTCGAGGGCTTGGTCTCTTCATTTTTCCTTGTGCGACTATTGGATATGAGAATATTCTGCTTACCTCTACTTTAAACTTTATTGCCATCGAAGTCGATCAAATTGTGTTATTTTTGCGATATTAGCATTAAGGTTCGAACAGTTATTTTCTTCGTCTGATTTCGATAGCCTAATTAATTGCAGTACCCAAAGTTATAGTAAATTTTTTTTTTTTTTTTTGTTTTATGTCCTGTATCCCCTTGTGGGTCCTAGGGCCTCTACAATGCCTACGCGCCATCGTGTGCGATTTCTGGAAATGTGCCTCAGCTCTCCCCAACTCTTTCCCAGTTGCCGTGCTTCCTTCTCAACTGTTCTGCGCCACGTACTCCTAGGACCGCCGCGTATCCTGCCATCCTGGGTAAGCGGGTTCCATTACATCGCTTGGTTAGCTATGGACCTGTCACCCTTTCGGAGAGTGTGACCGATCCACTGCCACTTTCGTCATCGTATGGTTGTGCCTATAGGTTTATGGCCCGTTCTCAGATAAAGCTATTCGTTAGAGATAGAGTAGCGTAGACAGCTATTGACAAACGTTTGCAGCTTCCTCGTGATAGTGATGGTCACTCTCCAGGTACCACATCCATATAGCAGTACGGATTCAACGTTGGAATGGAACAGTCGAAGCTTGGTGTTTAAGCTAATTGCATTACTTCGCCAAACTATGGATAGCATCCCAAACGCAGATTTTGCTTTACCTATTCGGCTGGCTATATCCAGTTCGGTTCCGCCATCGATTGAGACAATACTCCCAAGGTATTGGAAACCCTCTACTCTCTCAACCGTTTGTCCAGCAATGCATATATGAGTTGATGAGTTTGGTCCTAGGCTGATCATTTTTGTTTTTGCCGAGTTAATTTTCAGCCCAACGACGTCTGCTTCCCTCTCCACATTTGCTGTCATTTGGTGAAGGTCCATTATTCTGTGAGACAGTAGGCATACATCGTCGGCGTAGTCGAGGTGTTTGAGTTCAGATGTAAGAGTCCATCGAATTCCTCCATTTCCTGTTGATAAGGCCGCATTCAGCACATCGCTAATCACCAATAAAAACAATATTGGTGAAAGTATGCAGCCTTGCCGAACCCCACTTTGGGCTTCGAATTCCTCAGACAGCCTTCCTCTGTGCAAAACGTGACATGTGGACCCATCATATGTAGCTTTGATAATTGCTATTAATTTATCCGGAATGCCTCTCGTGCGCAAGGCACGCCAAATAAATTCCCGATTGATACTATCAAACGTTCAAAATCGATGAACAATAGGTGAAGTGGTGATCGATATTCAACACATTACTCGATGATGATCCGCAGGGTGTTGATGTGGTCGACACAGGAGGATCCAGAGCGGAAACCTGCTTGTTCTACATCGAGTGTGTCTTCAAGGTGTTCTTTGATTCGCTCCAGGATGATTCTAGCTATTATCTTGGCCACAGCAGGCAGCACGCAGATACCTCTCCAGTTTTCGCACTGCATTAGGTTGCCTTTTTTAGGGAGCTTGACAATCATTCCCTTTTTCCACTCATCTGGAAAACTCTCGGCTTCCCATGTTCTCCCGACAAGTGGGAACAGTAGCTCTGCCGATGCTGTTGGCGCAGCTTGAAAAAGCTCCGCGGGTATGCCGTCAAGTCCTAACGCCTTATTAGTTTTCAGTGCTTTGATTGCGGTAATAATCTCCTCCTTACTGGGTGTTGTGGTGCGAATTCGGGAATTTCATTATACGGACACTTCAGTCTGACTTGGGTGCATATTGCTGGCGAATACTCGGTTTAGAACCGAAGCAAAATGCTCCTTCCATCTCTTCAGTTGATCCTCATCCGATATTAGCAACGAACCGTCTAAGCCTTTCACTGGGTGTTGCGTAGAGCTTCGGCCACCTATAAGCTTTTTAGTGATTCTATAAATGGTTCTGCTGTCGCACTTCGCTGCTGCTTCTTCTGCTTCCGTAGCCAGCGCATTGTTGTAATTGCGCCTATCACGTCTCACGCTACGCTGTGCTTCTCTCGTCTTCATTCGATATAGGGACTCAAGCTCGATTCTCAATGCTGCTGGAGTTGCTGCAATTTGAGCTCTTAGCTGTTTTCGTTCGTTGATCCTTCTCCAGGTATCCTCGGAAAGCCACGCCCTATGGTTTCCCTGTGATCGACCGACAATCCTTTCAGCACCTGATGTGAAAACAGTTTTCACAGCGCACCAATGGTCTTGGATGGTGGCGGGCAGGGAGCTGCTGATTGTTTCCACTCCACGTGAGAGATGGTCCCTTAATTCTTGGCGCACTGTTGGAACTCTCAGTCGGTCTACATTGAACCTAGGTATTCTTGTGTCGTTAGATCTACGAACGGCAGCAGTGCGTAGTCGGAGAGTAGCTATCATAAGATGGTGATCTCGTACCAACCCCATGTCGGCACCTCGCCTGTTTCGGACGTCTAGGAGACTACTTCTAAAACGGCGACTGATGGCAAAATGGTCAATTTGGTTGGAGGTTGCTTGCCTGTCAGTTGACACCCAACTGATTTTATGGCAGGCTTTGTGCTCAAACATGGTGCCACCTATGACAAGACGATTTGCGTTGCAAAAGCCAACAAATCTTTCGCCGTTGTCATTCCGATTGCCTAGTCCGTGCCGTCCCATAACATGTTTGAGCCCTTCGTTGTCGCAGCCTACTTTGGAATTCAGGTCCCCCATCACAATGACAATGTCGCCATTGGGTGTTGCATTATGAACAGCTCCCAACTTGTTGTAGAAGTTCTCCTTTCCTTCCTCAGACGAACCATCCGTGGGGGCGTAACACTGTATGATGGTGACGCGACGTACTCTCGTCCGGAATCTGGCCGTTAAAATCCTATCACCGTGCGGTTGCCAGGTAATTAGGCCTCTGCGTGCTGTTGGCGTTAGCAGCAGTCCAACTCCATATCCACGGGGGTTTCCGGTTGGTCTTCCGGAGTAGAGTAATACAGTATTACGCGTTGGGGATTGGTACTCACCCGCATCTAACCATCTTATCTCGCTTACTCCCAATATGTCCAGCCTATATCGCATGAACTCATGCTCCAATTGAAGGAATCTGACGTTCTGAGGTCCTTCACTCTGAGAGTCAAGGAGCGTCTTCACATTCCAGAAACCAATCTTAGTCCGGGTACGATAGCCAAAGGTCGTCAACGTGTTATCAGTCCTTATCCGAGGCATTGTGTCGGTTTCCATAGCTATTGTAGTTTCGGTAACGCGGGTTACTGGCCCAGGTTACCTAGCCTAGGCATAAGACCCTAGACAATCTCGCACTTGCAATTTTGGCCTATATGTATAAGGATTTATACATGCAGTTGCCCGGGGACCACCACGAGGAGGTAAAGCAAGCACTACATTACGAACTTGATTGTTGCGCTACTGGTCCAATCCATGTTTTGGACAGTCAGTAGTTTCCCGATCAATCGCCATGCAGATCCCCTATGAAAGTTATAGTAAATGCTTTCTTAAATAAAATTTAGCAATGTACGAGTATTGGTTTCATTATGATGGTCTGTTGCTGGGAATCATGTTCTTTGTGTTGTCCTGGTTCCGAAGTTCAGGTTTGATTTGTAGATAAAGTGACTGGACTAATGGTAGGTGAATGAGTTTTATGTATGTGTTTGACAGACCTAAACTTTATTGCAATGATGCGCATACCGTTGACCGCAAAGTTATCGGCTAGGAGGTTTAGTGTATGGTGGAGTGGGTGGTACTAATGCCAATAGACCAGCTGCATTCCCTTAGAAGAGAGAGAGAACTCTTTATTTTCCGATCTAATTGAATCTGCTTTTCCGCTCTTAACATACAAACCAACAAGGCTAATTTTGGTGTCATGCTTCTGGCAGCAGTTACAAGTATCATTAAGAAGTTCACAGAATCTATTTTTGATTTCGTTGTTTTTATCTTCAGTTGGGGTATGTGCAGGTAGTAGGCTCAGTTGATGAGCCTAGCTCTAACACCAGTCTTTCGTTGATTATTGGTAGGCTATAGCTTGTTCTCGTGATTTTTGCTTCCATTTATTAATAACATACATACGAGTATATGCACGGAATTTGCAACGACATGCGTTGAATTCAACGATCAACCAAGAGAATTATAATTTTTTTATTTGCGTGAATATGTGAAAATGTTCATAGACACTATGAGATACAGTACTACTTATAGTAGTGTCAGATTTCTACTGACTGCAAACATCCTTCCCTTTTTTGTGTTTACTACAACTAAGTTATGAGTCGTATCAAGTAGTTTAAGCATCAGACCCAACGAAACGAACTTACTGATAACTTATTACATGCAGCCACTTCTTATTACGCTAAATCGAAGGATTTCATTCTTTGAAGTAGGCGCACAAGGTTTGTCACAACCAAAAATTGGACTATGACATGGTTGCAATGACCATGAAGACGAATACGAAGCTTGCGAGCGAAGTTTGTTAATTCGTCTTCCACGGTGGCTATCCCTTAGTCTCTGTGGATGTATTGATTCTAATATACCAGGGAACACTCATTATTGATTTCGAAATGATAGTACAACATTTGGTTTGGTATTACCAAAGATTTGTATACCGTACGTCCACATAGGTTTAAGCACTTGCTTATATAAAAGTAGTATGTTTTATATACTTAGCACTTAACTTAGAATATCTTCCAACTAGCCAATACATTTCTCTAAGTCGATTTTCGAGCTCGACGCTTTTCTTTTAACGTACGGCTTCCACTTAAGTTTCGCATCCAGTGTCATTCCCAGATATTTAGCTTCGTTTGCATATGGTATTTGTACCGAGTTTATGTAAACTGTTAGGTTGATTATTTTCTTGTAAATGAAGTTAACGTGCACCGATTTGGTCTCATTAACAACAACGCTCCAAATTGTTGTCCACTTGCAGATTTTATCCAAAACATATTGGAGTTTTTCAGTTGATGACTCAATTGAAGTTTCCGTTGCCAGAATAGCTGTATTGTCGGCAAAAGTAGTTACAATGGTGCCTTCAATTTGAGGTATGTCCCGAGTGTACAGCAAGAATACGATAGGACCAACGACACTTCCTTGTAGAACTCCAGCGGCTATTTCAATTAAATTCGGAATATTTGGTTCCTTGTTTAATAGGAAAAAGTCCGTTTTTAAGGTTCGATTCTAAGATTTTATATAGGTGCTCAGGAAGAACCCGTCTTAGCTTATACCTTAAGCCATCGTGCCAAACCTTGTAGAAGGCTTAAGAGACGTCAGGGAAAGCGTTACAGCAAATCTTTTTCCCCTCTAGAACTTTTTCAATTCCATCGGTTATTCTATAAACCTTTTCAGTTGTGGAATGCTTGATTCTGAAGCCGAATTGATGGTCAGGTATTAGACATCTTTCTTTAATGACAGGTACTCATAGAATGCATTTCAATAGGAGTTTTTGAAATTATTCGTAGTAGTGATATCGGTCTGTACCATTTTTTGTTGTTTGGAGATTTTCCCGACTCCGGAACCATTATAATCTCTGCGACTTTCCATTGATTTGGACCATATAATAATCTAAGCAAAGCATTTATTAAATAAAGGAGTTTAACCCTTATCCTCTACCTAAAAGTATTAACACACGTGGTGGTTGTGGGTCATTTTTCCGCAATACATTTTTTTCTGATTAATCGCAATTTTGACATTTTATTTTTGTTTCAGAGTGTCTTTTACATATAAATTTAGAACAGTTCGACCACTTTGTCGAATATTTTGTGCTATTGGACAGATTTGGACAGATGTAGCAACGTGCGCGCTTCAAATTAGACACTGTTGCTTGTTGTATATTTGAATTTTATTGTTGAACATTTTGAACTACCGCTTTAGCTGGGATACTTTGGGGAAAAGAGGTTCGGCGAGATATTTCCCCTTGAATCAATGCTTCTCCCAATTCCTCTAAAGAAATCCTCCGCTTGAAATGCTTTTCTTATTCCACTGTGGATTTATAGAAACATAAATCACAAAAGCATTGTAAGCTGATGGTGGCCGTGGTGTAGTGGTAACATCAACGCTTGTCACGCTCTTGGTTTACGGTTCAAATCCTGATCTCAACAATCATCTATTTATTTCATTTGAAATAAATAAAAAAGTCGATCAATTGCGAAAGCTTAGTCAACTCTACTGCGAAGGCATAACACTGGCAGTAGAGTGGTAATATGGCTTAAAATGCAACTTGATCGTGATGATGACATCAGGTGGAGGTAAAAAAATACTGTGAATCATGAGCAACGACAAAAAGCAAAACAAACAAGCTCCCCAGTTATCTGGATGCCACCCTTGGAGTTTACTGAAACTTAATACCACCTAAGTTTCAAACCCACTACACCAATCTTTCTTTCTCTCTCTCTCAATTTCTGCAAACGCCCGTACCCTGAAATAATTTAATGGTATTCATATCCCGTTTGGCGCGCGCAAATTATAAAAAAAAAAAAAAAAAAAAATATCCAGCATATTCTAAAAAAGCACCTGTGGCCACCTGTTTGTTCTGCGCTTACAGGTGTAAGAGCGAACTACTTGGTCAAGTGTATCTACTCCAGATTTTGAAGCATTGTAATATTTATTATTTCCTTAGAATGATGAAAGGTACTGAGCGATCTAACTACGTGATTTTTCTTTGGAATATATGCAACCACTGTTGTGTTATTTCGAGTATTGTTCTCAAAAAAGAAGTGAGAAAATTGTTCGGGTTTGCCCTTCAAGTTCAAAACTTGAGGCGGTAAAAATGTTTTGCTTTACGCATTGTTCCAACTAGCATTAGTTTCTTTACCAACAATTGCAGCCCCAACTCATGGAACAAATAAATTCTGATGTAATAATTCCAAGACGACAATAATTTCTTGCGGTTATAATTCTCTCTTAATTCCGTGACGTTGTCTTAGATATTATCCGTCTCTTATCGTGGACACGAACTGTGGACACGAACTGCGGACACGAACCTCGAATGAAAAGACACTTCAGAACAAAATTATGCTCGAATGAAAAGACACTTCGGAATGTGTTGCATAGTTTTTGGAGCGTAGTTATTATGCTACATTATGTTACAATATAGACTTGAATAGCAGTGGTGTCAACAATAATCCAGCCTTCACCAAATGTATTCTTTCGTAAGAAACTAAACATTCAAAAGCTGAATGAAAGGAATGAAAATATGTTACCTTATTTATTGGTCATCTTTACAATGATATCGATAACATCAGGTGGTAAAAACAATGCAAAAGCCAAGTTTACGTCAGTAACTCGAGAGACAGCATACTGAGTTCGGCCTGGAGTAGTGTTCATAACGTTTTTTGTTCCTTGACGACCTGCAGCGGAATCTCTTGCTGGCCATCTAGACCATGAATATTTTCTATCTTTCGATAGAAATATTCTCGGAGCTGGAAGTGATTCGTCATCCGAACTGCCACTAAACTCAAGGTCAGGTAAACTTTCCCCATCTGAACAGTCCGTGTCGTAGTTAGAACCACTACCGGAAATATTTTCCTCCTCGCCCTCGCTTGCAGTATCAATTGATCTATGTCTAATTATGGATGCATCAATCAATACCTAGTATGTACATACTTATGCAATGCGCAATTAATTCACTTACTTTTGTATTCCTTATTTTTAGAGTTCACCAGTAATCGTAGATCTCACGGAAAAGAATGACTATCTGTTTTGACATTCCCTTCTGACACACTATTGTTTTGTTCAGTTTTTACCTTGTACGCAAATAACGGAGTGCAGCTATGTAAATAGTATGTGCGAATAAGCTGCTAAGTTTGTTAATACGTGTGTACACAAAACCACATTCTTAGATGAGGTGGACTTCACATTAATCTTATAAGCTTTACTCACTTTATTTATACAAAAGAACTTTCAGAGAAATGAAGAAATAATATTGTAGCATAATAATAACTACGCTCCCTAAAAGTATGATGCAACAAATTCCGAAGTGACTTTTCATTCTGGCAGAATTTTGGTTCGAACTGTCCTTTCATTCGAGGTTCGTGTCTGCGGTTTCCACAGTTCATGTCTACGAAAGAGACGGATAATATCACGGATGAGAGGGAATTATAACTGAAAGAATGATTGTCATCCTGGAATTATTACATCAGAATTTTTCTTGTTCCAGTGGTCGAAGAATTTGCTAGAAGTTTCTGGCTATCAGAAACTTCTGCTATATAAGGACAGATGGCGATTGAGAAGGGGCAGTAGTTTTAAAACCGTCGCGAAGAGATTAGAAAAGTAATAATGGGCGAAGTTGTAATTTTGTGATAAATTGAAAGTTGAGATTTAACAAGAAGAAGTAATTAGTTTGGATTTGTGAATTAAGTAGAAGAAAGGAGATAAAGTGATTTGAGAGGACAGAGACCTTGTAAGAAAAGAATTGCGAAGAATAGTATAGTGTGAACCTGAATTTTTCTATAGACTAGAAAATAAAGAAATAATTTCACAGAATATTGTTTTATCTACTCGAGCCGTAGCGCGCATATTACAATATGAAAAAACTACATTGGGCAATTTTGACCCCTGCATACAACGTAAGTTACATTTTTTTAAAGGACTCAATATATCAGCATAAGAGACCGTTGATGTCAAAAATGTATCATATATGTTTGTATAACTAAATTAAATAATTGTCAATTAATTTTTAAAAACAAATTTTATTCAGTTATAGCCAGGGGATTATTATCTTTCACTTTTTTTATTGTCTGGCAAAGTTCGGCAAATGAAACACTTTTTAATCTAAAGTTGTCAGATTTCGTTGTCGAACCGCCAATATCGTCTATCAATGCTTGTCCATTAAATTGTCGGTGAAATGCTTGGATTATTGTACTGAAGGATTGTTAATATTTCCATTGTAAATCTATACTTATAAGGAAGAACCTGAAACATTATGAAGAAGCCAAGTTCATTAAAGATAATATGCAAGTTACAACAATAAGTATTTGTTTAAAAAGGAAAGAGTTCAAGGTAGCAGCAATTTACTGCACACCCAAGCGCTCCCCAACTGAAGAAGACTATACAGAACTTCTAAATTTGCTGGGATATCACTTTCTTGTTGGTGGTGACAAACATACCCACTGGGGATCTAGGTTAACAACAACAAAAGGTAAAAGGCTTTATCAAGCAAGTCGCAAATACAACTGCGAATTATTTTCATCTGGATCGCCTACATACTGGCCATCTGATCCCAACAAAATACCAGACCTAGTTGACTTTTTTGTAGCAAAAGGTATTAAGCGAAATCATATAAGTGTTGAAGGTAATTATGACCCATCGTCAGATCATACTCCGGTGATCTTGTCACTCAGTGAAACGGAAGTGCAAGAAAAAAGTTATCCTAAGCTTGCAAATAAAAGAACGAATTGGATTGAATTCAGAGAAAAGTTAGAAAGTTTTATAAACATAAGATCTCCTATGGAAACAAGAGAGCAAATTGATCATGAAGTGGAACAATTCATTGCTGATGTAGAACAGACGGCAGAGGAAATCACTTTAGCTAACTTGAATAGGAGGCAACCTGAAACAAAATACTCCGCCGTGATAAGGGAGCTGATATTAGAAAAAAGAAGGGCTCGTAGAAAATGGCAAACCACGAGGTTCCCAGGCGATAAGGCTGTGTTCAACCGTCTTAATAATGATCTTAAAAAATGAATCTATGAATTCAAAAATGTGTCGTAGTAGATTTCTACAAAATTTAACGTCGGATGCGTCAACCGACTACTCCTTGTGGAAAGCAGCTTAGCGTCTAAAAAGACCTCAGTTTCAAAACCCGAAACAAAAAGCTGATCTGTTCCCAGGACATCTATCGAAAGATTTCAAACCATTCTCGTCAAATCTAGAGTTTGTTGATAAAAGGGACGAAGCTGAAATCCCCCTTTTCACGCTCAGAGAAGTAAGAAGTATGTGTCAACACCAGTTGTCAAATAAAAAAGCACCAGGTAACGATTTAATAACTGTCCAGGTCTTGAAAGAAATGCCTTAAAAAAACTCCAATTTATAATAAACGCATGTCTAATGGCCCGATATGTCCCACATCATTGTAAAATTGCTGAAGTAATTGGAATACCAAAGCAAGGAAAACCACCAACAGAAGTAACTTCCTATAGACTGATATCCCTTATACCAATTATGGCAAATGTTTTCGAAAAATTACTCCTGAAAAGGCTTAGCAAAATCATTGAAGAAAGAAGTCTAATCCCGAATCATCAGTTTGGATTTAGAAACAAACATTCCACGATAGACCAAGTACACCGAATTACGGATATAGAGGAAAAAGCACTGGAAGAAAGACAAGTCTGTCCGGCACTATTTTTAGATGTTGCTCAAGCCTTTGACAAGGTTTGGCATGAGGGCCTTGAGTAGAAACCGCATAGGGATTTACCTAGACAGCATTACGAAATACTGAAATCCTATATTTCAGATCGACTCCTCCGAGTCCGGTACGAACAAGAATATTCGGAACTGAAGAAAATTGAAGCAGGTGTTCCACAGGGAAGTGTCTTAGGACCAATCCTACATCTGTTGTATACCAGGGATATTCCTGTGGACAATAATGCCATGATGGCTACTTTTGCAGATGACACTGCAATATTAGCACGTGATAAATGCACTGTCAAGGCGACAGAGAAACTGCAGAACGCAGTCAATAGAGTAAGTGATTGGAAGCAACAATGGCGTATCAAACTCAATCAGACAAAGTCAACTCACATAAACTTCACAAATAAAAAGATAAATAATCTTTCGATATTCATTAACAATAAAATTGTACCCTATGCCAATACAGCAAAGTACCTTGGAATGACTTTGGACGTAAAGCTAAAATGGAAAGAGCACATTAAAAAGAAAGGAGAAGAACTTAACTTTCACATCACCTTCACGTGAGATGTTCATGCCCTCGAATCGCTCGTGCAGAATTTCCAATGTGGCGTGAGCTGTTTAGTACGTAGCGCCATCCTATTGAAACCACATATCGTTGGTGTCCATATAATCCAATTCAGGCCAAAAAAGTTGGTAATCATCGACCTATAGCGCTCGCCGTTGACGGTGATGGCCTGGCCAACGTCCTTCTCAAAGAAATGTGGAACGATGACGCCGCCATCGAGATGAATTGGACGCTCTTGGATCTCATGTGAATTGGCCTCATCGCTGAAGATGATTTTTCGATGAAATTAGGGTCAGTTTAAAATTGCTCCAGATCCCATTCAGCGAACACACGTCGTTATCTATCGTCATTTACCTTCAGCTCCTGGGTCAGTTGAATTTTGTACGGTTGCAGGCCCAAGTCACGATGCAAAATTCGCCAAGTTGTGGTCTGCGAAAGGCCGAGTTCTTGTGAGCGACGCGAAATCGACTGCCTCGGATTCTCCCGCACAATCTCACGGACAGCGGCGATGTTTTCGGCAGAACTTGCGTTTCGTCGACCTACGGGTGTTGGTTGATCATTTACTGAACCAGTGGACTCAAATTCCATCAATATCCACCGCGCTGCGAATAGTCCTCTCGGAAGGGCGATTATGGCGACCGTAAAATGGGCGAAGCGCGCGGAACGTTGCCCGAACAGAACACCCAATTTGATAAATCAATTTTATTATTTGCACATGTTGTTGAACGCTATAGCCATCCATGGTGATTTGGCAAAACAGACTGAATAAATGACAGCCAATTTGACAGATATAGCTTCAACAAAATGGCCGCTATCAACTGTCAAATTTCGGAAGTCCGTATTGGAAGACCCTGTATATACGTAATGCAGATTAAATAAACGAATTCAAATAAACGAAGCTAATAACCTGATCGACTTTACCAAACGAAAAACTGCATCTACCTTCATCTGAATTAATACCGAAATCACAGACAACAGCAGGGATTTCAGCTGAAGTCATACAACCTAATTTGCAATAAAGTTCTGCCGTTGATTTGCAATCAGATTATATTTCCACAGACGAAAGTAATAAGATGAAGTCCCATAAACTCTCTATTCATTGTGGGCCAACTTTTTCCTTTGCAAACAAATTGCTTATAAGTTCGGCGAGAAATTTATTTTTATACTGGGAAACCCAGTCTTTATTATTCTGGAATGAAAATTGTACCTCATACCGGTAATAATAAATAATAATTTAGCGCGGAATTAAATTTAAATCATGAGCTCTACAAAGGTATTATATTTAATAAATTAAAATTAATTTAGTTAATTATATTCTTTTACGAAACCTCGCTGCAGTATGCATCAATAACTTCTATAATCGAAACAGATTATGCTGTTTTTTTCAATCTAATATCCATAGCTAAATGGTTTGATGAAATATTTATATTAGGGTTTTTAGATACTTTATTTAGATACGAGTGTGAATACGATATACGAATACATTTTGAAAATTTATATTATGCACTTCAATTAGAATTAAATTATTTCAAACGAAATAAACTATGAGGAGAGTTTTTAAGTTTATATTTAGAGGACAACAGGGGTTTCCCTTAAAATGAGGAAGTAGATGCATTCCGTTTCCAGTATTTTGTACGATACCTTTGCAATAAGGAACCTTTTTTGTTAAAAGTAGAGTTACGAGTAGTTAGAGAGTTTTTATTGACTAAATATTCATAGTTAACTTATGGCCTAGTTGGTTTGGCATTATGCCTTCTACCAGATTAACATTTACTGATACATGATAGAACTAGAAAAGTACTTGCTTAGATATTAGAAGAAATCAATTCAATTTTATTCGATTGCGAAGGTTATGGGCCTTAGTGGCATGCTTAGTAGGACGTCCAAGTGTCGCATTTCTGGTAATAATCGTTTTGCCTTTGCTCGAATAAGGTGGCAGAATTTTTGGCCCATGTGGTGAGATCTCATCACATATCCTCCTCATTACTGAAGGAATTACTCGCCTTTTTTGAAAGATGAAGAAATTTCATTAATACGTGGTTTCTTCCTGGTGGAATAGTGTTGAGTCTGAGTGCTTCTTACTCCGAAAAAAAAAAAATATTTCCAGACTTTTCTCATCCATGTTTGAGAAATCCAAAGATTTTAATATTTGTAACATTTGATCCCACAGAATGGGAATGGTAATCAATGAAAACTGGGGTAGGACTTCGTTGGGCGCCATTATTTTTAGCATAGAATTATTCGGCATAATGCGTTCATAATATATGTGTATAGCACATCAGAATGGACAATGTATCATCTATCCCCAGTAGATTTACTCCAAAGAACATTCTCCGTAGTTCAGCCAGAATAGGATATCTTGCGATGAAATGGAAAACGTCTTATCGTTCTCTAAGGTTGCAGAGATTATATTCTATTGGAAGATCAAACCGGTGTGGTACGAGGGCAAGGTGAAAAGTTCTCGGCCTGATGGCCTTCCAATCAGCAACAATTTATGTTTCCTTCCTGGGTGCACTTCTCATTAGTTCGTATGACAAGTTTCAACTTTTCCTCTCAAGTAGTTTCTTTACACGAATTTTTGCAGTAGACGTCTTGCGTGTTTTTCGTTAAAATGGATAAACTTGATTATTGTGCGTTGATAAAATTCTTTGAAATTCATCTAAAGTTGACAAAAGTTTATAGGGACTCTGTTCCTTCCATGCCAACCGTCAAAAAGTGGGCAGCTGAATTTAAACGTGGTCGCACGTCCCTCAAAGATGACCCACGTGAAGGACGGACAAAAACCGCAATCACTCCCGAAACCATCGAAAAAGTGCATGATATCGTGTTGGACGATAGGCGATTGAAGGTGAGTGAGATAGCTGAGGCTGTGTGTACTCGTATATCGGAAGAGAGAGTGCGAAACAACTTGCACAAAAACTTAGGGATGCAAAAGCTCTGCGCAAGATGGGTGCCGCATTTGCTGAATGCCGATCAAAAGCAAATGCGCAAACGTTTTTCGCGGCAATCTTTGGATCAATTCAATAGGGATCCGACCGATTTTGTGCGGCAATTTGTCACCATGGATGAGGCACGGGTCCACCACTACACGCCAGAAACGAAACAGCAGTCGAAGCAGTGGGTGGAAGCCGGTGGTTCAGCGCCAAAGAAAGCAAAGTCAATCGCATCTGCCAGAAAAGTCATGGCCAGTGTGTTTTAGGATGCGAAAGGGATCCTGTTAATTGATTATCTTGAGAAAAGCAGAACAATTACAGGCGAATATTACTCCAACCTTCTTGACCAGCTGGATGCCAAAATTCGCGAGAAGAGGCATGGCTTAAAGAAGAAACTTTCACCAGGATAATGCACCTGTACACAAGTGTGCGTTGGCGATTGGAAAACTGCGGGATTTGGGGTACGATTTGCTCGGCCATCCCCCCTATTCACCTGATTTGGCACCCTCAGACTTCCACCTGTTCCCAAACTTGAAGAAATTTGTTTCTGGGAAGCGCTTCACATCCAATGCAGAAGTTGAGAGGGTCGTAGATGAACATTTTCACAGCCTTCCAGACTCTCACTTCCGAGAAGGAATACTGATGTTGGAGAAACGCTGGACCAAGTGTGTTGAAGTCAAGGGAGATTATGTAGAAAAATAAAATCATTTTTTAACTGAAAATCGCAGTCTTTCATTGCCAGGCCGAGAAGAACTTTTCACCTTGCCCTCGTATGTAATTTAAATAAATTCGCCTCTAATTTTGAATATTATTTTTATTTTTACAGTTGACCTATTATTTACAAAATATGTATCTTCCTGCAGATTGTGGTTAAGTTTGCTATAGTACGTTCAGTATTGTGATGATTGGGCTTCATTGATGTACGAGTTGTAGAGAAGATTACCTGTTTTTTCCAGAATTTTGTAGAAATGACCCTTCAGAAGTATAGATTGTCCAGTGCCAACAAAACTTGAATTTAGCCAGCAATTACTTGCCAGGATATCCCATTCGTGTACACAGTTACCTCTCATTGAAAGTATGCAGGAGAGTACTATTTTTGGCAGTCCATCATAAGTCCAGTTCTTGTTTCGCGAGTACCTCCCGCCATCATTTCTAAATATCATCATTTTTGTTTTCGACAGATTAACAGACAAGTTCCAATCTTTTACAAGTCTGTACAACTATTCGCTTACGCCGACGACATTCACATAGTCGGAAGAACTCAGCGGGCCGTCAGTGGGGCATTTGCGGGTATTGAAACCGAGGCAGCAAAGGGTTTAGCGGTCAATGAAGGCAAAACAAAATATATGCTCTCTACAAAAAAGGACACCCAACATCGGCGTCTTGGACAGAATCCCACAATAGACAGATATAAGTTTGAGGTGGTAAAGGAATTTGTCTACCTAGGCTCTATGGTAAGCTCCGGAAATGACACCAGTGGGGAGATCAAACGAAGAATTACTGTTACCAATCTTTGTTTCTATGGGCTAAAAAGGCAACTGAGTAACAAAGTCCCATCTCGAACTACTAAGGTAACTCTTTAGAAGACGCTAATCATCTGTATGGCGCAGAGGCATGGACTTTGTCAAAATCGGATGAGGATGCCCTTGGTTACTTTGAGAGAAAAGTTCTTCGAGTAATCTTTGATCCCGTCTGCACAGACGGCGAGTGGAGAAGAAGATATACCGCCGAGCTATACGGCCTTTACAATGACATTGACTTAGCCAGATGAGTTCATATACAACGACTAAGATGGCTTGGTCATGTAGAGCGGATGGAGCCTAACGTTCCAGCCCGGAAAGTCTTCGAATCCACCCCGGATGGACGCAAAGTTAACGCTTGTCGTAGAAGGTTTTCCTTCGAAATTACCAGTTGGACTATTTCGTGATTTAACAAAATTAGTTAGTTAACCACGATTTACTCGTAGTGCTATAGAAACTCAGAAAACCTGGTATTAGATGCAATATAATTGAATGATTTAAGTCCTACTTGCTTAGTTGAAAACAATACGTCTGTCCAGATACTGGTGTCTCACAGGGGTCGGTTCTTGGACCAATGCTTTTTCTTGTTTTCAATAATTCAATATTTAGCCTTCCTTTCAACGGCCATTTAATTGTTTATGCAGAAGATCTAGCACTTTGGTATATAATTTGTATCAACTATTAACAATCTTCTCATAGAATTGAATAATTAAAACATATTTTTATATTTTTATTGAATTGCTAATATGAAATAGAAAAAAAAAAATCTCCCGAAGTATGGTGTACAAATTAATTCGGTCCGTTTATTTGTGTTCAAAAAAAATTTTTTTATTGAAAAAGACGTAAAAAATACATCACTCAAAGTATTGTCCGTCGGAAGCGACTACTTTTTCCCATCTCTTTGGTAATTTTCGAATACCATTTCTAAAAAATGAATCCTCTCTGGCATCGATCCAATCATTGAGCCATTCTTCGATTTCTTCAAAAGACCCGAACCGTTTTTGCATCCATCGAAAAAGCCAGTAGTCGGAAGGAGCAAGGTCTGGAGAATACGGCGGGTGGGGTAAGACCTCCTATTTCAGCGTTTCCAGGTAGTTTTTGACCGCTACAGCCACGTGGGGCCGAGCTTTATCATGTTGCAAAATCACCTTGTCATGCCTTTCGGTCGTTTCTGGCCGTTTTTCACGTAATGCACGGCTCAAACGCATTAGTTGTGGTCGATAACGTTTCCCATCAATGGTTTCGCCTAGTTTTAGCAGCTCATAGTACACCACACCCGTCTGATCCCACCATATGCAGAGCATGACCTTTGAACAGTGGATGTTTTTCTTTGGCGTCGATGTAGACGATGATGGAACGGGTTCACCAGGCTTTGCATAGTATTTTTTCTTCTTGGGATTATCGTAGTATATCCACTTTTCATCTCCAGTCACGATCCGGTGTAAAAATCCTTTCCCGAGGTGAAAAATCGCCTTTCGACATCTCTCGGTTTCAACTCGTACGGCACCCAATTTCCTTGCTTTTGAATAAATCCAAATTTCTTTAACCGAACGGAAATTGTTTGCTAAGTCACTCCCAACGATTCTGCGAGTTCACTTTGCGTTTGGCACGGATCTTGATCCAGTAAAGCCTCCAATTCTTCATCTTCAAACTTTTTGGGCTGGCCAAGACGCTCTTTGTCTTCGACGCTAAAACCACCACTTTTGAAGCGTCGAAACCACTCTCTGCATGATTTGTCGGTAGAAGAAGATTCACCATAAACTTCTACAAGCATTCGATGGGCTTCAGCTGCACTTTTCTTCCAATTAAAAAAGAAAATCAAAACTTCCCGCAAATGCTCTTTATTTAAGACAAATCCGGACATTTTCGAAGAGGCAAAAAACAATGTTGTTGTCTAAAACAGACGTTGATGCACACTAATTATTGCTGACAAATGTCACACCTTTCCAATGAAGTAGATAATCGTTTCCAAGATCAGCCACAACTTGCAGGTGGCGCCATCTGCTGAAAACGGACTGAATTAATTTGTACCCCAATACATTCTTGGTATAACCACTGTACTGTTTCCATATCTACACCTTATAACCGCTTCCTATGTGCGTTGACTATTGGAAGAAAATTGAAATTAAATTATTTTACTTCTAAGGTTCTATATGATGAGAGAGAAGAATGAATTCAATTTACTCATAGTGCCTTTAAAATTACTTTAAGCATGCATCCAACAATCCCTTTTAGAGCATTTTCTAGACACATTTTGCATTTTATAAAATAAATTATACATTTGTTCAAACCATAAACACTTCCTACGAAAATCTAATTTTTATTTTAAATAATTTTAAAGCTCCCTGCTCTATAGCGTATCGCATCTCTTAAAGTAGATAGTTTTCATTTTTATATCAAGGTCACTAGGCCAGAGAACACCTTAAAATATATCAATAAATTTTATGGCAAATGCTCTTGAAGAAAAATAGGACTATTCTCTTGTTTGCAAAGGATATATATTTTGTTCTCTTTACCAATTAACCGCTCTTTCTTTTCTCCTTCGTAAATTTCACCAACGATTTTTGCATCTTCCCCGAACAGGGGAAGATTGCGACCTATTGAAAGCTTTCGCTCAGTGGAAAACGAGAAGTTTGTTAGTAACATATTTAATAAAATAAATTTGAAATATTATTTAATCACTTATATCAAGGTGCTAAGGTAAGGCAATGCCAAGTTGTTCAGCAACTTGTGCACTACCACCTTACTCGTATTTGCACGAAATATTTTAGAACACTTTATTCAGGGCCACCCTTGTGTGACTAAAATCGCAATTTGTCACGCGTTCCAGGTCTGCATTATCTGATCCGACTTAGGCTTCGAGGTGACCCACAATGGTCGTCAAGAAAGTCGTCAAGCTGGCTTCTTCCTGCTGAGGTACTCTTAGGTACTCGTATCTTGTATATAGGAGATAAAGAATTGGTCCCAAGACACTCCCTTGCGGAACTCCCGCAGATGTTTTCTTTACTCGTAAATTAGAGTATAATTGAAAAAGTATGAATTGGTATTCGAACGAAATTTATCACAGATGATTTTAAATTTTGTTCGCTAGGATTGTCACAAAGATTTTTGATAAACAAGATAAAATTATGTTGAGACGTTTAAAATCATTGCTGTCACTGGAATTACTTTCGCAAGCTTCCAGCTCTTAGAGGAAGCAGATGTCATAATACAAGTTTAGGATATGCGTTACATGAGCTATCATTGGATGCAATACTATTTTTATGAAGTGCAATGGTATACCGTCTTCTTCAATCGCCTTTGATTTGAAAGAAACTATGCTCATTTCACCATGAATAGACTTACGCCAGAACAACACTTGTAAATTGTGCAAATTTATTTCGAAAATCGTTCGCGAGCAAGTAATTCTAATAACCATGGATCGTTCTTGCAACGACGCATGCTCTAATTGGCAATGCGCATCCGCAGAATCGTAGTACAGTGCGCACCGAAGAAGCTGAGGGCCCGATCTGAGTCGATTCCTTATCGTGCACAGGAATTGAAGCTATGTCCATCCACTTTATGGAAGCTGTTGAGGAAAGACCTTGGTTTATGAGCTTACAGGATCCAGCTCATGCAAGAATTGCAGCCACTTAGCCATCGTATGCGTCGTACGTTCGGCGAATGGGCCGAAAACGAGATTGCTCTTGATCCTCATTTTCACCACAACATTTTGTTCAGCGATGAGGGTTATTTTTGGTTAAATGGCTACGACAACAAGTAAAATTGCCGCATTTGGAGTGAAGCAGCAATACCGTTATATCCACAATAGCCTTGGGCTAGCGGAATCATTGGTCCATATTTCATCAAAAGCGATGCAGGCCAATGAAGATCGCTATAGATCCATGATTACTGCCTTCTTCATTTTTAACTGAATGGCATTAATATGGAAGAGCTGTGATTTCAACAAAATGGGGCAACATGTCACACAGCGCGTTCAACACACATTCGATTAGCACATAATTTAGCTTAATGGACCTGTGAATTGGCCTCCAAGATCGTGCGATTTAATACTTTTGGATTATTTTATTTGGGGATATGAGAAGTCGCTAGTTCACGCCGATAAACCAGAGACTATGGACACTTTTATTTTTTAAAATTTGCACGTGTTAAATATATACTAATTTTTTTTTTTTTAGAACACGTGAGTTTTGTGGAAAAAGGAAGAGACAGAGTGATGTAGTTCGAAACTCAGGTGGTATTAAGTTTCTGTAAACTCCAAGGGTGGCTGTCCAAATAACTGGGGAGTATTTTGTTTGTCTTCGCTATTATTGTCGTTGCTTATGATTCACAGTATTTTTTTCCTGATGTGATCATCACGATCAAGTTGCTTTTTAGCCATATGGCCACCCTACTGCCAGTGTTATGCCTTCACGTAGAGTTGACTTAGCTTTCGCAAGTGATCGACTTTTTCATTTATTTAATGCGAAATAAATAGATGATTCTTGACATCAGGATTCGAACCGTGAATCAACAGCGTGACAAGCGATGATGTTACCACTACACCACTGCCACCCTTAACCTGAAAGTTAAGTTGGTTGTGTATAGATGACGCTGTGACTTATGTATATCAGTTAAAGGCATGTGATAAATTGAAAGCTTTCCAGAAAAGTAGAAGGTATTTGGGTACTTCTTGAGGTTCCCAAAATAATAACCACATTATCTTTGAGCGAAACAAAGAATGCATTTGTACAGCTCTTTATGCAAAAGAAAGCTGGTTTAATAATTTTGCTTCATCTACTATTCGTATACTTCCCTCAAATTCCATTTTCGAAAAGCATATAGCTAAAAGCCATACAAAATAAAATTATTTTGGTGTTGTACTTCGGTATGGATTGTATCGAAATTCAAAATACCTTACTTGGACGAGCAAAGGGGGACGCTTGGCTCCAAAATGAGACGAGCTAATTATTTTTATCAAGATGGCCGCAGGCAATATGACTGATGCAACTTTCTGAATGCTTATGCCGTTAAGTACCACAGGTTTGCTATTTTTTGATTGGCTGCTGTTCCTCATCACCGACGCATATATGGTAGAGCCATCAACAGAACTGCATTTGAGTGTATTTTAAAAGCTGTGTTTCAAATAGTAAACAAAATGTCAATTTATATATTTCATAAATTTTATATCTCTATCCCATTTTTCTTTAAAAAATACTCTCAAAGCTACCTGACTTAACAATTTCAACGATTTGTCGTTCCACCACACAGGAGCACTATCTATTATTATATTCGCTGTTTACTTTTCCACGGATACATGAACAACTGGTGCACAAAACAAACTGTTAACATTGCACTATTATGTTTAAAATGTAAACATTAGTCAGAAAGTGTTAGCGCTGGATAAACATTTATCCCTTGTCGACCTGCACCTGTTTGCATTGATGTGCATAACTTGCTCACTTTAGCTTATACTGCAAGTTTGCCCATTAGAACGTACAACTGTGTCTGCTGTGGATATTTCTGCACGTAAAAGGAAAAGTTTAGTTTTCATTTTATTTGGTAGAGAAAGTTCAATGTTTTGCTTTTTGGGTCATTTAGATACTGGTTCTGTCCTTCAGTGAGTTTTATAATATTGCATATAAGATAAGTCGTGGTTCTTTTATCCCAGAAATGGTTTACCATCTGCCTAATAATTCCTTAGTGCAATTGCTTGTACTGCATCATTCAATTATTCGACTTTCCAAAGCAAACTCATCACGCAGAATGTCATCACCATAATCCCCATCAACACAAATGTCATCCTTCATTTTGCGTGGAATTTAGGATACATCTACCGCACCGAGGCATACATAAATCCCCTTTTTAATTGAATTGGCGCATATTCGTCCATGGCTGTGAACTTTGGATGATTACCCATTGACTTACCGACTGAAATAGCACCCCAATCACTTGATGCCATGGCCAAAATCAGCCATCTGATCGCTCAGCAGCAAATTCTCATTTCACTGATTTCCTTTTAGCCACTGTACTCGTACGACAGGACAGGCAATTACAAATGTCAATATTTGAAATTTATTGCTGTTCAGGACACGTCCATGATACACTAATACAACTTTGAGATACTTACCAGTTACGGGCAGGTAGACATCTGTTTTGGTTTCTCAGTCAGCTGATGGATTTCTGGGCATGAAATGCGGTCTCTGAAATAGTCACAACCAGATTTGATTTTCCATGTCACATGTGAGAAGCGAATTAGGTTGTTCAAGAGATTGGCATGGGAGGAGGCCAGTCAATAGGACAGTTTATGATAGACAACTTGATTGCAATCGCTGAAATACTGTTAATATGCCTTGGCGATAGATTAATTGAATTAGGATAGCGATTAGGATAACATCTGCTGTAAGGTGCGTGTTAGAGACAGGTGTAATTAATCACAGAATTGACTTTATTATCAAGGCGTGCATGCTTTGCAGTCATAATTGCTGCGCTAAGTTCCCTTTCATTAATATACGCAATTATAGTCTCTACAGAGATAATAATTAATGTATCATAGATACACTCAATTCATTAAAGTTCAAGATAACACCTACATACAAGCAAGTATGGACAATCTATTGGTTTCGTTTCAAAATTGCTATAAAAATCATAATTTTACTTAAATGGCTGCTGCGTCTGTCTTGGCGGTAGCCCAAACTATTTCACAAATAGCTCAATCAGTAGTGAGTGCTTAAGTGCCTGAATGATGTCCAGATTGTCAGCATAATATCGATCTGTAATGGCAAATATTAGCTTCGCGGAGGCCAAGCAAAATCACCAAATTTATTTCTCAATATAATCTCCGTCGAGTGAAATGCATTTCTCATATCGCGTATACAGTGCCTTAATACCACCGAAAAATATTCTTTTTCTTTGCCTTCAAAATGACTTTCAACGGTCGCCTTGATCTCGTTCTGCAAATATCCGGTCTCGTAACTCCTTTTTGAGATAGAAAAAAAGGAAAAAAGAGAACTTAGGAAGTGATCATCACTTGTTACTTACAAGCAGCTATGCAGCGGCGCATGTCAGCCAAAAAAGCAACACTAGCAACATCCTGTACTGGATGTGGACGGCACTCTTTTGGTATCAAATGAAGATCAGCTACGCAGATGGGAGGGACATTTATGTGCCCTACTTAATGTCGTTTCCGGCGAGCAGGGTGCAGTGCTGAGCCAATTGCTTGACACGCACAGATCAATACCGGACATCCGACAGTTGCAGAAATCCAAACTGATAACATACCAGCTGAGTTTCTGAAAGCAGACCCCGCCACTTCCTTTAATACAGGCCATTTGGGAAAATTAAACCTACCCCGGGAACTGAAAGGAAGGTGTTATTGTTAAGATACCAAAAAAGGCGATCTTAAGAACTGGGGTAACTGGTGTGGTATTAATGAATGTGCGCTTGACAGGAAATAATACGCTTGACTGGAAATAATACGCGATAGGCGTTTTCATAGACATTGAGGGTGCCTTTGACAATGCGACTTTTGACAGCATGTGTAGCTCCGCCAGAAGCCACGGTGTAGAAGAATCACTAGTGTTGTGGATCAAAGCAATGATGGTGAACAGAACATTGACTGTAGATGCAGATGGTGGCCGGCATGTCATGCTTTGGCGCATGCTGGTTGACTCCCTGTTGAACACACTCAATTGTTCTAACGTCTACGCTCAAACATATGCAGATGATGTCGCCGTTCTGTCTGTCGGTTCATGCCTAGCGACTGTTTGCTCTAAGGTGTAGATGGCCCCTAGACGCAATCGACGATTGGTGCGCTAGGAATGGGCTTTCAGTTAATCGTCTCAAAACCGAGGTGGTTCTCTTTACGAGGAGGAGGAAATTGACTGGTCTGACTCAGCCAATGCTAAAAGGCGTCACTATCGAACTCTCCAAGGAAGCTAAATATTTAGGAGTAATATTAGATAGCAAGCTTCTTTGGGCGAAACATGTCGAGCTGAAAACTTCCAAAACTCTGTCAGACTTTCGGCAATGCAAAGGAGTTTTCGGCTTGGCTTGTCGCCAAGGAAAGTCCTTTGGATCTACACGGCAATGATAAGACCCTACCTCTCATATGCGTCAGTTGTTTGGTGGAATAAGCTCTCACTTAAATACGTTACTTCTGCTTTCGCCAAACTGCAAAGAACGGTCTGTCTCGGCTGCTTGGGAGCTTTCCCCAGTACACCTGGCTGTGCTCTAGACGCCTTGATGAACCTGCCCCCCCTTGATATTTATATCATGGAGTGTACACACATCTTCCGTTTAAAAAGAAATGGTTTCTGGCACGATTCGCACTGGAGTTTTGATGACGCTGCGCGACGATTATCCTACGACCCCTGTCTCATAGATATGCCATCTGATGCAATGATACCTGAATTACGGCTGCGGTGCAATTTTGAAGTCAACTTTCCCCATGTTTAGGGTTGGCTTTGGCAGGAGTCTGAGCCAGGAAAGGAATGTAGTCGCATTTTCATGGACGGCTGTAAAACTGGACATGGGTCTGGTGCTGGCTGCTAATGACTGCGGACTATATTGGTAAGAACAGGTGGAAGAGGCGAAGTATCTGCGTCTGTAGTGACAGTCAGGCTGCACTTAAGGCCTTGCTCAATCCTTTAACCACTTCCAAAATAGTTCGAGAATGCAAAACATCCTTGAATTCGGCTAAACTCACTGAATCGTGTTTGGGTCCCAGGACACAAAAGGAGAACATGAAATGAGATCTCTGACGAGCTTGCTAGACAAGGCTCAGAAGAGAATTTCTCTGGACCTGAACCCACGTTGGGTTTGCCAAGTAAACACAATCGAACGTGGCATGACTTTCCAGGATGCAGGCTGACTAAACGAATGGTCCCCGTCATCTGTAAGAAATCCGCGGCTTTCTTGCTATCTCTTAGCAGAAAAGACTGCAGACAACTTACTGACGCTCTTACTGGCCACTTCGCCTTTCCAAGCACCTCCATGTGCTAGGTTTGAGCGCTACCCCTGTCTGCGACTCCTGTGGAGAGGGCGATGACACTGCGGAACACTTTCTATGTGATTGTCCTGCCTTTGCTCGGTTCAGGTGGCAGATTTTCGGTGCTGATGTGGTTAGTGCTGATGACCTAAGCTCTTCATCACTGAAGCGTCTACTCGTCTTTTAACAAAGACGAACAAAACACATTAAAATGTGGTTCTCTGCCTGGTTGTACAATGCATCTGTTTTTGAGTCTGAGTTCTACAGTAGGGTGTAAGAATCAGTCGGTCTAAGAATCAACGGCAAAAAGACAAAAATAATGCCCACAGACTGCTCCTCACATTAGTGTATTATTATGAAGCAGACGCCAATTGACGAGGTCGAAATGTGTAACCTGGAAAGCCTCGTCAAACATCGCTGTCTATGACACATCCTAAAGATTTGCTGGCCGCAAATTATATCCAGGAAATGTGGCGTAAAACGAGTCAGAAGCTATTGGATGTCGAGATAAGGCAGCGAAAATGACATTGGATGGGTCATAAACTGAGGAAGCCAAATGACAACATCGCGAAGCAGAACTTCGAATGAAATTCTCACGGGTTCAACAGTCTTGGCAGAAGCAACGATCTAGAGAAAAATGTGGTCACAGTTGAAATATGTAGCTGCAGACCCAGAAAGATGGAAAAGATTTGCTGCCACCCTATGCCCCATCAGGGATTAAAGGAAATATGATGATTGGTTGGTTGGTTGATTTGAAGTGGCCCACTACGAGGTACACTTATATCATATAAGCTACTAGGTGCGGACTGGTTGGTCAATTTGTCTGCTTCTGGAACCAATTGCTTTTCCTGATGAAGCTGTTTATGCCTTTTGATCCTACTGTAATTGAAAATAAACTACAAAATCTTAATGATGAATTCTCACCCGGTCCAGTTGGTCCCCCTGCCATTTTTCTTAAAAAATGTTCTTCCATTCTCTCCCTCCCCTTCTTTCATCTCTTCCGCTCATCTCTATCACTAAGAGAATTCCCTCAGATTTGGGAGACCTCTTTCATAACCTCCATACACAAAAAAGGATCAAAGAACGAAGTAACAAACTATCGCTAAACTTTCTCGTCTACCCAATCTTTTCGAAAGTATTTTATACGAAGGCTTAAGCTTTCAGTGCAAGTCTCTTATCTCTCCCAACCATCACGGCTTTCTGAAAGGTAGATCAACTACCTCTAACTTAGTCGAATTCGTGTCCTTCGCGCTGTCTTCCTTAGAGAATGGCAAAGAAGTCGACTGATTGCAACTGATTTTAGTAAGTATTTTGATAAGATATCTCAAAACTTAATCTAATCCTCTTCAAATTGTCTGCCATCGGTTTCGACCCCATATTGTTAAAATTACCTGGAAAACCGTTCTTACAGAGTTCGCTTCATATCCGTCTTATCGACTCCTTTCTTGGCCACCTCTAGTGTTCCGCAAGGCAGTCATCTAGGTCCACTTCTCTTCATTCTAACCACAAACGATGTTGAGAAGGTTATTAAACACTCTTCTCTCTCTCTGTACGCTGAAGATACCAAATTTTTTAAAGCCATCAGTGCACCACATTATTACTGTCTCCTTCACAAAGAGCTAGGTAGATTTTCGAACTGGTGCCAGAATCACTTAGAGCTCAATATCGCCAAATGCCAATCCATTACCTTATCACGTAAGCACCACGTGTCCTCCGCCAGACTTTACCTACTCCATCTTGGCATGATAGGGAACTAAATTTCCGTTCACATATTGATGAGATAATTCGTAAAGCTAACTCATCACTTGACTTTGTCAACCGATGGTCCAAAGAATTCTACGACCCTTACGTGACCAGATCACTCTACATTGCTTTTGTTCGTCCCCTTTCAGCAAGTTGTGACAAGAATATTCAACGACGATTTCTTCATTTTGCTCTTCAAGCTCTTCCTTGGAACGATCCATTTATCTTGCCTCCCTATCAAGACCGCCCCAACCTCATCAACCTGAGTAATCTTGAGAAACGCAAAGATGTTGCAGACATTCTTTTCATTTATCGACTTCTTTTAGGCTCTGTCGATTGTGCATCTCTTTATAATGTAATTTTCTTCAATACTAACCCACGAAATTTACGATGCCCTCGTCTTTTCTATCTACCGTCCCACCGCACTTTATATGGATTTAATGAACCAATCTCCCGTATGCTGCGAAAAGTGAACTCAAACCTCACCCATTTCGATTTTAACCTCAGCACTCCCTGCCTCAAAGCCAAACTCCTGAACCATTCTCCTTAGCTTTTAAATTTAAGTTTTAGTTTTAAGTTTTAGCCTAAAGTTAGTTGCAGCTTGTAAAAAGCCAAATAAATGGGGCTTTCGCCCCCACCAAAATTAAAATATGTTAGCCGTAGAGGCAGTGTTGAGAGGCATTGCCATCATTGAAAAAGTAATGACCTAGTGTAGCCTTCCTAATGTTGGCGAGTGCAGAACACGTGCACAGGAAGTGCAGGACTTAATTATTTATTTAGCTTATGGATACAAAAAAAGGAAATTACAAAACAGATATATATAATCTCAGCACAAAGTGGGATGCTCGCATTATCTCGGATTTTGTGGAATTCTTTAATCAAGGTCTGTTTTCTTCTTAGATCGGGTTGCAGAGCATGGGCAGCCATTCAGCTGGGGTCGGTCTTAAGGTCCCAGAAATTAATCTCATGGTGGTGTTCGGTTGGGGGTCGATCTTGTTGGTGTGGCAACTTTTAAGCCAAACAGGGGCTCCATATTCTGCAGTTGAATAAACCAGGGAGAAAGCTGGCCGTTTGCAGAGGCACCCCAGGAGGTACCTGCCAGTTTTTGGATCACGTTGTTTCTTGACTTTAATTTTTGCGAGGCTTTGGTTAGATGAGGCTTGTACGTCAGAGTTCGGCCTAAGGTGATACCGAGATATTTTGGGGTGAAGTTGTGCCTCAAGTATTTACCATCAAGCAGCACCCGCAATTCTCTTCGAGCCTCTCTATGATTGAGGTGGAAACAGCAGATGGTTGCACTTGGTTGTAGGCGTCAATGCTTGTAGTATGCTGACAGCTGGGTCAAGTCTGAAGTCGCTACCTGTTCCAGAGTTCCAAAGGACTTGTGCTGAAACGCAAGTGCTATGTCGTCGGCGTAGTTAAAATTCCGGGAGGACGTGTCTGGAAGGTCGCAGGTGTATATATTAAAAAGTGTTGGGGCGAGCACCGACCCTTGCGGAAGACCGGTGCTGAGCTTCCTGGTTTTGCTGAGCTTGTCGTTGAGGAAGACGTTGAATAACCTGTCGCTCAGCATCGTGCATACTAGGTTGCAAATTTTTATGCAAGGGATGATCTGGAGAAGCTTGTACATGAGGCCCTTTTTCCACACGGTGTCGTAAGCTGCTGTTAGGTTCACGAAGCATACACTGGTTTTCATTTTCCGTTGGAAACCGTTTTCAATAAAGCTTGTTAGGGCCAAGACTTGGTCGGTGCAGCTTCTAGATTTCCTGAAACCTGCCTGCTCGCCCGGGATAGCTTTATCAATATCAGTTCTTATTCGGTTCAGGATCATGCGTTCAAGGAGTTTTAGGCCGAGAGGTAGGAGCACAATTGGGCGGTAGCTTTCAGGGGCATCTGCAGATTTGCTTGGCTTACGGAGCGCGATAACCTTTGATTTTTTGAAGGACGTAGGAATCTGTGCAGGTGATAGCATTTTGGAATATGTTCGGGCGAGCCACATTCTTACCTTTGCCCACTGTGTTTCAAAAATTCCAGATAAATTCTGTCTGCGCCGGCTGCGATTCCGGATTTTATGAAAGAGACTGCAATATCAACATCGGCTGTAGAGAATGGAGCTGAGTAGGTGGCATGTGGAGCTGTGTTTCTTCGTAAATTTTTGTACTGTTGATTGATGTGCGTTGTGAAAGATTTATCTGGTTTAGGTTTCGATAGTTTGACTACAAGATTGGGGTCGATGGTTGGGTTTGTAGCACATGGCAAGTTTTACGTGCCCAGTTTTCCCTTCCGGCTCGAGTGTTTAAAATCAACTTTGGTGACCGTTTCCATCCATTTCTGTTTCCTGTTTTCATCTAGGCTTTTCATAAGCTCGTTCGCTAAGTTGGAGTCTTCATTTAAACGGAATTCTGCATACAATTTATCGCTTTCTTCATTCCAACAGGGGATGTATTTCCTGTGGAAACCCTTCGGGATATACAGCTTGGCCGTTGATATAAAGAGGCCACTAAGTCGGTCGAAATTGGATGGTGTTGGAGGAATGAATCGTCGACTATCCGAGAATTTTTCCCAGTCTGCCTTCTGAAAATTCCACCTTGCCTTTTGGGTCGAGTTTACTATCGGGATCTTACACCTGACATCTATTATGACTGGGCGGTGTTGGCTATTTGGAAAGTCATCTTCGATTTTTCGAGATGCGTGTGAGGGGCCGTGCAGGACTGTCTCCTCTTATTCCTCGTCTCTGTAACTCCTGCAGAAGAGTGTGATGCCCAACCTTTGAGCATGTCTACCTGTCGTACAGTGCCCGGTTATTATATTCTCTCTTATGCTTTAGAGCCCCATTAGATCTTCTCTGGTCTAATTTTGGTCATTGGCCAAGCTGGTTCCATCTATGGTTTGCTTAGCAAACGATAATGCTATCAAAATAGTTATATATTCGTATTGAAGGTAATAAAATTCAGCATCTACTCAAGGCAGCTTCTTAAATTATTTTCTCTCAAATATAGATGTAACTAACCCTAGTTAGTAACCATCAACTTCAAGATAAATCTTCTGTTTATATTTCTCCAACAATAAGTCATTATTTCTTCGCCAACTATTTTTGGAAAATTAAACTCAATTCCTTACTGTCTACCATGGTAAATGAGTTCTATTTATTTAATTTGCATCCGCAATCTTTGTGTACACTGACTAAAAGTGCATACTTACTAAATTAGTTTTATTTTTCCAGCAATTACATCCCCTAAATCACTAATTTCTTCAGATACTCGAAAAATACTTGAAAAAAACCCAAAATTGACCAAAAGAAACCAAACAAATGCTGTGTTTGCTTCCTGCTTGGGTTCGAGTTCTAAAGAAAAAAATAAAACCATTAATCAGAATTTTTCTTCCTTACGCTTTAATTTGCATGCTAATTACAAGCACTGAATCCGTGGAGAGATACCAAAATGTAAAAGAAAACAGAAAAGCAAAAACGAAAGAACTAAATCATAAAACAAAGAGGTGGTCTTGGGTGGAAACAGAAGAAACCAACAAAACTCAGTAATGAGAACTTGGTAATTAATCACCAGTCAACGAACGAGGAAGAAGAATTCACGCATTGCTTTGTTTTTTTTTTTTTCTTATCCTTGTCTACTGGAAATTTTAAATTTTACACCAGGAAGCAGGATCCAGAAATAAGCTTTGTCGTTGACGAGGGTATCCAAATTTCATGTTTGTCTTAATTCATCAGTAAAATCAACAAACGAAATGAAGTTATTTTAAAACATACTGAGGTTTGAGATGAGTATGCTAATAAGATACCCACAGTGTTGGTTGAAATAAGGATCTCGATAAAGGGAGTTTCACATTAAATTCATTACAAGCGATCTAGCAGTTTTCATACGTGGGTGGGTCAATAAGTCCCTGAGAAATGAAATAAGGAACACTCTTTTCAGTATAAAAACATTTTATTTTTCAACATAGTCTCCTTTTAGCTTTATACAGTTCATCCAACGTTTCTTCAATTTGTTGATGCCCTGTAAATAATACGATTTCTCGAGCCCTTCAAAATAAGCGTTCGTTTCAGCGATGACCTCTTCATTCGACCCAAATCCCTTACCCCCGAGCCATTTCTTCACGTTTGGAAACAAGAAATAGTCGTAGGGGGCTAAATCTGGGGAATATGCTGGTTCGTAGCCTAACTCATGCAATTTTGCCATTGCGACTGCGGACTTGTGTGCTGGTGCTTTGGCCTGGTGAAAAATAACTTTTTTCTTCGCCAAATGCGACCATTTTTGCTGCAAATCGGCTTGGAATCGATCCAGCAGCTCTGCGTAATATGCGCCGGTGATCGTTTTACCCTTTTCAAGGTAATCGATGTTAATAACACCGCGCGCATCCCAAAAAACTGTCACCATAACCTTGTTTGCTGACAAACCCGCCATGGCCTTCTTCGGCTTCGATTCACCAGGAGAAGTCCATTGTTTTGACTGTTCCTTGGTTTCTGGTGTGTTGTGGTGAATCCAGATTTCATCCACGGTTACGGAACGGTGCAAAAACTCAGCCGAATTTTTCTGGAACATCGCCAAACACACCTTTGAAGTTGTCAAACGAATGCATTTGTTGACGATTGTGAGCAAACGCGGTACTCATCTTGCGGAAAGCTTTTTCATGTCCAAATATTTATGTAAAATCGAAATCACTGAGCCATGTGATAAGCCTGTGGCCTGTCGTCCATTATCAAACCATGGATTTTGTCGACCATTTCTGGTGTGGTGACCTCACTTGGGAGACCAGAACGTTCGGCGTCACTTGTGCTTGAACGGCCGCACCGAAATTAAGTAAACCAGTGGTAAATGGTTCCAATCGATGGTAAAGAGTCCCCATAATATTTGTCAAGCTTTTGTTTGGTTTGCGTGATAGTTTTTTTCTCGCAAAAATAGTGTTTAATGAGCACTCGGAGTTCACTTTTTTCCATTTTAACGAAAATGCTAGTAGGCGTCTATATAAAATGGCTGCCACAACAAAACTATTTGACAGATCTGTCTGAAAATTTGGGTGCGTTCTTTTGAAGGATGATTCTTGACAGGAAAAAAATAAATTTAAGGTGACGACACAATTTGTGTTAATTTTCAGGGACTTATTGACCCACCCTCGTAACACAGGTAATACGCCCTACAGTAAATAGTTTCTTTTTTTTAAATTTTGCTGGTATTAGCCCAAGTTCCATTGTTACCTTGTAATGTGCATACAATTTGTTTGAATGGTTGCAGAAATTTGCACCTTTGCTACATAAAAGTGAATGGTTTATCGTTAAGCCTTTTTCACAAAACATTTGCCAACGTTCTGTAGTGAAACACCTAGCATAACAACGAAACTGAATGGATACGTTGCAGAAAACTTTTTTCATTTTCTTCCTTTTTTCTCACAAGGATTTCAACCGTCTAAAGCAATTTCAGCTCTTTACAGACTGACGGCAAGGGATTTGAACTTTTTTGAATTTCCTTAAAATGTTCATTTCCCTGGCAGTGCGCTTTTCCTTTCTTCAGTTTTTCTAGTTTCCTTTTTTTGCATTTTTTTGGTAGCTACCCTTTATTCAGAAATCGACGTTAAATATTATTGGGAATTTAAGAAAAAGTGGATGAGTTTGTGGTGAGATAAAATAGAAATACGAGTAATTACAAAATAAACTCTTCGTAAGTCTGCTGAAAAAAAAATGACACCATTATCGTTGTAAGGCATGTCATACCCCAAAGCAACAACTTAGTCAGACCATTCAAGTCTTAGAAATTGGGCTTTTTATTGTTAAAATATTTGTTCCTGGTTACTTTTATATCATCTACGTCTTGCATGCACATATTTTGTTATTAAAAAGCGCTTTAGAACAAAGTGTAAAAAGTGTATGTTAGATGAACACCATAGCATACCATAGAGTCTGGAAAATAAAATTTAAATTATATCTAACTCGACCGAGTTGTGGGTAAAACAAAATGTTAGGTACCGCCCTTTAAAGTGACACCTTATTCTACTCATTTGGGATTAACATAATAAATTTTGGGAGCTATGCCCAAAAGTGAACTGAGTTCAATATAAAGAGCGACACCTTCTAAGTCGGAGACACAAGTGAGACGAAATTTGTGAAAATCTATTGAGGCGTTGGAACAAACATTAAGACAGGAATGTACATGCGCACTGCGTCACTTTCCCCTCTCCTTGGTGGCAAGAGATTGGCCTACCCTAATTTTAGCAACAACGGGGATCTTAAATTCTTCTTATAAATGATTATCCATTCATACCTACAAAAATGTTATGGTCAGCGCAGTAGCAAACACCTTCAGTTTACCGACTGTCGAATGGATTCCTAAGAAACTTATGTATATAGTTGAGAACCGATATGTATTATTTCATTAATTTTTAATGCATTTTTATTATTCAATCTTTAATTTCTTAACCTCCAGGATAGTTATCGTAATAATTCTAATTGGAGATAATGACCAAGCCTCTAATGTATAGAACAGCGAAGTTTTATTAAATTTTGCTTAGTAGTTTTTGCGTGATGCGCGCACAGACACTACTCTAATTATCATTTTGTTATATGCATATGCAGAAAGTTCCTGATAATGTGATATATATTTATTGGTAGGCCGACTATCCATCCCGGATTAAAGTGTTAACCAGGCATAACGGCCAGTTTTAGATGTCGGACATCCTCGTCAATTATATGCAAATATGATATGTATAACCGTCACCCAGGGAATACGACGACTTGGAGAGGGAATTGTAAAACAAAATGAATGCTACCATGTTGAGGGATACAAACTCGCATGTGGGTAGTGGGTTCATACATAGAAGCAAACCATGACCTTCTAACCTTCAGTGAACAACTGCCTTAATTCACGTCTAAGCTAAGTTCTTCAACTGAGCCCATGCTGCGCGTCAAGCATGACGTCAATATCCTTCTTAAACAACTTTTTTGGCGCTAACAGCTCATACCAGAGCTTGGCTGAACTTCTCGCAGCTGTGCAAAATTAGAAAGGATATAGAGACAAATTTTTGGGCAATTTTTTGATTGAGAAAGGCTTATGACAATTTTATTCACGGATGGAACGAATGGATGGTGAAAAATTTAGGGGAAAATAATAAAATTCTCTGAGACTTTTTGAATATACAGTTTAGTTGATTGTTGCATCCTTTTCATCCATTCCCCGTCGACCACCAAATGGGACCAAAAATCACTCGAGGAATTTTTCTTTGAAAACAACCAATGATGTTTTCATCTGCCTTTGATAACGTCCATGCTTCAGTGCTGTATAGAAAGACTGGGATGATGAGGGTCTTATATAAAGGCCATGCGAGGGCTTTGCTACTCAATTGACTTCTGCGGATGGCAAGAGCGACTTTTTTTTTTATGATTCACAGTATTTTTGTCCGTCCTCCTGATGTCATCATCATGATCAAGTTGCATTTTAGCCATATGACTAGGGTGGTCACTGCCAGTGTTATGCCTTCACAGTAGAGTTGACTTAGCTTTCGCAAGTGATCGCCTTTTTTATTTATTTCATGCGAAATAAATAGATGATTCTTGACATCAGGATTCGAACCGTGAATCAACAGCGTGACAAGCGATGATGTTACCACTACACCACGGCCACTCTCAATTTTGTTGCCATTGTTTGAATTTATAGCGGTGCCTAGGTAGTAACTACCTCAAAATTGTAAAGGGCGACCAGATAGTAATGATAGTTTTCCAATTATTATGTTTCAACAGCTGTTAAAGCTACCAATTATTCACTAAGGTTTGCCTTTTCATTATGCATCGTTTAACATTTCCGGAACGTGTGGAAATTATTACAAATATTAACGTAACGTTCAAAATGCGCTCTGTGTGACCAGGGCTATGTGTTGCAGTATAATACAACCTGACGGTGGAACGCGGCGGTAAAATGCGACGTTAAAACGTTCTCTATTTGACGGAGCCTTAACTAAGATTGCAATATGGGTACAACGATATATAAATCAGTTTTGGTATTTTCAATCCCTGATGTGAATATTAAAACTTCAAACTACTCGTATCCTCTACAAAATTTCAATTTACAGCCTCATACCCAAAATATTATCTCCTATGACATCGGCCTCCGTCTACTGACGTTGTCCCTTCACTTAAATTTCATAAAATAAACAACTACAGCACCAAAAATACTCGTAGCATAAGAAACTCAAAAAAGCAACAACAAACAAGTCTTCCATCCGAAATTGTATGTAACTCGCTTTTATGGTGATGTAGTTGAAGCTCAATATTAATTACGACACGATTACAACCACAGCAACAGCAGGAACAGCTTTTATGCACACTCACACACAAAGTTAAACATTATGCCCTGAGGAAATTTTTGCAAATTCAGGAATCAGGACACGACAATGGGGAAGACGCAGGGTATTCATGGTAAATCATCTATAGTTAGGATAGGCAGGATATGTCCTTGAGTAGTACAAGGACGTAAAGTAAATTCTGATTATTTTGGGAAATTGTGTACACACCGGGGTGTTATGTGCGTAGTTGTGGATTTTATTAATAACTCAGTGTCCTTAAATCGTGTGCCTTTGAAGGTTTGAAATTTCACTTATTTGCGTCAATGGAATTTTGCATGGTTTCCTGTTGATGGTATAAATTAAAACTGAATGGAATCAACCTATTTGAAGGTCAGTTAAAATGAGTGTAGGACAAGGGCAAGGCTGGGTATAGCTAAAGCTTGTATATCAGAATTTATGACGCGTGACTTTAAACGATTCTGGCCCCCATCAATATTGGGGGCACTCAGCGCGACATAGTAATAGCGTCTGCCTACTTTGCCGGCGAAAGAGATACAGCAGCACCAATAGATGTGTGGATGTTAGTTGAGTACTGAGGATGGAACTCACTCCTAAAATGCTTTGCCAACGCTTGTAATCTAGTCAGGGGCAGTAGGGACACCAACCAAAGAAGTGAGTGTATTTTTTTTGGATAACTATATTGTGGGGCCCGAACATAAGTAGATGCAAAGAAAAGGGTAGACTAGAGCAGGCACACAGCGGAGCCCACACGTGGAGGGCTAAAAGGACAAGTTTTAGGAACTTCTGTGAGAATATAACTTCCACCCTTGTAGAAATCAGTCTTCCTAAAGTCATGACGAACAGAAAAGTTGAAGCCTTAACACTAGTTAAGAAGATAGGTGGCTGCTATATGGAAGACAAGAAGCAAAGGGCTCAATTACTATAAGAAACACACAGGCAATACAAAAGCCGGCACGCCAACTGAAGGTTGGCTGCAACCATCTGTATAGAACAGCGGCATTATTGGGCTTTAAGGATAAATACCTTTCAACCATTCAATCCGCCAAATATGGATGGAATCTCTTTTACCCTATTATAACAAGGAAACAAGGAAAAACTAGAAGCATCCTAGAACTTGGGTGCATATCACGTGGCTGGAGAAGAGCAAGGGTAACTTTTATTACAAAATTGAGGAAAAAAAAAGACACTGCTATCCATCTGTGTGACTTCCATCTGTGTTTTTCTTGATATGAAAGGAGCGTTTAATAACACAACACACGAAACTGTCATGACAGCTCTGGCAAAGTGAGGTGTAAACCGTATGACATCAAAATGGATGGTAATAGTACAAAAACTGGCGAAACACTGGTAGTACAAAACTACAGTCAGTATATCACGAGGCTGTCCCCAAGAAAGAGTCCTGTCACTCTTAATGTGGTGTGGAACTCCTCAATAAGATAACAAACTGCGGAATAAACTGTATTGGATGCGCAGACGAGGGAAGTTCGAGGATACAATCTGCGACATAGTACAGAGAGGACTAGAGATAACAATAACATCAATCCAGCCTATATCAAAGACCTTTTCTAAGTCTAAGACCGAACCTATATGGCTGACAGGACTTGACATTAAACAGAAGCAGGAAGTCAAGTTACTAGGAATTATTCTGAACAACGAATTGATATGAAATAAACTCGAAGAAGTGGTGAGAAAGTCACATGCGCATACATGGTTTGCAAAAGACCAACAGGTAATATTTCTAGCAGCAGTTCCATTGTCTTATGCTAGATGTATGGTGAGACCAATCATCACTTATTGCTCTCTGGTTTAGACTAAGAAAACAAGGCTAAGTACAACCAAGATAAAAACTCGAAAAAGTGCAGAGACTATATTGCATATGAATGTCAGGAGCAATGAGGTCATGTCTTACAGCGACCATAGTTATCCTTGAACTCTCATCTCTAGTAATTGAAAAGCAGCAAAAGGAGCAATCATGAGAATCACTAAGGAGGGAATTGCAAGGGAAAAATGCCTTGGGGTCAGTGACCGGAACTTACTCTTTAAATTGGGATCTCTGCTGCCAATCCCCAAGGATGATATGATGAAGAAATTAAACTTCGTCAAAACCTTCACCACAAAACTGAGCACAAAGATAAAACCGTACAGCGAATTCAAAACGCATGCCATCAACAGCCATGCCATAAAATGCTGTACAGATGGAAAGAGTTCAGCTGAGGGAACTGCTGCAGAAGTGTTCGGGCCAAGAACCAAGGACTCTGAACCAATGGGCAAATTTACAAGCATCTTTCAGGTGGAAATCTATGTTACAGGAAGGTGTGCACAACTATACCTCGACAGGAATTATCACAACAGAGGTTTAGCAATCATATCAGATAGCAATCATATCAGACTTCCGTCAAAATACTGAGCGCATATGAAATCACCTTCAAGATGGTATGGGAATGCCTAAATAAACTCAACAACCTCGACAATATCAAAAAAATTACCCAGTTAGTGTAACGAGCAAGCCGGCTAGCAAAGAAAGGGTGAACACATCGTTTGAGAAGAGTTACGAAGAAGGAGGAGACCCAAAAGAGCCAACTTTTTTATTGAATTCCCAAAATTGAAAAGGCACTCCTAGGTAACTACAATAGCAGAACATCTAAGGTATACAGGAATTAAAGTCTCCGAATACTCCGGTACTGTAAATTCTTTTAACACCTCAAGAAATTAGGTCTGTAAAGCAATGGAACATGCTGATTCTACGAAGAAGTCGAGAAACTCCAGATTATATCCCCAAGAACTGTCGAAGCAGAATAGATTGTCTGGGAATGTACCAGGAAAAACTACTCAACCCAATAAAGTTTCTTACGTTTCTAAGGGAAACCACGTTGAATGAGTTCCTTTAGATCTTTCAAGTCATTCATTCAAGACTAGGTTTAAATTTGCCCTCAAATGCGACACCTTTCATTAAGCTTGTTAAGGGGAGAAAACTACTATTTTAAATATTAAAGCATCCTAAGTTAAAACGGGAAGCCAAAGAAACACCCATCCTATAACAAAGCAAAGTTTTCAGACTACATAACTATTTCTACCAGGATACCTACCTCAATGAACTTAATATCACCTCCATAAGGAGTGCATTTTAAGGTTCAAAAAATTATACTAAACCAGCAACGAAATAAAGTTCCTGTCACTACTATACCCAAGAAATGGATTCCAAACGTGAAACACAGACAACTTGACACTTTTACGGAAAATACAAGAAAGAAAAATCAACTCCTTTGTAAAAAAAAAAAAAAAAACAGTTCAGAACTTTGACCAAGGATAATGGAATAGAAACCCCCACGTACACAAAACAAAGTGATACGACGTGAAGGTATCCCTTTGAATAATATAGCTGTGCTGTTTCTTATTTTTCTCTGAAAACGTACCAAATATACTCGTAGGACTTTCCTGCATTGTCTTCATACGTCCTTCAAGAGGAGTCCCTTTCGTCGACATAACAGACAAGATGGAACAATGAACGTTTATCTAATTTATACTTGTCCCGGAGAATGATTGTAATTAGCGCGATTTCATTCCTTATGCTCGTGAAATAATGAAGCAGTTATTTGTTCTAGTATTTCCTAATTACTTCATTTAGTGAATTTTTTTTTTTTCTCCTTTACAGGAATAAGAGGCTAATGGCATTTTTGATTGTTGTTTACTATGGTTGGGCTAACGTGTTTTTGATTTTTCTTTATTCTTTTTTTTTCTCTACGCGTTGTAGAATTTTCATGGGATATCCTTAAACTGTTATGACTCTTTGTTGTTTTAAGGAAGAATTTTAGTTGGTAGGTACATTACAGGAGAATGAAGATTAGGCAGGGGTGCCTTCGAAAGTTCTAAACTTTAACGTTTATTAAAATTTTTCAATTTATTTTTACTTAGAGTACGTATATATCATCGCAATAAGATTCAGAATCATTTCAGTTTGTGGGACTGAGAAACTAAGATTTGACATTAGTAGGAATGAGATTTATGTATTTACATGTTTTATTTTATGAACTAAATAAAACATGTAAAACACACTTCCTTGCCTTATGGTATCTGGTGTGAGTGCCTCAGTGGCTTCCACGCCGCGATCAGCAATTGGGCATTTCCCATAGCTCTTCTTGGCGTATTTTGCGCTTAGATTTGCATCTTCATCCCTATAAAGCAGTTATATACACATAGATGAGTTCGAGTATCTAAGCTCTGACCATTCACCTATAATTCTCCAAATGAGTGAACATGTAATTAAAAATACAAATATTAAAACCTTAACAAATGACAGAACAGATTGGCAAGCCTTCAAGCTGAACTTAACAAGTAAAATAGATTTAATGATACCCCTTATAACCAAAAATGATGTAGAAAAAGAACTGCATAAGTTGGTCAGTGATATTCAGCAATCGGCCTGGGAAAGCACCCCCGCCCTAAAGAGAAAGAACACAAAAATAAACTACACGAAAGAAATAAAAGATTTAGTAGCAGATAAAAGACGAGCAAGAAGAACGTGGCAGAAAACAAGAGCTCCACAACATAAAGCCAAGCTAAACAACCTCTGTCAACAACTAAGAAGAGAAATTAAAAAATTTAAGGAAGATTCAATGAAAAGGTACCTCAGAGGGTTAACAGCTGAATACGTAACTAATTACTCTCTATGGAAAGTAACAAAAGGATTAAAACAGCCTACTGTGCAAATACCTCCAATCAAAGCAACTGATGGAAACTGGGCAAGAAGCGATGAGGACAAAACCATTCTCTTCGCAGACTACCTAGAAAACATATTTAAACCACCAGTTGAAAATGGAAATATACAACCTACGTTAATAGGTCCTTCAGAAGAAGAAAGCGAAGAAATTCTGCTCACAACTCCTAATGAAATTTACAACTTAATTAAGCATGAAATAAATGCAAAGAAAAGTCCTGGATATAACCTTATATCTGGTGTCGTACTAAAGAACTTACCAAGGAAGGCAATAATAAAAATAACAAATTTAATAAATGCCACATTTAAGCTTAAATATATGCCTAGTTTGTGGAAGGTTGCTGACGTCCTAATGATTCCCAAACCTGGTAAACCGCCAAATGAAGTGTCATCTTACAGACCTATCTCGTTATTGGCAATGATATCAAAAGTGTTTGAGAAAGTACTCGCAAAGCGTTTAAATAAAATAATTGAAAGGAAAAAGCTGATTCCGAACCATCAATTTGGTTTTCGAAGGCAGCACTCTACGATACAACAGGTACACAGAATTACGAATAAAATCGAAGAAGCACTAGAAAAAAGGAAAGTTTGCTCGGCTGTATTCTTAGATGTGGCGCAATCCTTTGATAATGGTATGGCACGAAGGACTTATCTATAAACTGAGATGTATGTTGCCAAATCAATATGCTTCTATTCTGAAATCGTATCTAGATGGAAGACATTTCAGAATAAAACAACAGAGTACTTATTCAAATCTAAGAGAAATAAAGGCCGGCGTACCGCAAGGTAGTGTACTGGGCCCAATATTATACTTATTATATACTAGTGATATTCCTAAATTAGAAAACTACATTATGGCAATATTTGCAGATGATACTGCAATACTAGCAGTAGGAAGAACCAATGAAGAATCCACAGAAAAACTACAAATTGGCATAAACAAAATCTGTGAATGGATTAATAAGTGGAGTATCAAATTGAACGAGTCTAAGTGAGTCCATGTTGACTTTACTATTAAAAAAATTGAATATATACCAATTATTATAAACCAAAAAATAGTTCCATGCGTTAATACAGCGAAATATTTAGGTATGACTCTAGATGCAAAGTTGAGATGGAAAGAGCACGTAAAAAAGAAAAAAGAAGAGTTAGAAATCAAATATAGAAAACTGTACTGGCTGATAGGAAGAAACTCATCCGTATCAATTGGAAATAAAGTGCTTTTATATAATCAAATTCTGAAACCAACATGGACATATGGAATCCAACTATGGGGTTGTGCCAAAAAGACAAACATAGACAAAGTACAACGTTTCCAAAATAAGGTGCTTAGAAATATAGTAAATGCACCTTGGTACATAAGAAATACTGACCTTCATCGAGACCTGAAGGTAGAAAGTGTATCTGCAGAAATTCTAAAACATGCAAAAAAACACAAGGAAAAGCTAGAAGTGCATATAAATATAGATGCAAGAAAACTACTGCATAATGAAAATCAATTACGAGGGCTTAAAAGAACAAATCCTCTCGATTTAACTTAATATAAGAAAAATAAAAATGTATATACTTGCTTATAAATACATACACACTCGAAATAAAGGATCACCAGGGGGTGTAACTCATACAAAGACTAAGATGTCAGTAAAAAATTGCTTATTAGTCCAAGTGACTAGATAGCAATTATGTGGGAGGTGGTTTTAGTCGGTAAAAATCCGGCATGCTGATTACTCGGATCATCAGTATCTTTTGAAGATCTCCCCTTCCTCTAAAAAAAAAAAAAAAAAATCCCTATAAAGTCTAATGATTACCAACGTTTTGGGTCTGAGATTGGAGACAATGTTGTGAGCGACATGCGTTTTCAATAGGAACGGTATATGCCACACAACGGAGTCAAATGCATCCGCAGAATCGTAGTACAGTGCGCACCGAAGAAACTGAGAGCCCGAATGAGTCGATTCGCTACCTTGCACAGGAATTGGAGTTATGTCCATCCACTTTATGGAAGATGTTGAGGAAAGATCTTGGTTTATGAGCTTACAGGATGCAGCTCATGCAAGAATTGCAGCCACTTAGCCATCGTATGCGTCGTACGTTCGGTGAATGGGCCGAAAACGATATTGCTCTTGTTTCTCATTTTCACCACAAAATTTTGTTCAGCGATGAGGCTTATTTTTTGTTAAATGGCTTCGACAACAAGTAACATTGCCGCATTTGGAGTGAAGAAATCCATTTTTGAGACACCGTTACATCCACAATAGCCATGGGCTAGCGGAATCATTGGTCCATATTTCATCAAAAGCGATGCAGGCCAACGAAGATCGCTATAGATCCATGATTACTGACTTCTTAATTTTTAACTGAATGGCATTAATGTGAAAGAGCTGTGATTTCAACAAAATGGCGCAACATGTCATACAGCGCGTTCAACACACATTTGATTAGCGCATAATTTAGCTTAATGGACCTGTGAACTGGCCTCCAAGATCGTGCGATTTAATACTTTTGGATTATTTTATGTGGGATATGTAAAGTCGCTAGAGACGACGGACACTTGTTCAAATTTTTGTGCGGCCTAAAAGTTATTGCAATCCTAATTTAGACATAGTTCAACCTTACATAATGAATATTTTTACACAGATCTCAGAGTCTTTATTGTATTTTACTATGAATATATCTTAACTTTATTGGCCGCTCAGGCTTTCCTTTTTATTGTATTTATGAGCATTTGTACTACTTGCTTCCCAGAATGGTCTTGCTGATGTTGAAAATAAATTATTATTCCGTTCTTTCGAAACTAACGTTGCAATGCTTATAGTCTTCTTATTAAATTTGTTTAATGGGTTAGGGCCACCAACACTCATAGCAACATTAGAAGATCGTGTCCGTCGGTCCCTTTGTCCATCCGTATGTTAGGATCTTTTGGCCCTTAAATTTTAAGCAAGTAGCAGTATTTTTAGAACCGTTACGTGCCAACAAACACGTCCACTTTTGGAAAAATGTAATTTTTTTATGAGGGTGAGTCAATAAGTCCTTGAAAAATGAAATAACGAACACTCTTTTCTGTATAAAAACATTTTATTTTTCAACATAGTCTCCTTCTAGCTCTATAAACTTCATCCAATGTTTCTCCAATTTTGTGATGCCCTCCAAATAATACGATTTCTCGAGCCCCTCAAAATAAGCGTTTGTTTCAGCATTTGTTTCATGTTTGGAAACAAGAAATAGTCGCAGGGGGCTATAGGGTTCGTATCCTAACTCATGCAATTTTGCCATTGCCACTGCGGACTTGGTGCGTTATCCTGGTGAAAAAGAAATTTTTTCTTTACCAAATGTGGCCGTTTTTGCTTCAAATCGGCTTGGAATCGATCCAGCAGCTCTGCGTAATATGCGCCGGTGATCGTTTTACCCTTTTCAAGGTAATTGGAGCGTTCATCGTTTTTATACCGAAAAGAGTGTTCCTTATTTAATTTTTCAGGGATTTATTGACCCATCCTCGTATGTACCTATACAAGGTGGTGTAAAAATCATCACTCTATCGGAAGGTGCTCTCATTTTTGCAAATGTTGTCTTATGTCATCGCGACTCTGACATTTGTGAGGTAAACAGAAGCAGAATACACGACATAGATACACCATAGATTGATATACTCTTCAAGAACGCGGAATAATTTTGTTAATATTTTTGACAATTGTGGATTTGGCTCAACGTGAATTTTGTCATCGGTTCCCTGGTCATTTGGCACCAACCAACACTGTGACGTTTAGCTGCTCGCCTGTAGGAGACTGGCTCAACACAAGACGGTATCAGACGTAGATGGCCCCGAAGCAACCGTTCGGTTGAGGTTATCGTTGCTCTGGCTGCAGATGTCTAAGAGAACCCTTAAACATCAACCAGACGACGGGCCACATAACACAGTGAATTTTGGTAAAATACTTGATGATGTACCCGTAAAAAGTGCAAACAGTGTAATTCCAGCCAAGCCCTCGCAAACCTAGATCGCAATGAGGATAATTTTCATTTTTACCTATGTGAATACGTTAATAAGCAAGAAAATCTAATGTCACTACATGGTGCGGTGTTTACGGAAAAAAGGTGATTGGCTCATATTTTTTCGAGGATGGCGTCGGCAACACTGTTACTGTGATTGGTGAGTGCTACATAACCATAATCAACGACTTCTTGCTGTTGCAAATGAATACAAATTGATTGAGTTTGAAGAGCATGTGTATCCAGTAGGACGGTGCACACACGGAATGAGCGATAGTGGACATTCGCAGCAAGCGTTAATCTCTAATTTTAGCGATTTGCACTGGCCCGCAAGATTCACCGATTTGACCGTTCTAGACTTTTTTTTTTTTTGGTTATGGCTCTATACGAACAAGCCACAGACCTTGGCAACCCTAAGGGATTTCATCCGCTAAGAAGTGGAGAATTTATCGCCAGAAGTTTTGACAAAAGTCATGGAAAATCCTGCCAGAACGAGCCGGAATGTGCAACAACTCTGGTGGCGGCCACTTAATCAATATTATCTTCGCAACTTAGTGGAACAACATTTAAGCATCTACTCATAGGTGAACATAATCAACAAACAAAACTGATTCTTTTTTATTTACAAACAAATTTACTGCCTTAGGAATTCGAGTGAGAATTTTGCGCAACCTTCCGACGTATAACAAATCTAAGTTTCTCTAGACCGTCCACTGATTCTATCTCTTCCTTCATTTCGCAACTTACTTCGTGGAATTGTATAGCTGCATTGAAAAGATTGTCCTTTGCCTCAGGTGCAGCTGGAGTGAAATATTAAAGAAACAAATCCACATCAACTAAATTAACGTAGGGCGTATACGTAACATTTTGAACTCAAAATTGTTCAATTCTGTTTTGTCAAAGGAATTTAATTTCTCATTTCCAATGGAAAATAAATATAAGTCAGATCAGTGTAAAGTATATTTTCCTATTCTTCTGTTCTTTTGCTGTTCTCTATTAATCTTCGCAGACATTCACCCCTATTCCGATTTTTTGCCCTATTGTCCTCCTTACCAATACTCAAAGCTTTTGACATATAATTTCATTGGCAAACAATAAATTCGAATACCCTTTCCCTTCGTTGCTTTTACTGTAAAGGAATCCTTGTATACTATGCAATACAATGCCTGTTGCATATTAATATTCAAGTCGAGACTTTCTTAAGTGGTCCCCAAGATACTTGACCTCAAAGTAGCTGAAAAATAAGTACAGGAAGAAATATTGCTTGCGAAAGTCAAACGTAAGCAATTCCTCTAGGATAAAGGACTTCCTGAAGCTGAACTTTGGTGTAATTATCCAAAGTGATTTTCAGTGTTGAATTAAAAAGTTTTACATTGTGATGCAAAAATTCTTTGCAAAAGTTATGTGTCCAAGCAATGCCCAGAGGAAGGTAAAGATTTTGCTTTGTTTTGTAGGAGGGTACTTAGCTTATAGGTATTTGTTATTCTACCGGGAAAAAGTGTTGCAGATATTCCTTTGGAAAAGTTGGGAATGAAGTGCAAGAAAAAAAGTGTACTCCTGTATTTCAGAGAACATAATTAAAATTGAATAAACAGATGTAGAAAATAAACAATAAAAGCGTCTCACTTCACATCGTTCAGTAGAGTTGGCATGATGGTGCAGCGGGTACAGCTGGCATTTCGGGGAGCTGTTAAAGCGTTATAGGTTTGCCAATATGTACTCAATAGAACTGCTTGCCAAAGAGGTTTAGTAGTATCAGATGGAACAGAATGTCTAGTGCATCCGAAGGGGTTATCCTAAGTATACAACTAATCCACAGTCAAGCTGTGATTAGTTGTATACACCGCAATCAGCTGAATTAGCAATCAGGCGGTAGACAAGTATAGGCTTGATAACAGATATATAACAGAAAGTTGTTCGTGGTTGCATTCCCCATTTCTAATCAATGGCATCCTTGCAAGACAATAGAGCTACGGTAGCTTTCTTAACGCGTTTCTGCATGTTGGACTCCCAGCTAAGTTTCGTATCAAAAACACGAACCAGGTATTTTGCTTTGTCTGTAAAAGTGAGCATAGTTTCATCCAGTTTAGGAGGGGCTAAGAAATTAATATTATATTTCCTGGTGGAGAGGATTAATCCAGTTTTGTGATGGTTTCAGTCCACTTTTATCAGCCCAGTTGGGGAGTTTAACAAGGGCATTCTGCATTAACTTTCTTAGAGTAGACAGATGCTTCACCGATCACCCTGCCGCCTTCCCATTCCAGGATAAGTAGTAGCTTGTTCACCACAAAATTCCAGAGAAGGGCAGGTGAGATACCGCTTTGTGGAAAAACCTTCGAAAAGAGGCTTAACAATGAGCTTATCAGTACTCCAAACAAAGAATCAATGTTAGAGTTTGTCAGGACACATACCCCTGGTACGATGTTGTTAAAAGCTGGCTCAATGTCAAGGAATGCAACCATGGTATACTCCTTGCACTGTAAAGATTTTTGAATGGTGCTTACCAGCGAGTGCAGAATAGTTTACCCCGATCTACCCTTGCAGTATGCATGCTGGGATGCTGACAAAAGATTACGAATAATACTCCTATAGAGATGACTATCAATCAATCTCTCTAAAAATTTTAGAAGGAAAAAATGATATACTTATGGGTCTGAGGTCTTTAGGATAGACGTGAAATTTTTGCCCCGCTTTAAGTATGAATACGGCTTTTACTTCTGTACTTGGGAATGTGGACGAAATCCAGACAGAGTTTAAAAATAGCTGTCAACCAGGAATATTTTGAGGGCCTCTTTGTATGAGTCCCAATCAAGAGCGTCACTAGAATGCTTAGCTGGGTTGAAAAGCCGTCTGCAGTTTGCGCGTGGAGCTCTTATCTTCGCACTCTATCATAGTGGTAGTTGTTTGCCTCTGGTTTTCAGGAGATCGGATTTAGTAAGTTCCTTAAAGTGACCCTATATTTAAACTAGTCGTTCTTCTTAACGTGCCTGAAAACTGGTTGATTTGGCCATCAAGACCAAATTGGAGATATCAGTGATCAGAGAAGGGATGCTTCCAGTCCTTAACTAAATATGAAATACTGTCAGAGACAAGGGTAATGTCAAAAACTTCCTGTCTGTTTTTAGAAACTGAAAAGGTAGGTTTCACTACCGATGTAACAGGGTACGAGGTTAGTATTTAATATGTAATCAAAAAGTGACTCACCTCTTTCACTCATATCGATACTATCGCATTAGCGTCAATTCTAAGGAAGAACGCAGTATTATGTTTTTTTGCAGAAGGTAATCAAACTCCCAGGTAATCCAGTGGGAGGGACCTATTAACATCATAAGCCGGACATGCCGACATCAGCTAACAACTCCTTGAGCCTAACTACAGCTTGGCTGCGATCTCGATCGTTGTAATTAGAGAGTAAAAATAAATTAAGATTGCTCTTCACGAGGATGCCTATGCATCCCAAGTAGATAAGTTTTTAGTTTTGAGTCCTAAGCCCACACACGGATTCCTTAATCAAGACAGTGTTTTGCCCACTCTTAGATAAACGGAGAAGGAGGAAGGCAGACTCCATAGAAACTTCCACCATGGTGAGGTTAGCCTTCACCGAGTCCTACGTTGGAAGTTCGTTCTCATCGAGAGGAGTGCTATAAGGACCATCAGCCACCTCCGTGTCCAATAACTTTGAGTTATTCCCATCTAAAAGAAGTTGATCGCGGAATCGAGCAGCCATCTCCGCGTCTGACGACCTTAAGTAATTTTCCTCTAAAGGTAACTGCTCCAAAGGTAGAGCAGGAGTGTCCGAAAGCACTGAGCCTTAGATATATATTATAATTGAACACATTCAAGATTTTTTTTAGCCAGCGATGTGGTCTTAAACATCTACAAGAGATTAGTGATAAGCAGGCTTGTTTTTCTTCAAGCGATGATACGGAATAGTTTTGTCCACTCTTTTGATGAGCAGGAAAAAGTAACTTCTGTTGGTGGCTTACCTTGTTTTGGTATAACTACTACTTCAGTAATCTTCCAGTGATGAGATACGTATCTTGGTCATTGATTAGAAGCTTCATTTTTATTAAGGCCGTGTCCTGGTGTTTTATTTATTAGATTAGATATCTTATACCTCCACATGTTTCTTCGGGTACCTTCAATGGTGGATCTTGCAACTGTTTTCCCTTTAAATACTTCGCTGCCTTCCAGATGAAATAGTCAGTGTTTTTTCTTAGTCGTCAAGTTACGTAGAAATCTTTTTCATGAAGTTCTCTTTGAATTCATTGCTGGAATGCTGTGAAATATTTGTATGCAAATGGGTCACGCACCTACGTCGGTAAAAGGCAGAAAAGGCATCACACATGGCTATCGACAGACACCTGAAGAAGGATCGATGAGAATCGGATTGCAGCGACCTCCGTAGTAGAAACAATCGAGCTAGAAGCCCAATATCGCATAAAAAAGAAGGAAGTGGACCCCTTAGCAAAATCGAACTTACAACAGCAATCCAGTTCCTCAACTCAAGAGAAACAATGCGATGGGTATTGATCCCGAATAATTTCCGTAAGAAGTGGAAAAGAAAATCTGATGGAGAGGTATATTCGTTCTCCCGGCCATAGACAAAATAATAGCTGGAATCATATTTGAATTAAGAACATTTAGGTTCAACGCTCGACGTCGAAGAGGCAGGCTTTCGCGCTAGATCATCGTGCATCGACCACATAAACACCTTACGGATCATAATAGAGCAATGCGTCTAGTACAGGTCTTCGCTACATGTACTGTAGCTTGAATCGAGATACTATCTGATTGGCCTTGCGCAGGAGAGGCATTCCAGAAAAACTCATAGCTATTATCAAGACTGCATACGATGGTAGGAAGCGTCTCATCTTACACAATGGTAAGGTGCCAAAGGATTCTGTTATCCAAAGTGGAGTACGTTCTTGATGGTTACTAGCGATGTACTTCCTGCAGTATTGACAGAAGGTAGCCATGAAACTCAATGAACTATGATATTTTACCTTTGCCTACTTTCACGTCGAATAATGGACCTACATCTGTCCAAAATCTAGAAGCTGGGGCAAATAAAGTGGAGCTTACAATAAACATTGCCAAAACAGAAGCCCGCGCTCAACTCAACATATGTAGGAAGGGTTGTCTCGGTTAACCGCGGTGGCACTGAGCTGAATATATGCAGCAGAATCGGGAAGGAAAAATCTACTTTCTGAATGTTATCCAAAGGCTGGAGAAGCAATGTTTTCAGCACAAGAACCAAGCTACAGCTATTCCGCTCCAACGTAGAATTAGTACTGCTATATGTATGGAGTACTTGGAAGGTGCTCAGCATTAGGACATGCAAGCTGCAGACCTTCGTAGATATCTAAGAATCATCTTGAGGACTTTTTGACCAAATCGTGTCTCCAACGAACAACTTTATCAGAGAGAGAGCCAAGAACTTATAGATTACTATAGGAAGAAAAAAGCGGGAGTGGATTGGACACAACCTACGACGCGAAGACAACTCCATTGTAGAATATGTCATGCAGTCGAATCCGCTCATCAAGCTTTTTCGGAATGAGTTGGAGGTAGCTCAATCGCGTTGCAGTAGTCCGAACAAGATTTAGCGCAGATGTTGTTGATGCTGGGTTTAAAGGATTTAAGTAAGTAAGTACATGCACATATGTATGTTAGTCTGCTTAGAGTAGCAGAACACTTAATTCAAACCTGCACCATAGTGCAACCGAATGCATAGGAAGATATTTATATAAAAACTACTCGAGTTCTTCCATTTCTTTACAGCATGCTGCCTGCTGTGGCCAAAACAATAGCTAGAATCAGAATGGAGCGAGTCAAAGAACACCTTGAAGACACACTCGATGCCGAACAAGCAGATTTCAGCTCTGGATCCTCCTGTGTCGACCACATCAACACCCTGCGGATCATCATCGAGCAATGTGTTGAATATCGATCACCACTTCACCTGTTGTTCATCGGAATTCATTTGGCGTGCCTTGCGCAGGAGAGGCATTCCTGATAAATTAATAGCAATTATCAAGGCATGATGATGGGTCTACATGTCACGTTCTGCACAGATGAAGGCTGTCTGAGGAATTCGAAGTCCAAAGTTCGGCAAGGCTGCATACTTTCACCAATACTGTTTTTATTGGTGATTAGCGATGTGCTGAATGCTGCCTTCTCCACAGGAAATGGAGGAATTCGATGGACTCTCACATTTGAACTCAAACACCTCGACTAAGCCGACGATGTATGCCTACTACCTCACAGAGTAATGGACCTTTACCAAATGACAGCAAATGTGGAGAGGGAAGCAGACGTCGTTGGGCTGAAAATTAACTCGGCAAAAACAAAAATGATCAGCCTAGGACCAAACTCATCAACTCATATATGCATTGCTGGACAAACTGTTGAGAGAGTAGAGAGTTTTCAATACCTTGGGAGTATTATCTCAACCGATGGCGGAACCGAACTGAATATAGTCAGCCGATAGTTGACAGCCCATAGCTAACCAAGCGATGCAATGGAACTCGCTTACCCAGGATGGCAGAATACGCGGAGGTCCCAGGAGTACGTGGCGCAGAACAGTTAAGAAGGAAGCACGACAACTGGGAAAGAGTTGGGGAGAGCTGAGGCACATTTCCAGAAATCGCACATGATGGCGCGTAGGCATTGTAGATGCCCAAGGACCCACAAGGGGATACAGGACATAAGTAAGTATTTCTTTAAAACCAATTTCGCTATAATTCCAGGAAATAATTATGTAAAATTCCCACCACCGCAAATCGTTTTCATCTGTGGTTCCATTTCCGCTACGACAATGAAATGAAAACATCCGCCATCAAATTCAAGGGACGTAATTATGGCACTTTTTTTTCCTTAACCCAACCACTCGTACTTATACGAGTATCTCCATTTCGAAGCTATTAATTTCGTCCCGAAACGACGGACAAAACAGCAGCTATAAAATCTAATTTGCCGTAGAAATCAGCATCGTTTCGACTGTCGGTCTAATTTCCATTGGAAACAATTAAAAACATCGCAGCAGAGAAAATGTTAATTTAAATTCGCGAATGTTTCAATTAAACAAAATCAGAGTATACCGCTGTGGGCCAACTAACATACCGCGCCTGATGCGATTACTAATTGCCTTGTAATTTGCGGACAACTTAATGAGCTCTTTTTGTCATACTAATTTTATTGGAATAATTTACACTTTTCGCTTGATGTGCAGTGTAAAGGAAGGACCTTCCAAGCGGAAGCAGTCGTTTTGCGATAGAAAGGTGAAATATGACATTGGCATTAGAATGTACTGACAGATATATCTGTCTGTGGGCCACAGAAAAGTTAATTTGATATTATGCTCTGCTATTCAACTTGCACTTGCAACTCTGCACAACGGGCAAGTTCAATTTGTTTTTGTCAGGTTTCTTTGGAACAGAATTTCACTTCCCAGAGAATCAAGTAACCCTCCATGGATTGAAATACGATGGTGTTTCGAAATGTCTTAGCAGGGAACTGCACTTCAGTGGATTGATGTCTAACAGTGTACTGGTACTCGTATAGTGAAAAATCCATTTAATTTACTACTTTCGTAAAGCGCAATTAGTTACTCTTGCCGATGGTATTGGAAAAGATGCAATAGATACGTAGATACAATTAACGAGAATGAAGGGTTTTTATTAGCATTTTACTTTTAATTTCCTTTTTGCAATGTTTCCCTGGTTTTTTTCATTTCGTTTTAGTAGTTGGTCTTGAGTATATATATAGCTTTTGCTTTCCAATCGATTTTATAAAGTATACCCAGCTCAGTGTTTTCTGCTGGCTATAAATGAGCTACGTACTTCCGTTCATCATTTTTATGTACCTTCCTGTAGTTTTTCAGCGCTCTAAGTGTTCCTTCATTTTGTCTACCTACCTCCTGTAGTTTTTCAGTCGCTTAAGGTTTTCGTCTAGCAATGTCAACAGCAACTTTTCTTTCCCTAATTACCGTGACTCATCTTCGACTGTTGTGTGCATTGGTTTTCGTGAGTGAATCGCTCTTCTTCCATCTTGGGTTAGTGGATTCTATTATATGTTTGCATGAGACCAATTCTCTGCTACTTTATAATCATATCCATACGTTTCTTTTTCATAGAGCTGTTCGTTTGTGATGTGGTTTGGCCAGAATGCCCGTAATATGATTCTAAGGCAAGTATCAACAAAACCTTGTAGCTTCATTGTGTCATTGATGGAAAATTTGCAGCTATAGCAGCATATATGGTTGCACCGACATTTTGACAGAAATACAGTATGATATATCCGTGGAGGCACTCTCGATATACTGTAATAACCAAATAATAAACAATTGGCTAGAACACACGCTTACAAACCGCATTATCACAGCTTCATTGGGAGACGACACAAGAAGGGGAACAGTCCGAACGGGAACACCACAGGGGGGGATAATATCTCCTTTTCTGTGGGTTCTCACAATGGACAACCTTTTAAAAGCACTGGATGGAACCTGTGCGAAATGTGTAGCGTACGCAAATGACCTAGCCGTTCTGATAAGAGGTAAGCACCTGAACATCATAGGAGAGCTTATGCAAAACACCCTTCGAATCATAAAAGAATGGGCGGAGGAGAGTGGATTAGAAATAAATCCAAATAAAACGGAAATAGTTCTCTTTACAAAGAAAACCAAAACTAGTGACTTTCACATTCTACAACTCGAAGGAGTATCACTACAACTCCGCGACAGCGTCAAGTATCTGGGCATTATATTGGACAGGAAACTGACCTGGAGAAAGAACCTGGAAGAAAGAGTCACTAAAGCCAAGAGGGCATATTGGATATGCAGGAGGTCCATCGGGAAGCCAGGGGGCTTGAAACCGAAACAGGTCCACTGGATATACGAATGTGTAATAAAACCTATCATCTTCTACGGTGTAGTTGTATTGTGGATGAGCAAAAAGTATGCAAGAGACTTGCTAACTAAGGTGCAACCTATGGTCTGCCTGGGTATTACAGGAACACAATCCTCAACACCAACCGCGGCCATGGAAGCGATACTAAACATTCTACCAGTGCACCTCGAAGCGAAGAAGATTGCCGGCATTTCAGCCTCACGGCTTAGAACTATCACCGATTTCATCGGTGGTGCAAATACGGGACATCGAAAAATCACCGAAATGATAAGAGTAATGGCACTACTCATCGATTGCCCAAGTGATGCTGTTGAAAAATCGTATAAGTTCTCCAACAACTTCGAAACAATTTTCCCCGCAAGAGAATATTGGACGTATGAAAGTACGACAAGAAACTCCAATGGGATATCGGTTTATACAGATGGCTCTAACATATCAGGGGAATCAGGGGCTGGCATCTTTAGTGCTAACCCACCGATTGAACTTGCTATTCACCTAGAACCATTTGCATCGGTGTTCCAAGCAGAAGTCTATGCAATTATGAAGGCAACCGAAATACTCGCAGAAGACACCAGCGAAGAAAGGCAAATTGACATCTGCTCGGACAGCAAAGCAGCAATTAGCGCGATCACAAACCCCATGTCGAAATCACTACTAGTAAGGGAGTGCAAAACTAAATTGAACTTACTTGCCAGACGCAATAGAGTCCATCTCACATGAGTACCGGGGCACGAGGGTGTACCGGGCAACGAAAAGGCAGACGAACTAGCAAGGAAAGGAGCAGGCAATACAGAACTGAACCCGGATAGTACAATAGGGGTCCCTCTGACAATTATTAAAACAATAATCAATGATAAGATACGACAGGAGTTCAATAACTACTGGACGAATCTAGACACGTGCAAAGTGGCTAGATCTGTAATAACCAAACCGAGTAACAACACAGCAAAAAGAGCTCTTCACTCAAGCAGAACACAATTGAGATTGATGGTGGGACTTTTAACAGGGCACATCAATCTCAACAAACATTCGTTCAGACTCGGGATAGCTGATACAGCAATCTGTGCCAACTGTGAAGATATAGAACACTTCCTCTGTCACTGCCCCGCTACAGCGAGGCTAAGGCTGAAAATTCTGGGATCTCCAAGGATTCCGGATATTACACACCTCAATAAGAAAGGAATCGGGGATATACTGGAGATCTCCAAGGATTCCGGATATTACACACCTCAATAAGAAAGGAATCGGGGATATACTGGAGTTCGCCAGACGAACACTACGATTCCCCCGATCACTATACGATATAGTTAATACTACCCATTATCCCTAGACCTAAATCCTCTCAATACATAATTCCCAAAACACATCACTATTCCTTACAGTTACGCAGATGAGGGGAACACAACGGGCCCAATGGAGGCCTAAGTGAAGAGCATAAGCTCACCCTCTTAAACCAACCAACCATGATATATCCGCGGTATGAAATGAATCGATTCACGCTTGAATAACGTTGGGAAATATCGAAAACTAATTTTCAAAGTAAGGGAGTGCTATTTTCCCGAAACAGCGCGAATTTTTAAAGAAAATTTCGAGCGAAATAATGCTGTATGCAGTTTTATGAAGAAAGTTCATGAGATTGGTATGCTAATTGATAAATCAAGTTATCCTCGTATTCGTCCTATGCTTTACGGAAAGTCTCTTCTCAATAAAATAAAAAATTTGGAAACCATTAAATGAATTTGTTTTTATGGTAATTTTAAAAATAAACTAAGAGACCCCCCTTTATAATGAAGTCATCCCATAAATAATGCTTATTGGCGTGCGCCTTATTCAAGTTACAAAATAAAAAATAAAAAATCTGGAATATTTTCAGGCTTCATAGTATTTCCATCTCTCCCACTGATTGCATAGTAACGTAATGGTAACTACGAGGATACTAAGTAGTTTTAGGATGCTTTGTTGACTTTCGTTCAGCATTTTTTCTTTTTTATAATCTACTCTCATAAGAGGCGAACCTTTAACGCTGAGTTAGAGCTCCGAGATGTTTGTAAATGCCTGTTGATTCTACTCTTCAATTATTGCAGATTAAAAGTTTCTTATCTTCTTCTAAAGTTTACTGGTTCTGTAGCAGAAAAAGTTTTGATAAAAGGATGTCCACGCCGTTGCTAGATAGACATAGAAGTGAGTGGTCCTGGTGGCTTGCCTAGATATCTCAAATATAGCATTTCTAGGAATCCTTTTATTGAAATCTTCGAAACACTTGCCATTATAGCTTTTATAGGCATAAGTCTGAAGTGCGGAATATTCTATTCAGCGGACCGCTCGGCTTTCTATGTTGTCGAGCAGATAAAGAAACTATTTTGGGGCCGAACTTTAAACATGTGAATAGTACTCAAGTTCTGATCAAAGTTGTGCTTGCGCTATAAAGTATTGCGCTCGTTTCTCTTTGCCCTAAATAGGTAACTCAACTTCGTGGAAACCGATTTTGCAATGTTGGATATTTGTTCGTTCCATGTTACACCTGAGTGAACTGTGACGTTAAGCAAATGCATGGTTTCCTTGAGATGGATAATTTGATAATACATTTGAAGCTGTGGTACAGTGAACAAATTCTGGTGGTAAATTGAGATTTCTTCGCATTTCAGTCGAGTAAGTTTGCTTTTCCCACTGGAAGATTTTCTGAAGGTCTTCATTTAATGAGTTGATGTGTTCGCATCTTTGCCGACATGCTGTTAGAGCAAGATGAAATTAGGATGCTGTCATCGACAAAACTGAAGATCTTGTTGTTTGACTCTAGAAGGTCGTTAATACGAAGTAAAAACAGAGTTAGGGAAAGTATAGAACTCTATAGTGGAAGACACACCGTCGACCACAACTTGAATTGATCTGTTATAAAGCAATTTTCCCACCCAACCGTAGAGATGTTTCGGTAGTCCATAGGATACTAGCTTGTTTAAAAGAGAACTATGTAAAACCCTAGCGATTGCCTGTGATTCCATTGGTCTCGATTCGCTATTCTACAAACTTTACATAATCAGAATATGTGGCAAAATTATTAATACATTGAGAGAGATGGTTAATGCTTATCTGGTGGATTCACAACTACAATGTGCATTGAACCAGGATATATTTTAAGTACTCTGCTATTCACCCTATTCATTAGTGACATCACAAATAATATTGAAGGCGGAATTGAAATTAACTAAACAAATATCCCCGCACTTATGTATTCCTGCTGATGACGTTGTATATCTATCCGACACAGTGAACACTATCCAACTAATGATAAATAGAATCGCGAACCTGGAGTAAATCAAAATGATGGCGTTTTGATATGAAGGGGGCGGGATACCCACGAAATGAAAGGTGGAACTATCAAGGTGAATGCATTGAAGATGTAAAATTTAGTTTGGTACTGCTGCATCAATAATAACTTTGTATCCCCTAGTGTAAGGCAAAAAATAATCGGTTCAACTTCAACATCTTCATTTGCTTCTGTTGAAAAATGTCTTCATTACTGCAACAAAAAAGTCTTTAGACTGCCAAGTATTACTTCAAATAACATGATTCATCTCGAGATAGGAACTCCGCCTTTTTCTATTAATACACTATAGTTGCATTCCTAAGGAAACTGTGTTCAAGAGTGAAAAAACCTGACACCTACGAGCAACTACGAATTCAACCTAAGTATTATGCCCTGCTGTCAGACTATAATACTGAGAGACAAATTTCACAGATTAATGGAAAAACACAGGACATCATTTGTATGAAACTTACATCAACGAAGCCAAGAGTCTTCGTAACACAGGACATGCTATATGCAGATGTAACCCACACAATAATACGAGTACGTACTTTTTAAATACTAATCCCACTGACATGATAAGCATAATTTTTAAAATAAAATGGGAATGACCAGAGCTCCCAATTATACGAGTATGTGATCTCTCTACAATCTCAGCAAAAGTGATAACAGATATATTTCACTACATCGCGAAATGCCACATTTTAACGCAAACTTATTCGATAAAGAGGATGTGATGTATATACTCGTATTGTATGGAGAATAAGTCTGGGATGTTCTCTGTTTAAGCCAAACTAATGGCAGCGCACCTTTAGCTTAATCTACTGCGCATCTTGCGTCGAATACACAGATGGCACCACGTGTCGATTTCACCCAAAGTTGATCGATCCCCACTCACTTCACTCATTTGCTTATATACTCGTTTTCCGGGTGTCATGTCAGCCATTTTCTTCATTTGTTCATTCTCTTTTACTGACACCACTCGATGAAGTAAGATGTGCCTGAGCATCAATTAATTTTAGTAATAACTTCAGTAATCAAATTTAATAAAGTAGCTTTTCATTTTATCGTGGTTCAATTTTTTTTGGTTGCTGTTCCACCACACATTTGAAATGCGGGTCACCCACGACTCCTCCCAAAACATTCTCTATAAAAACACAATGACTTCATTACAATGCAGACGATACATAGTCGAAGGTGATTTTTAAATCTGGTAGACGGCCCTAAACTGAACCAATAAAAATAAACAGTTTCTACAACTAATTATCTAAAACTGCTGGTACCTAACCAGATTTATAAAATGCATCCAGTACAGCTTAGATGAGGGCAACGTCTAGAGACTACGAGCAACCTATATTATCTATAATTTTCCATCTAAAGCTGTGGATTTTCTGGATTATCTCTCTCGCATTTGATGAATGTAGATGGCGTTTTTTTTTTTTTCTTCTGAAACTGCCTTCAACCGGTCTTATTGTTGAACTGTTGACAACATCACGCACATCCCTTCAGATAAAGAGAGCGTTGCCTTTTCGAGTGCAGAGAGGTACATTTGGCATTTGCTGCAGTTTATTTGAAGCACTCAGTCACTGAATAGGAAGCTAAATGTTCCCACAATAAAAAGCAATACCCATTTTCCGAATTTAGACAATTTTCCAAGTGCCTTTAGATACGCATCTGGATACTATGGAACTGGAACAATTCAATTCTTCGGCTATTTCTTCAACGTCTTTGTCTATGATGTGAGACAATACGTCATTATCTAGGTTAACTGGTCACTATCTTTGAGGTCATAATTTTCTTCTTTTAATTTTTTAAATCGTCTTTGGGGCTGGGTTTACTTAAAACATATCTACCACACACCTTACACAATTCATGTTCAACTTGCGCAGCACTGTTATCAAAAACCAGCATTATTCATGGAATGCATATATACACATATACTTTTGAATAGAAAATCTAATCGAAAATTACCCTATCGAAGAAGAGTAGACTAATAAATTATAAAGATTTTATTGTACCCTGCATCTATGAACACTATTTGCAAATACCGAAAGCTACATAAGGAAGAGGATTGACATAGCATTTTAAAGCTTCAGGGAATTATAAAATAAAGCTACACAAAAGCTCTGAGAGGGGAAATAAGAGAGAAATTTCTCTTAAAATCTTTCATTGGACTCTCCTTAAATAATAGGGGTTATTACAAAAAGAATCACCAACACCTGCACGTAGGGGTTTTCTACTTCAACTAAGTAGCAGTCGAAAACGAAAATTATTTAGCAAGATTTTCCGTGAAAATTATTAAGATAAATCTCAGCTAAAAATAAATACATAAAGGTCTATCAGGTAAGGCACTTCTGTAAACGACTTTATCAGGACCATTTTGGATTGCATATCTTCGACTCCGACGGTATTTTTTTCTACTAATGCAAAGGAAACGTTTGCGCTTAATGCCATATTTTTTAAATGCTTATGTTTATTTGAATTATGTTGCCACTAGTAGATGCTACAGGGTGTCAAGTATTTGGTGTCATCAAATGCTTAAAAGGACAATTTGCTTCAAAAACAATAATTCTTACGAATTTTGCAGCATGCCGATTATCAACGCACATACTCGTATAGAAATGGTCATATTCATGGTCGTTTATAAAAGAAAAGTTTATCAGGAACTCTGAACATATTGCTTTGTGTTGCTGTTGTTGATGCTTTTATTCTGCTGTCAAGGTACTCGTACTTCTCTTGCGCTTCTTTAGCAATAATATCGATTCGAACCATGCCAGACAGTACATCTACCGCATCGTAGGAAGTTTTTCGGAAGGCACTGAATACTTTTAATGCATTAATTCTGTATGATTCCTCCGTCTTGCTCCTGTAAAATTTCTTCTTCATGGTACCGGCCATATTTGACATTTTGGTCGGCCGATATTTAGCATGACCACAGCTAGAGCAGAGGTTGCCTTTGCAGTCTTGTCAGCTGCATGCTGCAGGTGTTGCTTAAGTGTTAGTCTTGCATCAATAATAATGCCAAGCTACTTTAACTCCGACTTGGAGAGCACTGCGTGATCGTCGACGGTTACTGTCATAGTCCCCATTAATCTTCTGCTGCTAGTTAGTACCACTTCTATTTTCTCCTCTGCGACTTGCAGACCAGTTATGCTCCAACTCCTCCAGGAGTTTGGCTACCACAATGATTGTTATGTCGTCAATGAAACCAATTACCTCGGGGTTCTCAATCTAATGATTATGATCTTACGTATCATAAATCAAATTGAACAGTAGCGGACCTAAAACGAAGCCTTGGGGAACGCCGGCTGTGATATTATACTGCCTTGTTTCATCGTCGGTGTCGAACAGCAGTACCCTATTTTTGACGACGAGTCGTCTGTCATAATCTTCTGCAGGTAGTTCGACACTCTTTTTGCGGTGTTGAAGGCGACGACTTCTTCAATGGCACTGATTGTGGAGCCTATCTTCCAAAAGCCATATTGGCGATCTGCCAGGCCTACTGCATCATCGATCATAGTCTCCAATCTGTCACTTATGATGCGCTATTTTCTACTGTGTTCAACATACATAAAGATCTGTACGATGAAGGTATTATGCGGGGGTTATTTCCTTTCGGTAGAAGAACCAGTCTTTGTTGCCACTGGTTCTTTCTTAAGGCATTTGTTGTAGATGTTCAAAGCAATGTTTGGAATGCCATTAACACAAGGAGCTGTTTCGGCCGTCCTCCAGATTCAACATAACCACTTTATAAGCTTTGTCTCACGGGTTTTGGTCGACTTTGTTGCACAGTTCGACCTTTTTGCTCGTTTTAGCCGCATTTTTTAAGATTTTTTCGAGCGATTATGAATCTCTCTCGAAGTTCTAGATGGAACGCTGGTACAATCTTCTTGTTCTGTGGCATTCTATACGCAGTCCTATGATCTCATCATTCTTCATATTGATGCGTCACAGGCTCTCGCCTTTCCCCGTGTGAGCCTATCTGTTTGGAGATACGTCATCTCTCATCTGCTAGTGTAGCTCAACATCCACCCATGTCCGTATGTTTGTGTGTCTGTCTATCTATAATCTGTAGGGTCACAGTTCGAGGAAAAATTGAATTCTAATTCAAAAATTAACGGTAAATTAACGATAAGCAATATTTGAAATATTTCCAGACAGGCTATGCGTACTATAGTGGCTTATTTCGAGTCAACGTATTCGCTACGGAATGTTTCTGTGCCAGTGAGACAACGCACCGGTCGAAGTACCAAAAATATCGCAGACGTAAGTGCTTCAATTCAAAATGAGCCAAATCAGTCGATTCCAAGCTGTTCACAGGAATTGAGAATCTCTTAGTCCACATTGTGGCGAATTTTGCGTTTCGATCTTAGCCTACACATTTACAAAATCAAATTAACTCAAGAACTGAAGCCTCTTGACTATTTGAGCGCCGAAACTTCTCCGATTGGGCCCTGCAAAAGTTTGAAGAAAGTCCTGATTTTCATTGAAAAATCATCTTCAGCGATGAAGCTCATTTTTGGTTTAATGGCTTTGTCAACAAGATGCGTTATTGGACAGCAACAGGCCCACATGTGCTTCAAGAGTCTCCATTGCATTCAAAAAAAAAATGACCGTGTGGTGTGGATTTCAATGACGGGTATGAGATTGAACCATATTTTGTCGTCGATGAAAATGATCGCCATGTTACTGTCAATGAAGTTCGCTATCGTGATATGCAGGAAGACTCCTTTTGGCCAGAATTAAATTGACTTGACATCAATGATATGTGATTATAAAAAGATGGTACCACATGCCACACAGCTGGTCAAACAGTTGATCTATTGAAGAGGAAGTTCGATAATAGTGTGGTGTGGAATGTCCAGCTCGCTCATGCAATTTAACGCAGATGGATTTTTTTTTATGGGCTTACGTTAAGTCAACAACGTTAGTGGAGCTCAGGAATAATATCGAACGTGAAATTGCCAACGTTCCGGCGAATATGTATGGAAGAGTGGTGGTAAATTGGCTCCAAAGAATCGATAGCTGCAATTATGCTCGCGGTGGTTATATGCACGAAATTAAATTCCGTGTATGTGTACTATACCTGGAATAAATTCCAGCCCGATATCTGAATTTTTCTGTGTTTTATTTAAGTACAAAATTGTTATGTCCTTATTGGAAAGCCCTTTACAACAAATAATACTCTTTCCCCAGACTAAAGTTATCTATCCTAGTAATCTTTGGATTGACTTCCTTTGCAATTCTCAAAAGTCAATTGTGTTACTTCAGATCAAAATGCACTACCTATGTTCGACAAAATAGAATCTCTATTTGAAAGTATGTATTCATTTCACTAGCAGCCATAAGGTACACGTGAGTAGACAGTCAATTTTAACAACTTATCATAGAGTTCTCCATTGTATTGAAAATGCATCCTAAACCATATCCTCTTTCCGCTGATAATAGATACATAGTGTCATGCATTAGATTGTCAAATAAAATTAATGAAATTATTATCAGCGGAGAGTATTACATGCGAATGAGACGATGTTGGTACTCGTATAATGTTCTTTTTCTTTTCTCTTTTCCTTTGGTATCTACAGTCCATAAGGGGGTAAATGAATAATTTATCAGACAACGATTGCCTGGTGGGGTATGTGATACTGTTATTCAGCAAAGCCAATTTTTCCTTGTAAATATTAACAGAAAAATCTACTCAAATGATAGTATGGGGGTTTAAGCGACATGGTTCCACTGTTCCTTAGAATAGATGTTGTTTGGAGTATGCTTATTTTTAGAAGTGGATCTGCTATTGTACTGAACCCTTTTGTTACATAAAAAGAGTAATCAAAGCTAATACCAGCGATTAGCCTTTAATATTTCAATCAAAATTAAATGAGTTGAACAAATTAAGTCATGGTGGACTGTCCGGCATATTGTTTTGGAGCCTACCTTGTGGTGATTTTGCCTTATAAGCTTCTTGAAAAGTCCACGGGTTGTTTGAAAACAATTATTGGTTAAGTCCAGTTCCTTCACTGCGCCTTCCCGAACATCCATTTGGTATATTTTTGCCGATGTTTTTACTCAAAATTTTCCTGTGAACATTTTGTGCGTACGGGCGGCATAGAGCTTTCTATCTTTCATTCTACTTTTGCTTTAATTGGGCTGTGAGTGAGTGGCTAATGTGTCTTTTATATGCGTGGAGTCCCAAATTTTGTTTAAAAATGCGGGACCTGCGATATTTTCATTCCTCCTGACAAGATTTTCTACTTTTGCAGCGGTTTCCCATTACTCTTGGCTTTAACAGCTTTGATAGCCTTTGGAGTTCTGACAGTGGGAGGGCATCCATATCTTTGACGGTCAGTTATTTCACCGGTGTCCTGAAATTATTAGTTCGATACACAAAATTTAGGGTGATTCCAAGTGGTCGCAAAGCCCGGTAAATATCGTCACTTTCCAAGTCATACTCGTGAAGATCAATTACCACACCACAGTTTTCAGTATTACTATACTCCATATTTACAAACGACTTTTGTGTAAATCTTTTCCGCGTTAACTTATTATAAATGTCACTCATTGAATATCTGCAAATTAAGAATGTAGTGGTGCGTGCATGTGCAAATGAAAGGCGACACCAACTAATTTTAAGTTATAAAATTTATTATTAGGTAATCGAAGCAACAATATTACAATTCAAATTTAATAAACGCGAGGCGATGCGGATGGCTGCCGGTTGAAGACTGATGATCTGATTTTGACGACTGGCTGGTTGACGATTGCTAATCAGATCTGATGAATAAAGGCTGAACTATAATAGTCGGAAGCAATCGGAAGCTAATGTCATAATTCTTCGTTAAGTTTCCTTCAGTACTGTCAATTGCTCAAGTAGCCCATAATAGGCGTATGTGTTCGGAAGCAAAGGTTCTCGTCCGATCACCGAAATCAAGCACCAATCGAGTGCTGTTAGTACTTAGATGGAGGACCGCTTGTCAAGTTTTCATATGTAGACTTACGAAAGAGCGAATCCATTCGCTCTTTCGTAAGTGAGCAAAAGTGAACGAAACTTAACGAATCGAAGCAAAAAGCTATTATGGTCACACAATACAAATCCTGTGTATTCGCTCTGTTTCGGAAGTGGTCGTACGAAAGCATTCTACTCACGCTCACGCGATGTGTTTTTTGTAAGAAGCGACAGTTGCTTGGGTGTTCTCTGTTGTACTTTTGCATCTGCTGTCGTCATACCTCTGCGACAGTTATTTTTACTTCGAATGTGTGTTCACCACATGTTCAATACTAGTTTCATGATGAGTGCGTTTAAACGTGTACCAGTATTCATGACATGACTAGGTAGTAGTATTGAAAGACTTTTAACCCTTTTTTGTTATATTAAGGCCGTGAACTTTTTAGTCCTTAAATGTGGGTGGTTTCTAAAAAGGGCTCGTCTATTTGATGTCTTCACTTTTGACCATGATAGTGAAAATCAGTGACACGGACGAGAGAGACCCGCCAGCAACTCTTGTCCTATCAGCAGATAAAAAAAAAATTAAATATGGTTATACAGGATGTCCGGTGGCAGATTTATGTTTGTGAGTAAAATAAAAATGTTGGCCCTTTTTTTTAAATCCAGAGAACAAGCGATAAATGTTTTTTTTAAAACAATTTCTTTGTTACATGACACTACAACTAGTCAATAAGACTAACAAGCAGCATTAAAAAGGAAATAAATAATTAAACTAGTTGATGCCCATCGGAGTCACTAGTTTGTCTATTGCACTACTAGGCCATGCGGCTTCTTACGTTGGAGTCTTCTAACTTCCTCACTTCGGTTTAGGAATTTAGATGTCTCTTCATTTGTGTGATGCCTTAGTCTGTTCGCGTGAGCTGTTGCATACCTCTGAATCTCGCTAGATACGGTCTCCATCCTCAGATCACGATGAAGGTCTGCGTTACGAATGTACCATGGTGCATTAACAATGGCGCCGCAGTACTTTGTTTTGAAGCTTTTGAATGGTTTTGATGGTACTTTCCTTAGCACACCCCCATAGTTGGATGCCATAGGTCCATACTGGTTTTATTATTTATTTGTAGAGCAAGAGTTTATTGTGAATAGATAAGACTGACCGTCTTCCAATGAGCCAGTCCATTTGGTTTAGTTTCAGGTTGATTTCGTGTCCTTTTTTCTTGACGTGCTCTTTCCAACGAAGTTTTGCATCTAGGGTTATTCCTAGATATTTGGCGGTGTTGGCATAAGGAATTTGGGTGTTGTTGATGAATATCGGAATTTCCCTTATTCTTTTGTTTGTAAAATCAACATGCACGGACTTTGCGTCGTTTATTTAGTGAAGTGAAGTGAAAGTTGTCAAACCGTCAAGACGTTTTGAGTACAAGCTCTGTGTTAGTTAGAAAAACAGAAAAACAGCGCACAAAAGTGACACAATCGAAGTGTGGCTGAAATTCTGATAAAATGAATGATTGTGCTAAGTGTTACAATAGTATCACTGGCGAATCCGGGATACAATGCGCGGGAGTGTGCGGGAAAATTTACCACCTCGCGTGTAGTGGTCTCGATCGAATCGGCAGTGGGATTCTCGAAAGGAATGTAATGATCAGGTTCATATGCGCGGACTGTATTCTATACATTCATAATGTGGACCTGGTGCTAAAGGATGTGCAGGAAACAGTAAAAAAAAACTCAAAATTCTTGAAGGAATATAAAAGGGAATTTGAGGATGCATTAAGAAGAAATGAAATTGAAATCAAAAGCCTTCTTGAAGCGATTGAGTTGCGTTATACCGAAAGGTTAGAAGCAATGAAAACCGCTCAAGGGACGTGCGAGAGAAGTGTTAAAGAAGTAAAGAAAATAACTGCATTGAGTGAGACTTTCAAAAAACAAAGTGAGCAGATCTGTGGTGAAGTTAAACAAGTAACTAATCAAAATGAAAAAGTAATTGAAAGTGTGAAAGAGATGGAATTATCAATATTGAATGAGCAGAATAAAAACAATAGTAGTTTAAAAGGTTATATAAAAAAATGAGTGATAATAATGTGGTGAGTTCAAAAACCCAAAAAAACTCATATGCAAGTGTTGCCGCATGCGCGATAAATAAAAGTGAATCAATACTGCTAGTTAAGCCAAAAGTATTAAATGGTAGTGCAAAAACGGAGGAAGTAGTAAAGTCAAAGCTTGACCCTTCTAGTGTAAAAGTTTCAACTCTAAAGACACAAAAAAATGGATCAGTGATGATTGTATGTGAAAATGAGGATTCTATTAAAAAACTGAGAAAAGAGGTGGAAGATAAATTAGGTGATAATTATAATGCGGTGGTGCCAGCGTTGCGAAAACCTAGAAATAAAATAGTTAATTTTTCAGAAGAATATTTAACAAAAGAGAATTTAGTAACCCAACTTAAAAAGCAAAATGAGTATTTAATAAACTGTGATATTAAAGTTAAGGTAATAGCAAAAAATAAGAGTAAATACGACCCATATAGTGCAATAATAGAAATAGATAAGGAAATATTTGAAAAAGTAATGTCTGATGGTTTTGTAAGGTTAGGATGGAAAAAGTGTCGTGTATTTGTCGCATATTATGTCAAACGGTGTTACAAATGTCTTGGTTTCTATCACGATTCATCTAAGTGTACTGCAAAAATGGCATGCGCTCACTGCGGCGAAGAGCACTCTTCTAAAAATTGTGATAAAATTGATGTTCAAAAACCTAGTTGTGTAAACTGTGCTCATGTTAATAGAGAATAGAGTTTGATAGGGCATGTGGTGTTTTAAATAAAAAACTTGAAAAAGAGAAAAACAAGCGCATTTAGCAACCAACTTCTAAAATAAGGTGCATGTACTTAAATATTCAAAGCGCTATGTCCAATATCGAACAATTAGAAGTCATTATTGAGGAATACGAATTTCCTGAAATAATACACTACTCAGTGAAACCCGTGTGACTGAAGATATTAAAAAGTGTGAATTTGAAATAAGTGGATATACTCCAATAATAACATATTCCCAGTCAAGACATACTGGGGGGACTATGATATATGTAAAAGGAACAGTGCAATACAGTAGTTTAAGTGAATATTTCATTGACAAAGTTATGTGGATTACAGCAATAAATGTATTTCTAAATAAAGATAAGTGGACTATATCGGTAGTATATAGATCTCCTAAAAGTCCAGTGAATCTGTTTATTGACGAATTAGAGAAATGGTGTGATATTTATTTTAGAAACTCAGAAAATATTTTGATAGTGGGCGATTTTAATATTAATTATTTTAAAAGCGATAGTTGCAAAAACAAAGAATTCAACTTCATGAATGACAGAAAACTCAAACATTTGGTGGAAGAGCCTACGAGGGTAACTTACAGTACAAGTTCGTTAATAGACTATGCTCTTTCGAATGTAGGGAACGGTGCAATAAAAGCCAGAATAGAGAAGCGTTTTAAAATAACTGACCATGAAACCATTCTTATAGATATACCTTGTAAAGTCAGTGCTAAGAAATATAAAACTATAATCAGACGACTAAAATATGATAAAAGAACTTTTGCAGAGCTTTGGAGAGCTGAAACTCTGACATATAATAATTTAAATGAGGAAGTGCAATACTTTAACAATAAACTTAATAATATTATTGAAAAAATTACAGTGGAATGTGCAATAAATATTGAACATAATAATAAGTGGTTCAATGAAAATCTTCGCCAGTTAAAAAAACTAAATAATTAATCTTTACAATAAAGCATTACATTAAAAAAAAATTTAGACCTCTGGAATAACTATATACTCTTTAGAAATAAGTATAAAACAGCTGTTAAAAAATTGTAAACATAAATATATTCAGAATGAGCTTAGTGCCAGAGCTGGTGATTAAAAGGCTCTTTGGAAAACGCTAAAACGTTTCGTGCTAGGTCAAGAAAAAAGTGCAATAAAAGAAATTATTATAAATGGTGATACAATTAGAAATAAGAAACAAATAGCTAATATATTAAATAATTATTTTATTAGTAGTATTAAGGACATTAACAAAGCAATTCCATCTGTGATATATAATAGCTTAATAAACCCGGTTTCGTGCAATTTTAAATTCTGTTTAATTGAGAGCAAGTCCAAACTGACCAAGATATTAAATAAAATGAATAAGAAGAAAGATATATATGGGGTGAATAGTGCAATATTTTTAAAAAATTTAGATTTATTTGGTGACCAGTTGCTAATTTTGTTAAATCAATCGTTGTCCGAAGGTGAATTCCCTACCTGTTTAAAACAATCAGTGATAATACCTGTGCAAAAAGTAGCAAACGCTAAAACCCCTGACAAGCTCCGGCCAATAAACCTCCTCCCAACTATTGAAAAAGTGTTTGAAAAAGTCGTTTCGGAGCAATTTATAGAATATCTCGAACAAAATAATATAATATGTGAACAGCAATCGGGTTTTAGGGCTAGAAGATCCTGTTAAACTGCGCTTATGTGGATGGTTCACGAGTGGAAAAGTATTATAGACAAAAGAGAGAGGATTTGTGCAGTGTTCCTTGATTTTCAACGAGCATTTGAAACAATTGATCATGAGATTCTGTTAGACAATTTAAAAAGCTATGGTGTTAAGAACAAAGAGCTTGAATGGTTCAGAACCTACCTAAAAAATAGACTACAATTTACGAAGATTGATACTGAAATCTCCAGTCCTAACGTGGTGGAGCTAGGTGTCCCTCAAGGCTCAATTCTTGGTGTTGTGTTGTTTCTGCTATATATAAATGACATATCTAGCGTTCTGAAATTTTGTAAAATAATGCTGTTTGCTGACGATACATTCATATATGTAAGTGGTAATAACTTAAGCGAGTTAAAAGAAAAAATTGAAGAAGACCTAAATAATCTAAATAGCTGGTTAAATAGCAAGAAACTAAATAAATCTAAATGTATGATCCTTAACAGTGAAGTCGATATTGAAATCAAAATTAACAATGAGGAACTTGAAAGAGTGAAACAAATTAAGTATCTTGGTGCAATAATAGATGATAAGTTAGATTTTAAGTATCATGCAGATTATGTTTGTTCCAAAATTAGTAAAAAAGTAAACTTCCTGTATAGATTAAGAAGGAAACTTAGTAAAGATTGTGCAATTACGGTATACAATACAATCATTTTACCACACTTTGATTATTGTGCATCAATACTTTTTATGTTTAGTGAAACGGACAAAAATAGATTATAATGCGAGCTATCTTACAGGTTGATTTTTATACATCAATAAGTTCTATGTTAAGATCATTAAATTTTTTAAGTGTAAAACAAAGAGTAGTTGCAAGAAATTTAATATTTATATTTAAAATAAAGCACAATATTTTGCCGGAGTACCTTAACAGAAACTTATCCTATGTTTCGGTAAGGCACGATTACACACTGAGGAACAGAAGAAACTTCGACATACCAAGGACAAATCTCTCAAGAACGCAAAATCAAATTTTCATAAAAGGACTTGAATTGTTTAATGCCCTACCAGTTAATTTAAAGACACAATCGAATATCAATATTTTTAAAAAAAGATCTAATAGTGTATGCAAAACACACAGCAAACATTTTGAACAATTTCTTGTTAAAATTATTATTTAAGTGATGTTATAAAGTTTGCCATAAACTAATAAACTAATAAAATAAAAAAAATTAAAAATATTTTTATGAGCCATTTTTTACTCCATAATTCAATGGCGTCCACCGCTGTCTATAGTTTTCTCGCTGCTACTTCTGCTATTTTGCCGACTGCAAAAACCGCTGTATCATCAGCGAATGTAGCTATTATGCTGTCTGGTGGAGTAGGTAAATCGTTGGAGAGTATTGGACCCAGGATGCTGCCCTGAGGAACTCCCGCTTATATTTCCCTTAGCTCAGAGTACGCATCTTTTTGTTTAATTCTGAAGAAACGAGGTGTCAAGTAAGATTCAAGTAACTTAGAATACTGAATTGGTAGAATATTTTGCAGTTTTTTCACTAGTCTTTCGTGCCAAACTTTGTCGATGGCTTGAGCTACGTCCAAAAAACACGCAGAACAAGCCTTTTTCTCTTCCAGCGACTTTTCTATGATATCAGTAATTCTTTGAATAGTTGAATGACTTTCACTAAAGCCAAACTGGTGACTTGGTACTAGTTTTCTGCGCTCAATGATTGGTTTTAGGCGTTTGAGAAGCAAGCTGTCAAATAATTTTGACATGACTGGGAGTAGGAATATAGGACGCTGCGTCATACGGTGATATACCAGGTTTAGGTACCATGATCACTTCAGAAACTTTCCAGTGACAAGGGAAGTGATAAAGTCTGATTGCAGCTTGAATTAAGTTGGTAAGCTTCACCATACTTTTGTGTGGAAGTTGTTTTAGAATTTCACCTGTAATAAGGTCATACCCTGGGGCTTTCTTCGTCCTGAGTCTTGTCTTAATTTCTTTTTTAACTTCAGATACAAGACTGGTGGAATATCTTCGATTTCTTGGCTGCACATTGGCTTGCATGTGGGTTAAAAGTGGTGGTTAGATGCTCGGCGAATAAGGTAGCTTTTCCTGCATTCGTTTTCGCCCACTGTCTATCATTTTCTCTGATGGGATGACTTAGCCTCATTGGTCTGTTTAGGTGTATGGTGGTCTTTAGTATAGTCAGTACTTTTATCGTGCGTAAGTTCTCTAAGATACTTATTTATAGACTCATTTTTTATTTCTTTTATAACCCGGCAAAGATGCTGGGAGATTCTATTGAGATTTCTTTTATCTATTGGAGCCCGAGTTTGCTGCCATTTAGCTCGAAGTTTTCGTTTTTTCGCTACTAATTCTAATATTTGGGAAAGTTGGGAAAGTTTTGGCCAACTGCTTTCCTTTTTAGGACTGGAGTTGATTTCCAGACCGCTTGTTGAATTTTAGAACATCATCTTCAAGTTCTGCAGTAGTTTTAAGGGGGTAGATAAGTTGATCTCTTGATCCAGAAACTGTTTAAAAGACCCCAATCAGTGCGGTTGTTTGCCAAGATTGTGTTTTTTTTTTCTTTAAGGATGATGTCATCGCTCAGGGTTAGGATGATCGGAGAATGCATGCAATTTTTTGAGAGCGCCACAGCCTCCATGAATTTGCTGCGTGAATAACATAACCCCCATGAAATTTGAGCGCTAATAAACAGTGGTCTGTCATGGAGCTGAAAGATAATATCCTCAAGATGATATCATTTAAACGTTGGCTTATAGCGTTTATGCAAATTTGAGCCCTTATTATGTCATTTTGTCATCACTTTTCTCAATACTTCCACCGGTATGTACTCTATTTCTTGTCTAATGTTGTTTTTCAGGGCTGTGACAACCTGTTACTTATTCACATAGACCAATGACTAAATAACCCCAAAGAAAGAAGTCAGGAATGGTCAATTTTGCGGGTTAATGCAAATTGCGAAAACGGGAGATAACACGGCCTGGAAAAGTGTTCTTCACTAAGTCCATTGTATCGCCCTCTGTGTATGCAATGGCGCTTGTTGCGTCCTGTTGAAACTACATGTGCCCAGACCCCAATTCATCTAATCTGGGTATCAAAATGTAACACAACATGGATTTGTACTGTTCGCCAATTATCGCCAGTTATTTTGTTGCCAACAGCGTCTTCGAAAAAGTAGGACCCAGATCCCAATTCATTTCAGCACAGACGCCACACCACACAAATACGAGTACGTTGCTTTTCAATGCCACAAAAGTGAGTATTCTGCTTGCTGACATGTCCGAAGGGATGGAAAAGTGCTTCGTCACATCTTGAAGACTTTCACCAAAGTATGCTGCGGAGACCATTTGGCTCATCGCTTGGTTGATCTTTTTGAATACTTTTCCACATCCTTGCGCACAGCATTAATATTCTCCGCATTATGGCCTATTCTTGGTCTGCGAGCCTTATCTCGTGTTGGGCCAGTCTTTTCGATGCATGCGGCTTGGCGTCGAATTGTTGGACCAGTCGATGTCGAACAGTGGATAAACCTTCGACGAAATTCACAGTCAGTCATATTTCCTTAAACCCCAGGTGGCGCAAAGAACCATCTTTCTCGGTCTTCAGATAGATACTCGTATTTCACCTGCGGCCACGTTTCTCTCTGAGTTGCTGAGGTGCACCCTGAGGATGTTGGCATTTGGCTTCCTCAGCATGTGACCAATCCAACGTCGTTTTCATTTTCTTATCTCTATATCCGACAGCTTCTGATTCGTTTTACGCAAAAGATTCTAGTTAGATATAATTTGCGGCCAGCGAATCTTTACAATGTATAGCAGACAGCGATGTGATGTTTGCTGAGACTTTCTAGGTCTCACAGGGATACTATAGCATGGATTTAACGTAGGATATTTGACTGGATCTCCAAATAAAGGACATGATACCAAAGCTTTATTTATTCTGCTTTTAACATCTATGATAGGTCTGTTCCCCCATCAGATGCTACAAAACTACCCAGGTAGTTCAACTGATCGACCACCTCAATTGGCGTCTGGTTCAGAATGGTACGCTAATGTGTGGAGTGGCCCATGTTCATTTTTTATCTTTTTGCCGTTGGTCCTTAGACCGACTTATTCTCCCTTCACCTGCAGTGATTGACATATCTCGTCTATCCCACTGATGGTACTTGCCAGGAAACAGATATTATTGGTATAGTACAAGTGGTCTGCATTGGATGCCATGTCTCTCAGATACACTTACGTTGGCAGTTAGTGCATCGTCTATCGCCAGTAGAAGGAGGATTGGCTACAGAATATCCCCTGTCTCACTTCCTGTTGCACTTCGAAAGAGTCAGAGAGCTGTCAATTGTGTAGAACGAAATACCTTGTGTTATTGCAGGAAGCCTTTAGCAAATATTTCTGGGGGATTCCTCTTCTAACAAGATATCTCCAGATGCATACTCGATTTACACCTTTCGAAATCCACGAACATGAGGTAAAGCAATGACTTGAACTCTGCTGATTGCTCGAGAATCATACGCAAGGTGTTAATATGGTCGACGCACCCTAAAAGAGTAACCAAAATCCAATTGAAATTTAATCGGATGAACAAACTCACAAAAAGAACATAGGTACATGTAGATGGTTATGAGAACTTTTAACAATATAAAATCTGTGGCCATTCATCTTCCATGCAAACGTCTGAATATAAGCACTTAGAGCAGACATTTATTTAACAAGGCGATATTGGATTTTAATCATAAATGCCTTCATATGATTGAATGAAATATCTGACAGAGATACTTTTTGTCTGAAACAAAAAAATTCTTTCCTCACATTGTGTACGACTATGTAGGTATGAACCAGTAAATAAGTACCATTGGACTCATATCTGTCAAGACTTGTCACTATTAGAGCTCGAAGCCAATTTTTCTTCTTCAAAATTAATGAATTTGGAAAAGTTCAGAATGAATTCATAAGAATTCGGAGAATAAGATACAATGGGAGAAATAAAAATGAAGTCTACTTCCACCGGATGGTGGGGTCATGACTTCATTTTTTTTTTCTGCAAACCTGTGTTAGGTATAACCTTAGATATCAAGGAATCAAAAGCCGGGCTTATAGCCTTATTTAGAAATAGAATTTAAATAGAGAGCCTCCTATGGACTACCGAAACAGCTCTACGTTTGGGCGGAATACTGTAAAGGCTGGAGTGCCTCAATACTATTTATTCTTCCGCTTATATCATGTACATGAATGGAAACATGTCACATCTGCTACAAAATTCACTAGGGAGTACAGGAAGCAAACTTGAATTGAATACGACAGGAGAGGAATAATCAAATTCAAGAGGACCATGCATATTCTTATATATCTGACAGAAGTTTGGCTATATTTGGTTTGGTTAAGGTAGCTGCTTGCACTTGTGTATAGATACACTTAGACCTAAGGTCAATTGGGATACCGCTTATAGTTCTGTGAAACCGGTTACAGTTCTGATTGCGTAGAACCTATATACAGACGAGAGCTTCCTTTTTGTTTTCTTTGTTGTGAGTGTCCCCGTCCAGACAAGACAGGGATAGAGTACAGATCCTCCTGGCATATCTAGGGCCATCGATGTTTGGCATCTGTGATTCCTTTTTTACTTGAATACTCGACGTGCGTTTTGAAGTCCAGCCTGTTTTGGAGCATTACTCTTAAGTATTTTTAATGCTTCTATAGTTGAATACTGGTTCCCAACCCAGAAATTTGCGTATTCCACTGACTTTCGGCTGGTTATTAGGACAGCCTCAGTCTTGTGGTCAGCTAGCTCTAGACCGTCACTCTCTAGCCAATTTTTGATCTTGGCGAATTCTTCATCCGTGGCTGACCATATCTCGTGGATGTGTTTGACCACAGTAACCGCGGCGATATCATCGAGACGGCTGATGACCGACCGACGTTAAGGTGACCAACTACTTGTGGCAGCATTAGTCACAGGACTCCGCCATATATTGAAAGCATTGTTTACGATACAATGTTCTTCCATTGTAACTCTATCTTTTCCCCTAACCATCACGGATTTCTTAAGGGAAGGTCAAAAACTACTAATTTAATGGAATTCGTATCTAGCACTCTGTGTGCATTAGAGGATGGAAAAGAAGTTGATGTAATTGCCACAGATTTTAGTAAGGCCTTCGATAAAATCTCGCACAGAATCATTATTTTAAACTCAAATCCCTTGGCTTCCAACTGAGTTTCATTGGGTGGATTAAATTCTACCTTGAGGAACGCCAATACAAAATACTATTTAGATCGGCTGTATCCAACCCCATTTAAGCCACTTCTGGGGTCCCTCAAGGTAGCCATCTTGGTCCCCTTATTTTCATTTTGTCAATTAACGACGTTGACTTCATCATCAAAGACTCTTATCTATCCATCTACGCTGATGACATGAAAAACTTCAGGCACATATTAAACCCCGCCGACTCTTGCCCACTTCAAGCTGACTTGAACAACTTTTCAACCTGGTGTCAAAAAAATTTTCTTGAGCTCAACGTCAACAAATGTCAAGCTATTACATATTTCTACGGTAGAACGTGATTTTCTGAAACCATACTGGTCATCTAACAGAGCTCCTTAGTCATCTGCCACCGCGATCAGTCTACCATATATGATGTGTTCTAGGATCTAGCAGGTATATTGGCCGATACGACAAAGGTTCCCGGGTGGTTTGTTTCCTTTGGATAGCAAAACCAGATGTTGAAGTTTCCATTGTTCAGGGAAAATCTCCTCCTCAAGGCACCTTAACATCGTTGCTATACTAATGTCCGGTCTCTTTTGTGCGGTCTCTTTAACCGCCATATTTGGGACTCCGTTGAGTCTAGGAGCTTTATTTTCGCCTAACTTCCTCCATGCGTCATGCAGTTCATCCAGCGTGATTGCCGGGATGTGTTTCGTGATGGTCTTCCTCCTGATAGTGCACAAAGTAGGAGGTGCTCCACTATTGTCTTCAGCTTTGTTGGGAAGGATATTTGAAGGGACTTACTTCAGTTTCTTCATCACCATCCTTTATGCGATCCCACAGGGGTCTAGATCTGCTTCGTTACAGAGTCGTCTGAAGCATCTTGCTTTGCTCTCTTTGATGATCCTAAATGGTAACTAAATGTTCCTGAAACACTGGTCGTCCCCTAGATCGCTGGGACCTGCGGCGGGCAAGAGGATTATGACTTTTCGTTCCACCAGTAACAAGGTCCACTCCTTCTGCTACTTCTAGGTATTATTGCATCGCATGCTGTGGTGATTGTTTGGGTCATTTGGTGCGATAGTGTCCCTGCTGAGTAAAGAGTCGGTGTTCAGCTTTGTCAAAGGATGTATCTTTCCACTTCGGCCCTGTCAGTTTGGGGCGCTGCCTGGGCTTCTCTTTGTCACGTTGAATATAATCGCCTGGTGGTCGCTATGCGTATATTCCTCGAGTTACTCATAAAGATAACGTCTATGATGGATCCCTGGCATGCTTTGCGGGACGTGTTTTTTGCACCATTATTCTCCAGGCCTTTGTCAAATGATGCGAATGCTTCAAGGAGAGCTCGCCCCTTTATATTCGTAGTTTAAATGTGTTACGAGTATATCTCAACAAACGTATGTACTAAGGGAACACTGCATATGTACCCGTATTTAAATTAAGGGTAAAACTTTATTTTACAAACACTTCTTGGTTTCGAATAGTTCAACAGTGAATTTATCGAAAGTCAAGTTACTATAAATAGTACCTGGACCGGGTTGACTTTGAAGCCATCAAATTTACTGAGCTCAGTTCCACATGCCAAACATTTAAAGTTTTTCTTGCATACACCTTAAGTTGCGCCTCTCAATGTTGCTAAACTCTAAAATAGTTCACATGATTTTCGTGTCCTATCTGAGATACACACTATGCGTACTATAAACTAACCACCCATCCAGCTGTTTATCACTCAACTATTTGCTAACTACCCAAACCAACAATCCCATGCCAATATAAAGCCAAATCTCCATGCTACCAACACATCAAAAACTATTTCGTTAAAATTAATTTTGTCTCGCAAGCTGTGCAGATGATAACATGACACAAGTTGACAAAATTTACATATGGCAAGTATCGATTTCGTGCACTGGATCAACCGCCTACCCTCCACTACTACTACCCGATAAATTACAACCACGACTAGTGCTGTGTTTGACCCTAACAAAATATGTTTTTGTCCACACTCAGTGGAATGAAACAGGAAGGCAACTACTATAATATTTTGGTTTTGGTGTCGTGGACAGTTGTCCATGAAAAGTGTGTCCTTGTGCCTTTTGTTTAATTTACGAGTAGTAGCACACTACTCCGCTATTTGCTACAAGTTTTATGCATAAAATAACAGTGAACCCTTTTTTCTGCAGTCTTTCGTGTTTAAAGTTTTTTTTTTTTTTTGTGTTTTTTTATAGTCATACACAATTATTTTGGTTTAAAGGTTTTGATTTACTTGGTGAGGTGGAAATAAGAGGAGCTTTTTACGCAGCCTAATGATAAAGAGTTATTGGAATTTCACATCCCTGCCATATGACATCTGTCAAATCCATCTGCCATCCCTAGTGACAGATTGTTAGCTGTTGCCTTGCCATTTTACAATATGGATCGTTTAACTATCGCTCAGCGCATTGAAAATCGTTGTATTTTACTACAAAGTCTGTAATATCTGTGCAACGCAATTTAAGGACAAATTTTTCTAACAAAATCTTCTTCAGCGACGAGGCCTATTTTTCGCTCCTAAAAAAACGCCACTGTTACGGTTAATTCTCTGCACTAAGATCAAATGCGCAGAGAACAACTTTTTTGAGCCTGAGATAGTAGACATTGATGTGAGCCATAGGTGGTTCCAATAGGACGGGGATATGTGCCACACAACACAGTCAGATTTGACTCTATTGTACGAAAAGTTTTCCGATCTTTTAATTTCGAAATTTAGCGACATCAATTGGCCACTAGCATCGTGTGATCTGCCTTCTATACTAAAGATCGTGTCTATGCAGACAATTTTTGAAGGATTTAAATACCAATATCCGTGACGTTACAGCTGCACTATAGCCAGAAATGTGCCGAAAATCAATCGAAAATGACCTCACAAGAATCGAAGTTTGCAAAAACTCCCGTGGCGGCCATTTAACCGATGCTGTATTCCATACATAATAGCAGAGTCCAAAGGCCCATATTCCAATCTAAACAAATAAGGATCAGTGTTTGTTGGATTCTTTTACATTCAGTAGCAATCTAGAAAGCAGTTACGAATATTTACGTATGTTTTCTAATTTCAAAACTTTGATAAAAAGAAGTCGTATCTAACGTGTTTTCTAATTATTATGATGTAAAAAAGAAGCAACGAACATTTTTGTATCTGTCGTGATTTCAATCACAATGACATTATTGGAAATAGATGTTATAATGATGATGAAGATAAAGTCTGTACCGCTCTAAAATGTGAAATTCGGCGTGACTTTAAGTTCAGCTATGACGTAGAAGGTGATGCTCCAACTGAGAATTGCTGCTACTGTTGGATGCGGTATTTTTAAGTGTCAACATCATCAGCTCTTCAAACAAAACTGTCAACTGCGCAGACAAACTTTAGGTTATAATACAAAGTACTAAGATAGATGTTTTTAGTACCCCGGAATATCTAACGAAGTTGCAAAGGTTTGCATACGACATTCGCGGTGTTCTTGCTACATACTTGTATGCAGCAGCTGAAGAATCTATCGCTATTACAATAATTTCAAAAGTTTTTCGATGAAGAGGTACCGAATTTTGTTGCTGAATGCACGCCGCCTCGTACTCAATATGTACTTCGAACCAAACAATACAAAGATGCATTTGCCTGTACCCCTTAAAAGCTTTCTGTGCATTTTTCTGCAGAAGGATGGATCTGTTCAAGAAGGTAGATATGTACAATTTTCGACCACAATTATGGGTTCAACTATTTGTGCAGGACTCAAATGAACAAAATTCTTTTAGGGTATACATTATTATATCTCAAAATAGGTAAACGGTTTTAAGAAAAAGGAACAGGAGTAAGGTATCAACCGATGTAGTGTATAATAAAACAAAACTTCAAACGTCATTAACTTATCATAAAATCTACAATAAAAAGGAAATAATTTGGTTTGTTTTACAAAATTTTCCCAAAAAACTGCAATGCAGGTATTTTTTGTGAAAACAAAGATTTGTTTTCTAACTATAAAGCAAGTTGCGTCTTGCCAGTTAGTCTTGAAACTTCAATAATTAAAATTAACCGATAAAGAGTCCAAAAAAGAACCTCAGGTGGATAGAAACAAAGACAAAAGTTTAACGTTTTAACATAATAACCTTCATAAGGACAGGCATACAGGGGGTCCCATTGCAGACAAGCTTAAAATATTGCAGTCGACCGTGCAAGATACAATCGTCGCCCTTTTTAATCTGCGATCTTCCCCATTCTCAAAAAAGGTGACCCCAATTCTAGCTGGTAGTCTCATTAAACGTTTTCAAGTCTGGATATCCCAAAATCACTTGCTATCTGAGTTTTAGACTGGTTTTCGAGCAAATACTCAACAACGGACCAAATTTTGATACTCATAACGGTTGCGCAGAACTACATTAGAAGCAAGAACAAATTGTATGCTAAGAGGGTCCCTGAAAATTAACACAAATTGTGTTGTCACCTTAAATTTAATTTTTGTTTTGTCAAGAATCATCTTTCAAAAGAACGCACCCAAATTTTTAGACAGATCTGTCAAATAGTTTTGTTGTGGCAGCCATTTTATATAGACGCCTACTAGCGTTTTCGTTAAAATGGAAAAAAGTGAATTTCGAGTGCTCATTGAACACTATTTTCGGCGAGAAAAAACTAAACAAAAGCTTGACAAATATTATGGGGACTCTTCACCATCAAATTGGAACCATTCACCACTGGTTAACTCAATTTCGGTGCGGTCGTTCAAGCACAAGTGACGCCGAACGTTCTGGTCGCCCAATTGAGGTCACCACACTAGAAATGGTTGACAAAATCCATGGTTAATGGACGATCGGTGACTGAAAGTGCGCGAGCTTGAAGAGGCCACAGGCTTACCACATGGCTCAGTGATTTCGATTTTACATAAACATTTGGACATGAAAAAGCTTTCCGCAAGATGGGTGCCGCATTTGCTCACAATCGACAACAATCGCATTCGTTTGACAACTTCAAAGGTGTGTTTGACGATGTCCCAGAAAAATTCGGCTAAATTTTTGCGCCGTTTCGTAACCGTGGATGAAACCTGAAACCAAAGAACAGTCAAAACAATGGACTTCTCCTGATGAATCGAAGCCGAAGAAGGCCATGGCGGGTTTGTCAGAAAACAAGATCATGGCGACAGTGTTTTGGGATGCGCGCGGTGTATTTCACATCGATTACCTTGAAAATGATTAAACGATCACCGGCGCATATTACGCAGAGCTGCTGGATCGTTTCCAAGCCGATTTGAAGCAAAAACGGCCGCATTTGGCGAAGAAAAAAGTTATTTTTCACCAGGACAACGCACCGGCGCACAAGTCCGCAGTCGCAATGGCAAAACTGCATGAGTTAGGCTACGAACCCTATAGCCCCCTGCGACTATTTCTTGTTTCCAAACATGAAGAAATGGCTCGGACGTAAGAGATTTGGGTCGAATGAAGATGCCATTGCTGAAACAAACGCTTATTTTGAATGGCTCGAAAAATCGTATTATTTGGAGGGCTAAAAGGGGACTATGTTAAAAAATAAAATGTTTTTATATCGAAAAGAGTGTTCCTTATTTCATTTTTCAGGGACTTATTGACCCACCCTCGTATCTTCGTGGACTTCAAGGCGGCTCAAGAAACTTTTCTACACACTATACAACCGTGGCCATCCCAGAAAATATGGAAAACTGACTGAAAAGATACATGAAAATGCGTCTTCAGCCATTTGTAATGGAAAAAAACTGTCAGACTTCTTCAAACCTTAACGGGAGTAATAGGTATCCAACTATAGCCCACAATCATTTGTGATGTTTATTGATGACATAAGAGAAGCTCTGTGTGGAAGTATTACAATTGATAGAAGTCCCATCAAAGCTCGGCTATATGCAGATAATTTAGTACTGCTTGCGGACTCTCGGGAGTGTTTGCAGAGAATGATAAAGAGCCTGCAAAAATACTGCGGAGAATGGAGAATAAGAGTTAATATAGCTCCTAGGCAGGAAGGTATGCGAGAAATGAAAATGTTTTTTGCTGGCAAAGAGCTAGAAATAGTTAAATTGTACAAATATCAATACCACCAACAACAGAATCTCACAACAGCTAAGACAGCCATTAGTGCGGCTTGCAATAACTATGTGGAAGATAAACACATATCCTTGATAGTAAAATATCAGATATTCCAAGTTGTTTCTAAATCAGTCCTGCTGAAAACGACAAAAAGGCGTTTAACTGACGCATATCTTCATGGTCGAGTAGCAGTACGAAAACTTTGCTTCTATACCTTGCTCAGAACAAAGTCAAGCTGCTAGATTATGGAAAAGAGCAACAGTATTCGACAACCGACTGGTCGAAAGTCTTCTGGACGGACTAGTCGAAATTTGAAGTTTTTGGACAAAAAATGAGAGTTTACATTTGGCAGTCCCAACAATTAAGCATGGCGATGGTTCAATAATGGTCAGGAGATGTTTCTCTTCCACCGGTATTGGAGACCCCATCCACATCGATGGATTATGATTAAAAAGAAGTACAGGCAAATATTGGAAGAACACACCTTACCATCCCTTACCCTGGTCACATTACTCCAAGATAATGATCCGAAATATTATTGAAAACTTTACCGAGGATAAGTGGACCAAGAAGAATAAGAAGGAACACTGAAAAATATGAAATGGGTTGCCCAATCATTCGACCTCAACCCATAGAGCTTTGGATGAACTTAATCCAGAAGTTCAAAGACAGTGTCCAATATCGAAAGGCAAACTTTGGGAAATCTTTCAAGAAGCCTAAACAAATATTGGAAACTATTAAGAAACAAACTCTATTTTATTACCGAAGTCCTTTCATTTGTTAGCTTCAATTAATTTGTTCATTTGACTATAAATATAAAAAAAAATTTATATCAATTTCTCTGACAGAATGTACTCGTATTGTCTGCCGGCAGTGTATGTTACATTTCAATAGCCTAGTCCATACATAGTCGCTTCGTGTTTTGACTAATTCATTTTAATGTCCCCTTAATAGTTTGCAAAGGAAAAGTCAATCTCTGAGAAAGACTTCAAAGTTGCTATTACCTCAGTTGTGCTATTGACCTTCGATGAAGGACTAGAATATAGGGGATAATGGTGAAGTAGTCTCAAGACCCATTAAGCTGCATCACAGCAGTGGGTTCACAGCCGTAACAATGTTAGTAACTTATTTATATGGGGTATGGCAGTATCTTCTGAAAGTGATTGGGCAACAGCTTATCTGAAAGCCCCATTTGAGTTTATCGATGCAAAGCCATTCTTGATGCAAATAAATGCCTAAAGAGTTAGACTTCAAAATAGCGAAATACTTGGACCTTATTTTGGATAGGAAACTACTAGTAAACTGGAAAGCCAATTTACTAGAACGTATTGAAAAGCTAGTATTACTCTCTACTTCTGTAAAAAGGCCATCGAAAAGAGCTGGGATATGCAACCCCGTACCACTGTCTGGCTGTAAGTGTACATTGTCAGGCCTATACTTATGTATGGCGTGATCGTTTGGCGGATGGCTTTGTAAAATGCCGTAAATCTTAAATTTTTAGGGAAAGCGCAGCGATCTGCTAGCATGTGCATAAGCGGTACACTCAGAACTACTCCCTCCGCAGCATTAGATGTAATGTTTCATCTGTTGCCTCTTGATATTCTTGGCAGACAGATGGCCAAGAGTGCAGCCATCCATCTAAAAGACTCATCTGTGTGGTCCAACTTAATTCATAAAGTTTATCATACGAAAATACCGACTACACCCCACCGAAACTAAAATTTTATACTAACTTCCGGGCATCAATACCCACCCGTAGTGAGTGGGAACATGTTGCCAATAATGATGGGAGTTCTTTTCACTTCTACACATACGGTTCTAAAAATGGAAATAGGGTGGGTGGAGGTGTTTTTTCCGGAAAGCTCAGTTTGGAGCATCTTCTTCCGTCTCCTAGAAATAATAGCGATTAAGGAAGAACTTTCCAGGCTGAAGTGTAATGTATCTAGTATCTGTTCGGGATAGTAGCATTTACACGGATAGCCAAGCTGCAATAAAGTCCTGGTCTCTTGCTCACTCACTTCAAAGGCCACTCATCTGTCACGAAGATGACGAAGTAATTAAATATTCACCTATGCTGAGTGTCATGCCACATAGACATACCGGGTAACTGCAAAGCTGATGAGCTCGCTAGAAAAGGCACAAACCTCAGAATTATGCCAGAAAGGCAAATTGATGTATGTCTCGCGCTACGTGTAAACATTTACTCATTCTGAATGCAATCAAAAAAGTCAATCACAGTTAGGATACTCTTACTTCTTTGCAGAGTCTCTAGACTTTAAAGTTGCAGCTCTTGTAAACAGCATGCTTTCAACCCACTTATTTCAAGTTTTTCTCTAAACAACGGCCTACCGTAGGGATCAGTGTTGGCTCAATTACTTTACAACCGCCTACATAGGCGATTTGTAAAGTACTGCATCTAGGAAATTTGGGTACGCCGACTACCTGTATCTGGGCACGCTGAGCAAGGATATAATGTCTCCGAAGACAACCCTCTCTGCTGGTTTAGCAACCCTGGGAGATTATTTTCAGACGTGGAGACTATGTTTCAAAATCAGTAAAGCCGAATCAGCTTGTTTTCGCCTTAGTAGCCACCTGCCTAACAACCAGCTCAATGCAACTTAATTACAATACTGACTCTAAGTATTTGAGGGTAACGCTTGACTGCACTCTGAATTTCTACAAACACCTCACGTATATGATTAAAAAACTGAAGACCAGAAACAACATTATACAGAAGCTTGCTGGCTCATCATGGGGTGCATCCGCAACCAGACTTATAGTCTACTCGTCTGTCGAATATGCCGCAACTGTTTGGCTGAAGAGGGCACATGCTATAAAAGTTGACAATCGGCTAAATTCAACAATGCAGACGATAATTGGCGCCATCAGGTCAACATAGTAGTTTCGTAAACTCAGCAACACAGATGCTACCGAGTTACAGCGAAATAAAGTCTTGATGCATGAACACACTAAGAACTACTTCAACGCCAGCCTCCCTATTCACGATGACGTCACTTCAAGCCAATTTACCAGACTACGGTCAAAAAAATCGCCACTGAAGAAGGCCGAACACCTCCTAGCTTTAAATTTTGTAGTTACCAATGCTTGACAAAATGTATGGAATAATTCACCTCTCTATAACCCAGCTCTAAGGACCCTGCAAACGAAGTGCCTGGCTTCAATTTTCGCAAGAAATTTTGAGTCACGCTCAACAGCATCCGGACTAACCATGGTCACAGCGGTAGTAACCTCTTTAAATGGGGAAAGATATCGTCGCCAGAGTGTGACGGAGGTACACCGTACTAGACAATGCACCACATTTTAACTGAATGCGAAACTTACCTGGGAAGAGAAGAAGCAATTAATTGGCGCAACAATCTTGACCTTAACCTTTACAAGTAAGTCTCCTTAATAATTTCAATTGTTTCTTGAATTATTTATATGTTGCATAGATTTTCTCCTTTTGTTTGTGTGTTCACTGCTCTGAAGCACAAAATGAACAATACTCCTCAATTTTCAGTGTGCGTTCCGATGATTTTGATGACTTTCGAGAATGCTTATGAATGGTTCTCTTAAATCAACCCCTAGAAGCAATTACATATCATCTTACACAGAGTTAAGTGTGCTCAATCATTTACGAGTAATGCTTACCAAAAACTATCCAAACGTAAACCCTCTCATAAATACTTTCGCTCGAACCTCAAACAGAATAACTTCAATTTAATATACTCGTACATATCTCTTTATAAAATGTTCTTACTCTGTTACCTCTTATCCTTTACAAAATTTCACATTTCAAAGACTCACCATAATGGATGCAATATACGTATCATACGTCAGTGCCTTCATCACAAGAAAGTTATTGATTTGCATTTTCAAATTGATAAGAGTGATTTTGCCCACAGGTAAGACCGGGTTAAGATGAGGAGATATGTTAACCTATGCTGAAGTTGTGGCATACAGATACAGTAAATACAACAATTTAAACTATTTTGTAGTCTACTTTCAAAAGCAGAAATCAATTGGATATGTGCCTTGGTTGTGGTTGCATTATGCATGTGAAATCAAACTGTTGCAAGGCATAGAGATACGAGTACGAGTGAAGTTCAATGTAATGAAATTCAAAGCAATACCCCCTTACTTCTTCCCAAATGGAATAACCCTCTTCATTCGGTTTGGCATGCCAATCATTTCAAATGTCGAACAAAAGAAATTGGTAAACCTGTGCGAATCATATGTGGAGGGTTTAAAATGTCGATTATGTGCCTTGGTTTGATAGGACAAGGAATGAAATATTGATAAGCAATTCTTATCTTAGCCAAGGATTTTCACATTCACCCCAAAGGAAGGGAAAGTTTACATTTTTTTTTTTTTGTAGAAGTTTACAATCATTTATCATATTGAACGAATATGGATAGGTTCATCTGTATAGAAAGAATGGCGTAACTTTTAACTTTCTTTTGGGAAATATTCAATTTGAAAGGATTATCGCAAGGGAATTGAGATGAGAAACTTTTAAAGTGAGTTTTTTTTTTGTTTCCGTTGTATGTTGCAAATTGTACGAGTAGATGATATCTGCTGATTTTCTTTATACAACATCCAGGGTATGTTAAGTTTGAAACATAGTTTGTAAATAGAGAAATATTAATGATAGACCCTTAACTACTTCTTGGGCCTCTTAACTACTTGAGCCCTTTAACTACTTCTTGGGCCTTAAATTTTGAGCTAGGAACATAAAATTTGGTTATTAGCATTCTGTTTATAATTGAATTGTGTTTCTCACTATCAGTATAGCAGTATCATCTTCAAATGTTGCCATGGTTATGTTTTCGCTCATCTGTATTTTGTGAATAACAAATAAAGGGTAGGTTCCAGCATACTTCCCTGTGGCACACCACCTTTGATTTCTTTTACTTCTGAAAACTCATTCTCTTGCTTAAACAGAAACAAAAGTTATGTAGGATTCTAGAATGGTGCAAAATTGTCTAGGCAGGCATCTATTCAATTTAGCTATAACTCCTTTGTGCTATACCCTATCAAAGGCTTGAGCTACGTTCAGAAATACTGTACGAGTAGTGCAGTAGCATTTTTTATTTTGTCTGTTATTCTGTGAAATTTATCCATCGTAGAATGCCTGTTTCCGAATCTGAATTGAAGGAATTTTTCCTCCTTTTAAGTAGGAGTTTTTGAAATAAAGGGTGGTTAAGTTTTAAGGGCCGATGTTGATTTTGAATAAAACACAAATTATTTAGGAAATTACTGTCATTTCTTTTTATTATGATAATATTGGTATGGTTCTTATGTATGGAACAAAATATCGGCCAAATGGCCGCCGCGACCTAGGCGGCACACCTCCATCCGATGGTCCAAATTTTCGATGACGCTGAGGCATAATTGAGGTTCTATGCCGTTAATGTGCCAAATTATCTCATCCTTTAGCCCTTGAATTGTTGCTGGCTTATCGACGTACACCTTTTGTTTCACATAACCCCAAAGAAAGAAGTCCAACGGTGTCAAATCACATGATCTTGGCGGCCAATTGACATCGCCACCACGTGAGATAACACGGCCAATGAATTTGTCGCGCAAAAGAGCCATTGTTTCGTTAGCTGTGTGGCAAGTGGCACCATCCTGTTGAAACCACATATCGTCCACATCCATATCTTCCAATTCGGGCCATAAAAAGTTCGTTATCATCTCACGATAGCGAACACCATTCACAGTATCTGCCTGACCGGTCTCATTTTGGAAAAAATACGGCCCGATGATGCGGCCAGCCCATAAACCACACCAAACAGTCACTCTTTGTGGGTGCATTGGTTTTTCGACAATCACTCTTGGATTATCATTCGCCCAAATGCTTATTGACGAATCCACTTAGGTGAAAATGTGCCTCATCACTGAAGATGATTTTCTTCGAAAATTGATCATCCACTGTTGCCATTTCTTGCCACCATTGTGACCATTGACGACGCTTGAAATGGTCAAGAGGCTTTAGTTCTTGAGTCAATTGCACCTTGTAAGTGCGTAAATGCAAGTCTTTATGCATAATGTTCATCAACGACGAGCGTGAGAGGTGCAATTGTTGGGCACGACGACGAGTTGAGGTGGACGGCTCTTCAGCCACACTATCGCGAACAGCAGCAATATTTTCTGCAGTACGAGCTGCACGAGCATGCACTGGTGTTTTCACATCTCCTACAGACCCGGTTTGCACAAATTTTTGCACGATTTTTCCGATTGTAGGCACATTTGGACGATTAAATTGACCGAAAGAATCACGAAATGCACGATATGCATTTTGATTTGAAAGCCCATTTTCATAATAAGCCTGAATAACTTTAACGCGTTGCTCGATTGTGTATCTTTCCATGGTTCAAATTGAGTTAGTCTGAAATTGAGAAATGTCAAATGAAATGCAGAAAAAAACTTGACGTTCATATTCAACATCGGCCCTTAAAATTTAACCACCCTTTAGTTTAGGTTTACCAGGCATCGGTATCACAATTACCTCGGCTATTTTTCAGGTCTGAGGTACGTATTTTAAAAGAAAAGCTGCATTGATAATCTGTCCAATTCTGATTATGGCTTTATTCGGTAGCTGTTTCAGAATCTGACCGGAAATTAAATGAAATCCTGGAGCGTTTTAGTTTTGATGCTTGTTTTTATATCCTTTGCTATTTCTTTGTAAGTAACCGTCGAATGGCCTCTTCTCCTTATTTATAATCACCATAATTTCAGCTTACAGTTCTTCGTACGGCTTAAAGCTTTCTTCAAAATGATCAGCAAACACGGCTGCTTTTTGTTGATTATTTTAAGCCCAACGGTGGGATATGAGTTGTTGATCTTTTTAAAGTATCTTTGTTGCCATCCATAGTGAGTACTCGGTGCTTGCAGTTTTGTATCAAATCGTTTTTGTGGTGAATAATTTCTTTTTGAAGTTTGCTGTTTAGGTAGCTGAATCTTATTTTATCAGTTGGAGCAACAGTCTAGTCTGTTGCCATCGTTTTCATGCTTTTAATTTTTATTTGATTATGTCGCGTATTATTTGAAGATACGTGCTTCCCTTCTGTCTTCCTCAAATCAGGAGTTGCAAACCATGCCGATTTTTGAATGACGTAACTCAATACTCGTAGTTGTACAATATATTCGAGGTCATTGATGGTTATAATTTTTGAGATTTCATTTAAAGTACTGCCAATCTGTTAGTTTGTTAACCAGATGTACGTTGTTTTCCTCGATATCAATTCTTTTATTGATTTTCAATACACCGATATGAAAATCATTAGAATTGGCTAGAGTGAGGGCAGATGGATGGTTTTCCAAAAACCGTTTTTCAATGAATAATTCGACAAATACTGGACGGATTATGTTGAAATTTTGTCCCAAGCATGAGAAAGCGCTATACTAAAACCTTGAAAATTTTGACTAAATTCAACCGAACCATTTCCACACACTCTGTCGAAAACACGTTTTTTAAAAAGAATTCGAGTTTTGATTGTTTGCTCTCTACTTTGCTACGAAGAAATACTTATTTGTTATTAGCCATGCTACAAAAATCATCAGTCCTAAATTGTGATTAGTCAAGAAACCTTGTGAGATCATGTTTGTTGTAAATTTGGCACACTTTTTCGCTGGTTTTAGCCCGCATTTAGAAACACGAAATCAGAGCCCTCTTTAGGATAATAGATGAAATACCGAAACAGTAACTATTTAATAATATTCGTGTAACTAGCATATTTTGTGTAAGCTTCAAGTGACTCCCTGTTCATAGAAAGCAGACATATGTACTTAGACTAAAAGTCAATTTATTGTGATAACGCAAAGGTGTTGGAATTCCACAGACTTACCGTACAAATAGTCAGATCTGTATATGAAGCATTGGAGACATTCGAGCTTTTAAGAGTAGGGACACTATCAAGACCTCTTTTCATGCAATTTCTTCAAATTTTGTGCTTGAAACTCTCAAGCTGAAACATCAGAGACTTTTTTTTATAGAAAAATCCAACTACTTGGATACGCGGACCATATTGATATCATCGGTAGAATAAATAAAAACATACAGAAAATTTACAATACGTCTGAAACGAATCATATGATTCCAACTCATCCCTAATAAAATGGGTGTGGTGTTGTGAACTTTCTACTCAGAAAGTATTTCAGATAGATTTAGATGAGGAAAACTTTTCTCAGAAAAAAGTGGGCGTGGCTGTCACCACTTTGAATAGAAAATCATGAATTCTGAGGAAATATTCACAATAAGACTTAACCATCACTGTAAATAGCTGTAAGAAAGGAAAGCACAGTTTTTCTAGGAAATGCCCCCAAAAAGTGGGCGCAAGAAAATGACAACATCTATATATTTCGCTAAGCCATGTAAACATTCCAGGGAACTCTATGGCCGTGAAACTAGCAACGCGTGACACAAGCCTAACGATTCTACCGCAGAGGAGGAAACTTGTTCTCAAACTGAATGAAAACTGGTACTTAAGCCTGACGTAATCAGTAAAACTATGTACCATGTAACTAAACACATTTATTATAAACTGATTCAAAAGCACTTTATAAGATTGGTTTATATCTGGCACTCATCTGGTTATGACGGAGTATCTTCTATAGAGAGATACTCAATCTGGTAGAGTTTAGAAACCCCACTATTAAGGGCGTGTCCTTAGCTGGGGTAGCTCCCGTGACATACTAGTAAAAGATCTTTTAAAGTCACAGTGCTAGTCATGGGACAAGGTGAAGTTACATGAAAGAAAAAATAATAATAATTTCTGTGATTAACGACAAATGGTACTGAGTCTTTGAAGAGTTCAGCTTCAGATCGTCTGAGATTGAGTAAGCCGGGTAATTTAACCCTTGTGTCTACAGCCACAAAATTATACATAAACATACACCCAATATACCCGGGTGTCCCATACATTTTTGTATGTACATGGGAGTCGGTAGGAGTTGGTTGTGTTTCTGCCAATAGTGTCAGAATTGTTTGAAGTGTTTTCTTCTGTTACAACATTTGTTACGGCATTGGGATACAAAGACGCTTTAATTTTTCACGCAACGTATTTGAGAAAAAATATTTTTTTTAGTTATTTATATATTTATTAATTTTTAATTTATTTCTTTATTTATTTTTAAAGTAACTATTAATAAAAATAAAATAAAATTATATTATGGCTGATGGTCAATGATTAACTCCCCGGCAAATGAAAGGACTTAGCTTTGAAGGCAGAGAACAGTACATAAGCCAAAGATTGGAGGAACTTTTGGAAGCTGATAGTGAAGATGAGCAAGATACTTATGAACGTTCATTGGCAGACGAAGAGGGCGATGGTGAATACAATAATGTGAACGTAGAAGATTCAGATGCAGAGGGATTGCAGTTACCAGAATATGATCCTGCTAGTGAGACTGATTCGGACGAAGAATTGGAAGCAGCTCTAATTGAATCTTCTGCAAATAATTATACAGCTAGAGATGGTACAATTTGGTCAGACCAACCACCACAACCTCGCCGATTTTTGTCGCATAATATTCTTAGAAGCTCGAATACTAGACCAGCATGCATAACAAAAGATGTCAGTTGAAATGTGTGATATAATAATTCGCGAAACCAATAGAAAGCAACCCAGTGTTACGAACGTCAACACGATGAAAACCCAGCAAGACCACTTCGTATATGGAAACCTATTACTTCAACTGAATTTGACGCTTATCTGGGCATACTTTTGTTAGCTGGTGTAACACATTCTTATTATGTACATACAACTGATCTATGGAAAACTAACTCACATCCGTGCTTCAATGGGTCTCCAATGTTTTTGGGCTATCAGTCATTTTATCAAATTTGATAATGGAAATACGCGCCAGCATATCTGACATTTTCCTTATATTGAATAAAAACCTTCAGGATAACTATAAAGCAGGAGCCAACGTCACTGTTGATGAACAACTTTATCCTTAACGTGGTGGCACCGGATTCACTCAATATATACCTTCAAAACCGGTCAAGTTTGGTGGGTATGTGACGCTATTACTTCTTATCTAGTCAAAGGACAAATCTATTGCACCTTCTGGAGAAAGAGAAAAAAATTAAGGTGAACGTGTGGTCAAAGATTTGTGTTGCAATCTATTCCGTGGAAGTGCTCGAAACATCGTATGTGACAACTTTTTTACGGCACCTAGAACTCAAAATATATCAATCTGAAAATGAAAAACACACCCAGGTATAATGGAGACACAAAGGTTAAAAGATTGGATATCATTCAGCTTTATAGAATCGGTCTGCCTGCACTGACTACATTTCTAATACAGGGTGACCTGATAAGAAAGATAGAAAAAGAAATTTAAAAAACATCAACGGTGTGAGTTATTAAATTCAGATTCTTATTTTGAAGCCACATTCATGTCATTATGTACGGAATGGCACATCATTTAAATGGCCGCCTCGGCTTCGCTGGCAGAGCTTCAAGCGGTCGGTTCAATTTTTGATGACTCGGTCCAATATGTGCGGCGTTATTCCAGTAATAGCGTCACGAATGTTGACCTTGAGCTAGGTTAAAGTGGTTGACTTGTTAGCATAGACTTAGGACTTGATGTAACCATAGACAAAAAAAAAATCGAAATAAGGTCCGACGATGCCATAAACCGCACCAATCAGTCAATCTTTGTAGATGCATTGATACTTGATCGAACACTTGTGGATTGTGGTCGCTCCAATAATGGCAATTTTGCTTGTTGACATAGCCGCTGAACCAAAAATGAGTCTCGTCCGAAAAGGTGATTGAGGTCCAAAATCCGGATCTCCAGCCAACATTTCCAGCGTCCAATTAGCGAACTCAAGGCGTTGTCTATTGTCGTCCGGCTTCAATTCTTGCGTCAGCACAATCTTATATGGATGTACTCGTAGGCCCAAATCCAGACTCTCTGGCGATGCCCAATTGAGCTGATCGGCGCCGAATCGACATTTCTGAATCTTTACCAATACTGGCCACTACTGTTTCTGTCTGGTTGGTGGCTTGAGGTCCAAAAGAGTGCATTCACGCTCAAACTTCTCCACGGTGCGATGAACGTTCGGGAAGCGTCAAACAATGCATGATAAAATGGCAAACCTTACTGAATAATTTGACAGCTGGATATCATTGCTAACTTTGACAGCTGCTGAAACATAATAATTGGAAAAAACTATCATTGCTATCTGGTCACCCTATAGCATACGAGTATTCAAAACCCAATCCACAAACGCTGTGCGACTTCAGGTTGTCGACATTAAGCTTCCTCGAAATGATGTTGAGATGTGGGAACCTCGTTCTGCTTATAGCCATATAGTTTTCGCAAAACCAGACATCCACGTTAGCTTAATTCCACTGCAGTATCTTTGCCAGCTATTAAGTACACTCGCTTGTTATCCTAAAATAGGCTCAAAAAAAGCCCCATGCTTTGAAAAGTATTTTCGAAAATCAAAACTTTAAAGCGACGCTCTGAAAGACCTTTCCATTGCTCCTGTTTGATCGCCAGCAGGCTCATTTTGTGCTAATATCTCAATAAAGGACAATTTTAAAAATTCATCCATTCAACCTTTCCTCATATCACTCAACCAATGACGGAACAAACACCGCCAGAAACTTTATTCATTTTTTACAATACCATACCATACTCGTATCTCACTTTTACCTACACCTGCGTGAATTGTTTATTTATAAGAAAATTCGTTGGCACGTCTCCTGACAACATCCTTAAGACACACAACAGCAGGCTGGCATTTCAAGGTTTTGCCAGGCTATTGTTTGTTTATTGAATGGAGTCGGGTATATTGGCTAATTGATATGCTTCGAGGGTAGAACTGATAAGTTTATTGTATTGAATACCTGCCATATTGCGTGCGAGGCAATTTTCTTCTACCCTCCCCTGGGAGAGTCGGTTTTGGTTGGAATTTGTGGCACGAAATCTTCAGAGGTTTCCCTCACTTTTCGCTGATGTGGAAATGATGGCTTTTCCCAACCCTCATGACTTGAACAGAACTTGTTTATTGGTCCCGATTGGAATATTAGAGACTTTTTGGGTTTTGTTTACATTTTTGGGGTTCCGTGGTTTTGTTTGACGAAACAATAAAACTTTTGTTGACACAGAAGGGGGGAAGAGAAGCGAAAAGGTGTTTTTTAGTGAACACAGGCGGAAGTTCATTGATTTGAAAATTCAATTATTTTTGAAGAGAAGAGTACCTAATTGTTTTCGAGTTTTAGGATATTTACTCTGAGAAGAATGTTATAGGCATCAAAGATAAGGTTGTTCGCCGCTATAGTGGTCTAATAGAGTGGTAGATATTTCAGTTCAAATTTGAAGTGTAAGTCAGTTAGTCATTTCATAGTTAGAAATGAATAAAACTGCTGGAAAAAGTTGGAAGGGAAATAGCAATCTCTGACGGAAATAGTATTTTTTTTAAAGGTCTACAGCAAGAAGGATATTCAATAGAAATAGTTTTTGATTTTGTTTAAGTTAAAGACTAAGGACATTAAACTGTAGATTGTAGATTTTTGGTTGATCTGGTCAACTTATCACTGCCGTCACTACTGATCCTATTGTGATTTCCACTAATTTTAAAGCTCACTGAAGTTGCCAGAGTTGGTGATGAATTCGACTATGTTTTTGAGTGAGCTAGCTGATATGTTTTCTGCTTCAAGAATATACCTAAGTAACGATAGCGGTTTCTGATTAGACAGTCACAGTGACATAAGATATGTTCTGGTGATTCTTCTTAACTTGCGCTACCCCCACAGCCATGAGATTTTTGACTCGACAGCGGTCTATGAGGAATCCTGTGTCTATTCGAAGCTGACTCCTAGATAGCCATAGGAATTGTTCCGTTCTTTTGTGGGAGGTATTTGGCAAAAATGTTTTAGCTTGTCTATTACCTACAATTTCCATCCAGTAGTGATGCGCTTTTTCTTTTAGCAAGTTTTTGCCGTACTGACTTGTAATCCACAGAACGGTCTTCGAATCATGAAGCTTAATGTAAAGCTCATGTTCTGGGTTCACAGCCATTTCGTTCCCTTCATGACCGCTGTGTCCTATTACCCAAATGAGAGTCATACTAGTTTGGATGTTATTTCGTAAGCCCTATTTGCTAATAGAGCAGCCTGATAAGATATAAATGTTCTTATTTGTAATAAAGGGTATTTTTTAAGAGCTATAGGATTTGAAATTGAAATAAAATACACAAAAGTTGAGCAAATGAGCCAAAGTTTTATTTATTAGTTACATAACCCCCCCACTACGGGAACGTCTCAGTAACTGCATCCTGGAGGTCCAATTTTTATGAATGGTGTACTCGAAGTTGGCTTCCAAGGCGGCTTGGAATAATTGTTGGTTTGTCCGCATAGACCAACAACTTCAAATACCCCCACAGAAAATAGTCCAGCAGTGTCAAATCTCACGATTTTGGAGGCCAGTCCACAGGTCCATTTCTAGAGATAATGTTATCATCGAACTCTTTTTTCAATAACTAGATGGTTTCGTCGGTAGTATGGTATGTGACACCATCCTGTTGAAACCAAATGTCCTGTAGACCATGTTCATGTTTTTTTTGGAAACAAAAAATCTTTGATAATGTCTCTGCACCGGGTGCCATTATCGGTGACATTTCGATTTTCTTAATTTTTAATGTCAGCCCATAAACCGCACCAAATAGTGCATTTTTTGAGGTGCGCCGGTAGCTAATCATCTTTGGATTTTCTTCACTCCAAATCTGACAATTTTGCTTATTACCGAAGCCACTGAGACAGAAGTGAGCCTCATCAGTAAACAAAGTTTGACGGTAAAAAAGTGGATCGACTTCCATATGTTCAAACGCACAAACACTGAACTTACTTCTTCAGTTCTGACTTACTTTTAGTTATGTACTGTTTCCCCTTGTAGGTCCTAGGGTCTCTACTACTCCTACGCGCCATCGTGTACGGTTCTTGGCAATGAGATTCAGCTCCTCTACTGTTCTGCGCTATGTATTTCTAGGCCTACCCGTTCTTCTACCATTTTGTGTTAACGGATTCCATTACATCGCGTAGTTTGCTATGGAACTATTGCCTTTTCGAAGTGTATGACGAATTCACTGCCACTTCCGTCGTTAGATAGGCACAACCATCTGACCCGTTCTCTGGTAAAAATGTTCGTCAGAAATACGATTACGCCAAAAAACCCTTAAGATTGGCGTAGCGCTCTATAAACATTTTTTACTGAACACTGATTTTTGAAATAAATTTCCACAATTTGTAAACGCTGCTCGGATGTAAGTCTTTGCATGATGATTTGTCAGAGAATACTAAATAAAAAGATGGTGTCAGCTGTCAGATTAACAATCACTTGTCTGAGTGTTGCCATATTGAAAAAAAAATCTCTTAAAAAGACACTCTTTACAGATTTGTTTATATTTTTTCTGATGCATATGGCAATTATTTGGGCTTGGAATACGGAGTTACACTGAGGACATATGTCAGTTTATCTATTGCCATTGATAAGACGAGACAACAGTTTGCTCTAGCCTTGGGTCATTATCCACTAAAGAAATTCATCATCTAATATTAATGTAGCAATAAAACCTCACCCTCGCCGCTTTCACCACGTGCAAGGGACCAAGTTTTCACTTCCCCACTGTACTTAATAATAATAAATTATTTAAATTTAATTTGTGCACGTGGTGAGTTTATTAGGTATTTCATGATAAAATATTCCAAGAAATTTCCTTCTAACTTTAATAGTAGAGGGCACAGACTTTTGCAGAGTTACTTTCTTGCAAAAACTGCCATCAGGGTACGACACGGGCGATAAGCTGACACGCAAGCTGCGTGTATTGAATGGCACGCATTTCTTTTGAAATCCATCAAATTGAGATAAATTGTGTACATGTTTGAATTGCTAGTCGCGTGATATTAATTTAATAAGAAAATAAACTTTAAGGTGAATAAATAATGTGAGAGCATTCACAACTCTTATGTGTGACAGGTCGCTGTAATCGACTGCATACCTAACTTTATAAGAAGTTATGTTAGAAAACTCAACAAGTTCACAGCTGAAGTATAAATGATGAATAGAGAGACCTTAACTCGAGGGCATTGTACTGTGTATTTTAGAATGTACGTATCGGAGTTGGATGAGTTTGAAAAAAAAAAGAAATATATATATATTTAACGACGAAGTCACCCTACCATGGACGAATACGTCGGAAGCATACGTCTGTTATGGTGCGCATTTGTCTTCAATTGATGCGTACAGCAACTTAGCATATTTGGCAGGAGTGTATAACTATAGTTAGTGAAATGGTGAGACATACCGAATAGATAAACAGGCCTAATATTGTGGAGATTAGTATTGAAAAAAATCATTTGAAGCTGGTCGGGATGTTATGAATGAATGTTGCCAGATAATAACTGCTAAATGAAAAGTATGTCGGTAACGTCGCTTTTTCAATGACTGATGATTAATCAGTCTAAGACAGATCGCGAATGAACTTGCACTGCATAGCTTCGCTTCCCATTGGAAGCATACCATTGTATGCCTATACCATTAATGGGGCAACCATACTTGGCTGGAATACTCGAGAGGGGGTCCGACAAAGGTGAGATAGAGGGATTTTGTTAGGGTCAGAGAACTCTTTTGACCAGCGTTTCACAAAATCAAGTGCTCAGTTCACTCTACGAGTACTTATCGATGTGTGATAGAAAGTTAATTTCACTATCGGAGATTACACCCAAATCGCATACTGATGTGACACCCTGCAGAAGGCAAGAACCAGCGAGATAGGATTATGTACGTCTAAAGATTTTTATATTATCGACGGCTTCATAGATCAGACGATCGGAACTCCGGATGATATGTTAGGCATCATTTATTGTAAGGATGAAGATCAATGGTCTAAGGTGACTGCCTTGGGGGACCCCAGAGGTTGTTATGGCAGGGTACAATGCTGAAGATCTAAAATGAATATAGGATTGTCGGTCGACTAAGTATGCTTTGATCCATAAGGTGAACCGAGGTTGGAATCCAAGGGCTTTTAGCTTGAGAAAAATAAATTGAATTTTGTCAAAAGTTTTACTGAAATCTGTGGCTACTTCATTGCCATCTCCCAAAGTTTTCAGTGTACTAGACACAAATTCTGTTAAGTTGGTGATTACTGACCTACCTTTAAGGAATCCATGTTGTCTTGTGTTGATGATTGACTTGGAAATTTTCGTTCTCTAAATTTTATTCAAACTTGACAAAGGTTTAATAGAGTATCTCAAAAAGTGGGTCTCTCAATTATGCATGTCTGTCTGTCGCATATCTGCTTGCATGTATCTGCTTAAAGGATCAACATCAGACACAGAACATACTCATGCACTAATAAATATCCCTATTGGTGTAGTGAAAGAAAAGATAAATCTAAGGATGAAGGAACTGAACTTGGTAGTCAAGTAGTGATTGTATTATATTTCACAACCTATGGCCTCAATTGAATAAGGTTAGGTTAGGTTTGATGGGTTGACGTAGAGTATGAAACAAACTACGCCACACTTAGATCAGTATTTATCCATTGTGATGCCCAAGGAGTGAAGCTTCCCCTCTCGTTAACTCTATGGGTTCTTAAACCAACCCGATGCATTTATAAATTTAGTAATCTTATTTACCGATACATTTGAAAGTTCTTCTAAGTCTTGGAAATATTTCCCTAGTATTTGAATCTAAGTTGGTAGAGTCCAGGACAATGGGCACAGGAAGTGAGGTGTATCTAGATTGAGTATGATCTCTAATCCTGCATTTGGTGTGGTTCTCATAGTTCCTGTGACACCAATGGACGCCATTCTTTGTACTCTGGTTAGTATCTTGAGGTTTGTGCCCATACTAGGCTGCCGTATGTCAATATAGGACTCACAACTGCTGTGTAGAGCCAGAAAATGACTTTTGGTTTGGGCTCCCAAGTTTTTCCAAATATTCTGCTACAAGTATAGAGAGCTATCATAGCTTTCCTTGCACTCTCCCTTGTGTTTAGTCCCCAGTTTAGTTTCTGGTCTAGTATTAACCCTAGATATTTAGCTCTATCAGAAATTTTAAAAGGAGTGCCTTCAATGGAGGGAATTTTGAATTCCGGTATTTTCCTCTTATTAGTAAATAGTGTCAGCTCCGTTTTTAGTGGATTTATTGCGAGTCCACTTCTTTTAGTCCAGTTGCTGACTATCTTAAGGGCGCCTTCCATTTGGTCGCTTAGAGATGGAAGGAATTTACCCGTGGCCAGTAACGCCACATCGTCTACGTACGCTACGGTCTTAACCCCACTGAATCAATTGAATAAAGAAAGAACCAGAAGCTGTGGAGAAAAAAGAAATCCGCTTCTTGATAGGGTTACTGACAGGAGATTGAGCTATCAGCTCAAACTATTGTAAGAAGAAGATGATGAGGAAAAAATAGAGACCATCAAACACTGCCCAAATCTCCAGAAAAATCGCCTTCGTCATATGTGAAACACACTGTTTGGAGAACACTCTACAATAGTAAGAGAAATTAGTTTGTGAGTATTTACCATGGAGTATCTATCTAAATTTATGAAATACTTTGCAAGTTTCTGATCCCCAATATTCAAGACACTAACACAAATTCTCTTTCGCACCTATGACCAGTCATAAAGAAATTTCCAGGCAATGCATGTTGTCAATGTCATTAACATGTTCGTATAATACTCGTACTCAGTCGTAACCTTACACTCAATTGTTTAATAATTCAATTCCATCATCATTTCTGAAACGTGATTCTCAGCCAGTATTGAAGTGTTTTACTCTTGAAACGAAGAGTAGAATTTTGTTTTGCTTGAACATGACTTGCCCTAAGGGCATTACCCGTACCCACGGTAATGCTATACGGTGGTAAAGTGTGCAAAAAAAGGAGCCAAACACGTTCGCATGATAAGATTTGAAATTAAATTTCTCTATTGCTAAAAGGATTGAAAAGTCTCTCTAAAGAGTTAAGGTGGTTCTACATATTATAATCAGGAACCGCATACAAACCCATGTATGGTTCTTCATGTATATGCAATCTATAATGAAATTATGTCTATTTTTTTGTAATAAACCGATATCTGTTATCAGTAAGAGAGTCGCGATTCTCAAATAAGCTCATTGTTTCAAGAGCACGTGTAAAGTGCAACTCAGTGAATAAAACAGCTTTAAATATTTTTTTTTATAATAAATAGGTAAGATCCACTTAATAAAAAAATGTTTTCTAATGTACGAGTAGTTATTGTTCTGTTTTATTGTATTAAACTTTTTTTTTTGTTTTTGTAATAATTGTTGCCTTTTTTTGGGCTTTTTCTAGAGGACCATTGGTGACTGAGTTTTGTGGGTACATATTTGTTATTTTATAGAATGAATTCAAAGAGTTTTTACGGAAGCAATAAGCATGTAAATCCTATAGCTGGTGATGGCTTTCAAAGTGATGACGATCTAGCTTCCTATTCTGGTGATGAATATGTTCCTAGGCAATTTTAACATCGTAGTTCAGTTTCAAAGTTCAGTTGTAATTCCGGAGACAAAGTGTGATTTTTCTGATGGTGAAGCTAGTTCTCCTAAGCCGACAAAAACAAATTCGAAAAAAATTAAGCCCACTAAAGTTAAATGGGTAACGAAACATTTAAATCCCTTTGATGGAAATAATTTCAAGTTCACAGGAGTAACACAACTGTCGGAGTTTATTGAAAAACTAGAATCACCAGCTGATTTTTTTTTATTCTTGTTTTCTAATGATCTTATTGGAACTATTGTAGAACAATTCAATCTAAAAGCTGTACAAGACAATATAAACAAACCAGCAAACATAAGTAAACACGAAATAGAGCAATTAATCGGTATGGTGATTATCATGTCTATAGTAAAACTACCTGCAACGCGGCACTATTTGAACGTGGCTTTAGGACAACCCAGTATATACCAAACTATGACATGCAATAGATTTTACACTTCAACGACAACAGTAATTTCATTCCCTATGGCAATCCAGAACATGATAAGCTTTTTAAAGTGTGACCACTTTTGGACGGGATTAGACAGCAACTTTGGCTCGTGCCAAAAGAAGAGTTCTTAGCAGTTGACGAACAAATAATTCCAACTAAAGTTCGACATGACTTGAAACAATATAATCCCGCAAAACCTCGTTAGTGTGGCTACAAAAATCAAGTCTTGAGTGGGATATCAGGATTCAGTTATGATTTTGATATTTTTGCTGGTGACTAAAGCAAAACTCGTCCTGAAGGAGATCCCGACAGAGGTGTTGGTGGTAATGTTTTTACTCGTCTCACGGCAACTGTACCTAGAAACGTTAACCATAAAATCTTCTTTGACAATTGGTTCAACAGTCCTAAAGTCTAGGTACATCTTACAAAAACTGCGCTCTTACTATTAGGAACTGTGCGTCTGAACCGTGTCCCCAATGTAGAAATGCCTTCAGAAAAAGAACTGAAAAAGAAAGAACGTGGATACTACATTAAAAAACTTGCTACCATAGAGGGAGTTCAGGTTAGTGTCGTTACTTGGTTCGATAACAAGCCACTTCATATGCTTTCAACTTATGTAGGGAGCGAACCAGTTACTACGAAACAGAAATATTTCAGTAAAGAAAAACAGTATAAGAATATTAACTGCCCTGAAACTATTTCAATCTACAATCAGCTTATGGGAGGTGTTGATTTATTAGATTCTATGCTGGGTTTATATAGAATTCAGTTGCAGTCCAAAAAATGGTACAAGATAATTTTCTTTCATATGGTAGATATGTGCGTTGTCAACGCTTGGATTCTGTGGTGAAGGAATAATCCTGAAACATATATGGCTCTTAAGCAGGCCATCGCCAAACACCTATGCAAAGCTGGCAAAGCTGCAGTGTCACGTAAAAGAGGACGCCCTACAAGCAGCAGAGATGGAACGCCGGTAAGGTGCGAAAGTCATGCAAACGTGCATAACTACATGCCGATAAGCCTTCTTCCACACCTCTACAAACTGCTGACAAAGATCGTTACACAAATATTAGAATGAAAACTCGACCAATACCAACCACGGAAACAAGCTGGTTTCAAGAGTGGTTCCATTACGAACGACCTACTAATTGAAAAATTAATTGTAACCGCCCACTGGTCCTTACATTCGTCGAATTTCAAAATGCCTTCGACACTGTGAAAATACATAGCATTATGGAATTGCTGAAGTAATGTAGGATAGACAGAAAATATCTACAACTCCTCCAATACATATACGATAAGGCTACCGGATGTGTGGTACTACACGAAAAAACAAATAAGTACCGAGTAGGGAAAGGAATTAGACAAGGAGTCACTACTCGTATATCACCGAAGCTCCTTACAGCGGTCCTGGAACACGCCTTCAAAAACCTGCAATGGGATAACAAGGGCATCAACATTGACGGTGAATAAGTCAGTCACCTTCGCTTCGCGGATGACATTATTATCATAACTGATAACCTCAACGATACTAAACTAATGCTAGACGAACTCGGAGCAGCTTCAAAAACTGTCAGTCTAAACATCAACTTCACGAAAACAAAATTTATGACCAACTTAGTCCCCAATGGAAACCTGCAGACAACAGACGGAATGGGGGTCGACCAGGAGTTTGAAAAGGAAAGTGTTCGAGCAATGAGTGATAATGCCAGTTATCACATACGGAGTGGAGACCTTATCCCTAACAAGGTACACTCGAAGTAGCGCAAAGAGATATTAAAAAAGCGATGCTGGAAATAAGAAGAAGGAACCGAGTAAGAATCGAAGAAGTCCGAAAAAGAACTGGAGTATCTGATATAACCATATAAAGGGTGACCAGATAGCAATGGCAGTTTTTCCAATTATTATGTTTCAGCAGCTGTCAAAGTTACAAATGACAACGAGCTGTCAAAATATTCAGTAAGGATTGCCATTTCATCATGCATCGCTTGAAGCTTCCTAAATATTGTCGAATTTCCGGGTCAGTTGTAAATACGCAGGCAATTCGTCGCACCGTGGAAAAGTTTGGGCGTGAGTACACTCTTTTGGACCTTAAGCCACCAACCAGATAGAGATCTGTGCGAAGTGAAGATAAGATAGCTGCCGTAGGGGCCAGTATCGAAGAAGACCCAGAAATGTCGATTCGGCGCCGATCAGCTGAATGGCGATGCCAGAGAGTCTTCGAAGCTTATTTTGCGGTTGGATTTGGGCCTACGAGTACATCCATATAAGATTGTGCTGGCGCAAGAATTGAAGCGGGACGACCATAAACAACGCCGTGAGTTGGCTAATTGGGCGCTGGAAATGTTGGCCGGAGATCCAGATTTTGACCAGAAAATCATCTTCTCTAGTGAGGCCTATTTTTGGCTCAGCGGCTATGCCAATAAGCAAAATTGCCAACCACAATCCACAATTGTTCGACCAAGCACCAATGCATCTACAAAGATTGACTGTTTGTTGCGGTTTATGGCACGGCGGCATCATCGGACTTAATTTCTTTCGAAATGAGGAAGGAGACACCATTACCGTCAATGGCCCTCGGTATAGAGCGATGTTAACCGAATTTCTGTGGCCAGAGCTCGGCAACATCGATATATCTGAGCTGTGGTTTCAACAAGACGGCGCTACATGCCATAAAGCGACGCAACGCTGGAAGTGGTGAAGTAGAAATTTGGCGATTGGGTCATCTCACGGCGACCGTTCATCAATTGGCCGTCGCGATCATAAGACTTGACACCCTTCGATTATTTTCTCTGGGGCTACGTCAAGTCCTTAGTCTACGCTAACAAGCCAACCACTTTGGACGAACTAGAGACGGAATAACGCCGCACATATTGGACCGAATCATCAAAAATTGGATAGACCGCTTGAAGCACTGCCAGCGAAGCCGAGGTTCCATACATAATGGCATGAATCACACCGTTGTTGTTTTATTTAAATTTCTATTCCGATCGTTATTATCTGGTCACCCTACACGTTATGTTTCTAATACTTTTATAATCTAAAATAATAAAAAAAACCTAACATTAAGACTTCATCTTATATAGACTGAAGTCCTTGTAATGAAATTCTATTTTCGACTTAGGTTAGGTTAGGTGAGGTTGAGGTGGCTGTCAGCAAAAAGCCAACACACTTAGACCAGTAATAACCTACTCATTGAACCAGTTGGAGCTTCTATTTTATTCAGATCATTAAGGTCGTTGAAACAGAAGGTTCCTAAGTGGAGTTTCCTTCTTTGGGAGAGAGCTGGGCAGGTGCAAAGAAGGTGAAGAATAGTCTCCTAATCCTCCTCCTCGTCCATGTAGCTTCTGCAAAAATCGTCTGAGAAGACGCCATGCATGCTTGCCTATTAGACAATGTCCAGTAATAACACCTATAACAGCGCTCATATGCATTCTATTGAGAGAAATCAAATTCTTAGAGCGTTTTAGATCCAACTTAGGCCAAAATTGCTTTGTCGCTAGACAAGTTGTACCACTTGTCCACCTAGAATTTGACTTTTCAATAGCATCCAGCTTTAATTCAAGTTTGCATGTAGCTATCAGCATAACCAGTGACCTTTTGCCTGGAATAATGGGTATTTTTGTTCTTTGTCTGGCAAGTTCGTCAGCCTTACAATTTCCTGGAATATCAATATGCCCCGGCATCCAAATTAGGTGAATATTAAACTGCTCCGCCATCTCTAGAAGAGACAACCGGCAGTCTAGAGATGTTAAAGTATTTATTGATTATGATTCCAAGGATTTGATTGCTGCTTGGCTGTCTGAAAAGATGCGGATATCAATGGCCGATATCACGTTTTCCTTTAGCCAAAACAAGACTTCCCTTATTGCCATTATCTCCTCCTGGAACATGCTACAGTGGTTTTGGAGACGAAAAGAGAGGTTTAAATTAAGCCTATCAAAGAAGACACTACCACTCACTCCGTCGTTAGTTTTTGAACCGTCGGTATAAAAATGTAACGACTTATCTTTAGTAAAACCGCCTTCTTCCCACAATGATCTGGAAGGAATGGTAACTTGGGAGTTTTTGTCAAAATTTAACTTGGGTATGGTGTAGTCAATGTCTTCAGGGAAGATATTAAAATTGTTTAAGATCGAGGTGTGGCCATATACTTTTTTGGACCACTATAAAGTAGCTTTAAGGCGAATAGCTGAACTAGCTGCCATTTGCCTACCAAAGATGTCGAGAGGTGTTAAATGAAAAAGAGTCCCCATAGCTCCGGATGGTGTCGTTCCCAGTGCTCCGCTAATGCACAGACAAGCTGAACGTTGGAGTTTGCATAATAACTTCTTGTTTATCACCTTATCCAAGGCAATCCACCAAACAACTACTTCGTACACAAGGATTGGTCTGATGACCGAGATGTAGAGCCAGTGAGTTAATCTGGGTTGTAAACCCCATTTGTTCCCAATGGCTTTTTTGCAAAAATAAAGTGCGACAGTGGCTTTCTTTACTCATTCTTGTATGTTGGGTCTCCAGCTTTGTTTTCTATCCAAAATAAGTCCCAGATATTTTGCTTCGTTGGAGAAGGAAAAGTTTGTTCCACTAAGGGGAGGGTCAATAGTTGGGATTTTATATTTATATTATAGAAGACGACTAGTTCGGTTTTGTGGGGATTCACACCTAGACCAAACCGAGCTGTCCACCTAGATAGCTTATTCAAAGGGTTTTATAGTAGCTCTTTTAAGGTACTAGTAATGAGATGTTTACCAGAGACTGCTATAGCAACGTCGTCCACAAAGGTAATAACATCGCAACAACATCGATTAGCAGTAGTTCATTTACCACCAAATTCCAAAGAAGTGGGGATAGGATGCCTCCTTGAGGAGTTCCCCTGCTGACATATCTTCTAACAGATGTCCCACCAGATTAATCAGCCCGCCAGTGGGCTATCTATCTTCAGATTTGACAGGTGCTTTCGTTCGAATTTATTGACTAACGAATGCAATGCTGTTTCTACTGATTTTCCCTTACTTATTTCGACTTAAGATCAAAATTCAAAATAAAGTCGAACTATCTTAAGTCATAAATTGTCCAGTAACTCAAAAAGTATTAACTTAAATAAACATAAATTTAAAAAAACAGTTCAATAAAGTTTACCTTTAAAAGCCTTTACTTTGTGAGTTAATATGAAACAGATTTTTTGGGATGCTTCTTTTTTAACCCATATATGTATGCCCAAGTTATTTTCTTGTCGATTTTGCATAAACAATTGCTGAATTCCTTTAACTAGCAGATAAAACTTAAACAACTCTAAAGAAAAAAAATATTTTTTTTGTTTGAAAGGCAGGAGGTGTGGCACTTTTTAGAAAGGTGCGCTAACTCACCAATGGGCACACAATAGCGAAAAGGTGTATTTACAGAACTTTATTTTTTTAACTATTATTTATAAAAAAACATATATATTATTTAAAATATAGTATATGTACTTGAAAGCAAAACAGAGGACTTATTTTTTTAAGTTTTCGTGGTATTCCGCGAAGCATGCAATGTTGCACTGACCGCATATTTTGTTTGTGTGAGACTTACGTTTTCGTTGTAGTCCTGCTAAAAGTATTTGAATATATTGTTATTGCATTGTATTTTAAAATGTACCTCCAGTTATAATAAGGTGCTGTCCACGATCAATTTCATGAACGTCCGGTGCCCTAGGCCTTCCGCTCCGTCTAGGTGAATAACCATATTTCGTCAGTAAACCGATTGCTAGTTGCCTTCGAACGTCCGGTGCCCTAGGCCTTCCGCTCCGTGTAGGTGAATAACCATATTTCGTCAGTAAACCGATTGCTAGCTGCCTTCGAAACTTCAACTGGTCTGTGGTTTTTCCGCAGCTCTTACCAAGCGACCATGAATTAACAATGGCTAAGTCTATCATCCACATAACAATGGAACTTCTTTCCTCGAAACCCAATCCTATAATTTGTTATGTGCTCATCAAGAAAATCTACCCCTCCCATATGAAAGTTGAACTGATAGTTCACATTGGATTGAGGAATATATATTCTTCTCTTGTCTGCGAAAGAAAACCGTTTTACATTCCGAATAGGATTTCTACCATATACATTCGAAATCATTCAAAATCTGTCTGTTTTCTTTGTCGTGGTATGAATCAAATGTGCACCTTACTCTTTTTAAAAATATTTTCTTTTCTATAAGCGAAATATTTTTGATACGGTTTTCGCGTAAGGTACCAATTCCTCCACATTCCATTGAAGAGAGCTTAGACAGCAAGTCCAGGCTTGAGAAAAAGTTGTCCAAGAAAAAATGCAAATTTGACCAAAGGAAATTCTTTTCTCATTGTGTTACTGAAATCGAGCACAACGGACTCGCCCAAACCCAAAGAAATATCTCGTTTTTCATTTATTCCTTGATAGTGTAACATAGTGTAGCGCCCCAAAAAGATGCAACACATTCCGAAGTGTCTTTTCATTCGAGGTTCGTGTCCACAGTAAGAGACGAATTATGTCTAAGACGACGTGGCGGAATTAAGAGAGAATTATAACCGCAAGAGATTATTGGCTGCAGCTGTCATTTTGGAATTATTACATCAGAATTTTCTTGTTCCAGTGGTCGAAGAATTTGCTAGAAGTTTCTGGCTATCAGAAATGCGACTATATAAGGACAGATGGCGATCGAGGCAAGTCAGTTGGTTTTCGAACCGCACGAAGAGATTGGAAAAGTGATAATGGGCGAAGTTGTAGTTTTGTGAGAGATTGAAAATTAAGAGTTAACAAGAAGAAGTAATTAGTTTGGATTTGTGAATTAAGTAATAGAAAGGAGATAAAGTGATTTGAGAAGAAAGAGACCTTGTAAGGAAGGAATTTGCGAAGAATAGTATAGTGTGAACTTGAATTGTTCTATAGACTAGAAAATATAGAAATAATCTCACAGAATAAAGTTTTATCTACTCGAGCCGTAGCTCGCATATTACAATAGATTCGAAATTGGAGACAATAGCCATATTTATGAGCAGAAACCTAAGCCTTGTAACTGAATCGCAAAGGTTTGTTTCGAATAAACTGCTTACATCTATGCTTACCAAAGTACGGAATGATTGATGTATCTACGTATGTATGTATGTGTGTTCAATCAATGGACGTATCTGTAAAGGTTTATATATAAAAGATAAGAAATCTTTGAAATATTGAATAGTATCCTACCTTTTTCATCTTATTTGTTGGTGAGTATTGAATGCTTGGATCCGTTAAGTATAAATTTGAGAAAATGTCTTCGAATTTATTTCTGCGCATCGCATTGACTAAGTCGTTATGACAATCTTCTCGTGCTTCCCAAAACATTCTCTTTCTTGGCACATGACTAATAATCAGTACTCCAAGAAAAGTATAGATCTCATTCATATCGACATCAAGAAATTTATTCCTTTTCACTAAGGAATATGTTTGCGTACAAAGCACGATCAGATCCATAATCTCCTTATCAATAAAAATTTCAAAAAAAAAAACTCCAATGGGGTACTTACCGAGGATAAGGTAAGAGGTTTAGGAAAACTCATTTCACGTTTAGTTGTAGGCTGTCTTCATTTCCGCTTTTGCATTTTTGGGTCACTTTCTTTTGTTTTGTGCAAACAGTAGTATCGATTTCCGGTAAATTTTTGTCATGTTTCGTACCAAATTCAGTTTCCCCCTGCGCCCTAAGTTGTTTACTGCCTAAGCGATTAGCATCAATGTTTTCTTCATCGCCTGACTCCTCATCGGTAAGGTAGCCATCTTCTGGCGGTTCTAAAATAATTTGTCCTGGAATCTCTTCATCTTCAGATACATTTTCTAAATACTAAAGAATCTCTCGGACCGTAAGGTTTCTTCCACTATACATATTGGAAAATACGATAATTAGTTTCCAAAACCCATTGGTGCTTCAAAGCACCATGCTAATATATCCCACTATAACTCGTTACATCTTCATATTTTTAATGCTTTTATTACTACTACATACTATTACATCTATTCTTTAAGTAAGATGGCGATTGATCGGGAAACTACTGACTGTCCGAAACATGGATTGGACCAGTAGCGCAACAATCAAATTCGTAATGTAGTGCTTGCTTTATCTCCTCGCGGTGGTCCCCTGGCAACTGCATGTATAAATCCTTATACATATAGGCCAAAATTGCAAGTGCGAGATTGTCTAGGGTCTTATGCCTAGGCTAGGTAACCTGGGCCAGTAACCCGCGTTACCGAAACTACAATAGCTATGGAAACCGACACAATGCATCGGATAAGGACTGATAATACGTTGACGACCTTTGGCAATCGTACCCGGACTAAGATTGGTTTCTGAAATGTGAAGACGCTCCTTGACTCTCAGAGTGAAGGACCTCAGAACGCCAGATTCCTTCAATTGGAGCATGAGTTCATGCGATATAGGCTGGACATATTGGGAGTAAGCGAGATAAGATGGTTAGATGCGGGTGAGTACCAATCCCCAACGCGTAATACTGTATTACTCTACTCCGGAAGACCAACCGGAAACCCCCGTGGATATGGAGTTGGACTGCTGCTAACGCAAACAGCACGCAGAGGCCTAATTACCTGGCAACCGCACGGTGATAGGATTTTAACGGCCAGATTCCGGACGAGAGTACGTCGCGTCACCATCATACAGTGTTACGCCCCCACGGATGGTTCGTCTGAGGAAGAAAAGGAGAACTTCTACAACCAGTTGGGAGCTGTTCATAATGCAACACCCAATGGCGACATTGTCATTGTGATGGGGGACCTAAATGCCAAGGTAGACTGCGACAACGAAGGGCTCAAACATGTTATGGGACGGCACGGACTAGGCAATCGGAATGTCAACGGCGAAAGATTTGTTGACTTTTGCAACGCAAATCGTCTTGCCATAGGTGGCACCATGTTTGAGCACAAAGCCTGACATAAAATTAGTTGGGTGTCAACTGACAGGCAAGCAACCTCCAACCAAATTGACCATTTTGCCATCAGTCGCCGTTTTAGAAGTAGTCTCCTAGACGTCCGAAACAGGCGAGATGCCGACATGGGGTTGGTACGAGATCACCATCTTATGATAGCTACTCTCCGACTACGCACTGCTGCCGTTCGTAGATCTAACGACACAAGAATACCTAGGTTCAATGTAGACCGACTGAGAGTTCCAACAGTGCGCCAAGAATTAAGGGACCATCTCTCACGTGGAGTGGAAACAATCAGCAGCTCCCTGCCCGCCACCATCCAAGACCATTGGTGCGCTGTGAAAACTGTTTTCACATCAGGTGCTGAAAGGATTGTCGGTCGATCACAGGGAAACCATAGGGCGTGGCTTTCCGAGGATACCTGGAGAAGGATCAACGAACGAAAACAGCTAAGAGCTCAAATTGCAGCAACTGCAGCAGCATTGAGAATCGAGCTTGAGTCCCAATATCGAATGAAGACGAGAGAAGCACAGCGTAGCGTGAGACGTGATAGGCGCAATTACAACAATGCGCTGGCTACGGAAGCAGAAGAAGCAGCAGCTAGGTGCGACAGCAGAACCGTTTATAGAATCACTAAAGAGCTTATAGGTGGTCGAAGCTCTACGCAACACCCAGTGAAAGGCTTAGACGGTTCGTTGCTAATATCGGATGAGGATCAACTGAAGAGATGGAAGGAGCATTTTGCTTCGGTTCTAAACCGAGTATTCGCCAGCAATATGCACCCAAGTCAGACTGAAGTGTCCGTATAATGAAATTCCCGAATTCGCACCACAACACCCAGTAAGGAGGAGATTATTACCGCAATCAAAGCACTGAAAACTAATAAGGCGTTAGGACTTGACGGCATACCCGCGGAGCTTTTTCAAGCTGCGCCAACAGCATCGGCAGAGCTACTGTTCCCACTTGTTGGGAGAACATGGGAAGCCGAGAGTTTTCCAGATGAGTGGAAAAAGGGAATGATTGTCAAGCTCCCTAAAAAAGGCAACCTAATGCAGTGCGAAAACTGGAGAGGTATCTGCGTGCTGCCTGCTGTGGCCAAGATAATAGCTAGAATCATCCTGGAGCGAATCAAAGAACACCTTGAAGACACACTCGATGTAGAACAAGCAGGTTTCCGCTCTGGATCCTCCTGTGTCGACCACATCAACACCCTGCGGATCATCATCGAGTAATGTGTTGAATATCGATCACCACTTCACCTATTGTTCATCGATTTTGAAAAGGCGTTTGATAGTATTAATCGGGAATTTATTTGGCGTGCCTTGCGCACGAGAGGCATTCCGGATAAATTAATAGCAATTATCAAAGTTACATATGATGGGTCCACATGTCACGTTTTGCACAGGGGAAGGCTGTCTGAGGAATTCGAAGTCCAAAGTGGGGTTCGGCAAGGCTGCATACTTTCACCAATATTGTTTTTATTGGTGATTAGCGATGTGCTGAATGCGGCCTTATCAACAGGAAATGGAGGAATTCGATGGACTCTTACATCTGAACTCAAACACCTCGACTACGCCGACGATGTATGCCTACTGTCTCACAGAATAATGGACCTTCACCAAATGACAGCAAATGTGGAGAGGGAAGCAGACATCGTTGGGCTGAAAATTAACTCGGCAAAAACAAAAATGATCAGCCTAGGACCAAACTCATCAACTCATATATGCATTGCTGGACGAACGGTTGAGAGAGTAGAGAGTTTCCAATACCTTGGGAGTATTGTCTCAACCGATGGCGGAACCGAACTGGATATAGCCAGCCGAATAGGTAAAGCAAAATCTGCGTTTGGGATGCTATCCATAGTTTGGCGAAGTAATGCAATTAGCTTAAACACCAAGCTACGACTGTTCCATTCCAACGTTGAATACGTGTTGCTATATGGATGTGGTACCTGTTCACGAGGAAGCTGCAAACGTTTGTCAATAGGTGTCTACGTTACATCTTAAAGATATTCTGGCCAAACCGTATCTCTAACGAAGAGCTTTATCAGAGAACGGGCCATGAACCTATAGGCACAACCATACGACGACGAAAGGGTGACAGGTCCATAGCTACCCAAGCGATGCAATGGAACCCGCTTACCCAGGATGGCAGGATACGCGGCGGTCCTAGGAGTACGTGGCGCAGAACAGTTGAGAAGGAAACACGGCAACTGGGAAAGAGTTGGGGAGAGCTGAGGCACATTTCCAGAAATCGGACACGATGGCGCGTAGGCGTTGTAGAGGCTCTAGGACCCACAAGGGGATACAGGACATAAGTTAAGTATTCTTTAAGTAAATAACATAGATATAATATACTTTGAATAATTGTTTTATACTTACCATCCCATTTTATTAAAGTAGGTAGAGATTTAATTTTTTTCTGAATTTATTTTTCCACAACAATCACAATATCCAACTTTCTAACTTTACAATGAACTCGCAATTGAAGAAATATCACAGCCTACTGTTTTAGCCGTTGAAAATAGAAAATTTAAAAATGATAACTACGTTTTTTGGTGGTCATAAATGGGTTAATTGTTTTTCGCTCTCCTGAAAAATGTTGAAAATGGACTTAAGATGTTTTACCTTTTTCAGTCGAGATATATCCTTCAAAAATTCAAAGATCTTCATATTGACTTCCAAATAGGATGTGGTAACTATTCTTATATATAAGGAATTCATTCCTCTGCATTTCTTTGCAAATTAACTGGTTTTTAACGAGCATAGATACTTCTGTTAGAGGCGAACGCATTTCCTAGATATATGCAAAATTCTTTTCTTCATGCACAATAGCAATCTAAATATCTTACTTTTGCCATCTCAATAAAGAAAATACACAGACAGTGTATAATTGTTTTCGTTGCCAGAAAACTGTTCATTATTAAATACTCGTATCTTTTGCATGGATGTAGATACGTATGTACATATGAATGCACAAGTGTACCTTCATTTTTATTAAAAATTCTCCTCAGTCCTATTCAGAAATTCATAACTAAATTCCAGAGCATCAAACAATTCCTATCTTTCAAATCATCATGAATATGCTAGAAAAAATATTCATTTCATAGATAAAATAATGAAAAAAAAAAAATATATATGTACGAGTATCTCGTAGTTGTATCCTTGCCATTTGTTGGAATGTAATTTACTGTAGAACTTTAATTTATGAAATTCAATGAAAGAATGCAATTGTACCTTAACTGAAAACAATGGTGCATTAAATGAATAATTTCCCAGTTAATTAGCTGCACCCGGTTTGTTGAACCATCAGGAACAGACGAGTCAAGAGTTCTGTAAATGTGACCATGAAACAAATTTATATGTGCACTCGCTGACGTTAAAATATTCGTGAAATGAATGAGTTTCGCTGTGAATCGCGATGCTGCACTGGGCGTGGAAAAAAATTTCTATGGAAATATGCAAGGTCAACAAGACTACTGCACTTCCGGAAGGACTAAGCCCAAGGATAGCATAAATGAAGTTACAGTCTAACAAATCCCGGAAGGTGAACCACTCAAACACGGAAATTTAATTTGCCTAGCATTTTTGTGATAGAATCAGAGAGCCTAAATGCATTTAAATTTGTATAATGCAGTGGGGTACCTTTACTCGTAGAGAAGGGAGGAGTAGAATAGAGTGGGAAAAATGATGCTGGTTATGGTTGTGTAGCTACGTGAGTCTGGGCATAATTACATAAAAAAGTACAACAGCCAGAGGGGTTGATGTGATTTAGTGCTGGTCAGGTGAGTAACCTAACATTGGTTTCGAGAGACCATTTGATAGTGTAATAGATCCCATGCCTAGTGAGCAAGCTAACTGACTGGATATATTTCAGATATTTGCTGGAGGAATGCATCGAACTAAGTACAACAATGGATACAATAGAGCAACTGGAAATTGAAGTACAAACTTTCACCCTAAATATACTAAAGGCTGCTTGGGCTGCAACGCCTGAATCAAATAGCAAAGTAAAAAGAAACGTATATCCCAAAGAAATATGCGACATAATACAGGGTGGCTGATGAATATTGCTACATTAAGAAACTCAAATAACTTTTTTTTTCAGTGTATGGAATTCATTTTTCTTTTATTCATGTTAAAGCTCATTCAATTTTATTAAATATAGCTTAATTAGTTTTAAAAATAATGGAATTTAAATGCCCCCCCTGCTCGTTGATGCATGTGCGGCATCTTACCAAAAAGTTGTTCATTACTGCTTGGAGAGTTGAGACAGGAATAGCCGAAATTGTTTCTCGAATGGATTGCTTTAGTTCATTCAAATTTGTTGGTTTTGCTTTGTAGACTTCCTGTTTGCAATAACCCCACAAGAAAAAGTCAGGTGCAGTAAGGTCAGGCGACCTGGGGGGCCAACGGAATGTGAAATTTCTGATATCAGCTTATTGGGAAATTTTCGTCGCAATTCTGTCATAACAGGCCGGGCTATGTGAGGAGTTGCACCATCTTGCTCAAACCACACAGAGTTGAAAGAAATTCTCATTCGGCGTAATTCTGGATAGAAAAACTATCTCAACATGCTCAAGTAACGGTCTCCAGTAACCGTAACGGTGTGACCGTTTTCTTCGAAGAAGTAGGGCCCGACAATGCGGCGTGATGAATCTGCACACCACACTGTGACACGAAGTGGATGCAATTCCATCTCATGGAGTATCTGTGGGTTGGAAGCACTCCATATTCGACAATTTTGTTTGTTTATGTTGCCGTTTAAATCGAAATGGGCCTCGTCAGACATAAAAAGACAGTGCAACATGTTTTCGTCCTCTTCCACCATTTGAAGCATCTTCTGGCAAAATTCCAAGCGAATCGGCAAGTCTGCTGCGTTCAGTTTGTTGGCCATTTGAATTTGATATTGGAATAAGTCCAAATCATTGTGCATAATTGACTGCAATGACTGTCTGCTTATACCCATTTGAGCAGATAAGCTTCTTGTCGAAACTCTTGGATTGTTTTGTATGGCAGCAGCTACAACAGTGATTGTTTCCTCCGTCCGAACTGAAGGGTTTCGATGGTAAGGTTTTCTTTCGACTGTCCCATGCTCGGCAAAATTGTTAACAAGTCTCATTATGGTCCATCTGCTCGGAGGATTGCCGCCAAACGTGCGCCTATACTCTCTTTGAACCGAAACTACGGACTCCAGTGCGTGATAGCGGCGGATAATCCAAATTCTTGTTTCAGTGTCCCAGTTATCCATTTTTGTTAAATCTAAAAATCAATTTGCAAAATAAAAAAAAAATTAACCAGATTCATTAAATAGAAAAAAAGTTATTAAGTTTTTTTTTGGTATCTGAAAAGAGGAGAGCTCGTAAAGGCTGGCAACTGTCGAGAGTGCCAAGTGATAAAAATAGACTTAATAGTTTAAATAATACACTCAGAAAAAAACACTACAGAATTGAAAAATGCGTCGGTGATACTTACAAATCTGACAAACGATGCTAGTACAGAATACTCACTATGGAAGGCTACAAAAAAAAATGAAAAGACCAACGGCATACATTCCGCCAGTTAAAAACAGCAGTGGAAGGAAACTGGGCAAAAACAAACAAACAAAATGCCGATTTATTTGCTGAACATCTTGAAAGCGTCTTTCAGCCATATGAAGATAATGATTATCTCCAACAAACGGAAGAAATGTGCGAAGATGAGAGGTTAATCCCAGCAGTAATCTCTAAGGAAATAGCCACAGAAATAAAAGAGAAGATCAACCCGAAAGAAGCCCCGGGATTTGATTTAATCACGGGTGAAATTCTGAAAAAACTGCCTAGAAAAGGTATGAAAACAATAGCACATATAATAAATGCAGCGTTCAGACTAAGGTATGTTCCACGTATGTGGAAGGTAGTTATTATGGTACCAAAGCCGGGAAAACTACACAGTGAAGTTACCTAATATATCGTCCGATTTCATTGCTGCCAATACTGTCAAAACTCTTCGAAAAAATTCTTCTGAAACGACTCCATCCAATTATAGAAGAAAAGGCACTGATACCAAACCATCAATTTGGATTCAGAAATAGATACTCCACTATAGACCAGGTCCACAGAATAACTGACAAAATAAAAAAAGCCTTAGAAGAAAAACAAATATGCTCTACCATCTTCCTTGATGTAACACAGGCTTTTGATAAAGTCTGGCACAAGGCATTGGTCCATAAACTGGAAAAATATCTTCCAAAACAATATTCAGAAATACTAGAGTCATATATAAAGCAGCGATTATATAGAATTAAGCAAGAAAATGAGTACTCCACATTAAAATGTATAAGATCTGGAGTACCGCAAGGTAGTGTGTTAGGGCCTGTGCTGTTCTTCCTATACACGAACCACCTACCACAAAGTGACGAAACTACTGTTGCTACATTTGCAGATGATGTAATGGACAGTAAATGAAATATCTGAATGGTCCAAAAAATGGCAAATACAATTAAATGAACTGAAGTCAATCCATGTTAACAAGTAGTTCTGCATTCGAACCCAGCTAAGTACTTAGGCATGACTTTAGACGCGAAGTTGCGCTGGAAAACTCATGTCAAGAAAAAACATGACGAACTAAACATTCGATATAAAAAAAATTTATTGGCTAATTGGGAGGTATTCATGTCTCTCAATATATAATAAACTGCTTCTCTATAAGCAAGTTTTAAAGCCAATATGGACATATGGCCTTCAGCTTTGGGGGTGTACAAATAAGACGAACCTACAAAGCATACAATGCTCTCGAAATAAAGTACTGCGCAATATTGTTACAACGCTGATCTACATAGGGATCTAAAAATTGAAATGGTAGAGGACGAGGTCAGGAAGGTCGCAAGAAGACATGTAGGTAGGCTTCGCAACCATTCTAATTTAAAAGTAGTCGAACTACTTAATAATAACAATCTAGTTAGAAGATTACGAAGAATAAAACCATTCGAACTAGTTAACTAGAAGAACAAATAAAAAGAAATATATAACATAATCACCCGAACAAAGTGTTAACGAGTTAAAAAACAAAAGGTAACAGACTAAAGTTAGTTCCTTACAACATACTCGTAAATTTACAAGTATTAGAAAAATTGCTGATTAGTTTAACGACTAGGTGCGATTATTGGTAGGATGCTAACACCATGCTTTCTCCGGGTGTTTTTAGTGGGTGAGTCAAATCACACACTATCGCAAAGCTCGCATGCGATGTCTTTCAACGATTTCCACCAAACAATTGATAGTGTAAACGGAGAGTTAATATGGCATGCCTTACACGGGAGGGACATTCCAGGTAAGTTCAAGAGTGAGCTGTTTAAAGAATTTTCGATTAGAAGTAGTGGCGGGCGACTACTTTCCTGGCGAGGATCAGTAACATTCTTTGGAGCAGTTTCCGGTGGCGAAGTCATAGAATCCAAAGAAATCTCGACTAAGCCGCCGATGTGTGCGGTGGACTACCTTGAAGAGGAATTCCAACTTAAAATTCTGGGCGTCACGAATGCACTGAGAACCTCTCCAATAGCGGCCATGCTTTATCTCCTCCCGATAGACATAATCGGCAAACAAATGGCAACCAGCTCAGCACTTTGGTTGAGAAACTCTCAGCTATAGAAACAGCAAAATACTGGTCCTTTCAACATACTTATGATGCTTCGTCATCTTCCCAAGGTGACCGACCGCTTGCCTACCGAAACTGATTTCAACTTAGGCTTCAAACACTTGATACTGCATAGATCAGAGTGGACGCAACGCGATGTCCTTTACATCAGATCGCTGTCAATTTTTAGGGATGGGTCCAAAACTCAGGACGGAGTTGGTGCGGGAGTCTTCTCAGAGAACATACGCATCCGCCTCTCCTTCAACTTTCCAAACCATTGCAGCGTCTTTTCGAGTCACCATTATTCGTCAGGCCACTGACTGGCTATCGGTATATACTGTATTGTGGAAAGATATCTTGTATATTCCTAGCTTAAAATTGAAGGCCCAAAAAGTTGTGACATACGGACGAACATGGCTGGATCGACATAACATTTGATTCTTTTGATGCCCAAAGTGGATGTGAAATTATTATTTCGCATCCCTGTCCAATCTATCTGTCATCCATAGCGACAAGTAGCTAGTTCTTGCTTTGTCATTTTAAAATATGAATCGTCTAACCAGCGATATACTCCGTGCAGCATGGACGGAAGGAAACAATGGAATTCGTTGGACTACGACATCTTACCTTAAACATCTAAACTACTCTGACGATGTTTGTCTACTTTCATATCGGATAATGGACCTTCATCTAGCGGCCCATAATCTAGAAACTGAGGCAGACAAAGTGGGGCTCAAAATAAACACGGCCAAAACAAAAGCCCTCAGCACTTCCAACACTAACGCTCAACTTAACATTGCCGGACAGGAAATCGAAAAAGTTGACAACTTTCTATATTCAGGAAATGTGGTCTCGGCTAACCGCGATGGCACCCAACTGGACGTATGCAGTTAAATCGGGAAGGCTAAAGCTGCGTTCGGTATGCTATCTACAATCTGGAAAAGTAATGTTATCAGCTTAAGAACCAAGCTGCGACTGTTCCGCTCTAACGTAGAATTGGTACTGCTGTATGGGTGCAGTACCTGGAAGGTGGACACGATTAACACACGCAGGCTGCAAGTCTTCGTAAATAAATGTTTAAGAATCATCTTTAGGATTTTTTGGTCGAACCGGATCTCCAACGAACAGCTTTATATGAGAACGAGCCAAGAACCTATAAACATTACTATACGAAGGAGAAAGTGGTCATGTAAGAGTGGATTTGGACACACCCTACGGCGCGAAGACAACTCCATTGCGAAATACGCTATGCAGTGGAATCCGTTCACTCAAGCAGGCAAAATAGCGGGACGCCCTAGGCAAACATGGCGCAGAACAGTTGAGGAGGAATCGAGCTCTCTAGGAATGAGTTGGAGGCAGCTCAAACGCATTGCAGAAGTACGAACAAGATGGCGCGCAAGCGTGGTTGACGCCCTATGCCCCCGAGGGGTTAAAGGACCTATGTAAGTAAGTAAGTAACCAACGCTACAAGCACACAAATTGACGCTGATTTTTCGGATAAAACCGACTTCAACGATGAGGCCCATTTATCGATCTGAGAATCAAAATGTGATCGTTGAGAGGCCATTGCATCCACCATGGGTGACTGTTTGGTGCGCGCTGTGGACAAATGACGTGAGCGGGCTGAATATTTTTTTTTTTTGAAAACCACGAAGGTGGCACAGGTCAAATGGTAACCTACTTTTTTTGGCATGATATTAAAGACATTGATGTAGAGACAGTGGTTCTAATAGGAACGAGGCTACGCGCCACTCAAATGGGAAATTTGGCTCTATTGCTCGGATAGTTTTCCGGCCGTTTAGTTCCGAGATTTGGCGACATCAAAAGCTGGTACGCTAACATAGCATATACCCATAGCAAGCATTCATACATACACCAAAGTCTCATTCTTAAAGTTCAATGCCAAGATAAGAAATTGTAAACCTTTTCATTTAGCTTTTGCATTCCCACAGATATAAAGTTAAGATTGTCAATTGATCTTCAAATAAAGTGTAAGGCGAAGCTCTGCTGAAATAAATTTTGGTTTTTTTTAATTGAAAGGCGTTCCGCTATCGTAACTCGCGCGCCAAAAGGAATATGAATACTTTTATACTGTTACAGGGCACCATAACTTAGTCGTAAACATCAAATTTGATCAAAATCATAAAAGCCGTCTTTCTCTTAATCATCTTCCGCAGTTTTGATGGGAATAAATCAGTAAAAACAAATTTTGGAAAAAAAGTAAAATGTGAAAATTTTTTTAAAGTTTGAACTTAAAGACCTCTGGAGCATAGAAATATAAATTTTTATAAAGAGTGTGAAATACCGTTGGATAGGAAATTCAACTGACTTTAAAAATGTACCTCAAACATTAATTCGTGTAATACTGTCCAAGAGTTTAAGCAGTATAAGCAGTTTGAGTCAAAAGCTTTGATCATCTGAAGACGAATCACCCTGTATCGATACATCGAAGCATCATATTCGCCTTCCAAAACTATCCAAAATACTATAAATTCGATGTTATAACAACGGTTGTGTTTCTATGTTGTAGTGATGAGGAAATTTAGGGTTGATCTTACCAACATTCGTCGGCTTCGAACGAATTTCTTCGATATGTACGTCCACGCCCATTCCCATAAACCAGCTGTTCTGGCACTAAGCGAAACACAGGTAGTGGAAGAATCTTCTGATTTGAAACTCCCTGGATATAACTTAGTGTCATTAATCTTTCCCCACCGTGGCCTCGCCATTTATGTCCGTAGTGATATTGCTTACCAAGTTCCACCACAGTATGGCCACTGTTCCAACCCTGAATTTAATTTCAAATGGCTAAAATTCACCGTCCGTAAGCAAATAATTCACTACTGCTTTATCTACAGAAGATCTAGTGCGGACAGCAACTCAACTTTTGATGAATTCGATGCATTGTCCGATTCCAACACTCGAATTGTCTCCTTGTATCCTCATACTGAAATTGTCATTGCGGGCGATTTCAATATACACAATAAAATTTCAATATACAAATTAAACTAGAGCGGCCTCAATAGCTTCTTTAGGAGTTTTAACTGGTCGCTATGCTTCCTCGATAGCGACGTGGATGCCGCTGCTGATATGATCACTAACACTATAATCTTAGGTATGAATGACTTTATTCCTAACAGAATAAAGAGCATTAAACCTAAGGCAAACTCGTGGTTTGACCAGAGCTGTAAAGAGGCTATCAGGTTGAAAGAAGTAAGCTTTCGGTCTTATAAAGCCTACAAATCTGAGGAAAATCGAAAGAAGTTTAAACAAGTCAGAAAAGACTGCAATGCCCATATTCGATGTGTAAAATTCTTACATGACCAAAAATTGAGGCAAAAAATCCTACAATGTCCCAAAGGTAGTAAAAATTTTTGGTCATTCGTCAAAAATATTAAAAATTCTGCCTCGTCTGCCATCCCCACGCTCATTTACAATGACATTCCAGCTGTCAGCTCCTTAGACAAAGCTAATCTGCTTGCTGCTAACTTTGCAGCGAACTCCACGCTGCCAGATATTGCTTTGTCTCCACCTGTATTTGAGAGCGTCAAATTTTCCATGGGACAAGTCCACTTTCGCACTCGTACAGTTACGGGAGTACTCAAAGGTCTTAACATACACAAATCCGCTGGTCCAGATGGTATCCCCCCCATAGTTCTGAAGAGGTGTTCTTCTACACTGGCAAAACCTCTGCGTAAGCTTTTCTGTCTATCCTACTTTTCAAGGCTCTTTCCAAGTAGATGGAAAACAGCATTTGTCCAGCCTGTCCCCAAAAAAGGCGAATCTTCCTCCCCGTCCAACTACCGACCCATTGCACTTACGTCCCTTCTTTCCAAGGTCATGGAAACGCTGATAAATCGTCAGCTTATGAAATATCTCGATTCACGAAAACTCCTTAATGGCCGGCAGTATGGTTTTCGTAGCAACAGGTCCACTGGTGATTTGATGGCATATCTCACCGAGAAGTGGAACCAATCTCTCCATCACTTCGGCGAAACCAAGATGGTTGCGCTTGATATTTCAAAAGCATTTGACAGAGTTTGGCATCAGGCTCTTTTGTTGAAAATGCGTGCATATGGCATCGATGAGTCTCTTCTTCAATGGATTAGAAATTACCTTTCAGGGCGTTCAATACAAGTTATCTTGGACGGCTTCAAGTCTGCAATTCACCAAATAAATGCTGGTGTTCCCCAAGGCTCTGTTTTGTCTCCGACTCTCTTTCTTATTTTTATAAATGATCTCTTGTCTGCAACTTCTAATCCAATCCATTCCTTCGCTGATAACAGTACCCTCAGTTTTTCATGTTCGTTCCCTAACTCACGTCCTTGCTCTTCGGCCGTAGAAGGGGAACGGCAAAGTATGTTAAACACATTAAATTCCGACCTGGACAGCATAATTAAATGGGGTTCAACCAACCGCGAGGAATTTAATGCTTCCAAAACACAATGCTGTCTTCTGTCTCTCAAGCGAAACCAAAACCCTCAACCATTATCCATATATGGTACTTGCATCATTGAATCCGAAAGACTTGCCATTCTCGGTATGTGTATTAATAACCATCTCCGATGGAATGATCACTTATTCGAGGTCGCCAAAAATGCTGCAAAATGTCTAGGATTCCTTAAACGGTGAAAGAAATATTTTACCCCGTCTGATCTGGCCTCAATTTATAAGTCATTCATCCGCCCTAAGCTGGAATATAACGCCCATATCTGGTCTGGTGCACCCAAGACCGTTCTGCACTTTCTTGATAGGGTACAAAATCGCGCGTTAAAACTTATAAGTGATAAAGACATTGTGAATTCCATTCATTCATTAGAACATCGGAGAAATGTCTCCTGTCTCTCCCTGTTTTATCGTTTTTTCCATAAAAAATGCTCCAGCGAAATAGCCAGTTGCATTCCTCCCCTTCAAAATTTCACCCGCAATACGCGACATGTTTCGAATGCACATCAGTTTTCCCTAAAGCCTAACTTTGGTCGTACTGTTAAATATAGGGATTCGTTTGTAAGCCGAACGACACGAATGTGGAATGATCTACCAAGCTCTGTATTTCCCCATCACTACAACCTTCAAACATTTAAATCCAACGTGTATAGGCTTCTCCTCTGTTCCTCTTCCCCTTGTCCTTAAAAGCCCGTGCCCTGTAACAGTATAAAGGTATTCATATTCCTTTTGGCGCGCGCGAATTATAAAAAAAAAAAAAAACGCTATGTACGTAAAATGTTAACAAAAGTAACAAGAGGTGGCCACGGCGTAGTGGGTAGTGTGTTTGCTTGTGACCTGAACTGTGCAAGTTCAAGCCTGGACGGGGAACAGCAACCACAGCCATCCGAACATAAAAGGGAAACGTCTATGTTTCTCCAACCATTACAGCAAAAGGAGTTCTGCCTGGTACTACAGTGGACACAGAAAATTGAGTCTGATTTCCCCGGGATTTGGGGAAAAAAAAAACAACCCAACCCTTATAGTTGGAGTCAGTTGTTGCCTGTTCGTCCTTCCATCTACAAACATTAAAAACAAATAAAATACAAAAATTGCATTTCAAAATAATTCGATACAAAATATTTTTGTCAGAAACATACGAGTATTTTCTGAAACTCACTTAAATTTATTTTTTTTTTTCATTTTGAATTTCATCATACAATTCACAAAGCATTACACTCGACGGAAATGGAATTTCTGCTTCGTTTATCACAAAAGTATACCTACATCATTTCTTGCATTACTTCCTTGGACCACCTCAACATACCAATTTCAGAGTAAATCAATTTAAATTTAAATAACTAAAACCATTGAGTCCTTGGAATAAAATCAAATAAATTCCTGAAATGAAACAATCGAAGTGGAACGCATGAGCTCGTAATCATTTGTTGAGATCATGAATTCCTTAAATATCTCCTGAAGGAAGCGACTACAAAGCGACTCTTTAGAATAATTTATTGCACAAAGACTGGATATAAATGACTTAATTTTCTCCATTTAAATTGCTCTATTTTTGGATTTTATCTGGCAAATAGAAATGGGGTAGATTCTTATGGTGGATTCTGTTCAAAAAGCAAACACACTCAGTGGATAATGGATTTCTAGATTTTTAAAGGATTTTTTTTTTTTTTTTTGGCATAATACACTCAGTTGAGTGATTAATAAATTTCGTAGACTGAATTTGGAATTTGGATAACCTCTGTTGGGTTCGATGGGCGAAATACTACGAGTATACTCATAGGTCAAATTTATGCGCACACAGAATGATGACAGGCTCATCTCGAGGGATATGGAAAAACCTTTAAAGACACAGATCTCTGTCTATGGAATCTTAAAATAAACCGATATATTGTTAGACACTCTTTTCGTTTTCCATAAATATACACCTACTGTGTAGCACTTTGCTAAATGTGTCGAAATCAAAATGACACTGACAATGACAGAAAGTGTTTTCTCAATAAAAAAAAAAAAAAAAAAAAGATGTAAATGTTTTCATAGTGCCAAATATCCAGATCCAAATCACTACAGTAGAAGAACTCTCATCGTGCAAATTGATTTCGACGAAGAAGCAATCGTTTGGAAGATCCTGCTGGGAATTATTCTGTCAATGGCATCGCATGTGGTGTGTCACATTATTGGTAGATGTCATTGTAGTGAAAGAATCGATAGAAGTGAAAATGTTTCGTAACAAAAAGAACATTAGGCCACATAGGGATTGTTTAACAATTAGGGTCATTTGACAGGATTGCCGATATCTTCTATTCGATATTGTTTCTTATTGATGGAAATAATCGTACGGATGGTGTTTACGCAATTGTTTCTAGTGTTGTTTTTCATTTTACGGATTATGTTCTAGAACATGCTACTTTAAAATGTACCTATAATTGACAACAATTTCTTTTCTTTCTATGTGGGAATGTCACATACAAATCTAAAGGACATTACTTGAGCTCCTATAAGTTTTGTTAGATATTGTTCATGGAGCGTCAATGTCACTGACGTATGCATCATAATTTTTAATGCACTCTGGTCAAAAACTGTGTTTTTTAAATACTGTGACATATTGGACTTAAAAATGTCCTTTAATTTTCCAAATGCTGCCCATAAAAGTTGAATTCTTTGCATTCTTCTCTTTCTTCTTTTGCTTACGGCGAAGTTATGATCCGGAGTAGAAGGATGACAACCCTCCCACTTTACTGCAGCCCTACTGGTCCGCCTGTGGGGTTTGCCGGTTTGACCTCAGGAAGTACCGGCAGGCTTCCCGGTTTCGTATCACTTCATTCCTGAGGTCAATCAAATGCTGGTGTTTTTGCATTTGAGTGATCCAATTGTGTGTTTGGTCTGCCTTTTTTGTTTGTTTGGTCTGCCTTTTGATTGATATTGCCTTTTGACGGGGTTCGAAGGATCTCTCCTTTGAACATGACAATACCAACTGAGCCGGTCGTGCTCTATCTTGCTTGTTATCGGTTCTTTTACATGAAGGCTTCCTCGAATCTTTGAACTTCTTATTCTATCAATCTTCGTTACTCCTGCTGTCATGCGACGCATCTTCATCTCAGCTGCCATTAATTTGCCTCATGCTTTTTGTACATTGTCCAGCATTGTAAACCGTATGTGAGCGCTGTACGCACAACTGCGGTGTAGAGCCTTCCTTTCAGCTTAGGGGACATTTTTCGATCGCAGATGATAGCGCGGTTTTCCCGCCACTTCATCCACCCTACGCTTACGCGATGATTGATGTCATCATCACAAGTTGCTTCGCTATTGATCATAAATCCCAGATATTTGAACTTTTCGGACTTGGAAAGCACTTTTCCATTCAAGTAAATATCTGGAGTGGGCCGGTGTGCATCAAAGAATGGGCATCACAGATACTCCGTCTTTTCTTAACTAATACGGTATCCATATCCCTTTAAAACATCTACCCATACATCAAGTGCTCGTTGCAGGGACGTTTGATCTTCACTTATGATAGCTACATCGTCAGTAAAGAATAACTGATGCACTTTGGGGTCCGTCACTTTTCAAGGAGATAATCAAGGACTGCAATAAATAGAAAAGGACTGAGGACGCTTCCCTGGTGTACACCGAATTCGATTGGGAACCCTTCGGTAACTGCAGCTGGACATCTTACTCTTGTCCTTGCACCCTCATACCTGTCCATGATCATGCGCACGTAGGATTTTGGAACTCCTTGTTGTCTTAGCGCCATCCATAAGAGATCTCTTGGTTGTCCATTAAAGGCTTTTTCAAAATCAGCCAACACCATATGCAGGTCCTTTAAGGAGTCACGATGTTTTTCCATTGATCCTTATGCTTTGGATTGCATCTGTTGTTGATTTACCCGAGACATACCCGCACTGGTCATCAGATATCCTTATTATTTTCCGCAGTCGGACATCTAATACCCGCTCAACGATCTTCATGGTGTGTGACATCAGCTTGACAGAACGGTAGTTATCGCAGTTTCGCGTATCGCTCTTCCCTTTGTGCAAAGGAAGAAGATAACTTTCCCTCCACTGATTAGGCATTGGATCACCGCTCATAAGTTTGGAGATAAGAATCATGAGCCATCTGGACCCGATGTTTCCCATCTTTTTCCAGAACTCAGAGGGTATCTCGTCTGGCCCAACCGCTTTCCTTTTTTTGGAGTATTTGACCACATGTCTAACTTCTTCGACAGTAATATCGGATACTTCGTCATGGTTAGGAGCAGCTCTTGGAAAGTGTACCCGGGGAAACTGTTCGTTCAGAAGTCTTTCACAATACTGTCGCCATCTGTGGAGAATTTTTTTACGTCTTCCACAAGAAGCTGGCCTTGAGCATTTTTTATGAACTTTGGGGAACGAATCTCCTGAGCATTTCTTCTTCTCTGGGCAGCTATTTTAAAGATAGTTGTTTCCTTGTTCAAGTTGTTTTGTCGAAGCTCCTGGATAGCCTGGTTCCTATCAGAAGCCGAAGACGATATTTAATCCAACTCTCGATAGAAGCCTTCCATACTTTTTGCTTGAAATTGGGCGCACTTCTTCTTCGCGAGACCTTTTCAACATCTATATAGCACTTCAAGGCGAGCTTTTTCATCTCTATTAGTAGAAGAGCACTTTAACCAAGCCTTGAAAGCCGTTTTCTTAAGCTTCATCTGTCCACCACCATATTTCTTTGGCATGTTGGCATTTCGACGTTCCAAGCAGTGATTTAGCTTTCTCCAAGCAAGATCCCTGTAGGGAATCCCACATATCTTGTGCCCTTCACTCCTCATCACCGACCTCATCGATGCTGGTAAAGAGGTAATTTGTCATGCTGGTAATAAAAGCTTCGCCTTTTCCTTTGTACGAGTAAAGCTTGTACCAGTTGGTTTTCTCAGCCACTTTTGCTTGAATTGTTGAATCCTCCGCATTATTTTCAACATTTGGTGGTTTCTGTGGAAAGTTCCAGATACACATACTCTCCTACCTGAACTTGCATATCATCTGCATATATGTTAACTGGATTATTTGCTGATCCAGTGGTCATTATTTGTGCTTTGTGAATCTTCGAAGTTAAACAAAGTTTTCTTGATGCACTTATATCCACACGTTATCGCGCTGGGGAATGATTCTTCTCCGAATCCTAATTACCAAATACAAGGTTTCTCAATAAGGACATACAAATTTTGTATTTAAATAAAATACAGAATAATTAAGATATCAGGCTGAAATTTCTGCCAGGTATAGTATATACGTTATGTTTAATTATGGAATTCGATCTCGTTAATATGATCACCGCGAGCACGTTTGCAGCGATCGATTCTTTGGAGCCAATTTTCCACCACTCTTCCACACATATCGGCCGGAACGTTGGCAATTTCGTGTTTGATATTTCTGAGCTCCTCTAATGTTGTTGGCATAAACCAACGACTTAACGTAACCTCATAAAAATAAATCCATCGGCGTTAAATCGCATGAGCGAGCTGGCCATTCGACCGGACCATTTCTCGAGATTACACGATTACCGAACTTCCCCTTAAATAGATCAACTGTTTGACCAGCTATGTGGCATGTGGTATCATCTTATTGGAACCACATATCACTGATATCAAGTCCATCTAATTCTGGCCAAAAATAGTCTTCCAACATGGCACGATAGCGAACTCAATTTTTCGTAATATGGCGATCATTTTCATGGACGAAAAAATACGGTCCAATCGCACCTCCGTCATGAAATCCACACCATAGTACACATGTAGTCTCATGAAGCACATGTGGGTTTGTTGCTGTTCAATAACGGATTTGGATTAAACCAAAAATGAGCTTCATCGCTGAAGACAATTTTTCGATGAAATTCAGGATTTTCTTCAAACTTCTGCAGAGCCCAATCGGAGAAGTTTAGGCGCTTCAAATGATCAAGAGGCTTAAGTTCTTGAGTTAATTTGATCTTGTAAGGGTGTAGGTCAAGATCTTTATGCAAAATTTGCCACCTTTTGGACTGAGGGATTCCCAATTCCTGTAAACGGCGTGGAATCGACTTATTTGGGTCATTTTGAACTGAAGCATTTACGGCTGCGATATTTTCGGTACTTCGATCGGTGGGTTGTCTCACTGTCACAGGAACATTCAATACTGAATATGTTGACTCGAATTTATCCACCATAGCACGCACAGCCTGTCTGGTGGGACGATTATGACGGCCGAAAATTGGAGTAAGCGCTCTTAAAGTTGCGACCACCGAATCAGAATTTCGGGATTAATTTTTAATAATTTCCAAACGTTTCTCGTTCGTGAACTTCACCACGATAAAAACGTGAACCTCGACTGATGTTCTAACATTGACAGATCATAAAAAGAGTTTAAGTGTGCGTTTGTATTATAGATAATTATAATTTTATATAGATAAAGAAGTAGATAATTATAAAATCGATAAATATTGTGCAGTCTTCTGATGCTTAGAGGCAATGCATTCCGCAGGCGGATGGGGTAAATGAAAAATTGACGTTCGGAAGTTAGACATGAAAAATTAGGTTGCAAAATAGAGATAGAGCGAAATGATCGCAAAAGATGTATTTTTTCATATAGGTTTGATGGTTGTTTACTGATAATGATTTTATGCAAATAAATTATTACTAAATACAGCCATAAATTTTGTTGCGAAAGGAAGAGACGTCGTCATATCTCCTTATTAGAAAAATATAACGAATAATGTTATTAAAGACAACTACAGAAGATTTGGAACCCATAAGTATGTAGTGGAAGCATTAAGGTCTTAGCAAGTATCAATCTTGTATTTTGTGGCGTAAAGTACTGAGATTGAGATAAGTTCCTTAGACAGCCATACACCTTACCAATGTGATCATCCCAAGGTAGAGTTCGGTTAAACTATATGCCTAAATTGTTTGCTTTTTCAATGTACTCGATTCCAGAAGTTCCCAGATATAGCTTAGGGAAATAATCCATATCCAGTTTATTTTTAAATATGCCTAAACACTTTGATTTAAGTGGATTCAACTGTAATGAATTTCTTTCTGCCCAAAGTGATACCTGTTTGAAGTCCTCATTCAATCTATCAGCTCCATCTTCAATTAGGCCCAGGTCACAGCTTAAATGAATTTGTACGTCACCAGCATTAACCGACAATGGAAGGTCATTAATAAAAATGGAAAATAAGAAGGGTCCTAAGATTGACCCTTGTGGCACTCCTGTTGATACATTTGCAAATCCGGAATTTGGTGTAGTGTGTTTGAAACTTAGGTGGTATTAAGTTTCAGTAAACTCCAAGGGTGGCGTCCAGATAACTGGGGAGCTTGTTTGTTTTGCTTTTTGTCGTTGCTCATGATTCACAGTATTTTTTTCCCCCCACCTGATGTCATCATCACGATCAAGTTACATTTAAGCCATATGACCACTTTACTGCCAGTGTTATGCCTTCGCAGTAGAGTTGACCAAGCTTTCGCAATTGGTCGACTTTTTTATTTATTTCAGACGAAATAAATAGATGATTGTTGAGATCAGGATTTGAACCGTGAACCAAGAGCGTGACAAGTGTTGATGTTACCACTACACCACGACCACCCTCAAATCTTTGTGACTTGAAGCTATAAACAAATCCAGAGTCTTCGAATAGTTAGCAATATGTTGTAATTTTTTTCTCTCATACTATACAACAATTTACAGGATTCGAAATGGTGAAACTTCTTTCTGTATAACGTATCTTCACTTCACAACTAACAAAGCGGATACCTTTTATTTCAGTCTCAGTCGTACGACAAGTATTTGTAGTCACTTATTTCAATTATAATCTTCACTATCATTACAACCTTTAGTTATGTAATTCTATTTGTGTATTATTATAAAATTGGTCAGAAGAGTCTTAAGACCTCATCACACTGTACTCAGTTCAACATCGCAAGCTAAAAAGTAGTAGTTAATTGCAGAACATCAACTTCTTTGATCTGCTACCCTTTTTTGGTGGATTTTCTATTTTTACTAAGCTGATTAAATTCTGCTTCTGATATAAAAGGTCTACCTACGAGTATTCCACACAATTGCCATCCGCAGCGAACAGCATCTGTTTTTCCAGGTTAGGAGCAGTTGATATTGCTTGCCAGCATCGCGTTTTTAATCTTTTCTTTACTCTCTAATCTTAAATTCTCTTCTATTCCCCTTCCTTTCTCCCCATTATTGGGTTAATAAACTTTAAAAAATATATATCTACTCGTATATATATTAATGCTATATTCTGGTGAATACCAGACAAACTTTTCTATGTAGCACAAAGCTACTAATTTATTTAAGAGGATTTAAAAAAATATAAATATCTAAAATATCTAATTCATTAAACAATTAAGAAACTATCTCATTAAAATTATAGAATTATGCAAAATCATTTAACTACGAGTAAGCTGCCAGTTGTTTAATTCGAATTCAAATCCAAACACATTTTCCCAATTGAGATAACTTTTTTACATCGATCGTTGAACTCAAAGAAGTTAGGATTCAACCACCGCATGAATACATGAATACTGTCTAGCCATAGCTTTATCCTATTGTTGGCCGACTCATAAATCATTCCTACAGTCTTGATAGGTAGTCAAAATAAAAACCCATTAAAAGTCATTACGTTAAAAATGTGGGAGAACAAATCTACGTCTACAGACACGAGTATATTTGTGTAAATTGATTTTCTTATAAAGAAAAGTTGTACATACAAAAAAGGACCAAATTGTGTAACAAGAGGGTATCTCAATTCATGCAAGATTTGAATTTTGCGCCCTTTGTGCGGTAAAGTGTTGCCAACGAAAAAAAAAAAACACAGCGTGACAGCTGACAGTTCAGAATTATTTTTAAAAATGGAGTGCTACACGAAAGAATAACGCGTTTTCATTGTTGAGCAATATTTTAAATATAATGAAGCTAGATGCCGCAATTTTCGTACAAAATATCGTCGGAATAGTGATTTACCTTCATCATCTTGTCAAGAGATTAATTCAACAATTCAAGGAGACTGGATCAACTAGTGATCGTTTAACACAAAGCATCGAAGTAGTTCATGAGAGTGTTGTTGAGAGTTGAGGCACCGTGGTCAAGAATTGAACATTTCGAAAAGCTCTATACAGGGTATTCTCACGAAAGATTTGCATTTCCGTGCATACAAAGTGCAATTGACTCAATAACTGAAGCCTACTGAGCACGCACAGCGAAGAGAGTTCTTTGAATGGATTATGGAACAACAACAAGTGGATGCTGATTTTTCAAACAAAATTATCTTCAGCAATGAGTATCATTTTCATCTTGATGGGTTTGTTAATCGTTAAAATTGTCAAATTTGGGATTCAGAAAATGCATACACAAAGTGTCAATGTTTGATGCGGATTTTGTGCTGGAGACATCATCGGACCATTCGCGACATGATAATCCAGTTTTTTATACCTAAATTGCAAGACATGAATGTGGACGACATTTGGTTTCAACAAGACGGTACCACATGCCATACAGCTCGAGAAACAATTCAATTACTGCATGAGTCATTTCCTGGTCGTATAATTTCCCGTTTTGGTGATCAGAATTGGCCGTTGGACCTTTTTCTTTGGGGTTTTTTTGAAGTCTAAGGTTTATGCCATTAAGCGCATGACCACCCACGCCTTGAAGGAGCAAAATGAGGTCTTTATCAACGAAATTCAGCCACATTTATACAAAACGGTCATGGAAAATGTCGACAAAAGAGTACGTATGTGCCAGCAAAACCATGAAGGACATTTACCCGATATGCTATTCCATACATAACCCTATAGTGTATACTTTATAAATCAATAAAACACTTTACAATTTTTAATTAAAAACCTGTATTTTTTATCAAAATTACTTCTTGCTTGAACTTTCGGACACCCTTTATGCACAGCCTTGACCTTAAATGAAAAGAGCTCCCTATAAAATACCTTTTAAAAAAAAATGACTGCATGTAGGTGAATATTTTTGACTTCCTAGGATTCATTATGCTTGGAAAAAGATGTGCAGCAAAATGCGTGCAGTAAAATTAGAAAACATGGCTTTATACGTAAGAGGACACTGCCATGTATTGCTGCAAGACGTCTCTATTTCTAATTTTGATCCAAACCTCCAGTAGTAGAACAGCAAAATAATACAATTTAGTACAATTTTTGTTATTTGACGTTTCATGTAAGTGACTGTTCACCATTTCACACGTTGATACACAGTATCCAGGATTTTAAAATAATATTTAACAAATAATAACAAAATAATTATTTTCTTTAATTTATCACATCTTTCCATATCCATGGCAAAAAACAAATTGGTTTTGGAATTCAATTGTCAGACTTCAGAATGACAGCAAAGCAATGAGATGAAATGTCAACAATTTACTACACGTCTATTACACATGCGTTCCTGCTTGCATGTGTTTTGCTGCACATCTGTTTCAAGCATTATTCACTAGTGACTAAATTAGGTTTAATTCCCGCGATTTTTAACTCTAGATTTTTTGTGTGTGGTAAAATTGGTATCATTTCGAAAATAGTAGTAAAAGTGTGCACATTAGTTTTTAGCGGATGTCATTCATTCATAATTTTTTGTGTTTGAATAATAAAAGTAATCAATCTAAAGACTGCTAAGCCAAAAAGACACAAATTAAATGAAGCTAAAGCCCAAATTGTCCTTTTGGCCTCTCCAGGGATGTCTCAGCAAAAATATTCAAAAACACAGGGCATCCGTGTGCTGTTCAATATGCTTTAAAGCTACACAGGGAAACTGGAGAGTATATTTCTAAACCACGCCCAGGCAGGAAAAGGTAGTCTTCGGCCCGTGACGATCGGATTCTACGAAAACAGCGGATCTACGAAAACATTGGACATTTTTTTTTTTTTTTTATAATTTGCACGTGTGAAAGGGGTTATGAATACCCTTATACTAATTTTTAGGACACGGGTGTTTTTGAGGAAAGGGGAAGACACAGAGAGAAAGACAGATTGGTGTAGTTGGTTTGAAACTCAGCTGGTATTAAGTTTCAGTGAACTCCAAGGGTTGCTGCCCAGATAACTGGGGAGCCTGTTTATTTTTGCTTTTGTCGTTGCTCATGATTCACAGTATTTTTTTTTTCTTCCTCCTGATGTCATCATCACGATCGAGTTGCATTTTAGCCATATGACCGCCCCACTGCCAGTGTTATGCCTTCGCAGTAGAATTGACATAAGCTTTCGCAATTGATCGACTTTTCATTTATTTCATGCGAAATAAATAGATGATTATTGACATCAGGTTGCGAACCGATTTTCGGAACTCCTGGTACAGTCTACGTTCGCAAGAGGAAGGGAAAATACAGTAGATTGTGTGGTTGCCACAGTCAAGTTTGGTGGTGATAGTTGCATGGCGTGGGACTGCATGGTAGCATGAGGCATAGGAGCTATTCTTATGCTAGGGAAGTATAAATAGCGACAGCTACGAGTATATTGATGTTTTAGGGACCCCCAATCGTCAAGTATTTAGAAATTTTATTCACCGAAGGATCATTTTTCAGCAAGATAATGCTCTATGCCAAAAATTTCCGAAAAACGATGGACTGGCCAGCTCAATTGCCAGACCTGAATCCGATAGAATATTTTTGGGCACTTCTAAAAAAGAGGACATAACGAGAATGGGAAAAAATCAGCTAGGTTTTAATTTTAAATAGTTAAACTAGCTTGCCTCTTAGTGTTCTTGCAGTGATAAACGAAAACGGAGGGCCAACAAACTATTAAATTATAAAAAAAATGTTCGTCCACATACTACGAACTACGGCATTTTATACATTTGCGTAGGATGCTTTTTATTTATGATCAAGGCTGTAATTTTCTCTGGCTAAATCGGAATATTTATACTTTTCCTACCGACGGTCTCTGCCTTTAAGAAAAGCAGTATGTGTTCTTCCCTGTCCCAGTCAAAACATCCTGTAAGCCATCACATTGTTTTCCTCATTTTTTCATTCAACTGAGAATAAATATTTCATTTTTTACATCAATGTTTTTCTTCTACTGGTCACTTTCTCATACCTCCTAAGCTAACATCAGTACCTACAATATTAAGAATTTCTTAGAATTTCGGTTATAGATACTCGTTTACAATTTGATCCAAGTTAAAGTAACTTCCCTTAAATTTAAATTCTTCAATACACAATAACAGTGGTAGTGGTATACTTGAGTTAAACTCATTTCCAGGACATGACTTTCGAGTCTCCAAATACTCTTCCTATAGAACCAAAGGATAACGCGAAGAGAAATGACAGTTTCTCTTAATATTTCGTCCGTTTTGTAAGGAATAAAAATATCCCAACATTCCAGTGTTATTTGAAAATTTCCTTCGTGCAATGTAAACATCAGTTTTCTTATAAACGTGGCTCATGATGGTGCTGTTTCCGCCTGTTAATTTGTTAAGTATCAAGTACGTGGTTTCGTGTTCGTTTTAAAAATATAGCAAACCAATTTCATGCATTAAGGACATGTGAGTGCAATTGTGTAAAGGATTTATGCATTTAAATGATGGCGCCCAACGATTGTTTCTTATTAGAAAAAACTTGAACAAAATCACTAGGCTTTAGCTTGGTACAAAACGTACAAGTGTCTGTATACTAATATGTATATAAACCATCAACAATATGTTTTTTTGTGCTGGAAATTTGGAAGAACATTATGGCCTCGCGTGTATGTACCTACACATAATTAAACCTTCAGCCGTTCCACATTTCGCGGGACTTTTTTTTCCCCCATATGGTGTTGTTTCATTATTAAAATAAAAGCGACAAGCTTCTAACTTCTTTTTTTTAGGACTACACAATGGCAGTCAATTAAAGAGAGTTTCGTGAACAAAATATTATGTTGAGTCTTTTAGATAAGCAAAAACCGCATTGCATTTCGTACCAGATTGGTATATACGGAACACTTCTATCCATCTGTCCGATTGTCTGTCTGTGTATCTGTCACATACTTGTAACTTTTGAATAGTTCGACCCAGAGAGGAAGGAATTTCGAACAAAAATAGTGCGTGGACCACAAATAATTGTGAAAGGAAAGTATTTTTTATAAAGAGGCATAATGTATCCGAAAAAAAAAATATATTTCTATCCCCATCTTGCAACATATCAAAGCCGACCTGAGTTGGGGTCAAAAAATCGAAAACCCCCTGCAACCTCCCTGCTTGGGGTCACTGTAAGATTTGGAGTGGGTGCGAGGTGTTCACTTTCATTTTCGAGAATTTGGCCTTTCGGGATTGTGGGTTTTCAGGATTATGTTTTTCGGGATTCTGTCCGACTCCCAGCAGACCTTCTAATATAAATTTAAATATAAAAAAAAAAAATAATTTTTTTTTGGTTAAAGTTGAACAAAATGCCACGCCCCTCTATCTTCGAAACAGTTCATGCGAACAACTTGGAACAAATTTGAATTACAAATTAGAAAATTATAGTAAATTTTCTGCCAGAAACAATTTTTAAAAAAATATTGGAATACGTGAGGTGGAAAGTCACTCTACCATTTCTTATCCCATCTTGAACTGATTTTGATGATTTTCAGAAAAAACGTGAAATAGTGGCCACGGTGTAGTGGATAGTGTGTTCGCTTGTTACCCGAACTGTGCAGGTTCGAACCCGGATGGGGAACAGCAAACACAGCCACCCGAGCATAAAAGAGAAACGAATAAAATCTAAATTTCCCCAACCACTACACCAGAAGGACTTCAGTCTGGTAGTACTGGACCGAAAATTGAGTCTGAGTACTTCGGGATTTGGAAATTTTCTTTAAAAAAAAAATCCACATTTCTGGCGTAACTCAAAATTCAAATTTCATCAGAATCCCTTAAGTGGTTCTTCATCTTTAAACCCCTCCTCACATATTACTCAATTTAAGGTAAAACTACTAACGCCTAATAATAATATTTTGGCGCTAACAGCCCAATTCAGGGCCTGGCCTAGCTCACAAATGATTGGGACCTACAGTTTTATGCCGTTTTCGAGGGGCAATTTTTTTCTATTGAGATAACTACTAATGCCTTTCATTGAAATCCATTAACAAATTCTTCAGTCAGGCGACTAACAAAGATGATTTAAAGATTTTTCAAACCCTGCCCCCAATCATAATCCAAATTTGACAGTTTTTAGACGACATATCAGGATGTCTTTAGTGGTTCTCAAGGGAACAGTGTGACTATAGACATGTGAGAGACTAGACTCGCAGTTGACGATTATTTTTTTATATGATTTTCTTGTAGGAGAGGCATACCTACGAGAGGCGACTGATAAGTTCACGGCCTGCGACACTAAACAACGAGTCATCTTCTCATTAGTGATAGCACTAACTGCGACACTCTTTAGTAGTATAAATATCTTCTCGTTTCAATAATTATCTCATTTCATTATTACAAGTATCTGTGGTAGGATAAACATCACCATGTCAGCCGAAATCGGAAATTCTCGTAATTTTGAGTACCACGCCATGATAAAGTACCTCGTGAAAAAAAGGAAAATCGCATAAAGTTTTCGAATACATGTCATCGACTCTTCAGGATTCTGGGCCTTCGTACACCATTGTGAAAAAATGGCCTCGCTTATTTCAACAAGGGCGAGAGAGCTGTGAAGATGATCCCCTCCCAGGACGTTCTGTGTCAGTGGTCACTGAAGAAAACGTCGAAAAAGTTGAAAAATTCGTTCTAGCCGACCGAAGAATAAAAATGTGGCAGATAGCGGACGAGTTGCAAAGAATAGATTGGAGAAATTTTGCACGAGCATTTGAACATGAACAAAATTTGTGCTCGTTCGAAAAACAACTACGACTCGAGTGCTGCAGAGTTTTTTTTTGGGGGGTTGGCAGGGACAATTCCGACGAAATTTGCAACCGAATCCTAACTGTAGGTGAGCCTTGGATTCGCCAATACGATCCAGAGTCTATGCAGTGGATTGAAAAAGGAGAGAGGCCGCCGAAGAAATTCAAAGTGAAAAAGTCGGCTTCTAAGCTTATGGCGCCTGTTTTGTGGGACAGGGCAGGTGTTTCGTTGATTGATTACCTGCCACAGAGGACTACAATGACTGGTCAATATTACACAAATTTATTGACTCAGGCACGTGAAACGCTCGTACGGAAGATACGAGGGAAACTCAGGTACGGAGCGTTGTTTTGGCAGGACAACACACCTGTTCACAAGGCGCGGGTTTCGAGGCAGGCCTTAAAAGACGCAGGTTTTCCAACGGTAGACCACACACCCTACAGCTCAGACTTGACACCGAGCAACTTTTTCCTTTTTTCCAATTTGAAAAAGGAGTTACGAGGCCGGAGATTTGCAGATGAGAATGAGATCAAGGCGGCTGTAGAAAGTCATTTTGAGGGCAAATTAATTGAATATCTGTTCGGTGGTATTAAGGCACTGTCTGCTAGATGTGAGAAATGCATTTCACTCGAGGGAGATTATGTTGAGAAATAAAATTGTTTAGTCGGATCTTTTCCTTCACTTAATGCCATAGGCCGCGAACTTATCAGCTGCCCCTCGTATGTATAAATCCTATAGGATAGGGTAGAAAAATAACCCAGTAAGCACTCTAGGGCCTTGCTTCTTGAAGCTATTCGTTCTGTGCCATATACGAATGGAGGGGACTTACATTTTTATTTCTTTTTCGAAGGGTATACTCGTAATGGAGAAGTATTTCAATGCAATTTTACTCTCCGATGTCTGTTAGACGTTCTCAAAAGGTGGGATCCTAAAAACACACAATTTTGTTTTATTTTCTTGTTTCGTTGGATCCTTTCATTGCTCACTACTCACTAGGTTTCCACTTTCCGTTACGAGTATACGAAATCAGAAAGCAAATATTCAGAAAGTTCTCGCCGAAGAGGTAGGTGCATATTAATCAAAAAATTCATACTGCTTTTGGAAAGATTTCCCTCACTTCCCGGAAGCTAAGATATCTTGAAACTCTGTACAAAATTCCACTTGTCGGATGTACCTTGCAAACTAGTCCGGAACAAGAGATTATGCAAAGTACTCAAGTGATAAGGAAGTGAAGGTCTATATTTTGTTATCCCATTTTGCATAAAGACCACAGAAAGTACTCACTGGCACCAGATTATTTCGCAAATCCAATAAATTTAGCCTCAAGTAGGTTAGGATATTACAATAGGCGGGCAATTAATTACTCGTGGCACTCGTAAGATATTTCCACTCCCACTCATGGCACATGCTTTTTCAAATGCCACTCAGGCCCTAAATCAATTTGAACAATTTATTTAGACGCCAAAATATACCTCGACATGTGGGCGTATGGGATATAAGTGAAATATTACAACAAACGTTCCGAAGATTTACCATGAAAATACAATATTTATACATTTATTCATGTACAGCAGTCGATTTATTCATGTTGTTCATTTGGATGGAACTACTGTCAATGGAAACCTCTCCACGACATCTAAATCTCGTAATCCTTAAACTGATCTCCTCAAATCGACACCTCAAAGCTAAAAGTTAATCAAGCGATATGACCACAAAATTCTCAACGTAAAGTTGTCTCAGACGATAAATCAAATTTTAGCTGTCTAGTCACTTGGCCGAATGGGTAATTCAACCACTTTACTCCTGTTATGATGTACGGAACACATTATGGAATAGGTTACATCAATATTCTTGAATGTCTGACGATAGAAGAAAAAAATCTAGAAAAGTATCTACTCTTCCTACACTCTGACTGCCTTTGGGGTATAATAACAATTTATGTACCGCCACTGTTTATGCGCTCAAGCAAAATATGCCAATCCATCCAATGGTATTACTACGCCATGGGTATGCTTTATTTTTCCTTTTTTTTTGTGAATTATTTATGTAAACTGAGATCGGTTGTGTGTAGATACTATTCTTTGTACGAGTAACAGCTCCAGTAAAAGATACACAGACACAAAGCACTCTAAACAGCGGGAAAGTGTCATTAAATTAAATATATCGCAGTTGTGGCGACTACATTATGAGACTAGATTTTGTTCTTTAGATGTTGACAAATAGAATTTCACAAAACGCCAAAAGCAGCAGGAGTTTGGCACTTCCCGTTGGCGGCATCACAAACAAAAGTGTCGGCGATTCTGTCTGGCAAAGACAAGGATCCTAAGAGGTCCTGAATTGGAACAGTTTTTATCACGTAGTTAGGTATTTTTTTGAATGTAAAAAATTTCAAAGATATCGATATTAAATGGAGACAAGTCCAACAAATCATATTAACATCCCAAACAAGGTAACATAGAACAGTCTTCCAGTCGCAGTAATTCTCACATCAGTTGGGCAAAAGATTGGTAATAAATCCTTTAAACAACAGACAAAGCTGAATAAATGAATAATGATGCCCCAATGGAAAGTTTAATTGGGAAACTGAATCCGGTACTGCACTTTTCCTTGTATGGGTAGTTGCAAAACATCAGGGTGTTCATGCACCGGCGGCATCACTCAAATCATTCAAAGGAATTTCGCAAATTTTCAATCCTTGTACGTACTAACTGTCATAAGCGTGTAATACCTCTACTCGTTCGTTTGTTGGAATTCACGTAGCGCGGTTGTAGCCATCCTGTCCGTCGCCATTCGTCTTTATTATTGTTTGTACTGTTGTCCTGCGAGTCCTTGTTTAAGTCAAGTGCTGCGTGCTTTACAAAGCTATTTGCATATGCAAATAATTTATATGCTTTTTTTGTTATTTAATAAAATGCATTCATGTAAAATGCATGAGCTTCACATGGTGTACAAGATAAATACTCATATGTTTGGGAGAAACACTTGAATTTAATTCCTTTCGTGGATTTAAAGATAAATGTTTATTTAATGAAAGTTGTTTACCGGGCGAAGTCATTTGGAACGACGGTTTCACGGGGAAATATTTATTTATTATCCTTTTTTGTGTTACACTGAGAATGATTTACTATTATCGACGGACATATGATATGACTGGTGCTGATGATATCATGCAGTTGATTTGTAATGTGAATAAAGAATGGTTGTAAGGACATGTACATAGGTTATGGACTAAATAATAGGGCCCATGATAAAGAAAGAAAAGGTAGGTATGATACGACAAGAAATTGTGGGTCTTGCAAGCTGTCCCAGTAAAGTTTATCCACTTTAATAGAATTATTGCAGTTGTGAAAGATCTCTTTCATGTAACAACCCTGGATCTGCACTTTACTCTATTTTGAGTGCTATAAAAATATGATTGTCAGCATTTTACGCCAATGGATGTGGTAATCTTCTAAAGATACTAATAGCTCAGGCTACCAGCATGCACGATTTGCAACCCCGAATAATCGATGCCAGTAGTGCGCCTATGTATTAATCCACACCCTGCACACTTCTACCACTCTTTCCGCAAGACTGCCGTTGCGGGGCTGGTTAGCACCTCCATTTGCCTTTTGCGCTCTTCTTAGTCTTTGGACTCTTCTCAGCTTGTTCTGTACACTCGTTCTGAACATATGACTTATTAGAAGCTGTGGGCTTGGCAGGTTCATTCTTCCCTCTACAAAGCACCTGTAGTGGAAAACTTCGTATTCCGCGTCTTCCTCTGCATCTTGGCGTGTCCAAATCTGTGGAGATATTTTCGATAACTGCCGCACCCCGATTGGAACTGCGTAACCTAAAGTTGCAGCCTCCGCGTGCTATCTTTGTCCAGACCTCGATGGTGGAGATCAGCTTGTGTGTCCACCTTTGTTATCCAATCTAGCTTGCCACAGTACTATAGATGTTGCCCTTTCTTCTCGATTACCCATTGCATCTCGTTGACAAGAATCTCGATGGGGATCATACCGACTATAACGCAGTCTGCTTCGTCCGAAATTGTTCGGAAACCGCTTATAATTCTGCTTGCGTTGAGCCTGTATGCAGACGATAGCTTCCTTCTTGTTTTCTTCGTTGTGAGTGTGCCCGCTCAGACCAGGACAGCATATATAATTGGAATGGATTGAGCTTACCACTCTGGATAGCAGGATCCTCCTGGCGTATTCAGCATATGGGAAAGCACTGCCTGCATCTGAAGTTCAGCCTGTTGTCGAGTATTACTCCTACGTATTTGAATGCCTCTTTTTACCTGATTATCCCGGTTCCCAAACCGAAAATTTACATATTGTACAGTCTTTCGGTCAGCTAGCTCTAGGCCAGTTTTTGATCTAGTTTCATCCAGGGCAGACTCTATCTCGTGTATGTGTTTGGCCACAGTAACTATGGCGATATCATCAGCAAAGCCGGTCACCTTAACTCCTTGTAGGACTCCGTCGTACAATATGTTCCACAAGAGAGGTCCAAGGACTGACCCCTGTGGAACGCCCACGGAAACGTTGTTGTAATAATCTTCAGCAGGTAGTATGGTGTATCTATTCTAGTCAGGAATGTTCTAGTGCATGACGTCAAACGTTACTACTGCTCCTTCACCAATGTTTTATATTTCATAATGATATTTAAGTGGCCTTCACGGTATACACGAAAAAAAGCATAAAAAGCCTTTGACTGAATCAAAATGTGAATATAAATTGTAAGACCATCAACAAATTAACCATCACCCAAAACCACTAACACCAAACAACTGAATCCAGAATATTTTTATCTGCTCTCTCGATAATACGAAAACATGTCAAAGAATTTTCTATCGGAGAGCTGGTGGAAGTTGTTTCCAAATACAGCCAATTTTATATCTTTTATTATAGCAGTAGAGTTAATCATCAATCAGATGTCGACATCTGGCAGCTTTCTGGTGGTGCCTTGGGCCATAATCCTCCAATAAATGTAGCACAATATCGGTTTTCAAAGGCACTTTATCACAAATATAAATAGCTTCAGGATACTCTTATTTGGTGTTTAGCATTTCTAGGTAAACATCTTTATACTGCACAAAATAATTTGGGTATGCTCCCACGCTAAATTTAACTTTTTCAATAAATTATTTTGAAATCCAGAAAGAGAGCTTTCTTCAATAAAATGTTTTCTTTTTTTTTTACTTTTCAAAAACTAAGAACAGTGATGATAAAGACTCGTAATATACTCAGATTTGTACCTATACATAGATTTAATTTTGGCCTGTCGCATATTTCGTACCAACTACGTCCACATTTTTTTACTTGCACTTACTCGTACTCATATAAGGGCAAGTATTGGTTTCCTGGAAATGTTCTGTATCGAGATTTTGATCGAACCTGACATTGTTATGATAGATAAACTCAATAAAGTGGGTCTCTCAATTCTGTCAGTCTGTCTGTCTGACTGTTTGTAGCCTAAACCACTTGAGGAACTTTTTTCAAACTTAATATCTCAGAACTCTAGAATCACAACTAAATCGAGCTGAGCCGAGCAACCTCGAACTTTTTTTTTTTTTTTTTAATTTGCGCGAGCCAATGAATACCATTAAATAATTTCAGGGCACGGGCGTTTGTAAAAATTGAGAGAGAGAGAAAGAAAGATTGGTGTAGTGGGTTTGGAACTTAGGTGGTATTAAGTTTCAGTACTCTCCAAGGGTGGCGTCCAGATAACTGGGGAGCTTATTTGTTTTGCTTTTTTTGTCGTTGCTCATGATTCACAGTATTTTTTTTCCCTCCACCTGATGTCATCATCACGATCAAGTTGCATTTAAGCCATATGACCACCCTACTGCCAGTGTTATGCCTTCGCAGTAGAATTGACTAAGCTTTCGCAATTGATCGACTTTTTTTATTTTTTCCAGACGAAATAAATAGATGATTGTTGAGATCAGAATTTGAACCGTAAACCAAGAGCGTGACAAGCGTTGATGTTACCACTACACCACGGCCACGAACATGCTACGTCCCCCTCACCTGCACCGAAGTTGGATCTGTGGCCTATCACAGCTCACAGTAAGAAATGTGTTAGCTATTTAGTGATTTAAATATCCGCCAATTGTGTTAGCACGTAATCGTGCATTACTTAGCAGATAATTATTGTTTAGTTGGAAAAGAAAAATACCATCCGACAAGTAGGTAATTATGCAAAAAGCATCTTTAACATTTTACAAAATGTTATCAAATTACATGATAAATAAAAAATGTATTGTTTTACCTATGCCAATATTTTTGTCTGAATGCGGTTGTTTACGAAATCTGGGTATTTTATTAGGTGCATACCATACCTAATAAAATACCCAACCCAATTCTGTTAAAACCACATGTCGTTCATATCAATGTCTTCAATCTCAGGCCAAAAAAAAATTGGTTAGCATTTGAACATACCACAGAGAATTCACAGTAACTATAGCGCCTTTATCGTTCTCAAAAAATGACGGCCCAATCTCGCCCCAGTCCGCATCGCCTTCTGTCAACCGTGGTGACATTTCAATCAATCAATGATCACGTTTTGATTCTCAGAACCCCAAGCCGCCGACTGCGAAATGGAACTCATCGCTGAAGAGGATTGTGTTCAAAAAATCGGCATGCAGATACACCGATATTACAGAACCTTTTTTTTTTATAAAATTCAACAATTTGAATCTGTTGAACGGTGGTTAAACGACCCGTATGGTAAAATGACAAAGTAAGAACTTACTACCTGTCACTATGGATGGTAGATAAATTTGACAGATGCCACATGTCAGGGATGTTAAATTCCAACCTCAAAATAAATAACCCTTTATGTATGATAAGATCTGCGAGTTCTTATAGGAACTAAGAAAAATTTCTAAAAGAGATTTAAAATGATTTCAATTTATATTTTAGATATACGAGTATATTTTTGTTCAGGCTTTATACAAATTTATTTGAATTATTTCTGGATTTTCATAATGTATGCAGTTGTTAATAGATTATTTAATTTCAGGTATTATAAAGAAGAAAAATAAGTTGAAAAAAGATAGCTACTGACAGATGGGGAGAGAGTCTTTTTCTAAAACATACAGAACGAAGTCATACTGAAAGTATTCCATATGTGTATTCCGAAAAAAAAGCTGAATAATTGGCTCTATTTTTAGCGCGAGTCATTAACCTGTATATATTTTCAGGATTTATTATAATTGTTTCATGATGCTGTAAAATAATAAAATAAAATTCAAATTCCCCTCGAATAGAGTGGTGGTATGTGGTGGTATGGTAATAAAAAATCAACATAACCACTCGTATATTTAATGTCATATTACAGGCGAACAAATCTGAAAAAAAGCCCTCTGCTTTGGTAACCTCATAATTATGATATATTGCTCATTTTGTTGAACCAATAAATTCACCGTCTAAATTATTTTGTTTTGTAATAGAGAATACATTCAGCGCCAGAGGTATGTATTAAAAATAATTTTATTTTAGTTTAGTAAATATTGCAATACGTTAAGTGTTATAATAGGGAGAAGACAGTCCATTTAAAGTTACGAAACAGTGTTTCTGAAAGTGTACATTGCAGTCTATCCCTAAACATTATTAGTATAAAAAGACACCCATTACATAATTTTTTTTTATTATTAAATAGCTGTTGTCTGCCGGCTTGCTCGCGTAGTTCTTGCTACAAAAAAAATGCTAAAATGCTAATAGCTAATATGGCTAAAATACAACTTGATCATGATGATGACATCAGGAGGACGGAAAAAATACTGTGAATCATAAGCAACGACAATAATAGCGAATACAAACAAAATACTCCCCAGTTATCTGGACAGCCACCTTTGGAGTTTACAGAAACTTAATAACACCTCAGTTTTAAACTACACCTCTCTGTCTTTCTCTCTGTCTCTTCCCCTTTCCACAATCGCACGACATATCCCCTTTAACACGTGCAAATTATAAAAAAATATAAAAAAGTGCTTTAGAACAAAGTGTAAAAAGTGTATGATAGATGAACCCCGTAGCATATCATTCAAATAGAATAAAATAGAACTTAGAAGATATCCAACACGACCAAGTTGTGGGTAAAACAAAACGTTAGGCTCCGCCGTTTAATGTTTTTTTTTTTTTAAATTAACATAACAAACTATGGGAGCTATGCCCAACAGTGGACTGAGCCCAATATAAAGAGTGACACTTTATAAATGGAAGACATGTCTATGTACATGTAAGCAAAAATTTGTCAAAAGCTATTGAGGCATTTAAAATCTGCGATGGAACAGACAGGACGCATGCGCACCTTGTCCCTATTCTTATTGTTATTGTTATTGCCTAATCTTGTTATGAGTACTACTCTAATTTTAGCAACAATTGGGATTTTAAATTCTTCTTAAGAATGTCTGTTCATACCTACAAACATGTTATGGTCACAGCAGCAGCAAACACCTTCCTTGCACCGACTGCCGATAGCTCCAGAAATTATGGGTTTTCCTAAGAAACTTATGTAGTTAAAAAAAAAACAAAAAGCGGTGTTCCCAAGCACCATCTAAGTGCTAACCGCTCCCGACGTTGCTTGATTTCGGTGATCGGAAGAGAATCAATACTTTTTTTTTCATTCATTTAATTCATGACCAAGGCTGTAAGATATAAAAAGGCAAAGTTTTGGTAAAATCTGTGCAGTAGTTTTTGGGTGATGAGCGCACAGATACGATACTTACTTACTTAACAGGCTCCCAGACCCGTGAAGAGTGTCTGCCTGGGACACTGTAGCCTTCCATTCTCTGCGATCTCGCGCACGTTGCTTCCAGTTATCCAGACCAAGCGCTCTGGCATCAGCGATGGCTTGGTCTTTGAAACGGAGGTTCTTTCTTCCTTGTCGTCTCGAACCTGGCGGCTGGGATTCGAAGATCCTCTTAGCTGGAGCATTATTGTCCATTCGCTTGATGTGGCCGTGCCAATGTAGTCCACGTATTTTGGCCTTTTGGACTACATCCACATCTTGGTACAGCTCATAGAGTTCGCGGTTGTATCTTCTCCTCCATTCGCCCTCCTCGCGCACAGGACAAAAAATCTGCCGAAGAATTTTTCTTTCGAAGGAGCCCAGTATCAGCTCTCCCTTCCTGCTTATCGTCCAGCACTCGGCGCCATAAAGCAGAACTTCCAAATTGCACGATGCAGCGCGTATTTTCCAGCGTCACGCTGCAAAGCTGGATCAGTTTCCGATCCCGAATTCGGCCATCGCCACATAAAGCTCCTGACGATAAATTCTATCATATGCGGCCTTGAAGTTGATGAATAGGTGGTGAGTCTCGACTTGAAATTCATTGGTCTTTTCCAGGATTTGCTTCAGTGTGAAAATTTGGTCTATAGTCGATCTGCCGGGCAGGAAGCCACACTGGTACGTGCCGATTAGTGTGTTGCAGAATGGTTTGAGACGTTCACACAGTACGTTGGATAGGATCTTGTATGCGACATTAAGCAGGGATATGCCTCGATAATTATTGCAAGACATAGGATCGCCTTTTTTGTAGATGGGGCATATGGAGCTGATAGTCCAGTCATCGGGCATGCTTTCTTCCACCCATACTTGGTTGATGATTTGGTGCATGCGCTCTACCAAAACATCACAACCGTATTTGAAAAGCTCCGCTGGTAAACCATCAGAGCCGGCGGCCTTGTTGTTCTTAAGCTTTTGTATTGCTAAGCCGACTTCTTCTATACTGGGTGCTGGAACTGATTCTTCATTGACTGGACGTGGGTTCTCTTATTGCCCTATCACTCTCTCTACATGGTGCCCATTTAGCAACTGCTGGAAGTGTTGCTTAAACACATCTACTATTCTCTGCGCTTCGGTGACTAGATTTCCTTCGCTGTTTCGAAGAGAATGTGTTCCGGCCTTGAAGCCAGCAGCCAGTTGCTTGGCTTTCTTGTAGAACTTCCGGATATTGCTTCGATCATGAGACTCTTCGATCTCCTTGAACTGGGAGACTGCGTAGGCCCTCTTCTTTCTACGCAATATTTTCTTCTCCTCCCTCCTCCTGGCTAAATACTCTTCCCTCGCTGTCCTTGTTTTGCACTGCAGCGTCTTCATATGTACATCTTCTGTCACCTTTTTCCGGCATACGCATTCATCATCATACCACGGGCTCTTTCTCTGGGGTGGCTGGTACCCTAAAGTGGTTTCGGCTACCTCTTTGATGATGTCGCGATACTGGGACCACTGGATGTTGGCGTCTGTGGTAGGTGGATGCACTGCGGAGAGTTTCTCAATCAGGCGCTCTCTGTAGAGACTCTGGCTACTCCAGGTGTGCTAAGATGTCCAACGTCGAATTTCTTCTTCTGGGCGGTTCGCAGCTTCTTCTCGTTGGATAGTCGAGCTCTGAACTTAGCCGCAACAAGAAAACAGATACGATCCTAGTTATTATTTTCCTTATTTCCAACAATAAGTTTTCATTTCATAAATAAAGTATTGTATATAAATGAATTGATGCTTATTGTTTGATGGCGAAAAGAATGCTAGGTTGTTCCTAAGTCTTGAGTGTCTTTAGGTTTTAAACGTTTAGAGTAGCAACGTTGAGCAGGATTAATGCTAAGACATCTTCTTAGTCTTTTATCTTAGCCGATACAACCTCGTCCTTGACAAGAGGAACTTGCAGCTCAGCATGAATGTTGGAGTTCTTGACATAGCCAATGGCATCAGATATGTTTCTAAGGACGTTGAAGCCGTTGAGATTCCCCACTAAACAGCCAGTTCATTTTTGTAGCTTTCGTATTTGTAAGTTTTTTTTTTTTCAATCCATATCAGTAAAGATGGGAATCTAGGTAATTTACGACTGTTCGTTGAGAGATCGGGTGGCCATCAATTTTGGATGGTTATGCGGGAACTTCTGCTTTAATTTATTATTATTCTCCATGTCAACAGCCATTTTTCCATGATTTTTTAAGCGGTTTTAGGATCTTTGCTTAAACATCTCCAAAAGCCGGAGTTAGAACACTGCCATAGGTAGATAAGTCCGAAGAGTAAATCAAGCATGTCTAGGAATACTGCGGAACAATATTCTTTATCTTCAAGTGACATCCATATGTGTGAAAACTGTCTATGGACTTGTTCGATTGTGCCATTTTTTTTTCCTAAAGCCAAACTGGGGAGCGACCTGCCTATTCGACATCGATAGTTGAATTAAATGCTCTCTTATTCAGTCCATAACAATATCTTGTCTACCGCTGCAAGGACGCATATACATCTCTTTCATTCATTCATCAGGAAATCACTAATTTTCCCATGCTCGACAAATGAGTGGCTGAAATAATTCTGCCGATGTATTTGGGGCCGATTTTGCTCGACAGTAATACCATCCACGTCTACTGCTTTGTTTTTCTTAAAGGACTTTATCGAGGTATTTCTGAGCTGTTGAGAGGTCCAGCACCTATTCCGGTATTTGTAGCTACGGAAGGTTTATTGGAGTTTGACATCATAATTGTGTAGTCTAAGTGGTTGAGCACTCTTCCTCATCCGAGAACAGTAAGCTGCCGTTTAAGCAGCTTGGAGCTACGACTGTGCGGTCCTACTATCGCACCTGTTTGTCATCGTCGCCATGTATCTGCTGAAAGATATGTGTTGTGGAGTGCTGGGAATTTAGAGAGAATTGAGAGCAGACTAATTGGTCAATAAGGTGGTGATAAGGTAAGGTATTAGGACCATAATAATCTGAGAGATTTACAACTTGGCATAATAGCCAGTACACAGAATGACGTTAAATAAATAAAGGAGGTACCTGGCTGGCATTTTGGGTAACTCCTCATTCTACCAGTGATATGTTACACAATGTACTAAAAATAATTTTCAAACTAACCGTTGAATGACGGAACTAGAATACCGAACCTATTTTCCAAACTTCTCTACAGCAACGCCAAATTTCGTTTTGTCTGCTTTTACCAAATAAATTTTAGACTTTTTCTCCAGTAGCTTAAGTTACTTTTAATATTAGAAATTAACTGGCCATTTTGTTCTGTCACTGACTGTAAATGTTACTACGATAGCAGATACCACACAGGAAATATTTTCATTTCTATACCATAAAGCCGACCATATTGTATCCATACTAATTCACGTGAATTCGAAATGTGGCTGGTACTGGTGTTGCTTCTCGTTTATTTATCACATCATATGGTTTCCCTCCTGCCCCGAGAAAAGCACAACATCCTGCAAACAATAAACACAACCAGTATCTAACCTTGCAAAGTATAGTGCCTACCACCCAAAAACAATACGCAATGTTATGGCACTCTTGCTGTTACATGGTACTTTAAGGTGGTTGCGGCTCGCGGGCTTCACGCTTAGTGATGCAAGGAGTTTTCCCTTAGCATGAATCATAGGAAGCATATGTGGGTATGTATGGAATACGCAGGTTTTTCACCAACCAACCGTTCATATGAGTAAATGCTGCTTTTTAGGTGAAATATCTGTCTGTGTGTGGTGTAGTAATCCGTGAAAAATACCCAACAATCGCAGCTGATGCTGATTTATTTCTGCGTTCGATGTACACCATTGAATATTGGAGTTTTGTGTTTTGGAGAAAATGTATTTTTGAATTCAAACTTTTTATTGATGCGTCACTCGCAGAGGAGTTGCTCTTAAATGAATGAACTTTTTTCGAAGGTTATTGAATGAGTGATATTTTGGAGATTATTTTGCTCTCCTAGATTTTTTTTAATCTCTGTTATTTTATTTATTTGAGGACATGAATAACGAGAGCAATACACCTCTAAGCCAAGCCAATCTTCTAAGCTTAATCTCGAACCTAAAATGGTGCATATACACAGTGCAGTAAGCTGCAACCATAAACAAAAATTGTTCCGAAACGTCGACACTTGCCTCGGATACGAACTGATATTTCGTTGACTATCTTTAGGTATCGCCAACGGACATCGATTGGATTCTGGATGATTAAGATCCTTCTCGATTCCAGGGATGATGGTCCCCAAAACGCCAGATTCCTACAACTCAAGAGATACAAAGTTGTCATCTTGGGGGTGACCGAGGATGGTGAGATTCAGCAGATTACAAATCGCCAGCCAATAACACTGTCGCACTCTACTCTAGCAAACCAGCCAGAAGCACATGTGAGTACTGATGGTAACGTCAAAAGCAAGTAACAGCCTCGTATCCTGGACAGCTTAAAGGGAACTTATATTGACGGCTAGATTCCAGAGAAGGATAAGAAAAATCGCCATTATTCAGTGTTAAGCTTCGACGGAAAATGCGATTTTCTGTTGCCATTTAGGCAGTGTCATCAATTTAACGAGGATATCGTGATTGTGGTGTGAGATTTCAATGCCAAATTAAGCAGCGACAACACAGCGCTAAAGCATGTGATATGAGAACACAGCCTCGGGGACCGCACAGTTTGAGTGCTTCTGCAGTACCAACCGTCTAGTTACTATATGAGCACAAGGGCTGCTACAAGGTCAGCTCAGTCTCAACTAGCAGGCAGCGAACATCTAACTAGGTTTATCATATTGCGATTAGTCAGTTCTTCAGAAACTAACCAGAACGTTCTAAACAAGCGGGAACCTGATGTCTCGTGACCACCATCTTATGCTTGCTCATAAGACTTTGTACTGCTTCCGTCAAAAGCAACTTCTCCAACTTACCGACAGGCTTGGCCGAACCATTTCTCTAATGAACAGCTTTATCAGAGAACCGGTCAAGGACCTATAAACATTATCATCAGGAGGAGCAAATGGAAATAGATTGGCCACATCCTACGTCGCGAAAACAATTCTATTGAAAAATATGCAATGTAGTGGAATCTACTAAGACAGGTAGGCAGAAGAGCGGTCCGCCCTAGGCAAATGAGGAGCAGATGAATGAATGAAGAGGAATCGAGGTCATCTGGGAAGAATTGGAGGAAGTTGAATGGCATTGCAAAGCTCCGAACTAGAATGCTCCTCGAGTGGTGATAGGATCTAAGTAGAAAAGTAGGCAAACAAATTTTTGGGTTCAGCGTAGCTGGCCGGGTGAGAACTTACCCCTATCAACGGGAATAAAACCCTTACCTTCCCATTTATTCGAAATCGATTTTTCAGTCCACCGATTAAGTCCTTACTTAGTAAACTTCCTCCAACAATGGTTTCTCATTTAAACTTCATCCCACTATAAAATAATCCTAATTGAAAATTACACAAAACTACTATTACGACTTTGGCACTAAATCAACTGCAACTTTACATCGAATTTACATTTAGATAGTCAATTTAACTGCAGTTACAAGTAGGTACAATCAAAATATTTAACTTTTAAATAAATCGTCGTACCCTCGTCGACTTACAATCAACTTATCCAACTGAAGGAGACGAAACCTTTTTTTATGCATTATTCCCTCGAGCCAGTGACTTTTTTGCGGATTTCTTTAGAAATTTGTTTTAAATTGATTATACGCTTCTTTAATTTCAATGAACTTGGCCTTTTGTTGCGGTGTCTGCGTTAAATTTATTCAAAGAAATAATGTAAACAACAAGAGCAGACTTTACTCAGGTATACAATTGAATATTCAAAATTTAATCAAAAGTGAAGGTTGACTATTCTGTGAGTTACTTAAAGAACATAAGGGGGAGGAAAGAAGATTGGGATGGCCGATATAAAAATTGCTTTTAGCTCGAAAAAAATATAACTCGTAAGCGAATTTTGCAACATGCCCTATAAAAAAAAACGTTTTTAGGAGTTATCAAGGTATACCGCCAAGTTCTCCAGCAAGTTGTGTACTCGAAATAAACTTAAAGCATTTCTTAAAGCAGGGGAGTAACGGTTTAATGGAATGTATCAGAACTCTAGTCAACTTAAAATCTTGGAAATTGGTAGAGAGTTAGTACAGCGTATTTTTAGGCGCTGCGGTCGATTTAAAAGTGGCGCCATTTCTCACATGATATAGATATTTTTATTATGTGAAAGTTGGCAGTAGTGTTCAGCTGTCAATGCTATTTCATTATGGAGACTTCGATGCCACAACAACGTGTTTTAGTGATTAAATCTTTTTATCAAAATAGTTCATCAATTATTGCAACGACGTGAAGTGTCTGTAAATAACACTATTCAAAAAATTAACCGTAGTTTCGAGAAACTTTGTACAGTAAGTTATTTACCGAAGCCTGGACCACGTCATATAGTGCGTACATAACAAAACACTGATGCAGTGAGGGACAATGTGAGTGAAAGTTCGGGAACTTCGATTCACCGTGGTGCTCAACAAATTGGGATTTCTCAAACGTCTATGTGAAAATTATGCATCACGAACTGCATTTCTTTCCGTAGAAGAAGTTCAAGAAAATGACCACCAGGAACGACGGGACTGGAGTGCAGACATTTACTAATTGAATGGAGATGACCCTGAATTTATTTCAAAAATTGATTATGAGTGACGAGGCGCATTTTGACTTGAGTGGAGCTGTAAACAAACTGAATAGCTGGATAAGGGGAGCGAAAAACCCAAAAGCAATTCATGAGCGACCTCTTCATTCTCGTAGAGTGACTGTTTGGTGTGTGGGACCTTTTTTCTCGAAAATGACGATGGCGATGTTATAATTTTATTTTTGCCTGAAGCTACTCGCCTTCGTCTCCGAAATATATGATTTCAACAAGACGATGTGCCACATGCCATATAGCCAGATTAACAATATAAATTGTGAAACAGGCATTTCCAGGAAGGGTCATATTATAAATTCCGGAATATTAATTGGCTTCCACGCTCACCAGATTTAACAGCCTGTACTTTGGGTACACTTTACCTTATATTGTGCTAAAGGCCGGGGTGAATCTAGCCTTCAACCTACAATTTCGCACAGGAAGTTGGTTGTGATACCTTTCGATTTGTGTGCTCCACCTTAAGTGAGGTCTTTCTTTACCGCGTCGTCCCCATGGGATGGATTCGAAGATTTTCCAGGCGATGCATTCGAACTCTTCTGACCAGATCCAAGTTGCTATGCAATTGGTATATGTAGTTCATTGTTGCATCTTCATCTCCATTCCTCGTCAATACAAAAGGAAGCAAAAATTACCCGAAGGATTTTTCTTGCAAAATACCCAAGGTTTGGTGTGGTTTATGGAATGGCGGCTTTATTGGCCCATTTTTCTTAGCAGATGAAGATGGCAATAAAGTTACGGTCAATGGAGAGCGCTACAGAGGCATGATAACCGATTTTTTTTCAGCCAAAAACTGAGGAAATGAACTTGGATGACCTATGTTTCTAGCAAGATGGTGCTACGTGTCCTATAATCCATCCAACAATCGATCTCTTGTGCAATAAGTTCAATAATCGTGTAATCAGACTTTTTGCTGATGATGCTAGGCTTCGCGAAGCTGTGATGTCCTTGAACTTTTTCTGTGAGGTGCCGTTAAAGATCGATATTATGCTGACAATCCAGAAAGGATTCAGGAACATAAATACAATATTGATCGAGCTATTCGTGAAGTAGAGTCCCGAACCATCGAAAATATACTACAAAATTGGATTGACAACTACTAAGCCAGCCGTGGAAGCCATTTAAATTAAAATATTTTCCATGAGTAATCAGAAAGTGTTCTCTCTTTTATGAGAGAAAATATTGCATGGATTTTGTTTATAGCAATTTGAAAAATAAACCATCAGATGGCTTACCCCTTTCAGTCACAGCCCTGCATGTGTGAACGGAGCTTGATGAATTTCTTATATTTTGAGGTCAGAAATGGTCCTCAACTTCAAGGAAAAGTGATAAAGACTTGAAAGTTATTAACACAAAAAAGTATCTGCGGCAAATATGCCCCTTTATATGTACGTGTCTTTTTAATACATTCCTTGAGTGATGCAAACATTTTATATTGAAATGATCAGAGTTTCAGGCGAGACTTAAGGCTTTTAAATTTATAAAAATGTATTGTCTACATATAGCTTTGGAAAAAAGACCCACAAATCTGCCCAAGTTTACCCTGCCACAACATGCATCGTATCCAACCTGCCTCACAATAATCGTGCCAGGACTTCGAAAACACTTATCGTAAGGACATTCTATGGGACTACCAATTTCAAGCAAACTTACTCGTACCCTGTATTGTTTACTATGTAAACTGTGAATGCAATTCAAACAGTACTTCCTTTTTGATGGTGTCAGCTCGATGCATGTTACATTAACACATTCTGGTTTGAAATCAAAAACAGCTGAGTTTGGATATCAACAGATTCAGTTGCATAGATACTTTGATTGTATTGTACTCGTATAACCCCATCTTGACGAGAGTGAAAGGCAAACAATTCAGTTAACTTTTGCTGGCAATTTGAATTACTTTATGGAAGCCTAAGTCTTGAGGGCATGTGTTTGGAATGCATTCAATTTGGATAATTTTGTTTTTATTATTTCCTTGGAATATTCAAATAAAACTCCAATTTGTTTATTCTGTTGAAATATTTCCCTTGTAGGCTACAAGAGAGTACCGAAATGAAATTATACTCAAATTCGCTCACACTACTGAGAAAGATGCCCGCAGACTCCTGACAATAAGTACGATTCGAGGAATTTCCAAATCCACTTCAGACAAGCGAATCTATAGATAGACCTTACCAATGGAATATTGAAGGAAACAGTTGATTATTAATATAACTAATATTCCCATAAAAGAAAGACATTACTTATTCATTCATCTATACTAAGAATAAATTTTCCCTTCAATAAAGTGAAAAGGTAAATATTTAAAACGATGTCTTTAGGTTAGTCCTTTTCGACTAAATAAATCTAATTAAAACTAAATTTGTTGTTAATTGTAAACGAAAAGAGAAATAAAGTATCCAATTGGCCCTCCTTAATTGGATGGACATGAAAGGATACACTGCCTTTTGGCACGTGCACAACAAATACTTAAGGGATGTTGGATTTAGTTTTTTTTTTTTTCTCTTTTTTTTTTGAAAGTAAAAGAAATGGCAAAGGAAATCCTTTAACACGTTTCGTCCTTTTTGTTTCTATTTAAAAATAATCAGCATTAATGCATTTTCTTTAATTACAAGAAAATTTGTATATTTTTCGTTAACAGGTTCTATTTTCTGAACTGAAAGAGTGAAAACTAATTAATTTAAATTGGCGCACAAAGGGTGGATACAAAATAAACAATATCTAAGCCGATTGGAATGCTCAATGGAATATCTTTCGATAACAAAGCTGATGGATACTAATGTCTGTTTATAGAAGATGGATAGAATGATGGAAAAATTATGCTTTTGGAATTTCATTTCAGCCATTCAAAACAATCGGGTCTAGACATCAAACAAACATAAGCCAAACAATGAGTGATAGGATTTAGCTTAGTGCAGTCGGGACCATTGTAGATCTGACGTAGCTTGTGGAGGGTATGGTATGCTTTTGGTTTTTCCTTTGTTTATTATCAACTTCATATTTTGCAGGAACATAAAGGAGATCCGTGTCATTTGTCTGAGGTATTAAGATTGGCAGAGCAGTGGCGTGAGATGTGAAAATCTCATTGCAACGAATGACATTAATTCAAAAAGAAGTCCATTAGGGCTTGCCTAAGGTAATAGAGTTCGAAAATATAAATTCAACAAATTTGAAGAGCACTTGCGATTTGTTTGATAATTTTTCGAGACAGTAAATTAGAAAGTCTCAAGTTCAGTTGAAGGAATATCACCTAGACCTCCCACTGGGTGTTTGCTCTACTTGTCAGCACCTCTCAGCTTCCTAGTGATTCCCTAAACGGTACTGCTTTCGTAGCTTCTTAAGCCAACTTCTAAGTATAATCTGACTAAAACCGAATTGAAAAATAGATTAATTTGATCCAGCTAAACTGAATGCAATTCCTTTGAATCTCTCCACAATTGCTAAATATCTCGGAACCATCCTTGATACGAAGCTTACCTGGAAAAGAACAAGGAAGAAAGAATGAAGAAAGTACTTTGCTCATTCTATGCGTGCAAGAAAACGTTTGGTAAGCAATGGGGTTTGCGGCCATCCATGATTAACTAGGTGTACACGGCTATTGTCAGACCTACGGAATTATTGTATGGTGGAATGCAACAGACAAAACCAGCTACTTTAAATTACTCACAAAGGTACACAGATAAGCATGCATAAACATAACAGGAGCACAGAGATCAACACCACAAGCGGGTTTAGAGATGATGCTAAATATCCCTCCCCTGTATGATGCAAAGTCCGATTCGTCTCAAACAATCAGGCGCATGAATGCAAAGCGCCTATGGGCACGGATCTACACTCAACAGGTACAGTATAACCGATATCGACTAAAATGGATGTCGGAACTGGCTCTGGAGTTTTTTGCGAGTCACTTAAAATCAACCACTCGCACAAACTCCCGGATGACTGTAGCATCTTTCAGGCTGAGGTCTTCGCCATTGCTAATGCTGCACAGATTATACATAGCAAAAAACTAAATCCTTCAAAGATTGCAATTTTTGTGGATAGTCAAGCGGTAATCAAAGCACTAGACAGCATGGAAATCAGATCGAAAACAGTTTCCAGATACCGTAATACGTTGAACAGAATATGCAACACCCATGACGTAACTCACTGTTGGGTTCCTGGACATAGCAATATAAAAGGACAGACGAACTAGAGAAACAGGGATCAGCATTGAATCTTCAACATACTCGGATACCGGTAGAAACTCCAATAGGTGAACTAAGACCTAAAAGCAAGAGAACTGATTAACACCAGAAGCGATTATGTCATATCTCACAGCCGACAGTGAATGAAAATAGAAAAAAAAGCCTATTGGCTATGAATAAAATAGAAATTTGAATTTTGATACGCGCGCTAACAGGACACTGCGCGATAGGGAAAATAGCTGCTAGGCATCAACACACCCGACCACAGCAGGAGCTGTCAAAATATAGAGAAGACAGAAACCATCAAACACTTGTTATGTGATTGCCCAAATCTTCAAAACCGCTGCTTCCTTCATATGGGAAACAGGCTTTTTGACGAACTGGGGGATCTCGTACAAGTTCCATTTAGAAACATGATAGGCTTCATAAAGAACGCAGGCTGGTTTGCTACAGAACCCACCGCAAGACAAAGGTTTTGAATATAAGTTCCACACAACAAAAAGTGAAACACAATGGACCGTATGGCCCCCGTGATAAGCATTTAGGTGCACTTCCCTCCAACCTAACCTAACCTAGCCAACTTGTTGACGTAAATTTCCCTGAACTTTTGGACACATATAGGTGTGTTGCAGTTTCGAATGGATATGTTATTAACGCGTTAGAAAAACTAAATTTGTATGGCACCCCAGAACCGGATGGAGTTACAGCTGTAATATTAAACAAAAAATATTTATCTTCAATTTTAAGTGCGCGGTCACTGAGCAGGAGGTTTAAGGTTCGAATCCAAGAAAAATAAAAAAATAATTTTCTCACGGTCCGACCTCGGCAAATATCCGAAAGTAAAAATTGTCATTAGAAGCTTCTCTCAATCGACAAAATTGTCCTTTGGAAATAGCATCAAACTGTTGATCTCAGCCAATAAAGCTGTGTGACGCATGAATGGTTGGGACCTACAGTTTCCGAAGAGTAGTATGGTTTTCGCAGCCCCGTTCAAGCGAGGGCCTGCTTAACTGTGCAACCGACCTATGGACCTCAGCCATCGAACAGCACAGGAATCAAAGTCTATTACCCTGGTTATCTCAAAGGCATTTGATCGGGTTTGGCATAGTGCCCTATTAAAGAAGTTAGCCTCTATGGAGTACCTCAACACCTCTGCGTTTGGGTGGAAAACTTTCTTCATAACAGATCAATTCAAGTTGTGGTCGATGGTGTGTATTCCAATGCATTTGCTGTAAACACTGGAGTATCTTAGGGTTCTATACTTTCACTAACTCTGTTTCTACTCTAAACCGACGACCAACTAGAGTCAACAAATAACAAGATCATTAGTTTCACCAATGACAGCACCCTAATTTGAGTAATGGAACCAGATCAACTCAATAAATGAAGACCTTTAGAAAATCCTGCAGTGGGAAAAAGCAAACTTAGTCAATTTCAATGCGAAGAAAATCCAATTTACAGAAAGAACTATTCTATTGTACCACAGCTTCAAACGTACTACTAAATTATCTATCCCAAGGCAATCATGCATATTCTTGGCGTCTGGTATAACATGGCACGATCACATAACCAACATTGAAAAATCGGTATCCATTAATTTCACCTACCTATTTAGAGCAAATAGATACTTTATAGCGCAACAGCTACTTCTCCTATAGAAGGCACAATTTAGACCAGGACTTGAGTATTATTCTCATGTTTGGAGATCGGCCACAAGACATTCATCTGCTCGACAGCATACAGAGACGCTTAATAGAAGATCCCACACTAACTTCTACAACCATTAGCCAATCTATGCCTATGCCCATACTATAGATACTACAGGGTGACCCAAAAGTCGTTTTCTAAGTATATCTGGAATAACTTTTGAACGAAAAGTTTATTTCATGGAAATTTTGTACATTATGTATAGAAAATCATATCGGTTAAGTGGCCACCATTAGAATGCATGCACTCATGGGCTCTTTTGATGGCACTTACCATGACTTTTTGAAGTGTTGCCGGCGTAATTTGAGCGAGTGAATGTAGAGTTTCAGCTCCTGTATAGTCTGTGGTTTGTTAATGTAAACCTTTTCCTACAGGCAACCCCATAAATAAAAGTCCGGAGCCGACAGATCAAGGTCATTCAAACTCATCGTTTTTCGAGATAATACGATTTGGGAATTGTTCGCGCAACAAGTCCATTGCCTGGCGAGCGGTGTGAGCGATAGCTCCGTCTTGCTGAAACCAAATCAACTCAGCATTGTTGTCTGCTTGCACAAGTGGAAAAAGGAAGTCCTGAAGCATTGTTCTGTAGCGGCACCCATTGACCGTAACGCTGGCAGCCGCATCATTTTCAAAGAAATATGGCCCATAAATCTTACGCGAGGTTATTCCACACCAAACAGTAACACGAAGTGAGTATAAGGGACATTGATGGAGATTTTTGGAATTCTGTGTGCCCCAAAATCTGCAATTTTGCTTGTTCGCAAGCCCGCACAGATGAAAATGTGCCTCGTCGGTCATCATAAAATTTTCCAAAAATTGTTCGTCATTTTCGGCGATATTTAGGATTGTTCTGCAGTACTCCAAACGTTTTTTCTGGGTCACCAGGAGCTGTTGAACCAACTGGATCTTGTAAGGGTATGGGTGCAGATCTTTCCTCAAAATCCGTTGAATCGTGCTACGCGGTATGCTTAACTGTGTTGAACGTCATCGTGTCGATGTTTCAGGATCGATTGCAACACTTTCCCTAACAACCTGGATGTTTTCGATCGATCATCCAAAATGAGGCCTGCCCCAACGCCTTACATCTCCAACGTTCCCATATTGCTCAAATTTGGCCACCACAGCACGAATAGTTGGTGCTGTTGGAACATTTCTAACGCCATAAAATTGCCGGTAGGCACGTTAAGTACAAATTATTGACTGGCTATTTTCAAAAAATAATTTAACAATTTTTGTTCGCTGTGCGATCGTGTAGTGCTCCATCCTAAATCTCCCAAGCCTTATGTCTGAAACAAAAAAAAAATATATCTATAAATAAAAGAGTTATTAATTTTTTACATAGGAAAGAGACTTTTGGTTCACCCTGTATAATGGTAGATGTTCCGAAGACCTCATTACAATGATCCCCTGAAATTCGATATTTAAGTATTCTATTAGGCAAGTCACTAGGACCCATCATTTCTATGTCCACCTAGCAATGGCGCGGACATGTCTTTATGAAAACTGCTACAAGACAAATAAACTTTGGAATTTACTCCCGAGAAACATGTTTTCTCCAACAGTTCAACCAACAGGCATCTACAAAGGTCTCGTGGTGCTGGCTCAACATTTTAGGTTCGCTAAACCTGAGAAAATGTCATAAAGAATAGCGCTTCTCTATGTCACTATGGCCGTGGATCCAAAAACGAAAAACAATTAATTTTTTAATAATATTCCCTAACGTAAGGTGCTCCCAGATACCTGTTGATTCTGCTCTTAAAAACCTAGAGATTGGAAACCTCGAGAAATAGGTCTTCTGTTAGTAAATTCATCTTTATACAGTCGCACTATTTAAGTAGAATCTCTAGGAACGGTTCTACTTATATCGGTATTCCTGTTTCCTAGTTAACAACTTATCCCGTAATGGTGTATCCAGGTACCTCATAACCAGGTCTGACTGTACTAAATAATATGTTTATACTGCAGGTATGGCTGCGAGGCAAAATATGATTCGAAAGTCCAAAATTTGAATTGATGAAGGATGTAGGATCTGGGTGGAACATACTTCGAGAAACATTGTTACGAATATAAAAATTAAAGTCTTAAAGGTGGCGTTAGTAGGAGTTGTCCACAGGATTGTGTACTAAGCTCTAATCTGCGGTACATCATTGTGGATTCTCTTCTAGATAGACTTGAAGAAACGGTCTTTCCATTAATGAGAGCTTTGATAATCTTTACTAGGAACATGAAAGATCTGAAGTTTCAATCCTTGACACTTTTGGGAATGAAAATTAAGGTGTCCCGGAAGGTCAAGTTCCTAAAAGTATTTCTGGATGGCTAGACTAGCTTGAGAGACATTATCACATATGCCTTGGTTGTATTGTGGCACAGAACATCAGAAAAAATCATTAGCAAAATACCTGGGAATTCCTGAAAGCAAAATATCTGACAAAAGTGGGAGTTACCGAGAGATAACACAAAACTCTATTTATGGATGGATCACTTCTGGATAAGAAGACGAGAGACGGATGGACACATGACGGCAGATCTTGAGTCAGTATATTTGCAGGGAACTTACTCGTGGTGTAGCTTGTCGCCTTAATCTGGGGGATAGAAACCTGAGCTTAACACTCCGAGGTATTGACTCCACTGTATTTGCTGGATCACTTGCGAGAGGGTCAGGTGGTGGGAAAAAGTGGGTACAGTATAGCATATAGTTGAATTATTAATACATCGCTTGCGATGGAAGGTACGTCCGCAACTCAGTGAATGTTCAACTAAAATTGCAATGAAATTAGGTTGGGTGAAGGGAATCTAAGTGATCGAACGAACATAAAAGGTGGACGTCCTAGCAAAACAGAGGTCACCCTCGGAATTTTTGGGTTTTGAACCATTTGCAGGTTTAGGCAGAGAAAAGCGACAAACATGATTCTGAGACAGTGGTCAGATGTAGAAGAATGCAGACAAGACAAAATAGCAATTATAATGTCGGTATACTCTACCAAGGTAGAAGGCTTAAGCATGATACCAGAAATGCTTAAATGGATAGCAAAAAAAATGTACACAGTTACCATGTCACTTTAGGAATCTATGTAAAGAAGATTAGACTTGTGGGAGACAATTTCTTCAGACTTTGCCTGAGCATGTATTGTCTTAATGCGTGGCACTAGGTAGCAAGCTCTACTGTTTGCAAACCGAGAAGATCAGCCGGGTCCTGGTATATGAAAAATTGTGCTAAAGCCAAGCAGCAGACTGTCGAATAGGTTCACGGGTTATGGAGAGCGGCACAGCTTTCAGATATAAAGGTTAGCTTTGAATAAGTATACATGAACAAATAAACAACAGCGGATATTGGATAAATGTCGGGGATTTTGCAGTTTGGCTCAGCGATTTGTTAAAAAAAAATCCACATATGTACGAGAGGCGGCTGTTAAGTTCGCGACCTGAGATACTCAACAACGAGTCATCTTCTCATTAGTGATAGCACTAACTGCAGCACTCTATAGTAGTATAAATATTACCTCAGTTCAATAATAATCTCATTTTGTTATTACAAGTATCTGTGGTAGGATAAACATCACCATGTCAGCCGAAATCGGAAATTCTCGCAATTTTGAGCACCACGCCGTGATAAAGTACTTCGCCTAAAGAAATTTTCGAGGACATGCCATCGACTCTTCAGGATTTTGGGCCTTCGTATACCATGGTGAAAATGGGCTCACTTATTTCAACAAGGGTGAGAGAGCTGTGAAGACGACCCCCACCCAGGGCGTCCCGTGTCAGTGGTCACTGAAAAAACGTCGAAAAAGTTGAAAAATTTGTTCTGGTCTACCGAAGAATATATATGTGGCAGATAGTGGACGAGTTCCAAAGAATAGACATGAAAAAAATTTGTGGGCTCTCAAATATTCGACAAGCAACGACGACTCGAGGGCTGCAGAAATTTCTTGGAGTTAGCCGGGGACAATCTCGATTATTTTGCAACCGAATCGTAACTGTAGATGAGACTTGGGCTCCCCAATACGATCCATAGTTCAAACAAGAGTTTAGCAGTGGAAACTCAGCTACGGAGCGTTGTTTTGGCAGGACAACACACCACAGTTCACAAGGCGCCGGTTTCGAGAGAGGCCTTAAAAGACACGGCTTTTTCAGATGAGGTTTCAGATGAGAATGAGATCAAGGCGGCCGTAGAAAGTCATTTTGAAGGCAAAGAAAGAGAATATTTTCCGTGGTATTAAGGCATTGTATGTCCGATGTGAGAAATGCATTTCACTCGAAGGAGTTCATATTGAAAAATAAAAATTTTTATTCGGATCTATTCTTTCACTTAATACCTTAGGCAGCGAACTTATCATCCGTCCCTCGTATCATTTTCTCTCTAATCCTTAATTCTCCTCTACTGATATATTTTAACATTCTTGGTTGATATATTATTGACACGGTGAAAATGTTACAACTTGTCTACGGTCAATTTTGAGAAAAAAAAATATTACGTATACGCCACCGAAAAATTATGTATTGCACGCCTAAGCAAAGTTATGAAAATGTTACGCAAATTATGCCTGAACGTGAATCCCACACAAATGTTTCTCAAAAAACTATCTACGTAGACTGAAATTAATCCATGAAATAACAAGCAAAACTCGTTACGTGTACGTATTATATAATGGAACCTAAACACTCACAATTCCAGTTCATTCCTTTGAATATGTCAGAGTATCATTACAGACACCAGCAATGCGTATACAAAAAGTCAAATATCTTGAATGTATCTATTTCGATTACATTCACCAAATTAAGTAAATGCAAATGCATGTCAACATCCCCATAATTTGCGAAAGAAACTCTCACCAGATTCACTCGTTTCCAACACAAAACTTTCTTCATCGTCAAAGTTTTATTGCAACAAAATAAATAAAAACTCTTATATCGCATCGCATTTCCGCTTTTAATATTTACTTAAGAAAAACTTTACCTCGGAGAAGTTTATACAAAGACTACACAAGCTTTTTATAGTTTTCTGGAGATGTATCTATACATACGTGATTTTCTTAATTACAAAACAAAGTTGGGGCTTCGTCTTAAAAGTGTGAGCCCCTCGTGGACAAAAATAAACCTCAGGCTAAAAAGATGCTTACTGCGAACGAGGCATGTTGCTTTATGTTTATATAAGCAGGAGCATTTTTAAGTGGTACTTACTTTTTCTTTGACAGCATCTCACAATGTTAAGCAGTTAATGAGTATTCTTTCGCTGATATTGAAACTTTTCTTCTTGGGAAAAAGAAATTATAAACTCTTTTTGAGATAGATGTCAAAAATAGTGAAAATGAGTGTGAAAACTTCAAAGGAAAGCATACAATGTTACCCTTTGTCGGCGGTGATTGTGAGAAGAATTTGAATTCATAAATATTTGCCATGATTCGAGGAACTTCGTAGAGCTTGAATGGTGTACATATCAAACTCAACAAGCACCATGCAGGATATCATGATTGAATGTTTTCCTTGTTCTTTTCAAAATGCGGTCAAACAAACTGGTTGAAGGGCTGCGGTCAGCGATGATAGGTTCAGATTGCTTCTGACATTCAATCTTCTCCGGAATGAGAAAAGGCGATTACAAAAGGAATCGGGTTTTATTTTTCCAACTGACCACAAACTCTTTTGATAAAGGAGATGGAAGAACTTGCAGAAGTGGTAGTTCTTAACTGTTGGGGGTGCTGAATGAAGAAAGAGGTTAGTGGTTCAATATTTCTGTAATGTTTTAATATTTGTGAGTAGAAATAACTGTACTACCCAATAAAACTAATACGGTTACAAAATATGGCAATGAATAAAACAAACGATATAAATACCCCAGGTGGCAGACCAGGTAAACTGGCAAATCCACCCTCCTCGGAGGTCGGTCCCATGGATTCTGGGGGGGACCATTTATTGCTTCTCCAACAAAACACCAGAAGGAGTTCACTCACGCCGAGAACTCCACCGAAAGCGATAGCGCAAAAAAGCCTTTCGGCCAAAGATAGCGCTATAATTGTAAGTATTCCGAAAATACAAAAACAGAAATCTGGAACTGAAACCAGTAAAGCTGGAAGTGAACATAAAACGAAAACCCTACCACCTACATCGAATATCTCCGAATATGCTTAGTAAAAGAGAACAACGAACTACGAGCTAAACTTAATGAAATGGAGCGGCTCTTCTACGAGCTTAAAAAGGAAGTAGATGCTCTGCGAAAAGAAAACGAGGATCTCAAGAACATTCATGTACCGAAAAATCCCGATACAACGCCAAACCGTCCAGCGAGTGAATATTTTACGGACGAGGAAGAACTTGCCCACGAAACCAATCCGGCCTCCAAAAAGAGGCCTAGCAAAAAATGTAAGGCCGTTACTTCACCCGAAGTTTCACAAAAGGAAGATAAGCCCGCCGTATCAAACAAGGCAAAAACCCAAGTGAAAAATCGCCCTCCACCCGCAATAAATGTCGTCGGGATAGCGGACTATGGAAAACTTCGTAATCTTCTCAAAAATACGCTGAGGACAAAACACAATATAACCTCGCGCCGAAACAACGAGTGGAAAATCAACGTAGATGACCCAGACTCCTACCGAGCACTGTCTCTAAAATTAAACACCGAGAAAATCCAATGGTATACTTACGAGAATAAGTACGAAAAACCACTGCGAGTCTTTGTTAGGGGACTTCACCCGTCGTGCGCGAAAGAAGACGTTATGGAAGACGTTATGGAAGACGTTATGGAAGACGTGAAAAGCCAAGGCTTGAAAATTATTGACGCCGTGAATATTATCAAGAAGGAAAAGCAACGTACGGAAGGAGACAACGATAATGTCATCAAACGCGGTCTCCCACTTTTTATGCTTACCTTTGATAGGACCGAGAATGTGGACGGAATCTTCCAAATGAAAACCATTCTTAACATCAAGGTAAAAGTCGAGCCCATGCGTAAGGGCAAGAGATCGATCGGCTTTAACCATACGCAGGCATACTGCCAGACAGAACCATGGTGCGTAAAAATGTGCCGGTACACATCTCTCGGAAGAGTGCAACATAACCAAGCAGGTCCCATCGGTCTGCGCGAATTGCATGGGAAACCACCCAGCGAACTATCGAGGTTGCGAAATCGCCAAAGAACTTCAAAAAAGACGCGATACTCTAAAAAAAACCGCTACACCCGGAACCAAACTTAAAAGATCCTAAAATCGATAAGCCTAAGACCGTTAAGCCAGTCAAAAAGACGAGACCGATAAAGGAAAATATAAAAATTACATAAGAGAACGTCGCTGGTCCAAGTCCAACGGAAAAACTGCCACTGGCTGGAAGTACGAAATCGTACGCGCAAGCCGCATCAAGGTCAGCCACAACAGATCCGGTCTGCCAAATACTAACTGTGATATTGGAAAAACTTGAGGAGCAAACCAAGGTTAATCAAGTTATTTTCGACAAATTGAGCAAGCTCGAGTTCAAGCCTCGCAAGACAAACAACAAAACATGAATATGAATATGAAACAGGTGCTAAAGATACTAACGTGGAATGCAAACGGCATTCTGGCAAAAATAGACGAATTAGAAATCTTTTTACGGAAAAACAATATTGATATATGCTTGATATCGGAAACCCACTTAAAAAAAGGACCTGGACCCAGAATAAAATGCTACAGTGATTATCACGCGCATCATCCTTCGGAAGTGTGAGAGGCGGTTCCTCTATGTACATTAAAGAATACATTAAGCACTCCGAAAACATAAAAGTAGAACTGGATTCTATGCAAATAAGCTCAGTTTCCGTAAAAATAAATCATTTAGACTACCAGATCGGATCGTGTTACTTCCCTCCGGGATATAGGTTGGTGGACGACGACCTCGTTCGCCTCTTTGACTCACTCGGGCCTAATTTTATCATCGGTGGTGACTTTAACGCGAAACACACTTTCTGGGGTTCAAGATGTAATTCAACGAAAGGTAGATTATTGTACAAAGCCAGTATGAAACGTGGTTTGGAATTTTTTTCGACGGGAAAGCCAACGTATTGGCCAACTGACAATAATATAAAAAAATAAAATCCCTGACCTCGTCGATTTCTTTGTCGCAAAAGCGCTAACTAAAAATCTAACGGAAGTAGAAGAATGTTATGATTTATGCTCAGACCACTCAGCAGTCATTCTGAAAATCGGTGGAAGTCTAGCAAAAAAAGAAGGACCGCCTAAGTTAACTAGTAAGAAAACAAACTGGGACGTTTTCAGAAAAGACTGCAAGGAAAATATTGCTCTAAATGTGCCGCTAAAGACACCACTTGAAATAGAAGACGAAATTGACAAGCTCGTGGAAGCCATTCAGTGCGCAGCATGGAAAACTACCCCTTTTCGAAAAACAGCAACACGGAACAGCAAAGTCAAATACCAGCCTGATATCGAAGACCTCATACGAGAAAAGAAAAGAGCGCGCAAGAGATGGCAACAATCCCGCGCGCCACCGCATAAAACTTATCTTAACCACCTTTGCAAGCTAAAAAATGTGCTGCAGGACTTAAGAAATCGCGAGACTTCTACTTACCTCGAGAGCTTGACCGCTGATAAGTTTTCAAACTACTCTCTATGGAAAGCCTTAAAGTCCATAAGGAAACCCGTAATGCACTCGCCACCAATAAGAAAAGCTAACGGCGAATGGGGAAAAGGAGACAAAGATAAAGCGGAATTATTTGCCGAACATTTAGAGGAAACGTTCAAGCCATTCGATGGACAACCATTGATCGAAGATCCGAATGCAAATACGGTACCCGACAACTTTAAACTAAAAACTGTATCCCTGTCCGAACTTCGAATGGCAATAAGAAAACTGAAAAATAACAAGGCTCCAGGATATGATTAAATCACTGGCGAAGTTTTGAAAGAGCTACCGAAAAAAGCGTTAGTTAAGTTACTCTACATTATAAATGCTTCATTGAGACTTCTATATGTTCCAATGCAATGGAAAGTCGCCGAAGTAATAATGGTTCCGAAACCGGGGAAATGTGCAAACGACAAGAAATCATATAGACCCATTTCGCTTCTGCCGATAATATCTAAAGTCTTTGAGAAACTTCTGCTAAGAAGATTGCACCCAGTAATTGAAGAACGGCGATTGATCCCGGATCATCAATTCGGGTTTCGGGTTAAACATTCCACAATCGATCAGAATATTCGAAATTCAAAGAAATCCATGCCGGTGTTCCGCAAGGAAGCGTTCTCGGCCCAATCCTGTTCCTCCTCTACACAAGAGATATACCACAAGATGAAGGGACTGTCGTAGCAACGTTCGCAGACAACTCGGCTATCCTCGCAACAGATGAGTCAGTCGAATCATCAACTGGAAAACTCCAACGAGCTTAAAACAAAGTATGCGAGTGGAGAATCGTCCTTAACGAGACCAAGTCAACGCATGTCAATTTTACGTACAAAAAGATAAACTACTTACCTATTTCCATTAACTCGGTACAAATACCGTACGCAAACGAGGCAAAATATCTAAGAATGACACTAGACGCAAAACTTAAGTGGAAGCCACATGTTAAAAAGAAGCGCGACGAGCTCGAAATCAGACTTAGAGAAATGTACTGGCTACTCGGGAGATACTCGAAGTTAAGCGTATACAACAAACTGCTTCTGTACAAGCAAGTGCTAAAACCATCTTGGACATACGGTATACAACTTTGGGGTTGTACCAAGCCAAGCAATATGACTGTTCTGCAAACATTCCAAAACAAAACACTAAGAGCAATTGTGAATGCTCCATGGTATATAAGGAATAGTGATATTCACAGAGATCTAGGAATTGCTACCGTGAGAGATGAAGTAACAAACTTTGCTCACAAACTTCGTACTCGCCTTCATGATCATTGCAATAATCAAATAACCCGTACTCTGGACGTGACAAACCTCGAGCGCCGACTACAAAGAACAAGTCAAATATATGAATCGGGCATAATGGTACGGGCCATTGGTATCTTTTGAAGATTCCTGCACCTCCAGGCGCAACCAAAACAAAAAAAGTTTTAATATTTAAATGGCAAGAAAGTCATAGAGATCGTACCTAACTGCAATATACCAAAAGTTTATATCAATCACTTTCATTGATGCAAATGTAAGGACTAATTTGGAATATGAAATTCGATTTTATTAAGTTGTATGCTACCTATAATACGTCTCAACTAATCCGAAACCAGTGTATATCATTTTACTTGCTTTAGATCTTTGTGCACTTATGATTTGCTTGCAAGCCTGAGTAGAATCTCAAAGACATTCTGCTTCTGGATACATAAGATTGGCACCCTTTGTGGTATTTGAGACTATACTGTAACACAACTTCCTAATTCAATTCCTTTTTCAAAATCTTCACTACTAAACTGTACACTTCTGTTCCCATCTGTCATCGTCCTTTGTTGTTATCTTTGCTCCTTGTTAGATGCATCGTCGTCTACTGGTGGTGTTTTCATTGGTGTTACCATAAAGCATTATTTACGTTACAACACTGTGACACCAAAGTAGTCAAATCAAGACCACCAGCAAGCCCATAAAAACCAACACTAGTGTTCGACTCTAATTTTAACGACTGACAAAATCTTCTAGCCACAAGTAAATAATATAAAACCCCAAAGAATCACATAAAAAAAAAATAAAATAAATATTTGGCGCAACAGCTCTTTAAGTGCCAGGGCCTAGCTTCTCGCAACCACTCGTGTTGTGTGCGTTATATTTTTCACACGAATGGAAGGGACCTACAGTTTAGTGCCGTATCCGAACGGCAATTTGTTTTTGAGAAGCTTTCTCGTGACAACAATACTCTCGGATTTTTTTTTTTTTTTTATAATTTGCACGTGTTAAAGGGGATATGAATACCCTTATACTAATCCTTAGAACACGTGCGTTTTGTGGAAAGGGGAAGAGACAAAGAGACAGACAGAGTGGTGTAGTTTGAAACTCAGGTGGTATTAAGTTTCTGTAAACTCCAAGGGTGGCTGTCCAGATAACTGGGGAGTATTTTGTTCGTTTTCGCTATTATTGTCTTTGCTTATGATTCACAGTATTTTTTTCCGTCCTCCTGATGTCATCATCACGATCAAGTTGCATTTTAGCCATTTGACCACCCTACTGCCAGTGTTATGCCTTCACAGTAGAGTTGACTTAGCTTTCGCAAGTGATCGACTTTTTTATTTATTTCATGCGGAATAAATAGATGATTCTTGACATCAGGATTCGAACCATGAATCAACAGCGTGACAAGCGATGATGTTACCACTACACCACGGCCACCCTAAAAAATGATGTTTGTCAGACGTTCGCGAGAGGTGGGATCGTGAAAAAACTTGTTGGTGTTTTCTGGGATTCGAACTTGGAACCTCTTGCGTAGTGATCCGACACACTAACCACTACGCCACGACGCCCACCAAAGAATCACATAGTCCTATAGTATTGCAGCGTATTTTATGCCAAACTTACAGCCATCATTTAGGCTGTGCAAATTATCAAAAGAGACAACATTGAGGTGGTAGGTCATAGCTACACAAGTTGGCACTCAGACAGCCTATGAGTATCCAGAATAATTATGAATGCTGGAGGACCCAGACAAGAAAGGAGATGAGTTTGGTCAAGAGTGGTGCACAGTCCGTCATAATGTATGCGGCACCAATATGGGCCAAAATAGTGACAAATTAAGACCTACCCCAGAAGGATTAACTCCGTCAACCGACTATGTACACTCAGGGTGATCTATACATTTCAGTAGATGCTATATTTATCATCGAGGGAATGCTACCAGCAGATATGTTGGCTAGTGAACTACAAAGGACCTACGATGCCTAAAGTCAGGAATCCCGAGAGATGGAACATCGAAAAATAGATGGACCGTCACCACGAAGAAGTACAGAATAGTTACTTCCCATTCGTCAATCATCGTAAATGAACAAGTCAGTCAAACCAAATTTGTATGCTTACTATTCTTAAGAAGCCTTTAAATCGCGTCGCCTTTCAAACCCTTTACAGTTTTTAGATCTAAAAAAGCGTTGGTAATTTACGAGTATGCTAATTTTTTCGACTTCGTTAATGCGGGTACTCTTATCGTGATCTGAGCCTCACTCAACCAGCTTTTCCATCCAGCTCGATCTTGAGCTATACACCTCCAGTTTTGCACACGAATTTGGTTGAGATCCCTTTCCACTTATGTGCGACACCTAAAGTGAAATCCTCCTCTACCGCGTTGCCCCTCCGGGATGGATTCGAAAACTTTCCTTCCCTTTCATTGTTTGAATTTATAGCAGGCCCTAGGTAGACAAAGCATAACTGCCTCAAATATGTAGCTGTCTGTCGTGACGTTGTGTTCAAGTCGCCGATGTTGATTGTCCTTTTTTGATGACAGTATATATTGTTATATTCTTTGTCGGCTGGGGTTTGTAATAAAACTATCTTGTGTATATTTCGAAACTCTTTATTCAATACAAAAACACTAACAACTTCACAATAGTTAAACCACTTTATTATTACACCAATTATTCTCTTATTCACACTTTTCACTTTACTTTTCTTTTATCTAATTCCCAATACTGTTTATTTTACTTCTCTTCACTATTTTTCGCATTTCACAAAAGTCACTATAAACTTTTCAAAACAACTGATTTTCCTCTGCTGATCGTCAGTGTATTTATATCAGATCCCAGGACTTCCAAAATATTTCCGAACACAATCGTGGAATAGTCTTCTCAAAAGTTTCCAACCACATTTTTGGAACAACTGGTATGCATGGTGACAGCTGAAGTGGCTGTGTTCCCAAACCAACGCTGTGTTGTCGAACCATGGCTGTGTTGACAATATATGTTCATCGGTGAGAAGTACTTTACGTGGATGTTACAATATTTTGTTCTGCCCTCGTTAACCGACAAATTCATTTTCACCATTTCTGTTTCAATGCTCCCAAAAACACCACTACATCCCACTGCGTATGTACGAGAGTAGTTGTATAGATTTTGGAAAAATCGTACCTCTGAAATTAGCTTGAAAATTTTGTACAGTCCTTCCAAGAATAATGTTAAAGAAATTACATCATCAAAAGCCTCGGTGATGTTGTTATCGACCTTGACGGAGCAAAGTGCATTTTCCATAAACATCCTTCATAGACATGTATAGCTCGTCTCTATAGACGCTATCATAGGTCTCATTTCTTAAGGATCGAGAAAACCATGCTGAGGTTTCATTCGTTGGGCCTACTTTCATCCGAACATATCTTACAGCTGAGTTGAGGTATGCTTTGTGCCAAATCATCTCCATCTGCTTTAAATAGCTCGGCAATTGGACCGCCTGCTCCATCAGCCTTGTTGGATTTAAGCTTAAATATTGCTATCTTCACTCTACTTTGGTGGACGGAATTGTTGATCGTAGTTGTCCGGGTTGAGTGGAGGATTTTGAATGACAGAGGAGTTATGATCATCACCGCCATTTAACGGTCTATAAAAGTGATCTTCCCAAATTCTCAGCGTCGACTGTAACTTTCCACACCGGCTTCTGTTCGAGCTTTATAGCTTTGGCATGCTCTTTTACCTTCTGGTAAAACTTTCGAATACCATTCCTGCTATAATACCTCTCCATTGACTCGATATCTCGTCTTTTTGATATTATTTCTCCTTCTTCCTTAGAATCCGGTGTTCTTAACTTTTTTTCCGCTTGTAGATATCATAACCTCCTTGCGCTGCCCTATACAGTGTTGCTTTATAAACCCCTTCCTTTGCTGCGTGGGCTTGACGGCACTCTTCATCGAACCAGAGGTTTCTTTATGATGGATGCGAGGAAATCAGCACATTATAGGCGGCATTCTTGATGGCTTGTCATTGCTCACCTGCCTTTAGTATTAACGGCATTGGACTTCTTGATGGATATAGAGGCACTCGATCGGAGAAGGGTCTGGTAGTTTCTTGCGATTGTAGCCGTTGGATGTTAAACTTTCTCACAGTACTTCTTTGGTGTTTGGGAATCCACATGGAATGGAAATGTGCAAACATTTAAAATACTGGAGGAGTGCCTTTTATCAATCAATCTGGTTGACAGTAAGTTGATCCGGAGAGTGTCAGGTATCCTTATGAATAAGGAGTTTAGGGAATCATACCGTACTTCTTGGATGGTGACGATATCTGCTTCTAGGACCTCCGCTCATTACTTGGCAGTACGTAGCTTATTAGGGTCCAAACATTCCTCGTGTAGGCCCGAATGTCGATATCCTTACTTATTTTGCCATGTTCGTTAACAGTAAAATTATCCTTATCCCAAGCACAACTAGCCTTGTGATCGTAATCAGCTAATTTTTCCATAGTTGGGCAAAATCCTCCCCGAAGCACAACCCCAATCTGGAGGGCCAGATCATTCATTAAAATCCCTAGGATCGGATATTCTCATGACAATAATCCACTACGGGGATATAAGCACTGTAGTCGGCCTTTTCCAATATCCTTTTCAACGCCCTGATGACATCTTGAAAATTCTTATTGACTTGAACTCCGAATATATCGAAGTAGATCATATAAGGTATCCGTTAAACTGACTGTTGACGCTACCGTTGATTCTGTCGAGAAAATTCTTCGGCCAACATCCTCCTTCTGAGGAACTTTTGTTAAACTTCTGAGATGCAAATTTTAGCCAATCAGATCAACAAGAGATGGCTCGTCCAGTTTTATACATGTCCTTGCGCAGGTTTGAGAGTTAGTTACACACGTACAGTCAGACGTGGAGGTGATGATGCGATTTTGCTTACATCACTGGCAAACTTTGTTCAATCTTCAGTAAGAAGGGTTACGAGTACGTTTCCCTGGCGCTGATTTATGCCAGCAGTCTCTGTTCGTTATCCATACGGACTATCTCGAAGAAGGCTATAATGGTTACGTATTATAAAATTTTGCAGAAATGAAGAGAAGATGCAATCTGTTTGACAGCCAAAAGAAAATTGCTGTCCCTTTGATAACCTCAGCGACTTGTATAACAGCTCTCTATGGAAATACATGACCCAGCTTTGCACTTTATTTTTGTGCGCATTTTAAGTAATAAATCTCTGTCCAATGTGGAGCCTTTAAAAGACCAATTTAGTGCTCACCTTGTAATTTTCAAGACCTTTTCTATTACGTGTTCCTATGATCCACTACCACGTGCTTCCCGCACAGTAAAATGTATAACACCTTGAATAATTAACATCTTTTCGACCCTCTGACGTGTATTTTTCAATTACTTTAGCCCATCCCATGTACGAGTATTATCCACACCACGGCGAGTGCAATAACTTCCACGTGCATCCATTTGAATTTATTGGTATGTCATACGAACAACACCGACCAGATACACAACGTACAAAATAAATTGCATTCGCAATTAAAATTTAATTGTGGCCACTTTACACCATAAATTTATATAATTGCAACATGGCGTGCCATCGATAATTTCTCACCATCACAAGCAGCAGCAATTTCCTGTCCATAGATTATAAATTAATTAATATGAGTACTATGTTTGTCGAAGCTAAAGTCATACGTGTCTTTAGTGTCCTCTTTTTCCTGTCACAATTAATCCTGAGATACTTGACGCAACTTTAAATCAAAGCCATTTCCTTTTATTCCTTTGTTAGAGGTAACACTCTTTGTATGGTGTCCCACTATGTGCAACAATGGTAATCCTTCAGAGAGTCGGAATCAACAAGCCAACACACAACGACTAGCCTTAGAATGATTTTCTCGGAAGTAATAACTGAGATAGAAGCAATAGGTGGTGTCGTATGACAGTGCTGTAATGCTGCATCCTGTATTAAGTGGTATTGCAAGTGGTTTTCACAAACTGTTGGATATCCTAATCGGATAAACAATGTTGGTTGTCGCCTTTGTTAGCTAAATTCGAAGGAAGAATACAATGGGCGCTTGAAGTGGTTCAGGGAGTAGTACACTTGGTTGTATTTGGATTAACTTACTTACGTCATCATTGAGGGAATACTATTACATATTACCTGAGATGCTCCGCTTGTTGTTCAATTGGGAATAAGCCAATAAGCTCACTTGATGTTACTAGGAATTGCAGGATGCATGTTAAATGATAAGACGCAGGGTTAAAGAGTATGCAAAAACTATCTCTGAGTTTACAATTTTCTAAGGAAAAAATCCTAAATTTATTCTTAAGAGTCACATGTCAGCCAAACTTTAACAGTCACCTCAACCAACATAAACTCTTGTGAAAGTCTGTTTTTTTTTTCGACTTCGCAAACAAAACCTCAGTGCATTTCCTTTAATCAGACCTAAGACCCTAATCAGAATTCTTTCTTTTTCTTCATTTGTATGCTAATTACACGTTGTAAATTTGCCCTAGGAAATAGGGGAAAAAAAAACGAGAAATATTAATAAAAGGTGGAATGAAAAACCGGAGTAATGAGGATATAGTAATTAATCAAAAAGAAAATTAGGGATAAATGAGAAAACTCCCTGTGTAAACTTAATCCTCAGCGATGTAGTTAGTGGAGAAAATTGGGTCGAGTCAATACAATAGTGACATGTGACTTACTTACGCAATTTGGTTCATCTTATACAGGGTGTTTCTTGGGACTGGGGCCGATCTGGAATTGCAATTAATATCTTATTGCTATCCTTATAGATTTTAGCCAATTCAATGCAGATGGCTTAGCCATTGTTTGTTGATTCTAAATTGTAAATCATAATTGAAAAAAAATAAAGTACTCTTAATAATAAAAAAATAATAATAATACATGATGTAACTCAATACGGAGTATAAAGAGAATAGGACCTAAGTGACTACCCTGAGGAACACCAAATTGCACTGTAAAGGAGGTGTAAATTTTACATGACAGGACTCCGCACTAAGGTATGAACTAACCCGTGCAATAAGTACAGAGGGGAAATCATATATCTTCAATTTACATTCAATTAGAGCGTGGAAAAGTTAATAAAAGGCCTTGGAAAAGTCTGTGTAGATACAGTCGATTTCCTGACCACTTTCTAAACCCTTAGAATATTTGTGCAAAGAACTTAATCATTTATTTATTTATTTATTTATTCATTTCATCGAGCTGAGTTACATTATTGTGTACTCTAAGGATTACTTAAAACAAAAATAAATACCTATTAACTACCACCAAGGCAATTTAGAGTTAATAATGAATTAAAGTAGTGTCCGCTTATAACGAACTCGAAAGAACCGACCAAATTGGTACGTTATAACCGAAGTTCGTTATAAGTGATATGCTAAAAAAAATCAGCAACTTTTGTTTCGAAAATCAAAAAAGAAAAGAAAAAGTGTTCAAACCAATTTTTGAACACATAAAAAACAAGTATTTTAGTATAGAGCATTATATTTTTATTAATTTTTTATTTTAAAAAGTCAAGAATTTTAGTTTGTTTTGTTTGAGAAGATTTCAATTGGTTTAAAAACAATTCAATGTCTGCAAATCTATTGAAAATTCTTTGGGGAGTGTTTTGTGATTGAAGAAAAGCACGAAGGCCCTCAACAAAGCGTAACGCGTCAGATATAGGTGCTGGAGCTGCTACAAATTCATCATTCTCACTTGCTTCGACGTCTTCATTCTCGTCAACATCTGCACTACTGCTTACAGAATCCACAATTGCATCATCATCCAGAAGTTCTACACTTATAATGTTGTCATCAGAGTGCACATATTCTTCAAAAGCATCGCTTTCGATAACTGTTGTTAATGCGTTTTGAGAACCTATGTCTTCATCGTGGTTAAGTCTCAGCCAGTCAACTAAGGGTATGTCGTCCTGTAAATCGAAATTGTCCTCACTTCTGATGAATCCGCCATGTCGAAAACTATTAAAAATTGTTTTTTGTGTAACTTTTTGCCATGATTTGGTGTAAAGTTTTCTTCTTTTTTTCAATTGAATTTATCATTTTCATGAGAAGCAAATGCCGATAATTGCTCTTTAAACTGTGAATGACGCCTTGGTCCATAGGTTGCAGCCTCGAGCTTGTATTAAGAGGCATGAAAACTAACTTAATTGACGTCAAATCCTTTACCTCAGGATGTGCCGGGCAGTTATCCACTAGTAATAGAATTTTCCTATCTTTACGACGTAATTCATTGTCCCACTGCCTTAACTCATTTAAAAAAATTTCGGAAGTCATCCATCAGCCCTCTGATTATTTTTGTAGTTCACCGGCAATTGTTTGATATTATTAAAGCACCTGGAATTTTTTGGTTTTCCTATGACCAGCAGTCTTCTTTTTTTGGTACCCAACAAATTTGCCACCACCAATACGGTTATACGTTCTTTTGATAGTTTTCCACCAACGTATGTCTCTCCTTTAAAATGCAATGTTCTATTAGGGGTCAGTTTATAGAATAAGCCAGTCTCGTCGCCGTTGAAAATGTCCTCATCCTTACAGTTTCTCTTAATACTTGGCCATTTGTTTTGCAACCAATCATCGACAATACAAATGTCAACTGCTGCCGCTTCCCCAACAATTTTTCCGGTGCTAATATCATGCCGTTTTTTTAAATCTATTTAACCAACTCTTGCTAAGACTGCATTCCTGATTCGTAAATTTCCGACCAAACTCTTCGGCTTTTTTTTTTGTAGAATCGCACTACTCACGGTCACATTGTTAGCCCTTTTTTGGCTAAACCACTTCAACAATCCACTATCCACCTTCTCGTTTGTAGGTTTTCTTACTTTTTTTACCTTTGAATTTGTTTGATTGAAGTGGTCCAGGATCTCCTCCCTTTTCTTCCAAATTTTGCCAACAGTCGATTTACTTAGACTCATTTCCTTGCATATATCGCTTTGCTTTACACCTTGTTGTAAACGCTTTATTAAATCGTATTTGTCTTTTAATGTGAAACATTTTCTTTTTTTATTTGATACTAGATCTCCCATTTTACTTAAATGTGCTTTCTCTGTCCAGAATGTAACTCAACTAATTTGTGCTGCCTTTCGTTTGTAAACATATCGTTACTCGGGGAAGTACCGAAAAAGTTATATTGAAGGACAGAATGTTGACGTTTCAGAATGTTGGTACGTATGCAGCTATACAGTTTTCGGGGAAGTCCCGAAAAGTTGGGAAAATCCGAATGACAAATTTTTGGTTCGTTATAATCGGACATTTTCTTTATTTGACGCGCAAAATGCGTTCGTTATATGCGAAAGTTCGCTTTAGGCGGGTTCGCTATATGCGAAATTTTAATTCATTATTTTTATGGGGCATTGATGGGGACTTCATGAAATGGTTCGTTATAACCGAAAGTTCACTTTAACCGGGTTCGCTATAAACGATTACTATTGTATTTTTAAATGTATCACGATTTTCATCAAAATTTAATAAGTTACAAATAGTGTTTGCTTCTCTTAAACATCTACTTATAGGTTCATTAATACCATAGTTTACTCTATGAAAAGGAACATGAAACAAAAAACGATTTCTAAGTGCTCTCGCAGGAGCATAAAACCCAATTAGAGACAAATGATATGATTATTAACTATGTCACGGATAAAAAAAATCGAAAAGTACTTTCTTTTAGTGTAGAGTGGTTGAATTCCAAATAATTTATATCGAGTGTCATATGAAGGCATATCTATATACCAGCGGAGTCTCCGAATAGCTACTCTAGTAAATCTTTTTTGAATATTCTCTATTCTTAAGGCGTGAAGTTCGTAAAAAGGGTTCCAGACTACACTACAGTACTCTAAAGTTGACCGTACGAATGAAAAAAAAAAGACATTTTAGTGTATGAGGATCAGAAAAATCCTTTGAATTTCGTAAAACAAAACCGAGCATTGAGTTACCTTTTGCAACTAAAAAGCCCATGTGACTTAAGAAGTCCAGTTTTTTGTCAAAAATGACACCAAGATCTTTTTTAGAAGAAATAATAGACAAGGGCATATTACCAATCTTATATATAAAACAAACAGGGGAGAGGTTACGACAGTAGGTAAGGCTTTGACATTTCGAAACATTCAAATATAAAAAATTCTTACTATACCAAACTGCTAATCTCTGAAGATCTTCTTGCAAAAGAAGACAATCTTGCTCAGATTTAATTGGTCGAAATATTTTTAAGTTGTTGGCATACATAAGACATTCTGAATTCAAGATTATATCAGGAATATCATTTATAAGAAGGAGAAATAGCAAAGGGCCAAGGTGTCTACCCTGAGGAACTCCCGAAGTAACGTATACTGGAGTTGAAAGTGTGTCGTTATTCCGAACATACCGAATACGTTCCCTTAAATAGGAATTGATCCATTTCAAGAAATTGGAGTGTATGCCCAATCCAAAAAGTTTTAACAATAGGGAGAAAGTTGCCATTGTCAAGAGAACGGTTAAAAATCAAGTGAAGGGGTATAACAAACGAGCTAGCGCACATTTTTAAAATAATAGGAGGTATACCGTCTATCCCTGGCCGTTTATCAAGTTTCAAACTAGTTAGCGCTGATTCAACATCGCGTATTGAAAAGTTCATACTACCAATGTTGACGAAATTATAACTTGAAGAATCAATGTCTGTACTAATAGTAGGTGTAGCTGAAACAGGTTGCAAATAGTTAACAGATCCGAAGATGTTTCGTTTTCATAACGCATGCAGGTCGAAAGTTGCCATTCGAAAGTTTTTTACTATTGATGAAGCTCCAGAAACATTTGCTATTAGTTTTTAAATTGGATTCAACGGAAAAAAAGATATTGTTTTTGTTTAAGACTTCAAATTGTGTCTGTAGAATTCGATACTGTTTCAGGATCATTATTCTCTTTTCGAAATTGCTTATAAATTTTGTTTTTTTCTGTTATCAAACCAAATAGGCTTAGCCGCAGAACTGTTTTTAGTTTTGGGAGTATACATAAGCTGTGTTTTTTTGAAACCTAGTTGGCTAGTCGTTCATTTAAACAGTTCGCAGGCAGTCAAAGGCAGTTATTTTGATGTATATGTAGACGTTGGTGCCACTGCGAAATCGTTCGGTTCAGTAGGGATGTGTTCGTACATGTAAAGCGTTCGTATATGCAAAGCGTGAAATGCTCCTGAATGGCCGAAAAATAAATTGCATTTAATATCGTATTAATTTAATAAATGCTCCGCGCTGTTATGATTCTCAGAAAGCCAAGTCTCTGTGAGAGCAATGATATCATACTGGGCAGAAGATGAAAAGAGAAGCACTTTTTCCATTTTGGTTCGAAGACCTCCAGTGTTTTGGTAAAATAAATGAAACTGATTAGCAGGAGAGCATGACACAGAAGGCGCATTAGAAAAAGAATTTGTATTTATTCTTGTCGATGATGAAGAGTTGCATTTTCGTTTTTTGAATGATGTAGAAATTGTTTGATTTGTACGAAGTATGGCCACATAGATGGATCCATTACACTAGTCAGTTTGTCGGATGGGATACTTAATTTAAAATTTACGTGACTTAACATGTAGCACTTCATACAATTGCTTGGAATACCTGTCTTTGCGGAAATATAATTTATTATATCATCTGGATTTGTATCAGTGCGGAATTTTGATATGTGAATTATTTAGGGTTTTAGGGAGAGATTTTTTGATTTTATTTTTAAAGTCCGGTTCACGCAAAATCTGTACGCCATTTGATGATTATTGCAGCGCCTCTAGCGGTAAGTAACGAACTATTGTGACACACACTTTTTTTGTAAAACTTAATTGTTAATTGGTCCATTTTTTGTTTTGATTGAACATGTATCAGTGGTTCTGTGCGCAATGGAAATTGTAAGTCGCAAAATAATAGTGAACAAATTTCTCGAAAATCCTTCGTGGTCGGGTGCAAAGATTGCAAAGGTATTAAAATTACCGAAAACTACAGTGTGCAGTGTTATAAAACGGTATAAAGAAATATACAGTATCGAAAGAGCTAAAAAAAAATTAAGAATACGGGATGTAAGAATTCAAAACTGGTATCAAAGGTAATAATATCTGTGAAACGTAACCCCGGGCTATCGGACAATGATCGAGCAAAAAAGTTCAATACAAGCAAGAGTACAGCAAGACGTATACGTTTGAAAGCAGGACTTAAATCGTATCGTGCAATAAAATACCCCAACCGGTCTGACAAACAAAATTTAGTAGCGAAAAAACAGGCTAGAATTCTTTATGACAAACTTTTAACGAAATTCAAAGGCTGCTTAGTAATGGATGATGAAAAGTATGTTAAATTTGACCTTAAGCAGCTACCAGGTCAAAAATTTTATGTTTCCACGAATCGTGGCAATGTCCTTTCAAAGTTTAAGTATATTGTAATATGCGAGCTACGGCTCGAGTAGATAAAACGATATTCTGTGAAATTTACTTCTTTATTTTCTAGTCTATCAAACAATTCAAGTTCACACTATACTATTCTTCGCAAATTCTTTTCTTACAAGGTCTCTTTCCTCTCAAATCACTTTATCTCCTTTCAATTACTTAATTCACAAATCCAAACTAATTACTTCTTCTTGTTAACTCTAAACTTTCATTTTATCACAAAATCACAACTTCACCCATTATCACTTTTCCAATCTCTTCGTGCGGTTCAAAACCGACTGCCTTCTCTCGATCGCCAACTGTCCTTATATAGCAGAAGTTTCTTATAGCCAGAAACTTCTAGCTAATTCTTCGACCACTGGAAAAATACCTAAAAATTCTGATGTAATAATTCCAAGATGACAATCATTTCGTGCAGTTATAATTCTCTTGCGGTTATATTCTCTCTTATCCGTGACGTCGTCTTAGACATCATCCATCTCTTATCGTATACATGAACTGTGGAGACTAACCGCAGACACGAACCCCGAATGAAAAGACACTTTGGAATGGGCTGGAGGAGCTAAGAAGGCAATGGTTTGGCAGGCGATCTGCAGTTGTGGCCTTAAGAGCAGGGCTTTTGTGACAACTTCCACAATGACATCGGATATTTACATCAAGGAGTGCCTAACAAAACGACTTCTGCCTTTCATACGTCAACACCATACAGCAGTAACATTTTAGTCTGACTTAGCCAGTTTTCACTACTCCAGGGCTGCCAGGGAGTGGTACAACAGCAACAATGTGGATGTTATACCAAAAAACATGAATCCACCAAACTGCCCCCAGCTTCGACCAATAGAAAAATATTAGGCAATTGTTAAATTTAAATTGAGGAGGAATGCAGGAATTGTCAGAAATTTGAATTCAATGTTGATTAAATGGAACCATGTTGCAGCCAAAGTCAACAGGAAAGATATTCAGAAGCTTATGGGGTCCATCAGGAAAAACACCCGAAATTGTTTGCACAGCAAAGAAATCTAAAATTAATTTGAATACTACTTTTAAGCTTAATAAATAAATTTTAATTTGAGGTATCATTTGTTTTTTTCGAAGTATTGGTTAAAAAGATATAATACCATATACGCGTACAGATTTTGCGTGAACCGCACTTTATTCTCTTTTAAAACTTTCTTTCTGTTCACTGACATTTCGCTAGGTTTCTCACTAGAAGAGGAAAAACTTTCAAGAGAAATTGACGAGTTTTCACGAGAAATTACCGGCCCTGACAAAAAATTAGGATTTAAATTAATATTGTTATTATGAATTGCAGTCATTATATAGCAGGATAGCCATCAGATTTTTTTCTTACAGTTGACAAATATTCAAAACCGTTTAGGCTCATTTTTTTTAGAGAGTTTCCCATTTCGTTTATATAATTACAGTATAAGCTACTGGAAAGGATTTTGAATTTTGAATTTCATGAAAAGGTACTTCATGCAACTTGAAACATTTATGCAACCTTAATCACCTTAAGACCAACTAAAGCAATTCCAAAACTAATTGAATTTACAAAAGAAAAACTCCCCTAAAGGACACTTTCTCAGTAATTTTGGTGGAGTACGAGTACTGTTCAAAGAACAATGGTTAGCACTGTGTGAGTACACGTCGAACGCCATAATTACAGCAATTAAAAACATTTTACTTGGCGTGTTCTACCCGGGATATATTTGTGACAAACCCCGGAAAGCATATTTCCTCTGTAATTCACGTATTCTGCGAATTATCCACCTGCTATTATACAGTTTGGTAAAGGACTCGTCAGGGAGGTATAATTATTGAAGTGAAAGGGAAATCATTGCACTGAAAGCAAATTTTTTTTTTTTCCATGAGATTTAAACAAAAAAAGTACCAAATTTATATGAAGACTTGAAAAATAGGCACATCGTTGGGGGAAGTCCTTCGAAAAGACGGTGACTTCTTTGAAATAAGGATGTCTACACAAAGAAAGCTTAACGAAAAATTGTAATAATTAAAAGAGAAATGTGTTACTAAGTATTTTTATTATGCTTGAAACTATTTATTCAATGACTTGGAGCCAGCGTTGCCACTTTGATACGATTGTAGGAAATTTGCTACATTTTTTTTTTTAAATAAATAATCCCTTTGCTATCCACTTTCAGTATTATCATGAATTTTGCTACGTTTTACAGTTTTATGTATTTGATATTTTATTTACATACTGAGGAGATTAGAAAAGTAATTAAGAAGTGGCAGGCAAAAGCGAATGTTAAGCATCCGGTCTTTGGAAGCAAAATTCCTTCCATACTCGGCTCGTTCGTGTTGACAGCCGTCTGCGTGACGTTTCACTATCGCTCCTGTCTTCGTTATTATTTCATGATGGTAGCCAAAGTTTCGCTTACTGCTCCCAAGCTTCTTGCGTGCTCGTCACCTGTCTGGTGGTGTTCTCTGGTGTTAAGTCCACACCCAGTCTGTTCGCCAGCAAGTTACGTTCTTCGTGATATCGTGTACAGCGGAACATTATGTGTTCTACATCCTCGACTGCGTCCGTGCACGTTGGGCTATAAGGGTTGTCTTCGTGTCCAAATCTGTGGAGGTAGGCTTTGAAACATCCATAACCGGTAAGCATTTGCGTAAGATAGAAGTTAGTCTTATTGATCCCAGGGTCTATATTTGAGATCAATCTCTGCGTCCATCTGCCTTTGTCAGAAAAGTTCCATCTCTCTTGCCATTCTTCGATGCTTATACTTCTGTGTCACTTCGACTCGTCGCTTCTTTAACGAAGAGGTCTATTGGCACCATTCCAGCCACTACGCCGCATCGTAGGAGGTTGTTTGAAAGGCGCTGCATACTCTCAAGACTTTGGTTCTGTAGACCGTCTCCATCTTCCTTCTGTACGATTTCGTCTTCATGGCGCTTGCCAATATTTGGGAGCCATAAAGCTGTTTAGTTCCTCCAATATTTTTCATAATGCTTGCAAGTGCAGCCATTGTTAATGCTGCCTTCTCAGCTGGATGCTGCTGGTGTCGCTTAAAAATCAACCTTGAATCTATAGTAACGCCAAGGTGCTTCAGCTCTGGTTTGGAAACTACAACGTGATCGCCTACTGTTACTCTTATAGTCTCCATAACTCGTCTGCTGCTGATGAGCACTACTTCGGTATTTTCCACTACTAGTTTTAGATCCATTCCAGTCCTGTCGTGCTCCAACTCCTCAAGAAATCTGGTCACTACAACGATCGCTATGTCGTCGGCGAAGTTCATTATTTTCGATGACCTCGGGATTCGAAGTCTGAGGACGTCATCGTACATTAGATTGCACAGTAGCGGAACTAGTACAGAGCCTTGGGGGATACCGCCTGTTACGTTACACTGCCTCATTCCGTCGTCGGTGCAATAGTACAGTATTCTATTTCTAAAATAGTCCGCTATTATTTTTTGCAGGTAATCAGGTACTCTTTTGGCGGTAAGTGCTCGCAGAATGTTACTCCAATTTGCGGTGTTGAAGGCAACGACAAGTCTATGCTTCTTCCACTGATCGGGGAATATTCCTTCCTTAAGGCGGGCTTTGTATACGTCTGCAAAGATGTGTGGGTGGTGGGCGCCAATTAATTACTGCTTTTAATGCAATGTTTGGGATTCCATCAACACCAGGCGATCCTTGATGTTTTTGCAGACTTGTAGGACTTCTGCTGCTATAACGAGAGGTATTGGTAATGACCCGTCGTGGTTCTCCTCTCCGTTTGGAAGATAGAGTGTAGGCTAGTTTGGGGTATACTTAATTGCTGTGAACTACTTTTAATTGACAAACCTAGATTTTCAGCGACACTTTCAATCACAGCATCGATGTTTTCGTTTGACCTAAATTTACGAGCACTAGTCTAAGTCTTCACATCACTAACCTTCCCGGTTGAATCAAATTTATTGAATATATTCACAATAACTGGACGAGAAATTGCTTTATATTGACTAAATAAAGTACGAACTTTACAAAATGTCTCCGCGAAATATTCAGCAACATTCGTGGGCTTCTAACGAATTTATTTGATGTGTACGCCCACGCCCATTCCCATAAGCCAGCTGTTTTAGCGAAACAGAGGTAGTGGAAGAATCTTCCGATTTGAAACTGCCTGGATATAACTTAGCGTCATTTTTCTTTCCCCACCGTGGCCTTGCTATTTATGTCCTTAGTGATATTGCTTACCAAGTTCCACCATAGTATGGCAGCTATTCCAACCCGGAATTTAATTTCAAATGGCTAAAATTCACCGTCCGTAAGCAAATAATTCACTACTGCTTTATTTACAGAAGCCCTAGTTCGGACAGCAACTCAACTTTTGACGAATTTGATGCGCTGTCCAATTCCATCACTCGAATTGTCTCCTTGTATCCCCATACTGAAATCGTCATTGCGGGCGATTTCAATATACACAATTCGGATTGGCTTCAACATTCTGGCCAGACAACACCCGAAGGAAGGTATGTTAAACTTTTCGCTGAGCTAAACAATTTGACTCAGCTTTAAATGAGCCTACAAGTATACCGGACATTGAAAGTCATTCCACCAACACCTTGGACTTGTTTCTTACTTCGAACCCTGATAAATACACTATTGATGTTTTAGTGCCTCTAGGTCGGTCTGACCATAATATCGTATCAGCTAAATTCTCGTACTCCGACCACACAGTTAAAGAAAAAACTCCTAAAAGAAAAGTATGGCAATACGAGAAAGCCAACTGGAGCGGCATTAATAGTTTCTTTAAGAGTTTTAACTGGTCAGTATGCTTCCTCGATAGTAAGGTATATGCCGCTGCTGATATGATCACTAACACTATACTCTTAGGTATGAATGACTTTATTCCTAACAGAATAAAAAGCATTAAACCTAAGGCAAACTCGTGGTTTGACCAGAGCTGTAAAGAGGCTATCAGGTTGAAAGAAGTAAGCTTTCGGTCTTATAAAGCCTAAAGACTGCAATGCCCATATTCGACGTGTAAAATTCTTACATGACCAAAAATTGAGACAAAAAATCCTACAATGTCCCAAAGGTAGTAAAAATGTTTGGTCATTCGTCAAAAATATTAAAAATTCTGCCTCGTCTGCCATCCCCACCCTCATTTACAATGACATTCCAGCTGTCAACTCCTTAGAGAAAGCTAATCTACTTGCTGCTAACTTTGTAGCGAACTCCACGCTGCCAGATATTGCTTTGTCTCCACCTGTATTTGAGAGCTTAAAATTTTCCAGATGGTATCTCCCCCCTCCTAGTTTTGAACAGGTGTCCTACCATGCTGGCAAAACTTTTGCATAAAGTTTTCTGTGTATCCTACCCTTCAGGGCCCTTCCCGAGTGGATGAAAAACAGCATTTGTCCAGCGCGTCCCTAAAAAAAGCCAATCTTCCTCCCTATCCAACTACCGACCCATTGCTCTTACGTCCCTTGTCATGGAAACGCTGATAAATCGTCAGCTTATGAAATATCTCGATTCACGAAAACTCCTTAATGACCGGCAGTATGGTTTTCGTAGCAACAGGTCCACTGGTGATTTGATGGCATATCTCACCGAGAAGTGGAACCAATCTCTCCATCACTTCGGCGAAACCAAGATGGTTGCGCTTGATATTTCAAAAGCATTTGACAGAGTTTGGCATCAGGCTCTTTTGTTGAAAATGCGTGCATATGGCATCGATGAGTCTCTTCTTCAATGGATTAGAAATTACCTTTCAGGGCGTTCAATACAAGTTATCTTGGACGGCTTCAAGTCTGCAATTCACCAAATAAATGCTGGTGTTCCCCAAGGCTCTGTTTTGTCTCCGACTCTCTTTCTTATTTTTATAAATGATCTCTTGTCTGCAACTTCTAATCCAATCCATTCCTTCGCTGATAACAGTACCCTCAGTTTTTCATGTTCGTTCCCTAACTCACGTCCTTGCTCTTCGGCCATAGAAGGGGAACGGCAACTTATGTCAAACATATTAAGTTCCAAGCTGGACAGCATAATCAAATGGGGTTCAACCAACAGAGTGGAATTTAATGCTTCCAAAACACAATGCTGTCTTCTGTCTCTCAAGCGAAACCAATACATCATTGAAACCGAAAGACTTGCCATTCTCGGTATGTGTATTAATAACCATCTTCGATGGGATGATCACATATTCTAAACGATGCAAGGAATATTTTACCCCGTCTGGTCTAGCCTCAATTTATAAGGCACTATCAACCCTAAGCTGGAATATAACGTCCATATCGTCCCAATCGCGTGTTAAAACTTATAGGCGATAGAGACATTGTGAATTCCATTCATTCACTTGAACATCGGAGATATGTCTCGCGTCTCTTCTTATTATATCGCTTTTTTTTATAAAAATTGCTCCAGCGAAATAGCCAGTTGCATTCCTCCCATTCAAATGCTTCGAATGCAGATTAGTTCACCCTTAAGCCCAACTTCGGACGTACTGTCAAATATAGGGATTCATTTATAAGCCGAACGACATGAATGTGGAATGATCTACCAGGCTCTGTATTTCCCCATCACTACGACATTCAAATATTTGGCAGCTGTCAAGGAATGACTTTTGTATGTTTGAAAGGTTAAAAATTCCGCGAAATTTAAAATGAAATCTCTTAATGACACATAGGTATCTATTGCGGTTTAACATGAGCACCAGCTAAAAACTTAAATTTCTAGAAGGTCTGGCGACGACACCCTTAGACATTAGTTTCTTTCTTTTTTTAAGAATTTGTCTTTTGCTACTCTATTTCAGGTGCCTCCACGATTGCGCCTTATGAACACCATCCTGGCTGTCCAGTTTTGCACCACTTTTTCGAGCACACCCAGTCTTATTTCATCAATAGTGCGTCGAATGTTGGCTTCTAAGTGATCAATCGTTGCTGGTTTATCAACATAGACCAGAGATTTGACGTACCCCCACAAAAAATAGTCCAAAGGTGTCAAATCACACGAACGAGGTGCCCAATTCACAGGTCCATTTCTTGAGATGATTCGGTCACCAAACGTTGTGCCATCCGTATCTCTAACGAACAGTTTATCAGAGAACGGGCCATGAACCTATAGGCACAACCATACGACGACGAAAGTGGCAGTGCATCGGTCACACTCTCCGAAAGGGTGACAGGTCCATAGCTAACCAAGCGATGCAATGGAACCCGCTTACCCAGGATGGCAGGATACGCGGCGGTCCTAGGAGTACGTGGCGCAGAACAGTTGAGAAGGAAGCACGACAAATGGGAAAGAGTTGGGGAGAGCTGAGGCACATTTCCAGAAATCGCACACGATGGCGCGTAGGCGTTGTAGAGGCCCTAGGACCCACAAGGGGATACAGGACATAATGAAAAAAAATGAATATTGTGCCATCTTGTTGGAACCATTTCTCCTCCAAATGATTTCCAATGACATGAGGAATAAAAAAATCACGAATCATTTGCCTGTAGCGTTCGCCATTCAAGGTAATGTTGGCACCGGTTTCGGATTTAAAGACAAATGGGCCGATGACACCTTCGGCATGCAAACTGCACCAAACAGTGATTTTTTCGGGATATAATGGAGTCTCACGAGTCTCATGGGGATTGTGCTTGCTCCAAAAACGACAATTTTGCTTATTTACAAACCCGTGAAGCCAGAAATGAGCTTCATCGCTGAAGATGATTTGACGATAAAAATCTGGTTCAACTTCCATTTGTTTCCCAGCCCATTCTCCGAACACACGACGCAATTGATGGTCCGCTGGCTTTAATTCTTGAACCAGTTGGATCTTATATGGATGTAGGCCAAGATCTTTCCTCAAAATTTTCCAAGTAGTGGACGGGCAGAGACCGAGTTGCTAAAAACGGCGTCGGATCGATAAATTCGGGCCCTCTGCCACACTCACGTCTACAGCGGCGATGGCTTTTTTCTGGACGCACGGTATGGGCTCGATTTGGATGAATATTATCACAAAGAGTAAATGTGGTTGTGAATCCATCCATAGTATTGCGTATTAGCTGCTTAGATGGACGATTATGCGCACCGTAAACTTGACGAAGTGCTCTATAAGTTTGGCGAACAGAGCGTGAATTTTGGAAATAAATTTCCACGATTTGTAAACGTTGTTCTGGTGTAGGTCTTTCCATGGTGATTTGCCAAAGTATACTGAAAAAAAAGTCAAACACACTTCATTAGTATGACAGCTAGTTTGACAGTTATCCCTATCGGAAGCTCTATACCTCTAAAAAAAATTACCCTATATTTTCTTAGCAGGAGCCCTTTGACATATCTGTTATCAGGTTTAAAATGCTGATATTTTTAGGACAATCCCAACCACTTCTCTAAAAGTCAATACTCGTATCCATCATTCGGTAAAATTTACCGTCTTTCCAATGGTATCACCATTGTCGTCATCGACATCGTTGACATAGCAATCAATTTCATTCTTAATTTCCAAAACAATTCAAAGGGATTTCCGAAAGGATTTTCAGTAACAAATACTCGTATCATCGCCCACATAGGTTAACCACAAAGCAATGAAATTGAAACTTTCAGGGATAAACTCGAATGAAAGTAGGGGGTTTCTGTAAATTGTCGTTTTAAGATTTCAGAAACACGTACTTGTATGCTATCCTTTGTAAATGAAATACTTCAACCATTGAAGGACAAATAATCTGGAATAAAAAAATAATCTGATTGATTTTTGTATGAAATTGTGACATCGACAGCCGGTATGGAGAAATTAATTAACACGAGATTAAATCAACGTGACTTACGAGTAACTAGTGAACTTTAAAAAAATAAAATGAAAGCATTTAAATAATCAGATCATAGCCTGTATTGTGAGCAACTTAATAAATTTTATTTAATTAATTAAAGCGTAAAAGCTTAATTGAATGGAAGCATATGTGGAAATATTTCAATTGAATTTTAATAGGATATAACAACAATCTATTGTGTTAAGTATTTAAATGGAATACCTACATTTTATTTCGCCTCAAAAATGAATAGGTAGGTGCGGTTGTGACAGCATACTATGCTGAAACATAATTAGCGCAAAGGCGCCGTTTTAATACCACAACTCAAGTGGCCTAATTTGTTGTAAAAACTGACGTTGGACTTGTGGAAAAGGAGAGAAAGTATTATTTAAATCCACCCCGTGGCATTGACGAAACTGATAAAGTCCCCGATGCTTGTCTCCGCTAACTCACTAATTTTATCAAAAAGGTGTCTGCCAAGTGTACGTTGTCTGACCCTACTAAGGGCCGGACACTTACAAAGGAAGTGAAGGATTGTTTCAGGCTCATTAGCCATATTGCAGCTATGACAAAGTGCATTCAAAGTAATGCCCAGTCTGGCTGCGTGGACCCCTATGGACCAATGGCCAGTGCTAATTGCCAGAACTCTAGCAATATCTACCCGGTTTCTGTTTAGTAGCTTTTCAGTTATACTTGGGCCACATCTGCCTGGATATGACACAGTTCTGCAATCCTCGCCATCTATTGCCAGCATCTGCAAGGAAATGAGCAAAAATTTTAACCTTAAGAGCCCCTAATGTAATGTTGACTTCATCCGCATGGGAGCAATCAAGGACAGATCCCTGCCTCGCTAATTCATCAGCCCTTTCGTTTCCGTTAATATTACTATGACCAGGCACCCAGATGAGGCTGATCCTAGACCGATGGCCGAGTGCAGCGAGCTCCTCCTTGCATTGTTCAACAAGTTTGGAAGAGGAAGCAGCAGATACGATGGCTTTGATAGCGGCCTATGGCTATGGTGTTAAGTTGTATCGATGTATGTTTGAGCAGATGGCATGCCTCTCGTACAGCAAGAACTTCCGCCTGGAATACGCTGCATGAATTGGGTAAACGGAATGAACTAGAGATATTGAGGGATTCAGAGAAGATTCCCGCCCCTACCCCGCAGTCCATTTTCGACCCGTCAGTGGAAATGGTTGTTTTGAACCGCGCCACATTTCCATTCCGCCCTGGAAGGGAATCTCACCGTGACATCATTGCGAAAGTTCACCCTGGGAGTTATGTAGTCGGTCGGATTTGCCGCCAACTACCGAGGTAGCAGATTAAGGATGCTGTTTTGGCCGTAAAGACTATCGTACCAGCTACCTGTTTCTCTTAATCTGACCGCACTACATCCTGATATGTACTTTATATGAAGGTCGAGTGGTATAAGGTGAAGGATTACGTTCAAGGCTTCAGTTGGGCATGTTCTCATCGCCCCCGTAGCACCTAGAGAAGCAGTCCTTTGTACTTTGTTGATGAGTTTAGTAATGTATGCTTTCTTAACCGCCGGCCACCAAACTAGCGATCCATAGGAAAGTATAAGGCGCACCACCGCAGAGTACATACAAATGACTATCTTCGGACGGAGTCCCCATTTCTTACCGAATGTTTTGCTACAAGCCACACAGGCTTTCTTTACCCGCTGTTCAATGTTAAGCTTCCAGCTTAATTTAGGGTCGAGTACCACACCTAGGTACCCAGCACTAGATGATAAAGAGAGTAAATGGAGGCGTGAAAGCCGGTATTTTGGTTTTTGTGGTAAAGAGCATCAGTTCAGTTTTGCTAGGATTGACGCTAAGTCTACATCCAGTGGCCCATGTGCTAATCTTATCCAAGGCATCTTCCATAATCTCACTGATCACTGAAGGAAACATCCCCGATACCAACACTAGCACAACATCTGCATACGCGACAACGCGATTGTATTTACATTTTTTCCAAAGCACTTAAAATTAAGTCTAACCAATAACGTCTGCAAAATAATTAAAATAGTTGATTCAATTTATTTCACTTAATAAACAATTGTTGCACGAAAAATCAATCTAAGCTTCCTCGACTAGTTTTTCGTGGAAGATATTATCAACCAACTTCTTCCTTTGACCCCCAGCATCAACTTTTACTCTTTCCATATGTCAGCAGTCAAGTGGTCTTGTGTTAATCAATAAATCTCCTTCGAAGGACGAAAATAATAAGATATAAACTTTTTGTATTGAATTCCAATCAAACTTAAATCAGAAGAGTTTGAGAAGGGCAAACAAAATAAATTAAGGAAAAACCTACTCGTATGGGTGGTAAGAGAGTTTCTATTGGAATGGGAAGCACTTCAAGTTTTTAAAAGAAAAGAAAATGCGTCAAGTATGAGGCGAGGCCCTCGTATATGATTGTGGCTCGTTCGAGAATCCACCATTTACCATTTACTATTTAAATTTGAAAGAATTGGTAAAATTGAAACATTGACATTAAACATGAAAAACGGGTAAATGGGGGCCCTGCAGACTTCTACCCTTTTGTTGTTGGTTCATAGGTTAGGTTAGGTAGATGGGTGCCTTGTGACAAATAGAGTCACTGCTCACTTAGACACAACAAATTCGGGTCCATTGTGCCCAATCGTTTAATCCTGGAAACGTTAAAGAGTCCGCTGTTAGAACCTCCCAAATAATGATATAAATCTCAGGAGGTCCGTAAGCTCTATATTACCTAAGTCCTCCAAATCCGAGAAGAAGTAACTTCCGAGAGTCCTCATTCTTGTGACGGATAGGGCAGGACAATCACACAGCAGGTGACGAACTGATTCAATTTCTTGTTCGTCCCTGCAGCTTCTACAGTAGTCGGTATGTAGCACACCGAGTCACTCCGCGTGAACTCCAATTGCACAATGACCAGTAATTATTCTAGAAACGACCCGTGTATTATAACGACTAAGTTTCACCAGAGAGGTTGATCTCTTCTTGCTAAAGGCCGGCCATAGCGCCCTGACCGTTGCGCATGTTTCCAGATGTATCCATCGTCTGTTTGCTTCGTCTTCGTCTTCTATTTTCTTTCGTAGGGAACTAATTGGGGATACTACAAAAGGGGGGGCCCGCGATACCCTTTCCTAGCAATCTCGTCAACCCTTTCATTTCCTTCCGTATCCATATGCCCTGGAACCCAGCAGAGGGTCACCGCATCGGTTTTAGCCGCCAGACTGCTACAGCATATATCAAGCGGAATGAAACTGAGCATGGTTTCCATTGCCGCTGTAGGTGTTGTTCTTATTGACCCCATGACTCCGATACACGCTGCCCTCTGGATTTTGGTGAGGTTTGAAAGCTGATATTGCTTCTCAAGAGCCATCCACCAAACTAGTGAACCATATGTGAGAATGGGTCTTACGACCGCTGTGTATATCCAGTACACCACAGCTGGTTTGAAGCATCACGTGTTGCTGAATGCCTTTTTGCAAGAATAGAAGGCTACGCTAGCTTTTTTGATGCGTTCGGCAGTGTTATCCTTCCAGTTCAGTTTGCAATTGCAAAAATTACGCCCAGATACTTAGTTCAGTACCACCGATGTTTGGGGATCTGAAGGTAGGAATTGATCTCTTCTTAGTGAAAAGAACTACCTCCATCTTTGAGGGGTTCACTCCCAGCCCTTTGCTGTTGACCCAATCATTCACTAATTGTAGTGCAAGATTTAGTCTTTCGCTTAGGACTAGAGGGAATTTTCCCGAAACCAGGATGACCACATCGTCGGCATAGGCCGGCGCGTTAAAGCCGTTTTCCTTCAATATCGCCAAGATATCATCCACTATGAGGAGCCATAATAAAGGAGATAGAACTCCGCCTTGGGAGGTTCCTCTGCAGACGCTTCTCCGGATGGTTACATCTCCTAGCATTGAAAATATAACCCTCGATTGAAGCATCTGTGCAATCCAATTGCAGAGACCTATGTTTAAATGAGCTCTGTGCATGCTGTCCAGGATCGCGTCAGTGTTTACGTTGTTCAAAGCCCCTTCAATGTCTAGGAACGCCCCGAGAGTGAACTCTTTGAAGTGGAGGGATCTTTCTATACTTGATACGACCCTGTGTAGCGCAGTATCCACCGATCTGCCGCAGATGTACGCGTGTTGTGATTTAGATAGGTAATTATCGCCAATCGCCAATAATTATTCCAGAAACGACCCGTGTATTATAACGACTGAGTTTCACCAGAGAGGTTGATCTCTTCTTGCTAAAGGCCGGCCATAGCGCCCTGGCCGTTGCGCATGTTTCCAGATGAATCCATCGGCTGTTTACTCTGTCGATGGTTTCGTCTTCTATTTTCTTTCGTAGGGAACTGATTGGGGTTACTACAAAAGGGAGAGCCCGCGATAAGTGCAGCGTCGACCCTTTCCTAGCAAGCTCATCAGCTCTTGTTGGTTCATAAATATCTCCTTGAATCTAGCCTCTTACCTCTAGAATCGTTTGGGGGTCATTGGCATACATCTTCTGCTTCACACAATCCCAAAGAAAAAAAATCCAATCTTGGTGGCCAATTTTGGTTACCTAAACCAGAGATGACGCTGTCGGGAAGCTTTGTGTGCAATAACTGTATTGCTTCTCGCGCTGGGTATCATCTTGTTGAAACCACATGTCTTCCACATCAATATCATCCAATTGGTGCCCAAAATAATTTGCTATCATGTCATAACGTTCACCATTGACTGCAGCACCACAAGGATTATCAAGAAGATACACTGTCTTTTCGTTAATGCCAACCTGTCCGCTTCCCCGTTACAATTCACTTCAATGTGACCTGGCACTCAGGATAGCTTAAATTTCTTGATTTAGTCCAGGTTGCTGAGCTTGTCCAAATACTCTCATACCATATTAGAGGTGATTTCGTATGACCTCAACGTTTTGACTGTCGAGATTAAGTTGGCCACTGTTTGTATAAACACATCTTAGTATCGCGTGGATTTCCCAATGCAAGATGCTGATAAATTCGCCCATTGGTTCCGAGTGCTTAGTTCTTGGCCCTAACATACTTGCCAGAGTCCCCTCAGATTTTCTCGATCCATTTTTTTATAAGTGTTGATTGGCCTCATTGTCGTATTTGCTTCACAATCCATTTGCTTATCGAGGAGTTTGTTAGGCACCACATAAATGGTGACAGGACTCCTTCTTGCGGACAACTTTCAGATGTACTGACCGTAGTGGTGTTATGTTAGGTAGTTAGTTCTTGCCCCTAAGCATCTCGCACGTCCATTTTCATATCGTGCAGTTTACTACCCTCTTTATCTGGGCTGTTGTGATGGCTTTAATAGATGTTGTCAAAAGCTACTCCTATATAGGTAGGTAGGTAGAAGTGGTGCTTCAAAAGAACCCAATTAGCACAATGTGAAGTTTTGTTACCACATCTCCCATGATATGGATGTTACAGTGCTTTGTTAAGGAGTCTCTAAATCCATCCTGTTGAGACCTCGTCAAGTGAGTTAAAGAATGATTTGCCTAATGCTCGTTGTCTGCCCTCTAGCTAGTGTAGGATATTCGCATAGAAAGTGGAACAGAGTTTATTTTTCAATGGCATTGTTGCAACTGCGACAGTGTGTATTGAGAGGAATGCCTAGTTCGGCCTCCTATCGGCCAATGTCCCGTACTAATCGCTGTTATTCTAGCGATATTTACGCGTTCTATTCAGCAGATCTTTTGCTTTTGCCTTGTTGAAGTTGGGTTGTATCTTTCTTGATTTGGCGCAGTAACTCAGCCTAGTCCATCTGAAATTGGCTTTTAGAAGGAATAAATTGTGATTATTTTTGCCTTGAATGCTCCAAGCGGAATGTGTTCTGCTTCTACAAGTAAGCAGTGGAGAGTTGAGCTGGCCAATTCATCAGCACATTCATTAACATGGCAGTGCCCTGTAACCCAAATCAAGATTTTCTTGAACTTACAATCTATAGAGGCTAACTCATTTCAATATTCTTGTACCAATTTGGAGGATATGGTGACCGAGTTAATGGCTTTAATAGCAGCAGATTGGCTGTTAATGTAGGTGGTTAAGTTTTGCTGTAGTATTGTGTATTCGTACGTAATTGGACAAGCTTCTTGGATTGCCAATGAACCTGAAAAACGCAAAATACACCCGCACCGACCCCACAGTACATCTTTGAACCGTCAGTGTAAATCGTTAAATCGAAGTCCCTAGCCATTTTGCTATGTAGGGAATGTAATCTGTTAAAGGCTCTACCAATTCTCTAGGTAGTGAATCTAGGACACTGCTATGACCGTAGAATCTTGCAGTCCAGCGCCCACATTCTCTAAGTCTCCCCGCGCTAAATGCTGCAATTGCTATATTTTTATTAAGTAGTTCCAGAGGTAGGAGATGTTGGTAAATCGTAAGAGCATCTGAGGGAGCTGACCGTAGGGTGCCTGTGGTGCCTATACATACTGTCGTTTGTACCCTGTTAAGTTTGGTTATGTTGTAGTTTTGCTCAGCACTGGCCACCATATTAGCGACCTGTATGTGAGAATTTGGCATACTGCGGCTGTATTTGCTGGTATAGAAAGCTGTACATACTTTCCTTACCCGCTGATTTATGAGTCAGTTAAGCCAGGATGACTCCTAGATACCGCTGAGCGATAATGAGAGTGGTTGACTATTTTAGCCCACTTTCCAAGGACACTAAATTTCATTTAAAAAAAAATCAAAAGCAACCTGCACAACTGGATCTTGGAACAGCACCCTAGCACTTTATTTGTCCCTTCTCTTCGACGGTCTACTGGCGAACACCTCATCATTGAGCTTCAATTTCCATTGAAGGCAGTGGACACCATGGCCTTGAAAATGCGTATCGGCTACTAACCATAAAATTCCGCTACTAACCATAATCCCGATCTAACAACTGCTGCAACAGGAACCAGCGACGACCTAATCCATCACGTAGTTCATCTGCTGGTTGTTATCATAGCCACTAATTTCTTCCAATCGATGATCAGTGGGAGAAATAAACGGAAAGTAAAACATGGATTTTCTTTTCTTTGGATGTAATGAGTAGTGGGAAGTGGCATAGACGAAAACATAGAATTTTGTTTGCCTGTGCACCTTTTCACTTCATTCATTTGGCATTCGCACTGACATCAATTGTTTTCTTAATGTATTTGCCGACGGTCTTTTTAGCAACGGCATTTGCCGACGGCAATCATCATATCATCGTATCTCCTTTCTATGAATTGGTGCATTCATGTTGCGTTGTAACAACCATTTAGTCAAGGAAAAGTAAAATCAGGTGATTTGATTTTGTAGTATAAAGCATCAGTTCAGTCTTGCCTACGTGCTTTCCTTATTCATAAAGAAAAACGTAGATTGCAGTCTCTTTGGATTCGAATGCTCGTTCTATTGACGGACGTGAAATTGTACCCTATTTGGCACTTGTCTTCTGATATGATTATCCACAGCTTTTTCTTTTATTGGAATGAGGAGTGGCTTTTTCTTCCCATGAGATGAGCTATTCTACTTTTGCCAGTGTGCACTCAAAAATTCAGAAACGGATTTCTTTTCGTTCTCGTTCGAAAAGCTTTTGCATGAAATTGCGATTGTGAACCAGTGCTCACTTTCTCTTCAAGGTCCACATCAATTAATCATTTCTTTCATTAAAAAGCTATCAAGACTTCTTGAGAGAATGAAACAAATTAACTCCGTCATATTAAGGTCACCCACAAAGATAGTTCTATCACTCTTAGCAACTGTTTATATGCCAACAATGCTCAAGTTATCTATAATTGACATAGAAGCAAAAAAAAAAAAAATTCTAAATATCATTACGAATTTATGTGTCCAATTATGACAAACATAGATAGCTAGCTCCTCCAAAAGTTATGGGTTAAGTCCTATCGGAGAAGTTTTTCTCATATTCCTTTGCCTTACTTTTTGACACTCGAAACGAGCAGATTGCAAAAGTTTTTTTTTTTTTTTTTGTTTGCCCAACGTCATCAGTGTTTACTGAGAGAGTTTTTGTTTTCATTTACCTCACTCTTCCTTCTGTAAACTAAAAACGTATAAAGTGTTGGTCAGTCAAAGTTTATACTTATTTCCGTGATTTTCTTTCGATTGTCTCTTCTGCCAAAAAGAAAAAGAAAAAAAAAAGGAAGAATAACTTTTGTAAAAACTTTCATGGCACCCGATAGAAAGTTATGAATGTGAAGGAAGCCCGGACATGAGAAGATTCTTTTATGTCCGATGAAGAAGTTAGTATTCGTATCTATCCACTGTGAAGAGATGAAGATGTATATAGTAATCCTTTCTCCAAACCATCGATATTGAAATTGTTTCAAAAATTCATAAAAGATATGAAATTTCTGAAACAAAGTTATGAAGCAAAACTTGAAGCAGGTTTGAGTATAATGGACAAAAGCTTTGCATTACTTTGTTATGAGTACATTCTGACACGGTTAAGATTCTCCGATTAGGATGGAACTAGTAACTAGCAAACAACAATGTAATAAAGTTTCCCATAAACCTTTTATTTTTATATCATCACAGGACGAGAACCAGTACATCTCTTCCTTATATCCAATCATGTCAATTTAATTAAAATTAATTGCAGTGATTGGTAACACATACTCGTAGTGTCGTCCCTGCACTGTAGCCTGCATAGTTCCAAGGGAGAGTGAAAATTCATTAAAAAGTAGCTCCCTTCCCAGCTCTGAGGGGCAATTATTTTCCCATAATAGCAACTACCACACCATCATCAAGTTATACGAAAAGATATTTACTGTACTCGTACCACTACCCTCTTCCCACGTTACACGCCTGAAACAATCCGCAAACTTTGTTTAAAATATTCCCTTTTGTTATTCAGTAGAATGCCTTACATTTTCTCGGCTTTTACCCTCTGTGCTGAACGAAATTTACGAACTTTTCTCGCACCCACAGCAAGTGCATGATAAAGAAAAATGAAACGCCTCACATTTTGCTTGGCTTGTGTTTTTGTTTTGTATGCGTTAGGTTAGGTTCGCCCTAGTGAGAGAAAGGATATTTACATTCTGGACGTGTAACTCTTAAGTCCAGGTAAAATGTATAACACACACCTTTTCATTCATGAAAGGGAATTGTTTACTTCAGATGTTTCTTCACATTCTTGGGGCTGTTCCTGGGGGAGTCACCCTAAAAATGTGAGAATACTTAAATACTGTTGATCTACATTAGGCATATTGTGGGGAGCCTTGTATATTTTGTTGGTTTTTCAAAAATCTGGGTCACAAAACAGCTTTAGATAGTTTTACTTCCGTGAATTGCATAGTTTACGAGTATTCCTGCTACGAGTACTGAGGAGAAAGTGGCGATAGGTAATAGGTTGTGGGCCAAAAGGTTTATTTCAATGGGACTTCGAAGGCCAAAAGTGATGCTTGGATTAAGTTTTTGGCCAATTGTGGTAAGTTTGAAAGAGAAATATTTTGTACAGGATTTCTGAAAAGATTTACATTTTTGGACATTACGTAACCAGGGATTTCATTTGCATTTCATTTCACTACACATGCAAGGATTTTGAACAAATTTTCTATCTGTCTGTATGTTTGTATGTCTGTCTGTATGGCTGGATAGATTTTCTTTCAATTTCATATCTGGGATCGGTGGATTCATAATTCGAGGCGATATAGAAATTCTCATTCCTAGCCTCAAAATTAACGGTAATTTAGTAATGGCAGGTCGATGTTGTTTGGCCGCCATTTTAGTTTGGTTGACATTTGTCAGTTGGCATTTGACGGGCGTAAAGAGATGTCAATCACAATATATTATGGATTAAGATTAATTCATACATCCACTGTCTTCTTCCGTACTCATTGACGATTGGTGGTAGCTGATATAGTTATTGGCATCCGCAAATTTTGATCTAACACAGCAGATATATCAAATATCTGCTTGACCTTTAGGACTTTCACTTCTGTTGTGCAATTTCTTCCTGGAAGTAACCTGACTGCCCTCTCTTGGATGCTTTGTAGTTTCTCGATATGTGTTTGCGCCGCACCTCCCCACGCTAGTACGCCATACCTCAACCTCGACTCGATGAGAGCGTGTTGCACTTGTTTTTGTACACAAGTCGTTGCCTTGTACTGTAGACAGGCCAGTGCACCTAAAAGATTTTAAAACGATGCGTGACTCTGGGTATATTGGGCTGCGGATATACATTAATTTGGTCCCATTGTCGTGACACCATCTTCCTGCGTTGAAATTGAAGATGGACGACCTACTACTATTGCCGTGTCGTCTTCATAGGTACACTTCCTTTGAAACACTTTAGCATTTCATTGGTGCATAGTATAGGGGACCAAGGTTAGACCCTTGTGGAACCCCATGCTGCACTCCATATTCACTGCTATACGAACCTTTTATTTTAAAGTGAAATGTTCTATCTTTAAGGTAGTTGAAAGCCAGTCCGATAGCTTTCCTCTAATACCCATTCTGCCTAGAGCATCGATAATTGTTTCGTCGTTGAGGGTATCAAAAGCTTTGCTGAAGTCCATAAATAAGACTAATACATGATAACGCTTGCTCAGGTTAGTGTTGATCAAATTGGTAAAATTGCCGAGGAGTTGGTTGGTGCTTTTTCCTATTTGAACGAAGAAATTCGTTTAAATCATGTGCCTAGCTAGCAAACAGTTCAGTGTATAATGAATAATTTTGATACTCAGTATATGTACGTGCGGCACAAAATTTTGCTGCAGTAAGATACAATATTGATGGAGGTACCTCCGTTAGATGCCGTTTGCAAATTTGTTTATTTGCATTTTTACCCGCATAAAATTCAATTGACTCAAGGACTAATGAAAAATTACCATATTCGCTGGCAAAAGACGAATGAAAAGGTTTTGCAGTTCCATATTGATGCAAGAAGCAATGCTGTAACATTTTCCGGCCGCATAATGTCATAATGTTAAATGCAAGCTGTTTCGTTCTGCACAATGGACTCTTTCGAAGTGCAACAGGGATTGTGGCAGGACCAATTCTCTTCCTATTGAGAATGATGTATTGACTACCAGCGTAGGTATATCAGAGATACATGGCATCCAATGGAGACCATTTGAAAGGCTATGTTGTTTGGATTATGCCGATGGTATCTGTTTCCTGGGAAGTTTCAACAGCCGGATAGGAGATATGTGCCAATCAGTTCAGGTGAACGGAGAGTCGTTAGTCTAAGGATCAATGGCAAAAAAATCAAATTAATGCCGACATGCCGCTCCATACATTAAGCGTATTATTCTGAGGCAGACGTCAATTGAGGAGGTCGAACAGTTTAACTACCTGAGAAGTTTTGTATCATCTGATGGCGGAACGGACCTAGACGTTAAAAGTAGAATAAATAAAGCTTGCGTTGCCTTTGCTATCCTGTCTCCAATTTGGAAATCCAGTCAAATCTCCTTACGCACTAAGTTGATACTCTTCGAATCCAATGTTAAATGCGTGCTATTTTATGCCTGTGAAACCTGGAAAGTTACAGGCTGCTATACATCCTAAAGATTCGCTGTTCGCAAATTATATCCAATCAGGAATTGTGGCGTAAAATGAGTCAAAAAAACTGTTGGATGTCGAGATATGGCTCTTGATTGGTTACACATTGAGAAAGGCAAATGACAACATCACGAAGCAGTCCTTCGAGTTGAATCCTCGGGTGCACAATGGGTTGGGAGACCAAGAACAACGTGGAGATCATCAGTTTTGGCAGAAGCAGCGACCCAGAAGAAAACGTGACCACAGCTGAAACATCTAGCTACAGACCGAGAAAGGTGGAAGATATTTGTTGACCCCTATGCCCCATCGGGGGTTAAAGGAAATATGATGACGATGATAATGTCAAACGGACGTGGTGCAATCAATTGGCCCCCTCGATTCCCCGACTTCTTCCTTTCGTGGTGCTTGAAGAAAATCTGGAAATATTTTCAGCCTGCATATTGCAAGGGAAAATCAGTGGAGACTGCCCTTCATTCACTTGTGGGGACCATTGAGAGATTAATTTTACGGTGGTATCATTCCATGACATTGAAGGACCTTTTAAAATAGAGGCTATAACTGTTACGCTTCTCAGTCTGAATGTTGATACCTGCCTTTCGTATTGGATCGAGAAAATGCTAAAAAGCTGATCTACGAGTATGCTGAACTGGGGTGCAGTCTAACAAGAATTTTGGTTTACTAAAATACTCCTCACGGCGGAGTAGTTAATAGGAAACTCAGTTGAAAACAGGATATACATGACCGTGACAGAAGGTCCTCCGTTGCCCTTTATTTCTACAAAAGGGCTTTGGTCTCGAATTGTTGCCTTCAGCCTAAAGTAGTCCATTGGATCTATATGCAAATAGTGAGGCCCATCTTGATGTACGGAGTACTAGTCTGGTGGACATCAGTGGACAAGAAAAGTAACACTGATCTTCTAGGGAAAGTTCAGAGGTTATCTTGCATCTGAAACAATGGTCCACTTGCTTCCCGCAAATAGCACGTAAAGCAGCATTGAGGCTTTGGGAATCCTCATAGCTAGGTAATGCAAATTCGGATCACTCCAGGATTCTGAACGTCAAAAATTGTATTCCTAGCAAGACGAACTATATTGTCGCTCAAATCGACTTCAATGTCAAGTTGAAGACCAGAATACCAAGCCCTGCGATACAGAAATTTACAGAAGGATCTAAAACAGCTTATGGTTAGGGACAGGAGTTTTCTCCAGTAAACACCACTGCCGGATGAATGTAGTGTATTTCAAGTGGAAATCACAGCAGTCCGGTAAGTTGAGGTTTGGATTTCAATTAACGCGATAAAGGACAGCGCTACTGTAATATGCATAGACAATCAGGAAGTTATAGAAGCTGGCAAAGCAATGCCGCAGGTATCTGAATGAAATCGCTGACAGATGCGACGTTTTCAGGAACGTTCTGGAAAACTGCGGGTCGGAACTTCTCTGAAAATAGGTAGGTCCGTCTACTCCTATAAAATCCGTAAAGTTCAGCCTTGATACTGAAGCCAGATGGAACAATATCAGCACTTGTTTTTAGTCTAAGCAGATCCGGTCTAACTTGGATACGAAGAGAACGACAATACTTCTGTCTATAAAAGGAAAATTCCTGAGCACACAGGATACTGCTTGATAGGTGGGCATGCTATTAGGCTGGGTGTCTCTTCCAATGATTTCTGTAAAAACTGTAGAGACGTGAAGGAAAACTCCCGGGGAGTACTTCTATAAAGATCTTGGAGACTTGGCCGGGCTCTATTTCTACAAAATTAATAACTTTGTTTCCGGGTCTAAGCAGTTCTGGTTACCTAAATTATCTTCTTGGGGGAAAGGATATCAAGTAAAATTCCTGGTGCTGCTAGTCTGTAACATGAAGCTTTTGGTCTAAGTGTGTCCCTGAATAGCGGGGGTAGCCACCTTGCCTAACCTAACCTAAACCGCAAAAGATTTTATTCGTAGATATCTACATTAAACCTGTGTTCATTATCTCTTAAAGAATATTCAACTAATTTGAATCTAAAGCAATTATCAATTCTTTAGGGAATGAAAGTATCCTTCGCAAACGTTCCAAGAAAATTAAGGCTATAAGCATTACTCGTATTTGTCTAAACTTTCCAGCACAAGAGTTTCAAAATTTTCATTCGAATTCCCACATACTATCGCTTCATCTTCATCTGTGGGAATCCTGTGGGTCAAATAGAAATCAATTAAGCTTTTGTTGCGAATGTGGGATGATATCGATTCAAATATTGGTTACATTCATTCTCAGTAGAAGCTTTTTTTTTTTCTCTTCACTGCTAAACTTGTACGAGTATATCACTTCTGTTCTTGCCTAGCAAATATCCTTCAGTTTCTTGGAACTCAGGATTTGCAATTTATTACCACAATTTTGAAGTTTTTTATGCAATTCTCAGATAAAAACAAATCTACTCAACAGAGGTTGCTCCCAAATAAAAAAAAATAAAAATTCACGACACGTGAGTACAAATAAAGGTTTCCCATTCGTGTTGAATGGTGGCAGACCACTAAAGTCTGAACGAGAAAAACCATGGAATGTACCACAAAGTCTCACATCCATAAACACTTGCGATTATCTGATGATTAACATCAACGAGACCAACAAAGCGGTCACAGTGGGATTATGGTTTACGCAATCTGACGGTCGCTGCTGTGGTTAAGGGTTGTGGGAAGATTTCGGAGAATTTCTCCTGACCTCGCACTAACATATACCCACCCTGCTATCCATCAAAATCCTTGTCAGTATCAGGCACTCTTTCACTTCTTTAGTTTTATAATTTATGTTTAAATTGCTTCTTGTTTGGAGCTTCACTAATGAACATACACATCAGCGCTAAGAACTTAGAAGGCGCGAAGAAAACTTACTTAATTAACCAACCTTTGGGTGGAAACTTACTCGTACTATGGAACAGGAACCTTACCATAATCAAATGAAATCATGTTCGTGAGTAAAAGTGATGCGTGCAAATACCTTGGCATGATATGGGGGGGGGGAGATCCCAGAAACCTCTAATTAAGTTGCTAAAACTATGAATCGGGGTGAAGTTAACAAGCATACGATGTACGGAAGTGAAATTTTATATGAACGGCGAAGGAATTTTATGGTACTCGTATGAAGCATTAGCTACTCGTGCTATGATAATGGATAGGGTAACTGATATGAATGAAGGAAGATGGGTGAAGGTGAGGTATTATGTCGTAATGTAGATGAAAATTTTGTGTATACCTTAAAGGTTTTTCCTAAAACTTGGTGCAAATTCTAATTAATTGAGTGGAAGTTCCGTAAAGATGCACTACCTGCAGGTGTAAAGTTACACTATGAAGGTAAATTAGTTACTCGTAATTATTTGGTAATAGAAACTTGAAGTGATTTCCTGGTCTAGTAAAATTATAACGATACACAAACGAGTAAAAGCGAGATATTAACGACGTGAACAGCTACAGTTGCATTTAAGTACACTTTACCACTTTCTTTCTAAGTGGTAGGATACGAGTACACAATTTGCAAATAAAAAAAGAGGCCAACAGTTTGGTAAGCGTCCAAACTGTTGGGTTTTGGGTAATTAAGAGCGACCCAATAGTGTTCATATGAGAACCTTCCCAACTCACAATACCGTATTGTAAAGAGTCTTTCATTAATCGCTTCCTATCTTTAAATTTAAATAAAACAAAGTGTGTGTGAGATATCATCGGAATTTTTTATTCGTTTGAAAGGCCTATCTATGCCATTATTTATGGAATATAACATCATTCAAATGTCCACCGCGGCTTCTCTGGGTGGCGCGCATCCGAAATATCCAATTTTCCATTACTCTGGGGCATAAATCAGGCTGAATTTGACCGATGGCATGGGTTATGTTGGCTTTTAGGGCCGCTGTGGTTTGTGGCTTATTCGCATAGACCTGCGACTTCAGAAAACCCCACAAGAAAGAGTCTAACGGGGTCAAATCGCACGATCTCAAGGGCCAGTTCACATCACCTCCACGTGAGATGTTCATGCACTCGAAAGCTGTGTGGCACGTAGCGCCGTCTTGTTGAAACCATATGTGGTTGGTGTCCATATGATCAAATTTAGGCCAAAAGGAGTCGACCTATAGTGCTCGCCGTTGACGGTAATGGCCTGGCCAACGTTGTTCTCAAAGAAATATGGAACGATGACTCCGCCAGAACAAAATCCACACCAAACAGTGATTTTTTTCGAGATGCATTGGACGCTCTTGGATCTCATGTGGATTGGTATCGTCCCATTCATCCAGAAATTTGCCTCATCGCTGAAGATGATTTTCGATGAAAATTAGGGTCAATTTCCAACTGCTCCAGAGCCCATTCAGCAAACACACGTCGCCAAGTTGTGGTCTGCGAAAGGCCGAGTTCTTGTGAGCGACGCGAAATCGACTGCCTCGGATTCTCCTGCACATTCTCACGGGCAGCGCCGATCTTGCATTTCGTCGACCTACGGGTGTTGGTTGATCATTTACTGAACCAGTGGACTCAAATTTATCCACCATACTGCGAATAGTCCTCTCGGAAGGACGATTATGGTGACCGTAAAATGGAATGTTGCCAGAACAGAATACCTATTTTGATAAAACAATTTTATTATTTGCACGTGTTGTTGAACACTATGTCCATCCATGGTGATTTGGCAAAATAAACTGAACAAATGACAGCCAATTTGACAGTTGTAGCTTCAACACAATGGCCGCTATCAACTGTCAAAGTTCGGAAGTCCCTATTAAAAGACCCAGTAGTTTAGAGTTAACAAGGCTAAAATAAATCATTGAAAGGACACCATAGGAACAATATGGTTTTAAAAGATGTATCCTACGAATTATGTGTGTCATTTAGAATTTAACAATTTGAATATAAATCTTCCAATTCAATTTTTTATCGACGTGAATCCCTAAATATTTAAACTAATCGACGGATTTTTTTTTTTTTTTTTACAAACATTTCTACTTATATTAAAATCAGTGGCATTTTCAAGCTAATTGTAATTAATACAGGCAACACTAATTGGATCATTTTCACCATAATTAGTTCTATGTCTGGAAACATACAAGAAATTATTATCTCTATAATGCAAACTGCGTGCCGGAACATAAACATTAAACAATGAAAGCAAACATTATGAGCGAAAAGAGCTGAATAATAAATCATTCTCTTATTAAGAGGCTTAAGGTTGATTAAGGCACATCTGGCTTCATAATTGGGAATGTTGTTATTATCCCAAGATAGCTTTCTGAGAGCAAGTCTTGTAAACCGCTTTTGATTTCTTTCAATTCTAATCTCACTGTTGTAATAGTGGGGATTCCATACTATACAACAGTACTCAAGTATAGTCCTTTTGATTGGTAACCCTTTTCAGGCATGAAATTAGAATCATATAATCATACATTGTAGGAGACCTACTTCTAGAAAATGTTACAATTGTTACAATTAAAACTCAAGCCATTACTCTACACCATTTTGTGACGTTATTAAGATCATATTGCAGTTCTAGCACACACGACATTGACTTTACGGACTTGAATATTTTCAAATCGTCTGCATATAAGAGGCAGTTTGAATTTGTAATGTATGAAGGTAAATCATTGATGAATAAAAGAAAAAGTAATGGGCCCAGATGACTGCCTTGTGGTACTCCAGAATAATTAAAATTTTCAATTGAGAGTACAGAATCAATTTTAACGTACTGTTTACGATTAGTAAGGTAACTGCTAATCCATCTTAAAATACTTGAATGAAACCCAATCATATTCAACTTCTTCACCAGGACATTGTGTTGACCGCGATCGAATGCCCTAGTAAAATCAGTTTAAATCGTATCGACTCGAGAACACATTTCGTATTCAGTAATTCGAGAAAATTACCAAATTCGTTGTGGTGGACCTTCCGTTCACGAACCCGTGTTGGTGTTCGGAGATGTGATTACGTACAGCTGCATACAATTTATTTTTTACAACAGCTTCGAATATTTTGGGTATTAAAGGAAGCTTAGCTATTGGTCTATAATTTTCCACAGCTCTCTTAAATTTATAAATAGGTGTCATGAATGAGCTTTTCTAGCGATCTAGAAATTCAACACGGCACAAAGAAATATTGAAAATAATTCATAACGGCTTTAATATATTAGATTTGCATAGTTTCAAAAATACGGGTGGGAAATTATCTGGTGGAACGCAGAGACTCGACAACTACAAGAAAACTTCATCCTCAGTTATGGATATCAAGCTCAAATCAGTAATTTCTTTACAAGAGGGTATAGCACTGCAGTCAATTGATTCATTAACGAAATTAGATTGAAAAAATAAAGCAAACATATCACATACTTCTTTCAAATTATCACTAGAAAAGCCATTATAAACCATGTTGGACGGGATACCAAGCGATTTACGTTACGACCAAAATGTTTTGGAATCATTCTTAATTTTGGATTCAATAGACCATATGTACTGCCTGTATACAAATTTCTTCAAAAATTCATATTCATTTCTAAGCTGACGAAATTTGCCTCACAAAGCTGTCTTGGATTTACTCTTTTTGTAAGTTTTAAGCATTTTTTAATCTCGATAAACTTTTATTAAACCAGACAGGCCTTTTAGAATGTTTTCGCCGTTTAACCGGCACATACCCCGAAATCGATAAATCTAGTATGTTTCCAAACGTAGAATAGGCTGCCTCTAAGTTCGAAGTGTCCAGGATTTCTTGCCAATCAAATGAAGATAAATAAGGGGTAATAGAATCATAATCACCTTTTTAAAAACCAAAATCAATATCATAAATGTTGGATTGGGTCCAGTCAGACAAACAGACAGACGATACCCTACAGCTAACAGAACACAACATAAAGATCACGCGACATGACCAACAACTGTACAACCATCCGACGACCAAGCGGCACATAACAGACAGCGCAACAAAGTACATAATATACACACCCAATCAAGCGAAGAGGACGATCACCATAGAACGAACAGCCCACGACACAGAACTACATAATATACACACGCACTGATGTGCCAACGAACGATAAACGAAGATACACACATGTACAAATACCGACAAGCGACAGTGAAGAAATGCCACGGACTAGACTGTAGAGAGCTAAAGCCAGTCAGTCTTCAAATTACCATTGAGCCAGTAGGAGCAGAGTGCAAGAATTATTTATCAATAAAGTGAAATTATAACGTTTTGAAAGTGTGTTTCATTATATCAATCCCACATAAATACTGTTATCAGAAATATAAGAGTTTAAAACTGATAAATTAAACAAAATATGTATTGCTCTTTGGAAGATACTATTATTTGATAGCAAAAAAATCCGATTCAGAAGCAGACACTTTGAGCTCCTTATCAATAAAAACAAAATCTAAAATTCTTCCCATTGAGTTTCGAACTAAACTTATCAACTACTTCAAACTCAAAAACTTTAATAACATTAAAAGGTATAAAACATTTTTCATCATCACGAAAAATTTTAAAGCATGATAGAAAACCTTGAATTATATTGAATGTTTTCCGATAGCTTAAAATGTATAATTTTCCTTTTTTCGTTAATGGCTAATTTGTGTCATCAAATATTTTAACTGTTCAATCAAAATATGTTAGCCCAATGTATGTAAATGCTATGCATATCGTCAGAAAATGCTGTGCGTTTACCATGGAAATTCAGATAGAATAAAAAGTTAATATAAGAAACAAAATTGGACCCAGAACAGATCCTTGTGGAACTCCATTTTTAACTTAAGTGAAGTACTAAGAACAGTTTTTGTTCTCTATCTATTAAATATGACTAGAACCAGTCATAGATAGACCCCCTGAATCCTACTTTATAAAGTTGCTTAAGAGCAATTCATGGTTAACCACGTCGAATGCTTTCGTCACATCGATAAAAATTCGATTGATTTTCTTCATCATATAGTCCACAGTACACCTTGAGGATAGTATCTTCTGTGGACTAACCGATCTGAATCCAAATTGATAAGACGAACAAAAATTATGTTTCTCTAAGAAGGACAAGATTCGCTATTTAACTGATTTTTCAAAAATCTTTCAAAAGTTGGGTCTGTAATCACTTATATTTTTTTGTTATTACCTCTTTCAAAAAGAAGAATAACCAAAATAATTTAATTGTTTTGGAAACTTTCCGCTATTTGTACTTAAGTTGAAAAGGAAACTCAAAATATCTACAATTTTCCAGGTATTTTTTTTTTTCAAACGAATCCCAGAAATGCCATCATTGTTTTTCAAAACACATAATTATTTTAAAAATTTCCCCAGGCATGATCTATTGAAAGTAAAAACAGTTTGACTTGCATTTTTTCTTTCTTTAAACTTAATGTTAGGTTACAGTTGCAACCACTGTGAGTTGGAACTGAAGGTTTTAAGGTATCCAAAATGTTCACGAAAAAATCATTGAAATTCGCTATGATATAAGGATCAAGTTACTTTTTATTATTTCTATATGCTTCTTTTTCAAATTCGTTCTCAAATAACCTCCGCATCCTATAGTCATGCAGAAAGAGCCGTTGCTAAGTACACATGAAATTGATGGGTCCTGGTGGCTTGCCTACTGTCATAGAATACTCAAATGTCGCATTTTTGGATGATTGTTCCTGTAACCCCTTGTGGGGCATAGGGCATCCGCATCAACCACCGTGTGCGGGTTGCTACAACAAGTTTCAGCTCTCTACAACTCATTCAAAGAGACTTTGCTTTCTCATTAACTGTCATGCGCCAAGTTTGCGGAGGGTGGCCCACTCATCTTCCTGCTTGGGTTAGTGGATACCATTGCATGGCATATTTTGTAAAGGAATTTTCTTGGCTCCGTAAGATTCCTCCATTTTATTTTGATGTCAATAGGTTTCTGGTCCGTTCTCCATAAGGGCTGTTGGACCAGAATATTCTGGATAAACATCTATTTACAAAGATTTGCAGCTTATGAGTGACAGCGGTAGTCATCTGGCACATACTACACTCATAAAGCAGTGCTGAGTCTACATTAGAGCGAAAACGTCAAAGCTTTGTTCAACATTGTTGTTCCAGATTTTGGACAGCGTATAGAATGCAGCTTTTGCTTTCCTAATTCTGCTGCCCACATCGAGTTCGAGACAACGCTTCCTAAATAAAAGAAGCTATTAATTTTCTCGACCTGCTGACCAGCAATGTTTAATTGAGCGTTGGTGTTCGAGAGACTAAAAATTTTAGTTTTCGAGGTATTAGTTCCCAGCCCCCACTCCAATGGATGTTTTAATCTTCTACTTGATCTGCCGATGAATTTAGCGCCGCTTGAAAAGCTCGACAGGAATGACATAAATCCAACGGCCTTATTTTCCTTGAGTGCTTTTATTGCGGTTAAGATATCTATTTCGGTGGGAGTTCCAAAGCGCAATCGGAAATTTGTTGCAACGGATTCATTTGAGTCCAAGGCAGCGACACTATCGTCTAAATGGTTATGTACTGCAGCTCCTTCCATCGCGTCAATTCTTATTCGAAGTTAGCAAGGCACCATCCACACCCTTCACTGAGTGAGTGGAGTTATGACCACCCATTAGCTCCTTTGTGATTCTGTAGATAGTCCTGCTACCATATCTACTGGCTGCTTCCTCTGCTTATCCCGCAAGGGCGGTGATGCGATTTCATACACTACGCTGCACTTATTTACACTTTATGTGATATTGGACCCCAAACTCTCCTCTCTCTACTGCTGAGGCTGCTGCAATTCGAGCTTTAAGTGCTGTACGCTCTCCAATCTGAGTCCAGGTATTTTCAGATAGACATGTGCTGTGACTCCTCTGTCTTATACTGATAGAACTTTCAGCACCAGTCACAAAAACGTTTTTCGTAGCTTTTCAATGCTTCTCTAGGTTCGCTGGCACTAAGCTGCTGATCATTTCGTTTCCTTCTTTTAGGTAGTCCCTAAAATAATAGGGCACTACAAGATCCCGAAGCCTATCAGTATTATATCTCGGAATCCGAAGCACGTTGCTTCTAACGGACGCAATACTAAGGCGTACAAGAGCTACCATAAGATGGTGATCCCGTAACATTCCAATATCCGCACCAAGCTTGCTGCGAATGTCTAAGAGATAACTTCTAAACTGCCGGTTAGTCGCCAAGTAGTCAATCTGGTTGGACGTGCATTGGCTATCTGTTGGAACCCAAATAATCTTGTGGCAGGTATTATGCTTACAAGACTAGTGTTGCTGCAGAAGTCAACAAAACGTTCGTCGTTGTCATTCCACTGTCCGAGGACATGTTTGCCTATCACATGTTTGAGCACGTTATTGTCATTGCCTACCTTGGCATTTAAGTCCCCGATTATGATGACGATGTCCCCATTAGATGCTCTGTTGAAGGCGGCACCCAATTGGCTGTAGAAGTTGTCCTTTTCTTCCTGCGTCGTAGCTTCTGTGGATGCATAACACGTGACCTTTCTTACTCTACTCTGGAATCTGGCCGTCAATATTCGGCCGCTAATGGGCTTCCAAGATATGAGTCTTTTGTGCGCTAAAGGTGTTATAAGCAACTCCACATCGTATGAACGAGTTGGAGGAATCTAGCCTTTTGTGGGCTTCTTGCCGTGAGTCCAAAAGTGTCATTACTCGTAATATTCCAGAATCCTATCATTGTCCTTGTTTGACAGCCAAAGATCGTCATCGAAGAATCCGTCCGTATCCGACGCATTATAGTCCGATTAGTAGCAATGGATTTTTTATGGGTGCGGCACTTACTCTGTTTTATGGCGCCAAACGTTCGCAATTCGTCCTCTTCCGTTTGTAATTTCCGAAGAAATCCGCAGATGACACCACTCGGAGGTGGGAGTAGGTCTGACTAACAGAGCTACAAGATATTCGTCTGTAGCGGCTCTTTCTCTCTATTTAGAGAACCTATCGGGAGATGCTGCTTCTGCGAGACATTTGTTAGTCGTTTGCCATCATACAGTACAGGCACAGGTTCGCTATCAGTCTTCAATGAGCTAATGGTTGGAGATTGGATGTTAGGTAGGTAGGTAGGTAGGTAGGTAGGTGTGGTTGTGACAGCATACTATGCTGAAACATAATTAGCGCAAAGGCGCAGTTTTAATACCACAACTCAAGTGACCTAATTTGTTGTAAAAACTGACGTTGGACTTGTGGGAAAGAAGAGAAAGGATTATTTAAATCCACCCCGTGGCATTGAGGAAACTGATAAAGTTCCCGACGCTTGTCTCCGCTAACTCACTAATATTATCAAAAAGGTGTCTGCCAAGTGTACGTTGTCTGACCCTACTAAGGGCCGGACACTTACAAAGGAAGTGAAGGAATGTTTCAGGCTAGTTGGGCATATTGCAGCTACGATAAAGTGCATTAAAAGTAATGCCCAGTCTGGCTGCGTGGACCCCTATGGGCCAATGGCCAGACCTAATTGCCAGAACTCTAGCAATATCTGCCCGGTTTCTGTGTAGTAGCTCTTGTGTTCTGCACCAGTTATACTTGGGCCACATATTACTATGACCAGACACCCAGATGAGGCTGATCCTAGACCGATGGCCGAGTGCGGCGAGCTCCTCCTTGCATTGTTCAACAAGTTTGGAAGAGGAAGCCGCAGATACGATGGCTTTGATAGCGGCCTATGGCTATGGTGTTAAGTTGTATCGATGTATGTTTGAGCAGATGGCATGCCTCTCGTACAGCAAGAACTTCCGCCTGGAATACGCTGCATGAATTGGGTAAACGGAATGAACTAGAGATATTGAGGGATTCAGAGAAGATTCCCGCCCCTACCCCGCAGTCCATTTTCGACCCGTCAGTGAAAATGGTTGTTTTGAACTCGTTTGTCACCACGCCACATTTCCATTCCGCGCTGGAAGGGAATCTCACCGTGACATCATTGCGAAAGTTCACCCTGGTTTATGCAGTCGGTCAGATTTGCCGCCAACTCCCGAGGTAGCAGATTAAGGATGCTGTTGTGGCCTTAAAGACTATCACACCAGCTACCAGGTTCTCTTAATCTGACCGCACTACATGCATATATATGCTTTATATGAAGGTCGAGTGGTATAAGGTGAAGGATTACGTTCAAGGCTTCAGTTGGGCATGTTCTCATCGCCTCCGTAGCACCTAGAGCCACAGTCCTTTATCCTTTGCTGATGAGTTTAGTAATGCATGCTTTCTTAACTGCCGGCCACCAAACTAGCGATCCATAGGAAAGTATAGGGCGCACCACCGCAGTGTACATCCAAATAACCACCTTCGGACGGAGTCCCCATGCTTTGCTACAAGCATAAAAAGCCACACAGGCTTTCTTTACCCGCTGTTCAATGTTAAGCTTCCAGCTTAATTTAGGGTCGAGTACCCCACTTAGGTACCGACCACTAGATGATAAAGAGAGTAATTGGTTATTAAGCCGTGGAGGCGTGAAAGCCGGTATTTTGGTTTTTGTGGTAAAGAGCATCAGTTCAGTTTTGTTAGGATTGACTCTAAGTCCACATCCAGTGGCCCATATGCTAATCCTATCCAAGGCACCTTCCATAATCTCACTGATCACTGAATGAAACATCCTATCAGATTGGATATTAGTCCAGAATATTCTATACTTGTTGATGTTGTTTTTCTAAATAGACACGAGACATCAAAGTGTTTTTTGAGTAACTCCTACTTCGAAGCACCTATAGGCTCATGCCTGAGTAGTAGGGGTATGTCTTATTGAAAACCCTATGGATGAGCTGCAATTTCATCAAGTATATGGGTTATTTCAGTCACACTTGGTGCTGGTTTTTGGTCACACTATATGGCCGGCAAACTAAACTGAGTATCGGACTCCTTCGCTGTTTCATGAATAAGTTCAAGTGAGACTGACCTTTCTTTTTTTTGAAGCTGTTACTCGTACATGAGTACTTTAAGAAAAACAAAAAAAATATCACAAGTTTCTACTTCAAACGAACATCAAGTAATTTAACTAAATGTCACAAAAGTCTCAAAGTTGAACATCATGTATCCTTACATAGGTACGAGTATAGGTAGTTCATTCCTATTGAAATTACCATGGCGTATACTTAACATTTTCACTTCAGTCAGGCCTACACAAGCAAGGCAGTCTTTTACATTCAATCTGTTTAATTAAATAATTTCTCAGAAGAACTCTTCTCTCGAGCACAATCATCCACCCACAGAGTGTTGACGTGCTGAAATTTTACCACGAAAAAATAAACTTAACAACAACACTGTTTCCGTAAACAACTAGACGTATACCTTTAAAATGTACACACAACCATAGCACCTACTCATAGTATTGTGTAGTGAGGGTTGAAATTATTTTACGAAGCACATACATGCGTCTCGAAGCGCCTTAAATTATGAATGAACCCAAAGGTAGACAGAGAAAGGTCGGCTTACACTGCTTGGCAAAGTAATGAACCCCAGGAAATCTCTTAGAGGATTATCATATGTTTATGTTGCTATCTGAAGCTAGTCGAAGGTAGTCGTAAATTACGTTGTGGCACTCGGCATAATAAATGCCATTATTACGAGTAGTAGTGTCCTTGAACTTTTGTCTTCAGGTCGTGGGGGTTTTAAGCAAAATTAAGGAATTTTGAAAACAAAGTTTTGTAACAAGGAACACTTTAGGCCGTTTACCCTAGTATTTTGGGTGAAGGTTTATTTATTATTTAGAGAAGTAACATGCTTCTTAGAAATTTGATTGACAAGAATAATTACATTCTATGGTTTATTACGTGATCATGATGTAAAATGTGTAAATTCCACTTTATAACTTATTCAAGTGCAAAGGACTGTGGTGGGAGATAAATTAGTGATATGGCTTGGTGTGAGCTTCAGTGCATTATAGATTGGCACTACTCGTATTTGAAAGGATTTCATAAGGGAACTGTTGGACAAACAAAAGTGGAAAGTGGAAGTTCCATGACACTCTGTATAATAATTAAATGCTGCTAACAAAAAAAAAAAAATCTCCATTAAATTCATTGGCCACTTATTCTCTGTACAATTTGCCGATGACTTAATTCCACAAACAGTCTCTCCTCTAAGCCAACACTAGTTGCGTGTCAAGTGTCGTAAAAGTTGCTATAAATGGCCCTCAACACTGGCTATGTGAGTACGACTACTGAAACTACAACAACAACAACAACAACAACACCAACAACCCATCAACCGACTAAGAGTGAATTAAATTAATTAATATTTTTGCTGGCTCCCATTTTGACAGGGTCGGCCCTGCCTGGCTGTGTGGGCGTTGGTGCGAAAATTCGAAATGTATTCGAAAATAACCGCAATTATCAGCACACTAAGTCCTTGCGGTGCTAATAACCTCTTTTAACTTAATGGCCACTTCAATTTGAGGGCCTCTTTCTTTGTCATCGTTACCATTGCTGTGGTGTCGTTATTATTCTCAGCGAAAATATCTTCTTCTACATTTTTTTTGTCCTTGGCTTCTGGTCGCATAATATAATGCTTGAGAGAAAGGATATGAATTTAATTGCAGTAGTATTGTCATTAGCTCTTTTGGCCACTATTGCCAATTAAGAAGCATTTAGCAAATTATCAATCTAATGAGGTGGAAATGAACACTGTTTGCTATGCTTTGTTGAATTTTATGAAAATTTAACTGGCGCCCGATTAATTAGGATTATAATTGTGGCAGTTTTTTTTTTTTAAGGGTACTCGTATTTCTGAAGGCAGATTGTTTGTTTGGAAGATTATGAAGGATTAGCATAGTGGGGCAAATTTAAAACTGAAAGTTATTCCTATGTAGACAATTACAGATGATCGGCAGCACTTTGAAAACTTCCTTTTTATCTGACATAAAAGTCGTTGAACGTAATCATCTCATCAGTTTAACACTGTCTTTAGTAGTTTTAGGTATCACTACATCATATCGACCTAAGACACAATCTTTAGCACGTTGGTTTAGAGAGCTACGAGTATGTAATAAAGTGGATGAAAATCCCTGGGGAGTGGGTACCCAGCACAGATGTACGAGAATGGGTCAATAAGTCCCTTAAAAATGAAATAAGGAACACTCTTTTCGGTATAAAAACATTTTATTTTTCATCATAGTCTCCTTTTAGCTCTATACGAGTACACTTCATCCAACGTTTCTCCAATTTGTTGATGCCCTCCAAATAATACGATTTCTCGAGCTCCTCAAACTAAGCGTTTGTTTCAGCGATGACCTCTTCATTCGACCCAAATCTCTTACCTCCGAGCCATTTCTTTCCGACCGTTGTCCTGGGTGCTCATCGCGTAACTTTTAAGACGATCATAGTCCAAACGATCGTATTAAACGACGTCGTCAAAAGTTTGCTTCGTGTAACATCACAATCGCATCGTCCGGTCGTGTCGTCCATCGTCTAAACTATCGATAGTTTGAGAAACAGTTTGAGAACTACTAAACACATTAAATGTCATATCGAAAATGGCATTTATGCTGTCAGTGTTCAAATTTAAGCTGTGTCTTCCCTTTCTGTTGAAGAAAATGTCCTCATTTTCTCGTGGTCTTTGAAAATATAGGTGGGTACCATCTATGCATCCGATAACTATGGAAATAAAATCACTAGTATAATTCGAAGAACCGAAAATATGGATATTTATACTTACTTCCTGGAATTGCATATTTCTGATAAAACCACTGCTTTGCCTCTTCCTTTCGTATTTCGTTGTCCATATACCATGTAATCCAGATTGGACAGAGCTTTAGTTCCAACGCCTTTATGGTCTCGCAAACTATCTCTGACAGTGTACTTTGTCCAACAGAAATACCAAAGTCGTTACCAGTCAACCATTGGTAGCCACCTATAGCTAGGATCTCTAAGGTAGCACCAAGTCTTAAAATTGATGGAATGTATGTTGACTGCGAGCCGCTCCTTGGGTTAACAGTTTCCAACACTAGTACAAACGCCTTTTTTGATAAGCGAAAACGTTGAATAAAACTAAAATGCAAAATCGGATTCAGCAAGTTTATTGTTTAAAAATAGTTTATAAAGTTTTAACTTTTCCGTTGTGAAAGAGGATCCGATGTAGTCCGACTGAATTTTCACTTTCTTCGTCATCGAAAAACAACACATTGTAATGCCGACGCTTTTTGTTTTTTTTTTTTGTATTTGCTACCATTTTTATGATTTTTATTTAAAATGTAATCAACAGAACTAAACAATCAACCATGAAGTTTAAAACGATTGTAAAATAGCAATCGTTCAATCGTCGGTATTTGACAGTTCAATAACTTATACGAAGCATTAGTGAATAGTCCAAAACGACGTCGTCCAAACGATTCAACTATTTTAGTGTTACACGAAGCAATACAATCATCGAAACGACGTCGTCAAACGATCGTCGTCTTACGCGATGAGAGCCCTGGTGAAAAAGGACTTTTTTCTTCACCAAATGCGGCCGTTTTTGCTTCAAATCGGCTTGGAATCGATCCAACAGCTCTGCGTAATATGCGCCGGTGATCGTTTTACCCTAATCGATGTGAATAACACCATCCCAAAAAACTGTCGACATGACCTTGTTTGCCAACAAACCCGCCTTGGCCTTCTTCGGCTTCGATTCCCCACTTGAGAAGTCCATTGTTTTGACTGTTCCTTGGTTTCTGGTGTGTTGTGGTGAATCCAGGTTTCATCCACGGTTACGAAACGGCGCAAAAACTCAGCCGAATTTTTCCGGAACTTCGCCAAAGACATCTTTGAAGTTGTCAAACGAATGCGTTTGTTGTCGTTTGTGAGCAAACGCGGCACCCATCTTGCGGAAAGCTTTTTCATGTCCAAATATTTATGTAAAATCGAAATCACTGAGCCATGTGATAAACCCGTGGCGTCTTCAAGTTCGCGCACTTTCACTCGCCGATCGTCCATTATCAAACCATGGATTTTGTCGACAATTTCTGGTGTGGTGACGTCAATTGGGCGACCAGAACGTTTTTCGTCACTTGTGCTTGAACGGCCACACCGAAATTGAGTAAACCAGTGGTGAATGGTTCCAATTTGATGGTGAAGAGTCCCCATAATATTTGTCAAGCTTTTGTTTGGTTTGCGTGATAGTTTTTTCTCGCCAAAAATTGTGTTTAATGAGCACTCGAAATTCACTTTTTTTCCATTTTAACGAAAATGCTAGTAGGCGTCTATATAAAATGGCTGCCACAACAAAACTATTTGACAGATCTGTTTGAAAATTTGGGTGCGTTCTTTTGAAAGAGCACAAAAAAAATTAAATTTAAGGTGACGACACAATTCGTGTTAATTTTCAGGAACTTATTGACCCACCCTCGTACTACAGATAATTACCGAAGGCCTATTTTCAAGGCAACCGGGAACACCGACGCAGCAAAAGAAATTCCTAGAATCACACCGAATGAGATACTTGAAGCATGCAACAGATTTAGAAATAAAAATACCCCTGGACTGGTGGCATTCCAAATGTAGACCTAAAAGCAGAGGTTAAATACAAAATGGAAATATTTGTGTACATCTATGTATAATGCCTGCTTGAGTGGGGGAGTACGAGTATTTTTCGATGAATGGAAGAAACAAAGGCTCGTGTTACTACCCAAGGGAGGCAAATTCACAGGAGATCCATCAGCCTACCATCCTCTCTGTATGTTGGATACGGCGAGAAAAATTCTGGAGCGCATCATCTATAACAGATTGGAAATAGCCATTGAGGACACAGGTGGACTATCAGAACATCAGATTTCGAAAGGCACACCATTAAAACAGTGATTGAGACAGCGCAAAGGGCCATAGAAGGAAGACGATGGAGAAGCCATATCAGTAATACCCCAGGGCTCGGTCCTGGGACCTACTCGTAAATTTTTATTTTTTTTTTCGCTGGGAGGTGGCAATCTTCAAAAGGCGAAACTGAGCGTACTCAGTAACAGTGTGGGATTTTAACCCACTAACCCCTTCTCCCTTCTTCCCTTATCCCTACGGTACCGCCTTCTTCGCATTTCATAGTAGGGTATCTGCCATAGTTGTCATCTGGATTCGTGTTAGTCCCTTTGACTCTTTTCTCTCACGTTCCAGCATCCCAATTGGCACAGAATGATGATTACGCGTTCGCGTGCCATTGTGGCCACATGTATGCGCGTATGTCCGCCTGTCTTTGCGTCTGCCGAAGAAGCCCTCTGGCTTCTACTCTGTTGCTTCTTGCGTTTTCTTCGCTCTCTTTTCTTTCTCGCTTTAGGCTCCTTAGCTCTTGGCATACATCCTTGGCATAAGAGCTCTCTGCATTCTACTTATTTTCAGATTCTAGCATGTGATTAACTAAATTCTCCGGAGTTTGTGTTTCTCCCAGTGCTGCTTGTAGTGCTTCTCTCTGTAGAAGGAAACGTGGGCAGTGAAATAATACATGCTCCACATTTTCGGGAGTATCACTGCATGGTGGACAAGCGGGGGAGTCATCGTTCCTATCGTTAAATAGAAGTTAACTTCACCATGTCTGCGGTTTATCCAAGTCTCTAAGGTTGGGATAAGGCGGTAAGTCCAACGGCCCTTGGAAGAAAGACTCCAGCGTTGCTGCCACTCTATCAAACTTGTGCTTCTTTCTATAGTATCCGGTTCCCCGTGAGTTAGTCGCCCCTCATATCTGCACACTAAAAACTTTTTCTGCAGTTCTTCTGCCAATATGTCAATTGGGAACATTCCTGCGATAACGCAGGCTGCGTGGTCCGAGATTGAGCGAAAAGCGCTACTCACTCTTAGTGCACATAGTTGGTTTACTGCTATGATTCTTCTTTTGTGTGCAGTCACTTTCATAGCTCCGGCCCAAACTGGTGATCCGTATAGGACTACGGATATGACTACTTTAGCTAAGAGTAGCCTTCGCTGTATCTTGGCCCTCCTATATTCGGCATAATCCGCGCAATGGCGGCATTTGTTGCGAGGATTTGTTGCTTACGTACTCCAGATGGTTTTTAAAAGTAAGTCTTGAGTCAATCATAACGGCAAGATACTTGATATCTGGTTTCGAATCTATCTCATACCCACCTACTGTGAGCATGATAGTTTCCAGTTGCTTTCTACTGGTAATAAGTACCGCCTCTGTTTTGTGTTCTGCTAGCATGAGGCCGACTGATGTTAACCACCGGGACAATTATTAATTTGAACAACTTCTTCCAGTTGTTTTGCAGTTACAACTATAGCGATATCGTCCGCAAATCCCACGATTTTTGCTTTGGCTCGTATTTCAAGACGAAGGTCTCCATCGTAGATGAGGTTCCATAATGTTGGTCCCAGGACCGAGCCCTGAGGGACTCCTCCAGTGACTGTGTATTCTTTCATACCATCCTCTGTTTCATAGAGCAGCACTATTTGCTGGAAATAATCTTTTAAAATATCCCTGATGCTAGTTGGTATGCGCATACTTCGTAGTGCTTGAAAGATTTGTTTCCAGCACCCTATGTTGAACGCGTTCTTATCGGCCAGTGTTATGACGCAACAGTACTGTTTTGGGCCTCTTCTCCATCGTCTTCCTTCTATGGACCTTTTCGCTGTCAACCACTACCTTAATAGCATCAACAGTCGAGTGTGCCTTTCGAAAACCGTACTGATGTGCTGATACATACTCTATGAAAAGTTATGTACGATAGCATTCTTCGTCCCGAAATACAAGATAAGGCTAAAATCGTGCAATTTGCGGACGGCATCGCTATTGTTGTAGCAGAAAAACTACTGGAAGAAGTTGTTCAAATTAACAATGAAATTATTTCAATTATTCGACGGTGGCTAGCATCAGTTGGTCTCACGGTAGGTGAACACTAAACAGAAGTGGTACTTATTACCAATAGAAAACGATGAAAAACCATTACACTCACAGTAGGTGGACATGAGATTTTATCCAAAGGAGCTATTAAATGCCTTGACATTATCATAGACTCAAGGCTTACAATTAAAGAATACCTGGAGTATGTAAATAACAAATCCTGGCATGTGGGTGCCTCCATTGCGTGGATTATGCATAATATAGGAGGACCGAGATATAGCTGGAGACTTCTCTCAGTTAGTTACTCTATGGATTACCAATTTGGACCGGAGCTATGGAAGTGAAATCATACAAACTAAAAATCATAGCAATCAGGAAGGGGCGGCTACCATACAGTGATGCTGAGACAACAGAAAGAAACACGAGTGTGAGGGAGTGGCAGCAACGCTGGAACATTTCTTCTTTGGTCCCATATACTTATCATCTTATTCAGACTATAGACCCTTGGATAAATCGCAGACATGGTGAAATTAACTTTTACATAACACATCTACTAACGGGACATGGCTGTTTCCGGTCATATCTATACCGCTTTAAAAACGATGACTCCCCAACTTGTCCATCTTGCAGTGATACTATCGTAGACGTAGAGTATGTATTCTTTCATTGCACACTGTTCCAGTTACAAAAAGACTCACTATAAAGAGTACTGGTAGAAATACCAACTCCTGAGAGTATAGTAATTCACATGCTAGAATCGCAAAGTAAGTGGAACACAGTAAGTTTCTATGCCAAGAGTTAGGGGGGCAACCAGAGCAAGAAAGGGGATAGAGCGAAGAAAACGCAAGAAGTAACACAATGAATGCGAGCGGATACACAGCCAAACACCAAACGCACAAATGGAGGGAGATACGCACACAATAGCACGCAAACGTACAGATAGAAGTAGCTGTGGCTACAATGGGAAAACGCCACTCCGAAAAAAATACACGCACTTGAACATACCATGAATTACCACACATACTTACAATGGCGGATCCAGGATTTATTTCTGGGGGGGGGGCACAAAGGCCAAATAGGTAAAGAGTGTACCCCATAGTATTCTGAATAGTGTCTGGGGGGGGGCTGTGCCCCTGTGCCACCCCCCTGGATCCGCCCTTGCATACATACGCCACCAGAGTTGATGCATATTCAGGCTCATTCTATGGCATTTTCAATGACTTTCTCAAAACTTCTGGCTATAAATTCTCCACTTCTTGTCAGATGTTCTCCTTTAGGGCCACTAAGGTCTGTGGCTTGATTGAATAGACTCGTGACTTGAAGAAACCCCAAAGAAAAGGAGTCTGGAATTGTCAAATCGAACGATCGTGCTGGCCAGTGTAAATTCCCAAAAGACGACGAATATCGAGCCGGGAAAGGAGGACTTGGCTGTAATTTCTACGCAATTAGCGATCTGTAGGCAATAGCTGATGCACTGTTTGCACTTTGTAGAGGCATATCTTTAACTCGTTCACCAAAATTTGCCTCACAGACCGTCTGTTGATACACAATTGCTTTGCTCATCGTCCGGTTGATGATTGAGAATCCTCTTGGATATCTGCAGCCACAGTAGCGATATTCTCGACCGAACGGTTGTTCCGGGTATCTGATACTGTCCCGTGTTGAGCCAGTCTCCTAGAAACGAACGGCTAACTACCGCAGTATTTGATTTGTTGTTGCCATATGACCAGGGGATCGATGACTAAATGCACGTTGAGCCAAAACCACTGACCGCTTATTTTTCAAAAACATTGACACAATTGTTCCGCGTTCTTGAAGAGTATAGCAATCTATGGTTTGTCTACGTGTATTCTGACTCTGTTAACTTCACAAATGTCAAAGTCACGATGACATAAGACGTCATTTGCAAAAATGAGATTATCTTGTACTAGACCGGATGTACAGAAACAAAGTTCCATTGAGATGTAATCTTTGGTTCTCGAATAATTTGGTTCCATCTAGAATGGACAAATTTATTGAAAATTTTATAATTGGAAACCAAAATTTGTTTGTATTTCAGGGACGATTACATAGCTTTCCACAGAAGCAATGAGCAGTCCAAAATGTAGTAAAATCTATGATTTCAAGCTTTCATAAAGCTGCATTTATTTTTTTCTAATTGCTTGTATTAACTGACTTAATGGGATTGGCTCGTCACTGCCGGACTCATATAGTCGGTAGTAGTTTCCCACCTGGATACGATGGAAGTATGACGGTATGGTGCTGATGACCAAAATCCAGCTTCTTTTAGTTTTAACCCTTTACTGCATAGCATATCATATATGATATCCTTTTTTCATCTCATGCTTACACTCGTTTTTTACGGTAAATTTCCAATCAGTGAGTGCATATTATCACAAACACAATATAATTTGTTTCCACATCGAGAGTTGAGTGATTTTGTTCGGTCGTTTCTGATAGCCAGAAACTTCTAGCAAATTCTTCGACCAAGATGACAATCATTTCTTGCAGTTATAATTCTTTCTTATCCGTGATATTATCCGTCTCTTTCGTAGACATGAACTGTGGAGACTTAACCGCAGACACGAACCTCGAATGAAAGGACACTTCGGACCAAAATTCTGCCAGAATGAAAAGACACTTCGGAATTTGTTGCGTTATACTTTTAGGGAGCGTAGTTATTATTATGTTACAATATACTGTTTTTTTTAGATTTCAATGGGGTCAAAAATTATATCTGATGAAGAAATTTTTAAATTGATAAGCAATTGTGATGAGAGTGAGGATGAATGTGAAGTTGGGAATGATTTGGATGTAGAGTCGCAAAGTTTAATGAAAGTAAGAAGCGAGGATCCAGAACGTTTAAATTCTGCTGAAGATATCGAGATCCAGGAAGATGTTAAAATTGATAATGATCTCTTTGAGATTGAGTCTTTGCCGATTATCATTGCAGAAAATCTAGGTGTCGTGACTGCACGACAGTCAATTTAGAATTCAAGGGTAAATCGGAATTACCGACTAATATTATGGAACTAAGCACACCCTATGCGTTCTTCAATTTTCTTTTTGATAACGACATCATTGAGTCAATCATAGCTGAGTCTAATTTGTATGCTTGCCAATGTGATCCAGGCAAACAGTTCGCTGTAACGGCAGTTGGGATTCAAAAATACATTGGTGTTTGAATGCTAATGTCAATTCTGCAGTGTCCTGACATACGATGTTCTTGGAAGCCAATTATAGGAAATGAACTTATTCGGATTACAATGTTTGTAAATAAATTCGAGAAAATTCGTCAATTTCTTCATTTTAATGACAATGCAAAAATGGTTCCAAAATTGAACATTGCTCATGATCGCATCAATAAAATTCGTCCTCTCATAAACAAATTGATACAAAACTTCCAAAACGTTCCCTTTGAAGAGTTTTTATGTGTGGATGAACAAATGTGCTCAACAAAAGCGGGAAACTACATTAAACAGTATCTTCCAGCGAAGCCTCATAAATGGGGTTACAAGTTTTTTGTTTTGTGTGGAGCATCTGGGTATGCTTACAATTTTGAGCTCTATACTGGTCAGGAAAATGATGATCGATTTCGCTTGCCCACTGAAGTTAACTTAGGCGCTAGTTCCAATGTCGTAATTTGTTTGATTCGAAATGTTTCCCAAGACATGTATTTCAAAATATATTCCGATAATTATTATACTTCGATACCATTAATTTCTCAGCTTTATAGAAAAGGTATGTAGACAGTATCTAACGTAAGCGCTTTTTTACATTATGTACTTTTATTTTTATGTTGAAGAATTCTAAGTCTGGGAACCGTCCGAAGAAATCGTTTACCAAACTGTAAGCTTCCGGACGACAAATACTATAAAAGTAAAGAGTGTGGTGTTTCTTATGAAGTAGTAGGCAGCATTGATGGCATGTATCTGGCTGTAGTTGCTTGGAAGGACACAAAAGTAGTTACAATCACTTCTAATTTCATTGGAGAGAAGCCAATTTCTAAATCTCAGAGGCATGAAAAAACCATGCAGTAAAGGGTTAATGCAGTTCTAGCGCATCCGTATTAGATGTTACAAATTATTTGCAAACAAATTTAAAAGTTTCATTGATTAAATTCGAGTTCAAACGCTATTTGAATTAATTTATGAAAGTATCTATATTATTTCTCTGATTCTATTTCATGTTGAATAGATTTTTGCCACAAGGGTAATAATAGTAAGCTAAGTCTGTTCCAGTTTAAGTATTTTACCTACCATTATGTACCCATCTACATCGAGTATTTTAAAAAACCTTCTATCATTGCTCAATCTAAATTCAAACCAAAGTGTGTTCCTATCCTTTCAAATAAATGGAAATTTGTATGCAAACCTTGAAGAAAACGGTCTCCAAAGTTCCTACATATGTACAACAAAATGCATTGAAGTGTACCCGGAATTTACAAAAAGAAACCAACACCAGTACTATAAATTAAAATCATATCTTAAATTGAATCAAATACCTTGAAGTGACTCCCCCGCATACACTTCAAAATAGGGAATATGTTTTCAACCGCCCATACTCCTACAAGTTCAAGGTTGATCTTCCAATAACATTTCTTGAAAGTCAATTCCCAAAAAATAGGTAAAAACCAAAAAATAGCAACAAAAAAAAAATCAGGAATACAAAAACAGAATTATAAATTGAAAGTACTTCACATTCTCTGTGGGTTTTTCAACGAGATACAAGTATCTTACCTCCAGCTATCCTCGTGATCTGTTTTCATAATTTTATTACCAAAATTCGAGTATCTCTTCTCCCACACACTTGCACAGACAGACGGCGGAGGAGAGAATATTTTGTATCTTTATTTTTTTCCTCTCGAAACATCTAAATTCATAGTAATCTCTTTGGAAATCATCCAAAGAGGACGAGTACAACTCACTGCAGTACATAGTCTCCTTCATTCTAATCAACTTGGTATGCAAAAGGAATCACGTCAATAAGGAAGGAAATCTCATCTCGCTGCCATTGTATAGAATTTCCAATCTTCAAATACAAATGATGACAATAGAAAGATGTAAAGCCCCAAGGCCGTATTTTTGCTCTAGCTCTCTGTGCTGCTTTGCTTTCGGGAGAAAGGCGTTCGATTTCCTTCGAATTGATTACAGTACTGTGGGTGGATGACAACGATGGTGGGTGGAATGGGAATATCCTGCAATAATAACAAATGACAGACGGCAGCGAGAGGAGAATTTAAAAGGAAAAAAATTATTTCCTTCACAGATTTTGTGTTTCATTTACATCTTAATCTTGAAAAAATTGTTTCTTCCTTCGCCAGAGATATGTATCAATTTGTGGATCTATACAAATTACAAGGAATAAATATTCTAATGGTGGGCGGGCGGGCAACAAGCCCGATGATATTTGAACAATAAATTAGGCGATGATTATGGAATGAGAAAGCTTCCTCGTGGCAGTATGATGGAGTTCCACAAGGATGTCTTCCCTCACCTATACTTTTACTTGGTTTGGATAAGTAATATTCAGAGTAGATAATTTTGAAAAGGAATTTTTGCAGTCTTTATGGTTTATTTGTTGCTTAAGTTTGTTGAGTATAAATATAAATAATGCTTTTTGGATTTGTTAGCAGATTGGTAGAAAGAATCATTGAAGCTAATAAGGTGTAAAAAGTAGCCAATGAAAAAAGTAGACTAATGTATACTATTCCAGCAGTATGCCGCGGTCTCTTTATAACAATTTCCAACGTTGCTCTTGACCACTTAGCATAGGCTAGCAATGCCTCGAATACAGTGGGAAATGTCAAGACATCGTCGCCATTCTATAGCATTTTCTGGGAACTCTGATAGCGTAAGGCTTTATAATCTCTGCAAAAGTTTATTCGCTTTTCCATATGCACGAAGCACAATATAACTGCGGACATTATTCCTTGTTATGATGCAGCAGCTGAAAAGGACAAAGGTGAATCCTTCATATTATGGCCAGAAATAACACAAAAAATATGCAATTTTGTTAGGCAACCAGAGTTTGTCAATGCATTTCGAATTGTTGGGCTCTACCAACCTAGTCTTTAATTAGCATTGGCCGATCAAAGCATTCCATTTGAAATAGGCGGAGCAAATTTTCTCACAAATACTAGAAACACACTTGCCAGAATCAATCACCGTTGAGCCTCTCTTAACCATTTAAGCCAAACAACGCAGCTGATGAAGATGTATGAGGGAGTTAATATCATAGCCTTGAAACTATCTAAACTATTTATCTGCAGACTGGCTTATGGATATCTAATTGAAGCTTGCTGAGAAGGGGCAGTAAAATATTTACCCAAGCCGAGCAGAAATCTCGACACAAAACTTAAATATTTCTGTTCCATTAGCTTCATATGTTTAACTCTCATAAGTCTGGAGATGATCGTAAACAAGCTTTGTACGTTTTTCCAACAAATCCCAACATATCAAGCAATAGGGTGAATCAAATTACTGCGCTATCAACTTCATAAGGATCTGGCCTTCGTTGCTTTTCTAGACATTAAAGAAGCATTCAATCTTATGAATCCACTAATCGGATTCTTAGCAACATCTATACTCAATCACTTCTATAAAACAAGACGGACAAGAAACGATTTGATGCGATTATAAATGGGATTAGATATAAACTACGAAAGGGCGATAACTGCATAACCAATAAGTCTGTGCAATGAAACCCGGTAACCAAAGATGAAAAACGGAAGATAGAAGACGGAAGACGGAAGACGGAAGACGGAAGACGGAAGACGGAAGACGGAAGACGGAAGACGGAAGACGGAAGACGGAAGACGGAAGACGGAAGACGGAAGACGGAAGACGGAAGACGGAAGACGGAAGACGGAAGACGGAAGACGGAAGACGGAAGACGGAAGACGGAAGACGGAAGACGGAAGACGGAAGACGGAAGACGGAAGACGGAAGACGGAAGACGGAAGACGGAAGACGGAAGACGGAAGACGGAAGACGGAAGACGGAAGACGGAAGACGGAAGACGGAAGACGGAAGACGGAAGACGGAAGACGGAAGACGGAAGACGGAAGACGGAAGACGGAAGACGGAAGACGGGAGACGGGAGACGAAAAACGGAAGACGGAAGACGGAAGACGAAAGACGAAAGACGAAAGACGAAAGACGGGAGACGGGAGACGGGAGACGGGAGACGGGAGACGGGAGACGAAAGACGAAAGACGAAAGACGAAAGACGAAAGACGAAAGACGAAAGACGAAAGACGAAAGACGAAAGACGAAAGACGAAAGACGAAAGACGAAAGACGAAAGACGAAAGACGAAAGACGAAAGACGGAAGATAGAAGAATAGTGGAATACTTATTCGAAAAAACAGGATGATTTGAAAGCATCAGAGCTATTTTATAAAAAATGTATCTACAACCGCTTAAAAGCAACCGATTGCTTGGCAGCCAAATTGTGGCTTGCGTTTTGTGCTACTGAAATTTTCAATTCGAATTCAATGGTTTGCGTATCTTTCTATTCAGAGAATACTTCACCGAAATTTAAGAGATTTTATAATAAAAGCTGATTTGATGGCTTCCTCTTATAAGAAAGTGGGCGTGGCTGCAACTATTTGTTACCAAAGCTCAGGAATTACTATGAGATCTTATCCATAAAATTAAATATTTTTCAAAGTTTTTTGCTTTACCGAAGATGGTACACTTTCCTATAATTTATGGAAAATAATTTCATTTAAATATCTGCCATGACTAGCTTGATAGTAGTCTATTCTGTCAACCCAATTTTGCAGAATATTTTCGATGGTTCGGGGCTCTGCTTAACGAATAAGTTCTTGATTCCTTTCTGGATTGTCAGCAAAACATCGATCTTTAACAGCAAAAAAAAAGCCCAAGCGCATCACAGCTTCTCGAAGCCTAGCACCATCACACGATTACACGATTATTTAATTTAGTGCCCAAAAGAAGCAATAACGAGCGGGTGCTCATTTTGCTTTAATTCCTACGTCAGTTTTACTCGTACCTTGTAAGATAATAAACCGAGGTCCGATTTTAAAAGAAACCAGCAGATGGCATACTCGTTATAAATTGTGGGTGAATTTTAAAATGCATACATTGTGAGCATGTGCATTCAACTACATCGTACACCCTAAGCTTTTCCATTTCTACCTTCATCCACTCACAATTACCTCTCAAGTGATGCACTTCTATTTTACTGCCATCAAAATCACAAACAAAACAATAATCCACTTGTACAAATTCAAATCACAAGGTGTCCACTCTTCTAGCTGTCTGACTTCAACCTGCAATTATCCTTAGCACCTTATGCCTTTGCACCGTGGAACTATTAAAACAAATTACAGAGTCCCTTTGGTACTTGCACAACGACATGGTAGCAGTATCCCTTGCCATTGTTGTTCACCTGCAATTTTATGCTCCTTAATTTTACATTTGTATGCATTTTCAACGAATTACTTAGAACTTTCGTTGTCGTCTACATCGTCGTCATCATCGTATAGTTATCCATGTTACCGTTTCGTCCTTAACGGCATGTGAAATAGCAGTATGGCGTTATCCTTGGAATAAATGCGTTCTGGCTTAATCTTCCGACTGCTTGGTATACCTTGTGACCCTCTTCTATTTCAAAATTATATACAGAGGTTTGTTTAGATGATTGTATTTCATTTGACTAAAGGGGAAGAGTTATCATGTTGTAATATTGTTGGATCCTGTTTTGTTACTTGAAGGGCGGAAATAATTTGATTATATTTCCACATCAACTCAACCTTGTCTACTTCCGTTTCAGTTGTTATTCTTGAGTAATATGTATCTGCCTATAGAATAATAATGTATCCAAAAGGTTTCCGGTAAAACTCTCTTGTACGTCGAATAGGATTCTCAGTTTCAGATATTGTAAAACACAACTGGTTTGAGGCGATACAAACTCCACTTATTATTTTGTTCATAAATTATTTAATAAACCCAAAGGATGTGGTGAAGGTAGTTAATTTTGAGGTTTGCGTAAACTATATATCATTCTTCTTTCTTTTCCGAAAATGGTGTTACTATACATATCCCACTATGGGCATTCCAGTCACACATTTGTATCCCAATCCTTTCATCACGTCTAATGAACTTGCATGTCTGCATTTAAATTATATACAATACCTTTCGTAATGCTTGACCCTAATGTTTTTGCATTCATCTCAATGATATTGAACTGGATTTTGATTAATAAACCCTAAAAACAAACAGGAAACCATCTAAAGAGTGCCGTATATATTGAAGTATAGGTATACTGATTGTCACCAAATGCAGAAGGACTTTGAACCAACATTGGCATTTCAGTGTTTACTGCTTCATCGCTCTATGTTATATGCAAATGCTTATCGACGAAAAAATGGTAGTACATATATGTTTATGTACATACCAGCGATATCCTTAAATAGTCAAAACAATGTTTAATAGATTGTAATACTGTAACTTAAGCACAGCTTGATAGCTAAACACCACGCTCCACTTTGCCAAATTGGACAATTACGAGCATGACGAAGTCACGCTTTATGCAAACATTGTAAAGTTACGCTGTTTAAAAGCTCATAAAGTCCTACTCAATTTGAAAGTAATTTTTCTTATCTAACAGCATTTGATGCTACAAAGCATCACTGTACGTTATCTAAAGACTAATATATAAGTTTGTTTTTTTAATTTATTTAGTTTTAGCCAGGTGCTACCAACAGCAGCACACCAGTGGATGGCTTTGTGTGATTGTACTTTGTGTGCTCAGAACAGATTTGATTTCACGGTAATGGCAAAAGACAATTTTCGATGGGGAAGATTTTTTATAGGATTTAATGAAATTTTCTTAGTTGATTTAAGGATTTCATCATGAAGTTAGTATTCGAAGTGAATAATGAATTCCTTTAGAAACGCACGATAGAAGAAACTTATGTTTGTAATATGTGTCGATCCACAAACATTGAACGTAGTTATTTAGGGTGACCAGATAATAAAGATAGGAAAAGAAATTTAAATAAAACAACAACGGTGTAAGATATCAAATTGACTCTAGCTTTATTTTGGAGCTACATTTATGCCATTATGAAATAGCACATGGCAGCCTCGGTTTCGCTGGCAGTGCTTCAAGCCGTCGGTCCAATTTTTGATGACTCGGTCCAATATGTGCGGCGTTATTCCGGCAATAGCGTCTCGAATGTTGTCCTCGAGCTCATCCTAAGTAATTGGCTTATTAGCGTAGACTAAGGACTTGACGTAGTCAGAGAGAAAATAAACGAGTTGTGTCGAGACGCATGATCGCGACGGCCAATTGATAAACGCTCGCCGTAAGATCACCCAGTCGCCAAATTTCTCCTTCACCACTTCGAGCGTTTCGTCGCTTGTGTGACATGTAACGCCGTCTTGTTGGAATCACAGCTCGGATATATCGATGTTGTCGAGCTCTAGCTACAGAGTTCGGTTAACATGGCTCTATACCGAGGACCATTGAATGTATGTATGTATATATTTATTAATGTAGTGGATATTCCAATATTTGAATTCACTTTACATTGAACTACATTATAAATTCTCTTAATTACTATAAGGATAGTTACATTTTATAAAGTTAATAATTTTTCTTTTAAATTCTCTAAAATTTCTTTCATTTTTAGTTTTGGGTCATATTTGATAAATAGTGTGGGAGTCTGAAATCTTCTCCATTTCTTAATTTATATGGTTGTGACTCTCTTACAAATCTCCTATGTTTTTTTTTTTAAATATTTTGGCATAATGTCATTTTTAATTTTAAAAATTAAACACAAAACGTTAACAATAATTCTTTGTTTTACACTCAACCACATTAACATATCTGCTGTATTGGAGTATATCTATTACATTTTAAAATTATTCTCATTGCTCTGTTTGGAATCCGCTGCAAGCCAAGTAACATATTATCACTACATAAATATAAGATGAACGAACAGTACTCAAAGTGTGGTTTTATCATTACATTGTAAATATTTATAGCACTTAATATAGGGATTTTACTTCTTATTCTGTTAAAAAAATAAACTTTTTTGATCCTTTTTTTATAATATACTATAGATGAGGATTAAATGTTAAATCTGAATCAATTATAACTCCTAAATATTTAATTAAATCTATCTGCTCAATACTTTCGTTGTCAACTTTCAAATTTAGATTATAAAGGTGCCGAATCACCATACACTTAGATTTATTGACATTTAGTTTTAACTTATTTGATTTGAGCCACAAACTTATTGTTGACAAATCGTACTGTATCTTATGTATACAATCTTCAATATTTTCCCCTGTTATATAAAGCAGAGCATCATCAGCGAAAAGAACAATTTGAGAATGGTTAAGCTTATCCTTGATGTCATTTATTTAGATGATGAAAAGTAATGCTCCAAGTACAGATCCTTGTGGAACTCCGAGAGTCGTCTCAATGCTATCTGAAGTTACACCATTCACTTTAGTTTTTTGGGACCTTCTGCAGAGAAATGATTCAAACCATGCCAATTCGCTGCCTCTTATACCATAGCCCTTGAGCTTAATAAGTAAGATGTTCCTGTAGATCGTTTCAAAGGCCCTTTTGAAATACAGAAAAACGGCAACTACAAAGTTTTTTGCAGCAATTTCTTCTTTCCAGTTAATTATGATACCGTTCAAAGCGGATTCACAGGAGTGATTCCTTCTAAAACCGGACTGACTCTCAATAAATAGGTTGTTGGACTCAAAGTCGTTGGACTATTTTTTCCAAAATCTTTTCATACACAGGAAGTGCATTAACTGGTCGAAAGTTTTCGCATTTGTCAGTAATTTTGATTTTTTCAAGAGGAGTTATTATTGATTCTTTCCATGTTTCAGGAAACAAACCTTTACTTAATGACAAATTAATTAACTGCACGAGAACTGGACCGACTATATTTATAGCGTCAAGTAACATTTTAGACTTAATAAATTAAAGCCTCGTTCATTACATTTAGGACACTTTTGATATCATTGGAATTAATTGTTTTGAAATTAAAAGACAGGTTTTGGTGTTCAGGATAACTGACTAAAGGTACAAATAAGATCGATTCGTTTATTTCCGAGATACTACTAACAAAAAATTTATTGAATTCATCAGCTTTCACTTTATTATTATTAACACAGACTCCGTTGAAATTGACGTTTTTTATGGGTTGTTCTTTTGCATTTAAAACATATGACTTTATTACTCTCCACATAGATTTTCGATCTCGCGCGTAAGATATGACCTTTTTCACATTTTCATTTTTAGCTTTTTTTAGTTCTGTTTTATATTGATTTCTTAATTTGTGATAATTGTTCCAGCAAGTTTCACTATTAGAGAATCTACATTCTTGGTATTTAGCTATTTTTTGTTGCTTCAAAATTCGAAGTCTTTTGGTAAACCAACTGTTCCTTTTATTCTTAACTATTTTTGTACAGATGTATTTGTTCGTTATCCTCAAAAGTTCATTTTTGAATACATTGCCGATTCTATTGGGGTCTTCGATATTATTTAACAATCTCAACGCTTCACTATTTCTTAAATTGTTTATAAACGATGATCTGTTATAATTAAAATACTTATAATTGTTATAACATTTTTTTTTAAGAAAAAAATGTATTACTATTGTTTAGTGGTCACTCATTTTTAAATTATGGTTAACTTCTGCTACGTTAAAGTTCGATTTCGTTATAACATAGTCTATCAATGTTCTTGTAGTCCTTGTAATTCGAGTGGAACTACTAAAGACTCGATTCCTTTAACCAATTAATATTCATGTCACCGGCTAATATAAATTCTTTATTATATTCCACAAGTTCTTCGAGCCAATTCTTAATTTTATCACAAAATACACGTTTAGACAAAGCATGACCTCGGTAAACCGATGCGATATATACTGTTTGGTTATTATTTGTTATTTTCATTTTAAGTCACCATATTTTTGAATCCATCGATCTTTCAATATCACTTACTACGAAACCGTTTTATATATATATGCATATTCCACCAGTTTTCCTTGAATAACTATTACATCGAAACAACTGGTAACCGTCTATATGGATTTCACTGTCATCAATGCTTTCCGTAATATGCGTCTCAGATAGAATAACGAAGTCGAATTTTTCATTTGAACAGTTATTTTCGAGCTCGGCAAAATTGCCAGTTAGACCTTGAATTTTACAATAAATTCCGTATATTTTATTTAATTGCTAATCTACCGTCCGGCTTTTCTCGGATTCCAAAAGTCTTTTATAAACCGCACAGTTTATGTCTCGACTATCATGGTTGACGTCTAGACTAAGCTTATATTTTATGTTGTATTGTATACAATTTACACATTTCATTTCATTGACGCTACAAGTTCGAGTTTCATGGTCACCACCACATTTACCGCATTTGATATTATTTCTGCAATTTTTAGCTATATGACGGTACCTACAGCACTTATAACATCGACTTAAATTAAAATGTTCAAATACACGACACTTTTCCCATCAAATATTTATTTTATTATTTTCTAGAATTTTTTTATAATCACACATCTCTAAGTTAATAATAGCATTGTGCACATCTCTATTTTTACTTTTAAAATATTTTACACATTTTACCGTTGCTTCTAGTTCATTTTGTTTTTTTATAGCCACTTCTAACTCTTCTATGTTCCATTTCTCCCTTATGTTCGTTATAATTATTTGACGGTAATGGTCAATCTTTGTGGATGCATTGATGCTTGGTCGAACACTTACGGATTCTGGTCGGCAATTTTGCTTGTTGACATAGCCACTGAGCCAATAATGGGCCTCGTCCGAGAAGTTGATTTTTTGGCCAAAATTCGGATCTCCGGCCAACATTTCCAGCGCCCAATTAGCGAACTCACGGCGTTGTCTATGGTCGTCCGGCTTTAATTCTTGCGTCAGCATAAATCTATACGGATGTAGGCCCAAATTCAACCACAAAATAAGCCTGGTTGACTCTCTGGCGATGCCCAATTCAGCTGATCGGCACCGAATCGACATTTCGGGGTCTTCTTCGATACTAGTTGCTATGGCGGCAATGTTTTCTTCACTTCGCACCGATTTCTATCTGGTTGGTGACTTAAGGTTAAAAAGAGTGTAATTATGCTCAAACTTTTCCATGGTGCGACGAATTGCCTGTGCACTGAAGCCATGATAACTACCGACATCACGACGAAATTCACGTTACGTATTTACAACTGAGCCAGAATTTCGATATTATTTTTTTTAATAATTTTCACACGTTCGGGAAGCCTTAAACAACTAACTCTGGCAGCTGCTGAATCATAGCAATTGGAAAAACTATCATTGCTATCTGCTCACCCTTTAGTTCAGATAAACTCAGAGAAGTGGATCTCTGAATTCTGTTGTTGGCTAGACCGATTTTACTTAAACTTCAAATCAGGGATCGGTTGCTTCACAATTCGAAACGAAATCAGAATTTTCATTCTAACACTAAAATTAACGGTACTTTACTTAAGGCTAATTTTGAAAAGTATAGCTTTCTCGATAACAGCTCCATCGATTTCGATAAAATTCCACATCTGAGGTAACGATATACTTGCGTAAGAGTACCCAGTTTTAAGCTAAGAATTCGAATAACGGTATTCGAATTCACGAAAATTGTCTATTTTTCGAATATAGCCTCACGATTTTTGATATTTAGGGCATCTTCAACATATATTATGATATGGCATTCAAATTTTGGAAATAGGATCAAAAAAGTTTTTAGCTATTTAAGGCTTTTTTTTCAAAAACAATAATTTTGTCGTCTCTTTTCAACACACATGGAAGAATTATATGCGACCCAATCGTGTCCTTAATACCGCTACTTACTTAGCACTGACTGAGTAGCTACCAAACCCTACTAGGACTATCAACCAGTTATTAGAGACGAATAAGTACATGATGCAAGAGTGATGATTGGAAACTGTGAAGTTGAACGCAGTACGACTTAAAAGATCTGTGACCTACAATTGTACGCCTCGCATGGAAGTTTCCGAAAACTTTTTCAGACAACGTCATAAATAGCTTGAAGGGCAGTTCTAGTCTATGCTTTCTATGATACTTTGGTGAGCATATCGTGGGTGAAAATTTATACTTTTCTGACTGTTGGAATTTCCAACAAATCCATACCAACTATTGCTACACTTCAAAACTTTATCAAATAAATTTTAGTGCAGAAGGACGAACTTTCTGCTGCAACATAATTATAATAAGTTTCCCATTTCTCTTGTGTGCACAAATACAGAGGGATAGGTAAGTTAATTTCTTTTTAATGAGACACCTATTCTAATCGATAAAACTTTCTAAATCCACATGTACGCAAAATTTCTTAATCTCCTCCACAAAATAGCTTACTTACACTTAGTAGATAATAATGTTCAAATTACATGTGAGATTATGGATTAGACTTTGGTCCATAATGATGATGTTAACAGATGTAAGGGTTGGGTTTTTATTTTTTTAAGAATGGAGAAGAGTGGCATTATAAAGTTTCATTTCAGTATAAGAGTATCCCTTGAAATATAAAACTGTGGGTCATTGTTTATGCTGTCATTTCAAACCCCAAGCAATACTAATGAAAATTAAGAGGTTGCTAATGGTTAGTTAGCTAATAAAAGTACACTTAGTAAAATATTTAACCTTTTTGGAGTTCAGACAGTGTTATTTTTTTATTGTTTGATGAAAACGAGTATGCGGTAGTGAATTTCGTATCGCATGTAGGGCCCAAGGAATAGATTGATAGAGTACTCGTACATCTTTGTGTATCTTTTTTTTTTTGCAGCTTCATGTCAGAATTTATTGATTAGGTATCCCCCAATGGAATCTTATTTTTCGACTGACATACTCTTAAGATGCAACTTTGCTGAAAGAAAACTTCTTCAAGAAAATTTCTTCAATTCAACTCAATTTAAAACCACAATCTTTGTCTTCAGATACCCGCACTGTCTGTGTACTCGTAAATCGGGGTTAAGTTTCCAGTAGCCAATGCGAATAGGTTGTCAAAGATCATTAGCTCTTTTTCAACAGAAAAAAAAAGTGCGGATAAGGAATATTATCATTGCTCCCTTTTTTGTCAGCGTATTTGCAGTATACTCGTACTCAGGAAACTGTCACAAAGAAAAGGAGTAGACAGAAATCTCCCATCCGGCAAACAACTTGAGTCATCACTTTATTTATTCAAAGTAGAAATTCTTCTTCCTGGTAAATAATAATGAAAACATTTTACGCAAAACTGGGATACTCATACAAGAAGATATGACTGTCTACGAATGTCTGGAAACCTACAAAACCATTAAAGGATACAAATTGAGTTTCCAGATATGTATGGTACAGCGAACAAGAAGCTGTATACTAGGGTGGGCCGAGATGTACCAATACACTATATATACAGGATGCCGATTTGAAATTGGCGCCATTTCTCACAGAGACGGTTTTATTATGTGAAAGTTGGTAGTAGTGTTCAGCTGTCAATTTCATTTCATCATAGAGAGTTCGACGCCACAACGACGTATTTTAGTGATTTAAACATTTTATCAAAATGGTTCATCAATTATTGCAACAGCTTCGGTATGCAGGAGAGTTTAGCAATTGGTCGGTAGTTGGAAATTACGTTCATGAGACTTTTTTTGTGAAAGGGGATTATGTAGGAGCTCTTCCAAAGCATAGAAAAGACTCACAGCTGTATAGAAATTTAGAAGAACCTGGGATCGCATGTCTCTGAAAAACCGGTTCGAAACTGCCAAGGAATTGAGAAGAAACTTGAGAGATGTTCTATTAACATGCGGAGTATTCAACGCCTGCTAAATTAAGTGGGTCTTCAAGCCCGTAGACCTTCAAAAAAGCCACTTCTCTCTGCAGTAATGAAGAAAAAATAGATTGATGTGGGCCAAACAGCACCGGGGATGGACCGCCAACGACTGGAAAAATGTCGTATTTTCTGAAAAATCAAAATTTAATTTGATTTTACCTGATGGAAAGCAGACGTGCGAAGTAGAGCTAAGGAACGATATTTAGACGAATCTTTGCTTCCCACCGTTAAGCATTCACCATATGTTATGGTTTGGAGATGCATGACAAATTGGGGGACGGTTCGGTAAATGCAGCGAAATACAAAGAAATCAGTGCTGATGGTGTTGTTCCTACAATAGAAAAGTTATGCTGCTACATCGCAAATCCCATATTTCGGGATGATTCTGCTCTCTGTCATCGCGCTCATTCCGTAAGTAAAAACAAATTTTGACCTAAAATTTAAACCACTTCTAAGTATTGTTTTCTTTCAATAGATAACCCAATGAAAGGTAGATATTGGCATTGAATCCCTAAATTTGCCAGGAAATAGCCCTGACCTTAAATGTAATAGAGAACTTGTGATCAATTATGGGTCAGAAAGTACGCAACAAGGCACCTAGAACAATTGAAGAGCTCAAAACAGTCATAGAGGAAGTGTAGGCTAAAGATATAATAACCGAGGAAATCCAAAAACTTGATAAATCTATGCCAAGCGGTTATAAAGGCTAAAGGCGGTCCTTTTTTTTTGATGTGTAGTACTATAAAAATTATACCCTTTTCTGCTAGCGTCTACTTTCTCTTGTACTTTTGTCACATTTGTGAGAAATTTGACCACAAATAGGTAGTTACGAGTAGTGATAGGAAGGACAATGCCTCATAAAAAAAATTATAGATATATTTAAAATACATGGGTGCTGCGTTTTTTTTTGGCACTGAGTGTAGTTATTAAATAGGCTTTTTAATAGACATAACAACAGACTTAAAATAGTATCATTGAATTCAAAAATGATTCCCTAGCTAAATACCTTTGTAATCTAATGGCTGACAAAGTCACAGACTACTCCCTTTGCAAGGCTACTAAACGTTTAAAGAGACTTCAAGCGCAAGATCCTCCGTTGAAAACACCTGATGGGAAATGGATCGGCGATCCAAAAGAAAAGGTTAAACTCTTTTGCCAACACCTTTCTAATGTTTTCAAACCTTTTCCATCTAGCGTAGCAATCGAATACACGTATATTGATTTCTATAACAGAGTAGATGAAAAGAAAATTCCTTATGTTTCATTAAGAGAGATCAAGATTCATAAACTAGATAATAGAAATTCACCAAATTATGATCTTATAACTGCTTAAATCTTGAAAGAACTGCCCTCCACTGCATTGTTGAAACTCAAGCTTGCCTTAAACAAAGGTATGTCCCACATCACTGGAAGATAACAGAAATTATTGTTATACTTAAACAAGGTAAGCCTCCATCAGAAGTTACCTCATATAGGCCCATCTCAGTTTTACCGGTTTCATCAAAACTTTTCGAGAAACTCATTCTTAAAAGACTAGACCAAATTATAGAGCAAAGAAAGCTTATCCCCACCCACCAATTCGGTTTTAGAAATAAACACTGTTAGACCAAGTGCATCGTATAACTAATGTTATGGACTGGAAGGAAAACAAATATGTTCTACAATATTCTTAGACGTGGCACAGGCTTTTGATAAAGTTTGGCATAAGGGTTTAGAGAATAAACTTCATAGGGATCTTCATAAACAGTACTATGAGACACTTAAATCTTATATAACAAATAGATTCTTTAGAGTTCGCTATGGTTCAGCGTATTCTAAACTTAAAGAAATACAAGCAGGCATTCCCCAGGGAAGCGTTCTAGGACCCGCCCTATATTTATTATATACAGTGCCGTTTGAAAAATGTTGGTCAGACATTTTATTACCGTTTTCGGGCGTTTTTTTGCACTAGGTAGCAAAATGTCGTTCAAATAGTGCATAAAAGTCGAAGTTGTTATGAATAAGAGGTACACTTAGCTCGTAATAGCAGTCCGAAAAGAACCGAAGTAATTTAGTGAAAAAAATCAGTTCGGAGTGCAAAGCTAATATTTTGTGTCTCTCACCTCTCAATTTGACAACACGTGAAATTTCTAGAAGATTAAATATTGCTGAACAAACAGTGGAATGGAATTTAAAAAAATATCGTGAGACCGGAACTACCAGCTGAAAGAAAGGTTCAGGGAGGCCAAAAAAGACGACCCGAGTGGAAGATCGTTTTTTGGTGCTGTACAGCCGTCGGCATCGGTTCAAGACTTCGGTGGATCTTATAAACGATCTGTGTCGAGCTACAGGAAAAATAATTTCGTCAAGCTCAGTGAGGAAAAGGCTCGTGAAAGCTGAACTTAGAGCACTCAAGCCAGTACTGAATCCAGATTTTCCAAAAAGAGTCAGAGAAAAACGATTGCTCTGGACTCAAGAGCATCTTAATTGGACTCAAAACATGTGGAACAATGTTATCTTTTCCGACGAATCAAAGTTTAAGCTGCATGTTGGAGATGCGAGGATTCGTACTCGAAGAGAACCAAAAGAAAGACTAAGCTCTGAATGCACCTTGCGAATGCCCCGCAAAACTGAAGGTGTAATGATCTGGGGATGCTTCTCTGGAGATGAAAAAGGTAGACTGGTCTTCCTAGAATCGAAAGTCACTGCAGAAGTTTACCTACGGGTTCTGGAAAATATATTAGAGCCTGGGGCATTTTGGTGACACTTGCAGATTCATTTTTAACAGGACAATGCTCCTTGCCATACAGCCAAAATCCACCCATATCAATTTTACAAAAAAAAAAAAATAACGAATGTTCCCGTGGTTATTAGTAAACAAGTAGTTCCTTACTCTAACACAGCTGAATGCTAAACTGAAATGGAATGGAATATGTGAAAAAGTAAGTAGAAGACCTAAATATTAGATATAGAAAGCTTTATTGGTTGTTAAGACATAACTCAGAACTGTCGATTGAGAACAAAATCCTATTATATAATCAGATATTAAAACCCGTTTGGGCATATGGTATCCAATTAAGGGGTTGTACGATACAAAGAAAACGAATGTACAAATAATACAAACATTTCAAAATAAGGTCCTTCGGGGAATAGTGAATGCCCCAGGGTATATTAGAAATAGTGACTTACAGATTGACCTCGTAAGAGATGTGATTAAAAAGTATGCAATGCGTCACAACGAGCGTCTACAGATAGACGACTCGACGTCTTAAATGTACGATATAATCACCCTTATTTCGAGTGGCGTTTTACTTGAACGACGTTTGTCGTCATTTGAAGCGTTTCGCCTTTCAAAACTTATTCCGTAACTTCGACGACAGGATGTGTATGTAGCCCACATTCTACATGCGATCCACACTTCGATCTTCGAGTTTAACAGATAAATCAGTTGTTTTTATTTATCTATCCAAGTCTATTGGATCTACCGGATATAAAGTGAGTAAAAGGACAAAAATACATGAAAAAAACTCAATGTAATGAATTATTTTTAGATTCAAAATGTTTTTTAGAATGCCTAAGGAAGCTTTCATATATTTACTGGACGGTATAAAAGATAAGCTTACGGAATCAACTCGGTCGTCGTCAGTGCCAGCGATATTAAAACTTGCTGCAACTGTGCGATTGTTGGCTACCAGAAGGGTGTAGGAAATGATTTTAATTTAGGACTAGCACAACCCACGTTCAGTAAAATCTTTAAAGAGATTCTGAACATAATTGAAACCCACATTTGCCCAGAATGGGTGAAATTACTAGGTGGGGTGAAAAGTGACCTCCTTGACCGCTAGAATGCGCTGCCTTGAAGTCCATTCATATTTAGGCAGACATGCCAAATTTCAGTGCGATACTGTCTTTAGTTTTGTTTTGACAGCTGATTGTTGTTGACGTGTTTGGCATCATGTTGAGTATGGACAAAAACGATTTTCGTTCTCTCATAAAACATTATTTTTTGAGAGGCAAAACGGCTAAGGAAACAAAAAAAAAGTTGGATAAATATTATGGGGCTAATGCTCCGTCAGATTACACCGTCAAATATTGGTTTCGAGAGTTTCGTGGTGGCCGCAACTCCACTACCGATCAAGTCCGCAGCGGCAGGCCCTCCGATGCGGTTACAGAGAACAATGTCAAAAAAAATACATGAAATGGTGTTGGCTGACCGGAAAGTGAAGGTGCGCGAGCTAACAGATACCACAAAGATTAGTACTGAGCACACACCCCATATTTTGGGCAATATTCTGCATATGAAAAAGTTATCCTGCCGCTGGGTGCCGCGCATGCTCACTCCTGACCAAAAACACGAACGCGGGAGCACTTCGAAAGAATGTTTGGACTTGCTGATGCGGAATCGGGCAGTCTATTGGCGTCGATTGGTAACTGTTGATGAAACCTGGATCCACTATAACACACCAGAGAACAGAATGAGTGCCCGGCAATGGACTGAAGCCGGCATGAGTGCTCCGAAGCGGCCGAGGGAGGCTCAATGGGTCGGAAAGGTTATGGCGTCAGTTTTCTGGGATTCTTCGTGGACTACCTCGAAAAATGAAAAACCATCAACAGCGAGTATTACTGTGCATTATTGCAGCGATTGAAGGCCGAAATCGCTGCAAAACGGCCTCACATGAAACGAAGAAAAAATTTGTTTTTGCAAGACAATGCGCCGGCGCACAAGAGCATCGCAACCACGGCTAAAATCAATGACTTACGGCTCCAATTGCTGTCGCATCCACCGTATTCGCCCGATTTGGCTCAACAAGAAGTTGATATTGAATAAAATAAAAAAACATTTAAAAAAAATTTTTTTTTTCATTCCCAAGGAGGTTACTTTTCACCCCACCGTAGAATATACTGAACAGGAAAAGGATGAAGCCAAACTGTATTTTTTCCAACGAGCAGAAATTCCAGGTGTTATAGGCTGTGTTGACGGGACCCACATAAAAATTGTGGCACCAAACCAGGAGGAACAACATATGTACTACAACAGGAAAGGTTATTATAGCATCAACGCTATGATAGTGAATATTAAATAATAAAATGTTTCATTACGTACAGCTGGCTATAAGAAGACAATTTTAGGTTTGTGATCATCGAATGCACTTAAGATATGCGGATGCCAGACACCCTGGGGCCAGCCATGACTCATTCATATGGAACTCAAGAGAGCTCCGAGGAATCTTTAAGAGAAATTATGATGAAGGGGAAAGAAATACCTTGTTGTTAGGTTCGTATTCAAGCAATTTTATTGATGAATTGTACTGATAAATATCTAAATTTACTAGGTGATGCTGGGTACCTTTTTGAGCCATTCCTCATCACACCATTCAGATCAGCAGCGGTAGAAAGCATATAAGCCATTTGCAGACCAGGAATATAATCGAAAGAACAATTGGGGTTCTTAAGAATCGATGTTTTTGAATGTTTTGAATTTCTTCAGTTGCAGATGGATCTTCAGTTGCAGGTGGATCTTCTGTGGATGAAGCCAATGTAGTAGAGGCTGGTGAAAAAATTCTCTGATTTGAAGTGGATGTACGATCAGGTGTGGACGGATGGATGGATGAAGTTGATGTTGAAGCAACTTGAATATCACCCAAGGCTTTTCCTTTTAGACTTATCAGTTTGTCGTAGAAAAGCAGAATAGAAATGATTTCTTCCAAGTCCGACAAATGCTTTTTTTGGAAAGTGCCTCCTCCAGTGGCTTCGCATTCCTTCTGTTTTTTTTTTTACTTTAAATTTTATGTCAGACTAAACCTTCGAAATATTTGCAAGTATCTAGTTAATTTTCCTTTGTATTAAGTTACGAACAAACCTTCTGCCACTCTCTTCTATCTCTTGACGGAAGCCCCAAACTATTGAGGGTTATGGCTATAGAGTCCCATTTGATTTTGCAGTCGTTATTTGAAACTCCCCTTTTAAAACCTCTTCCCAAAGATGTGCCTTTTCCACCAACTCTACCAAAGTCTTAAACTGCTTTTGATTCGTTATTTTCACCCTAAAAATCAATTAATTAAATTTAGTCATTGGAATTAATAAAGATTTTTAAAAAAAACTTTTTTCCCTACTGGGCGATCACGAATTTAATAACGACAGATATCGGCGTTTTTGTTGTCGTTTTGTGGCGTTCAACGCCTTAGAGAATGACAGTGACAAATAGCGTTCAACGACGAATAAACGTCACTCGTAATGGTGAATTGCAATTATTTCGTTTTAAATCGTTGTCAACGCCACTCGGAATAAGGGTAAATATTCGCAAACCCCATGATCTTTTTTGACAACTATGAGAGCCCGTATTTAAATTATAATACCTTCTCAAAACCGACTTAACATTGAAAATAAAATCTTTTGTCGCTCACCAGTTGATTGGTCATGATCAAGTATGTGTTTTTAGTGTGGTTGGAGTCCACACTACTTTGGGTTTCGAACCCCACTGATGACCTCCATTAACAAAAAAAAAAAGTAGCAACTACTCGTATGTACTTAGACTTAAGGAGGAACTTTTTCGATGACATCCTTATGTGGGAATGGAAAATATCCTTATTTATTGTATTTGCTTTTATACCAGAAAACAACAGCGAAGTACTCGTGTTTTGAATACTCGTACTTTGAAAGCAAAATTCCACAGACGAGAGTTCCATCATTGCGAGTCATGCCTACAAATTAAAATACGGAACATATTGAAGGTTATTCACTTCTCAAAATACTTCAATTTTCTGATGGAATGTCTTATAAAATATTCTCATGGGAAAATTGGTTTGAAAATTACAAATTTCATCCTAGAGATGAGTATGCATAAATCAAAAATAAGTGACAGCCACTCTATATCGATTTGATTAATTGCCTGACATAATGTAGTCATAGAAAATGTCAAAGGCACAATAGTTAATTACGAAATCTTGACAGAAGCAAATAAAAGTTACAAACTCAGCAGGATATTTCAGAATAGGCTCGTGCCTACCCTTGCGGGCAGTTAATTAATTAATTTATTCTGCAATTATTTCATAATTATGTACGTTTGTTGCCGACAATTAAATTGAATTTCATGATAACAGTATTTACGAGTTATATTAATGGATATGAAATTTATTTGGCTCCAGGTCGCCAGAAGCACTCTACTCATACGTATGCCTAGAGATCTACATACAGTGAAGTGCAATTAATTTTTGGTTAGAATACAAATTTCAATTCTATATCTGGATTTAAGCGCACAGATCACAGATAGGAAATTTGAGGCTAATATCCGCAGCCGATTTGGGCTGAGGACGAATGCCTCCATTTATTTGGCTTAAAACAAGCTAAAGACTAACTAGAAAATTAAGGCTTAAAAACTAAGATTAGAAACTAACATCAATAGAGGAGGGCACGGACGTCAGGGAAAAGGGGAAAGAGGGACAGAAGAGGAGCCTATGCACGTTGGCTTTGAATGTTTGAAGGTTGTAGGGATGGGGAAATACAGAGCCTGGTAGATCATTCCACATTCGTTCCAGGGCAGACTTCGAAGAGCAAATCGAAGAAAACGACGTTGAATATTCTCGATTCTGGATATATGAACTCGCTCAAAGGGGGACTGCTGAAGAGGAAGTGAACGAAGGTAATGTAAAAGATCTGGATACATAAGGATTGAAGAATTTTTTGGACCACCGTTTGACAAACCAAGTGATGACTAAGCTTTAAAGATTACCTCATCGATATGCGAACGGAATTTTAGCTCCCTGTTATATTTGTATGCTAAGATCGTGAAGAGATTGAACGAGGGCTATAGGCTGATTTTAGAGAGAGTGAATTCGGAGAGGGGTCTTGTTGCACTTACGAGACAAGGTAATAGATTAGCATTTGGTGATGTTGAGCTGTAAGCTTGAGTGCTTGAGGCACCAAATCGGAAGACTATCGATATTATGTTGAAGGAAGTCTTAGGATGAAGGAATGGCTTTGAAATTTAATATCTTCAGCGTAGAAGGAGAGTAAGAAGTGTTTAATGACCCTCCCAAGATCGTTTATAATTACGATGAAGAGATGGGGACCTAGATAGCTGCCTTGTGGAACACCAGAGGAGATCAAGAAAGGAGCTGAGGGGACGGATTTGAAGCGAATACTATAAAAACGGTTTTCCATTTGTAAGAAAATATGCATTTTACCAATATAGGTTCAAAGCCGAGGGGAGACAGTTTGAAAATGGTTAGTTGATCATACTCGTATGTTATGAAAAGAGGTATTGAAATCGGTTGTATTAACATCTACTTCTTTACAAATCTCTAAGGCAGAGCTGGCAAAGGAGACGAATTCGAAATTTGTAGTAGTTGATCTACCTTCCAAGATGCCAAGTTTACAAGGAAAGTTAATTGACTTGCACTAAAAGCTTAAGGCTTCATATAAAATGCTTTCTAAGATTTTAGGTATGTGAGAAAGTTTAGCAAAAGGACGATAATTAATTACTTCGTTCTTTGATCTTTTTTTTATGTATGAGGAAATTCCCCTTATGAAAGGAATAAAAAAGGTAAAAAAGGGGGAGGGAAAAGTTGGAAGAGCACTTTTTAATGATTATGGCGGGAAGACCATTTTGGCCGAATACGATTTCATCATTAAGTTTTTGTAACAAAGCAGCACTAGTTTTTGAGCGAAGACCTCTTACGTTCTGGTAGTAAAAGGTGAAAGGAACGTTGTTACTAGGAGGTGTATGGACGGGTGGTCTATGTACCCGCAAAGACAAAAAGTTAAAGACGAACAAATTGGTCATGGTCGACTCGGCTCTATTGCATTTGTAAGACTCCTTTAGAGTGTTCATAATTATCACAGGCAGTATTGTCGTCCGGCACTTTTTAGGGAGACATATTGAAAATCTCATGTTACCTGCTATAAAGGTTCCCAAAACTGATAGGGTCGGTGGGGAGGCCTTCCTGCTCGATGGAAACCATGACGCTTTTTTGGTTTTACCCGCATATCAAACAGAGACGGATTTATAAATAATCTATTTTTTTATTTTTTTTTTTGTGCATAACGACATTCAGTGGAGCCAATGGTTTGATGCGTTAATTTCACTGTACGAGTAAAAAGCAAAATGGTATCAAGAATAGGGATAGAGGAGGAAGAGATTGTGTGTGTCTTAGAAATGGGATTAGATGAAGGATTGCACAAAACATAAGATGTGGGGCTTAGGATGTGGATGCTAATGAAATTAGGGTACTTAGCGCCTGTTTTGAGGTCCAAATTAGGGAAATAATTACTAATAGTTAAGCGTACATCCCACGGACGACCTAGCATAGAATTTTAAGAAACTTCCATCATTTTCCATACAATATTCAATTCAAGCAGCAACTGCTTGCCAGAGACCACACTGGTCGGTGAAAAACAAAATCAAGTTCAAGATTTTTTGGAGAAATTGATTATGTCAAACGATTTACAATGGCTTCGTCAGTAAATAAAATTTACATTTCCAGGGTATGGAAAACCATCAAATAATTCAGGAGCGGCAGATGCGTCTACTTTGAGTCACGGATTAGTATGGTATCTTGGCTGAAAATGTCATAGGGTCCTATTTTTCATTGGTTAGCCTGCTCTTTTTCCGGACTTAATAGCTCCAGGCTTCTTCCTATGGGGTTAGGAAGAAAGGAAAGGTTTACAAGAATAATCCTCAGTCTCTTGCAGATCTTTAAATATACATTAAGTCCCATATATTGGCCTTGACACCATAAACTTCGGAGATATCCATGTGGCCCGGTACCCAGCGCAGGGTCACCGTGTTGGCCGCGCAAGGGGCTAAATCTGGAGAATATGGTGGATGGAGAATCAATTCCTTTTCGCAATTCGTTCAATTTCACTGTTGCGAAGGCGGAGGAGTGAGCCGGGGCTTTGTCGTGGTTTTTGTTCCAGAATGAGCAATCGCAGCACCCATCGATATCCTTTCTGGTATCCAAATAATTCTTTAAAATGTTAGGCTGCCGATCATTTGAGATGCCTACAGTCTCAGCTATCTCACGCACTTTAATTCTCCGATCGTCCATCACCATAATATGAATTTCATCGAACATTTCTGGTGTGGTGACCCAGGATGCTCGGCGTCCTTTGTGCTCACATCGCCGAATCTGAATTTTCGGAACTATTTGTAAATCATTTCAAGTGACTGTTCTGAGTCTCCGTAATATTTATACAACTTTGTTTTAGTTTCCGCAGCTGTTTTTTCTTAAAATAATAATGTTTATCATTTCACAAAAAATACGAGAAGATGTAAAATACTGATGTGTGCTTCCAATGGCTGTCAAAGACTAACTAAATGACATACTTGTATCTGTCTAATATTCTGTATGTCATAGTTTGAAGAATGTTAACACATGAAACAAACGCCAATTTGCAGCTGGCACCGTCGCCTGTCAAGATTGTCCGAAATTATCTAATGCCCTTCGTATGTACACTGCTTAATCTCTAAAAAATACAAATAAATTTCATAAACTTTCCTCAGTAATAACATAGGTGAAAACCGCTTCAAAATTCGTTTAGTGGTTCCCTTTATCACAAATAAAATGTTGGAAAATTATCCCAATTTGCCGAATTTGAATCTTTAAGTGGATAGGTGGGGTACCAAGTACTATTTTTTCGAATTTCATATTTTGCGGCTGGCAATATCCGTTGTCGCTTCAGAACCTTCCTATGATGATGGCGAGTCTGACATCTGCCAGGAAAGCGAATACCAGACAGATATCGTCAACAAGGATGGTAAGACAAAGTGATGTAAAGAAGCAGCTTCAACTGCAGTTAGAACTAGAAAACGTAACATAGTCATCCAGTTGCCAGGAAGCAAGTTAGCTGCAAAGTTAGCCGAAACTCAATAAGAATGTTTCGATATTCTTATTGATGATATAGTCGTAAATTTAATAACTGAATGAACAAACACATTCATAAGTTTATAAATAAAAGCAAATGTCGACCAGCCAAAGCTATTGAAATGATCTTGGAATTGGCATATTTCCCTCAACGATGCCTCTCGACAGATATTTATTTTTATTTGATAATAATCCGATTTGATTATATATTGGACAGAGAAGAAAGAAAAGAACTAGATAGACTTGCGCCCATCAGAGATGTTTTAACCATATTTGTAGAGAACTGCCAAAATGCATACACCCTATCAGAATATTCAACCATCGACGAACAACTTGTTGCATTTAAAGGACGATATGCTTTCAGGCAGTATCTCCCTTATAAGCCTGCAAAATACTGTGCGAAATACACGAATAGCATGGAAATTTATGCTAGATCTCAACCGGAGGGACCTTTTAAAACATCAAACTCTTCAAAAAGATGTAGTGCTTCGATTTGTAGTGCCCATTTTAGGAATGGGCCGGAATATTACTACCGATAATTAGTATACGAGTTTCCCTCTAACTGATGAGTTACTAAAAATAAAGCCAGAGATTATTACGTTCTACAATTCAACAAAGGGAGAGGTACATATACTGCTCTACGTACATATACTGTTTCCAGAAGATGCAGACGTTGGCCACTGGCAGTATTTTATAGGATTCCAGATATTGCTGAGATAAATTCTCAAGCAATTCTACTCTCCAATACAGCACAAATGAATTTACCAAGGTCACATTTTTTAAGAGAGATGGCATACGATCTTGTTCGACCTCACACATTAAAAGACCGAGTGAGACAATATTGAAATAAAACATCTTCAGAGTCTGGATAGAAAAATGGCATTTAATTGATACGAATATTACTCACTTTTGTTTTAGTTACTAGGTTTGGAAACTTTTACGTTAACTTTTGCCTACTAAAAAACATAGCAGAGGAAAGCTTTGCGTAATAAAGCAAAATCATTATAGAGTGTTGTCAGCGACCCACTTACCACCCCACTTAGGTTAATCGAAAAGTTAGTATAGACTAAGGATTGTTATTTTATTCATATTAAATGTCAACTTACTCATAACCCATTAGAATGGGAAACTTCCGTCTATGTTATTTAAAATGCTTGCAAGAAAGGTATCGGAAAATTATTCTCAACACAAATTCAATCATCCCAATCTATTCAATCAATTCTCTTTAACACCATATCAATCTATCTACACATCCGCCCACATTGTATTTCAGCACAATGGCACTCTATACACCCGAGGTTGACATTCAAATAAAACACACGTCAGAAACATTGATTTTATCGACGAATATTATGTCATCACATCAGGAATCATCTGTCGATAGCATTTACGTTGGCGGCATGGCGCTTCAATACCAAAATGTAATTTACATATTTCGATGTAAATTTTTACTTTACCGAGGGGGGGCGACTAACATGTTGTCTGCCTGTTTGTCTGCTCACTCCGCGAACATATTCAATTTTAATATGCAAATGCAATGATCATCATGCTTTTGTGTATGCGTGTGTTGCAATTGAAACTGAAAAAAATATACAATTTTCAGTTCAAAGCATATTTCCTTTACATTAGTCAAATATCGATTTACAAATGTACGAGTATACCACACATATCTGTATCTATTCTTTAGGAAGTATTGCAATTACGATACACTCCATTTCTTGTTCGATAATTTTTGAAAAATTCATGAAATTGAAAGTAGAAATCATATTTCCATGAATGTGCAGGCATCCTGCTGTAGTCTGCCCCCACATTCAATTGTTTGTTTGTCCTTTCGTTTGTTCATCAAAATATCAACTTGTATTCATTAAGTGTCCATGAGCATGCGAAATTTAATCGCATTCGGCACGAAAACCATTTGTATCTCATTTGTTATTTAACCAAAGATAACAGAAAATGAATTTGAACAATGAATAAGCAAGTAAAATGGAGCTATGTTATCGTTATTAGCTATCATTATGAAGAGTGCATAATTCATGGAGCGTAACAGCATTAGAACAAAAAAAGTGGGTATTACGAGTATGATGAGATTTAAACGACATGGGAAAAAAATTAAGCTTGTGGAAGGTATAATGTATAACCTGTTATAACCTTGACAATATCTAGTAAAGTTTTATCACTTTGTACATGCTCAGTTCATGTCAAAGCCAGTTTGCCATTCGGTTTTAAGAAAGATACTTACTTACTTACTTACTTACTTAGGTGGCGCTACAGTCCGTGGTGGACCTGAGCCTCAACCAACAAACCCCTCCGGTCAACCCGGTTATGAGCCCGCTGCCTCCAGTTGCGCATGCCAAGTTGGTTGAAGTCCCCCTCCACTTGTTTGCCCCACCAACCACGAGGTCGTCCTCTACTGTGCCGTCCGTCCGGGGTGGATTCGAAGACTTTCTTGGCTGGAACATTGGACTCCATCCGCTCTACATGACCCAGCCATCTTAGTCGTTGTATGTGAACTCTGTCGATGTCATTCTAAAGGCCGTATAATTCGGCATTGTACCTTCTACTCCACTCGCCGTCTATGCAGACGGGACCAAAGATCACTCGAAGAACTTTTCTCTCGAAGTAACCAAGGGCATCTTCATCCAATTTTGATAAAGCCCATGCCTCTGCGCCATACAGCAGGACTGGGATGATTAGTGTCTTATAAAGAGTTACCTTGGTAGTTCGGGATAGGGCTTTGCTACTCAATTGCCTTCTTAGCCTGTAGAAACACCATAGAGCCTAGGTAGACAAAGTCTTTTACTATCTCTAAACTTCTATCTGTCTATCGTAGCGTTCTGTCCAAGACGCCGATGTTGGGTGTCCTTTTTTGTATACAGCATATATTTTGTTTTCCTTTCATTGACCGCTAAACCCATCTTTGCCGCTTCAATCTCAATACTCGAAAACGCCCCGCTGACTGCCCGCTGAGATCTTTCAACTATGTCAATGTCATCGACGTAGGCGAGTAGTTGTACAGACTTGTAAAAGATTGTACTTTCGGTGTTGATTTGTGAATTTCGTGCAATTCTTTCAAGTACTATATTAAAGAGATCGCATGATAGCGCGTCACCTTGTCAAAGACCTTTCCTGACATTGAACGGTTCGGTGGTGTTCTTTACGACTTTGATGGAGCAGCGAGAGTTCTCCATCGTCATCCTGCATAAACGGACAAGTTTGCCAGGGATGCCTAAACTCGACATGGCTCTATATAACTGGTCTCTATACACGCTATCATAGGCAACTTTGAAATCAGAACCGCGTACTAGCTACGACAACGTTTCGTTCCGCCGCAAAGTCGACTAACCTGAATCCGTTGACGGATGTGGTGTCATGCAGGCTGTGCTTTCCGACCACGCTACTAAAGACGTCCTCTCTTCCTAGTTTTGCGTTAAAATCACCCATACGTGTTGTCCAAGAGCTGGTAGAAGTCATCCTTCGTCGCGTCGTCCATCTTCTTGTGAGGGGCGTGAGCGCATATTAGGCTAATGTTGGCGAATTTAGCCTTGATGCGGATAGTCATGAGGTGCTCGTTCACATGCCGAAAACCCAAGACTTCTTGCCTAAGTCTGCCTCTAATAACAAATCCGCATCCAAATAGACGCTGTCCTTGTTGTCTGTAGCAATCGCCGTAGTAGATATCACAGTTTTTCATCCTTCTTTTGCCCGGCCCATCCCATCACACTTCTTGGATGGCGGTAATGTCTGCTTTACAGCAGCCTAGGGCCTCCGCAAGTTGTTCGGCTGCACGTAGTTTGTAGAGGGTCCGAACATTCCACGTGCAGACACGAAGATCGTTGTCCTTTTTACGTTTGCAAGGGTCGTCAACAGTAAAATCATTCGTATCAGAGGCTGTTGGTTGCTTCGTAACCATGTTTTTTTTACGTGGTAGGGGAGTTAACCCGACAGCACAATCCCCAACCTGGAGGACCAGGTCCCTTTTTTTTGTAACCCCTAGGGCCGGTTACACCGGTGTCAGTAACCCACTTCGGGGATATGAGCGCTGTCGTTGACCCATTAAGGGCTCCTCCGCCACCATCTCTTTTCCAATTCCCTGACCCAGTATTGAAAATCCTTACAGACCTCGGCTTCAAAAATGTCGAAGTAGCTCAAGTAAGGTGTTCGCTGGCCTGTAGACGTCACCTTTGATTTCATCGAGAGAATTCATCCGCCACACGTCCTCCTTCTAAGGACCTCTTGCTGACTGCTGAGACGCATATTTCAGCCGATCAGGTCAACAAGAGATTCCTCGTCCGGTTGAATATATGTGCGCTGAAGTTCACCCATATGTGCTTGCGCAGGTCCGAGTGATTAGCTGCACACAATTCGCCCGACTCAGCCTACGCTCATCGTTAGTTCACTATCAAAAGGTAGCTATCCAGCGGGCACCACGGAGAGGTGATGATGCGATTTTGCCCGCTAGATTGTTGTTATATACTCGTATCAAATAATCGGTAGATAAGAAAACAATGCCAGAAAAGGATGGAAAGTTTTAAAGTGGGATATAGACCATTGGAACCCATCTCTTTGTATGCCTGCGCTTTGACGTTGACATTGTACTTTTTGGAAACTCTGAAGCTAAAGAAAAACTTATAAGTATTGACGTCCTGGGGTCTCAATGTGCTCAAAAAACTAACGTGACGGTAGCATAAAATAGAACAAGACTGGTAAGAATGAGTGAGGATGGAGTGACTTTTGAGCAAGTCTAGACTAGATAGTCAGTCTATCTTCAAGTCTATGTATCTACTAGTACTACTGCGTGAAAGAGAAAACTGGATCCTTACTGAAAGACAAAAAATGCAAATATAAAGGAGCAAGGAGAATCGACATGTAAAGAAACGAAGACATCCGAAAGGAGTGGAATCGGTGAAAAAAGTTATGGAAGTTAAAAAACTTGGATGGTTTGGACACCTAGTGAGGATAGAAGATGGATAAGTTAAGAAATCTGGGAAGCAAGAACTGAAATGAAAAACAGAAAAAGAAAGACCAGAACGACGTAGAACAGCGCAGTGGAGAGAATTCTAAAGAATGCGAGAGAAAGCTGAAACTCGGCTAAGGAAACTGCTAAAGACAGGAAGAAGAAGACGGCAGGAAACCAGAGACAGAACTTCGACAACATAGGTGATAGCTTTGTAAGCAAATCAGTGTTTGTTGTGTTCTGGGGATTTCTTTGAATTTGTTGCAGAAACAGCATCGCATTGATGTCGCTAAAGAAATGCTTTCTTTGGACCAAAATGTTATCGATGGCATCATTACCGGTGACGAAACATGGGTCTATGAATATGACATCGAAACTAACCAACAATAATCGGAATTTCTTCGAATTTCTTCCGCGAGGCCACACGGTAAATAAGGAGTATGTGAGCGTATTAAAGCGTTTGAGGGAAATTGTTCGTCGCAAGAGACCAAAATTGTGAAGAGAAACAACTCGTGGTTTCTTCACCACGACAACGCAATGGCTCGACTATTTGATCAAAAACAACGTTCATACCGTTCCGCAAGCTCTGTATTCACCTGACATGGCTCCTTGTGACTTTTTCCTATTCCCACGACTCAAGTTACCACTTCGTGGAAAGCGCTTTGAGATGATTGAGGCGATAAAGGAGAATTCACAGAAGGAGATGAAGGCGATTCCAAAATCTGCCTATGAAAAGATTTTGAAGATTGGAGGAAGCCTCGGAATATGTGTATTGCTTGCAATGGAGATTACGAGTACTTTGAAGGGAATAAAATGAATGTCGATAAATAATTGAACCGTTTTCATTTTATTGAAGAATTCCGGGTACTTTTTGATCAGAAGGTACACCTACTGCTTCACATAAAGTCAATGAAAAATAAATTAGCTTGGTGATATCGCACGATCTTGGTGGTCAATTTTGGTCTCCGAAACGAGAGATGACGCGGTTTGGAAAATTTGTGTGCAATAACTTAATTGTTTCTCGCGCTGCATGGCACCATTCTGTTGATACCACATGTCGTTCACATCAAATATAATTTGTTACAGCAGCACCTCTAGAATTTTCGAAGAAATAAGGCCCAATCACACCGCTTGCCCAAAATCCGCACCAAACAATGACTTTTTGTGGATGTATTGACTATTCGTGAATGGCCCGTGGATTTTCATGACTCCAAATGTGACAATTTTGTGTGTTCACGTAGACATTCAGTTGAAAGTGAGCCTCATTGCTGAAGATAAATTGGTTCGAAAAATCGCTTTCAGCGACACTCAATCAACGAAGTCACGACACTGTTTACGGTCAATTTCTGAGTCAATTGAATCTTTTAAGCACGCAGATGCGAATTTTTTGTTAAAATGCACTACGGTGAGCTGTACGAAAGCTCAATTTGTGGGAACGATGGCGAATGTCTTTTGGCGGATTGTCACGGATGCTATCACTCACTGCATGACGAAAACTGACCAAGTTCGATCGAATTTTTCTACTAATTTCTTAACCGCGGCACAAGATGGACGATTATGTATACTGACATCATTTTAGAGATAGATTTTGACAATTAAAATGCGGTGTTCTCTGTCGTATACAAATGTCAATGCTTACTATTCAGAGATGTCATACTATAGGGTAACCAGATAAGAACGATAGGAAAAGAAATTTAAATAAAAGAACAAAAGTATCTGATATCAAATCGACTCTGACTATATTTTGAAGCTACGTTCATGCTATTATGTTTGGAATAGCACATCATTTAAATGGCCGCCTCAACTTCGCTGGAAGTGCTTCAAGCTGACAGTTCAATTTTTGATGACTCGGCCCAATATGTGCGACGTTATTCCGGCAATAGCATCTCAAATATTGACCTCGAGCTCATCTAAAGTGGTTGGATTGTTAGCGTGGACTAAGGACTTGACGTAGCTCCAGAGAAAATAATCGAGGAGTGTCAAGACGCATGATCGCGGCGGCAAATTTGTGAATGCGCGCCGTGAGATAATCCAGTCGCCAAACTTCTCCCTCAGCACTTCAAGCGTTGCGTCGTCTTGTTGGAACCACAGCTTGGATATATCCATTTTGTCGAGCTCTGGCCACAGAAAGTCGGTTAACATCGCTCTATACCGAGGACCGTTGACAGTAACGGTCCGATGATGCCGCCGTGCCATAAACCGCATCAAACAGCCAATCCTTGTGGCTGCATTGATGCTTGGTCGAACACTTGTGGATTGTGGTTGGCAATTTTGCTTGTTGACATAGCCGCTGAGCCAAAAGTGGGCCTCGTACGAGAAGATGATTTGTTGGTCAAAATTCGGATCTCCGGTCAACATTTCCAGCGCCTAATTAGCGAACTCACGGCTCTGTCTATTGTCGTTCGGCTTCAATTCTTGGGTCAGCATAATCTTTTATGGATGTAGGCCTAAATCCAACGGCAAAATAAGCCTGGTTGACTCTCTGGCAATGCTCAGTTCAGATGATCGGCGCCGAATCGCCATTTCTGGGTCTTCTTCGATACTGGCCACTACAGCGGCTATGTTTTCTTCACTTCGCACCAATCCCTATCTTGTTGGTGGCTTAAGATCCAAAAGAGTGTACTCACGCTCAAACTTTTCCACGGTGCGACGAAAGCCATGATGACGACCGACCTCACGACGAATATCACGTTGCTTATTTACAACTGAGCCGAAATTTCGATAACATTTTTTAATAATTTCCACAAGTTCAAGAAGCATCAAATAGTGCACGATGAAATGACAGAACTCACTGTATATTTTGACAGCTGGCTGTCATTGGTAACTTTGACAGCTGCTGAAACATAACAATTGGAACAAGTATCATTACTATCTGGTCACTCTTTATATTTTATCTAGGTACTTGCTCAGATATTGTATCGCAATCATGAAATGTTCCAATTAACGTTTTGTCTATTTTTGAATTCTACTAGAAATGTTCCATTGATAGATATCTTCCTCAACAAAAAAAAGATACAAAGTGGAAAAATTGCTATGCAAATCCAATTAGGATTTCATTACTGTTTACAATAAACATCAACAAATCTTTGACAAATGCTTAATTTGTCGATCGAGAGGATACATTTTGGTAATAAATACTTGCACCTTTTACTTTGCTTACAATAATTGATGCGGAGCGTTTCTAGACTTGGGAGGGGATACAATGTCAATGTTAAAAATCAAAGTAAAATATATCAATTCATGTCCCTATCCTATCTTAAACTTCTCTTTCTCCTCGTGCATCCGCTACCTTTTATTTAGAAATATTCCTCGAAACAGGACTCCATCGGATCTCATGGCAATATTCGGTAGACTGTAAAATGGAAACTCGAATTAAATATGATTATGGAACTTTTACTGCACCCTAAAAGAGCTCTAATGGTAATTTGAACCTGTGGAAGAAAAAAACCCACCCATTGTCCTGAAAATATCTTTCGCCGATTAAATTCTGCAAATTTCTTCCCAAATACATTGTACCTCTGATAATAATTGACCATAAAAGAAAACTTAGCGCAAGAACACAGCACACAACTTCAAACAAGCATAAAAGGATGCAAGGGACGTGCTACCACAGAAGTAAGATGTGCAAAGGACTTTTGAGAATAAACATCCCAAAGTAATTCTCATCTTTGTCTGAGGATAAACAAGCACGTATCCATTGGCCAAAAAAGGTCGATTATCGTCCGAAGAAAACTACGACTAAAAGGAACAACATCATCCACCTAATGCTCTTCGTACATGTGTTGCACAATTGTTTTTGTGTTCATGTTCTTGAAGGGAGACATATCTTTTTATCTTGACTTAAATCACAGGAAAGTACGACCAAAATATATAGCGGGACAAACGAACATCATCGTTATCAGCTGGAGGATTTTTACTTTGTCGTTGTTTCGCATCTGTCCGTCTGTCCGTTGTGCCAAAGAATAATCGCAATTAGTGAGACCTTATTTGTGTCATGGGAGTTTAATGAAGCTGCTTTTCCTTTTGTTACCTTCCTAATTGCTTCCTTGTTGCTTGGGTTTTCGATGGCTCTCAGTAGAAAGAATAAAAAAAAAAAAAGGACGAAAGGGAAGAAGTATCGGATAGCCGACAAGGGTTGCTTTCGTGCCTTTTATAATCTTTGTTTTTCTTAATTTTTCTGTTTACTTGAAGGTTTTTTTTTTTTTTTATTTGTGATTTGCGATTCCAGGAAGATAAAGGGCTGTAAATTAAAGGACCAAGTGTAAATTACGTTAGATTGAACATTACACGATTGCTTACAGATATAATAGCTGGTTGGATGGGAAGGGAAAGGATCACTTAATTTATTTATTTCTTGTATTTTTGCTTTGTTGTTTTGTATATCCTTTGACAGAGTGAAGGATTAATTTGACACATCAAGGAGTTCAAGCAAAGTTGAAACGGTCTTTTATACCTGATTCGGGTTAAGGAACCTTTGAGGGTCTTTTCGAATGGATAAATTCTTTATTAAAGTCAATGTTAACTTGTAAATTAAATAAAGGATTAAACTGTTATTGGTTTCGAAGTTTGTGAGGCAACATTTAGGAGTGAATATACTTAGAATAAGATCGTACTAACAAGGTATGTATCGAAGGTTTGCCTATCGAACTGAAAGCCTTTAGATATAAATGTTACAAGTAAATAGTCCCGAACAAGCAGTGATTATTAGTTAGATGTAGAAAATGTCCTGTTTACATACTCGTATACCTGGGTCCAATGTTGAAAATGTCAAATACATAAATATTGCCTTAAAGTAAGCATTAATGGTCTCTGCGAACAACGTTTGTATCCCCAGATTAGGAGCGGCAGACTAGCACCGCGATTTTAGTCTTTCAAAATCTATCCTTTCCTCCTGTCGCATCCCGAACTATGTAAGATATTTGCATTCACGGGCATGTTGTTGTCATTAAATAAAAACTAAAAATCTTGCTTTTTGTTGGCTCTGGCAAATTACTGGTGTACGAGTTTTGTAGGAATAGAAGTGGTGAAAGTATAGATCCCTGTGGCACTCCAGCGTTTAGAGCAAATATAAGTGAAGGTACATCATAGAAGGCTAGCTTGTTTAATACGGTTCTATATGAGGCTCTATCGAAAGCTTTTGAGATACTCAGGTCAGTATCTATGAGATGTAAACCATCTTACCTGTCATTGACCAGGAAGGACGCAAGTTACTGGGGTATTCTAGAATCTTTTTTTGACTTTCTTGTTGTATTCCCTCTTCGCGGACTCGAATGTTACACTATATGTGTTTTGTAGATTCACGGAGCTAGATTCTGTTTGCGCTATTGGACTGAAGCTATGTTCTTGGCAATACTGGCTGACTTACAATCTTTGCTGAAAAAACTTTAGTGACAACTTCTGCTCATACTTTGATATACAAACAAAAATCATCCAGCTTCCCCAAGTTAGACATCTATTAATTCAAAATCACATAATGGTGATCAAGTTGTTCTGTCTTTGGTGTCAATAGTTGGTAAAGTGATACGAATTAAGGTGCAGATATTTTGTAACTGTCTGGCTTTGATTAGAGGAAGAAGTGTTGTGAGCAGGAATTATCAACCTCATTGCTTACCATAGATAGAGATCGATTCAATGTGATATGTCTTTATCACGAATTTCCTAATAGTGGCCTCGGTTTTTTCAAAATCTTTATAAACATAGTGGGGCCCTGCATCTGAAATGTCATGAATGCTAATATGTACTACATATATGAGTGGAGGCTGATGAGTTCGCGGATATACCCAACAACGAGTCATCTTCTCATTAGTTATAGCACAAACTGTGGTACTCTTTAGTAGAATAAATATCACCTCGTTTCAGTAATAATCTCATTTTGTTATTATCTGCGGTAAGATAGACATCATGTGAAACGAAATCGGAAATTCTCATATTTTTGAGCACTGCTCCATGATAAAGTACTTCGCCTAAAGAAATTTTCGAAGACATGTCATCGACTCTTCAGTATTCTGGGCCTTCGTATACCATGGTCAAAAAGTGGGCTCGTTTATTTCAACAAGGGCGAGAAACCTTTGACTTGCTGTCGGTTCTGATGCAAACCAGCCTGCGCTCTTTATGAAGCCTTTCATATTCCTAAGTGAAACTTCCACGAGATCCCCCAGTTCGTCAATAAGCCTGTTTTTCATATGAAGGAGGCGGCGGTTTTGAAGATTTGGGCAATCACATAATAAGTGTTTGATGGTATCTGTCTTCTCTATATTTTGACAGCTCCTGCAGTGGTCGGGTGTGTTGGTGCCTAGTCTAGCAGCCATTTTCCCTATCGCGCAGTGTCCTGTTAGCGCGCCTATCAAGATTCAAATTTCTATTTTATTCATAGCCAATAGGCTTTTTGTTCTATTTTCATCCACTGTCGGCCATGAGCTGTGAGATATAACATAATCGCTTCTGGTGGACCATGCGGAGTTAATCAGTTCTCTTGCTTTAAGGTCTATTTTCATTTTTAGTTCACCTATTGGAGTTTCTACTGATATCCGTGTATGTTGAAGATTCAATGCTGATCACTTTTTAGCTAGTTCATCTGCTGCTCGTTTCCTTCTATATTACTATGCCCAGGAACCCAGGAGAGAGTTACGGCATTACTGCATCGGGAAACTGTTTTCGATCTGACTTCCTCGCTATCTAGTAATCTTTGAAGGATTTAGTTTTTTGCTATGTATAGTCTGTGTAGCCTTACCAATGGTGAAGACCTCAGCTTGGAAGTTGCTACAATCATCCGGGAGTTTGTACGAGCGGTTTATTTTAAATGACTCGCAAAAAACTCCAGGGCCAGTTCTGATATCCATTTTAGACCCGTCAGTGTAGATCTGAATGTCATGTACATTAGTTAATGTGTTGGAGTCCACTCTTGTCTTTCGGGAATAAAAGTGGAGTAGTTCTTGTCGGAATCTATGTACAGTATGATATAATCTGTTGTTCTGTCGAGATCGGTTATAGTATACCTGTTGAGTATAGATCCGTGTCCATAGGAACTTTGCTTCCATGCGCCTGATTATTTGAGACGAATCGGACTTTGCATCGTATGTACTCATCTAGGCGAGGGATATTTAGCATCATCTCTAAACGCGCTTGTGGTGTTGATCTCTGTGCTCCTGTTATGTATGCATGCTTATCTGTGTACCTTTGTGAGTAATTTAAGGTAGCTGGTTTTGTCTGTTGCATACCACCATACAATAATTCCATATTTAAGTATGGGCCTGAAAATAGCCGTGTACATCCAGTTAATCATGGACGGACGCAAACCCCATTGTTTACCAAAGGTTTTCTTGTACGCATAGAAATGCTTTCTTCGTTCTTTCTTCCGTATTCTTTTTCCAGGTGAGCTTCGAATCAAGGATGTTGTGGAGTTTAGGGGGATCAAATTCATCTACTTTCCTTCGATTGGAAAACAGAACCAGTTCAGTTTTAGTAGGATTTATACTTAGACCGCTTTGTTCTGTCCAGGAGGATAATTCTTTTTGTGTAGATTCCATGAGGTTACTGATTGTTTGTAAGTATTTCACACTGATCATGATTACTATGTCGTCTGCGTATGCAACTGTTTTTACTCCTTTGGTATTGAGGATCTTCAGAATTTTGTTAACGGCAAGGAGCCAGAGCAAAGGAGAAACTACTTCTCTTCCGATGCTCTTAAGCATTTCATCAATCCAGTTGATTATCTCTATTTTTACTCCTAGTTCAACTAGTGCTGCATTTATCGATGTCCTATTTAGGTTGTTAAAAGCCCCTTCGATTCTTTAAAGTGAAGGTTTTTCTCAAGGAATGAGACAATATCATGTAGTGCAGTTTATACCGACTTGCCTTTTATGTAGGCGTGTTGAGTGCTACATAAATTGTGCTCATTGAATAGGCTTCTCAGCTGTAGATCAATTACGAGTAATCTCTCCAGTGTTTTCATGAGAAACGATGTGAGGCTAATTGGCTTTAGGGATGAAGACCACTTTTACCTCTCTCAAATAGTTCGGTACGTAACCTAGATTTATTCAGCTGCTGTAAATTACTTTAAGGCAGGGTGCGATTCATGCTAGAGCATGCTGATGTTGTCCAGTCCTGCAGATCGTCTCTAAAATGATTTAACGGACCATGCTATCTTAATCAAAAATACTTACAGGTCCTCTTGAAACTTGAAGGGTCACACCTTCCATTACTGTCTATCTCGTGCACATGCACTTCTTTGCAATCTATTGGTCGTTGAAACAGATGCTCCGGCTTTTGGTAGTCTTGAAACTTAGGGCTGAGATTTGAAGAAGTATTTTGCTACAACTAATACAGTTCGCTATTGTACAGGGTCTTCCAATAGATACTTCCGAACTTTGATAATTGGTAGCGGCCACATCTGTCAAATTGGCTGTCATTTATTCAGCCTGTTTTGCCAAATCAGCATGGGTGGATATAGCGTTCAACAACACGCGCAAATAATAAAATTGTTTTATCAAAATGGGTATTCTGTTCGGCAACGTTCCGCGCGCATCGCCCATTTTACGGTCGCCATAATCGTCCTTCCGAGAGGACTGTTCATAGTGTGGTGGATAAATTTGAGTCCAATGGTTCAGTAAACGATCAACCAACACCCGTACATCGACGAAACACAAGATCTGCCGAAAACATCACCGCTGTCCGTGAGATTTTGCGAGAATCCGAGGCAGTCGATTTCGTGTTGCTCACAAGAACTCGGCCTTTCGCAGACTACAACTTGGCGAATTTTGTGTCGTGACTTGGGCCTGTACCCATACAAAATTCAGCTGACCCAGGAGCTGAAGGTAAACGACCATAGACAACGACGTGTGTTCGCTTAATGGGCTCTGGAGCAGTTGGAAACTGACCCAAATTTTCATCGAAAAATCATCTTTAGCGATGAGGCCCATTTCTGGATGACTGGGACGATACCAATCCACATCAGATCCAAGAGCGTCGAATGCATCACGAAAAAGTCACTGTTTGGTGTGGATTTTGGGCTGGCGGCGTCATCGGTCCATATTTCTTTAAGAACGACATTGGCCAGGCGATCACCGTCAACGGCGAGCGCTATAGGTCGATGATTACCAACTTTTTTTTTGGCCTGAATTGGATCATATGGACACCAACGACATGTGGTTTCAACAGAACGGCGCTACGTGCCACACAGCTCACGCCACATTGGAAATTCTGCACGAGCGATTCAAGGGTATTGTCATCTCACGTGGAGGTGATATGAACGAGATCGTGCGATTTGACCCCGTTAGAGTTTTTCTTGTGGGGTTTTCTGAAGTCGCAGGTGTATGTGAATAAGCGACAAACAACAGCGGCCCTCAAAACCAACATAACCCATGCCATCGGTCAAATTCAGCCTGATTTATGCGCCAGAGTGGGGGACATTTGAACGATGTTATGTTCCATACATAATGGCATCGATAGGCCTTTCAAACGAATAAAAAATTTCGATGATATCTTTGTTTTATTTAAATTTAAAGATAGGAAGCGCTTAATGAAAGACTCTTTACATATCTTCTTCATTCGAACTCCTCGCATAATTTGTATCTCCAATTGCATGCAGATACACTAAAGTTGTATGGAAATCGATTTGTTAAAGCAAACACGAGTTCAAGAACCAACATCTACATCAATACCAATTCAAAAGTTACTTGTTAACATAAATTACCAAGTACGAAACTTCAATCAAAAAGTCATTCCTTACAAGAAAAGGATATCAGTCTTTCAACAAGAAAAATACGAAAAACTTCAAACGCAAAACATGCAACCTCTCGGAAGTAATTTGTTTCTCCGATTTCACTCTTGTACGAGTACATGACTTGAAAAAAAAATTCAATGTCATTGCATTGAACCCAGAAAAGGTAAAAAAAAAAAAAAAAAACAACAGAAAAACAGAAAAACAGAAGGTAAACAATTATAAATCACGCAAGCTTCCTGTTTCAAATTCAAGGCAAATCATAACCACCCCAATCATAAAATATAAATCCATGTGAATGACGAAAATACCCCCTCTGTGCGCATCAATCAATTCGATGGAAAACAAACGACGGAAATGTCTTTAATTGGAAACGACTCAGATTGATGGGTGTGAGTCTCGGGGAGGAGACTAAGGATCAAGCAAAATATCACGAAATGCCTTTTTATTTTTGAAAATATTCCAAAACATTTATCAATGTGACAAGTGAAAAATATGCCAAATACTTTGGGTTTTATTTTTATACGAAATAAACGGAGCAAACAGGATATAACGCCCTTTCCTTTTGGCATATAATTCCGGCTGGTGGAGGATGAAATTTGTATGCAAATTGTTAGTTTAGTTGAGGAAAATGAACCGACATTTGAATGATTTTACTTTAACAAGGACAAACAGCGGTCAACTTGAAGGTACAGATTAACATATCCAATCCATTCGAAGGGTGTGTGCGTCAATAGGCTCGACAGGGTTTCTTGCCTCGAAGGAAGTACTGATATAATCAGATATTATTCTTTGCAACATTAAAATGCCTAAAGACTGTCTCTGGTATCCACGACAAAAGCACGTACCTTTATGCCACATATGGCAACCAACGACAAAAAATGTCAAACAAATTTAAAAATTATAATCCTGAAAAAACCGAAATTCCTCTTTAGTCCTCAATTTCACTTTTCTTTGAAAAGATATTACAAATTCATGTGCCGACTACGGTCAATAACTTCTCGCCCTAAAAACCTCTTTATTGCAGATTCGTGCATAGACAGAGTTATGTAAGCGAATAAATTCGATAATATTAGCATCCTACACAAAACCTACTTCCGTATGGCAAACGCAGCACACAAAATGCTCATCCTTCATACAGCAGGATCACTTTGCATAAGAATTCTAGCAATTTTCCTATCAATTTACCGCCCTATAACCCGACCACATACCTGAATTCCTTTTTTATTATAACATGTAACATCTTATCATCGTCCTGGGTTACTTTTTTGGGACACGTGTGTTCAAATTTTCCAATCACGTCTCATTGTTACTAGCAAATGCTTTCGAAGAGAATATGTTTCATGGAAATCGAAGTTTTCGAAAATTTTACCTTTGGTTCTCTACATCAATTTGTAGGGGAATTTTCATGAAAAGATGCGTTTTTATGAAGTTTGACTATGACAGAGGGCCAGAAAGTAGTCGTGTGGTCAAACGTAATCTATAAAATGTATTTTTTTCAGGAAGATATAGAACCTAGAGGTGAACATTGATGTGTGACTCAGTGGTTAAGTGCCTGGAAATATCAATAATTTTTTTTTTTTTTTACAGTCTCACCTCTCGCGAAGTCCTGACAAACTTCCTGGAGTATAACAGTCATAAAAAAGCTTCACAAATTTGATCTTTGGAGGCGAAAATAAATTGTAAGTCACTTTCCACAGGACGAATAGATATGAGATGCAAGGTAAGGTCCTGTAGGGGCTATTAAGGAAACCAAAAAACTTCTAAATGGGAACCTTTACCGATCGAAGCAAAGAGAATATAAGAGGTTAATTCGAACTTCAAAACGTACCTCTTATAGAGTTTTGTGTGGCAAGTTCGAAGCTCTCGGTGAAAGCAGTAGGCTGGTCAATGTTCTCAAGAGTGGAAAACCAATCTATTCGAAATCACTCAGGAAACCTGATTATATAGGGTGACCGGATAAGAACGATAGGAAAAGAAATTTAAATAAAACAACAACGGTGCGAGGTATCACATTGATTCTGGCCTTATTTTGAAGCTACTTTCATGCCATTATGTACGGAATAGAACATCGTTTAAATGGCCGCCTCGGCTTCGCTAGAAGTGCTTCAGGCGGTCGGTCCAATTTTTGATGACTCGGTCCAATATGTGCGGCGTTATTCCGGCAATAGAGTCTGGAATGTTGGCCTCGAGCTCGTCCGAAGTGGTTGACTTGTTAGAGTAGACTAAGGAGTTGACGTAGCCCCAAAGAAAATAATCGAGGGGTGTCAAGTCGCATGATCGCAGCGGCCAATTGATGAACGCTCGCCGTGAGATGACCCAGTCGCCAAATTTCTCCTTCACCACTTCGAGCGTTGCGTCGCTTGTATGTCATGAAGCGCTCTCTTGTTGGAGTCACAGCTCGAATATATCGATATTGTCGAGCTCTGGCAACAGAAAGTCAGTTAACATCGCTCTATACCGAGGACCATTGACGGTAACGGTGTCTCCTTCCTCATTTTGAAAGAAATAAGGTCCGATGATGCCGCCGTGTCATAAACCGCATCAAACAGCCAATCTCTGTTGATGCATTGATACTTGGTCGAACACTTGTGGATTGTGGTTGGCAATTTTGCTTGTTGACATAGCCGCTGAGCCAAAAATAGGCCTCGTCCGAGAAGATGATTTTTTGGCCAAAATTTGGATCTCCGGCCAATATTTGCATCGCCCAATTAGCGAACTCACGGCATTGTCTATGGTCATCCGGCTTCAATTCTTGTGTCAGCACAATCTTATAAGGATGTAGGCCCAAATCCAACCGCAAAATAAGCTTTCTGGCGATGCCCAATACAGCTGATTGGCGCCGAATCGATATTTCTGGGTTTACTGCTATACCGGCTTTGTTTTCTTTACTTCGCACCGATCTCTGTCTGGTTGGTGGCTTAAGGTCCAAAAGAGTGTACCCACGCTCAAACTTTTCCACGGTTTCCACGAATTGCCTGCGCACTGAAGCCATGATGACGACCGACCTCACGACGAAATTCACGTTGCGTATTTACAACAAACCTTACTGACAGCTGGTTGTCATTGGTAACTTTGACCAGTTGCTGCCAACTCTGAAGAGAATCTTCACTGCTGGCTTGGCACTGGCATATATACCAATCCCCGGGCAAACAGTCAGGATAGCTTTCATACCGAAAATTGGCAGAAATAACTACTCTCTCGCCAAAGAGTTTAGTCTGACGTCCTTCATGCTGCGCAAAGTTGATTTGAGGGTATATCCTCTATCAGAGATGCAACATGCCTATAAACGCGGAAAATCTGGCGAGACTGCTCTTCAGTCAGCAGAATTGAATGTGCGCTTGACAGGAAAGAGTACGCGATAGGCATTTTCATAGACAGTGAGGGTGCTTTTGACAATGCGACTTTTGACAGCATGTGCAGAATCACTAGTGTTGTAGATCAAAGCAATGCTGATGAATAGAACATTGACTGTAGATGCAGATTGTGGCCGGTGTGTTATGGCAGGTGTAAATAGGGGCTACCCACAAGGCAGTGTTCTGTATCCACTGCTTTGCTGCATGCTGGTTGACCCCCTGTTGAACACACTCAATAGTTCTAACGTCTACGCTCAAGTTAATGCAGAAGTTGTCGCAGTTCTGTCTGTTGGATTGTGCCTAGCGACTGTTTGCTCTAAGATGCAGTTGGCCCTAGACGCAATCGACGATTGGTGCGCTAGGGATGGGCTTTCAGTTAATCCTCTCAAAACCGAGGTGGTTCTCTTTACGAGAAGGAAATTTCCTCCTTATCGTAAAGAGAACCTTGTCTGACTCAGCCAGTGCTAAAAGGTGCCACTATCACAAAGCCAAATATTTAGGTGTAATCTTAGATAGCAAACTACTTTGGACGAAACATTTCGAGCTGAAGACTTTCAAAGCTCTCAGTCTTTTGGCAATGCAAAGGTGTTTTCGGTAAGACATGGGGCTTGTCGCCAAGGAAATTCTTTCGGATCTACACGGCAATGATAAGACCCTTCCTCTCATATGCGTCAGTTGTTTGGTGGAATAAGTTCTGACGTAAATATGTTACTGCTGCTATCGCCAAACTCCAAAGGGTGCTATCCTCAGTATGCCTGGCTCTGCTCTGGACGCTTTAATATTTATATCATGGGTGCGACAACATTAGGCTTCACTTCTCATTGCGAAAACACACATCTGTTTCCAGGCAGAAATATATGCTATCCTAATGGCTGCACAATATATTGTGAAAAACAGGTGGAAGGGGCGAAGTATCAGCGTCTGTAGTGGCAGTCAGGCTGTGCTTAAGGCCTTGCTCAATTTTATAACCACTTCCAAAATAGTTTGAGAATGCAAAATATCTTTGAATTCGATCGGAAGGCTGAACTCACTGGATCTTGTTGCTGTCCGAAAGAATCGATTGGAAGTTGCAGACAAGAGATCATTTATAAAAAAAAAAGAAATAGAATCGGAGACAAAATAGAGCCTTTGGAATTGCAGACTTGAAACCAATGAAGATAGCTTGTATTGAACGCCCAGAAAAGTAATTTCTAATCCTTTGAAGAATAGACTCATCGAAGCCCTGTACGCATTTTCGAGAAAAGAGCATGATGCCAAACTCTATCAAATGCTTTCGAAATATCAAGCACAGCCATCTTAGTTTCGCCGAATTGACAAATAGATTGATTCCACTTCTCGGTGGAATCATCATCAACTCACCAGTGGACCTGTTGCTATCAAAACCATACTGCCGATCATTGAGAATTTTTCGTTTTTTTAATTCTGGAAGTCATTTATAAAAATGGGCGCAAACTTTATCGAAATTTTATTCTCATTTAGAATAGAGGTAGGTTCGGTCCCTGCCAGTGTACCCCGTTTTCTTCTTTCTGCAATTTTTCCGAAAATATTTCACTTGTATGGCTAATTTATTTGAATTGAATAAAAGTTAATAAAAAAATTGCCAGAACATTCATTCCTCGACGTGATTCCATCATAGAGCAGCCGATAAAAAAATTAGTTCCTTTCCTTGGCGCAGTCTGCTACAAGGGTATTATCATACGAGAGGACAAAAACAGTTTTACGAAATTAATTCATCACATTTTTAAAAAAAACTATTAGAACTTATCGAAATCCCTTTTCACTAACACCCACCTTCTCATTACGAAAATCTATCACTAGATAGATGTACTTTCTTATTTCTTCTTCTACTTGAATCATCTCTGATGTCTAAAAGTGCATCCAGCAGATAATAATTTTGAAAACATCCTTCGTAAAGGATGTACTCCCGCATTGCGACAAAACAAAAACACCCACTACCCGGCATTAAAGATTGCTGAACTATCATCCGGAAACTATGGTGCTTCCATCCTAACACGGAAGAACTCTTGCAATGTATCTAACATTTCTTTTCCGTCTTCCGCACTTGCTTCATAAATTATGCAAAGTACATAGATTCCACAGCTTCAACCTGGCACGCAAAAAGGTTACTCCCTCCTTCAACGTGTGAATGTTAAATCCTCGTTGCTGTCAGTACAGATGCAGCTTATGGTGCGCACTGTTTAGCTTTACGGGTATGTTCTGACATTTGAATTCTATCAAATGTCAGATTGTTCTTGCATGTGGTTTGTCGTTGACGGTTGCTATCGTCAACAACCACATCGTTGGGTGTTTGGTGAGTTTCACACCACAAAGGGAAAGGAGCATCGATGCATATGGGAGAAGTGTGTTACATTAAGTGGAACAATTGCATTGACAAACGAATGAAATTTTTATTGATTCTATTTGTTGGGGGTTTTAAAGTTTGCCATCAACCGTAAGATGAAATGATAATTTTTGAGTTGAGAATGATTATTGTCCTTTATTTGGTGCGGTGAAGTAGTCACCGTAGAAAAAGTTCGGATGGATGTTAGTTCTTCAACTACTGTGCAGAATAGGATACAAAGTATACAAGATTGGGTTGGAGAACTTCTAAAATGAGAAAGCAATCCAACTGCTTAATCGATTGTTGAAAATCGTCAAGTAAAAAGGCCTGCAAAGTGTACTGTCAGATATTTAAACAAATTATATAAATGTTATTACCCAAAGAGGGCCAAAGCTAGTTTAATGATGAACCAGTACCTATCTACAAATTATGACCAACTACAGCCTCAATCGCTAATCTGGCTTCCTATTGTAGCATAATAATAACTACGCGCCTATGTCTATGCAGCAAATTCCGAAGTGACTTTCCATTCTGGCAGAATTTTGGTTCAAACTGTCCTTCATTCGAGGTTCGTGTCTGGGACGAAGTCTCCACAGCTCATGTCAACGAAAGAGACAAATAATATTAGGGATAATATTAGGGATAATATTAGGGAATTATAACTGCAAGAATTATTTCTCTTGTTCCAGTGGTCGAAGAATTTGCTAGAAGTTTCTGGCTATCAGAAACTTCTGCTATATAAGGACAGATGGCGATCAAAAAAAAACACACAGTTGGTTTAGAACCGTGGCGAAGAGATTGGAAAAGTGATAATGGGCGAAGTTGTAATTTGGTGATAAATTGAAAGTTGAGAGTGAACAAGAAAAAGTAATTAGTTTGGATTTGTGAATTAAGTAATAGAAAGGAGATAAAGTGATTTGAGAGGAAAGAGACCTTGTAAGAAAAGAATTTGCGAAGAATAGTATAGTGTGAACTTGAATTGTTCTATAGACTAGAAAATAAAGAAATAAATTTCACAGAATAATTGTTTTATCTACTCGAGCCGTAGCTCGCATGTTACACTATCTTCACCACGCAGTATAACTCTATGTACTTTTGCCTTTCCCACTGCGCCTTGGAATGCATTTTTCAAAGAAAAAGATAGACTAGATATAGAACGGCACCGTGGATATAAACATTTTTATAAAGACTTTCCTGAGATACACCTGATGTCAAGTATTTCGATTAGATAGGGAGAGTATTTCTATTGGCAAATTCATGCAAGATCAGATAGTGGTCCAAAAAAAAAATACCTTTTGGTCTTTTGTGAAAAGAATAAAAGGCTCTGCTTCATCGACCATCCCGGCTCTTGTCCACAATGATAAAAATATAGCGAACTCCAAAAAGAAAGCTAATGTGATCTTTCCCCACCTTGTACTGGATTCAATATATTACTTTGGGACTCCTATTTTGTCGAACTCGTTCAGTAGCTCGAGTCCTAAAAGATCTCAATAGTTACAAGTCTTCAAGGCCAGATAGGATTTCTCCCCCCATTCTTCTACCTTGGCCAAACCACTGCTTAAGCTCTTTCATAAGCACTTTTTCAGATAGATACAAACATGCACATATGCAGCCAATTCCGAAAAAGGGAGATAAAACCGACCAATAGCTTCGACGTTAATGCTGTCCGAGGTCATGGTGAGCATTGGTAACCATCACCATTTTGAGTTATCCTGGATGAAGCCATCTTCTTAATGGCTGCCAGTATGATTTCTGGCAACATCTTTCCCCAGAGGACATAATAGCTTACTTGTCCTAAAAGTGGAACCAGAGAATATTTAATTATGCTGAATACAGAGTTGTTACCCTTGATATCACTTAAGCAGCTTTCGATAGAGTATGCCTTAATAAATTGGAAGCTCATGGTGTTGGTGAGATTTTCGTGAAGTGGATCGTCGATCATTACAAGTTTTATTAGATGGACTCACTTCTACACCATTCTCGACTAATGCGGGTGCTCCGCAAGGCTCAGTACTCTCTCCGATACTTTTTCTAATTTATACGAATGACCTGCTTTCTGTTAATCTTAACCCGATTCATTCCTTTGCGGATGACAGCACTCTTAACTTCGCATAGTCGCTAATGACACCACGACAAGGGCCCGGAATCCTTGAATCTCAGCAGTAACGAACCCAACTAAGTCATTGGATGAGATCACCAATTGGGGTGTGAAGAGTTTAGTTGATTTTAAAGCGTATTGATAGTAACGAATCCAATGCCTTTTCAATGCTTGGCATGTATGTTAGCCCAGACCTTTGTTGGAATCAGCAGATTATTGGTGCTAGATGACTAAGATTCCTTAAAAGGAGTAAACAGTTTTTCACTCCTGCAGACTTGGCCACAATTTGTAAAGCTTATGTTCGTCCCAAACTTAGATATAATTCTCGTGTTTGGATGGAAGCTCATGTCACATAAAATTACCTGATCGCGTTCAGCGACAAGCTTGAGATCAGTCTATATGCAGCCAAATCCCTTCGCTCAAACACCGCCCATTATTTCAAAATGTAGCTTTAGTTGATGAGATACTCCGCTTAGAGCACGTTCTACAGTTTATTTTGCTTGATGAACCGGAGTATCTGGAGTGGATCCAACGATTATAGATCTTCTTCTGATAGTTGATAGGCATTCAGGTGTTTCTTTTTTCTATAGATTATTACTCCACATTTCTTAAGAAGGTGCCCTGGGGTTTCTTCAACATTTCCGCAACATCTGCAGTCTCCGCATTGCCGCACAGTTAAATGGAGTCTTTGAGCCTTTCTTGTCAGTTCATCAGATACTTCATTTCTTCTACTCCCACATGGCCTGGTACCCAGGAGAGGGTGACTCTATTATTCTCACTCAGTTGTTTTATCTTGCCAAAGCACTCCAACACCAGTGTAGACCTAATTTCATGAGAGCTTAACGCGTTGAAGGTGGCCTGGCTATCCAACAGTAACGCGATGTCTTGTCCGCGATACTTCCTTTTTAAGTTAAATTGGGCGCATTTTTCGTTCGTGTAGACCTCTGCTAGATACTGAGATATGTTCCCATGGCTTCCGAGTACTTAGTTGTGGGCCGGTCTACAACTGCCCCAGTTCCTGTGGATGTTTTGGACCCGTCCACGTACAACTTTATTGTTTGAGATGTACTACCAATGGAATACACACAAAAAATGATGCAAAACGTATTGTCCCGCATTGAAACTTCGGAAGGGACCTAAAATAAAGTGAGTTGACAGTCAGTAATGAGGCTGAATATCTGTTATACGATGGCTTGCTATTTACATAGCCCATTCTTCATTGGGGGCACGTTCCCTTATATTCTTTTTTTTATTTTTCCTTAGTTTCTTAACCATCCTCAACCATTTAACGTGCTGTTCAGTAAGAGCCAATTTCTGTCATTAGTTCGGATCTAGATGCAAGCATTGTACAAAGATGGAATAACCAATGTAATTGAAAAAGCTTTTGAAGGAAATAAAGATTTATTCAAGCGTATTTCTAGACGTTTCTCAAGCCTTTGGTAAGATTTGGAACGAAGTGTAGTGGCCGTGGTGTAGTGGTAACATCATCGCTTGTCACGCTGTTGGTTCACGGTTCGAATCCTGATGTCAAGAATCATCTATTAATTTCACATGAAATAAATAAAAAAAAGTCGATCACTTGCGAAAGCTAAGACAACTCTACTGTGAAGGCATAACACTGGCAGTAGGGTGGTCATATGGCCAAAATTCAACTTGATCGTGATGTTGACATCAGGAGGACGGAAAAAATACTGTGAATCATAAGCAAAGACAATAATAGCGAAAACAAAACAAAATACTCCCCAGTCACCCTTGGAGTTTACAGAAACTTAATACCACCTGAGTTTCAAACCACACCACCCTGACTTTCATTCTGTCTCTTCCTTTCTACAAAAAACGCACGTGTTCTAAAAATTAGTATAAGGGTATTCATATCCCCTTTAACACGTGCAAATTATAAAAAAAAAAAAAAAAAATGTGGAACGAAGGCTTGACACAAGTCTTGCGAAGAACATTTATAGTATATGATATTGCGAAGTCATATCTCGCGAATAGACACTTCCGTGTCAAACACGGTACAGCGGCTGGAGTACCTCAGGGAAGTGTAGTAGGTCCGCTCTTGTACCTGTTGTATACTCGTGGTAAACCGCAAGAAAAAGGCATCACATTAGGTACATTTACCGATGATACTGCCATTTTGGCGACAGGAAACTATCGAGAAACCACTAAAAGGTTGCAGAAGCATTACATAGGGTAAATAAATTGACACAGACTTGGCGAATCGCGCTCAATGAAACCAAATCTCTTCATGTAAATTTTGTTACGTAACTTAAATGACCCCTATGATCCAATTTGTGTGAATGACTGTAATGAAACGTATGTTGGTACCAGATTTTGTAGTTCAAACTTAGACTTAACAATTGTCCATCAAAATATAAGAAGTATGAGAATGAATTTCGATAACTATTGTGCTCACTTAGAAAATTGCTTTACTACCTTGCCTCAAATCATTGTCTTAACGGAAACCTGGGTTTTTGATAACGAAATCCAAAAATTTTTCTATTCCCGGTTATTGTGTGTATCCAAATTGTAACGAAACTTATCCATCGGGAGGAACGGTTGTGTTTGGTAAAAGTGAACTCGAAGTAGAAGATGCATTCACTCCAGATATTGAAAGTGCGGATTGTGTCACCTTAAAATTAAAACTATTTTATAATATTTTTTTTAATGAGCTCGAAGGTTTGTTGTGCTCAATTAATTTTGGGAATGTTTGCTTAGTGGGGGACATAAATATCAACATACTTAATCTTCCAAGGGAATGCGATGACTACATGCTTCTGCTATCCTCATTATGATTTCGCTCGCTCATAAATCTTCCTACTAGAATAGGTGATAAGTCAAAGTCATGCATCGATCACCTCTTTCTCAAGTCTACTTTTACTAATACCTATCCGTATATTTTGAAACTGGTTATACCTAGACCATTATTCAGTAGGCATTGCTTTTAAAAATGCTTTAAAAAAAACGTCTGCTTTCAATGTTCCGAACCAATCTCCTAGTAATTGTGTAAAAGAAACATTTCAAATAAAATTTTCTAAGTTGATTCGGTGTCTGTCCTTAGAAAGGTGGGATTCTGTGTTTAGTTCGGAATGTCCTTCTAGTTCATTTTCAGTTTTCTTAGGAAAACTTGAAGGGTATATAAATGACTGCAAAAGTACTAAGCAAAGGAATAGATTTAATAAAATTAAACCTTGGATCAATGATGTAATCTGCGCAAAAATAGAAGAAAAAAATAAATTGTATGCAAAAAACAAGAGCAGAATGAACCAACCTTTAGTTAAGCAGGTATATAGAGAGCTACAAACTAATGTCTGCAAACTAATAGATAAGCAAAAAATTGAATACTACAGCTACAAATTTGCAGAAAGTCGGTATAATCCTAAAGAGCAATGGCGTATTGTCAATAACATATTGTAATATGCGAGCTACGGCTCGAGTAGATAAAACGATATTCTGTGAAATTTATTTCTTTATTTTCTAGTCTATAGAACAATTCAGCTTCACACTATACTATTCTTCGCAATTCTTTTCTTACAATGTCTCTTTCCTCTCAAATCACTTTATCTCCTTTCAATTACTTAATTCACAAATCCAAACTAATTCCTTCTTCTTGTTAACTCTCAACTTTCAATTTATCACAAAATTACAACTTTGCCTATTATCACTTTTCTAATCTCTTCGCCACGGTTTTAAAACTACTGCCCCTTCTCAATCGCCATCTGTCCTTATATAGCAGAAGTTTCTGATAGCCAGAAACTTCTAGCAAATTCTTCGACCACTGGAACAAGAAAAATTCTGATGTAATAATTCCAGGATGACAATCATTCTTGCAGTTATAATTCCCTCTCATCCGTGATATTATCCGTCTCTTTCGTAGACATGAACTGTGGAAACCGCAGACACGAACCTCGAATGAAAGGACACTTCGAACCAAAATTCTGCCAGAATGCAAAAGACACTTCGAAATGGGTTGCATAGTCATAGGAGCGTAGTTATTATTATGCTACAATATTATGCAAGAACAAAAAAGACCCGGATTTAAAGATTCTTAAATTAGGCAATAAAATCGTCAGTAGTAATGAGGACTTAGGCAACGGCATGAATGCTTTCTTTAAAAATGTAGCTGAAAAATGTAAACTTGACTTGGATTTTTACTTGATAAAACGAATCAACTTTCCTTCTATTTCGGGCCCATTAGTAATTCTGAACTTCTCGTTATTATTAACAGCTTGAAAGCTAAGAACTCATGTGGGATAGATGGCATTAGTAACGTTATCATCAAGAAGATAGGAAAGTTCATAGTAAATCCCTTGAGGCACATTGTTAATCAAAGCTTTCAGTGCGGAATATTTCCTGATTGTCTTAAAACCTCGTTAATCATTCCGATTTTTAAAAAAGGTGATCCAAGTGACCCAAACAACTATAGGCCAATATGCTTGTTATCGGTCTTCTCAAAGATTTTTGAAAAGGTAATAGTTAGCAAAATGCTTAACTTTCTTGAAAAGACTGGATTTTTTAATAAGTTGCAATTTGGTTTTATGAAAGGTAAGTGCACTGAAGATGGAATTGTGGCCTTTTAAAAAGAGAATTTATAATGCACTAGACAATAATCTAAAAACTTTTTCTTGATTTAACAAAAGCCTTTGATTTAGTAAATCACGATCTATTAATTCGAAAACTCAGTAACGCTGGCTTTAGAGGCAATATATCTGAATGGTTTAAGTCCTACTTGCTAAATCGAAAACAGCGCGTTAGGGTTAATGGATTTGTAACCAAGGAAGAAGTCTGTCCAAATACTGGTGTCCCACAGGGGTCAGTTCTAGGACCAATCCTTTTCCTTGTTTACATTAATTCCATATTTAACCTACCCTTAAACGGCCATTTAATTGGATATGCAGACGATCTAGCTCTCTCATATGCAGACAATTCTTTAGTTACGATTCGAGATCAAATAAATTCTGATCTACATTTGCTTAGTATCTAATTACCATCAACTTATACTTAGCACAAAGTCTAAAGCTATGTTATTTTCCTTGTCTAACCAGAACACAGCAATTGAAGGCATTACATCTCATCATCTTAATTGCGACAAGCTGAACTGCACAAATAAATGCTTTGCTTTTGATTTCGTGAAGGAGTATAAGTATTTAGGAGTTGTAATAGATAACAAATTAAACTGGAAGTCACACATAATGTCCCTAAAAAAAATACTATACATATCTTTAAACAAAATGTATCACTTGCGTAAGCTTGTTCCGCATAGTTTACTTTCAGCTATCTACTACGCATTGGGTTAATCACGGCTTGAGTATGGTCTTGCTTGTTGGGGCTGTGCCTATATAAGTAACCTGAGTCCTATTATTACAACACAGACAAAAATAATCCGGTTATTGCTATGTAAAAACAGATTTGAGCCCTCACTGCCCCTATTTCAATCAGCGAAAATACTAAAACTTCGTTACCTTTTTATCTACAAAGCGCTTAAAGTATTTTTTGTTAGAAGTGGTAATATCCACTTTAGAAGAAATGGAGTATATTCGTTGAAAAATGGGTCTACAGTTGATGTCACTAGGGTTAATAAAGAGCACAATCGACGTTTTCTGACTTCTATAGAACCTTACATTTTTAACAAACTGCCGTCTGATATATCCAATCTAGTAACACACGGAAATCAATTTTTAAAAAAACTTAAAGCTTGGTTACTTTCACGATCTGAAGTTGAAACTCTACTTCAAGTTACATCTTAGCGTACCATTTATTTACGTTTAATCCACATTTTAACACTGTTCTTCTATTGGTTTATTGATCTTTTGTTTTCCAAAAAATATTTGAGTTCTCCTGAACAAAAATCGCATTCTCAGCTTCCTAATTAAATTCTCTGTTTGACTTCAAATATTTGCTTTCCCGTCTGAAAGTTCACCAATTGTACCAAATCCTACCGATTTCCATATCCGTAGCATTCCATTAATATGCTTATTTCCCTGAAATGTGCTTAAATTAAGTTGGAAACGCTAATATGCATACATTCACTATTGTTATGTTAATTATCATTTAAACGAAAAACACTAATTAAAACCATCTATCCCCACATAGGAAGGAACTACTTCACATTACCGCACACACATACATACTCGTAAATAATTAATTTACCCAGTCCAAAACATAAAAAAAAAAAAATAATAATTTCCACTGTAAGAGTATTTTAGCCTATTAACAGCGATTTCCTTAATCACTTTAACACAATCCAATAAACGTCAGCAAACCGACCGAAAACATTCCCATTATTGAAAAATTATTATCCATTATCCGTGGACGAAGAGAATACCTGAAATCAAATGAACTGTAAAGGAACATGTTGTGAAGACGATTTTCAAATTGCTTTCCGTATATTTTCTGGTCGAACTGCTGCATCCGTCCATAAAAGTGATCAATTTCGGCTGACACCGGACGATTGATGGGAGAAGATACTTATTTCTAAGATAAACACACACAAGGAGTCGTATAAAATTAATCAACAGGTGCCTCATTTGGTTTTTCAGTGTTGTGCCTGTCAATGTGATGTGTTTCCGACTTCGAAATGGAGCATGTAAGCATTTGTAATTAAACTATTTTAACGGAATGGCTGAGAGATGAGAATGATTGAATGGAACAGGTACAGTGAAACTAATTTGTAAGGAAGATGTTGGAAGTTTAATATTCATGGCAACTAGGGAGGAATTAGGTGGACAACAAGATCAATATGTGTTTAAACACTTGTACTAGTGAAACTCAAAATCAGAAATAAGGGTCATGCCTCATGCCTCTATCTACCATCAAGAATTCCACAGTAAATCTAAATCATTTATTGCGAATGGCGAATTTCAACCATCAAGGTCGTTCTGACGTCAAATGTAACTTCTTCAATCCGCAAACGAAGCCACAAATTTGACAGCCGTTCACATTCCTGCAAAGATGTGACTTCTAAATTAAGGTACACACCATTTCAAATAGCACAATAAACACGGTAAAATTTTATTTTTTTTTTTTTTGTGAAACCCATCCATAAGAGAGAATTTTGTGATCCAATTTCTGGTAACAATAAATTATTTATTGGCAGCACTTAAATATTAAACTTTATGACTGACATTTGTGAGGAATTTACAGGGAAATTTTCCCAATCAAACATCTTTTGAGCAATTGTGTGACTGGAATGTCCTGACAGATATAAAATTGACAGTATGTTGTATTTAGGTTAACATTTCTTGCAACAAATTGAGTTATTAAGCTTTGGGTGTTTAAATTGAAGGTGGTTTCCGGGTATTGAATTTTGTTAAATTGACAGTAAACTGGTTTTTTTTTTTTTACAAATTTAAGTCAACAAGCAGTTGACAGAAATCAAGAAGTTTAAATAGATATTGATGCATTTCATAAAGCAGATACAGGAGTTTATTAATAAACGAATTTAAGCACCAGTTTTCGTTAAAATCTTCTTCAAGAAAAAATTAAGGACTGAACAGAATGTGCATCTGAGTTTGAGTCTTGCAGCGCTGGCAAACACAATGAAAGCAACTGTCATTTTTGCATCTTGTGTTTCTACTTCTTTGAAATATATCTATTGTTTAACGAGTTTGTTATTTGTAGAGATGGACGAACAAGAACTTTCATCATGTGTGTTGTGTACATGTGTTAATAAAACGCAGTTGGTGGGTTTGTCCCCAAATTTGAAACAACTTTCAAACAGCTGAAAGAGCTCAATGATGATCTTTTTTTAAAGCAACTAGGAAAGAAGCAGTAAAATTTATATTTCTAAAGAATCTCATTTGCTCGCACAACCTCTGCAAGTTTTCGACGTCCATTCCGTCGAACAACAAGAGTTTTTGCATACAAATGAATAAACGTCAAACTTGCAGCGCTGCTTAAAGTTGAACAGAATTCATCTTCACGGAGCTCGACTCAGATTCAGACGAATACTGTGTTGCGGCTTACGGCTTTCCACACATTTTATATTTTGACAACTTGCAACCCAGCAGCAGCGGGAGACGCAGTTTCGGCTCTTTAGTTGCAATAAAAAATGTCGCTTCTAAAGTAGGAAATAATTTAATTGTCGCTCAGCCTTATCTATTATTCACGATACAATAAATAACAAAGCGCAGAACAGGATAAATATCGAAAAATCGATATTTTTTCGATATATACTCGTTCAGGGTATTTTTGATGTTCCAGGTCGATGTTGTTTGGCCGCCATTTTGGATTGATTTGCATCTGTCAGTTCGCATTTGACAGTCGTAAAAAGCAGTCGATAACAATATATTGTGGAGCATCTAACGCCTCAAATCGGTTATTAAAACGTTTCATCTAAATATTCGTTCAATTGTGAAAATACGAAGAAATTGTTTTTTGGTTTAAATCATGTGTCTAGCAAGACAACCATTCAGCGTATAATGAATAACTTTGAAACTCAGTATATACTAGTAGGGAAGGTGAAGTCCGGCCATAGCGTACATATGGCACAGAAATATTGAGGCAGTGAGAGACAATATTAATAAAAGTCCGGGTACCTACGTTAGATGTCGTTTGCAAGTTTGTCAATAAAGATTTGCATTCGCACCCGTAAAAAATTCAATTGACTCAACAACTAATGAAAAATTACCATAGGTGCCGATGAAAGTAGAATGAATGAGTTATCTGGCTTTGAGGCACTAAAAATCCTCAAAGGATACACTAATGACCTATGCAATCTCGTGGGCACTGTATGGTGCGCTATTTACGGCATCATTGGGCCACATTTTTTTCGAATACTATTACTGGTGATCGCTACGTAACATGTTACAAAACTTCTTACTGTCCGGATTGAAGCGATTGGCTATATACAACACATGTAGTTACAGCAGGAAGGCGCCACATCAGACACAGTTAACGATACGATGGATATTTTGCGACCAATTTTTCCCAGCCGCATAATGTCAAACAGAGATAAAATCGATTGGTCTCTGTGTTTCATATAACCCACCAGAAAGCTCACACAATGAACAATTGGTGTTGTCGGGTTTAAAGTCCTACAAGGTTTGGGGATTGTCTGCATAGATATGATCTTTAGCATAGCCTCACAAAAGAATAACGGGTCACATTACACTTGGTGGCCAATTGAAGTCACTAAACCTTAAAATTAAACCGCCAGGGAACTTTTCGTGCAATAGAGCTAAATTTGCCTGTGTTGTGTGGCACGCATACCTTGTTGGAGTTACATGTAGCCCATATCAATGTCTAAACCATTGGTGGTTAAACGATTCATATTATGAAATAGCAAGGCAAGAACTAACTACCTGTCACTATGAATGACAGATGGATTTGACAGGTGCCATATGGCAGGGATGTGAAATTCCAACTTCGAAATAAATAACCCTTTACCTTTTCTTTGAGGGGTGCTTCATATGGAAAATGTTTACTTATCCTAGTGGCGCCTGAGGCAAACCATTGAGTTACTGAAACAGTTGACAGGATTTGATTTGATTGCCAAAACTCCGGTCACTGTAAGGATGTTTCTGCATATTTTAGCCAACAATTTAAATATGGAAGAGATTTATTTGTATACGATTATTTATGCCCAAAGAAAAAAATAGGGTGCCATTAAATTCTCCAAAAATTGTACACAATAAGTCTACTGAAGCTCGAGCAGTGTAAGAAGTTGCACCATCTTGTTGAAATCACATCAGTGGAGTGTTAGCAAACGTTGGCATCAAAAAGTTTTCAATCATTGTCCGGTATCGGTCGCCTGAGATGGACACAGTATGACACCGTACTAAACTGTACAGCGAAGAGGATGAAACTGACGCTAGTTAACTGCTCCTAGATTCTTCGAAGCCCAAATCCTGCAGTTTTGTTTATTAACAAACCCATTCAAATGAAATTGAATTTCACAGCTCATGATGAGTGTGTGAATAAAATTATTGTTTTGTCTGACAAAGGAGAGGGGGTTAAGTTGGTTGCGTACGCGGATGATGTGGTTTTATTAGTGTCAGGAAAGTTCCTCTCCACGATAAGTCAAATCATGGAAAGTGCTTTGGGTAAGGTACACTCTTGGGCTACGAGATGTGGCCTTGGAGACAAGACCGAAATTATGCTATTGACCACTAAAACCAAGCTACGGGAATTCACTCCCCCCAAAATAAACCATTCTCACTATGTTCCGGTGCAAAATACCTAGGCACGATTTTAGATCCGAAACTAATTTGGAAACTTATCATAGAGCAGCGGGTTAAGAAAGCAAGTGTGGCTTTCCTGCAGCAGAACATTCGGCAAAAAATGTGGTCTCCAGCCAAAGATGACCCTATGGATATACACAGCCGTTGTGCGTCCAATTCTTACCTATGACGCCCACTTTACATACAAAATATGACATCAACACAATCAAAAAAATACAAAGATCAGCGTGTGTAGGCATCACAGGATCATTGAGATCTCGCCCAACAGATGCTCTAAGTATGATCCTGCATCTGATCCGCCTTGAACTCCATATTAAATTTTCAGCTATGTGCAGCGCAGTCCGGCTCAGGGAAACTGGGTGCTGGACAGCAAAGCCATATGACCACTGTAAGGTCCTGGAGACGATGCCAAGTGAACTGGTTACATCTTCGACCGATTACAAGACTCCCACGCTCGACTTTAGCAAACTTTTTTCAATAAAGTTCCCTACCAGAGACTGGAAGAACGGAATGGTAATCAATGACTTTGATATCTGTTTATAGACGAATGGTTTGAAAATGGACTGCGGAGTTGGCGCATGCATTTTCTCGGACCAACTGAATATATCGAAATCCTTCCATCTCCCAGACTCTGATAGTATCATTCAAGTGGAGCTTCTCGCGATTCAGGAGGCTTGCCGCATGCTAAAACATCTCCCAACGTCCAGCCTGAAAATAGGTATCTTTTCTGATAGCCAAGTCGCAATCAAGGCCATTGATTCGGTTACCATATCCTCAAAACTGGTAGAGCAATTCCGGTTGGAAATTAATGAACAAAGTTTCCATTCTGGAATTACACCTTCACTTCCTCCAGCTCACCAATCCTGGGTGGAACAACCTTACTAGTTGTGCTATATGAAGAAAGACATGGCCCAGTTTCAACAAACCTAAATCAAATGAGCTACTACGCAGATCGAGGCCTGATATTGCCAGAGTTGTAGCCATTATTACAGGCACTGCTCTATGGGAACCACGCGACCAAGCTTGGCATTCCTCACAACAATTTCTGTCGCAGCTGCAAAAACAGCAACGAGAGGGAAACTCTTTTCCACTTTCTTTGCAGTTGTCCTGCCCTAGCAAGGACCAGACAACGTACGTTAGGTAAACCCTTTTTTGACGATTTCAGAGAGATAGCCCCTAAACGGATTGAAGAACTAATCCTGTTTCTGAACTCCACGGGCTGGGTTTAATTATATCCTTCTATCTCCAATAACACATGTGAACAAACGGTATACGAGTTTTTGTGGTATCAAAACGGCGCACTTAGCGCTAATTGGCTTCTTTTTCCAACCACCTCTTTACCTACCTACCTATGAGTACTACCTGACAAAATCTTGGAGTCTACAGGAATATTCATGGAGCTTTTGTGGAAGCAATGGATTCAATTCTTGCATCAATTGAATTTTACATGGAAAAATGTGCAGATCCTTCAAAATTGTTTGCAGTGATGTTCTGCACAACCCAAGCAGTAATGAACGCCACCTGGTGGACGTTGTTGCATTCACCCAATCAATCGTGGCTTAACTAATGCTCGAAAATGTTGAATTATTCGCCCTTTAGCCAATCGCGATGGACAGTTTGCTGTATTAAAATGACGTCGATATGCATGCTGAGTTTCCAACAATTGCCTGTTGATTTGTAAAAAAAAAAAATCACTTTCGCTCGGAGCTCCGTAGTGAAACTTTCCATGAATTGTTTACATTAGCTCGTGACTTCTGGGTCACCCTGTATATATGAGGGATACTATCTTAGTCGGAAATTAACAACATAAAATTCATATTCATCGCAAAGCATTTCTTTCCAGACATCGAAGAACTGTAAAGGAAACCCATGAAATCCGTAGCTTTTTCAATGCTTCAGCCTGTTTCAAGAGCCAAAGTGAAAGGATATACGAGGGTGGGTCAATAAGTAACTGAAAATTAACACAAATTGTGTCGTCACCTTAAATTTAATTTCTGTTTGTCAAGAATCATCTTTCAAAAGAACGCACCCATATTTTCAGACAGATCTGTCAAATAGTTTTGTTGTGGCAGCCATTTTATATAGACGCCTACTAGCATTTTCGTTAAAATGGAAAAAAAGTGAATTTCGAGTGCTCATTAAACACAATTTTTGGCGAGAAAAAACTATCACGCAAACCAAACAAAAGCTTGACAAATATTATGGGGACTCTTCACCATCAAATTGGAACCATTCACCACTGGATTACTCAATTTCGGTGAGGTCGTTCAAGCACAAGTGACGCCGAACGTTCTGGTCGCCCTATCGAGGTCACCACACCAGAAATGGTCGACAAAATGGACGATCGGCTTGAAGAGCATATCACATGGCTCAGTAATGAAAAAGCCTTCCGCAAGATGGGTGCCGCGTTTGCTCACAATCGACAACAAACGCATTCGTTTGGCAACTTCAAAGGTGCGTTTGGCGATGTTCCAGAAAAATTCGGCTGAGTTTTTGCGCCGTTTCGTAACCGTGGATGAAACCTGAATTCACCACAACACACCAGAAACCAAGGAACAGTCAAAACAATGGACTTCTCCTGGTGGATCGAAGCCGAAGAAGGCCAAGGCGGGTTTGTCAGCAAACAAGGTCATGGCGACAGTTTTTTTGGAATGCGCGCGGTGTTATTCACATTGATTACCTTGAAAGGGTAAAATGATCACCGGCGTATATTACGCAGAGCTGATGGAGAGATTTTTGTCGAATGAAGAGGTCATCGCTGAAACGAATGCTCATTTAGAGGGCATCAAAAAATTGGAGAAACGTTGGATGAAGTGTATAGAGGAAAAAAAATTAAAAATAAATTTCATTTTTCAGGGACTTATTGACCCACCCTCGTAGTTTGATGAGAATTAAATCCAACTAACTCTTCCCAATCAGAACAATTGAATGTCAATTAAGCTTTTCTTTTCTATTTTTTCAGTAAAACGTTCCGTAAATAATTCTTACTAAAGGTGTGCAGAGCTACACATCTTAAGACCCTTCCTTGCATCAGCCTTATTTCATCCCCTCACATCATAAAAACTTTAATATTAAATCGCATGTTACTAGCTATTCTAAAAACTACCTTAAGCTTGTTAAAAATTCCATATTTCTGACATGAAATACAAGTATACGTTTCAATATTTTATGAAATCACCTTGCTTAAGGTGAAAACCTAACGTCAGATGACTGTGTACGAGTATTCCTTCTAACTACTATGCGACATCACACATGTCATAAAAACAAAATTTACTGTGCACTCAAAAATGTTCAACTCACGACTTGTTCAACTGAAATGCGCGAAATAAATTTCCTCCTTTAAACGAAAAATGAAGTAAGAACCGCAGTTTGTTTTTATGCTCAGCACTGATGAAAGCTTTAAATTAAATTCTCTAACGCTATATACATCATTCAATGTCTTTACGACTAAATAAACATTTTATATGCCTAAACGAAGACGTATACCCCTCAACAAAAAATAGCATACACCTCACATTGCCAATATACTGGCAATTACAGGAGCCTCATAAACATGCGAGTATACAAATGTGAGTACATCAATGTTTTTTCTAACCTTGGGGTAGGTCCTCCTTCCTTGTCCCCCTTTTGGTTTTCGTGCCCCAACAGTCATCTAAGTAAATGTACCGAACAATATTTTACGATGATTTGACTGCCTCCCAGTCATAAAATCGGAAATTGTACACAGAAAATACGGGAAGAAAAAAAATAAACGAAAATATTTTCGCAAAATGTTGTACTAATTCGAAATGAAGCAAACGAAAATCAATTAGCTGAGTATACTTCCAGCATTTTGGGAAAGATATTACACCAAATTAAACAAAGGTGATTAATATAATGTTATGGTGGAGAGATTCAGATCTTATTCGTTCCTGCTGTAAGTATGTTTTCTATAACCGTTTTCAGATGGCATTGATAGTTATTTATGTTAATGTACTCGTACCTACTTAGATCCTGGTGCTTCCTTATGAGTCTTAAGGTTTTTACCGCCCATGAATCATACAAGTGTGTTATTGAAATTTAATTAGTAGTAATATAGGATGGTGTCACGCTACCAGAATGATTTTTCACAAATACAGGAGTCCAACAAGGCTGCATGTTAAGTCCTATATTGTTTAGTTTATAATTGAATGATCTCGAAATATCATCATTTTTGTAGAATCGCCATGTTGCAGCTTATGATGAACAAGTTGGAGGAGTTCTGTAACCTCAGTATTAATGCCGCTAAATAGAAAGTTTTGATATTTCGAAACAATTCAGGGAGATACACCAAAAAGGAAAAATGGTGATTTGCACGTAAGCAGCTGGAAATAGCTAAACAATATCCCTACTTGGGGGCAACACTTACACCAAGACTATCGTACGCAAGCCGCCTAAAGGAGAAGCTGAGGAAGTCGAAATGAGTTTTTGGAAGAAACAATGTATCCAAGAAAATAAAATATAAACTCTTTGAAGCTACACTTAGACCATTTAGATGCAAAGCAAGCCAAGTGTGGGGTTATGAGGACTATGATGAAGTCGAGACGTGCAAATATACTTTTTGAAGCACTTCTTCAAACTTCCGGCAATCACTCCCAGTATGTTGTATGTAGAGACAGGAATGCCTATGATGAACCTATATGCCTTGGGATTGCACTTCAAGTACATCGTAAGAGTAGCAGATATACCAGACCACCGGATTCCTAAAATTGTGACTGCCTATGATGATGGCTTCCTAAAATTGTGTAGAGACAGGAATGCTTATGAGGGGCATACACGCCTTGGGATTGTACTACAAGTACATGAGATAAGATGTACATATATTAACTTAATTCATTGAGGAAATTAATACATAGGGTGACGAGATAAGAACGATAGGAAAAGAAATTTAAATAAAACAACAACGGTGTGAGATATCAATTTGATTCTGGCTTTATTTTGAAGCTACTTTCATGCTATTTTTTATGGAGTATCACTTTTTTTTTTTTTTTTTATGAAAAAAAAAAACGTGTGAAAGGGGTTATGAATATCCTTATACTAATTTTAGGACACGGGCGTTTTGAGGAAAGGGGAAGAGACAGAGGGAAATACAGATTGGTGTAGTTGGTTTGAAACTCAGCTGGTATTAAGTATCAGTGAACTCCAAGGGTGGCTGTCCAGATAACTGGGGAGCTTGTTTGTTTTTGCTTTTGTCGTTGCTCATGATTCACAGTATTTTTTTTCGTCCTCCTGATGTCATCATCACGATCAAGTTGCATTTTAGGCATATGACCGCCCTACTGCTGGTGTTATGCCTTCGCAGTAGAGTTGACATAAGCTTTCGCAATTGATATACTTTTTATTTATTTCATGAGAAATAAATAGATGATTATTGACATCAGGATTCGAACCGTAAAAATGTAGCGTGACAAGCGATGATGTTACCACTACACCACGGCACATCATTTAAATTGCCGCCTTGGCATCGCTGGCAGTGCTTCAAGCGGTCAGACCAATTTTTGATGACTCCGTCCAATGTTGGCCTCGAGATCGTCCAAAGTGGTTGGATTGTTAGCGTAGACTAAGGAGTTGACTTAGCCCCAGAGAAAATAATCGAGGGGTGACAAGTCGCATGATCGCGGCGGTCAATTGATGAACGTTCGCGGTGAGATGACCCAGTCGCCAAATTTCTCCTTCAAGTTGTATGGCATGTAGCGCCGTCTAGTTGGAGTCACAGCTCGAATATATCGATATTGTCGAGCTTTGGCCACAGAAAGTCGGTTAACATCGCTCTACACCGAGGACCATTGACGGTAACGGTGTCTCCTTCCTCATTTCGAAAGAAATAAGGTCCAATGAAGCCACCGTGCCATAAAGTGCACCAAACAGTAAATCTTTGTGTATGTATTGATGCTTGGCCGAACACTTGTGGATTGTATTCGCTCCAATAATGACAATTTTGCTTGTTGACATAGCCACTGAGCCAAAATGGGCTTCGTCTGAGAAGATGATTTTTTGGCCAAAATCCGGATCTCCGGCTAACAAACTCACGGCATTATCGATGGTCGTCCGGCTTCAATTCTTACATCAGCACAATCTTATACGGATGTAGGCCCAAATCGAACCGCAAAATAAGCCTGGTTGACTCTCTGGCGATGCCCAATTCAGCTGATCGGCTCCGAATCGGCATTTCTGGGTTTTCTTCTATATTGGCCGCTACGGAGGCTATGTTTTCTTCACTTCGCACCGATCTCTGTCTGGTTGGTGGCTTAAGATATAAAAGAGTGTACTCACACTCAAACTTTTCCACGGTACGACGAATTGCCTGCGCATTGAAGCCATGATTACGACCTACCTCACGACGAAATTCACGTTGCGAGTTTACAACTGAGCCTGAATTTCGATAAAATTTTTTAATAATTTCCACACGTTCGGGAAAAGTCAGACGATGAATGATGCTGTTGAGGTATAATAATTGGAAAAGCTATCATTGCTTTATTCGGACATTTTCTAATTAATTAACTGACTACTTCTGGTGGTTGCATTAGAAACTGATGGTATTAAGCGAAACCATAATAATAATAAGGAAATGTACATATACTATACCTGTCATATGGCATCTGTCATATCCATCTGTCATCCATAGTGACAGGTATGTAGTTCTTGCCTTGTCATTTTATAGTATGGATCGATCGACGACCGCTCAACGCATTCAAATTGTTGCATCTTACTGTAATATCTGTGTGCAACAAGTTGACGCCGATTTTTCCAACAAAATCTTCTTCAGTGATGAGGAACAGAATTGCAGAATTTAGGGTTCCGAGAATCGAAATGTGATCGATGAGAAGCCATTGCGTTCACCACGGGTGACAGTTTGGTGAGCACTGTATACCGGCGGCATAGTCAGGCCGTATTTTTTCGTATATGACGAAGACGCCACTATTACAGTGAGTTCTCTGAACTATGATTAAATGAAAACAAACTTTTTTTGGTCTGTGAGCAGTATGTGGTTCTAACAGTACGGGCTACGTGTCACACAACTATTGCACGGAAAGTTTCCCGGCCGTTTAGTCGAGATTTGGCGACACTTTTTGTAGAGCTATGCTAAAAATTGTATCTATGCAGACAATCCCCAAACTTTGGAGCACTTAAAAACAACATCCGTGAAGTTATAGCCAGAAATATACCGGAAAGTCATCGAAAATTACCCCATAAGTATCGAAGTTTGCAAAATTTCCTGTGGTATCCATTTAACCGATATTGCATTACATACATAGTGGCATACTACCTTGATCAAAATGTTTAAGGATTTTAGTCAGAAAATTTAAAGTTTATTCTTGATAATCGATATTGTCCCCTTCAAAGTACCCTCCATTGACTGAAAAGCACTTATACCAGAGCTTGATCCAATCCTCGAAACATTTTTTTATAATCGGATTTTGGTATAGCCATCAGAGGTGTCTTCGATTTTTCTATTATCTCCTCTCGGCTGCTAAAAGGCGTTCCCCGAAGCAGTCGAAAGGAAGAAATCGCAGGGAGCCAAATCGGGCTAATTCGATGACTGTTGGATGGCATAGTCCAAAAAAGAATCTTAAAGCACAAATGAATAATCCTTGTAAAATACACTCTTACTAAACCTTGAGTAACAAATCAAAAATAGTTTCAATCATTGAAAGTTAAAACGGATCCCTTCACAAAAAAAAAAAGAGGGAATCCAAATTCCTGCATCCTTGAGGTATAAAATTAGCCTCAACCTGTATCGAGCATTTTTACACAGCATTTCCCATATAAAGCATTAAAGCCCTTGTATGAGAAGAGTGGGTGATGTACATACTCGTACTTTAAACATTCAGCGAGGTGAAAAATTAAATGTCAGCTTGTTTTTGTTTTTAAATAACTGTCATCGATGTTGACAGCGAAATATGAATTTGAATGATACGAATCCTTCCTTAAATCCTAAATAAATTATTCGAATTTATATTGGGGAATTAAATTTCGGGTAAGGGGATTTATTTCGAGGAAAACATTGTTTTTCCTTTATTTTTTGTGAATCATTTTCGGAGAATATTAATCATGCAGGATTTTTTTTTCTCCGAATACCATGCATACTTAGGAATCTGGTGAAGTATTTTTTTTTTTTTTTTTAAGCAGGATGAAATTTTCTAAATTGCGTACAAATAACATAAACAAAAATTTAAAGTCAAAGTGAACATTAAAGCTGCCTAAGGATATCAACATTGGCTATTTACCATTTTTAATTGAATTGAAGATCTAATCTCAAACCATCTAATGCACACAGTTGTCCTCAATTTTTTGAGATCCCATTCGATTCTAATATAAACCACATGGGGGAGATAAAAATCATCGCACAGAAATGTGCAAACTTATTAACGAGACCATTAAATGCCAGATAATTAAATGGGCTTTGAAATACGACCGAAACAACAGCATCATAATCATCATCATCATCGTCATGAATTATACATGAGAGGCAGATTCGATGGAGGCGCCACAGCAATCAATTGCAAAATCCACGGTATGCGTTTGAAACGCGATATCAGTACGAGTACAAAAACCATTTCAAGTCAAGTAACTTATGTACATGGATATATGCAACATATAGGTATACAGTTACACGATACTAGTAGATACTGTGTTCGTTGATTTTATGTTTGTAGAACATAAAATGTTGCATTTTAGCTTCGTGGAATTTGTTAGGTAACTGTCATACAGTATCCTGTTTATTTGTATCTATTTTGCCCCACCTTTATCTACGAGTATCTATAGAAAATTCTATATGCCATATTCAAGATTTTGAAATGTTTGGTGTGTTTTAGTTAGCTCAAGACTCTATGAAAAACTGACCATGAAATAAAATTTTTCCAACATATTGTGGTCAATATCACAAAGCGACGCAACTCATAAAAATCGATAACTGATATAATTTTCGATAACTGATATAATTTTCGATAACTGATATATTTTTCGATAACTGATATAATTTTCGTACTTCCTAACGTAGTTTTCGTGAAAGAGTTACCAAAGCTAAAAGGGATATGCAAGAGGGCCATCGGGAAGACATGGGGTTTGAAACGGAAATAGGTTCACTGGATATACGAATGCGTAATAAAACCTATCATCTTCAACGGAGTAGTTGTATGGTGGCCAATAACAAATAAAAAGTACGCAAGAGACTGAGTTAACAAAGGTGCAACGTATGTCCTGCTTGGGCATTACAGGAGCACAATCCTCAATACCAACAGCGGCCATAGAAGCGATCTTAAACATCCTACCTATGCACCTCGAAGCGAAGAAGATTGCTGATCTGTCAGCCGCAACGCTTAGAAACTCCCCGGCCTTTTCAACGAAGGCGCTAACATGGGGCATCGAAAAATCACCAAGGTAATAAGAGAAATGACACCACTCATCTATTGTCCTAGTGATGTTGTTGTTGAAAAATCTTATACGTTCACCAACAGCTTCGAAACAATTTTCCCCACAAGTCGACAAAGAACTCCAACGGGTCATCGGCATATACAGACGGCTCTAAAGTATCAGGGGAATCAGGGGCTGGCATCTTCTGTGCTAACCCACCGATTCACCTAGAACCATTTGTAACCGTATTCCAAGCAGAAGTACTTGCAATTATGAAAGCAATAGAAATACTCATAGAAGACTCCAGCGAAAAGAGGCAAATAGACATCTGCTCGGACAGGAAAGGAGCACTTAGCGCGACCACAAACCCTATGTCAAAATCACGACTACTCGTAACAAAGGAGTGCAGAATTAAACTGAACATACTTGCCAGACGTAATAGAGTCCGCCTTATATGGGTAGAGTACCGGGGCACGAAGGTGTACCGGGTAACGAAAAGGCAGATGAACTAGCAAGGAAAGGAGCGAGTGACACAGAACTGAATCCTGTTAAGACTATAGGGGTCTCTCTGACAACTATTAAAACGATAATCAATGAGAAGCTTAGACAGGAGTTCAATAACTACTGGACGAATCTAGAGACATGTAAAGTGGCCAGATCCGTGGTAACAGAATCCAGTAACAACACAGCAAAAAGAGCTTTCAACTCAAGCAGAACATAGTTAAGAGCGATGGTGGGACTTTTAACAGGGCACATCAATCTCAATAAACACTCGTTCAGACTCGGGCTAGTTGCTACAATAATCTGTGCCAACTGTGAGGAGGAGGAGGAAGATATAAAACACCTCCTCTGCCACTGCCCTGCAACAGCGAGGTTAAGACTGAAGATACTAGGATACCCAAAGTTAAGTAAAAAAGGAATCGGTGATATATTGGGGTTCACTAAACGAAAAAGTCCATTTCCCGATCACTATATGACATAGTCTCCATTTGGATACTCCCCATGATCCCAATACCTACATCCTCTCTCATCAGTTAATTCCCATATTACATTACTTTTCCTACAGCTCGACAGACAAGGGGAACACAACGAGCCCAGTGGAGGCCTAAGTGAAGAGCAGGTAAGCTTACCCTCTTAAACCAACCAGTAGAACTTTAAAATGAAATAAAATATACAAAAATCATGGTAATGGCCATAATTTGATGCCTTTAGTATTTAAATATGATTTCAGACATATGGGAGCCGTGGCTGCCTCTAATAAAGCGCTATCGGGAAGTCCAATTGCCGACTACTCTTTCGAGCAGCTGGGTCGTATATCGGCAATAACGCGGCGAGTATTGGTTTACAATTTCACATATCCCCACAGAAAAATAATCGAAAGATGTTAAATCCCACGATCTTGGAAGCCAATCCATAGGTCCATTACGCGAAATTATGCGCCCATTGAATGATTCCTTCAATAAATTGATTGTGGCGCGCGCTATGTGGTATGTTACGCAGTCTTGTTAAAACTACAGCTTTTCCACATTCATTCCATTCAATTGGGGAACGAAAAAGTCAGTAATCATGGATCTATAGCTCTCTCCATTGACTGCAATATTCTGGCCGGCATTACTTTTGAAGAAATACAGAGCAATAGTTCCGCCAGCCCATAAAACACACCAAACAGTGACTTTTTATGGAGGAGGGCGTCTCAATAATTGGTTTTGGATTTTCTTCACTCCAAATGCAACAGTTTTGCTTGTTGATGTAGCCATTCAACTAAAAATGAGCCTCATCGCTGAAGAAAATGAGGATCAAGACCAATCTCGTTTTCGGCCCATTCACCGAACGCACACGCATGGTCAAGCGAAAATATTCCATAAAGTGGGTGGACATAGCTACAATTACTATGCACGATTGTGAATCGATTAATGTGGGTCCAATCCACAGGAGCAACATCTTTTTCGGTGCGCACTATACGACATCTTTGCGGATGCGTATTATCAATTAGGGTATGCGTGGTGCAAGAACAACCGTCACAACACCCTGTAAGTTTCGCGAACTGAACAACGATTTTCAAAATAAATTCGCACAATTTGCCAGCGTTGTTCTGCCGTAAGCCTATTCACAGTGAAATGACAAACCAAACTGAGCACAATTCGCCTATCAGCTGTCAAATTGGCTGTCGCTGAAAAAAGTATTGCCAATTCGAAAAAAAAACTCTAAAAAAAGCACCTTTATGTCGCATTCGTCGAAATTGAAATTTTAAGGATAGACGTAAACGGACTTACGCTGCTGCAGAAAGAAGAAAAATCCGCGAAATTATGCCAAATATAGGTAAATCTACTCTACTCATGGTTGCAATGAACCAAGTTAAACAAAAAATTAAACCAAATACTATTTTAGAGTCCGGTGCACACAACTAAGATTTTGGACACGAAACGTGGCAAATAGTCGCGTGAAGCGAATTTTTAACCCTGTGGGAACTTGTTCCCATCCTAGGTCCCGCCTGGACTACATTAAGGTGATATGCCGTATTGCCTGGAGCTCGCAGCATACCAGCCTCTCTAAGCAGAAGTATCAAGAATGCCACACAGCCAAAATACTCTGAAAAGAAAAAGATCCCACTGACAAGAACTCTAAGTCTAAATGCCAAAGATTGTTGAAAGAGTCCTCCACCGACCCGAAAGGACTGAAGGTTACTGCAATAGTTCCATCTCATCCGTGAAGCAGAATAAGCCCTTCACTGAGGTGCTCAAGTGTCACCTAGTGCTGACTATCATCGACAAGAGCCATATTGAAGGCAACATCACTCCTGGAAAATGAAAGAAAGTTGAAGCTAGCCTGGCAACCAACTTCCTCAAGATCATGCAGGACCACCCCAGTCTTGTACTCATTTGTCGCGATGGTGGATTGCATCAGGGAAATTAATCGCCTGCTCTGACCAGAGATCTACGGATCTTTTCAAAATGAAAAACAAAAGCTCGGTCAAGTGAGGAAAGAGGCGCAGCTTGAGATCGTATACAGGGATCGGATTTCTAGTAGACTGAGGACTCGCTTCTGCATTTCCGCTGAGCCCTCAGACCCCCAGACGATCCTTAAGATCGTACAGATCAGTAAATCCCATCTTCTGACGTAGAATTGGAAAATTATAAAAGTTGAAGGAAACGAAAGGAGATTCAAGATGAAGAATCTCTGTCTCCTCTGGCCTGAAGAAGGACATATAAGCTATGGCTTCGGAGCCATAACTCTTCGAATTTATAAGAAGGATAAGGAGGACTTGGGGAAAGAGGGATGAAGCTTCTTTGTATCCGTCTCGACCGAAATGTCTAGTAATAACCCGGCCACATTAGCAGTTTCAACAGAGGCACATACGAAGGAATTCTAATCCGAACAGGAGTCTCATACTCCTTACACTCAGATAGATGTGGAAATTGACAGTTCAGCTCGATCGGACCTGGATTAATCCGGTGGACTTAATAGCTTAACAGTTTATGACTTTTGTTTAGCTTCGGACTGAGGTTAACGTTACCGTGGTGGAGGTATCTGCACCTGATTTTAGCAACGGTGCTGCGGTTAGTTAAGATTAACCTCCATAACGACTTCTGATGGCCCTCTTTTCCGGCTATTAAAAAACGGGAAAAATATTGTCTTGGTTCAAGAACCTTGGGTCATTAACGATCTAGTGTGTGGACTCAGACTCCTAGGGAGAACGATTGCGGACGTAACAACAGAAGAGGTGAGCAAGCTTTTTGCATACTGCTTAAGTACTAACCTCGTACTCTGTAACTCATGCAATGATGATGATTCTCATCGATCACATTTTGATTTTCGAAACCACAAATTCTGCAATTTTGTTAGTTTACGTAGGCAGCGAGTGAGAAATGGGCCTCATCGCTGAAGAAGATTTTGTTCGAAAAAGCGGCATCAACTTATTTATTTCCCAGCACCCAATCGAAGTATGTCCTGTGCATTCTATGGTCATCAGACTTTAGTTATTTCATAAGATGGACCTTATAGGGATGAAGATGCAAATCCAAGAAATACGTCAAACAGAGCTGTGGGAAATGCCCAATTGCTGATCGCAGTATAGTGCTTCTTTTTTCTTCTTGCTCAACACTCGCAAGTTTAGCAAGTCAAGTCCGGATGGACAAGATCAGCACCCGGTAGTTACCGTGAGCACAATTTACATGTTACAGCACTCGCCAGGTCAACGCCAATCAGTGCCTACTCAATTCCTACAACACTCAACCACCGATGTCGAGTTTTCGTGAGGTGAAATATTTTGGAACACAGTTACTGAGAAATGAAGGATAGTAGACTTCTTTTTTGGTTCCGCAAAACTTGAGGAAATCATTTCGTTTCACTTAATTTTGAATTACATTCCTTAAAACTTGCTTAAAATTCCACGCTCATGCATAGAGACAATCATTAGCGCCATGCTCCGAATGCAACAAACCAGTGCGGTACTTGTAAAAAAAGCATTCAGATCAAAAATGATTGAAGAAAAATAGACACTCAAGGACTTGGTATTGCTTCTTTTGTTCAAAATATAAATCACCAACACATCTTGCTTACATACGTACGGACAGACGGTACCTAGCTACCGGAATCAGAGGACATCCTACATCATATGGTGAAACGAACACCACTGAGGGATCAAATGACTTAAGAGAAGCTGAACGAACTGCCAGTCTATGAAAATGGCAGCAGATCTGCAATGCATCAAATAAAGGTCCATGGACGTACCGACTTATCCCGACAATCAACGACTGGATAGAGCTTAAACACGGATAAATAAACTTCCACATGATTCATGTGCTAAGTGAGCATGGATGCCTTCTTGCCTACTTACTTAAGTTTAAACTCGACGACACACCCAATTGTTCATCCTGCGAGGGAAGACTAGAAGACGTTGTGCATGTATACTTTCAATTCCAAGGGAACTGGACGAAATACCAAATCCTGAAAACATAAGCTACATATGCTACAGTCGCAAACAAAATAGAATGCAGTAGACCCCCACACAAAATACATCTCAAATGAACTTAGACGACTGGAGCGGGAAAGAAGGAAAGATTTTTTTTTTTTCCCGAGGGTTAGTGGAAAATCTTCCATAGACACTATGAGGATAGCAAGCGCGTGCTCATAGTAGTGTCAGATTCTTACTGACTAAAAAAACACCACCCTGTGATTTAATTTGTTATATATTGCAACTAAGAAAGACCTTATTAAGCAATTTTTCTATGATGAAAAAAAAAACTCGTTTGGGAGGTTACTTTCCACTGAAAGATCCTGCATGTTCCGCAATCTAGGCGCGGTTGATTCCTATCTCGCCAAGTCGAAAGGTTTCGTCCTTTGTAGTCGGCGCAATAAATTGCTTTCATCCAGAATTTGTAGGATTTTTTATTTTTTTTATATAATTTGCGCGCCAAATGTGATATCAATACCATAAAATTATTTCAGGGCACGGGCGTTTGTAGAAAGAAAGATTGGTGTAGTGGATTTGAAACTTAGGTGGTATTAAGTTTCAGTAAACTCCAAGGGTGGCGTCCAGATAACTGGGGAGATTGTTTGTTTTGCTTTTTTTTTTGTCGTTGCTCATGATTCACAGTATTTTTTTTCCCTCCACCTGATGTCATCATCACGATCAAGTTGCATTTAAGCCATATGACCACTGTACTGACAGTGTTATGCCTTCGCAGTAGAGTTGACTAAGCTTTCGCAATTGATCGACCATTTTATTTATTTCAGACGAAATAAATAGATGATTGTTGAGATCAGGATTTGAACCGTGAACCAAGAGCGTGACAAGCGTTGATGTTACCACTACACCACGGCCACCCAGGATTGTAAATATTATTGACATGTCGGATTAGTCGGTTTCTATGCTTTCTCGCGAAGCTTCTAATTTCAGCTTCGATTGTCGAAATTCCGAGATCCCTGTGGATATCATCGTTTCTAGTATACCACGGTGCGTGGACAATTTCTCTTAGCACTTTATTTTGAAAAGTTTGTAAAATATTGGCGTTTGTTTTCTTGGTACCATCCCAAAGTTGTATACCGTAAGTCCATACTGGCTTTAGCACTTGCTTGTATAAAAGAAGGGAGTGTTTTTCGGGCAACCAGTTCATTTCTCTATATTTGATTTCGAGTTCTTACGTTTCATTTTCAAATGAGAATTCCATTTCAGTTTTGGCCTCGTTTGCAAAGGTATTCGGGCCAAGTTTAGGAAAATTGGCAAGACATTAGTTTTCTTATAAGTAAAATTCACGTGAACAAATTTAGATTCGTTGAGGGCGATCCGCCAGTCCCTCGTCCATTCATTTACTTTATTCAGTGCATTTTGCAGTTCTGCAGTCGTTTCCTCGATTGTTTTACCTACGGCTAGGTAGCGGTGTCATCGGCAAACGTTGCCAGGATAGTGTCATCTTCTTTCGGTATATCTCGAGTATATAACAGATAGAGAAGTGGCCCAAGAACGCTTCCTTGCGGTACACCGGCCGAAATTTCTTTGAGCTTCGAGTATTCATTTCCATGTCTAATACGGAAGAGTCTATTCCCGAGATATGATTCTAGAATGTCGTATAGGCATACAGGGAGAACTTGTCATAATTTGCCACCCCTTATCAAAGGCTTGCGAGACGTCAGGAAATACGCTTGAGCATATCTTTTCTCTTCAAGTGCTTTCTCGATTACGTCAGTAATTCTATGCACCTGGTCAATCGTCGAATGCTTACTTCTGAACCCAAACTGGTGGTCAGGGATAAGAAAACTTTGGATATAACTGGAAGTAGCGAAATTGTTCTATAAGACTTTACCTCATTTGGCGGCTTTTCTGGTTTTAAAAAGATTATAACTTCGGCAACTTTCCATTGGTTAGGCACGTGTTTTAATCTGAGCGCAGCATTTACAATATGAAGCAGCTTAATCGATGCTTTTCTAGGTAATGCTTTAAGAATTTCTCCGGTTTCTTAGGTTTTAGATTCCCGATCTCATGTTTGAGTTCCCTTAGCGTTGCACTTGTAAGTGCTAAATCGTCAGATGTTAAATCTGGCCTATTGATATTGTCGTAAGACACTTGACCATCGTACGGTTTAAAGGTGTCTTCCAGGTGGGCCGCAAAAACATCCGCTTTTTCTTTAACTTCCCTTGCCCATTCATTGTGATTTAATTTCCCTAGACGACTGGAGCGGAAATGAAGGAAAGATGGAAAAAGAAGAAAGATAGTCCAAGAGTCTGGCCACGTAGATATCTGAAGAAAGCAAGAATGGCTAAATCTTGTCCCATGAAGGAATATCTGGAGGTAGTACCGTGGGGTATAGAAAAAAAAGGCATAAAAGGGAGGTGATTTTAGTCAGTATAAATCTGGCATACTGACCAACCGAGTATTAAGTCAGTATCTTTTAGAAGATTTCCCCTTCTAAACAAAAAAAAAAAAACCTACATCTTCATAATTGAAAAATAAACTGGACAACCACAGTCAATTTTATAGTCATTGGTAGGATAATATAAAAACATATCTATACTCCTTCGTTTCTACCTAAAATTACATTTAATATCCGATAGAAATTCTTTTCTCCACAATCACTTAGTACTTAACTCTCTGCGTCACTGCTTCTATTTTGAGTCATAAAACCTCATTCAAGGATATGCTTCAAAACACCGTCGCATTGCTGTTAGCCATGGAATTTCGCAATAACACAGCTAAGAGTATTTATTTCAAAGTCATGGCCATTTGAATTCATTCGTTTATCGACTTAATATGCAGGCAATTTATAAGGATAAGCCAATTTTCCTTGTAAAAGTTATCCCTCCAAAGCCTACAGTGAATTTTTTTTTCCCAAGACACGAGTGCGTGCTGGCAGGCAATTATACAATTCCACTGCCTAGATATCCACTTTTTGCCAAATGTATCCGAAATCGTGTTATCGCTTTCGACATTTCCCTGCGGCAATTAAATTCTACTAACTTGACCTTCAACGAAGGAAACTATTTTTAAGCCTTTTTTTTTTAAGGAAAACCTTTATAATCTTCCATCACGTGCAGATATCACAAATACCTCGTACACATGGTTGTTTTCCTTTTGAAAGTTTCTACCTTCCGGCAACGTCATTCAAATTATCCTGCATTATCCTTCTCACTGAGTTCCCATCTGTGTCCACACATTCAATGGATCACAATTAACTTAACTTCTCAGCCATTTTCACATGTGATTAATTATTTGTTGACACTTTTGTGTCCCCCAACCGCTACCATCGCAATACCCCACCACTACTAAATGCTAATCTTGCGGGCTTTTCTAACGTACCGTGCAATTGTAATAAAGTGACATTTAGGACATAATTGGACGCAGTAATCCTTATGACAAAGTCAACACAAAAAAAAAAAAAACAAACAAACAAAGAAAATATACAAATTTCCTTGTGTGGAGGGGGGCTTGGGGGCTTTGCATTCTCAGTAGATTTACCAAATCCCTGCTACTCAACCTTATTTGGGATTACCATTCATTTTGGCAGATTTAATTAAGGCTAGAAGCTTTCCTGAAATTAGTTCTTCGTATGTATGTCCTTTTAATGTGGTACACTAGTGGCAAATTGGTGCTGGATTTTCTTCAGGTGTTATGCCAGTGACAATCAGTGTTTGTTTCATTGCCAAATAAGTTTGGAGGGGGAGTATCTGAATTTGAAAACAAGGATGTAACTTTATGTATTGATGTGGTTTGAGGAGGATTATCCTTTGAAGTTGTGGGAGGTGGGTGGACGACAATTTCTTATTAAATTCTCGTTGTGAACTTTCCTAACAGTCTACAGTGCAATAAACTTTGCCTTTGTCTCGCAAGTGATAATTAAAGTGACTCAAGAAAACAATATTCACATTTTTGTTTCTAGTTTCCAGACATTGGAACTCCAATTAGAGAAATCCTCAGTAAAGAAGACATTCACAAAGGAGTTTCGTATGTATTGCTGTCACTTCTGACTATGAGTAATAAACAACGAAAGTCATAACGTTCTTCAGACGGATATAATGACAGAGGAGTCGCATGCTATACAGTGTCACTTGCAATCATCGCCATGAATGACATGCGGATATTTTGAAGAGAAAACTCTGTCTGCTTGTCCGTTTCTCAGGCTGTCTGTCTTTTCACATGCGAAATCACTCGCACTATAAAGTTCGCTATTAAAATGTATACAAAAAAAAATATTAAAACGAATGTCAGAGTACGAGTATGTCTTCAGATACTGAAACTATTGTGAGTTGTTTACTGATGCACATATCTGTCAAAATGGAGTTTCAGAGTCATCGTTAACACATGTTTCCCTTTACTTTTTTTTTATAGTTTCACATTATTTTTCCTACTGAGTGACATCTCATGCTAGAGGTGTTGTTGATACTTAAGTTGTGCGTTTTCATATACTCGTACACCATCATTTTTAATATTTCAGAATGTGCTGGCATATTGCCAGTTAACTGCAGAGTAATGGGTATTCTTGAAAAGCTCATAAACTATGATAGTTGACAAGCTTCTAGACTACTATATGGTAAAATACCGTTAATATTTTTACATCTCATCAGGACATTAAAATACCACCAAGGATCTGATATAAAAAGGGAATTAGTCTACTTTGCATTGGCTTTAATATCTTGTCTGTCTTTCCCCAAATAGTTTACGAGTAGTGCCTACTTTTGATCGGGAAAGTATACCATCAGGAGGAGTTGCAAACAGAGGCTTATTATCACTTTTATCGACAAATTAACTTTATACAGGGTGGGCCATCCGCTGATTTATTTTTGGAATAGTTTTTTTACTTTACTGAAACTTTCTTTAATTTCATTTGGTTGGTGCATTATTTCAACCGAAATTTATTTTCAAAATTCGCACTGTTTCGGCAACACAGCACTCACTTTGGAAACTTTCATTATTTCTTAACGTTGTTCAAGCGTACAAGTAAGTGTTTCTGTCAATTTTTTGAGCGGGTAAGAGCTGTCAGTGTCAAAATGACATGTGTAAGCACCATTACACCACATCGTACCACACCATATCATACCACGTTACCGTAACAGCAAATCAGACCACTAGATCACACCACATCGACTGACACAACTTTCATCGGACGATAACTGCAAACCAGCTTGCTAATCTGATGGGCTAACCAGTGAGCCATTGCAATAAGCGGTACTCACCATGGTCCAGCGAGGTGAATAAAATGAGGATGCACTTTGACAGCAGAGAGAGAGTTAGTCAGACTGTGTAGCGAGCAGATGTATGACTCTTTAATTAATAAATAAAGTCAATTGAAAAGAATCTAAAATTTATTCTGCAGACGTGAAGAACTGTGGCAAGGAGCTCGGGTCGGGATATTGCTCTTTCACATGTAATTTAAAAAGAAACCAGCAGATGGCCCACCTGTTATTATATATGTGGGAACTTAATTCAGTTGCCACAATAAAACAAAAAATGTCGGAACCGGATTACAACTTATTTTTGACTTTAGTTAAATGAATACAAACTAATTAAAATCTAACGTGGAGGACTTGGCAAGTTGGCTGACCTCTGTGTCGCTCTCCGATGAAAAAGACAATGGTCGCTGAATTTGACAGGAAGCTAACAATGCGTTCTCTTACGCTGTTGATGAAGGAGGTGTTAGTGAGTCGCATGGGAACTTCCTTAGCACTGTGGTCGAAGAAGTGTTGCTGGAGTGGGCATGTCCGCCACATATATGAGCTATACAAAGAGAGTTTTGGTATCTACACCAGTCAAGTTCGTACAACTAAGTAAAAAGATGATGGGGAATGAGCGCTACTGTTTTAAGGTTGACATTGGCATCACCGGAGGTGAAAATATCCAAAGACACTTGGTTGTGCTCGGTTGTCAAGTAGTGTGGGACTCTCAAGATCGGCAAATGACCTTTCTTTCTTATTTTTAAAATCGCGTTACGGAAAGTTTAAAGTTTTAAGTACAGAGTGGCGCAAAATTATTTTTTTTATTTCAAAATATTTTTCTTTTTTTTCAGAATTTTGCAAACATGACTTGGGAAATTTAATATGGAACGATACACAACAGAACAACGGACAGAAATCAACGAATTTTATTTTAAAAACTAACGGTCAATTGTTTTGATGCAGCGTGCATATCTTCGATATTTTATTGTGCGGATAGCACTCACAGTGCCAACAATAAGTCTTCGGGTTGCTCGATTTTGGCAAGAAGGGTCAGCAAGGAACCCCTCTTGTACCGGAAGACCACGTACGGTGTACACAGATGAAAGTATTCAATGTCTACTGGAGATTATGCAAGATAGTCCAGAAACATCAATGGCTTCGTTAACAATCAAAACTGCAGAATGTGGGCTTCGGAGAATCCAAGAGCAGTTTATCAGAGTTAATTACACCCACTTAAGTATACATCTTGGTGTGGTGTATCCTTCGAAAGAATCATTGGTCCATATTTCTTTGAAAACAAAGCCGGTGTCGCAGTTACCATGTTGGAACATTTTTTGAGGCCAGCTATGAAAAACCAACTGCAACTATGGTTCCAACAAGGTGCAGCTACAGCGCATACTACAAGGGACACATCAGTTACGGGACATCTTCGACGTGCGCATTATTTCGCGAAATAACGACGACAATTATCCGTCGCACTCACCGGACTTAATCGCTCCCGACTGTTTTATTTGGGCATATTTGAAAGACCGAGTGTATGTTAATAAAATAAATAACCAACATTCGCAATGAAATCCGTTTCATAACAACTGAATCTTCAGTGGAGAAATGTACCTTTATTAGCGTCATGTTTTGGTATTTAAACCGCAGGCGTAAAACGCATAGCCTGATTGGTTTCCAATCTATTACATGCGTCATTGTTTTCTTATTTAGTATTAATCCAGTGTCTAATTTCAATCTTCCTCCCTCTCCATTATAGTAGAATGCACAAAGGTGTTTACCTTACCTGGCCATCTGGTTTCATGTATCGCAGTTACATCCATTCCCAATCTTTGTCCATTAATCGTTGCATATTTCGTCATCGTGAATCAATACTATGTATCTGAGACGTTATTCATACTGGAAATTTGTAGACGTAGTAAGCCATATTTATATAGTCGTCGTTCACTTTAGCAAGCTTGGTAGTGCCAAAGGATGTGTAGGGCTATTGACATGCATGATTCGCAAACCTGGATACTTGATGCCGGGAATACACCTACGTACTAACCCTTAACCTTCACTCTTTAACCACTCTGCCTGCGGGATTGTATGGCGGGCGCAAATAAGCTCGGTGAAGTGAAGGAGCTTGTTTCACAACTAAACAGCTTGCTCATGGCTGGCGGCTTCAACCTAAGAAAGTGGGCTTCTAACTGCCTGAAATCATTTCAAGTATCCCTCTTGAGGATAGAGTGGATTCAGTTATAGACGTTCCAAATGACTTTAATGTTTGTCTGCTAGCATATCATGGAATCCAGCTATTGACTGCTTTCTATTTAATGTAACGCAACGAACGGTTGATCTAACTACCAAGAGATAACTATTGTCTGAGATATCTAATATCTTGGATCCCTCCTTGGATCTCTCCCTCCTGGATCACTCCTTCATAATAATGGCAAAAATCATATTGCAAAAGCTCTGGCTTTTAAAGATTGGTTGGGATGATAAGTTACCCTCAAGGAAAGATGTATGAGGAAAGGCATTTGCTAAGTAAAATAAAAATACCAAGATTAATATGTACGAAGGAAGAAAAGGTTCAATATCATGGGTTTTGTGATGCCTCTTCAGTAGCATACTCAGCTGTTGTATACTATCACCGAATGCTATCGGATGGCTCCATATCTGTAAATATAGTTATTGCTAAGACTAAGGTAGCTTCATTGAAGGAAGTGTCTATACCCAGGCTGGAATTATGTGGAGCATACCTACTTGCTGGACTACTGTTATTTATTTTTTCGCGTGACTGGTTAGCCATTTATGTTCTTCTTTCCCTGTTTGTTGGTTCAATATTAGGTTTCTTTGTTCCATGACAGATGCCGTCGAAATAAGTGCTGCGCATCTTCTCTGGTCTCTCCACAATTTAAGAAGATAGGAGATTCATCAAGCCCAAACCTGTTCAGATATGCTCGAAAGGAGGCATGTGCGACTGGCTAAGGTAGAAATCTACTTCTCCATGGTGCAGGTCCATCGATTTTTGAATGTCCGGTATAAACCGATGGGACCATCTTCCCTTCGACGAATGATCCCATCTGTCCTACCATGCTCTCATGCTTCGATGTCTTTCTTCCAGCTAGATATATTTGACCCGGGATTCCTGACTTTTGGCACCGTAGCTTCTTCGCTAGTCAAGATATCTGCTGGTCCCTCGATGACACATACAGCATCATCTGGCACCGACTGAAATACATACCATACCCTCTGTGCACATAGTAGGTTGACGGAGTTAATCCTTCTGGTGTAGGAATTAATTGTCGCTGCTTTGGCCCATATTGGCGCCACTTACATTATGATTGACTGGACCACCTTTGACAGAACTAGTCTATTTTGATTGATCTGATAACTAGTTTCGATGTTGTATTTTGATCGCATACTCTGATGGTGATTGTCTTACTATTTAGTACTGCTTCTGTTTTATATCCTGCGAGCTCTAAATTACCAATGTCCTCTTTTTCTTCCAGGTATTTTGTCGCCACAACAATTGCAACATCATCGGCAAAGCCTATAAGTTTAGAACCCTATCATATATAATGTTCCACAAGATAGGTTCTAATACCGATCCTTGTGGAAGTCCATTAGATATGTGGTACTGCCTTACATTATCATCGGTATCGAAGAGCAGAAATCTTTTTTTTTCGAAAAGGCTTAGTATTATCATCAAGTGAGTGTCTATAAGTCCCCCGTTTGCAGAATTTGCGCCATATGTCTTCGCACCTCCTCTCCATCTTCTGCCCTGAATAGCTTCTTCCAAGTTTGTAGTTACCTTCCGTATAGCAACTACTGTACAACGAGCTTTTCTAAGTCGATACTGTTGGTAGTACCCCCCGGCTTCATCAATTGCCACCTCCAGTCTGTTGCATATCATTCGCTCCAGTATTTTACTTATTTTCTCTAACAGGCATATGAGACTGTCTGAAGAGGTCGCATCTAGTGGTTTGTTCCTTTTAGGCTGTAGCACCAGATGTTGCTTTTTCCATTGGCTTGGAAATACCCCTTAGCAACCGACTGGCTGTCTGAATGTCATTGCCGGGTATCGCGACGTGGTGTCAGTGAATCTTCTTGCTGATAGCTGCATTGGGATCATTCTTTCTCCCACTAGCTACGAGTACTGACAGTGAACTTCTTACAGCACAATATTGAGTGCTGATATAAATTTGTTTGATCAAATTCATATGAAATCTAAAGCACGGTTATTGCAAAGTGGAACTATGACCATACACCCCATCGTCTCACAAATGCACTCCCACAATACTTGTAAGAGATATTCATTTGCTCCATATTTCAGTGCATTCTACGAGTATGTCTCTGGTGTGGATTATATTCCTAAAAAGCAATTAATTACCAAGAAACCAAAAATACCTTGCATAGAGCATAGGGAAAATAGTATATGGCCTCATTAAATGGAAGATGTTGGCTTTCCCATTTAAATTGTGGCAGTTTTCCATTTTCAAAACTAAATGTAGTACGTTAGAGAGTATTCATTGCTGATAATAACACTAATGCAGCCCAAGACAAATGGATTAGATACAAACTTGGATGGAACCTCCGCAAGTGTTACCACATAAAAACCAAATGCATTATTTTAATTGCAAATTTGATACATAATCTCTCTCTTCAGTGGGTTTTAACTCTAACCACGCGCAATGGAGAAAGCTACAATTAAAACTCCAATCTTAATGTATCTTTTCAATTAATTCTTCAAATTCCAGCATCATATATCATGTTACATGACCAATGACCCAAAGCAGAACCATTAATTTAAACCAGCAATAACATTTCCCTACAAACCGTCGTTAAAAGAAAAAAAATCCCAACAGTGGTAGCCAAATCCATAATCTTGCTACAATTAGTCAATAAAAATTCAGCAATTAAACTCGATATTATCTCCTATTTTTCCCCCAAACAATCCGAGACCCTATTAAGCCAAATAAATTTTATAGCCACTCTCTCCCCGGAATAGACTGTCTGTCCATGCAATGATTTCTGCTGGAAAATTGCTTCCAAAGAAGGCCATAAATAAAACCCCGGCCATGGTATCTGCGATATCAGTTTTATATACTCCCTCTGGTATCGGTCTCTCGGGGGTAATCTATACAAAAAAAAAAAAACCAAAACTAGTCCACAACAATAAATAATCAGAATTAAAAAACAAAAAAAAAACATATTTGACCGATAAAATTTAATATGCATTCTGCATCTACGAGTACACCAAAAACTCATTCGCTGTGTCTGGCAATTTAATTCATAAATCCAAGTGAACTCACGTTAGGTACGTGCCATGCTTAGGCTAACAAAAAACAAAAACAGCCCAACTTGAGGGGGGAAACGGAACTCTCTTCGTATCGCAATACTGAAAGAGTGCAGAATGCGCCACGTCAGATACGAGTACACTTCCCCATATTTGGTGGGGTATGACGATAAAAATAGAAAGCTACTCGCGGAAGATTTTCAAAATGAAATTCTCTAATGCCGTACGTTTTTGGACTTATGGGTGGAATAAATTACCAAATGCTGCGACCATGCTATTTATGTCTGCTCGGAAGTTATAATGAGTATTTCTCAACTTGATCCAGATGCGAATGCAGCTGATGATGATAATGGGTATGATGATGCCATCCAATGGTACAGAGACTGGAGTACATTTTAAGTAATTAACGTCTTCATGGCGGAATGAATGGATTTATGGATGGAAACACTGGGGAGCCTATATCTGGTGGATTAATTCGAATTGATGAACAGCTCGCAGAAAGTGTACATCTGGATGATGAGATGTCGGTCGAAAGCACTGGGATGGTTTATTGATTTATTTCCATTCTCTAAATCGGCTTTAAATCGTCCGAAAACGTAGGTTTATTCTAGAGGATGAGCAGTGGAATAGGCGAAACTTTGAGACGAACTTTGGTTTTGGTGCTCGGCATACAGAATAGTGATGATGAAACTGAAGGGTTGTAGGACCGGGTCTTTCACATTCCACAACTTGGAGGAGCATCGCTGCAACTCCGCGACAGCGTCAAGTACCTGTGCATAACATTGGACAGGAAACTGACCTAGAGAAAGAACCTGGAAGAAAGAGTTTTTAAAGCTAAAAGGGCATATTGGATATGCAGGAGGGCCATCGGGAAGTCATGGGGCCTGAAACCGAAACAGGTCCACTGAATATACGAATGCGTAATAAAACCTGTCATCTTCTACGGAGTAGTTGTATGGTGGCCAGTGACAAATAAAAGGTACACAAGAGACTTGTTAACAAAGTTGCAGCGTATGGCCAGCTTGGGCTTTACAGGAGTACAATCCTCAACACCAACAGCGGTCATAGAAGCGATCTTAAACATCTTACCTGTTCACCACGAAGCGAAGAAGATTGTTGATCTGTCAGCTGCAAGGCTTAGAATCACTGGCCTTTTCAACGAAGGCGCTAACACGGGGTATCGGAAAATCACCAAGGTAATAAGAGAAATGACACCACTCATCGATTGTCCTAGTCTTATCTTATACGTTCACCAACAGCTTCGAAACAATTTTCCCCCCAAGACAACAAGAAACTCCAACGGGTCATCGGTATATACAGACGGCTCTAAAGTATCAGGAGAATCAGGGGCTGGCATCTTATGTGCTAACCTACCGATTCACGTAGAACCATTCGTATACCGGAGCACGAAGGTATACCGGGTAACGAAAAGGCAGATGAACTAGCAAGGAAACGGAAAGGGCGAGTGACACAGAACTGAATCCTGTTAGGACTATAGGGGTCCCTCTAACAACTATTAAAACGATAATCAATGAGAAGATTTGACAGGAGTTCAATAACTACTGGACGAATCTAGACACGTGTAGAGTGGCCAGATCAGTGGTAACAGAACCGAGTAACAACACAGCTAAAAGAGCTTTCAACTCAAACAGAACACTGTTAAGAGCGATGGTGGGACTTTTAACAGGGCATATCAATCTCAATAAACACTCGTTCAGACTTGGTCTAGCTGATACAACAATCTGTGCCAACTGTGAGGAGAAGGAGGAATATATAGAACACTTCCTCTGCCACTGCCCTGCAACAGCGACTTTAAGACTGAAGATACTGGGATCCCCAAGGATACTGGATCTAACACACCTCAGTAAGAAAGGAGTCGGTGATATACAAGACGATTTGCCGTAGTCTCCATTTGGATACTCCCCATGATCCCAATACCTACATCCTCTCTCCTCACTTAATTCCCATATATCATTACTTTTCCTAGAGCTCGACAGACGAGGGGAACACATCGGGCCCAGTGGAAGCCTAATTGAAGAGCATAAGCTCACACTCTTAAACCAACCAACCAACCCCTCCAATGACATGTCCAATAATGCTGAGATCCATAATAGAGCTCCTTTTCCCCAAAATACCACCCACTATGTGCAACATCATAAGAGAAGTCAATCCAGAGGATATTCCATTAATTACTATGGAGGAGTTGCTAAAGGCATGCAACAAAATAGGCACTAACAGCCGCCGTAAAAAAGAGACCAGACCTCTTCATAGCGACAATGCAGAAGTGTCTCGAAGAAGGAACTTTTCCTGAAAAATGGAAAATGCAGCATGTGGTCCCGCTACCAAAAGCATCCCATCGCCCAATATACCTATTGAAAAGATTATTGAAAAGATAATCTCTTAGACCACTAATTTGGTTTCAGAAAAGCGCGATTTACTGTTGATGCCATAAGAGCTGTAGTTGATATCGCAGAATGTGCCATCGAAGGAGAAAGATGGCTCAACGGCACAAAGGAGTACTTTGCAGTGGTAACGCTAGATGTTGAAAACGCCTTTGACTCTGCGAACTGGTCGTTCATTATACGTCATATTACTTGCTGCGTATAGTGACGAACTATTACAACAAAAGAAAACTGAAGTACAATACCGATGAAGGTGTAAAATACTAGAATGTCACTTCAGGAGTCCCACAGGGATCGGTCTTAGGGCCACTACTGTGGATTGCATTGCAAATATAGGTAGCTCTCTAGTGCCTAACATCGGTAGACCTGGATGCGCTAGAAAGATACTGCTCTCCAGAATTGTCACCCACAGGGTTGCCACCAGAGTCGTTACCTCTCTCTCCCCAGTCTAGGTACAGGCACTAAGAACGAAGGAGACCAAAAGGAGACTATCATCAACATATAGACTATGCGCGCTACGGACAATCAGCGGCTTGCGAATCATCTCAGACGAGGCCGCATTTGTTATAGCTAGAATGGACCACATCGACATCCTTGCAGACGAGATGTTCAGAATATACAATAGAAGAACCTTGAACAAATACGATGTCAATGGCATTAAGATGATCAAAATGGAAGAAAAGGCAGCGTCAACAGCTATGTGCCAAACTCGTTGGGCCAATACAACAAAATGCAGATGGACATATAAACTGATACCCACAATCCAAGACTGGATAAGTCAAAAACATGGGGAATGCAACTACCATCTTACACAGTTCCTGTCTGGTCACGGAGGTTACCGCAAATACCTCCACCGATTTGGACACAACAGTTCACCATCCTGCCCGGAATGGCCGGATGATAATGAAAATAGAGAGCACGCAGTACACTGCCCAGTCTGTCACCACTCCTCGACAATTTCGTGACAACTCTTCAAAATAACCTGCGGAGAATAGAAAAGCTAAGAATAGCAGCAGAAGCAATAGAAGCATCAGAAGCAGCTGTCACAAGACGGATAGCATGATTTGCTAACCAAAATAAGGCTGCTGGACCTGACGGCTTACCGGCGGAGTTATTTAAAGCAACTGGAGATGAGTTCGTAGAGAGAATACACCAACACATTTCCACTATTTCGTCAGATGCGTGTATACCTGATGAATGAAATCTCAGCATCGTGTGCTCGATCCACAAGAAAGGAGACCCCTCAACTGCGTTAACTACAGAGTCATCAGTTTCATCAGTATAGCTTACAAGATCTTATCTGCCATATTGTGTAAAAGCCTGAAACCTTTCTCCAACAACTGGATCCGCCCCTGTCAGTGCAGTTTTAGGGCAGAAAAGTCCACAATCGATCAAATTTTCTCATTTCGGCAGATCCTGGAGAAGAAGTCCAAATCGATACTCACCACTTTATCGATTTTAAGATCGCTTATGACAGCATTTATAGACTTGTCCATCTGTGTAGGATTTCGATACCATGCAGAATGCTAGCTGCTTCATCAAGGCCAGTAAGGACCCCACTGAGACCCTTGATATCAAAAGAAGGATTTAGACAAGGAGCCGCGCTTGATGTCATAATGAAAAGATTGTTCGAAATTCACAAGCTAACACAACAGGTACGTATCTTACAAAGGTCTGTGTAACTACTTACGTACGCCGACAATGTCGACATATTATAATTGGCAGAAATCAGAGGGCTGTCACCAGTGCGTTCCCTAGTATTGACGAATCGGATAAAATGTCACAGTGAACAGCTATAACTTCAAGGACTTTCTATACCATGGCCCTGGTATCACATCAAACAACGAGATCAGCGCAGAAATGAAATGAAGAATAACTTTTGACAATAGCTGTTTCTTTGGAGTGGGAAAACAACTGAGTAGTAAGCCCATATCCCGAAAAACTTAGGAGACTCTATATAAGAGCTTGATAATCCAGGTCCTGTTCTATGTTGCTGGAGCATGGACTATATCGAAAGCAGAGAAGATTCAACGACGAACTTTACCAGCTGTACAACTGCACCGATTTAGTTAAACTTGGAATGCGCAATTGGAGGCAGTTGGCTAAGGACCGGGCTAACTGGAAAGGTTTGTTGGTTGAGGCTCAGGTTCACCATGTACTGTAGTGCCACCTAAGTAAGTAAGTACTCTTAAGTAACCTCACAATGACCACGTTTGACTGTTTGCCGAAAGAACTGCTCCTTCATTGGGCTTGTGTTTGAAGTGGTTTGTATTTTGGCAAATTCATTCTTCAATTAGCATCGGCTTTCTTCTACCAGTGCTTTAATAGAGTCGACAAATAAAGAGCTTTCAAGGCATTTTAATGGAGGAGGCATACTCGTATCAATCTGCTCAATAAAACTGGAAGGATAACACTGCCGAACGCATCAAAAAAGCTAGCGTAGCTTTCTATTCTTGCAAAAAGGCATTCATCAACACGTGAGGCTTCAAAGCAGCTGTCGTGTACTGAATATACACAGCGGTCGTAAGACCCATTCTCACATATGGCTCACTAGTTTGGTGGATGGCTCTTGAGAAGCAATATCAGCTTTCAAACCTCACCAAAATCCAGAGGGCAGCGTGTATCGGAGTCATGGGGTCAATAAGAACAACACCTACAGCGGGAATGGAAACCATGCTCAGTTTCATTCCGCTTGAACTGTAGCAGTCTGGCGGCTAAACGGCCAGGGCGCAACGGCCAGGGCGCTATGGCCGGCCTTTAGCAAGAAGAGATCAACCTCTCTGGTGAAACTTAGTCGTTATAATACACGGGTCGTTTCTAGAATAATTACAAGTCATTGTGACTCGGTGTGCTATATAACGACTACTGTAGAAGCTGCAGGGACGAAGAAGAAATTGAATCAGTTCGTCACCTGCTGTGTGATTGTCCTGCCCTATCCGTCACAAGAATGAGAACTCTCAGAAGTTACTTCTTCTCGGATTTGGAATACTTAGGTAATATAGAGCTTACGGACCTCCTGAGATTTATATCATTATCTGAGTGGTTCTAACAGTGGACTTTTTAACGTTTCCAGTGTTAAACGATTGGTCACAATGGACCTGAATTTGTTGGTCTAAGTGAGCAGTGACTCTATTTGTCACAAAGCACCCATCAAAAAACTCCTACTCACTTGAAATTTCAATAAAACACCACTCAGATGAGTTGCCTTATGTTGAAGTTGCAACTAATTGCTGTTCAAACCATACCGTATATAAGTGGCCACCCCAGCAGCCTTATTATGTCTATCTGCACGAAACAATACATATCCGTTCAGGCTGTGTAATGCAGTGTCGGTTTTAAAAAAAAGTCTACGAGATGCAGATAACATTGACTTCAGACCCAACATTCTCGTAAATTCAGCACACGAAGTCCATCGTTTTTTTTTTTTTTTTTTTATAATTTGCACGTGTGAAGGGGGTTATGCTAATTTTTAGGACACGGGCGTCTTGAGGAAAGGGGAAGAGACAGAGAGAAAGACAGATTGGTGTAGCTGGTTTGAAACTCAGCTATTATTAAGTTCCAGTGAACTCCAAGGGTGGATGTCCAGATAACTGGGGAGTTTGTTAGTTTTGCTTTTGTCGTCGCTCATGATTCACAGTATTTTTTTCCGTTCTCCTGATGTCATCATCAAGATCAAGTTACATTTTAGCCATATGACCGCCCTACTGCCAGTGTTATGCCTTCACAGTAGAGTTGATTTAGCTTTCGCAATTGATCGACTTTTTATTTATTTCATGTGAAATAAATAGATGATTATTGACATCAGGATTTGAACCGTGAACCTGTAGCGTGACAAGCGATGATGTTACCACTACACCACGGCCACCCGTGCTGATTTCAAAAAATATTTATTAAACCCCTTAAATTAATATCATTCGTACCACTGTGACTCACTTTTTCTTGACACAGATACTTGGCAGACAAATGGTAATCAAAAGATATTGTAAAGAACAAGTAGAAAGAGCATAGTATCTGCATTTGTAGCGAAGGCTAGGTTATCCTTAAGGCCTTAACCATTAAATTGCTTCTAAAATAGTTTCAAAATGCACTGCTCTCTGGATTCGGTCGCAAGGTTGAGCTCCCTAAATCCCATTTGGCGCCCAGGTCGCAATACGATTACGCGAAATGATGACTCGTATTCGATGAAATTGTTGTACAAAATTCAAAGGAAAATCCATCATCAATCAGGGCTGTCATAGCGCTTATCAGTTTGGGTTCCCTATGGATTTATACTACGATATAGACAGGAAAGCCTACATTTTAAAATTGTGTCTTATACAGGAGCAAATGTCGCACATTAAAGAACAAAGCACCTCTAAAAGGTTCCTAAAAAAATGTCACCAATATTAAACTCCATTCGACTTCCTATCACGTTGCGCAGATGTCGTAATACCAACAGAAAAACCTTTCAACTTAAACCAACGGCAATCTGACAAGTTCATACGAGTACCAGTTGAAAGAATACACCAAATGGCAGCATACATTATTAATGGCTGCATATACATATGCGAGTCGAGTTACTCGTATCCTTGTAGCAATTGTGCAACAAACGGCGAAAGAATTAAATATTTCCGCCGAGTAGAAGTACCACGGCTACCCAGATTGTAGGTAGCAGAAAAATTTCCCAAATGATGTCGGTTTTATTTATCAAGGACATGCATTGGTATGCAAAGAGCGAAAACATTTTTGGGCAACAAGAACTGTCCTCCTGTGCTTGGGGATACTCGTATTCGACGGGATAAGAGCATGTGTAGTGCTCCTTATGTGGTACGAATAAATTTTCCTTCTTCTCTGTGGTTATATTTCACAGAGGCACAACATTTTTACTTGCAGCACATGCATTCGGGATTAGAATATATGCAATATTTAGTTTTAGATAGTGTAACAGTACACTCTTAGCGGTGATCCTAGATAAAAGCAAAATTTCTCGATTAAATTATTTAATGTAACCCAATGGAGCGCGGGTTGCTTTTGACTAATGTACTATTTTGCGTTGGAGTAGAGATTTATCTTGTTTTTATAATGCAATTTGTAATTTTTTCTTTTTTACTAAGGGTAGTGCTGGTTTTTTTGGATTATAAATTTTTGCAACGGGTTTGGGAAGTCTTGAATTCTCTAAAGAGCTAAGGAAGATAATATTTTAGTGTACAGCGATTTATGAAAAAAATTAAAATAAATAAATCTCAGTCTACTGTAGTTAGAAGTACATTCATGGGGAGTTAAAAGATAAATGGCTGTAGTTACAAAAAGTGAATGCACTATGTTCTATACGAAGAAAATTAATTAGAAAAGCGTGAATACCGAGATAATTTATGAAGTGGCGTGAGATAATCGAAAGCTTTTTCAAAGACCACATTTTTATTCATCCAAAATAATCTCATATTGTGCATGGATTTTGGAATACACAGAAACTTTGATGAAACTGCAAATATCGTTCATGGTTTAGCCACAAAGAACATACTTGAAACTGATATGAAATAAAAAGAGTAGTACACCTAACTTCCATCCTTGCGGTACACTAAGCTACACATCCATTGCTAATGAAAATGTTTCGTTTAGTTTAACTTTTTGCGACCTTCCTGAGAAGTAGCTCTCTAACCACTCACGAATACCATATTTGTATAACTTCATTACTAGTGGTGGCCAGGGTCTGAGCCAGGAAAGGAATGTACGAGTAGTCGTATTTTCATGGACGGCTTTAAAACTGGACAGGAATCTGGTGCTGGTGTATTCGTGGAATGCGACTGCATTAGGCCTTACTTTTCATCCAATAGGAACCTGTGAAACTAGGAGATCGACAGGTACCTAAGACAAATGGACGAGACATACAAACGAACGATGGACAGTACGATACCTCGTTATCAACACACTGATAACGTAGACATATTCCGCAATGCAACAATCAACGCACTACACCAACAAAAAAGTAGACTTCTGTCAAGACTCAAAACCTTGTATTAAAAATCTACAACAATTAATTAGAGAAAATTACAGACTCTCTGTAAATCTGCATTGGAACAACAAAATTCGGGCTGTAAAATCCAACAACCCGAGTATTTTCCCGCAAATAAATAAAATTTTTCAGAGAAATAATCAAAACGACCTGTCTTAAGATCCCTCGAACGACGAACAACTAACAAATACTAATAACAGCAGGCATAGATCCCGGGAACGCTGTCGATGATGAACTTTTTCATGATCGAAGATCCGCAGGAGAAAGTAGAGGCTATATAAGCGACTTTCCAGGAAGTGTACAAGGTCAATGATAGCATTTGCCCAAACCACGACCTGGAAAATCGAGTCTTTGTGCACAACGTCTACCACTGGCGATCAGAGAACATAGGTTTTACCGAGTTCAATGACGACAACATGACAAATAATGTCGTCGCCGATGAGGGGTTACATCCCCCGTTCATATCGAAGGTGGAGGTAAAACGATCTTCGACTCACTGAGGAGGAAGAAATCAGTAGGTATCGATGGAATATCAGAAACGGTGGACATTTACACTACCCTGTTTAACAATGTACTGAATAATGCACATTATCCGGCGCATTGGAAGACAGGGGTGGCACAGCCTATTCCCAAAAGAGGTAAAGATACATCCAACCCGGCAAATCTTCGGTCGATAAGTCTCCTGCCGAACATCAGCAATTCAGGATTAGGACATGCATATAGTTCCGGATAACCAATTCGGTTTCAAGGCGGGTCATGAGACTGTACATGCCGCGTCTAAACTGGTACCTGATATCCAATGGAACAAAAGTAAAAAACAATGCACGGGTGCCTGCCTGGTTGGCTTGGAGAAGGCGTTCGATACCGTATGGCTAGAAGGACTCTTCTATAAGTTGAGCAGACTGGGTATAAGTAAACCACTACTGTATATGCTCTGTAATATGCCCACCAGTAGACAATTCATTGTGAAAAATGGCAATGTGATTTCTGCTGGGACGTTCGAAATCAAAAACGGTCTACAACAAGGTGCAGTTAATTCGCCGATCCTCTTTAACATTTACACGAGTGATCTCGTAGGATCTCTTCCCCATGCTATTGCGTATGCAGACGACTTGATCGCGTATAGGTGTGGACTAAAGATCGAGGTTATTGCAATACTCTTGCAGCGTGATTTCGATAAGATCAGCATATACTGCGACGACTGGAAGCTGAAGATCAACTTCCAGAAGACAGAGACTATTCTGTTTAGAACGTCGTTATCTGGGGCCTCCAGGGATACCAGAAAGAATTGGCGAAAGTTCTCAATCGTGGGACAGCACGGGCAGCCACTAGCGAGTGGAAGTGTGGTTAGATACCTTGGGATCTGGCTAGATCAATATCTAAATTTTAACAAAAATGTAGATGCTGCTCTGGTCAGAGCCAGAGGTGCTTTTGCCCTTACAAAGAGACTGTTTTATAGCAGCCAACTCGATGCAAGGGTAAAGGTAAACTGCCCTTATTCGGCCCATGCTCGTATATGGATGTCCCGTGTGGTTCAACGTGGGATCAAGCTGGATGGAAAGGATTCGGGTGTTTGAGAGGGCTTGCCTTAGGGCTTGTCTTCAGTTGTACAGAACACCAGAGTCCCAGTACATAAAATTCTATTCTAATGAGGTCCTGTATAACAGGGCGAACATAAACAGAGTGGATAATTTCCTGATCAATATGATTCGAAGGCACACTGTAAGAGCAATGTCCTCGATGAATAACCTGATCTCTGGGGCATTCTACCCCAATGATTTGTATCACGAGAGGGTGCGTCTTAACGGCTTCATCCCCCCAGAGGCGTTCCTATATTTAGATAGAGAAGGTCTGATACAGAATAGGGTAGCGTTGCCGCTAATCTACCATGTTGCCCGAAATGCTGCGGACAGGCGACTTAACTACGACCGACACGTTGCACACAGCACCACGGAGCGTCTCCGGTTTAGTAGAGTCTAGCTGTTAAGAGTTCATGAATTCCAAAAATAAAAATGCATTAAAAACGAAAACGGCCTTACTTTTCATTGGAGAAACATACATCTGTCTTGCAGGCAGAAATATATGCTATCTTCTCTAATGGCTGCGGACTATATTTGAAGAACAGGTGGAAGCGGCGAAGTATCTGCTTCTGTTGTGCCAGTCATTCTGCGCTTAAGACTTTGCTCAATTTTTTAACCGCTTCCAGAATACTTGGAGAATGCAAAAGATTCTTGAATTCGGTCGGAAGGCTGAACTCGCTGAATCTTGTTTGGGTCCCAGGACACAAATGGATAACAGGAAATGAGATCTCTGACAAGCTTGCTAGACTAGCTCAGAAGAGAATTTGCCAGCGTCCTCGGTTAAGGCGATTGGATTTTCAATGAACACAATCGAAGGTGACATGACTCTCCAGGATGCAGGCAGACTTTTTTTTTATTATTATTATTATTTTTAGACTAAACGAATGGTCCCCGTCGTCTGTAAGAAATCTGCAGCTTTTTTGCTATCTCTTAGCAGATAAGACTGCAGACGACTTACTGGCCACTTCGCCTTTGTCAAAAACCGCCATGTGCTAGGTTTGAGAGCTACCGATCTCTGCGACTGCTGTAGTAAGGACGATGACACTGCGGAACACTCCATTTGAGATTGTCCTGCCTTTGCTCGGATCAGGTGGCAGATCTTCGGTGCTGATAACCTTAGCACTTATCACTGAAGCGTCTACTCTTCTTTTTACAAAAGACGAAAAAAAGACATTAAAATGGGGTTCTCTGCCTGGTTGTCCAATAGACCTGTTTTGAAAAAAAAACGTGGTGGCCATGGTATAGTGGGTAGTGTGTTCGCAGGTTCAAGCTCGGATGGGAAACAGTAACCACAGCCACCCGAGCATAAAAGAGAAACAAATAAAATCCAAGTTTCTCCAACCCCCACACCTAAAGGAGTTCTGCTTGATAGTACAATGGACTTCGTGTCAGTCTGAGTGCTCAGAGATTTGAAAATTTCGCGAGAATGTCCTCTTCTAAATCCCGATTGTTGTACAAACAAAAGTTCTTCTTCTTCAATAAAATGTTCAAACTATTTCGCCCAGAGTGAGAGGCAATGAATTAGTAGCTTTTACAAGTGGCTGCAAATAATATTAATTAAAAATTGGTAAATTTTTTGAAATGTGGTATAAATTTGAATCAACAACTAAACAAGTATATGCACCATCGGTGTCTCTATCGGATTTATGGTTGAAGCCTGAGACTTTGAAGAAAAAGGAAAGTATATCTGGTGAAAAGATATTTTTTTGAGGCGCGTTATGTCCCACGTTAAGCCAGTCTTCTCGAGGCGAGGGGCTAAGCGCTACAGAGTTTGCCCAGGTGGTGCCACGTGACCAGGGAATTGACAACGACATTCATTTTGCTGCTTCTGTTTACTTCGCAAATGTCAAATTCGCGATGACATATGGCGCCATTTACAAAAATGAGAGCATCTTCCGATACGGTGATGGCTTTTGTGTCACCTTGTATAAGAATGAGCACCATAAAAGCTTTCAAAAAACATTGCAAGCTTGGACAAAAATTTAACGGTTGTTCATTTTGAGGTTGGCATCTGTCAAATTCATCTGTCATCCATAGTGACGGTGCAATTTGACAATATGGATGTTTAACCACCGGTCGATGCATTAAAATTGTTGCATCTTACTACAAATATAACATAAATGTATATATTTTGGCGTGAGACCGTCAGAAAACTTTTTTTTATTTTTGTGTTTACTTGGATTCGAAACCTTGAACCTCTCGTTCAGTAATCACGCACTTAACCACTAAGCCACAGCTATAATATCTGTGTAACATAATTGAAGGACGGATTATGGTCAAGATAATCGCTCAGGTTAGGTTAGGTAGCTATCCCCGCTCAAACAGGGGCGGTCCATTGTTATATCACAGGTTAGGTTAGGTTGAGGTGGCTGTCAGTAAAAAAAGCCAACACACTTAGACCAGTAATAGGTCCATTGTGATACCACGTAGAAGATCCCTAACGTCTATATTGTTCAGATCATTTAGGTCGTTAAAACAGAAGACTCATAAGTGGAGTTTCCTTCTTTGGGAGAGAGCTGAGCAGGTTCAAAGAAGGTGAAGGATAGTTTCTTCCTTCTTCTCGTCCATGCAGCTTCTGCAGAAATCGTTTGAGAAGTCGCCAAGCCTTGTAGCATGCTTGCCTATTAGATAGAGTCCAGTTATGACACCTGTAACAAAAAAGAAATCAAATTCTTAGAGCATTTCAGATCCGACGTAGGCCAAATCTCTTTTCTCGCTAGACAAGTTGTACCCAAGAAGAACTGGATTTCCGGCACCAGGAACCATACATGATTAATTTCTTTCTAAGAAAGATCGGGATGGGTAACTGTTGCGGTGTTAACTCTTTTCTGCGCCGCATTTTTCACCCATAGACAAACAGATCCTACTTAGGCCAGATCTATTTCGACGAAAGACAAGTACTTATACTTTTCCACCTGCTGTTTGCCATTTTTCTGGCCTCAGTATTAAAGCGAAACTATATCGATTCTATTTTTAGTGAAGTTCTCTCTATTTTCAGTGAAGTTCCGATCTGCACCCTCTTTTGCCAACTCATCCCATGCCTCATAATTGCCCAACTGAGTAAATAATTCAAAACATAATCTCCAATTTCAAACAAATCGCTTGTGATGTCGTAAGGAATGTACATCATCTGCATCAGTGTCCGAAAATCAGGAATTGTCAATTCCACGCCGCGCTCAGCAATTGGACATCTTGTGCTTAGAATTGCATCTTCATCCTTATAAGGTCCAGCTTACGCAACAACTAAAGCCTGCTGATCATAGGGTGCTGGGAAATCAATAAGTTGACGCATATTTTTCGAACAAAATCTACTTCAGCGTTGAGGCCCTTTTCTCGCTCGGTGCCTATGTAAACAAACAAAATTGCAGAATGTGGTGTTCTAAGAATTCAAATGTGATCGTTGAGAGATCATTGTATCCACCATGGGTGACTGTTTGCTGTGGACCGGCGCGGCGTGATCGAGTCCGTTAAATTTCCAGATTTGGCGACATCAATTGGCCACCAAGGTCGTGTGATCTCACCCCGTTGGATTTCTTTTTGTGAGGCTGTACTAAAGATTGTGTCTATGCGGACAATTCCCAAACTTCGGAGCAATAAAAGAACCAAAATTCATGAAGTTATGGCAGCAATGCAGCCATAAATGTGCCGAAAAATTATCGAAAATTACCTCACCAGAATCGAAATTTACTAAAAAAAAACTCTCGCGGTGGTCACTTGACCGATGTTGTATTCCATACGTAATGGCATAGTCCAAAGTTTAAAATTGTAAAAACTGTCATTAAAATCTTTAATACTTTTTATTTATTAGCCACCCGGTTTTGCTTTTGACCTCAGCATGATAGGCCGTTCCTTACTAACTTGACTTTCGTCTCCCATCTTCACCTTCTAATGACTCTCTACCTTGTTTAAATAAACCCGACCACTTGTAAACTATAGTTTTACCAGGACAAGAGGTTTCGTAAACGATCTGCATTTCACTTAGAATATTTTCCACACTTTTTCCTTTGTTCTGTGGGGAACTCAATATTTGACATTTTTGAAATTACCACAGACTTTAACTCATTCTTTTGACTACAGCAGGCAAACTAATTGATAAATCAACGTGAAACTTCACATTTACACCTGAAAAGGATTACCTTCACTCCTTTTCCGCGAACTTAAAAAATTCCCTCCTTACTTACATGATTTTATTAGTAAAACTTGTAAAAACTTCTATGACAGTATTTTCGCCTTTTGTCTGCAATACATTCACATAAATACGAGTACTGTTGCGTAAGTTATAACTTTAGAGCATCCAAATCCCTTGGAATAGCCAAACTAAAAGACAATGTCCGACACAGTAAAAATCGAAGAAAAACTTGTAACAAAGCAATGAAAATAACACTGACCTAGTTTGGAAAACCCAAGAAGAATCTCTCCCTTTGCCTCAATGTACAGATCGGAAAAAGCGCTTCATACAATTTCCCATTCAAAAATTGTTATTGCTTATGAGAGTCAGTTTAAAGTTAGTCCTTTGCACGAACTTTCCCCACTAAGAAGCAAAATTTGCTAACTATTTTAGTTCAGATGCCTCCATATAATTAGTCACACAAACAGAATCGGCAAAATTATTTTAACGCGTCGACTGACCTATTTAGTTGAAAGAATAAGTTTTTTCAAAGAAAAACTTCTCGAAATAATAGCATATCCATCTGGAAGTGACTAGAAAATAATGATTATTAAAACGGGAATTTGAAATTGAATTTTTGAGTTAGAAAGGATCTCCTTAACTTAGAGATGGCGAAAACTAAAACAATTTACAGACAGGAACTTTCTGCTTTGTTAAGAAGCTTTAAAAAAACAAATCAACATCGATAGATAAGAGTACTACTGTACAAGTATCTGTTCAAAGTATAAACCACTCCCAGTCATCCGACATTAGACAGTCATTAAGGAAATAACTCACATCATGCATTTGTATTGAGTTAATATTCGAAGCCCAAATGTAACCCCACACCGCACTCAATGTAACCCTGAATAATTTTACGTGTCATTACCTTATCCAGCGAAGATACGAGTATCTTCTCGTTCCAAAGCGGAAGCAAAGGATACACTCAAGACAAGATACTTTGTCCCAAGGCATAAAGGAGGATATTGGTTGAAGATGGAACCTACGACCACAATTTAGATTTCCAATTTGCCTGCAGGAAGTCTTTCAAGCCACTCATACACGCAATATTGGTGCCTTTATGACACCCACTAGCAGCCTCCTTCTTATAAAATTTAAATTTCAATTTTGGTTTCAAGCGAAATGTCTGCGTGTTGCTGTGTGTGTCGATGTCCTTTTGTGTGTAATATTCGATGCGAATAATCCGTTGGAATTGTTTCGGAAATTGACATCTCGAATGATGATGATGGCATTGGCCATATGTTTTATCGTAAGGATTGACTAAGGCTGGCTATCGGGGAAAATTGTTTTTGAAAAGGGAACTGTGAATGGTATCGAAGTGAATGAAGGAACGACTCTGGAAGCTATTATTGTTAACGCATTTTTGAATGGTTTCAATTTTCATTGAAATCATCTAACAGATACGTGTGTCGTTGTCATACGTATACTCGTACAGTGCTAGCTTTAGGGTGGGCATCCTGGATTTCCAGATACTCTTCGAAAAAAATGCCAACAAAAATCACGTTATATGATAGTTGAATGACAAGTCTCAATATCAATCTTTCTGAGGCTCTAAAGCCTGTTTTAAAATATTTCACATAAAAGGCAGTAATTAACGTCCAAAGAGGCAATGAAAAGCCATGCATTTTGCTCAAGGAAAGCTTGCTAAGGTGCAGTGTAATAAACATAAAAAATACTAAGAAAAACCGTGCAGAAATAGCACCTGCTAGTTCGTAAAAATAACGAGAAAGAGCTGGTCTATATTACATCCAAACCTCTAAGTAAGTAATTCTTCTAACTCCACTTGATGCTACCTGAAAAGTTCTTCAGAAATTGGGTACGGGTACGAACGAGTAGAGCGAACAGGATGCGTTTCAGTTTTTGTTGTAAGAAATCTTAAAAACGGAAATAGTGCCTCGGAAATGGAAGGAATAAGGACAACGATAGGACTTCTTTTTAGGATCTATCCTGATTGAGGATCTCAGAATGCCAGATTCCTACAACTAGAGCGTGAATTTATCTTGGGATTAGACGAATAAGACACCATAATGCGGTGGAGTACAATTCGCCGATAAGAGGGCAGCCGCGGTGTAGCGGTAACATCATCTACTGCGAAGGCCTAACACTGGCAGTAGGGTGGTCATATGACTAAAATGCAACTTGATCACGATGATGACATCAGGAGGACGGAAAAAATACTGTGAATCATAAGCAACGACAATAAAAGCAAAACTAAAATACTCCCCAGTTATCTGGACACTACCCTTGGAGTTTTCAGAAACTTAATACCACCTGAGTTTCAAACCACTACACCAAATCTTTCTTTCATTCTCTCTCTCTCTCTCTCTCTCTCTCTATCTCTCTCTCTCTCTCTGTCTAACGCCCGTGCCCTGTAGTAAGGGTTCACATCCCCTTTGGCGCGCAAATTATAAAAAAAGCAATGTCTAGCTTTGCTTTGAGAAATGTAGCTTGGGACTGTTGCCTATTTCAGCAGAGCCCCGTGTATTGAGAATCTTTTAAAGAGCATATTAATGGCAGGAATTTAGCTGAAAGCCGCTTCATGATCCTGGATTTGAATGCAAAGGTGAGCAACGACAACACCACGCTTAAGGGTTTTTTTTTTAATTTATGGTGTTTAAAGCCCTAGGGACTGTGGTGGATAATGTGTGTACTTCTAAATTGTAGATGAATTAGGTCTCAATTAATAGGAAGAATACAACCAACCAGACTGACTACATGACCTTTAAAGTTGCCTCTTTGAACTCTGAAACAATCGTGGGTCCGTCTTAAGCTCCAAGGAATAAAACCAAAGTGTTTAGTTTGCTGATGAGAGATAACATGGTGTGTCAACAATTTAGAGACTGTCTGGTAAAAGGAGCCGAAGCTGAAGAAAATGTACGTGCTATCGACGCGCGTACATTTGTTGAAATACGGCAGACACAATACAGCACATGGCTATCTGTAGACAAAAGCATCGAAAAGTGCATGTCACTCAAAGCTCAGGAGGCGGAGGCAGCATTTATTCGCACTACTGAACTGTTTAAACAACACTTTCATGTCTAGGTCTTAACTTGGATGAGCCTATCAAAGCTACAAACACCCGAATAAGCACTGGTCTTCGCGGTAAAGACCCCGACCCTTAGATTTCGTTGATCCATTTCTGCTTCGTTTTCAACTGACACATAGATAGAATACACATATTCTTATGGAAGGTAGCCCATAGCATGTATGAACTTCAACGGATAAAGTAGGTTTACTTTCTACTTGTTTAGTCCGTTAATCCGTTGGCAGTCGGCAAATTGAGAGTAAGCACTTTCATTGGTGGAAGCATTGAGAGAGAAGAGAAACTGTCATCGCTGTTGACAACCGGTTGACATTTCAAACTGTCAACGAAAGTATGCAACGGATTGTATGAGACGGTTCTTTCCGGCAATATGTGAACGTCACTGTCAACCTTCAACAGAACGACGTCGACGGATTCTATGGGTCGGGGCCTTAACAGTGACCCCCTTTTACTGACTAATGCTTATAAAAAATAAACGTGAAGTAGGATGAAGCGCTAGCTACATTTTCACTTAGTTATCAGAACCAGTGCTGCCATCTTTCTACGATCGTAGAAAATTTTGCTTCACCACATTCATTTTAGACATTTTCTCTGTTTTAGTTCAGTTTTCTTCCAATCATTATGTGTCTAAGTAGAGATTTTCCATTTTTTACTAGCAGATCTGTTGCTGTCAAGTTTTCTATAGGAATTGAACCTACTGTATTGCGTCTAAAGGTGTGAGGTCTCTTCTGTCTACCTTGTAGGCTCCCAAGTAGTTTACTCTGTGTTAAAATATGTTCCAGAGTCTCCTTCATCTTTGTTTTGTAGATTTAACTTCCTGAAGTTTTCCAGGAGGTTACACTGTCTTGTGAGAAAGTTTGGGCTGATTTTCAACCTTTTTTCGGTTAAAATTTCCATGGTTTTGCTTGTCTTGATTTAAGGGAGATCTCTAAAAAGTTTGCATGTTTTGGCTTCTTCCTCTCTTAATAGCTCTTCACGGAAGATGTGCCCGGTCATCTCGCAGAAGAGTTCTCTTACGGGTCTGCGGTTCCCTGCTTCGAAAGACTATCAGCCTCTCCATAACTATTTGCAGTAAAGTGTAACGTTGTTGAGTTTGTCCAGACATTCCCAAAATATCTTTCTTTATCTTGATGGACATACTTTCTGATCACATGCATGTCCGCCTAAAAGTAGATTTCATTACGAGTAACTCAGTTACCACGATGATAAAATAGGCTGAAAACTAAGTGCAAGTTTACTATACATGCTCAGTGCACCCTAATAGACCTGCCTGAATGTGGACAGTACCACAAAAATGTTGAGGTTTTCAGACATGAAGGGCAGTAGCTGATGAAAATTAACAAGCAGAAAACTAAGTGATCAACCGCACAGTCTACGTATCAGCAGCATATTATACAGCAGGATATTTGTCAAAAATCTCATGCAGCTAGGGAGTGAGTGCGTAGGTAACATTTGGGTTCTTTATAACACTTGACATTAATGCGGCTATAGAGACTACATGTGGAAGCCGTAGGCTAATGCGTTGAGCTACTGAAAAATCTAGGACCAGGAGCCTTCAATCTTGAGTTAAAAGTTGACACTCTTGAGAGATATTTTTATGTGAAGAAACAATTGCTCTTCTTTGTTGGCACTTGACTATACACTTGAGTCATTGCTCTACCCCCAAGGCTACATTTTTGGATTAGGGTTAGCTATGTCAGGTGGACCATCAAGCTATTTCAGGTGGACCATCAAGTTCTCTATCTGGTTCAGATATCACAACGACTCGTTGATATGTACAATTTTGTCAGTTGATCAGTAATAATGGGAGAATGCTCATGGTAAATCAAAATTTGGCTCCGTCTTTCTTAACAGCTCAAAGGGCTAAATAAGGGAGAGACTCTGTAGTGCAGCATTTCACCAGCTATCGTCTAGATTCTTGAGTTTCACCAGTTGAGCTGCTGTTCTTTCTACTAAATTTCAGTCATTTTCGAGAAGATACGTAAGCTTTCTGGTAACAGAAGATGACCAAGACTTTAACGCTGTCGCTTGATTTAAGAGGAACTCAAATTTCCGATTAAAGGTTGAAACTCTATATCGGGTAGTGACAGGAGCTGCTGGCCACTAACCATTCATCCATTCTACTACAAGATTAAGAACTGCGTGTTGGATAGTTGCAGTTTCTCACTACTTCGATGGTGCCTCTCGTATTTTATGTTTTTCCACGTCAATTCCCTTTTACTCACTGGGCATAAAGTTCTGGGAGGAACAAAAATGACTGTCTGTGGATTAGCTGGCGCAGTAGTGCTCCTCAGTAACTCTGAGTTTCTCACTACGGCGAAATAAAAATGAATGTATTCCATTATTCTACACGACTATGTGTATGTGATCTGAACAAATGATATCCCTTTTCCTGACGTTAATGATAAAATTTCATAAATGAAGCAGGAGCTGTGATTCAAGTTTACACTTCATTTCACAGGATAGATACTCGTAGTAGATTAACCTACCATTTTGTTGGATCTTATTAATGTACAAATTCGTAGAAATTGTATGCCCTCCGGCATCCATTTAAAATTTAAATTTTCAACTCCAAAAAGCACTCCCGCCATCATTCGCCCAACTCCGAAACCTTGGGGGTGATTACATTTGTACTTATACCCACCCTATGTGCTCCTTTGCGACTTTGCGCATTCGTTCCATTTCGCTTATTGAATAAATCTCTTGTGAATGCGATCAATTTAATGCGCGCCCATTGAACAAGCAATAAATCTTTTACAATCGAATCAACCAAATAAAATTGTTCACATTTGCACGACATAAAAGAATTTAGCGACAGAGGCGACGCCAATCAGTTGTGACGAAGTGACTGGTACTGGGATTCTTCCATTGAGCACGTGGCACATGATTTAGAAACAAATTTCAAACAAAGTGGAGATACTTGTTTGTTGTTTCGAATGTTCCGGGAATTGTGCAGTACTCAGCACAATAACAAGCCACTGAGAGAGAGGTTATTAAACCGATTTTGTGTATACAGCTGTTCGAGTGTTGCCAAGTAAACAAACTGAGACTTATACATTATTTAAATGTTCCATCCATCATAGGTACGTTCTGCTCGTGGACTATTGGGAATTGGAGTTATTTGCATGACTGCATGTAAATTGGATATTTTATTGAGTGTAATTTATTCAATGGCGAAGTCATTAACGTGCCTATTACGGGAGTGAGAACAAAATGCAGTGTCCCACGGGAATGCAGTCGTAAAAAAAAAATATCCTCAATATATACATAACGATATATCGTATCTCCCTTATTCACGGTCATAAAATTTAAAGTAAGTACTGGTATATGAAATACTGGGCTTCAATATCCTACGGCACAGACTTACTTAGAACAAAAGCTGTTCATTGTGGTACTGGAAGATCGTACTTACTATTCTGCGAATATTAGAAGATACAGATGCAGTGTTCGGCTAATTTTAAACCCACAGTTTTAAGCCAATGTTGAATGATCCTGATTGCATCATTTCTTATTTGGACCACTTTTTCCAGTAGCTTAGCAACCACGACTATCGCAATATCGTCCGCAAAGCCTACGATTGTAGCTTCTTCTAGTATAGGCAGATTGAGTATCTCGTCATATATAATATTCCACAGAAGTGGACGCAATACTAAACCCTGTGGTACTCCTCTCGTGACGGTATACTTCAGCACCACCCCTTCATCTTCTGCCTTCTAAGGCTTTCTTCGCTGTGTCAACGACCACTCGGATTGCATCTATCGTTGACCACGACCTCGGAAAACCGTTTTCAATGGCTCCAGACATCGATGATTGGGATCAACTTGTTGATCCATATACCTTTTGTAGTATTGTCCCACCGATACACAGCCATTGAAGCTACCTTTTCTTCTTTCTTGATCCTTTTGATTACACTTGCCTCTTGTTGGCTCGAGGCTTTTCTGTTGTAGATCCTTAGCAACTCGCCCGCGGGAAATCAATGAGAACCATTCCGACTATGATAAAGGCAGCTACGTCCAAGATCGTTAGAAAATCACTTATCGTCCTTGCGAGCATTGTACAAAGTCCGTATGTTGACGATAATTTCCTCCTTGTTCCCTCCGTCACTAACGCCGTGCCCAATCCAAGGCAGCATAGAGGAGGACAAAGCTAACTGCTCTGTATATTCAAACCCACCTAGCACATCTAGGTCCACCGACGCAGTGACGCCTTTTTGCTCGAGTAATCCACATATGTTTTAAAACGTAGCGGATTGTTTACTCAGGGCGGCGAGCCACTATTATGGTTCATAGTAGTGAATGAATTGCTTAGCACATTAGAGAAAGGGCGATACAGTGTTATAGCCTGTGTGGCTGACATTGCTATAACTATATCAGGAAACTTCGCTCTTACAGTCTGATGGAATTAGCTCTTAATAAACCTGTAAAGTGGACTGACAGGGTTGGTTGGACCAATCTGATTTTGTTCACAAGAAGGTACAAGGTACCATATATAATCTCTCCAAAGCTTAATGGAACCAAACTTCAATTCGTAGACCATGACAGATACTTGAGGGTCATTCTCGATAGGAAACTCAGCTGGAAACCGAATACAAAGGACCGTACCGTGTTTCCGTTACCCTTTATTCCTATTGTAGGTCTTTGGGCCCGAATTATCAGCATAAAGTAGTTCAATGGTTCTATATGCTAATAGTGAGACCCATCCTGATGTATAGAGTACTAGTCTGTTGGACGGCACTGAACAAGAAAATTAACACCGATCTTCTAGGGAACGTTCAGACGTTATCTTGTGTCTGAACAATGCTCTGCTTTCTTCCTGTTGATATCTATGGGAGGCAAATGACAGCAGCTAAAGCAGCATTGAAGCTGTTCGATAATTCTCACAGTTGGCTACGCTAAATCGGACAATTCCAGGATCCTGATCGGCATAAAACGTATAAGATGAACTATATTGTCCCTCACTTTGACTTTAATGTCAAGTTTTAGATCAGAATTCACAACAAAAGCGCATTGTAGTATATTTCAGATGGAAATTACGGCAGACTACGAAGCTACAGCTTGACTTTCAATTAAAGTGGTAGAGACTATATATAGATAGTCAGGCAGCTATAAAAGTCTTGGAAACACCGACAACACGATTCAAGTTGGTAAGGCAAAGCCACAGATATCTGAGTGAGATCGCTGATAGATGCAAAGTTCCCAGGAATGTTCCGGGCAACCGCAACGATCAAGTTAAATCGGTAACGTTTCGCCTTGATACTCATATCAAAAGAATGGTAAACAGTCTTTCTTTGAAGCAGATCTGACCTAATCTGGATCGGAAGAGAACTAAAAATGGGAAATGCCAAAGCTCTATAATAGGAGCCCTCACTTGACACTGCTGCTTGATAGGTAGGCTGGGTGTCCATTCTAATGACTTCTGTGGAAACTGTAGAGACGAGAAGGAGGAAGAAACAACTAACCTTTTGTGCACCTGTTCTGCCCTGTAAATGTTGAGAAGATAAATCTTCGGGAAGTACTTCTATGAAGATCTCTGTGACTTAGCCCGGCTTGTTTTACAAAATAAAGAGCTTTGTCTTCGGTTCTAAGTATTTCTGCACATAAATGCGGAAAAGGAAGAGTTAACTTCTGCTAATTTGGTACTCTTCGTGGTACCTCAATCGACATCTATGTGTATCTCTGCTGATATGTATTAAGTTTAATTTATCTAACTCAAAATTGAATGCCTCAAAGTGGGCTACAATGGCTCAATTTATTTGACTGTTGACTTTGATCATATATCTTATATCTTCTACACCTACAATATATTTTAGAACGGATATTTTGTGGTTGAATGAAAGTAAGTAGGTTAACTACAACATATTAGCTACATACCAATCAATTTATATAGAATTAATCTTCTTTAGCTTCCAAACAATTTTATGTGCTTGGTTTTATATTACACGCATCTAACTTCAAAATAGCTGCACCAAATTGAATATAATATAATTTTCTGATTAGTACATAATTCGTGAACAATTTGATATATTAATCTATAGCCAGAGTAAAAATAAAAAACAAAATTGCAAGCAATAGCGCACCAGTGGATGAGTGTTGTGTGTGTGTGTGTTCATTGAACGAAAAACTGTTTTTTTTTTCCACTCTTCTTTTGAAACAAAATATTGTAGTAATCTATAAATTACTAAAACGTTCTACAATCTGTGAAAAGAAAGGCCCCAGGAGAACGCCTAATGGCTTTTTTGAACTAGCGAAGCAGTTCTATGCCATACAGGGTGTGTCTCTCTTATATTTCTATGTTACAGACTATGCATTAAAATCTATGTGTAAAATATACCACATTTTTTTAGTCATACTCGTAAAATACTCGAAGTTTCTAACAAGAGTAAAATTATAAAAGTTTAGCAAAATCTTTTGGGCTAAATATAACTTTTACCAGTTTACCCTACATTTCTTCAAATACAACCACACAAAATGAAAATCTTAAAGAAGAAAACATAATCAAATTTGTTTGATCAAAACTTCCCCATACTCGTATTGCCAGGGTACCATTAAGGTCTAGACATTAACACTTTGGGCCAACTGCCCACTATACAAACAATTGAGAAATATAAAATTGTTCCCCTGTGGAAAATTGACCTCAACACAAAAAATAACTGTGTGCATGAAAATAACTGGAGAACAAGCAAATAAAAACGAACAACAGATAAAAATATAACGAAAACCAAGCTAGCAGCCAACACATTACCTCTTATTTGCTTGAAGCAAATAGCCAACAAGGACATGGTAAACAACAAACACAATCTTCGTTTTATTGCGAAACATTCCGCAAAATTGTTGTAATCCCCGAAATCAGTATGCAACGAGGTGCTGGCCTGGTATAATGCTACCCCAAGGGTTTAAGGGTTGGATGATCCAATGTTATTAGGCATTCGGACCGGTTTAACATACTTTCATGCAAATACTCTAGAGACTGATAATTGTTTTCTCGCCTTGAGGAGAAAACTTTTTCTGATAATCGTATGTATTTTGAAATAAAATTTAAGTTTTCTTTTTCTATGGATTCTTGATAGTAAGAAGAAAATTTGGGTGACAAGAGTGGTAGCATTCTACCAGCCCCCACTCATATCCATGAGTTGAACATATTTGTTCAACTTATTGTTTCTGCCATCTTAAATGCACTTATCATCCCAGTAGTCCTCCTCTCATAGGATATCTTCATCAACCTAATTGAACTGTGTGAAATATTAATCAGACTCATTTCAATGATTAGAAATAAAAATAAAAAATACTTCGTTACTCTCAGAGCTTGCAGTCATAATTTTAAATTGCCTCTTCCATAAATGGATGTACGAGTATTCTTATCCATCTTAACCCCGAAGTCTTGTGTTATTCATTCATAATCCCACTCTGGTGTATAAAATGCACATACAAGAGAGACTAGAATGAAATGTGGCATTTTGCTGTACTACCATACAGCCTTATGAGCTCTCAAAAGGACGAAAGTTCAAGACAAATTCGAGAGAGAGAATCCCTCTCATGCAATGAAAATCTTATGGAATTAATATGGAAAGCTGACGCACTTGAACCAGCTGAGCCCTCCTCTTAGTGATTATATTACGTCAATGGTGTCACATTACTGTCTACCGAAGCAAGTTATACTTATATCTTGGATGCTAGGGTTACAGTCGTTAGATAATGCCTAATGGGGGGAGGAATGAATTTATACTCTGTTGCTCTTGCAAATGTAATGGATAAGATACTTTAGACGAGACAAATTGTCTGAGTCTTCAGGAAGCGAAAAGATCTCTAAGGCTTCCCATTGATGAATAATATGTCGATATGTTAGTGGGGAGGGACAAAATAAGGCATGACGAAAATTCAATAACATATAGCCGCGGGATAAACATATGTAAGTAGGTGGAGTGGTGGGCTCGAAATAGAATTCAACCTGCACATGGTGATGTATCCATCTACTTACCAGACCTGAGAAATTGAATGATGAAGCGTGTTTCAAGAAACATGGTATCAACCATAGGTTATAAAATATTTATAAGAAACACGCAGAGCAGTTATAAGTAATTCATATGGAGCAGATAATGCTACGTCTAGTCTATTGCTCTCCTTTGAACAAAGGTTCAATAATATCGATGTTGCATTAGTAATTTTGTAATCTTTATACAAAAGGCAAAGTCGATTGATTCATTGATTTCATCACAGTATCTCGAAATATTTGTATTTAGCGTGAAAAGTAATTTAAGGCATGTGAACGGTTATAAAACTCACTATTTGCCCCTTTTGGTGTCTCGTTCCTAAATGGTAAAATGGATAATTTATGCTTTCAACACGGTCTTCACCTATCTCTCTATTTGTGTAGCTGTCACACACTTGTGGTTTTTGAACTGTTAGGGCTAGGTTGCGAAGATTTGTAACCTTAGTATGTGCTGAAGCGAAAATAACCAGAAAACAAAATATTTTGGCATCTGGGTTCTATAGGCTAATGCCCAGAGATAGCGTCCTAGTGAAACTAAGTTTTCGGGTCGAAAACGAAGTCCAACATACTCTGATAGTATTTATAGCAGCCTTCTCCAGTAAAAATTACAAATATTTTGTTGGAAACCTATGTAACAGCAAAACTGACAACGATCAACAAAAAAAAAAGATTCTTTGCAGCATTTTGGCTGAAACCGAAGCCACACCTTCGACCGGTTACTATCCAGAGGTGAGGTTCTAGTTCTAATTCCAAGATTAACAATACTTTGTATCGTTTCAGCGGCGGTGGGGGGAAGTTCCGGGGGTCGAATTTTCGGAGGAGCAGTGGAGAGTAAATCCTCAGTTCAAAAATAAGACGTTGCAATTCTTTTTAAATTATAATCTTTTTATTCGTAACAAAACTCTTGGCTCGAAAAAAAGGAAAACCGCGAGTATGCTGTTCGAAGACTACAGTACCGTTTAATTGGCAATCCAAAAATTCCTATGGACCTAAAGTGTGGCGCCTTTCAATGCGGTAGTGTACCGCAGTTTCCAAAACGTCAAACCTTAGTGAAGTTCCTTGCACTGGCGCCGTCTTTTATACGCTCCAAGCGTGAGCTTTTCGAAGATCGGCTTCACATTGGGGCCGTGTGCAAAGAGCTTTCGGGAGAAAAGCTTTACATGGGTGACGTGAGCACAGTTTTCCCCCACTTTTATTACAGGGATGTACATGAGTAAAATAAAAAAATAAATGTTTTTCTTACTGAATAAAAGAGAATTATAAAAGAAATTCATAAAAATTAAAAAGTAGAATGTTTGTAGTAATTTATTGATAGAAAAAAGAAAATAATTAAATAAATAAATAAGTGGTTATTACAACTTTACTAATGACCTATTGAAAAAATAAAACGATTTTATTCAAAACGGTTCTAATGATTTTGTTCAAATTATGGACATACTAGCAGACGCGTGCTCGTCTTGTTTCACCCGCCTGCTACTTTCAAGACAGACAAATGTATTTTCTTTTTCGTAAGCACTTTCCATCGTCCATAGATACTCATATTGCATATTTATACACACACTGCTACTCGTACTGTGTATTGCAGCTCAGTGGCTGATATAAACTGTTGTGCTATGTGCATTGATAGAACATCATTATCATCAGCGTTCCCATTCCCACTACTATCGTAGTGTTTTACTACACTTCACTAAGTCGCTATGGAAATTTTTAAATCACTACTATAGTTCAGAAAATATAAATCGATGCCAAAATCAAAAGAGTTGCAAGAGTTTTATGGTACCTGTCTGCCTGTTCAAAAGTAGTCAAATGCAATCATTTCGTCACCATGTACACGGTTTACTGCAGTTCATGGTACAACTTAATGCTAAATTTTTTTAAATGAGTCTAAGAGACTATACTAAAGAATATCATTTCATAAGGAATAAGAATTTCATTTCTCTACAACTTAGAAGGCAACACTACGCCATTTGTCCGGTTCACTACGCTTTAAAATAAATATGACGTGGCAACACTGATCATCACTTCTGTCAATCAACTTAGAAACACACATATCTACTCAAGCTGAAAACAAACCGAAGCAGAAGAAAATATGAACAGCACCATCCACGAAGCTCATCCGTCAGGCAATCGACTCTGCTCTAAAATAGAGCAAAGAGAAAGAGAAAGAAAAACAAATTACTCGTATCATCACCACTTAATGTAGATTCGGGACCATGTCAAATGAAAAATTCATTTAATTTGGAATTTTCCAAAGTACATATATTTTTGATATTGTTCAGCTTCTAGATAACGTATGATTTTGGGCTTGAAAACACGGTGTTTAAAAGCTCTAAAAACTAAAACTAATTTTATTAATATCTACAAAGCCGGGTCTTCCAATAGGGACTTCCGAACTTTGACAGTTGATAGCGGCCATATTGTTGAAGCTACATCTGTCAAATTTATTGTCATTTATTCAGTCTGTTTTGCCAAATCACTGTGGATGGATATAGCGTTCAACAACACGTGCAAATAATCAAATTGTTTTATCTATTTGGGTGTTCTGTTCGGGCAAAGTTCCACGCGCATCGCCCATTTTACGGTCGCCATAATCGTCCTTCCGAGAGGACTATTCGCAGTGTGGTGGATAAATTTGAGTCCACTGGTTCAGTAAACGATCAACCAACACCCGTACATCGACGAAACGCAAGATCTGCCGAAACATCGCCGCTGTCCGTGAGATTATGCAGGAGAATCCGAGGCAGTCGATTTCGTGTCGCTCACAGAACTCCGCCTTTCGCAGACCACAACTTGGCGAATTTTGCGTCGTGACTTGGGCCTGCACCAGTACAAAATTCAGCTGACCCAGGAGCTAAAGGTAAACGACTGTAGACAACGAAGTGTGTTCCCTGAATGGGCTCTGGAGCAGTTGGAAACTGACCCTAATTTTCATCGAAAATCATCTTCAGCGATGAGGCCCATTTCTGGATGAATGAGTACGTCAGCAAACAAAATTGTCGAATTTGAGACGATACCAATCCACATGAGATCCAAGAGCGTCTAATGCATCCCGAAAAGTCACTATATGGTGTGGATTTTGGGCTGGCGGCGTCATCGGTACATATTTCTTCGAGAACGCCGTTGGCCAGGCAATCACCGTCAACGGCGAGCGCTATAGGTCGATGATGATCAACTTCTTTTGGCCAGAATTGGATCATATGGACACCAACGACATGTGGTTTCAACAGGACGGCGCTACATGCCACACACCTCACGCCACATTGGAAATTCTGCACGAGCGATTCGAGGGCATGGTCATCTCACGTGGAGGTGATGTGAACCGAGAGCGTGCGATTTGACCCCGTTAGACTTTTTCTTGTGGGGTTTTCTGAAGTCGCAGGTCTATGCGAATAAACCATAAATCACAGCGGCCCTCAAAGCCAACATAATCCATGCCATCGGTCAAATTCAGACTGATTTATGCGCCAGAGTCATGGAAAATTGGATATTTCGGATGCGCGCCACTCAGAGAAGCTGCGGCGGACATTTGAATGATGCTATATTCCATATATAATGGCATCGATAGGCCTTTCAAACGAATAAAAAAATTTTGATAATACCTCACACACACACTTTGTTTTATTTAAACTTAAAGATAGGAAGCGCTTAATGAAAGACCCTTTAACTCAAAACCCATTAAGTAGCTTTAGACAAACATCATTAAAATCCGCTTAGCCGTTTCTAGTGTAGCCGGCAACAAAGAAAATAGTAAGGTTTTCAGTTAGATTACACGTTAGATTATTCGATATTCGGTCCAGGCAGAAACTCAATTTTGGTGTAGTGGTTGGGGAAACTTAGATTTTATTCGTTTCTCTTTTTTGCTCGGTTTTCCGCTGGTTGTTGTTCCCCGTTTGGACTCGAACCTGCACAGCTCGGACCACGAACAAACAGACTACGTACTACACTGTAAGTTCATGCAATGGTATTTTAGGGCGTAGCTTTTTTTAACTACCACCAAATTGGTTTTCTTCCGAATCAACGTCTGAGCATTATTGGCATATAAAGTTTCCGATTAAAAAAGATCTAGGATCGAGGATAGCTTGCATTTATAGGGTATCATTAAGGCAATTCCCTTTTTTACCCTATTCCATAGGATATAAGTATATATTATATTTTGTAACATAGAGAAATAATACCGGTGGACCCGCAAAAGTATGTGCATATGTACACATATTTGAAGTCAGCATCGAAAGCTATATCGATCTAGTCATGTCCATCTGTCGTCTATCGGTCTTCGTCCATCGGTCTTCTATTGATGGTTGGGTTTGCTATTAACATAATCGTAGATTGCATGACTCTCTAGTATATAGTCAGACTAAACGAATGCCCCCAAACGTATGTAGGAAATCCACGGTATTCTTGCTGTTGCTCAGCAAAAAAGACTACAGACAACTTACTGGTATTCTTACGGATCACTTCAATTTTGCCAATCATCTTAGTGTACTAGGCTTAAGTGACACAACCATCTGCAACGCCTGTGGATTGTCATGACTGCTAATGTCAGGTGGCATCCGATGGAGCCGATGTGTTGAGTGCTGATACTAGAAGCTTACAGACTTCCGCCCTTTTAATGAAATTTTGCATTATTTTTCGGCATAAATCCTGCATCATGAATAAAGCAACCTTATCCTTTAGCTCTGGAAACGATATTTCCCAAAGCAAAAAATCCAACGACGTGATATCGCACGATCTTGGTGGCCAATTTTAGTCGCCGAAGCGAAAGATGACGCTGCCAGGAAACGGTGTGTAATACTCGTAACTGCATTGTTTCTCGAGCTGTATGGCAGTTGGCACCGTCTTGCTGAAACTGCATATCAAGCTACATGCCAAAAATAATTTGTTATCATGCAACGATAACGTTCACCACTGACTGTTACATCAGCTCGAAGAAGTACGGCCCAAAATCCACACCAAGCAGTGATTGGTTGTTCGTGAATGGCCGGTGAATTTTCATGAACTCAAGTACGACAGCTTTTTTTATTCATGTAAACCATTCAGTTGAAAGTTAACCTCATCACTGAAAATGATTTTATTCAAACGTGGTGGTTCTCTAACACCCAATCAATGAAGTCGCGATGCTGTTCATGGCCTGCTGGCTTCAAGTCGTGAGTCAATTGGATCTTGTAGGTATGCGGATGCAGATCTTTTGAATACGCTGCGTGGATCTGTAGGTAAGGTTTCATTTCTGGGAACAATTGCAAGTAGATTCTGACGGATTGTCACGAACACTGTCACGAACACTGTCACGAACACTGTTATGAACACTGTCATGAACACTGTCACGAACACTGTCACTCACTGGGGCGATATTTTCACTTGACAGGCCAGTACTAGGACGCACTAGTCTTTGCACATAAAGCACTGACCCGGGTCGATTGAATTTTCCTATTAATTTCTTAACCATGGCTCGAGATGGATGATTATTTACACCGACTTTATTTCGCTATGCACGAATTGTGTTAGTTAAGTTTTCCCCATTTTGGAGATAGATTTCAACAATTAAAATGTGTAGTGTGTCAAATATCAGCTGTTTATCTTTGACAGAACCAATTAAATCACCCTTTGTCTTATCTGTACAGATTCAGACATCTACTGCCGTGCATTCTAAACGAGGGTTTGGCACTAAAAACTATTCCATGAGCTTCGAAATACTTCGAACCACTCTCAAGATACAAGTATTCCAGCATCATCTTTGACTTTAAATAGGCAATTGCAGTAAATTATGTTTTTTTTTTTTTTTTTTGGAAATTAATGATCCATTAATAATTTGTCTTAATTCGATTGCTAAGTACCTACCTACTGTAAGACATTAATATATCTTCATCTTTAAACCTTCCCTACTCAGTCATCATTAGACCGTAAAGTTGCAAACATCTCCATCAGTCAAACATAAAACAACACAACTAACGACTCTAAAAAATTCACAAAAGACATTTCGAATAACTTAAGGTCGATAGGTTTCTCCTTTTGCCGCCCTCGTCCGCATCGAAAAAAAAAAAGAAAAAATAACAAAAACAGGCAAGAAGAAATATTTGACTAATCAAATTAACGGAACCGAAACACCATCAATCCTGATTTAAATTGTGCGAACCGAATTACCACATCTGATGTCTCTGTCCATCCATTGCTCTCTGGCCTATTTGTGCCTGTCACGGACTGACAGATATAAATGGACCGTTTTCGGAATGGCATTAAACTCGAAAACGACTGGCAAAGTGGCTTTATGATGGGCAAGAGTGCCTGAAAAGAAAAACGAACGTTGAACCGTTTTCGTTTTCAATGTTAGACGACCAGAAAAAAACTAACAAACTGATTTTCCTTTTTTTTTGCTTTTCTAGCAATTTTTCTACAACCATCATCAGGAAGAAGCTTATCATTCATGCCTTTAGGGATAATGCAGTCCATAGAATGTACCTCTATATAGACAAAAAGAAAATTGTATCTCCATTGTACAGTGTCGACACAATTTAAGACAAACCTTTCGATGAGCACTGAAGCGAAACACATTACCACCTCGTTTCCTTTTTTTTCGTTGCATACACAATCAACCACAAGTCGTTTTGCACTGTTCGCACAGCCAAAGGGTGAGAAAGCATAAAATGGAGAGAAAATGTGCAGAAAATATGGGATAAATGGCAAATTGAGGTAGAAAGTCGGTCAAGGAAGTTCTAGTTCAGTGTTTCATGGCCATTACACTTTGTTCTTCGTTCCATTTTGATGGTTTTCGCTTTTCTCTTCATACGTCCTTTAGGCATATTCATGTTCCCATTATCCTGTCTTTTTTTTTTTCTTTCCAGTGAATGAGTTTAAATGGCCCCGGGCTATGAAAAAGTCAATACTAAAGAGAAAAACATGGCAAATTATCCAAAGCCCAACCTCAACTCAAACCCCATTTATGTACGAATACGAGTAGCTACCCTTCAATGCAAGTCCTCCAAGTTCCATTGATTGAAATGGAGTGAGGTAAACTTTCGTTGACACGGAATGTCTTTGACCTGACAGTGAAAATTGAAAAACATTTTTGTTGAACTGACACGGAGTGGGAGGGTAGGGTGTTGGAATTCTGGGACAGGCTGTTTGTCTTTTGTGGTAAATCTACCTTGACAGAGCACGTACAATGCTTGCTTTTGCATATAAAGACTGCTATCAGCTTGGGGTTTGCACTGGTGCTCACTACTCGTACCATCATGTTGGCCTATTTCTACCAATTTAAGCAGACATGCACACACGCCCAGATACACAAATGGAAGGGAATGTCAGAGTGTATGTTAGGCAATTTGCCGGGAGTCCTTTTATTGATGACTTGAGTGTTGGGTCGAGTGTGCGTGCCATTTGAAGAATGACCCGGATATAGAGTTAGAAGTGTTATGAAAGGGGTAATACTGAGAGGCATTTTGCAGCAGCCAGGAGCTGACCTAATGGGATGGAACAGTTTGTTAGTTCACTTTCTGGACAATTTATCAAGTCGAAGAAAGGTCCGGGTGGTGTTGTCCTGTTATTTTAAGGATTTTTCTTCTTTTTTTTTTTTTTTTTTTTTGATAAATTGACTGTGTCATCGTTTGGCTTAGTACGAGTAGATGCCCGTCAATAAGGGTATAGGCAGCGTCAACAAGAAAAATTCAAATGAAGTCTTAGGAAATATTTCTGACAAAATGAGTTCAGTACAAGGGAGGAGGTAATTGGGGTAGGATTTGTGGTGAATGGTTGGCCTTGTATAATCTTACGAAGAAGTTTACCAAAATTATTCATACGGCCTTAAAAAAAGGTTGGAGAGAGCATTCTTTTACAAATCAACACCGATAGCATCCACAAAGTCAAGATGAAAAACAGCAAGTTAATCCTTATCTATCATTCATTAGTGTAGATACATAAGTAGGCTGGATTATGGCATTATTTGTTTTCTTCCAAAGAAGCACCAAAGTGTCGTAGAAGAAATTGCCTCACTTGGCATTACTCTTTTACTTTTTGTACACTTATTGAAATATACTACATTGGCAACACTGTTTGCATTGGTATTTACTGAATTAGATGAATTGATCAAGAAAACAAAGTTTATTTTTCAGTTTTAAAGAAACGGTTTTTAGCTTAAAATATTTGCCGATTACAACTCATCAAAACAAGTTAAGTTTTAGGAGAACCGGGTAAGGGATAGTGATGTTCTCATCGTGGTAAGGACAAGGCTATTCAGGCCTTGTCCCGTATCTGTTCCGTACAGTCACTTTAGTAATTTTGGTTTGTCGTTAATCTGAAGAATAAGAGAAATGTATATGACTACGACTTTCGAAGGTGTCATTGCAAATCAAAAACCTTTTGTTTCGAGACTGCCCCTCTGTTTGTTCCACTACACCTTCCTGAATAACTATGGAATAGCTTTTAATTAAATTTGTGTTCATATATAACTATCCTGCTCTGCGAAATAATTGGGACAAACATATTTTGTAAATTAATTTTTACTTGCTCCTATATGGAGGTTAAATCTGGCACCACTGTTGTTCTGTCAAAGATAAACAGCTGATATTTGACATCTGTGAATATTAAGCATTGACATTTGTAATTATGGAGCGGTGTAATGGAGAACTACACATTTTAATTATTGAAATCTATCTCTAAAATGGGGAACATTTTACCAACACTATTCGCGGATATAATTGGAGGTTAAATCTGGCACCACTGTGGTTCTGTCAAAGATAAACAGCTGATATTTGACATCTGTGAATACTAAGCATTAACATTTGTAATTATGGAGCGGTGCAATAGAGAACTACACATTTTAATTGTTGAAATCTATCTCTAAAATGGGGAAAATTTAGCCAACCCTATTGGTGTATTGCAAAATAATGTCGGTGTACATAACCGTCCATCTCGTGGTTCAGAAATTAATGGAAAAATTAAATCGAACCGAGTCAGTGCTAGATGTCCAAAGACTAGTGAGTGACAGTATTCGTGACAATCCATGTTTCCAGAAATTTAACCCTACCTACAGCTCCACGCAGCGAATTTTAACAAAAGAATTGCATTTGCATGCCTATAAGATCCACTTGACTCCAGAATTGAAGCCAGCAGACCATGAACAGCATCGTGACTTCATTGATTGAACAAAATCAACTTCAGCGATGAGGCTAACTTTCAACTGATTTTTATGAACACAATTGTCGCATTTGGGGTCATGCAAATTGACGAGCCATTCACGGGCAACCAATTGGACAATATTGGACCGTACTTCTTCGAAAATTCACGTGGTACCGCTGTAATAGTCAATGGTGGACGTTATCGGGGCATGATAGTAAATTATTTTTGACACCAATTGGACGATATTGATGTGGAACGTAAGTGAAAATTTAACGTGGAACAACACACAACAGAACAACGAACGGAAATCATCGAATTTTATTTTAAAAACCAACGGTCAATTGTTTTGACGCAGCGTGCATACCGTGAATATGCCAACCATAAATCGTCTGATTGAAAATATTCGGAAGAAGGGTCAGTAAGGAACCTCCCTTGTATGGGAAGGACCACGTACCGGCATATGGATGAAAATATTCAACGCGAAATGGAGAGTGTACAGGATAGTCCAGAAGTATCAACAAGGAGACGTTCGGCTTAACTCGAGCTATCGCGAAGGTCCGTTCAGAGCATTTTGACCACATTCCCATATAAAGTTCAGCTCGCGCAAAGATTGAATCCGGCAGACTACCAGCAGCGGATTTATTATACCATTTCGTTGGGGCAAAAAGGAGAGAAAATCCCGATTTCATCCACAATTTGATATTGAGCGATTAAGCCCATTTCCAAAGCCATTTAGGCTTCGTCAACAAATACAACTACAGGATGTAAACGAAGAAGAATCCAGGAGCAGTTTATCAGCAACAATTACACCCATTTAAATATATTGTTTGGTGTGGTGTATCGTCCGAAATGATCATTGGCTCATATATCTTTGAAAATGAAGCGGATGCCGCAGTTACCATCAGTGCTCCTCCATACCAACGGATACAGCAAGGGACACAATGGCTCTCTTATAAGACATCTTCGACGACCCAGATATTTAGCTACCGGTTGGATGGATACTTGTTTTTTTGTTAATAGTTAATGGTGAAGATTCTGGTGGTGTAAATAACTTGTACCGTCTTGTCTTCGTTGATTTTTATATGCCATTTGGAGAACCACTCTGTCATTTTGTCCAGTGTTTTTTGTAATTGGGATGTAGTAGTTTGGAAATGACTGCCGGAGTTCAGGAGTATTGTTTCGTCGGCAATTGTTGCAACCATGGATGCTTCTCTGCTGGGTAACAGAATGTCTGCTGTAAAGAAGAAGAAAGGGCCCCAGAATACTACCTTGAGGTACTCCTACTCGTACATTAATTCCGTGAATTAGGGAGCATTTGTCATCATACCTTACATAAAAACATCGATCTTCTAGATAACTTTTTCGTAGCAAAAAATAGTTTTTTGGGATGATTTTGCAGTTTTTCAAATAATTTAGAAATTAGGGGGAGTAGACTGATAGGTCTATACGATGTAATGTTCGTAGCGTCCTTCCCTGACTTTGGAATAGCAATTACCTCTGGGACTTTTCAAAGTTTTGGAAAATGTTTGAGTGTTACTATACTGTTGAATAGGTTTCGTAGAAATATGAAGGCTAGTTGTGGTAGTTCCTTTAATATTTTTCCAGTTAAGAGGTCGTATCCTGGTACTTTTTTACTTTCTATTTCGTTTTTAAAACAGGCCACAATTTCTTTTGCTGTCATCCTGTTAATGTGTTTCTTCTCTGAGATACTGCTGTAGTGGAGTGTTTATCGCCGTCTGTGTTGGTGAAAGTAGCCTCAAAGTACTTGGCGAGGATTGATGCTTTGTCAAAATTATCTCTAGCCCACGTATTGTCCGGTTTCTTGAGTGGTGGGAGATATTTTGTCTTGTTTGCCGTCCATAGTGAATAATTTGTCTCAGATATTGGGGTAAGATTTTTTAAATAGTTCACCAGGTTAGTTTTCTGGATCTCTCTTAATTTTCGTTTGAGTACTTTGGTTATCTTGTTTAACTGAGTTTTGTCGTTTGATGCCACCTTTTTCTTAGTTTCCTCTTGGTAAGTATTAGTTTTTTTAATGACATGAGTTCATGAAGAGTTGCTTATCATTTGTTTTATTGTGAACGTTGCTCTTTATGTCCCCTCGTTTATTGTATCATTAAAGTATATTATGGCCCTTTTAATGTCGTGGATAAGTTTTAGAGTTGTACAGTTTAGCAAATTTTGTTATCCTCTCGAGAGGAGTAGAGTATTATATTATTATAGGAGAATGGTCTGATGAAAGATCGAAGGAGGATTTAATTTTTAAGCTGTTCGTGTTGATATTTTTGACGATGCCAAAGTCAATGACGTCGGACTTTTGGTCCTATCTGTGGGCCAGTAGGTGAGTTTCCCGGTACTAATGTGCTGACAGTTGTTTCCATTGATTGCGTCCAGTGGGTTGTTACCTTTTTGGTAGTCTTGAGCCCCAGTCTGTGTGCTTAGCGTTGAAGTCACCTGCCACTATGAATCGATTTGAGTAGTAGTCGTATTGGGAGATAGTAATTTTGTGTTTTGGAGGGCAGTAAATTGAGGATATTATCAAAGATATTGATTGTATATGGTCAGTTTGGAAGCCGCTGAGTTCAGTACATTTTATGTGTTTGTTAATTATAATTGCTGATCGCCCATGCCCAGTTCCATCTGACTAATAATATATACGCATATTTAGTTGAAGGAAAAACTATTGTTATCAATCACGGAAAACTAGGATTGGAAATTTTAACAAATGTCACCGGCATTGCAGTTCCTAGAAAGTAAACACAGAGTGTATAATTGTCGCTGAATTTGAAGAGTATCTATCATCTCGCCACTGTAACCCACCCAAATACAATATCAACGAATTCCAAAAGCGATTTGCCAGAAAAACGAACTAAATTAAAATACTTTATGCAAACAGATACCAAACACGAAATGTATCTAAAAATGCATTTACATGCATTTGCTTTCACTAATATTACTAGAGATGCATTTTTCCCTCTCCGTTATTCTTTCAAAAATTAGTTCTTTAATGTTTCTTCAAAGTCAATTAACCTTTATGATTCGAACAACAAAACGGAAATCCAACCAAGCAAAGTTGAGTAGCCTGAAGCAGATGAAGGAACATTTTTTCAAGTGCAAACTATATTATCCTCAGGTTTCTCTAAAGACATAGTAAAACAAACAAAAGTAGAATATCTGTGTACAAAAATTAAAAAAGTATATTTTCCTGCCATTTATGCAATTTTACGGTGAACGTAAATAATTCACCCTCGCAGAAAAAAAAAAAAAACCGAGAGGATAACGAAGTTTATTCTTTGTAAACCGAAATAGAAATTTATGTATAACCGGACTGAACTTGAATGGCAAAGGTCAGGTTGTTAATTATAATTCGTTTTAATATCTTTTTTTGTATCCGTAATCCGTGATCCGAAATCTGGTACATTTACAGTGTTTTCCTTTAGCTTGTAGGTATAATAGGCTACTGAATGAACTAAGAAGGAGTTCATGGTCTCCTCTATAGTCGGAAGCTTTGAATATTCCAAGTGTCCTTGAACTTTTCAAGGCGATTATGTCATGTACTCGAACATTCAAAAGGCAGACACATTCACTTGTCATAGTGAACTAGTCCCAAATGAAATCCACTTTGGAAGTTGAAATGCTTTCGAGAGCTCACACCATGCCTATCACCACTTCGAGGTCAATGGAACATCGTTCTATTCGCATTCACACTGTCAGCTGGCAATAGCATCCTAACAACTGCCTAAAGAGATTGAAATTGCAAATAGCAGGCATTTCATCTAACTACGGGTACAGGCAACTATATCTGACTTTTCACTGCAGCAGCCAACGCCAATATAAATTCAGTTCGAACTGAAATTCGCAAGATTTCAAATGCCCTCTTAGGGACTAGGCACTCGACACAATCTCTGTGCGTTGTAATTGGAGTTTTGTTCCCTTGATAAGGCCATGAAATTCAAGTGGTTACATGCCACATGAATGCTCGTGTAATTGACTTCAAGTGACTGATGCTGCAGGGGACCGAGTGAGAAGCACTGTGTGTAAGCTGTGCTCTAGGCGCATAGGCTAATTGATTGAGTTGCCATAGTGATGAACAGCAAGGGCATCTACTTGAATTCAATTAGAACCGAAGATGCGAGTGCAATGAGGTGAAAGTTGTATGAACTTGGATGTAGTTTGTGCTAATTCTACGGAGTAATGTGTCCCTGGAATGGGCTATGATATTGTAGTTCTAAGGAGTGATGTCATTCGTTCGTCCCCTTGACCCTTATTTTTTTTTAATTAAGGCAGTATCCTGTGGTTGTGTCGGATGGTTAATAATTAAACTTCCCATGCAAATGAATAGTGGTAGCGCATACCTTTTATGTTAGACCACCGAGGCATGGTAATAAAATGCAATGCCCGTATTAAATCACAGTAGGAAGGATGAGAGTAGAGCAAGGAAATAAGTTTGCTCAGGATGAATGGTATCCTCGTTTGAGGTCGGGGAGGAAATAGTCGTGTAATAATTTACGTCGTCTAGGGAAACTATGTAGCAATAATGGCTGGATTCCATGCAGTTGCATACAATGTACGAGTACATGCCTACTTAAATTCTACAAGGATGCATATTTCTATAGTTTTTGCTTCTGTGTGGGTCGATGGAAGGGATACTGAGAGGGATGATGCGAGACGTATTGACTTAAAACACTACTTCAGCAAACATCTTAATAATTTAAGATTTGCATTTCCTTGCAGTTCTGTTAGTAAGCCCTACTCCCACCTAGTCGCGGTGCCATCTAGGAATTTCTTCCCTTTTTAATAGGAGAAAACGAATAGCGAGCCTCCTGCCTCTTGCATTAAAATGAAACACAATGCCTAGGATACGGACAGATAATTTGTTGACGAAGTTTCACTATCCTATATGGGCAACGATCGGTTTCTGGAACGTCAAGACCGTCCTCGACTCACTCCAGGATGGACTGATGCTAATTCCAGCAGCACAAAGCAACCATATATCCTGGGAGCCTCACAGTGACCGGATATTGACGGCTAGATTCCAGAGCAGACTAAAAGAAAATTACCATCATACAGTGTTATGCTCCGATGGAATATGCATTGAGGATGATAAAGGCAATTTTTACAGCCATTTAGGTTCCGTTTGCAACCAAACGCTTAATGGGGATATCGACAACAGTATGCTTAACCACATGATGGGAGTTCACCACCTTGGAGACCGGGATGGCAATGGTTTTTGGACTTCCACAACAGTAACATTGGAGATACGCTGCTTAAGCATAACACCTGCCACAAGATCAATTGAGTCTCAACTAACAGGCGGCGAACTTCCAACCAGATGAATCACATTGCGATCAGCCACCGCTTCAGAAATTGCCTCCCAGACGTCTGAAATGGACATGAAGTTGACATCGGACAAGAACGCGATCACCATCTAATGATACCTCTTATACACCTTCGTACTGCGTCATTCCTTAGCAATGCTCAAACTTTCTCAACATTGCCAGGCGTTGACAGGCTCAAGGATCCCTAAGTGTGCCAACAATTCAGAGACCATTTTGCCTTAGAAACAGAAACAGCAGCAGTTGATGACCACTGGAATACTGTGAAAAATGTTGCTGAGTCAGAAGTTGTGAACTTGAATGGAAACAGGATAGGATTGCTTAAGCTTTAAGGAACATGACCATAAAATTCAATAATGGAAAATCAAGGGACACGATTTCAATCGTAGGCCTAGTTCTATTATTATGACTTTCCAACAAAATCCCAGAGCAAGGTGTAAGTCTTTGAGGATGAAAATGTTACGATTCAACACAGAAGATCTCATTCAAGGACGTTTAGTGAAGGCTTTTATGCTTGAATATCAGTGGAGAATCACTTACAAGTGGTATACGGAACAGTGTCCTCCTCAGTTGATGGAAACCTTTACAAACCTGCAGCCTAATACCTAATACGAATCGGATAAAGTTTCGCAGAATAGCCACAATCCGATCTTGATCAACTTCATAAGAGGGAGTCCAGACAAAGACGTAACGCAACGTCCTTTTTATAAAACCTGACATAGAACTGGACTTCTGGTGCTTCAAGAAGTCAAGGTTATGGTTCAAATATACCGATAGGTTCTTAAAACAATTGACACGACAAAGAGTATGCTGCGATAATGAATAAACACCTTCTGGAAAATGTCATATTTTCACATTGAAAAGGGGTTAAAATTAGACCTTTTTTAATCCACCAAGTTGCGAGACTGTTAATATCGGATTGAAGAAGGTATCGGTCGCTTAGGTTATTAATGCTCTTAAAAATGTGCATGTCATCAGCATACGAGTAAATGAGAATATCGCTCTGACTAATATATGATAGCGAGTATAAAGAGAATAGGACCTGAGTGACTACCCTGAGGAACACCAGATTGAACTGTAAAGGAGTCGGGAAGAATACCTCTAAATTTGACAAGATAGAACCTCGTGCTAGGGTATAATGTAACCGATAAGGGGAAATCCATATGCCTTAAGTTTATATTCAATTATTGCGTGGGAAAGTTGATCAACAGACTTTTCGTACAATCGATCTCTTGTACACTTTCTAAAGCCTTAGGATATTTATGCAAAAAACTTAATAAGCTAGTAACAGTAAACCTCAAAACTTCAAGTACTCCTCTACTAAGGACGTGCTCACCTTTATTAGGAAGGTGTAACATATCTTCGACTGATAGCACCCGTAGCACAAAAGGTCTTTTAAGGTCGCAGTGCGTAGATGTTGAGGTAGCCCAGTGCACTATCCACTATCAGAAGGAAATCCTACCATCATTGCATCCACTCCAGATACTCCGGGTTATTAAGGAAATCGGACAGGTTAGGTTAGGTTAGGTTTGATGGGTTGACATAGAGTGTGAAACAAACTACGCCACACTTAGATCAGTATAAATCCATTGTGATGCCCAAGGAGTGTAGCTTCCCCACTCGTGAACTCTATGGGTTCATAAACCAACCCGATGCATTTATAAATTTGGTAATCTTATATACCGATACGTTTGAAAGTTCTTCTAAGTGTTGGAAGAAATATTTCCCTAGTATTTTGAATCTAAGGTTGTACAGTCCTGGACAATGGCACAGGAAGTGTGGTGTATCTTCGTGTATGTCCTCATTGCCACAGCCTCTACATATATCTTCTTCGCTAATTCCCAATTTCTTTGTGGGATAACGTAACAGGTTGTGTCCAGTTATCATCCCCACTAAACCAGATAAGATATATCTGTTGAAGTGTAGGATATGCTCTGTACGACTTTTATCGTAGAGCGGCCAGATTCTAATGATCTCCGTCTACTATTTGCTATGGCAATCATTTTATTTCTAATTTCTAAGTTCAGCTTCCAGGGTGGTGTCTTAATTGACGGGTCAGCTCGTTCAGGATTTAGAGCCGAACCCTCCCTTGCCAACTCGTCAGCTATCTCATATCCTGAAACGCCGTTATGTCCAGGTACCCAGCAGAGCTTTACATTGTGTTGCGTACCAAGAACCCGCAGCTCTTCGCGACAGCAGCGCACAAGCTTTGATTTTATTTGTGTGGCGGAAATCGCTCTTATCGCTGCCTGGCTGTCAATGAAAAATGTAATATCATCTGGTAGTATAGATTTCGTTGCAGCGTCCCGGGCAGCAGTTGCTACCGCCAAGACCTCCCCTTGAAAAACACTGCTATAGTCTGGAAGCCGAATTAACTTGTTCAAATTGAGTTTTCCAGAAAAAATCCCTGCACCTACTCCCACGTCCATCTTGGATCCATCAGTGTAGGTGGAGATGGAGTTGTCATTTAGCGGGATATTAGTTTCCCATTCCTCTCGACTCGGAAATGAACTACAAAACGGCTTATGAAAGTCTAAATAGAGCACTAGGTAGTCTGTGCTAACATCTCCGCCCATGTATTTGCGTAAAATCTGCGCATGCCCCGTCACGCTTGACCACCAACCTTCAGATTGGCTTAATCTTAGAGCACTTCTAGCTGCAGATTCCTGCACAAATAGATCTAAAGTTAATAGATTGAGTATGGTCTCTAATCCTGCAGTTGGTGTGGTTCTCATAGCTCCTGTGACACCAATGCACGCCATTCTTTGTACTCTGGTTAGTATCTTAAGGTTTGTGCCCTTACTTGCGGCTGGCCGCCATACTAGGCTGCCGTATTTAAATATAGGCCTCACAACTGCTGTGTAGAGCCAGAAAATGACTTTTGGTTTGGGCCCCAAGTTTTTCCAAATATTCTGCTACAGGTATAGAGAGCTATCATAGCTTTCTTAAGGCCGCCTTCTATTTGGTCGCTTAGGGTTGGAAGGAATTTACCCGTAGTCAGTATTGCCACATCGCTTACGTACGCTACGGTCTTAACCCCACTGAAGCTAAGTTTTATTAGCACTTCATTTAGAACAATAACCCAGAATAGAGGAGAGAGGACACCTCCTTGCGGAGTGCCTCTACCAGCTGATACTCTTACTCTCGCATCACCTAGTTCTGAGTTTATGTACCTATTTCTTAGCATGGAAGCTTCCATTCATAACACTGCTATAGTATGGATAGCTATCCATCTTATTAGAGTGTCCTCAATATTCAGGTTTTTTAAGGCACCTTCGACTGAATCTGCCGTGACATTATTAAAGGACCCTTCAATGTCTAAGAATGCAGCCAGGGTACTCTATATCATTCAATGATTTTTCAATCGTACTGACAACACTATGAAGTGCAGTTTCAACACTTTTACCTTTCGTATAAGCATGCTGTGCCGGAGATATGATACTGGGATTAAGCCTGCTGCGAATGTGTATGTCAATAAGTCTTTTAAAGGTTTTCAGTATAAAGGATGTCAAGCCTATTGGTCTAAAGTCACCAGCGCAGGTACGATTAGCTTTACCTGCTTTGGGAATGAAAACAACCTTAACTTCCCGCAACTCCTTTGGTACATGACTCCATTCAATGCTACCAAGGAACAGTCTCTTTAGAAACGGCGTTATGTCTTTTTTGGCTGTTTGTAGCATCATCGGGAAAATTCCGTCCGTGCCTGGGGATTTGTACGGTAAGAAGGAGCATATTGCCCACTCAATTTTGTCTTCCGTAACAATGCTATTTCGTGTCTACTGCTGCTCCTAGGGATATCATCTCTATCTACTATACATCCTGGAAAATCAGCACCCATTAGAGTTTCTAATGTCCTTTCATTGGAGTCAGTCCAATTGTCAGACGTGTCTTTTAGGGAGCCTAACCCTGCCGGCTCTTTGGAAAGAAGCCTTCTGAGTCTTGCTGATTCAGCGGTACTTTCTATTTGGCTACAGAAAGCTTGCCAAGAATTGCGCTTAGAGCGCTGTGTCTCTGTTTTGAATTTTCTTTGACGGGATTTATAAATTTCCCAGTCTTCGTCTAACCTTGTTCTTTTAGCCATATTGAAAAGTTTCCTAGTTTCTTTCCTAATGTTAGATAGTTCTTTAGACCACCATGGAGGTGTGGAGGAGGTGGTCTAAGTCGAGTATCTCAAGCGACCACTAGGTCGCAGTGCACTTACACCCTTAAAATCAATCTACAATCTCTACAATATCACAGTGTCACCCAGTGGCCAGTGTCAAGTTTTAAAAAAAAAATCATTTTAAGCCAGTGTTTAATCAATTACCAAAAACAGTCACCAAAATACTCGTCGGTCCACTCATTAAAAAGTTGTAATGACGGAAATTAGAGAACACCCTGTCTTATGGAATAAAAGTAAGAATTTGGGATTATTTTGACCATCCATAGTTCTCATAAAACACTCTAAGCCTTTATATAATTAATTCGGAATCGAGCCTTCCAATTGTTACTTCAAAGCATAATCCTTATCACATTACATAATTACGCACGCAGGTAATCCCTCGTAATGAAAGCAATCATAACTACATATCCATCCACCTAATTTAACACAATACGAGTACTTACTCAATCAGTTTGCGTGTTGTCATCATTACAATACCTCTATATAGGTACATTATACATATGATATGCCTGTATGTCGTTGTAATAAAAACAAGGATTAAGATGCATGTCTCCCTTCGGCTACTAGCAACAGAAATTATCCTCAATTATTAGATACAGTGAACAACAAACAAACACGTGCTACATGTGGTTGCAATAAATTTGAATTATTAATCCGTAAAACAGTTTGAATAATAAATTTTCGAGTTCTGCCATAAGGGAGGCTGGGTCAGAATGAGGCGTACATTACTACAAGCATATACAATTCAGATGCTTATGCTTGATCCTTGTACATTACACAAAGGATTAGTAAAGCTCGCCGGGTATAATTTTGAAACCACTTTTTGCTTTGCTGTACTAGTTAAACACACGCAAATACTCGTAGTGTGGTGATTTCCATTAAATTATTCCTTCATTGCTCTATTTTACATAAAAAGTTTGTGTTGTAAACAAATTAAATTTAATTTAGATCTCGACGTGAAGCAATTAAAAGTTCATGCAGCGATTGGGCTATGCCTTTTTTTAAGTGGAAATACCCTTTGTATAAGGAAATGCTTCACAAATACGTGCGTATTATCTTTTTTTATGGTTGCACCAAGGGATGTGCAATTTTCATAGATACCTGTAGCCCGGGCTACAGCTGCCATCAGCTATTCGCCTTAAAGCTACTTTAGTGCACCAAGAAATTATATGATCACGCCTCCATCTTAAATAAGTTTAATATCTTCCCCGAAGACATTGACTACACCATCCCCAAGTTAAATTTTGGCAAAAACTTCCAAGTTACCATCCCTTCCTGAGCATTCTAGGAAGAGGTGGCTTCACGGAAGATAACTCTGTACATTTTTATACCGACGGCTCAAAAACTAACGACGGAGTGGGTGGTAGTGTCTTCTCTGACAGGCTTAATTTAAACCTCTCTTTTCGTTTCCCAAACCATTGTAGCGTGTTCCAGGCGGAGATAATGGCTATAAGGGAAGTCTTATCTTGGCTAAAGGAAAACGTGATATCGGCCATTGAAATCCGCATCTTTTCAGACAGCCAAGCCACAATCAAATCCCTGGAATCTTCCTCAACATATTCATTAACAGCTCTAGACCGCCGATCGTCTCTTATAGGCGGAGCAGTTTAATGTTCACCTAATTTGGGTTGCGGGGCATAAATATATTCCAGGAAATTGTAAGGCTGACGAACTTGCCAGACATGGAACAACAATATCCATCCTTCCGGGCAAAAGTTTACTGGGTATGCCTATCGCTACATGCAAACTTAAATTAAAGCTGGATGCTAAAAGACAAATTCTAGGTGGACAAGGAGTACAACTTGCGACAAAACAGATTTGGCCTATGCCGGATCTAAAACGCTCTAGGAATTTGATTTCCTTAAATTGGAAGCATATTAGGCTTGGCGTATTATCTAAGGATTTCTGCAGAAGCTGCATGGGCGAGGAGGAGGAAGAGACTATTCTTTACCTTCTTTGCACCTGCCCAGCTCTCGCCCAAAGAAGGAAACTCCACTTAGGAGTCTTCTGTTTCAATGACCTAGATAATCTGAATAATATTGACGTTAGGTACATTCTACACTTCATCAGAAGCTCTAAATGGTTCAACGCGTAGGCTAGAGGCCGCGTCTCAAACACATGTGGTATCACAGTATACTTATTATTGGTCTAAGTGTGTTGCATTCTTTGCTGACAACCACTTCAACTTAACCTAACCTAACCTACATGGATGCCAGGAATATGCCACATCCTCATACACTTCAATAACTCTCCCCGTGAAACTTCTACTACTACTTCGCGGGACTATTTAGCCTTTTAAGCTCTGCTCTGCTCTACATCGTTCTCTATTCCTAGGCATTCGATTCTGACATCAAAGAGAGCAAAGCAAGATGCTTCAGACAACTCTGTGATGAAGGATGGTGATGCTAAAGGGCAGTAGGTCTCCACAAATATCCTGCCAAAAAAGCTGAGAACAATAGTGGAGCTACTATTCCATCCCCTACTCTGTGCACCATCGCGGGGTAGACCAGCACTGATATATCCCAGCAATCACGCCGGATGAACTGCACGAAGCATGGAGGAAAATAGGCGACAACGAAACGCCTGGACCCGACGGCATCCCAAATATGAGGGTCAAAGAGGGCCCCCAGAAGAGACCGGACCTTTTAACAAAGATGCCTTGAGGAGCGGTTTTTTCTTGAACCATACAAACTTCAACATCTGGTTTTGGAACCCAAAGAAAACAAACCACCCGTAGAACCTAGTCATGAACTACTTCACCAACAGAAAGTTGAGGTAGAGTCTGCCACAGATGAAGTAGTCGCCAAGATCAAAAATTAGCTAGAATCTGCCGAGCTAGCTGACCACAAGACCAAGGCTATCTTATTATTAATAAATTTAAATTTCCGGGTTAGGAACCAGACAATCAGGACTAAGCGAGGCGAGGAGTAATGTTCGACAACAGACTGACCTTGGAAACTCACGTCGAGTATTCAGGTAAATAAATGCAGGCAAAGCTTTCCTGTATGCTGCCCAACATCGGTGAGCCTGGATACTCCAGGAAGATTCTGTTATCCATAGTAGTAAGCTTAATCGTCCTATACGCTGTCCCGGTCTGAGTGGGGCACTCACAGGTTACATGCTCTGCGCAGTCAGAACTATAAGCAGTTTCCGAACAATTTCGAACGGTATGATCCCCATCGACATTCTCGGTAACGAGATGCAAAGGGTTTCACCTTAATCGAACTGCGAACCGGCAACAAGCTAGCTTTACCAAGAGGATAAAAAGAGAAGAAAGGGCAACATCTGTAGCATTGTGGTAAGCAAGGTGGGATAGCACGGCAAAAGGCAAATAGGCCCATAAGCTGATCCCCATCTTCAAGGGAAGAATTAACCTGCTAAGGCATATGATGAGGTCAGGGGGTGACTGGCTGGAGAGCTGTACAGAACGAGCTGATTAGAGTCGAAAGACTAAGAAGAATCGAAACGGTAAATGAAGATGAGATAGAACAAGTTGGTAACCAGCTCCATGAAGTAATATCTAACGGAAGTCCCGCGGTGAGAGTGGTAGAAGTGTGCAGAGTGTGGGCTAATACGTAGGCACACTCCTGGCATAGATTATTAGGGTTTGTGAATCATGCGAAACTTTATAATATTACCACGCATCAAAAAAAAAGCGTTCTATTCTCCTGAGCTTGATCTGAACATCTGGACACTGGTTACAAATCCGTTCATTTCGCGCCATGTTCCCTCGGACCGGATTCTTCAAGGTGCTATCTCTTGTTCTGAAGCATAGACAGTCAAACATCACGTGTTATGCATCTTCTTCCTCATTATCGCAGCACGGACAAAGCGATGAACTGCCGTGTCCGAATCTGTGTAGATACTTTTTTGTATCCACCGTGACCAATTAGGAACGTTCACCTCTCTTACTTTCCTTTTTACCCAGATTTCTATATTGGGGATAAGTTTGTGTGTCCACTACATCGATTGTTCCAAACCTGTAGTCCACCAATGTGGCTATTTCTTACCCCTAGGTCGTACAAGAGGTATCCATAGCTCCATTTGTATCAGAGCTGCCTCATGCCATATGGTTAGCATTAGCATCACAGCCCAGTTTTGTGCCTCCCCGCTTTTTCGATCAATCTTTCCGGGTCATCCCCAGCGAAAGAGTCCACGTTGTCATGGGCGAGATATGCCGATGCAATGTAGAAGGAGCCACTAGCGGTTTCCAATTCTGCTGCGGTTATAATACGATCGCTGTAATTAGGGAGTAAAGTTACTTGTAGGCTTCTCTTTACCAGTATTTATGATCTAGGTCCAGAGCATACAGGGAATATTATTCTAGAGTCCTGAATCCACACACCAAGTTGTTAATAACCAAAGGTTCCTGTAACACGACGTTGTCTTTTCTATCCTTGGAGAGACGGAGAAGTAGGCCGGTAGAAGCCTGGTGGAGATTAATCTGTAATAGCTGCAACATTATCGCTACTCTCAGGCAGAGAATCCTCCACCACCGTGGTGTTCATTCCCCCTAAGTTCGAGGACGAAGCCAGAAACTCGTCTTCACTCATAAGTGTATTATAAGGGATGTCCATCTCCATGTCCGACGGGGAGAATTATCTCCTTCCGATGATGGAAGTGAAGGAGATGCTCCAACGTCCATATGATTCGGATTCGAGTCTAGATGATGCTGGTCCACCATCCAACTCTTCCTTTTTGTAGACCTTACATCAGATTTTTTTATTTTTTTTTATCGAATTACACACGCCAGTTGTTCGGCGTTACCTACCCCAGTAAAAACCGTGAGTTAGGCTCGGTTGGAGCACAGTCCATGTTCTGTGCCCTTACGAAAGTGTAACGGGGGTGAAAAATCTTTAAAGAAACTTGGTAGTTCATGGTTACCAAGCAGTTTGGGACTCTAATGCCACTACAAAAAAATAATAAAAAAACACCTCCTTAATCAGGACCGGTCTATGTAGGATCGACAAATGATTTTTCTTTCTTATATTTAAAATTACGTTGAGGAAAATTTAAAATTATAAGTACTTTCCATAGCTTTTAGACCATTAGCTCGTGAGGCTTCGTTCTTCTCAATCTCCGGATATTGTCTCGTACACATTTAAGACGGTTTCTACCTCGGTGATTGTGGGACTCAGCGTGCTTTCTAACCACTTCCGTCACCAAGTCTACTTGTAGGTCACGGTGCAAATCGCTATTTCTTATATACCAAGTGGCATTTATTATTCCACGAAGGACTTTGTTTTGGAATGCGTGTATAGTTTGAATATTTCTTTTCTTTGTGCAGCCACATAATTGGATGCCGTACGTCCAGATAGGCTGCAAAACTAGCAAGATTTTGTTCTGGATAGACATATCTGAGTGTCTTCCTAGTAACCAGCACATTTTTCTATATTTAAAGTTAAGTTCTTCTCTTTTCTTTTTAATGTGCTCTTTCCATTTTAGCTTTACGTCCAAAGTCATTCCAAGGTACTTTGCTGTATTGGCATAGGGTACAATTTTATTGTTAATGAATATCGGAAGATTATTTATCTTTTTATTTGTGAAGTTTATGTGAGTTGACTTTGTCTGATTGAGATTGATACGCCATTGTCGCTTCCAATCACTTACTCTATTGACTGCGTTCTGCAGTTTCTCTGTCGCCTTCAGAGTGCATTTATCACGTGCTAATATTGCAGTGTCATCTGCAAAAGTAGCCATCATGGCATTATTGTCCACAGGAATATCCCTCGTATACAACATATATAGGGTTGGTCCTAAGACACTTCCCTGTGGAACACCTGCTCCAATTATCTTTAGTTCCGAATATTCTTGTTCGTATCGGACTCGGAAGAGTCGATCTGAAATACTGTCTAGGTAAATCCCTATGCAGTTTATACTCAAGGCCATCATGCCAAACCCTGTCAAAGGCTTGAGCAACATCTAAAAATAGTGCCGAACAGACTTGTCTTGCTTCCATTGTTTTTTCCTCTATATCCGCAATTCGGTGTACTTGGTCTATCGTGGAATGATTATTTCTAAATCCAAACTGATGATTCGGGATTAGATTTTTTCTTCGATGATTTTGCTAAGGCTTTTCAGGAATAATTTTTCGAAAACCTTTGCCATAATTGGTAGAAGGGATATCGGTCTATAAGAAGTTACTTCTGATGGTGGTTTTCCTTGCTTTGGTATTACAATTACTTCAGCAATTTTCCTATGATGTGGAACATATCGGGTCATTAGACATGCATTTATTATAAATTGGAGTTTTTTTTTTAAGGCTATTAATGGCATTTCTTTCAAGACCTGGACAGTTATTAAATCGTAACCTGGTGCTTTTTTATTTGACAACTGGTGTTGACACCAGGATTTCAGCTTCGTCCGTTTTATCAACAAACTCTAGATTTTCAGTAGCTGTACTTGACGAGAATGGTTTGAAATCGTTCGATAGATGTCCTGCGAACAGATCAGCTTTTTGTTTCGGGTTTCCGATACATTTACTGTTTGGTGCTTTCATGGGCGGGTTTTGAAACTGAGGTCTTTTTAGACGCTTAGCTGCTTTCCACAAGGAGTAGTCGGTTGACGCATCCGACGTTAAGCTTTTTAGAAATCTACTAAGTGACTCATTTTTGAATTCGTAGATTCGTTTTTTAAGATCATTGTTAAGACGGTTGAACATCATATGATCGACGAATATTTGTTTATAAATTTAAGTGACAACGATTCCAGCAGGATGGGGCTACGTGTAACTGTACGGTCTGTAACCTGGCCACCAAGATCTTGTGATCTATTATTATTATTTGTGTTGGGTTATATTGCACTGCGACCTAATAGTCTATTGTGCCCCCTGCTAATACCTAGGTGAGGTTTATTTAGAATACAATTCCTTCAGAATTTTTATCGAGGGTCAAACACTCTTTCTTTGCCTTGGCAAGGATAGTTCATCCTAGAGCACCCTCTCTAATTCAGTTTCTCTTAGGTATCTGAGAATGAGAAGTGTCTATGGTTGGCATATCCTCATCTGATAGTTGGTACTTGCTCACGATCTAACACCACTCGATTATTTTCTGTAGGGGTACGTGAAATCGTTTTATAAGATAATATACGGCGAGTTATTGTGGATATACGGCCCCTATGCTCGAAAAGTGGTCCAAAGTTGTGCCGACAAGATACGCTTTGTAATTGCCAGTTGCGGTGCTGATATGCCCAAAATCATCTTTAAATGTCAAATGATAAAGAATTATCTTTCAAATAAAAGCATTTTTTTGGATCAAAAACAGTTGTGGTGTATTTTTATTTAAATTTATTTTCCGGACCCACTTAGAAAAACATCCTTTACAAGTGACGATAACAAAGTATGGATAATAATTCAAAGTTTTGTCAAATATTAACCCAAACTACCATTAAATTGGCCGTGTATAGCTTTTTAAAAAATCGACTAGTTATCCTAAAATCCACTTTAAATTCACCAGACCTAGTGGATCCATTTATTATCCAAAAATATCATTCCCCCAGGCATACAATACAATGTGGATCACGCAATAGATATGAACATTTAATTTATTCTTAAATTAGCCGAATTTCATTCAAACTGAATTTCGAAATTAATTTCGGTAATTAAGTCGTCATTAAAATAATCTATGTTCTCCAAACGAAGCTATTTAGTTGGAGAGTAGCACGAATATGCATTTTAATTGATTACACTTGGCGGTGGGTGTTGCTGAAGTTTCACTTAATTCAAATTGATTTCGATATTTTGTCCAGCTTAACTTGAAATTTGTGCCGAATTGTTAAATTTAAATCAGTTTTTGTGCTTCACTGGCAGTTCTACTGCATATAAACACAAAAAAAAAAATGGTCCGAACGTGACGTTGCATATACTTTTGTACTTGAAACTCGTAGTTATCCACGAAGTTATTTGTGCAATTTTTATTTACTCGTACTTCGTCAATCCTGCAAAATTCCATTACAGTTTAAGGGATTAATTTCATCATTTTAGTGGATTTAATTTTCCTGCATAATTCTGTGCTTTTGGTCACGTATAACTGCAAGGTATTATAGTTTTATATACAGACCGTGCTAATTGGAAGGGATTGCCGCAAATTGAATTCTCAGATTCAATCGGTAGATCCCTAAATGCGGTCCATTGAATGTAATTAATTCGTGACATTTTGCTTAAGAATCTGAGAATTATAAAATGAAAAGGTCACTACCCTCGAAGGAAGAACTTTTTGCGAGTTAATTACAAAACCAATATTTTCCTTTTAAGCATAAACAGACAACAGGGGGTGTGTGCGAATAAATTTGCATATTCTGCTGAATGAACATGGTTGGGTGCACAGGATCCAAAATTTATTACAAGCACTTTACGGCAGTGTCAGGTTGAAAAGGAATTTGAACATAATTTTCAATTTGTTTCATGCAAATTTAGCTTTCGGGAAAGTGGCTTAGATTTTAAGTTAAAAGATTGGGTCAGTAGGCCAAAATTGTTCTACGAGTATGACAGTGAATGTGATGGTGTTTTACTGATCTTTAAGGATGTAAACAAAAGTTTATGCTGAAAATTTTAATTTTGGTGGGGGCGAAAGCCCCCATTTATTTGGCTTATTACAAGCTACAACTAACTTAAGGCAACTTGATCGTGATGATGACATCAGGTGGAGGGAAAAAAATACTGTGAATCATGAGCAAAAGACAAAAAGCAAAACAAACAAGCTCCCCAGTTATCTGGACGGCCACCCTTGGAGTTTACTGAAACTTAATACCACCTAAGTTTCAAACCCACTACACCAATCTTTCTTTCTCTTTCTCTCTCAATTTCTGCAAACGCCCGTGACCTGAAATAATTTAATGGTATCCATATCCCATTTGGCGCGCGCAAATTATAAAAAAAAGGGCTAAAATTTAAAACTAAAACTTATAACCAAGACTTAAAACTAAGACATTAAGGCAAGATAAATGGATCGTTCCAAGGAAGACCTCGAAGGGCAAATCGAAGAAATCGACGTTGAACATTCTCGATTCTGGTCACATGAACGTGCTGAAAGGGTGACCACGCTTGACTGGCGTATTCAAGGAGGTGGCGCACAAAGGTAATGTAGAGGGATCTGGTCACGTAAGGGTCAGAGAATTCTTTGGACCATCGTTTGACAAAGCCAAGTGATGAGTTGGCTTTACGAATTATCTCATCAATATATGAACGGAAATTTAGTTCCCTATCGTACAATATTCCAAGATCGCGGAGAGATTGAACGATGGATATAGGTTCACCATGGAGAAGGTAAAGGCGGGCGGAGGACACTTGGTGCTTACGTGATAAGGTAATGGATTGGCATTTGGCGATATTGAGCTCTAAGCGATTTTGTAGGCACCAGTTCGAAAAACTGTCAAGGTCTTGTTGAAGGAGACAGTAGTCATGTGGTGAAGGGATGGCTTTGAAAAATTTAGTATCATCATTGTACAGGGAGAGAGAAGAGTGCTTAATAACCCTCTCAACATTGTTTATGGTTACAATGAAGAGAAGGGGACCTAGATGGCTGCTTTGCGGAAAACCAGAGGTGGCCAAGAAGGGAGTCGATAAGATGGATCTGAAGAACTGTTTTCCAGGTAAGAAGATATCCATTTTAACAATATGGGGTCGAAACCGATAGCAGACAATTTGAAGAGGATTAAGTTATGAGATATCTTATCAAAAGCCTTACTAAAATCAGTTGCAATAATGTCGACTTCTTTGCCATTCTCTAAGGCAGACACGAATTCGACTAAGTTAGTGGTAGTTGATCTACCTTTCAGAAAACCGTGTTGAGTGGGAGAGATAAGAGACTTGCACTGAAAGCTTAAGGCTTCGTATAAGATACTTTCGAAAAGTTTGGATAAATGAGAAAGTTTGGCAATGGGGCGATAGTTTGTTACTTCGTTCTTTGATTCCTTTTTGTGTACGGGGGTTATGAAAGAGGTCTTCCAAATCTGAGGGAATTCTCCTAGTGATAGAGACAAACGGAAGAGATGAGAGAGGGGGAGGGAGAGAATGGAAGAGCATTTTTTAAGAAAAATGGCAGGGAGACCATCTGGGCCGGGTGAGAATTAATCATTAAGATTTTATAGTTTATTTTCAATTACAGCAGGATCAAAAGGCAGGGACAGAACGAGGCCAACGGAGAAATTAGGAAGGTGACTGTAGTAAGAGGGGTCTGGTTCAAAAGAGTTGTCGGCGAAGGATTGTTTAAAATAGGTGGCAAAAAAGTTGGCAATGATTTGCGGATTAGTTGAAGATATGTTTTCAAAAGAGAGGGACGGAGGGTAACCACGTCAGATTTTTTTTTTTATAGTTGACTTAGGGTCGTTTATAAGATTTGCTTGCGCGTTAATTAGGTGCCGCTGGTAGAGGGAGTTATAAAGATGATTGAATTGAAGGTAGGAACCGAGATAGTTGGAATAGTCCAAAACAGAATTGGTATGAAGGAAAGCTGCCCATAACTTGTTTCTCTTGTTACGTAAGACGCGAAGTTTGCGATTATACCAAGATGAAGTTTTATGACGAGAAAAGGGGACATAAAGAGAAATAGAATTAAACATTTCTCTGTAAAAAATTGTGAGGGCTTCGTTTAAGGATCAGTTAGCAAACTCAAAGGAACATTTACTCAGATAGGCATTTATTTTGCGGAAATTAGCCCGACACAAATGGCATGTAAAGATTTGCCACAGATGCCATTACAAGCGATCTAATCGGCATTGCTATCATCGATTAGGCAATTAGACATTCCACAAGACATGGCAGAAAATAAGTGGTTGCGCAAGGTCACGAAAAAGTAGGACAACGAATTAAAGGGCGCGTCAGCGAACAGTTGTACAAACGCGAAGTGGGTCAAAAAAATAAGCGGAAAATTACTTATGCGGCGAGAAATGACAAATTAACAATGAATTAATTTACGGAGCAAAAAGAAAAATGCAACTGAATACGGCGGCGGTTGAACTGAAGAAGTGGAACAGGAGTGAAATTGTCGGTCAATGGCCGAACAATATTAAACTTGAAGTAATTTTAGCACGTGAAATCTGCAAATGGTAAGTACTCTGCGCTGTATTGTGGGAGAGTAACCTGTATCTATCAAAAGTCCATGAAGTTTGAAAGGAATCTGCAATGTCTCGGAGTTGGAAGGATACTTCATTGACGTTATTAAGGATCCCAAATATGCCAAATTCCTCAAAATACATGCGATATGAGATACTTGCTTAGAGCCTTTCATCCATTGAGGGGCAGAGGGCGTCTACAATGCCTGCGCGCCATTTTGTTCAGAGTTTGAGCTGCCTCCAACTCATTCCCAATTGATTTCTCCTCAACAGTTTTGAGCATCCCACAGTTCCACCTGACTGAGTGAGCGGATTCCACCATGTCCAATATATCTATCGGTTCTTGGTCTATTCTCTGTTAAAGTTTTTCTTTGGAGGTACGATTAGACCATAAAATTCTTAGACATCTATTTACGTAGGTCTGCAGATTGCATGTGTTAGTGGTATCTACCTACCAAGTACTGCATATGTTGCAGTACTGATTTTAAGTTGGAGCGGAACAGTTGCAGCTTGGTTTTTCAGACTTTGGAAGGCATTCTGGACGCAGCTTTTGTCTTCCTAATCTAGTTCGGTGCCAGTATAGAAAGTTGTCTACTTTCTCGATTTCCTACCTGGCATTGTTGAGTTGAGCGCTGGTGTTAAACGTGCTTGAGTCCACTTTGTTTACCTTAGCTTCTAGATTTTAGGTCATCAGATGAAGGCCCATTATCTGATGTGAAAGTAAGCAAACAACGGCAGAATAGTCGAGGTGTTTAAGGTAAGATGTCATAGTCTATCGAATTCCATGGTTACTTTCCGTCAATGCAGCACGAAGTACATCGCTGATGACCACCAAGAACAACAGAGGTGACAGTATGCACGCCTGACGTACTCGACTTTAAACTTCACAATTCTCCGACATATAAGACGTGACACTTACGAGTACGAGTACTAACCTCTTATGTAGCCTTGATAAAAGCTTTGAGTTTTTCTGAGTAACTTCTCCTGCGTAAGGCCAATCAGATAGCATCTCGATTCAAGCAATCGATATCCTTCTCGAAGTCGTTAAATGGTAAATGTAGCGGAGACCTGTACTAGGCGCATTACTATGGTCGTGTGGCAGCAACTGGGTAAACACTGTGGTGTTAAGCCACAAGTAGATCGGCTAAACTCGGTACAGCCGTTCGGTCGGGAATATCACTGCTGTGCCTGCAGATGTCCAAGAGGGCCCTCAAACATCAACTGGACGACGGACCATCAATAGACGGCCTGTGTAGTGAATTTTGGTGAAAGACTTGAGGATGTACCCCTACAAAGTGCAAACAAGCCCTCTTAAACTTCGACAGCGATGAGGATGATTTTCCATTGAAAATCATCAAGAGCGACTAGGCGCATTCCCCCCTATGCGGACACGTGAATAAGCAAAATTATCACTTCTGGGGACTGAAAATCTGCGTATAATGCATTGAGAGGCATAACATCCTCTCAAATGTGATTGGCCCATATTTTTTAAGGACGTCGTCGGCAACACTGTTACTGTGACTGGTGAGCTCTACAGTACCATGATCAATGGCTTCTTGCTGCCTCAAATTGACGAATTGGATCTGGAGAACATTTAGCTCCAGGAAGACGGCGCAACCCAACACATAGTACGAACTACAGTGAACAATCTGTTGTAAGCGTTTCCCAACCGCTTAATCTTTGGCCCGCAAGATGGCTCGATTTGACCGTTCCAGACTTCTTTCTTTGGGTTTTTATTTAAGATTAAGAGCCTATACGAACGAGCTACAAACCTTGGCGGCCCTAAAGGAGAACATACGACGAAAAGTGGAGTATTTATGGCCAAAGGTTTTGAGACAAATCATGGAAATCTTGTGGAATGAGCCCGAATCTTCATCAACTCTGATAACGACCACTTGACCGATATTATTTTCTCGTACTTAATGCAACAAAATTTAACAGTCTAAATACGAGGGCTGCTCAATAAGTCAGTGACTTTGATGTAAGATGGCCCTCGGATCGCATAGAGGATCTTCTTTCTGACATGTGTCAAACACTCAACTTTTTACAGTGATCGAAAAAACTTTGGTTTGTGAGATTTGGCCCAAATGGAAAAAAGTGAGTTTCATATTTTAATAAAGCACTACTTTTCGCGCGGTAAAAGCATTAAAAAGACTGAAGACGAACTTAAAAAATACGTGTATTATGGAGTACAAGGAATGCTACGAGCATACAAGCGATTCACTGAATTTGGTTGCGGTCGTACGAGCACAAAAGACGCTGAGCGCCTAGGGCGTCCAAATGACGTCACAACGAAAGAAAAGGTCAACAAAAAATGGTGTTGGATGATCTCCGGGTTATTTCGGCGATAAAATGTGGAAAAACATGAGATATTTCTACAGTGTTAGAGTGAATCTATGGAGTTCACAATGTCTCTACTACCAATAAGTTTTAAAGCGCGATTTTGTACCATGTCTAGAATGTGCAGAACTGTCCTGGGTACACCAAACCAGATGTGGGCGTTATATTCCAACTTTGGGCAGACGAATGCCTTATAAATTGAGGCCAGATCAGACGGTGTAAAATATTTCTTGCACCATTTAAGGAATCCTAGACAGTTTGCAGCATTTTGGTTACCAAAACAGAGCCTTGTGGAACACCAGCACTTATTTTTTGGTATAATTTGCACGTGTTAAATACCCTTATTCTAATTTTTAGGACACGGGCGTTTTTTTTTTTTTTTTGTGGAAAGGGGAAGAGGTAGAGAGAAAGACAGATTGGTGTAGTTGGTTTGAAACTCAGGTGGTAGTTAAGTTTCAGTGAACTAAAAGGGTGGCTGTCCAGATAACTGGGGAGAATTTTGTTTGTTTTTGCTATTATTGTCATTGCTTATGATTCACAGTATTTTTTTCCGTCCTCCTCATCACGATCAACTTGCATTTTAACCATATGACCACCATACTGCCAGTGTTATGCCTTCACAGTAGAGTTGATTTAGCTTTCGCAAGTGATCGGTTTTTTTATTTATTTTATGTGAAATAAATAAATGATTTTTGACATCAGGATTAGAACCGTGAACAGCGTGACAAGCGATGATGTTACCACTACACCACGGCCACCTTCACTTATATGGTGATTTGCAGATTTGAAGCCGCCCAAGACAACTTTTATTGAAAGTTGATTTCCAATTAATTGAAGAAGAGCATCATTAATGCCAAACTCTGTCAAATGCTTTTAAAATGTTACCTTTTGTAACTTCCTGACGTTCTTTGCGGCCACTAAACATCTATGTACCGCTCTTAAACGACTCTGTGAACAGGACTAGGATAGTGTGTAGATGGCAGATTTTTTGAAAGCAATTCATGCATGTTTGTCACTGAATAGTCAAGTTAGTCCGTCCGAAGCAGTACAAGTGTAAACATTTATGAAATTCGCCCACGGACATGTTCACTTTTTAAAAAAATTTCCTTATGTAAATATTTTTACTAGAAACGGAAAAATATCGCCTTTACGAAATATATAGACGTTTATATTCCCTACATTTCTTCTCTACAGTATATAGCACCACGCCCACTTTTGGGGGGCGTTTTATTCAAAAAATGTATTTTGCTTTCTCAATGCTATTTACGATGATGATTAGAGGGCTATTGTGAATATTTCATCAGAATCCTTGATTTTAAGTTCAAAATGGTGAAGGTCACGCCTACTTTCTTCTAAGAAAAAGTCTTAGTCACAAAATATGTGATAAAATCTCTTAAAAATCGAGAAAATTTCTTCTGAGTAGAAAGATTTCATTGCATTTGAACCAAAAAGGTTTACAACGCCACTCCCACGCCCACTTTATTGGCTATGGGTTAGAAGATGAGGCATAGGGTATCATATTATAACTTTTTTATATGTTTTTCTAGTAGGTTGGGAAATGACTGGGTTGGCCGATTTCTTCATCAAAATCAGCATCATCAACGTTGAATCAGTTGGTTTACCTATGGTGTGGGTATATGAAGATCTTTGTATTACTCTCGCTGATACATCTGACAAAACGGTTTGCTTTCTAATGGCACTAGGATCCAATGTTTAGTCTGAGTGTAGCCAATCGGCCTTAAACATGTTGTCTAGTGAAATCCAGTACAATATTTTGTCACTTTGGCTGTACGAGTATTTCCACTTCTCAGTAGCATCCATTTTATTTTGCTTTGGTGTACGGGGAAACGGTTCGCCTTTAAGCATAAACAAAAAGCATGGTTCGGTATTGCTATCTGTAAAACCTCTCCCCTTCTTCAAAATAAGCCCTCCTCCCCGATTTCAATGCCTTTCCTATCGTCAAGGTAATAAAATACGGCATAGTTTCTGTCAAGAAACGTTCAACCATAAACAATAGTGGCACACCCAAATTGTGTTACTCTTATTAACCCAAAATCCAGTTAATGTCTAACTTTTGCTGACAACCGCACGCAATTATATTTAATACTAAAAAAATTTAGTACCATCCCCAAAGGGATGGGCCGCAAATTTATATTCAAAAGGCTAACAAATGAGAATGAGATACAATTTTATACTTCCTAGATGGACTCTGCTGTCGTTGTGTGTAAGTTTGCCTGTCGTCTTCCGTCTCAACCTACTGACTGGCACATAACACTTTAACAACTTTATTCCCATTACTCTGGCACTCTGCGTACACATAAACTGTTTTCCTGTCCCATGTTCCCATAACAGGAGCACACTTCATCATGGGCCATGGGTAAAATTAAACATTTATTTCCCGGCCCGTCCGGCCTTCACAATTTTTAGTATTCCAACCATTGTACTCATTATCATCGCCATAATAATCTCGGTCATCATTTTAAGTTTCGGTCTTAATTTTATTATCTTGAAAAAAGTTTATGTGCACATTTTGTGATTTTATTGAATAGTTATGAGGATTACTGGTGCTTAGTATTCGAAAAGTTTGCAGACTTTGTTGAATTTCCATTTTGAGTGGGAGTCACGGAATCCCTCAAGCCACACTGGCTAACACGAGTTATTACGTACTCGTAGAATTCAACCGGAAGTCGGAGGAGATTTTCGCTTTCATAAATTTATTAGACAAAGTTATGTTTATTAGTTTCGAAGAATGCTGATGGAAGGATTTTAATTATTCGGCTTGTGTGGTGAAATTTTTGGATTTTTTTTTTTTTTGGCATCCCAGTTGGCCTTGACCGTTGGTAGAGGAAGTTAGGTGTGTGTCACTTGGTCTACCGCCAACTTGTTGGTGGAAGTCCTACCCTCGTTTAATGGAAAACAGAATAGTCTTATCCAAACATCCCAAATATGTGCAGGACTCTTTAAGAGATATTTGAACTTATTCCACAACAAATTCCAAATCTTATTTGGAAATCATTCGAACAACAAAGTCAGTCCCTACTGCAATCTGTCTCTGTTGTGGACTTTCTCTAATCGACTTTTGCATTCAGAGATACTCGTACTCTGCCAGCTATTATTCTTTAATAAAGAATTTCTATTATAATCTGCTTACTGCCTTTGTTGTCTATCGGTTACTTGCACAGACAACAAAGTGCAAGGAACCCCAGGAACTATGCTGTGCAATCTCCCACGGAGTAGGGTGTGCTCTATCACTGTTTAAGCTGAGGCGGCTTCCTTCGAAAACTCCCTGTGCCATTGGAATTGAATGAAAGCGGATATCGCATGGGTGGAGTGGAAGATTACATGCACAAGCTGGGAGTGTGGTCAATGATGGAAAAGGATTTGGCTGCCGGCATAATAATCAGGGGTGTTTGGGAGAGAAGTGAACTGACCTATGGAATATGGATCAGGATTAAAAGGATTTTGCCTGCCACAGAGCAGAGTAAGAATTTTTCATTGAAAATAGTGCCCAATTGCAATTTTACACACGAAGTTGGTTGAGGTCTCTTTTCACTTGTCTGCGCCAAATTATGTGAAGTCTTCCCTTACCATGTCATCCCTCTGCGATGGTTTCGAAGACCTTTCGATGGGAGCGTTGATATCTATTCGCTCTACATGTCCTAGTCATCTTAGGTGATGAATTTGAACCCTGCTGACTAGGTCGTCAGTCAGACCCTCCAGATAGGGACTAACCGTGCTACCATTCAAAAAAAAACTTGTTACGAAACACCCACAAGCCTGGGGATGATTTTACTGTTGATGAGCCTGACAAAAGAAATAAGGACAACGATCTTCTGATCTGCACGTGGAATGTTTGGACCTTAACATGCCAAGTGCAGCCGAACAATTAGCGGAAGTCCTAAACTGCTGTAAAGTGAACATCACCATTATCTAGAAAGTGCAGTGGGATAGGCTGTCAAATGCGGATGAAAAACTGTGACATCTCCTACGGTGACTGCTGTAAGGAGTGGAAGCAGCGTTTATTTGGTTGTGGATTTGTCTTTAGGATCAGAATTCTTAGGATTTCAGGCATTTGAGTGAATGCTCTGATGACAGTCCGCATTAAGGCAAAATTCATAAGCATCAGCCTACTATGCAGTCACTCCCCCACAAAAGATAAAGACGACCTGACTAAAAATTGTTTTTATGAGCTACTTGAAAGGACCCACGATCAATGTCCACATTATCATGGGAAAATTATGCAAAGGAGGGTATATTAGGAAACACCGTCTGAAAATAAAGCAGGCATAAGTCAAAACCTCGGGAAACGTATTCAGGCAAGTCGACTTCACTGTAGCTAGCTCACAATTCCCCCAGCTCATTATTCATAAGGGTATCTGGCGCTCTTCGAATTAAGTAAGTGTCGACCAGATTGATCACGTAACGATTGATGCAAGGTACTCGTCCAGTATTTTGGATGTTCGCACCTTCCGAGCAGTTTTTTTTTTTTTTTTTTTGTCGGGGCGGATACACCCTACTACCCTACTCAGACTCAAAAACAGGTCCATTGTACCCCATTTTAATGTGTTTTTTTTTCGTCTTTTGTAAAAAGACGAGTAGACGCTTCAGTGATGAAGAGCTTAGGTTATCAGCACTCACCACAGCAGCACCGAAAATCTGCCACCTTTACCGAGCAAAGGCAGGACAATCACACAGAAAGTGTTCCGCAGTGACATCGCCCTCTCCACAGGAGTTGCAGACAGGGGTAGCGCTCAAACCTAGCACATAGAGGTGCTTAGCAAAGGCGAAGTGGCCCGTAAGAGCGCCAGTAAGTTGTCTGCAGTCCTTTCTGCTAAGGGATAGCAGGAAAGCCGCGGATTTCTTACAGACGACGGGGACCATTCGTCTAGTCTGCCTGCATCCTGGAGAGTCATGCCACCTTCGATTGTGTTCACTGAAAACCCAGTCGTCAATGGAAGCCCTAACCGAGGACGCTGGCAAACCCAACGTGGGTTCAGTTCCTGAGAAATTCTCTTCTGAGCCTTGTCTAGCAAGCTTGTCAGAGATCTCATTTCCTGTTATCCCTTTGTGCCCTGGGACCCAAACAAGATTCAGTGTTTTCAGCTATCCGACCGAATTCAAGGATGTTTTTCATTCTCGAACTATTTTGGAAGTGGTTAAAGGATTGAGCAAGGCCTTAAGCGCGGCCTGACTGTCACTACAGACGCAGATACTTCGCCCCTTCCACCTGTTCTTACCAATATAGTCCGCTGCCATTAGGATAGCATATATTTCTGCCTGGAAGACAGATGTGTGTTTTCCCAATCCGAGCAATTTACATTGACTTGGATCACTAACTTGTTGCTGCCAAGGTAGTACTGTGAGAACATTTTAAATATACGGCTACAATCACAAGAGACTGCCAGAGTTTTCGCCGATTTAGTGCCCCTGAATCTCTCAAGAAGTGCAATGCCGCCAACGTTGACCGCAGATGAGCAACGGCATCATTGCCAGCAAATCATCAAGAAAGCCGCCGCTATACACCGACCTGGTTCGATGAAGAGTGCCGCAAAGCGTTCACAGCAAAGCAAGGGTGAAGAGAGGGAAGAAAAGGGAGGAACACCAGCTTCTAAAAAAGATGAAGAGAGGTCTTATAGCTGGAATGATGTTCGAAAGTTTTACTAGAAGGTAAAAAGAGCATGCCGAAGGTATAAATCCCGAACAGATGAATGTAGGATTGGAGAAGAGCATTTAGTAGGAGAGTTACAGTCTGTGGTCAGAATTTAAAAAGATCACTTCTGCAGACTGTGACGATCAAAACTTAGCAGTCTGGCAGAATGTTCCACTCAACCCGGACGACAATTCTGTCCACCTAACCAAAGTGATGTAAAGATAGCAATATATAAGCTTAAATGTTACAGTCTAACTGCAGAGCTATTTGAAGCAGCTGGGGATGATCATCAATATAATCCGGAAGATATAGTCCGATGAAAGTTTACCCAACGAATGGAACCTCAGCATCGTTTGCCCGATCATCAAAAAAGATACCCTGTGAACTACGCCAACTACAGAGGTATTAGTCCCCTTCACATCGCGTATGAGACCCTATCTCTCATAATACTTGAACCGTATCAGTGTAGTTTTGGGCCAGAAAAGTCCAACATAATAGATCAGACATTCATATCGAAAGTCGCAGAGATTATAATGGCCCCGAAACCAGGCAAACCTTTGAATGAGAAGAAATCATATTGGCCTATTTCCCTATTGCCGGTTATCTCTAAAATATTCAAAAAACTACTTCCAAAACGACTACAACCCGTAATCAACGAAAGACGTCTCATTCCTGACCTTCAGTTTGGATTTAGACACAAAATAACTCACGTGATTGAGAAAACTCTCGAAGAAAAAAACATTTGTTGTGGTGTATTTCTTGACGTCTCACAAGCTTTCGATAAGCTTTGGCACGAAGGTTTGGAGTATAAATTGCAACGACTACTGCCATGACAACTCTTTCTAATCTTACGATCGTACCTCACCGAAAGACTTTTTCGTGTTAAGCACGGAAATGATTACTCTGATTTCAAGGAGATTGCGGCCGGAGTCCCACAAGGAAGTGTCCTCGGCCCGCTTCTATATGTACTCTACACGCGTGATATCCCGCAGGAAAGAAACTGCGTCGTCGCCACGTTTGCGGACGATACGGCGATATTGACAACGGGCGATACAATTGAAGCAGCAACTGAAAAGCTGCAACATGGTGTTAATAAAGTCCACGCTTGGACGAATTCTTGGCGTATTGTGCTGAACGAAAGCAAATCTACTCACGTCAACTTTACCTACAAAAAAGTGGACAGATTATCCATATATTTAAACTCGGCTCAAATACCATACGCGAACGAAGCAAAATATCTAGGAATGACTCTAGATGTTAAGCTTAAATGGAAATCGCACGTAAAAAAGAAACGCGACGAGATCGAAAACAAATACCGACAAATGTACTGGCTACTTGGAAAACATTCGAAGTTGAGCCTACATAACAAACTGCTTATCTATAAGCAAGTGCTAAAGCCAGTGTGGACGTATGGTCTACAACTATGGGGTTGTACCAGGAAAAGCAATAGAAACATCCTACAAACTTTTGAAAATAAAGTTCTTAGAACGATCGTTAGCGCACCGTGGTACGTACGTAACGAAGATATTCATCGGGACCTGGGAATTCCCAGCGTCGCCGAAGAGATAACAAATTTTGCTCGTAAACACAAAGATCGTGTTCACGGCCATTGTAACAGTACCGTCATTCAACTACTTGACGCGAACAATTCAATTCGTCGTTTGTAAAGGATAAAACCTTTTGACCTCGCGTCATAGTATATGCCGGTGGTGAAAACAGCAGGAACTTTCATTGGAATTTAACCTGTCTAAAGCGCTACATTCTTTTTAAATTACATACGAACATCTTTTTCAAAAATCACGAGTCTCGTAAGCGAAAATAAAACTGTTGGCTAAGCGTCGGCTTAGTTGTAGTACTAGTCTTGAAGAGTGGTGTTTTTAGTGAGTAAAAATCTCACACTACCATAAGCACGCGCGGACGGATCTTATGGTGTCTTTAGAAGATTTTCACCTCTCGGCAAAAAAAAATAAAAAAAAATATTCATATCGATGCAGATCTTGGAAAAAACCCACGACTTCTTCTTTTCATCGATTTTAAAGTCACCTATGATAGCGTCTATAGGGAACAGCTATACAGAGCCATATCTAGTTTCGTTATCCCTGCCAAACTCGTCCGTGTGCAGGATGACGATGTAAAACGCATGCTGCTCCATAAATTTCGGTAATAATATCACCGAGACTTTTGATGTCATAAAAGCACTACGACAAGATGACGTGCTGTCATGTGATTTCTTTAACATAATTCTTTTTTTTTATAATTTGCACGTGTGAAAGGGATTATGAATACCCTTATACTAATTTTTAGGACACGGGTTTGAAGAAAGGGGAAGAGACAGAGAGAAAGACAGATTGGTGTAGTTGGTTTGAAACTCAGCTGGTATTAAGTTTCAGTAAACTTCAAGGGTGGCAGTCAAGATAACTGGGGAGCTTGTTTGTTTTTGCTTTTGTCGTTGCTCATGATTCACAGTATTTTATTTCCGTCCTGCTGGTGCCATCATTACGATCAAGTTGCATTTTAGCCATATGATCGCCCTACTGCCAGTATTATGCCTTAGCAGTAGAGTTGACATAAGTTTTCAATTGATCGACTTTTTATTTATTTTATGCGAAATAAGTAGATGATTATTGACATCAGGATTCGAACCGTGAACCTGTAGCGTGACAAGCGATGATATTACCACTAAACCACGGCCTACTTGAAAGAATTGTACAAAATTCTCAACCAAATATCAGTGGTACTCGTATAATCTTTCAAAGTCTGTACAACTATTCATGTAAGCAGACGTCATTTACATAATTGGAAGATCGCAGTGGGCTTTCAGTGGTACTTGCATGAGTACTGAAATAGAAACTGCGAAAATCGGTTTATCCGGTAACGAGAGCAAAATGTGCTGTCATCAAGAAAGGACATCTACGGAGCTCATAAGTATTATGATCCGGTAGAAAAGTTCCAAAGGTATTACCTTCGTAGATCATTCAGACTTTCAACAACTGCTCTAAACTACATGCTCATGATAGGTACAATTGTTCACACAGACTCTCAAACTGAGCATGGATTATATCCACAACAAACTTTGGACAGGAGAAGAGAAACAGAAGCGTCAACCCATAGGAAGATCTACAGGACAATGTAGTTTAACATTAATTATTTTAAGGATTCTAACAGCGTAAGATGTATCTCGTTAATTCTCCGTGCTAAAGAAGAGATACTGCCTCTTTACTTCGTGCCACACAGGGAGGATCTTCCATTTTTCTGCTCAATTTGCAACTTAACACAGAGGCTGAATACTGTACATTTCTTGGGAATCTGTCCAATATTCCTGGATAGATGGAGACTTTGCTTTGGAGAACACATAGGAGTTAGATTAGATTAGTTGATGAGCTATGGAGAAACTTAGCCTGCTAACACTTCGGACAGAAGAGATCTTCTGTGTTATTTCCTATGACTGTTACATAGGATTTTGATCCTGCAAAAGGTTCAGAAGAACCTGAGTACTCTTTTTGCAGGTAAGTTTTGGATTTCAAAAGTTGTAGTTCCGAGTAGTCTGAGTGTAATGCGTGCCACGGCTGAGTATGCATACAGAATTTGTTCTGACGTTTCTTAATCTTCCAGGCATAGACGGCAGAAATCCGATGCAGTCTTGTTTGTTTTGTGGAGATGATAGTTGAGTGAACAGTCACCCGTAATTTGCACATGTTAAAGGGGATATGAATACTCTTGTACTAATTTTTAGAACACGTGCGTTTTTGTGGAAAGGGGAAGAGACAGAGAGAAAGACAGAGTGGTGTAGTTTGAAAATCAGATGGTATTAAGTTTCTGTAAACTCCAAGGGTGGCTGTTCAGATAACTGGGGAGTAATTTTTGTTTGTTTTTCGCTATTATTGTCGTTGCTTATGATTCACAGTATTTTTTTCAGTCCTCCTAATGCCATCATCACAATCAAGTTGCACTTTAGCCATATGACCACCCTACTGATAGTGTTATGCCTTCACAGTAGATTTGACTTAGCTTTCGCAAGTGATCGAAATAAATAGATGATTCTTGACATCAGGATTCGAACCGTGAATCAACAGCGTGACAAGCGATGATGTTACCACTACACCACGGCCACCATTGGTAATGCTGAGCTGCGTCTTCAAGTTTATCCGCGCGCTCGTTACTATCTATGGTGTTATTGTGAGCAGCCAGCTGCTTGAAGGTGTTTATTCAATTCGAAGCCAGCAGTAAAGGAGTTGTTAAATGCTTCTAATCAGAAAGCTCTTGTATCATTACTGCTAATCAACGTCAGGTTATAGAAGAATAATAATTGGAAAAATTTCGTAGCACACATTTCTGAAATATTAATAAAATTGTATTAAAAGTTTGATAGTCTTTGGAAGATGATGAATCTATGTCAAGATAGATTTAAGTGTTGTTTTCTAAATTGAATCTTGAATAGCCCAAATTCTCCACTTTCATCAACGAAATTTACATCCAGTTATGACGTATCCCACACAAAGCTGTTTATTTGAAACTAAATCCCCACTGGCTCAATTAGTTATCCGTATTTCCAGGGATCCCATTTGAATGCTTACAGCCAATTGCGAGATCAAATAGAGGTTACCCTGTCAACACTGGCTCAACGAAGTGTAAATAACTCGTCGTCGGAAAATCAATATGCGGTGTCATGACCTCTACTCTTTGATTGAGTTTCACATGCAACATTGCGCTGGGGGGCTATTTAAAGCACCTTTAGGCATGTAAACATTTCCTCTCGCACAGAGTTTAGTTCGTGGATTTTTTTTTCCCCATTTTCCCTGTGAGTAAATCCACTTAGGGGATAAAAGTTTTCACGCGCAAAAACCAATTTCTAGTTCGACCTTTTTTGTGCAAAAATTCAATTGGGAGAAAAATGTTTGTTAATTAATCCAGTAGCCCTAAAAGTTGTGGGGATTTTTTTCTTTTGTAGGAACTTACGAGTACTCTTGGTTTCCAGGTGATTTAAAACAAAGTGAGTCGAAATTTCGGGAAACTAGGTGCAGTTTGGCGAAATGAAAGTTTATGAATAGTTGTTAAATTTTTGGTATTTTTTTTAACAAATTGGTACGAGCCCGAAGGCTGAGGAACATAATACCTACGTTTTTTCTAAAATCGCAATAACAAGTATATACACAACACACACAGTGCTGATGGCAGTTTTAGAACTCTTTAGTTTTTCTACAGATGCTTCTCCATACTGAGATTTTTCGTGAAGTAGACCCTTTACTACTTCAATTGTTTCTAAGCCGTTCGTACCTCATCCCTTTTTGGAACACAATTACCTTAAATTTATTTAAATTAATGATAAGGTTCCATAATCTTCAGTAATCCGGTAGTCTGCTGATCATTAGCTGTAAAGATTCCGGTGAGTACTCGTATGCTAAAATGACGGCTTTGATCAGCATACCCTGAGTACGTTACACCTCCTCTTAGAAGATCAATTATATCCTCAAGAAAAAGAGCAAAAGCAAAGCTTGGGCTCAGGGTACATCCCTGTAGAGCGCCGGTCATCGATTGAAACCAGTAGGATAACACCTCACCAGCACATCCAAAATATATTGATATACAATGAAGTTTCTCTTTACCATCACCGATGAGGTCGATGATGAGGAGTGCAGAGCACAAGATATGTGGTATTCCCTACAGCGATCTTGCTTGGAGAGAGGCAAATCACTGCTTGGAACGTCGAAAGGCTCCTGCCAAAATGCCAAAGAAACATGGTGGCTAAAGTTAATAGGGCTAAGTCAAAGCGCTCTTCTACTAATAGAGATAAAAAAGCTCGCCTTGAAGTGATATACAAATGTTGCAAAAGGCTCGCGAAGAAGAAGTGCGCCCAATTTCAAGCAAAAAGTATGGAAGGCTTCTATCGGGAGTTGCAGAAAATATCGTCTTCGGCGTCTGATAGGAACGAGGCTATCCAGGAGCTTCGACAAAACAACTTCAACAAGGGAACAACTATCTTCAAAATAGCTGCCGAGAAGAAGAGACATTCGTTATCCAAAGTTCATTAACAATGCTCAAGGCCAGCTTCTTGTGGAAGACAACAAAATTGTTCACAGATGACGACAGTATTTTGAAAGACTTCTGAACGAACAGCTTTCCCGGGTATACTTTCCAAGAGCCGCTCCGAACCATGACGAAATATCCGACATTACTATCGAAGAAGTTAGGAATGCCGTCAAATACTCCAAAAAAAGAAAAGCGGTTGAGCCAGACGAGATACCCTCTGAGTTCTGGAAAAAGGAGACATCGGGTCCAGATGGCTCATGATTCATGATATCTCCAAACTTATGAGCAGTGATCTAATGCCTAATCGGTGGAGGGAAAGTTATCTTCTTCCTTTGCACAAAGGAAAGGGCAATACGAGAATCTGCGATAACTACCGTTCTGTCAAGCTGATATCACACACCATGAAGACCGTTGAGCGGGAGCGTGACTGCATCAAATAATACGGCCATCTGATGACCAGTGCGGGATTGTCTCGGGTAAATCAACAACAGATGCAATCCAAAGTATAAGAACATAATGAAAAAACATCGTGATTCCTTAAAGGACTTGCATATGGTGTTGGTTAATTTAGCCTTTGATAGAAAACCAAGCGATTTTTTATGGGCGCTAAGACAACGAGGAGTTTCAGAAACCTACCTGCGCATGATCACTGACATGTATGACGGAGCAAGGACAAGAGTAAGATGTCCCGCCGGAGTCACCGAAGAGTTCCCAATCAAAGTAGGTGTACACCAGGGAAGCGTCCTCAGTCCTTTTCTATTTATTGCAGTCCTTGATTATCTGCTTGAAGGAAAAGTGACGAATCCCAAAGTGCATCAGTTATTCTAAGTGAAGATCAACGTCCCTGTAACGAGCAGTTGATGGTACCGTATTAGTTAAAAAAAGACAGAGTGTCTGTGCTGTCTGTTCTCTGATCCACACCGGCCTATTCCAGACACTTACTTTAATGGAAAAGTGCTTCCCAAGTGCGAAAAGTTCAAATATCTGGGATCTATGATCAATAGCGAAGCAACTTGTGATGAAAACATCAATCATCGTGTAAGCGTAGGGTGGAAGAAGTGGCGGGAAAATTGCGCTATCATCTGTGACCGGAAAATGTCCCCTAAGCTGAAAGGACGGCTCTACACCGCAGTTGTACGTCCGGCGCTCACAAACGGAGTAACAAATGCATGATTAACAAAGCTTGATAGAATAAGAAGTTCGAAGATTCAAGGAAGCCTTCATGAGCAAGATAGAGCACGACCGGCTCAGTTGGTATTGTCATGTTCAAAGGAGAGATCCTTCGACCCCGTCAAAAAGGCAATAGCAATCAACGTTCCTACGCAATCGCGCAAAAAAGGCAGACCAAAAAACAACTGGATCACACAAATGCAAAAACACCAGCATTTGATTAGCCTCAGGGACGAAGTGATCCGAAACCTGAAAGTCTACTGGTACTTCCTGAGGTCAAACCGGCAAACCCCACAGGCGGACCAGTAGGGATGCAGTAAAGTGGGAGGGTTGTGATCCTTCTACTCCGGATCATAACCTCGCCGTAAGGAAAAGAAGAAGTCCAATGCAATGAAGTTTATAAAATAAAGCATTTCGATCTCCTGAAGCAAAAGTCTTAAATTCTACAAAGAGGGCATACAGCTTTTTGTTATGCAAAAGCAATGCCTCTACAATACTCCTTAGAACAAAAACGTGGTCAACAGTGGAATATCCTGACCTAAATGCCGCTTGAAATTCCTTTAGTAAACTAACTCCATGATATCAAATAGGTTTGCAGTATCGACGTTAAGACTTTATACGATGCTTTTAAGAAGGAAATGCCGCGATAATTCGCTGGGTCTGATGTAGCACCCTTCTTTGTGAATGGAAAAAATCAGCGATTCTTTAAATCGTTGTGAGACCACCCATAATCCTGCAGCTTTCTCATCTTTCAAACATCTCAGGGCTTGTTTAACTTTCTGAAAAGTGATTGGAATATCTAAAATATTATTCTGGATATCTGGTGCAGCATATTAAAAGTTACACCTACTGACAGATGGATTTAAAGCGCCATAAAAATTACACCTACTCACAGATATATTTAATGCCCCAGAAGGATGTTCAGACTTAGCTCTATATTAATCGCATATCTTACCAAAGAAGTCTCCTAAGTGGGGTTTTCTCTTTTGGAAGAGAACTGGGCTGGTACAAAGAAGGTGAAGAATAGTTCCCTGCCCTTCTGCATCCATACGGCTTCTACATATATCGTTTGAATATACACCAAGCCTTGCTGCATGTTTGCCTATAAGACAATGCCCAGTGGCATCAATTACAGCGATAATATACAATCCATTAAGAAACGTCAAATTCTTGGAACCGAATCTGTTTTGTTGCTGGGCACGTTGTCCACCTAAGATTTGTTCTCTCAATAGCATCCAGCTTTAATTTAAGTTTACATGTAGCGATCGGTATACCGAAGGTACTTTTATGTGGTAGAATGGGTATTGTTGTTCCATGTCTGGCAAGTTTATTGGTCTTACTATTCTCTGGAATATCTCTATTCCCTGACATCCAAGAAAGATGGATTTTTAACTGTTCCGCCATCTCTACAAGAGACGATAGGTAGTCTAGAGCTTTTATTGGATCTTAGAGAAAACGATTCCAATGACTTGATTGTTGCTTGGCTGTCAAAAAAGATGCGGGACGCTATCATAGGCAGTCTTGAAAACCAATGAAAAGATATTGAGTACCGAAACTCCTACGTTTTCTCCTAATGCTGAGGTTGCATTCAACAGACATTCTTTCATCCACCCACATTTGACAAATCTATTGACAGTTATACCGTCGGTAGAATAAAGCATTCTGCTTGACCCTTTAGCAGTCTACAGATGTGATCTTCTTAAATTTTCAGCATTGTGTGATCCTGCCCAGGATTTGTAGCCCTGGCAAGTTATCTTTACCAACTGACAAAACTTTTGAATATCATTTCTGCTTCCACACCTCTTAAGCTCCTCTTCCACTCAGCATCCCTTTATATGCCTCATATATTGCTACATAGGTTTGATGGCACTTCTCGTCAAACTAGTGATTTCGTTGTGGTATATTGGAGGAACACAATAAACCAGAGGCGACATTGCTGATGACTTGCTGCCACTTAGTTTTCGACGCTTGATGTTGACGACATTGGACTTCTTGAGAGGTTAACGGACATTCGACCGACAAAGGCTTTGGTAGTCTTTTTTGCGATTAGGCCACTCCACGTTTAGCGTTCTCATATTACCTTGCCAGCAACTAATTATGTATTGGTTCCTGTTGTCAACTCGAAAAGTGAGAAGATCTAAAATACTGGAGTACCTTGCACCGATGGTAATGTGGGGGAGATCACTAGTTCCCCTTATGAATATTTAAGTGTGGAATTCATGTGGTGGCTACGGTGACGTTTCGCATCTTTGCAAAGTCGATTAATCTAAGCCCGTTTCCGAAGGTGGTATTGTATAGTTTTCCAATTGCGCTCTTGATTCCTATTTTTGCGTAAAAATCGGCATACACGATCTTGATGTAATAACGTCATCCATAAGTCGTGTCGAAGAACTCGCAGAAGCAATCTTTCTTTACGCAGTCCTCTGTGTTCACCTATTAGACTGTGAATTTAGCCTTGATGGGAGTTGTTACATGGCCAAAACTCGATACTTCTTGTCTCTGCTTCTGCATGCTTGGACAAGTTCTTGGGTGCACAACTCCCAAGCAAGAAATTCGAAAAGTCCAGGATAAGAGGCCATGTAAAACGATGCTAATACCTCATTAAGGGTCCACCCATTTCTTTCTTCAAAACCCTGATACGAGTACTGTGATAATTGAAATGGCCAAGACCAGGTCTATAAGACTTAGACAGGAATAAGAGGCTTTCTCAGTTTTACTACTGAAATGCATGGTAGTCTAGATATTGGTTTTGCACTTGTAGATCACTAGACGCAGTCCTTAGCTTCAACTATATTAAATCCTACAAAAACTGTATCCGTATGTAGATGCCACTGCTGATTTCAACTGAAGAATTATTGCGAGGTTGCCTCGATCCTGAAAAGACGTTGAAACTCAATCTCTTGTACACGTACTCTGCATCGGGGGTTCACGGTGTGAGATAAAGAATCAACGGTTGTGTGTCGATAGATAGCTAACATCTACCCCCTTGAGTGCCCCTCCAGCATGCATTAGCATTGCAAAATTGTATTTCATTTCCCCATTGCAGCACGAAGGCAATACAATGATATAGTACCTCATAAATCAAAACATGAAGTCCCTACTATGCAGGTGAAACTCACATATTCCCCTATCCATTGCTACCACCTGAAACGATACGCACGTGTTCTGAAAAGCCGATTTTATTTCACCCACCAAGGCTACATCACTATCCGGCTTTCCCAAAGCACAGCTTTCCTCAAGGACATAGAACATTTAAGGATTATCCCCACCCTCCGATCAAAGTAATCTGATAAAAATGTATCTGCTTATCCCTTCAATGTTATCTTTTCGCCGAAATTGACCAATATTTGGTTTGCGTTTAAGTTCACCTTTATGAAGGCAACCGGTACAACATCTCTACTACCTACCCCCGCAATCGTACGCCCGAACAGAAACCGAAAAGCCTCAATTTCATTCCAACCACATCTCATGATCTCATTTACTGCTACCGACTTACTTCCTCCTTCCTCCCGTAGTACCCAACTACTATCTAGGGTGCCATGGACCATGGCAGTGGCACGTGATGGCTGTTTTCATCTTTACACTCTATCGGCGACAATAATAATGTCAATGAAATGTATCCTCATCCGATAGTGGTTGGATAAAGCAATTGAGGTTGTTTGTTAAATTATATTTTGTTTCGCTATACGAGACGAAAAGCCGGTCGGTGGTTGTTGTTGTTGGCCGTTGATGGTGATGGAGATGGTAGTTGTGGAATTGAACCGTTCCGATCTTTGGTCCAGGAATTGAACTGACATCTACCCGCAGATACTTTGGCCGATAGGGAACCGAGGCGACATCAAATGTTTTAAATTACTGAGCACTGCTCTGCTTGGACGAATGTTAATGCAACCAACAACCCCCCGTTGCACTGTCTTCAATTTCCTTTGGATACTGTGGCGAACTACGAGTATTGGTGGAGGGTAAAAGTAATAGAGGCAGAAAGTGGTTGTAGTTTCATGTGTAACCGAATGCAACTGATGTGATATTGCATTTCAAATATATTATAATTTATTATCAACGAATGGAGATATCGATTTCTGATGTGTTTTCCTTTTCTCATTCAAAACGTATTCGTTTGTATCTGTTTGCCTAGGAGTGGTAGGAAGAGATAGATATCTTTGGGGTGGGAAGTCACTTTTGCTAATGAAGAGGGAAATGTGCCTTTCCTTTAGTAGACTTCATCATATATGCAGGCACTGAACTCTCATATCCTTTCGTAATTGAATACGAAGGATTTTAGTTGGCTTTCCTTTCAGGAGAACCTCATTTTATGCTTAGTTAAACAGAGTAACTGATTCATGTATCTTCTAGATACAAACATCGATTTTGCACCCAATTATAATGAAATTATTTTCCCATCGAACTAGATAGGTTATTTGAGGCGGCAATGATAGTAATAAGCCAATGAAAGGATGTTATTAATAAGCCGGCTAATTAAGTGGAAAATTGCAGTGAAATATATTGAAATTGGTTTGAGGTAAGAAAGAAACCAATAGGATCGGTTATTTAGACTTGCCTTCAGCCTAGGGCCGAGCGTAAAAACGTTTTCGCAACTATAGTGGGCAACATGTTGATTAAATCAGAAACACAACAGCACATGGCACCTGGATCGGATCGAAGAAGATAGCTACTCAGTGAATAGCTCGTCGTATTTATACTCACACTCAGCAATTTCAAAAACTTTGTCAGATTTCATTACTCTTCGGATAGATGTTATCCCGTTCCACAACCTTCAAGACGTGGAACGATTGCATTTTGAATGAAAGATTCATCAAGCTTATTTTAGCGGTATGGATGGTTGGTGTTCATGCTATCGGTATGATCCATGCTCAATTCAGAGGTGGCGCTGACGTCTGTGTAGAGTTTACATACGCAATGGACGATTGGCATTTCTTTTTAAATGACATTTTGACACTGACAGCTCTTTCGCGCTCAAAAAATTGACAAAGACAAAGTATCATATCTCCGCGCTATGAAATGAACCGATTTATGCTTGAACAACGTTGGGAAGTATTGAAAACGTATTTCCAAAGTGAGTACTGTATTGCCGAAACAATGCGAATTTTGAAAAGAAATTTCTGTCGAAATAATGCACTAACCGTGCCTGCTGTACTGAAGTTTGTGAAGAATGTTCGTGAGATTGGCATGTTCCTCTTGTGCGCTCAGCGAATGCATCCTCGGCGTGTAACCGTTTGATGTGATTTGTGGAATGGCAGCATTTTTAGCCCATTTTTCTTCGAAAATGAATATAGCAACAACGTTATGGTCAACGGAGTGTGCTACAGAGGTATGATAACTGATTTTTTGGTCAGAAACTGAGGAAATAAACTTGAACGATCTCTGGTTCCAGCAAAATGGTACTACTTCCTATACAAGCCGTCCAACAATGGATTTTTTGGGTCCTAAATTCAATAATCGTGATGTTGCTTGGCCTCCAATTTTAAAAAGAATCCAGATGGCCCCCACCTTAGCTTTAGTTTTTTAGTATAGTCTTTAATTTTTTTTAGCTTTGTTTTTTCTTAGCAAATACATCTGTCAATCCGCTTTTTACTTACATCTTCGAGTACAGTAGCGTGCTCATAATTAGAAACGCTGCTTATGTTTGACTTGCTAATGTCATAGTGCTTACGTTTCAACCCGTAGTCTACTGAAATTTTTTTTTTTTTTTTATTTAGGTTGAAATGATGTGTTGATCGTCAAATTATTTCGATACTTCCATATCTCAGCTTAAATTGAGGTAAAACGTATAGAATAGGTCGTGCATGTAATTAGAAATATACTTGTAATTGTTCCTTTTGCAATACTGCCTCAGGATTTAGATACGAACTAGACCACCCGACAGCCAATTAGGTAATACTATTGTCTTCTAACAATTTTTCAGCTCGAACTTCCAAATTAGTGGTAGGTATTCATCTGAATATAGGCATTGCATTCTGAAGGATACTACAATATTCATACTAGTATGTCCCTGAATTTTGTAAATTGAACCAATGCCAATATATAGGAGCCAATATAAAGGACCCCCTATAATAACGCTATCACGGTGGGGCGAGTGTACCCTTTAAAGTATTTGAAAACTTTAAATAAAACGGAATTTATAGTCCTTTTTTAATTATATGCACGATCCGATTAGCTCACTTCACCCAATTTAGATTGCTGTACGAAAATAGCGGTATTCAATGCCAGTGGAATATTTTTGAAAGAAAGAAATGTGTCATCGAAATCGTTTCTAATTACTTTCACGCAACTGTATAAGGGCAAGTATTGGTGTCCTGAAAAAAATTGACCTCGAGATTTTGATCAATATTGTCTCCCAAGTCTGTCTGCCTATCTCTACGCACCACTGCAGCCTAAAAACTCAGGAATGAATAATCTCCAGGTCCTGATGGTCTCCTCCCATAGTATTGAAAAATTAGTCCTAAAAATTAAATCTTCAATAACCGACGCATTGCTAAACTCTCCTCCATACCTAAGCTCTTCGAAAGCATTGTTTGCGATACAATGTTCTTTCACTGCAAGTCTATCTTTTCCCCTAAAGAGCACGGATTTTAAAAGGGAAGGTCAACAAATACTAAATTAAGAGAATTCATATCTAGCACTTTGTGCAAATTAGAGGATGGCATAGAAGTTGATGTAATTGCCACCGATTTCAGTAAGGCCTTCGATAATATCTCGCACGGAAATATTCTTTTTTACACTCAAACCTTTTAGCTTTCAACTGGTTTACATTGCGTGGATTAAATTCTATCTTGACGTCAATACAAAATCCTCTTTAGATCGTCTGTATCCGAGCTCATTAAAGCTACTTCCGAGGTTCCTCAAGGTAGCCATCTTGGTCCTCTGACTATTAATGATATTGACGGTATAATCAACGGTTCTTAGTTATCCATCTATGTTGATGGCATGAAAGTCTTCAGACACATGTCAAACCCCGCCCACTTTAAGTTGACTTCAATAACTTTTCAACTTGGTGCCAAACCTATTTTCTTGAGCTCAATGTCAACAAATGTTAAGCGCTGACGTTAAGGTTGCATATTCCCGAAAACATCTTCCACCAGCCCCTAATTTAACTTTATTGCGCGATTTGGGTGTTATCTGCGACTGAAAACTAAATTTCCCAGTCATATTGAAACTATTATTAGCAGAGCCAACTCTGCGCTCGGTTTCATGAAACGCTGGTCTAAAGAATTCTCGAACCCCTACGTCACGAAGTCTTTCTTCTTTGTTAAGCCAATCCTTGATAATAAGCTAGCCAATCCCTTCGCTTAGAGCCTGTTCAACGCAGGTTGAACGACGAAATTTTACCTACGCAGTCTTCTTTGGTCTGACAAATATAACTTCCAAATATAACTGAGGATCCTTTGAAAGTAATTAACGCGCAGCTACTTGAGAAACATGGAGAAGTTGCCGATGAACTTTTGTATCTCAGCTGTTAACAGGTAACATCGACAACCCTCAACACCAACCCACTCCTCCTGAGTTCTGTACCCCTCTACGGTCTTAATTTTCATCGCACCACTTATGGCTGTAACGAACCATTATCTAGGATGTTACGCAAAGCTCTTTTGATTTTCATTGTAGCAGATTTGCACTTAGAAACGCCCTCCAGAATTCCACTTCCACTCCTTTTCTGCCCTAGTTTTCTTTAGTTTAGTTTTTGAGTATACAAATACTTAACCTTAAGCATAGCTTGTATTAAACTATTGCTAAGTCGTCGAACTAAAATCGAAATCTCTACCTTCTTGGGTCTTCCTCAGGACTTGAATTAATGCGAAGAATTAGTCAATAAATTATGAAATTTTCAGACCTAAAGCCACAATGATAGTGGCCAATACTCAACAAAAGGTTTAAAGGATTTGGGCTTTCGTTGCCGTTTAAAAATTCACAGACATATAGGAATATTTTTACCAAAATTCCTACACCTTCTGGTTTCCTACTTTACTGTGGCAGTAAAACTGTGGTTCTTTCGCTCTAAAATTTCCCTGTGGTTTCCTGTAGGAAAACTTTGTCCATGGTGTGACTTTTTATATCTCGTTCGTTTACAAATTAGAAGCTAAAGACATATTGGCTAGCTTTTCTCTAAAGAATATTTCAAAATCCCGGAGCATTCAGACTCGAATTCCATTGTACTATTAAGCAGAAACCCCTTTTTGGTGAAGTGATTGGAGAAACTTTGATTTTTTTATTCGTTTCCCTTTTATGCGCGGGTGGCTATTGGTTGCTATTCCCCTTTCGGGTTCGAACCTGCACAGGTCGAGTCACAAATAACCACATTACCCACTACACCATTGAATGACTTTAGAATGGAAAAATATGACTTTCAATATCGCCAATGTAACACTGTCTTAGCCGATGTGACTAAGACGTTATGATAACCATTTATTCCCTCGATGATAGCCGGTTCGAATCTCTGCGCCACATGAACTTTAAATTTAAATATTTCCAATTTATTTTTACTTGCACCTTCGAGATTTTAGACTTGACATAACTATAACAGAGAATCTCAAAAAGTGGGTCTCTCAATTCTGTCTATCTGTCTGTCTGTATGTATGTGCGCTGGACTGCAGCCTAAACGACTTTCCTTAAATCTCATATCCGGGGTCTATGAGGCCACAATTCGAGATGAAATTGATTATTTCTCGGATGTCTCAAACGATTTTATTTATTTTATTGAAATTAGACATATTAGAGGACAAGGCATACCAAGATTTGAAAAATTGCCAAAAAAGTTGTCTCATTTTTTCAAAAAATTGCATTTTATCAATTTTTCTTAAATTTAAAATCTGAGTGATTTACAAACAAACAGTAGGTGTAGTCGTATTTTTTGCAATGCGATACTACTTTCTGAGAAAAGAACTCAAGTATCTGTAACAGCTAATGGGTCAAATGTACGCAACTCCCTTCCCTAGATCACTCATAGTGAAGTAAACACCTCGAGGAGGTAATCACGTCTAAAATTTTCAATCTTCTAAGTAAACTTTTAGTAAAGCGATATGAAAACTTCTCATATTCCATAATGAGACATGTATCTCATATCCAACATGCCATACCCATGAACCAAGGTTGCTTTCTACAATGTACTTCCTATAGCGTCAAATAAATTCCTCCTGTTGTAGACAGAATCTCTGAGATTCCAAGGGTACACATAGTACACAATTTTACTGTACATACATACTTATATTTTCTGAAGCGCTTCACTTCCTTATGCCGAGAGTTGCCTGACATTGATTTCTTCTCCACCATCTCCAACCTCAAGCACTCTTCTACACTGAAAGTCATCCTGTATAATTGGCCCACTACGGAACAATATGTCTTCTTTCGAGTGAATAATGTGCATCTTTTCTTGTGATGACCTCGCCGGAGGTCTTGAAAGAAAATTTTGCAGCAATTTGTATTCAAACAACGGATGTACGAGTACTCGTTGTCATAGTCATCGTAGGTCGCTGTCGCTGAGTTTGCAAAAGAATTCCAGCTATGGGGGTTATGAAATGTTCCGCAAAAGAGAATGCAAACTTGCACGACTTGCATAGAGATGAAAGAATTTTCTTAAAATTTTTCTAAAATTTTCTATTGATTAGTTAAGGGCGTAATACATTAACAAGAGTATCCTTCTTTGTTATAGAATGTCAGCAAAAAACACTACTCTGGAATATTTAAAAAAAAAAAAATTAGAAGCTCCTCTGATAACCAGAGTTGCCGTACAAGTAAGTTTTATTAATTCAGCACCAAAGTAACATAGTTGAAGTCATAAATAGAGCTAGTATCGATGAAAAGTTTCCGCCCATATAGCGTACTGAACTTTTCAAAACCAAAGGAATAATAAATTAAAATTGAAACTCCCTATACCCGCATAGAAGTTTGCTAGCTATTTGTTTATGGTATTCAAATTAGTTTCGCAATCAACTATTAAACTTCGAACATTCTATCACTTTGAACGATGACATTTCGTCTTATTTGCGAAAGGGTTTTTGAGAGTAGGAAAAACTTTTCTCAAAACTATTGACAAATAGTTCTTGTTCTTCGTGAAACTATTCGCAAAAGTGAACTCTCCATATACAGTGCTCAACTAAAGAATCGATTTTTGTACTTCAATGGGGTTTGGTTTATCCCAAACGAATAAAAGTTTCCACTTCGATTGTGCAAAGTGTACATCCTCGAATGTATCTATAGACTAACCTATTCGTTCAATGGTATTAGAAGTGATAAATTCTTTTTTTTTTCTTTTTTGCAGGAAACATCCTTTTGTTCGTGTCACTGCTGGAAGCGAAAAGTCACAGTCGAAGACAAGGAGAACATTGGAGCAAAGTAAACATCATAGAAACATTTGAACATTTTTCTATTTATTCTATTTTATTCTATTTTATAGGAGGTAGGTATTCAATTATCATTTATTTTTCAATTTGTTCGAGAATTGTTTCATTTAAGGGGAAAATGCAGCCAACTGATGTAATGGGATTGGCGCCAGATTTTATTACCATTAGAGAGGGTATTGTATAAATGTGTATTTTATCCGGTAAAGGAAGAGGAAGGAGGTGTATCTATTGACCTATTTTTCAGCTGCAATGTTATTATATGAAAGGCAATATAGGACTTTAAATGATTTATTGATGTAGAGTTGGAACTTAGTATTTATTTCAAAGTTGGTTGGCATCTGTCAAATCCATCTGTCATCCATAGTGGCAGGTACACTGCAGGTCAAAAGTTTGAGGTATACCTAGACAACTGACTTCATTCATGCATGGAGATTGAGTTTTATGAATTACATTAGGTTGTTTTATCTAAACACAACACATTCAGATAATAAAAGTCGGATTTTGTTAACAAATGTGGGAAAAACCGCTTTGTGGTTTATTGAGAAGTGTTTAGGTTTTTCGTAATTATTAAATTTTATGGCTTTTGGTACTTGATTCAGCAATTGTTTATGACTCCTTATACCTCAAACCCCAAAATTTGTCGACCTTAGAGGGTGGCCGTGGTGTAGTGGTAACATCATCGCTTGTCACGCTGTTGATTCACGGTTCGAATCGTGAAGTCAAGAATTATCTATTTATTTCGCACGAAATAAATAAAAAAGTCGATTACTTGCGAAAGCTAAGTCAACTCTACTGTGAAGGCATAACACTGGCAGTAGAGTTGTCATATGGAAACTTGATCGTGATGATGACAACAGGAGGACGGAAAAAATACTGTGAATCATACGCAATGACAATAATAGCGAAAACAAACAAAATACTTCCCAGTTATCTGGACAGCCACCCTTGGAGTTTACAGAAACTTAATACCACCTGAGTTTCAAACCACACCACTCGGTCTTTTTCGCTGCCTCTTCCCCTTTCCCCAAACGTACGTATTCTAAAAATTAGTATAAGGGTATTCATATCCCCTTTAACACGTGCAAATTATAAAAAAAAAAACCTAGATTGCAAGGGTCTTACATTAAAGCCACACTTTGAAGTCATAAGAATTTATTTGAGATTCTTTACGTCTTGAGTATAACTAAAAATGAGAAAAGTCGCGAAAACCGATATGCAATCGCAGCGTGAAGTTGCATCGCAGTTGAAGGTATCAAGGTGCTGCGTTTAATGTACTATTGAACGATACGCTTAAACCGGAATTCTTGAGGGTAAACCACGGTCAAGACGGCCTAGAGCTACAACTAAACATGATCGGCTAATAGTCACAACAAGCAAATGATAAAAAACTGCACCCGAAATACGCACAGAAATATATGAAACACGGAATTAAATGCTGTTCTTGACAATGTTCAAACGAAAATTAAGATATGCTGGACTATTTGAGTGAGTTGCTGTTCGAAAACCCCTTCTGCCACCAAAAACAAGCAGAAAAGGTTAGAATGGGCCAAAAAGCATAAAGACTGGGCGGAAGAAAATTTCAACAGAGTCTTATGGAGCGATGAATCCAAGTTCGAGGTATTTGGCACAAAAGGGAGAGTTTTCGTTCAATGCAGCGCTGAACAAAAGATGCTACCAGACTCTGTGGTTTCTACCATCAAGCATGGAGGTGGTTCTGTTGTGGTCTGCGGATGTTTCTCTTGAAGTGGAGAATTACGACCCTAAATACATGTCAAGACTTTGTCAAAACTACCTAAAACAGAGGGAAGTTGAAGAAATCTTACAAATTATGATATGGCCGCCGCAATCACCAGATTTAAACCCCACAGAGCTGCTCTGGGAGGAACTGGATAGAAGGGTCTGGGAATTAAGCCCATCATCATAATCTGCGTTGTGAAGTATACCATTTATTTATTGCTGGAGCAATATACCAAAGAAAGCCAAGAATTGTAAAAAAAAAAAAGTAATCGAATATAAAGAACAAAATGAACATATTTTTTCTTCTTATTTTGGTTTCATATATTTTCTCCGTTCATTTTATTATTCGACTAAAGAGTTCTTTTCTATGTTAGATTTTATTTTCGAGGATAACAAAATCTGCTAAACTGTACAACTCTAAAACTGACTGGGACACTTTTCGTCAATATTTATGCACTAACTTATCCACTAGCATCCCCCTTAAAACGCAAAACGCAATTTAAAAGGCCATTATATACTTTAATGATACAATAATCGAGGGGGCATAAAGAGCAACGTCCACAATAAAACAAATGATAAGCAACTCTTCATCAACTCATGTCATTAAAAAACTAATACTTACCAAGAGAAAACTAAGAAAAAGGTGGCATCAAACGACAAAACTCAGTTAAACAAGATAACCAAAGTACTCAAACGAAAATTAAGAGAGATCCAGAAAACTAACCTGGTGAACTATTTAAAAAATCTTACCCCAACATCTGAGACAAATTATTCACTGTGGACGGCTACAAGACACACAGCAAGCAAGACAAAATATCTCCCACCACTCAAGAAACCGGACAATACGTGGGCTAGAGATAATTTTGACAAAGCATCAATCCTCGCCAAGTACTTTGAGGCTACCTTCACCAACACAGACGGCGATAAACACTCCACTACAGCAGTATCTCAGAGAAGAAACACATTAACAGGATGACAGCAAAAGAAATTGTGGCCTGTTTTAAAAACGAAATAGAAAGTAAAAAAGCACCGGGATACGACCTCTTAACTGGAAAAATATTAAACAACTAGCCTTCATATTTTTACGCAACCTATTCACCAGTATAGCAACACTCAAACACTTTCCAAAACTTTGAAAAGTCCCAGAGGTAATTGCTATTCCAAAGTCAGGGAAGGACGCTACGAACATTACATCGTATAGACCTATCAGTCTACTCCCTCTAATATCTAAAATATTTGGAAAACTTCTACAAAAGAGACTCCGACCAATATTGACACAATCTAATGGTATTTCCAGTCATCAATTCGGTTTTAGAAGACATCACTCTCATCTTTTGAGCAATTACATACTAGAGTGGAAAAAAAAATATCAACATCCATCGACGAAAAGCAATTTCGTGCAGTGGTTTAACTGGACGTTGCGAAAGCATTTGACTCGGTCTGGCATAAAGGACTTTTATACAAATTTAGCAAAATCATCCCACTACTGCTACTAAAAAGTTATCGATATTTTTATGTAAGGTATGATGACAAATGCTCCCTAATTCACCGAATTAATGTACGAGTAGGAGTACCTCAAAGTAGTATTCTGGGGCCCTTTCTTCTTCTTTACAGCAGACATTCCTTCACCCAATAGAGAAACATCCATGGTTGCAACAATTGCCGGCGACACAGTACTCCTGAACTCCGGCAGTCATCTACAAACTACTACATCCCAATTACAAAAAACACTGGACAAAACGACAGAGTGGTTCCCCAAATGGCATATAAAAATCAACGTTGTCTTCGTTGACGGTACAAGTTCTTTACACCACCAGAACCTTCACCATTAACTATTAACAAAAAAACAAGTATCCATTTAACCGGTAGCTAAATATCTGGGGATTCATCTAGACATCAAATTAACATTGAAGCGACACATCCAACAAAAACGCAACCAAATACGGAATAAATTCCGTCAACTCTATTGGCTATTACGACCTCAAACCAAGCTACCCATAAATAACAAACTACTTATTTTCAAGAGTATAATTAAGCCTATATGGACGTATGGTATTCAAATTTGGGGAACTTCAAAAAATCAAATCTAAATATCATACAATGACAGCAAACAAAAATTCTAAGGACCATCCGATGACAATGAAATATAAAAAATCAACACAAGACACATAGGTCAAATTCGGGCACATTCCAACAGCGATCACGACACCCTACTCGTCCAAGAAACCTCAAAGAAAAAAGAAGGCTTAAACGTGAAAGACCCACCGACCTAATTTTCCAGTAGTAATATGCCTGTTAACAGACAGCAACGGACCCACGGAACGGGGAAATCCGGACAGGATAAAAAATCCTTTAACTTCAAATCAGCAGGTCGATTTTTAGGATTTTGCATAAAAAGGCTTCGATGACGTGATTGTACTTCACTTTGAGTGAAAAAAAAAACTCGACATAATAACTTTGAAAAATTAAAAATTAAGTGTTCGTGTTATAACGCAAAAAGTGGGATTCAGCAAGTCGTCAGTGGCCGAATTCATCAAAAAATTCGAGGCAACGGGCTATTGCAAAGAAAAAAGGGGACGGGTCGCAGAAAAAAGACCTCCAGCGCTGACGATCGGCTTTTAAAACGAATAAGTCTGCGTGATCGACTCAAAACCGCTAAAGACTTAGGGACAGACTTTGTAGAGGGTAGAGGATCAGAGATTAGCTCACGGACTGTAAGACGAAGGCTTCAAGAAGCTGGCTTGAATTCAAGAAGACCTGCCAAAGAACCATTTCTAAATAAAAGAATGAGCCTAAAACGTCTCCAGTGGACCAAAGATCATGAAAACTGGACCATAACGGATTGGAAAAATGTGATCTTCTCAGATGCGTCCAAGTTCAACATATTCGGCTCTGACGGAATGCAGTACGTGAGGCGAAGAACTGGAGAAAGATTCAATGATGAGTGCGTGACAACAACCGTGAAACAAGGAGGGCTCAAGGATAATTTGGGAATGCTTTTCCCATCACGGCGTTGGACGGCTGGCTCTAATAAATGGAACGGTGAACGCAAAAAAATAAAAAAAAAAATATTGGTAGACAATCTGCTACCATCTTTAGAAGAACACTTATCATACTCAGATAAGCTGATTTTCCTAGACGATTCTACACCTTGTCACCGCACGAAATTGGTAAGTGCCATTTTTTTTACCTTCCCCAAAATATTAGCAAAACGTTTGTAATATTCCAGGTCGAAAATTTTCTAACCGAGAATAGTATTGCAACATTGGAGTAGCCTGGAAACAGCCCTGACCTGAACCTGATTAAGAACCATTGGTCCATAATTAAGGCTCAGGTAGCGAAGAAGAAGCCACGGACAATAACCGAGCTGGACAAATTCATTGAAAAAGTGTGGTGTGAGGAAATCGCCGTGGATACTTTACACAGCCTGATTACATCAATGAAAAACCGTAATAAAATAAAAAGGAGGGTATTAACATCTTCAGTATCGCAATTTAAGGATAGACTTTTCGGACAAAATCTTTTCAGCGATGAGGCCCATTTCTCGGTCGGTGGCTACGTAAACACACAAAATTGCAGAATTTGCGGTTCTGTGAATACAAATACAGAGACCTGTAGAGACGAACAAGGAAACCTTGTAGTAGAGTCACAGTCGGTGCTGAGGACATGGGAAAACCATTTCTGCAGACTGCTAAACGGCGAAGAGGACACAAATTCCGCTGTCAGGCAGAATGAACCATTCAACCTGGACGATGAAAGCCAAGATTTCCGTCCACCTGACTAAAATGAAGTGAGGATAGCAATATCTAAGCTTAAATCCAACAAGGCTGCTAGACCGGACGGCTTAACTGCCGAGCTGTTTAAGGCGGCGGGAGATGACCTGGTGGAGAGCATACACCAACTCGTCTCCAAGATTTGGTCAGAAGAAAGTATGCCTTATGAATGGAACCTCAGCACCGTTTGCCCAATCCACAAGAAAGGAGACTCTCTAAACTGCGCCAACTATAGAGGCATCAGTCTCCTGAACATTGCGTATAAGATCATGTCTGCTGTACTATGTGAGCGCCTGAAACAATTCGTCAACGATGTGATAGGTCCCTATCAGTGCGGTTTTAGGCCCGGTAAGTCCACGACCGATCAAATATTCACACTACGGCAGATCCTGGAGAAAACCCAAGAAGTCCAGATCGATACTCATCATCTTTTTATCGATTTTAAGGCCGCATATGACAGCATTTATAGATACGAGCTATACAGAGCCATGTCTAGTTTTGGCATCACTGCCAAACTTGTCAGATTGTGCAGAATGACGATGGAGAACGCTCGCTGCTCCATAAAGGTTGGAAACAATCTCACCGAGACCTTTGATGTCAAAAAAGGATTTAGACAAGGTGACGCGCTGTCATGTGACTTCTTCAACATCATTCTCGAGAAAATTGTGCGAAACTCACAAGCCAACACCAGGGGCATAATTTTGCAAAAGTCTGTGCAACTTCTTGCATACGCTGATGACATTGGCATTATTGGCAGAACACAGCGAGCTGTCACTGGTGCGTTTGCAAGAATTAGTGCAGAAGCGGCAAAAATGGGTTTGGTGGTGAATGAGGGTAAAACAAAATATATGCTGTCAACAAGAAGGGACACATAACATCGACGAATCAGACAGAACGTCACGATAGACAGCTACAATTTTGAGGTAGTTAGGGACTTTGTCTACCTCGGCTCCGCGGTAAACTCTGATAATGACACCTCAGCAGAAATCAAGGGAAGAATTACACTTGCCAACCGCTGTTTCTTTGGCCTAGGACGGCAATTGATTAGTAAGGCCTTGTCAAGAAACACTAAGGAGACTCTATATAAGACCCTTATCATCCCTGTCCTGCTCTATGGCGCAGAAGCATGGACCCTAGCAAAAGCGGATGAAGATCTTCTTGGTCGTTTCGAACGCAAAATTCTTCGAGTGATTTTTGGTCCCGTTTACGTTGACGGGCTTTGGAGGAGAAGATTTAACAGCGAACTCTACGAGCTGTACAGCGACATCGACCTGGTCAGAAAAGTGCGCATCAGTCATCTAAGATGGCTAGGACATGTAGAGCGAATGGACACCAACGCTCCGGCCCGAAGAGTCTTCGATTCCAACCCGGAGGGACAACGCAGTAGAGGAAGACCTCGCCTTAGGTGGCGCGCACAAGTGGAAGGGGACCAACTTGGAGTGCGCAACTGGAGGCAGTTAGCCAAAGATCGCGCTAACTGGAGAGGCGTATTGGTTGAGGCCCAGGTCCACCCCGGACTGTAGCGGCGCCTAAAGTAAGTAAGAATACAAATGTGATCGTTGAGAAGCCATTGCATACACCATGGCGGCGTTGTCGGGCCATATTTTGAAAACGATGAAACCGCCACTGTTACGGTGAATTCTGTGTGCTATGGTCAAATGATAACCAACTTTGGCTCTATTGAACGAAAAGTTCCCCAGCCGTTTAATTTCGAGATTTGACGACACCAATTGCCCACCAAGATAGTGTGATCTGATCTCCACTTAAAAACCAACAGCCTGTAAATGTGTGCTTGATGTAGGTTAACACTTGCATGCTTTCGAACCGTTTCGAGTGAGGATATTCAAAAATAGGCAAAACTGCTCATCTTGTGACGTGTAAAGTTTTTGTCACCTCACCTCAATGTCTTAAGCCTATTTCTACTTTTGGTCTTAAAAAAGAAAAAAAAATATTTTGGTACTAACAGCTCAATGCTGGGCCTGGTCTAGTTTCTCGCAACCACTCGTGCTGTGCGCTACACGAATGGTTGTGACCTACAGTTTTATTGGCAATTTTTCTTCGATTGAGAGAAGCTTTTCATGACAATTTTACTCTCAGATGTTTGTCAGGCGTTCGCTAGAGGTGAGACCGTGAGAAACCTTTTTTTTATGTTTTCTTGGATTCGAACCTTGAACCTCTCGCTCAGTGATCGCTGATTTAACCACTGAGCCACGGCGCCCACCTACTGTTGGTCTTAAGGGGCGTTAAAAATACACTATCAGTTGGACTGAACCCTTTTAGAACCAAACACTTCGTTTGGGATTTGCTTCTGAAAGACCTAGCTTCGTTTTTAGAATGTGTATATCTGCTTTGCTTCCATCTTATCTTTCCTAGGAACAATTTTCACAAAATTCAATAAACTTGAAAAGGTTTTCTTCAAAATCAACACCAAAGCACACAGGACAAACAATCAAAGTGTGAAAACTCGAAAATAAACCCCCAATACGACATGTCCTCATCTCAGATTGTTATTTATTGTCCTTTTGTGCAGTCTTCCATCGGATACCTTTGCAAAAAAAAAAGAAAAAAAAAAACACTATTCTCAGCTCAACACAATCACAGAGAACAAACACTGCGGGGTGAAGAGGAGGCGATCACAGGAAGACCAATTTTTAACGTTCCACTGGCGCATTCAATTGCGTAAAACCATAAACGGTTCGCTAGGTTTCTATGCTGCTGGTACAGCTACGCGTTGGCTGTCCTCTGTCCAGAGCCAGTTGAAGCTGATATCCTTTCATTCAATGTGTACAATGTGTATACATGTTGTTGCAGTTTGGGGATACCGAGGAGCGCTCGGTGAGCGGCAAACTCTTCAGTGTCTGAAATTAGGTCCATCGTCCTTATGTAAGGGAAGTATGAGTAGCCGGGTCCAGTTGAATGTTATGTCCGGAATGTTTTTGTTATGTCATCGTGTATCGTGAGATATAGACAAGCAGCGAGAGAGACCATACAAGGGAGAGTTTGGACAAATTCCGATAAATTGTCGTAGGTTTACTGGAGCGTATATTTATGGTGTGATAACTGGACGAAGGACAAACACGGTTACGCTCGGACAAGGATATTATATTTTTTGATGATGAAATTTTAAAGGATTAAATGTGAATTTATTGGAAATTTTCTTCTTTCCCGTTACATGGTCAAAGAGGATATGGATACGTTTTTTTTTTTCTCTGTTACAAGGGGACAAAGCTAACGTGTTTATATTTCTGAAAGTAGAATTAAATATTAAAACGGTTTGGTCGTGTTGGACAAAGTATTGACGTCATAAGCTCTTTGTTAGATAAATAAGGTATTTAGATTTAGGAGATTACCATAGTAGATGCAATTAAAACAGCACAATGAACATGCAAATTGTAATGTATTGTAGTATCACAAAAAGATACGCCTACTCTTTGAAGCGGATTGTCATCGCGTGGGATTATTTGTTAGAAGAGACAAAGAGGTCAAAAAGTGACTATAGTGGCAAGCTATGAATAACTCATGCGTGATGATGTAATTTAGGATATAGAAGACCCCTGTTAAGCAATTCATTTCTGCTTCTGGGTTTTCACAACAGTCAAACTATTTTTAAGGATACGCTATATGTTGGTCTGAGTTTAGTACCTATTTGCTGTTAATTTACAATTCTCTTAGGTTTGAAATTCAAGCAAAAAACTATAAAATTATTTTAACGATTTTTCAAAACTTGGTATACCATTACCTTGCCCTACTTGTACGTTTGTCGAATATGTAAGCACCTATTCTTAATAAAATGACATTAAACAAATCCGCAAAATTAACTTCATCAGCGAGTCCTACATACTTACTTTGGATGGTGCTACAGTCGGGGGTACATGAGGGCTAACAAACCTCTCCAGCCAGCTAGATCTTTCGCCAGCTATATCCAGTTGAGGTTGGCCGTGGTGTAGTAGTAACATCATCGCTTGCCACGCTGTTGATTCACGGTTCGAATCCTGATGTCAAGAATCATCTATTTATTTCGCATGAAATAAATAAAAAAGTCGATCACTTGCGAAAGCTGAGTCAACTCTACTGTGAAGGCATAACACTGGCAGTATGGTGGTCATATGGTTAAAATGCAAGTTGATCGTGATGAGGAGGACGGAAAAAAATACTGTGAATCATAAGCAACGACAATAATAGCGAAAACAAAACAAAATACTCCCCAGTTATCTGGACAGCCACCCTTTGGAGTTTACAGAAACTTAATACCACCTGAGTTTCAAACTACACCACTCTCTCTTTCTGTCTGCCTCTTCCCCTTTCCACAAAACGCACGTGTTCTAAAAAAAAAATTGGTATAAGGGTATTCATATCCCCTTTAACACGTGCAAATTATATAAAAAAAAAAAAAGTTACACACGCCAAGTTGGCTGAGGACAACTATGCGTTCCAAGATGGGGCCTTCCACTACTACTGTGACCTACTGGGGTGGACTAATAGACTCTCCTGGCCGGGACTCTAGTGTCCATTCTAGTTGTCTTAGCTATTTTAGGTGCTGGATGTGTATTTTTGACAAGTCGATGCCGCTGTAAAGCCCGTATAGTTCGTAGCTATGATATACTATAAGTACAAACTGGACCGTTCGTCACACAAAGAATCTTCCTTTCGAAACAACCCAGAGCACTTTCATATATTCAGGACTGGGGTGATGAAGGTCTTATATGGTGTCTCCTTAGACATCCTAGAGATGACTTTCCTTCTCAGTTGCCTTCTTACTTCGTTTTGTCTTCGTTCACAGCCAAACCAATCTTTACTGCTTCTGTTTCAATACTTGTAAATGCCTCATTGGCATTCCACTGCCTTCTTCCAATAATGTCAATATCGTCAACGTATGCAAGTCGAACAGACTTTTGAAAAATGATACCAGACGACGTTGCTATCTCGGGGAGGCACCTGACTACTCTAAGGGAGTTGCTGCCGAATGCCCTTGCTGAACTCTTTAAATATGGACTGGGGGTAATCCCACAATCCACTTAGCCCCTCCTAAACTGAATGGAACCAGCCTCGTTTTTAAAGCAAAATACTTGGGTGGTATTTTGGATAGGAAACTTAGCTGGAAGCTTTATATTCGTGCAAGAAGGCCATTGGTAAGAAGTGGGGAATGCAACCTCGAAAAACTTACTGGTTCTATGTATCCGTTATCAGGTCCATACTATGGGCTCTCTCCAAAGCTATACACCGCAACCAGCTAGTGAAAATACAGAAATCAGCTTCTCTGTGCATTAGTGGTGTACTTAGAACCACTTCTACGGATGCACTAGACATTCTGTTCCATATGATACCACTAGACGTTTTTGGCAAGCAAATGGGAGCCTCACCTCACATTGGTTCAGCATATCCACAGGCCACTCCACAATTCTTCAGGATTCCAGAAAACACCGACTACATCCTCCCCAGGTTCTCTCCAATAAAAACTTCCGGGCCACTATCCAATCTATAATGGACTGGGAGGGAGACGTGACCCAGGACAAAAAATCTGTACATTTCTACCCGGATCGGATGGTTCGAAGACAATCGATGGGGTTGGCGGCGGGGTTTTCTCCGACAGGGTAAACGTTAGCATCTCTTTCCAGATCACTGTAGCGTTTTCCAGGCGGAGATAATGACAATCAAAGAAAGGCTGAAAAACTGAATGTAATATCTGCTAAATATATTAGCATCTTCACTGACAGTCAAGCCGCTATAATATCTTTAGAATGTATCTCTTCCACATCAAAGGTCGCTCTAAATTGCCGCAAGTCTCTTAACAAGATGGCAGAGTAATTCAACATTCACCTGTGCTGGCTGCTGGCGCACAGGGATATTCCAGGGAACTGTAGGGCTGATGATCTTCCCAGGCAGTGCACAACTTTGCATATTCTACTGGAAAAGGAGAATCACGGCACGCCTCTCGCTACAAGTAAGAAATTGCTCAAGCTAAATGCTATCAAGGAGATCAACTTTAGGTGGGAGACTGGCATTAAGCGTCATGTTACTAGACAGATTTGGGCTCAGCTGAATCAGAAATGCTCGAAGAGGTTGGTCTCATTGGAAGGCACGCCAAAAGGCTTGGTCTTTTCTCTAACAACTTTTGTAGAAGCTGTATGGACGAGGATGAGACTGAGACAACTCTTCATCTCCTCTGCACTTGTGCGGCTCTCTTTGTCAAAAGAAGGCTTCACTTGGGAGCTTACTTCTACGACAGCCTCTGTGAACTGGCTAACTCGAATGTTGGAACCTTCATCGTTTCATTAGAAGGTCCAATTGGTAGGTCGAGAAATCCCATGAGTATGTGGTATGACAAGAGACCTACTATGGTGTGTCTGTGCTTAGGGCACAGGCAGCCACTTAAACCTAACCTAGCTCACAAGTTTCGTATAATCCTTTCAAGGAGTACAAAGGATAGCGCATAGCGTTGCATTGGACGCCATCAAACGGTTCCGATATATTTTTACCGATTTTGATGGAGAAGCGTGTATTCTCCATCGGTTCTTGAGTTTTCTTCAAGAAAACTCATGTAGATCAATCAGGTTGTTGACGACAGGTTTTAGACGTTCACAGAGCACAGTAGTCGGTGTTTGGAGACTGATACCTCTGTAATTTGCGCTGCTCAGAGTATCTCCTTTTTGTGGATCCAACAACCAGTCAAGCTTCAGGAAAATTTTCGAAAATTTTTGAAAAATTTGGTAACTTCGTTATAGAGAATTTCAAAATCCACCATATTCGAGATGTTCGCAGTTAAAAACGACTTACATTAACTGCTATCTAAAGGTATGTCAACTCACATTTCTGTCGACGCCATACTTAACATTCGCGAATCTCCTTTGAACTGCGAAATAATCGTGCGAATCTTAAGAAATGCTACAATTTGTTACTGTTCAAGTGGACTATATTATGGGAATTGTATTTAAGGCACAGTTCTGTTGTGCACCATAGCTTTTCAATATACATGTTGGCAGACGAGCACGTGTTATACTAGTCATTCCATTCAAATAGTGGTAGAATATTTCGTGATTTTTATTCATTTCTTTTCAATATTTATTCTGGGACAACTTTAGTAAAAAAGGTGTTCTTACGAGCCTCCACTGCCATACTTACACATAGACAGACAGACAGGGAGCAAAGAAACCACGAAGAGCTTCAACGTATGTTTATAACCGCACGATGGAAAGACAGAATCCTTCAATAACCTTTGTAACGAAGTTGACTACAATCCATGAAATGGAAATTAAATTAGTAGGCTGCCACTAGGTCAACGTTTGTCACATTGCTGAAAAAAGTATTCACAATTCTATTTCCAGAAGAACACGGGTTTGTGCCAGACAACTGGAGTGAAAACACAGAGAAAACGCAACCAATACTCTACGGTCAAAAAGCTCCTGGTATCGATTACATCGGCAAATTTTCCTTAAAAATAGCAACCAGACATCGTCCTCGCATTTTCGCAGATACATATAACACGTGTCTGAAGGAAGCAGTATCCCCAGACTAATGAAATACACGAAGACTGGTCCTACTTCCAAAAGAAAATAAACAACCTCAAGGTCCTTCATATGCATGTTAGACACCATGAGGAAATACTAGAGCGTATCATAAGTAATTGAATCGATGATGCAGAAGGACTTGTGGAGCACCAATATTGTTATGAGAAGGAGCGTTCGACAACTGACGCCATTGAAGAAGTTGTCAGCACAGCAAAGAAAGCTACTGTTGTGATAGCTATACTTCTGAAGGAGATAGAGTACGAAGCTGCTTTTAGGCTGATGTACTAACAGAATGAAAAAGAAAGTAATGAAGACCATAACAAGAAACAGTTGGTAGTCTAGTCACGGTGTATTCCGAGGTGTTATCATAGATGCAATGCTAACCTTTGGGCAACATGTCACTATGCAGCTGATATGGCAACAAAAGACATCATTGCATCAGCACTCTTAAAAAAAGTTTTAGCGTCGATAATACTACTCCAAATCTGGATCGGTTAAGGTTAAGGAAGACAAAATAAAGACAAGGAGACCTACTAAATCAATGCATTGGGAGCGAGCAGCACGTTTTGTAGAACGCCATACGATTCGGAGGGTGTTGTAGCTGAATAGTAACAAGAACACCAAGCGATTTCTAGACACCACCAAAAGTGACGAGTCTAAAAGAATGGCAATAAAATTGTAACGTATTTCTATGACAAAGGCAAAGTTATAACCAATATCCAGACATAGATCAATCATGGAGCGTGGAGAATTGAATTTAATTTTAAGAGGCTAAGGCACACATGTTGCTCCTCCGGGATATTTGAAGATGCGGAACGCACGAGATTCCAATGTTTACACTACGATGACAAGAATCATCTAATAGAGGAAAAAATAGGAGAGGACATATACTAGTTGGGTACATTATTTCGACATTAACAATCTTGCTTTTCAAAATTCTGCTTTCAAAAATTCGACTTTTTTTAAAAATCGCTTAGAAGATGCAAAATATGTGCGCGCCTTTTCTTAAAACCCAAATTTTAGGTTTTGCAATTATCTACATGAGAAAAGGCCTAAATTTTCAAAATTTAAAAAAAATAAAGCAACGTAATCTTTCAAAATATCCGCCATCACGCGGTAATTAATGAAAAAATCGGTTTTTAATGCGAATATTTCGAAAACGGTGTGTTCTACGAATTAAATGATTTCAGTTAAAATTTCAGAATTTGAAATTCTGTACAAAATGGGTGCCGAATTTCTCAAAGTTTCCGGAAACTGAAGTTAATTCATTTTCCAAAATATTTGACTTCACCCGAAAGTTAACGAAAAAAGTGGGTTTTCAGTGCGAATAACTCGAAAACGGTGCGTCCTACGAACAAAAATATTTTTTATTTATTAGCTCGCAACAAAACTTGTTTTTCAATATCCTTTTCTCAAAGCTCAAATTTTAGGTTTTGTAATTATCTACAAGACAAAGGCCTAATTTTTGAAAATTTAAACAATTTTAAAATTTTTTCCCAATTATTTTAAAAATCCAACTTTTCCCGGAAATTAATGAAAAAATCGGACAAATTTCAATGAAAAATTTATTCTACAAGATGGGTTCCGAAAATCTCAAAGTTTTCGAACTTCTGTCCGACTTCATTCCGAAATTATTGGAAATCGATTTTGAGTGCAGATATCTCGAAAACGGTGCGTCCTATGATGTGGATTTTAAGTTCTGGATTTTCTACAATTTGGGTACCGAATTTTAGAATTTTCCAAAACTTGTTCGAAATCTTTCAAAATGTTTGATTTTCCTCCGAACTTAACAGAAGTCGCTTTTCAGTAAGAATATTCCAAAAAGGTTTATTTTTTGATATCGTGAACCCCTGAGACTATATGGTACGTGCTGCCGCTGCATGCGAGTATTATGTATGTTTTCTCCAGGATAGCGAGTCTTAATCCTACGTCTAATTGCGTAAGTTGATCGATCTTATCTTTCTACGGAAGGTGAAGTGTATTTCAAAAACCCGTATTTTCGATATTTTCTTTATAATCTTCCCTCAGGGGAGGTGAATCTATAACGCTGAAACAGCGGCGCCACGAGATGCATACGGATGCCTGATGATCTAGAAGACTTTCAAGATATAAGACTGTTGAGTGCTTTTGAAGTTTTAAGTTGACCTATACTAAACTTATAAGCACTTATGGACAAGTGTGTGACAATGCTAAGCGTTGGAGTTTGAAAAACACCAGCGCATGGTCTGATTTTTGGGTTAAGGAGGGTACACACATTCCAGAGACTAATTCGTGTCCGGTATTATTATTTGTGTTGAGTTATCTTGCACTGCGACCTAATAGCCTATTGTGCCCCCTGCTAATACCTTGGAGAGGTTTATTCTCTCATTTGAGTTTCCCTTGGAATATAATTCCTTCGGAATTGTTATCGAGGGTCAAACACTATTTTTTTTTGCCTTAGCAAGGATAGTTCACCCTAGAGCACCCTCTCTAATCCAGTTTCTCTTAGGAATCTCAGAATGAGATGTGGATCTATGGTTGGTATATCCTCATCTAATAGTTGGTACTTGCCCAATCATTTCAAACTTTTTTTTTATAATCTGCGCGCGCCGAAGGGGATATGAATACCCTTAAACTGTTTCAGGGCACCGGCGTCAGGGAAAAAGGGGAAGAGGAACAGATGAGGAGCCTATGCACGTTGGCTTTGAATGTTTGAAGTTTGTAGTGATGGGGAAATACAGAGCCTGGTAGATTATTCCACATTCGTGTTGTTCGGCTTATAAATGAATCCCTATATTTGACAGTACGACCGAAGTTTGGCTTTAGGGTAAACTGATGTGCATTTGAAGCATGTCGGTTGTGGATCAGTGCCTCACATCCTTCTAGAAGATGTTCTGGAGTCTCACTGGACTCATTGGAGAATCTGCAAAGGCCTTCGTGTGTTGTACCTAGTCTCCTTAAATGCTCCCCGAGATTACATACGTAGGTTATTTTTGTTTCGGTAGATGCACGCTTCGAATCTCTTCCAGTTGCAGTGTCTCAGAAGTTTCTTAGCTTGCCTCAGACCTGGAGTATTGACCCATATTCTCACCCTGTTTCCTATGATTTTCTGGTTCAGGTCCAATTAAGGATTCCGCTGCTCCTTATTTTGCTAAGGTGTCTGCTCCTTCGTTGGCCTCTATTCCAGGTGGCTAGGAATTCAATAGAGGGTTATCCTGTTACTGCAACCCAATTCATTAAGTTTGTATAGGCATTTCCACACAAGTTTTGATCTAATGACATGGAAGTCAAGTGCCTTGATAGCTGTTTGACTGTCTGACAATATTGCTATGTCGCATTTTTTGTATCTTCTATCGAGATTGAATTGAACACATGTATCTATATACATGATCCGGTATATCAAAGCTAAATTTCAGCTCTTACTACCGGCTGCATTTTAATTGACTCACAAACTAATTAGGGTCAAATTTGAATATTAAACGGATGTATGAGCAACTGAATCAGATCGCTTCCAATGCAATTCATAGTGAAAGTGAAACGCGTCTTCAATTGACAACCGGCCACATTCGGTGTGTGTTACAATTAATTCTAATTGAAAATGACATACAGACTACTTAGCTAATTAAGATGCCCGACAGAATGCAATAATACGCTGTTGGATTATAAACGGATGCACTTTTAATTTGGAAATTGTTGAGGTTCATATGTCAATAGGATAAGTGGAAAGAGTTGCAAATGGCTGTACGAAACTGGTACGAAACTTCAACTGTCATCTTAAGAATTATTATACCTAGGTAAACTTAAAGACTACCTCACGTAAACAAAGGCAAACTTATTTCTAAATATGTCTGTACTACGCTACACAATTGCACAGACGGTCGTTTTATTAATTATTATTACGAGTATTCTATGCCACAATAGCTAGTTCCTGGAGCAGAGAAAATATACTTCTTCCTGGCATTGCATATTGTGGCGGCGACGGTAGCGTACCGTAAAGTAATTACCCAAGTAGTTGGGCATAAAACGTTTTCTTCTACATCCTTTGGGAGGTTTTATTCAAAAAACCACAACGCCGACAAAATGCATTCAACGGACGTTCTTTGCGCTTCTCCGCAAGGATAGCAAATAACTTATAATGCGCTTCCCAGAGACGGGTTTTCCTTTTCTTTTCCACATAGAAATATGGCTTCGCTTCCTGGATTTCCTCGTCATCATTATTGTCTTTGCACGCGCGAATACTTTACCACAGAAGGCAGAGTGGCAGTGGCAATGGCATCTGGTAACCACACCAGTTCCCAACTATTCCAAACGTAGATACTACGAGGATAATTGTTGTATTGTATATAGGCCTTCGGCTTCTGAGTTTTGACTTCCGAATGTCATTGCACTTGCAAAATGATGGCAATGATGCAAAAACTAGGAATATAAATTAAAATAGCGCCTCTTGGCTATTTAACAGAAATAGCTATGAAAGCATAACAAAGGACTGCTAATGGAGTGGACTATGCACTTTTGTGATTAGTGTATCTTTGGTATGGATAAACGCCAACAAAAGCTGGAATTATTATACAAAAATCCTGTAAATACCACATTAAAGTGTCAGTCACCCAAACGATGATTTTCTAAATTAAAAAATTATTTTCAAAAGTATCTCATGCTGTCCATCCCCAGAAAGAGGAAAAAAAATTGGAAAACTTTCTCATATTTCCATCTAAAATATCCACCCCCATAGGTACGAGTATCTTCATGAAAAATTTAAAATAAAATTCCAAGATCCACACACTTCTTACAGATTCATTTACAAATTACAGCCCAACAGACAAACTTGAGCGAATTACCTACAGATTTGTTAGCCAGAAATAGCTTTTTGCAAACATAACCTTAGGGTGAAAGTGGAAGGTGGCAAACTTTTCACTTCCCACCTATAATACGGACTTTTGGGTTCACATTCTCTGTATTTCCCCAGCTACCATGAGAGGGAAATAAACAATTTTCTGTCCGGAAAATTAAAGAAAACGAAATAAGAGGGGACCGGCCACCCGGCCGGCCGTACTCAAGAACAATAAATCTACTAAGAGGGTGAGATGTGTGATAAAACCTTCTCTCAGGGTATGAACTCTAGTGGCTATCTTTGGGAAAAGTGGACCCTTGTCTTGTTCCAAACTGTGAAAATAGGGTCAATCTAGCTGGCTGTGTGTGAAATAATTTGTTATAAACTGTGTAACTAGGATTTTTGCATTCCTTTATGTATACGATTTATTTGAATAAATTGTAGTGAATTTATGAGAGGAGCGGTAGATGTGTTGGGTTAGTTTATTTTATACTCTAGTGATGTACTTGTTAATTTATGTACTGTATCCCTTTCTCGGGTCAGTGTGTATCTATTACGCCTACACATCATCATGTGAGAGATTTTAGGTGATAATTTTAAGCCCCTTCAGCTCTTCCTTTTCTACAACGTATTTGCATTTAACATTTAGTTTTTCAGATACGAATCTGTGATATTCCAATCAACATATTTCCATAGTTCAAATTCTCTTATTTTTGATTAAATCAGTGGCCTTCTAGTTGGCACAAGTCGACATCCGGAAATTTGAGACAAAACTTGTGTATGTGGGCACTATGTATCCTGATGAATTCTTGTATCTGCATGCACTTGGATGCTTAGTCGCCGCCACTAATGTTTCCAATGTCGACCACCTTGCAAGAAAAGAGATGAGTAACACGATAAGCAATGACATATTTCCGTCTGTTAAAGAGAGCCAAGTCGTCTGTAGATGTTAAGGGTTATCCAAAAGTATTTATGGGTCAACAGTATAGCGGCACAATTTGAGTACCCTGCAGCTAGCTGTTGCGAATGTCAAGTACCCTAGCGGCCAGTATTGCTTCGAGTATCCCCTTTTGAGTACACTGGCACTTGAACAAGAAGACTCTAATCAAATTGGTGCTTAACCATATTCAGAGGAATGTTGGCTCTACTACTCCCACGGACAGTAAGGCAGCGTGGATTCGCGGCTTATTAATGCTAGATTCGGAACAACCGGAGCCATCGACTATTCCATTCAGACCTAGTGTAGTCTGGTGCATTCTCAAGCATCTGGATGGCAAAAAAGGACAAAAGCCTTGACTGAATATCAGATACTATTCTAACCTATTTTGTTGAGACTTTTTTTTTGTCTTACACGAATACACGAACTAGCGCGCTCACCTGTTCGATGGAAAAACCCTGTCAATTAAATAGTTCAGGCAGTACCTTCCACCTTGGCCGAACGCAAAAAATGCGGATCTTCTCCTTCGCAACTTACGGTCAATATGGAACCTCACGAGCGAGGTAGTCATCGAGTCGACCAAGTAGAACAGAGACGCTAGTCTCCCAAAAACGAGATAAGGATTGCCATAAAGAACTGAAGTTAAACGACTTATACGAGTCAACTAATGCGCCATACCGTCTGAGGAAAAAAACTGCCGCAGATATCTTCTATTAAAACAGTCGGCGGCAGTTGGACGGTAAAAGCCGTTTCCAGTAGATAAGTGAATGGACCTTTGAGCACGAGACTCAAGTTCAAGTCCCAGACACACCAAAAAGTTTGTTTACGGTTACGGGAAAAAAACTGTCATGAAAAGAGTCTTTTTGTCCACCAAATGTGACTGCGAGAAGCTAAGTCTGTATAGGCTGCTAGTGCCAAAACATTTGTCTCTCTCTATCATTTCTCTGACTGCATGGATGTATCTGAGAACAGTCTATTAATGTTGCATGGATGCTGATTCACCCTATAATGGTGCCAAAGAAACTTGTTGTCCTGTGGCTCAAACAGATCTCATGAGATGCATTATGTTCGCTCCCGTTCAAGGTACCTAGAGGGATGTACCGGTCATTTTCATTCAGAAATCTAGGAATGTCAGTCACTTTTGAAAACTTTGGAGCATATGGCAGAGTTGGATGTGGTAATTAGAGACAACTTGCTATCTAAATCGCAACATGAATATCTGAAAGGATCAATAGATACATTACTACAGTAGGTTCGGAATACCTTCAATAATGAAAGTGCTGATGCTTTCCTTAGCGGCCTTCGTAGGGCAAAAATGAATGCCGGTCTTTGCGACTGGATTTGGTCTATATTCAAGTCATGCATTATCAACTCCATCTAAGGGACGTCAGTCTACTAATCTCAAAGTTACTCTCCCTAATTATTTTTCCGATTTAAATTTCTCTCTGTTACTCGTAACCCGGTTTATGCCCTCGAGAATGACAAAACTCCTGAGTTTGTCAATTCTATGATGACTCCACATCAAGGTCCCCAATTCCTTGAGTCACAGCATCAACTTCGATATTAATGCTATGAGCTGTTCATCAATTGAAGTGAGGAAAACCAAATTGAGTTCAGCGCCTCAAAAACGCAGTGCTGTATCCTACCTATGAAGCAGGTTTCTAAGCTCAGAATGGATGGAGTTGACGTTGAGGAATTTAAATTGCTTGACATGTGTGTTAGCCTAGACCTTCGGTGGAACTAGCAGCTAATGTTCGTCCGAAACTTGAATATAACCTGTATATTTGGGAGGAGGAGTTCAAGCATTTTATAAGGAGCGCAAATATGTGCAGGACTCTGAGTGCTAGACACTCAACTTTTTGAACGGTATCGCCTTCCTAATGTTCACTGAAAAGGAAGCAATCCAACCGATTTCATTGTTTTAACTGACCGCGGAAGTGGGGCATTCCCCTTACTTTTTAACTCAAAACATCGTGAACACGAGTGTTGTTGATCATTTTACGACATCGTGTAAGCGAGCGCTGTACCCTTTATCCCAAAACACCTTGAAAGCGATCGTTACGTTTGAGCCTTTAAGGCATCGTAAAAGCGAGCGCTGTATAGCCTAAGTTATCTAAGGACTATTAAGTATCAAAACAGTGGTAAGACCCCGACCCATAGAATCCGTTGATCCATTGCTGCATCGTTTTTAACTGACACATAGATGGTGGCCATAACCGACGCATGTATGAACTTCGACGTATATAGTAAGTTTAACGTTTACTTTCTACTTTTTTAGTCCGTTGATCCGTTGGCAGTCGGCAAATTGAGAGTAAGCACTTTCATTGGTGGAAGCATTGAGAGAGAAGAGAAACTGTCATCGCCGTTGACAAACGGTTGACATTTCAATCTGTCAACGAAGGTATGCGACGGATTGTATGGTACTGTTCTTTCCGGCAATATGTCAACGTCACCGTCGACGGATTGTATGGGTCGGGGCCTTTAGTTTTTTAAGTATTTCATAATGACGTAAACAACAATTTCCAAAACTGTAAATGTTTTTCTTTGATACCCTGGAACCGAAGCTTACCGAAAGCATAAGACGAAAACACCCTCCCAAATACGGTCAGTTTTCGGCAAAAGAATAACTCAATCAAAGAGATGAACGGGTCGTCCATTGCTTCCTTACTGAACTTTGTATTATTGGTGTTCATGCGGGGTTATTCACAATGACTATTGCAGGGATATAAAATAATTGTAATCTGTTCGACTCCGCATTGCTTTGAAAGTAACTTGACCTGGAAGTTTAATGACTCTTAGCATTCGCTTCTTCCAGGAGCTGTGAGTCCATCTTCATTTCTAATCGCAATTAATCCAACTATTAGTGTTCATGAGCTGTGACTGGCATCCAGGGTACACATCTGCTTCACTCTCAATAAAATAATGCCAGAGCTTATAAAATATGTATATAGCCTGACATTCTGTAAAATCCTTTCGATGATTTTGTTGACAACATCTTTCAGCAAATCAGTAACATTCTTGCAGTTGTCTTGCAACTCTTCCTTTTCAGTACAACGGATAAATTCTGAGAACAATACTTATGTTCTTGCTTCAAAACAATACACGTCCTTTGGAGACGATTTAATTGACAAATAGCAAATATTTGTACAGCTTTATTCCTTTTTAAATAAAAATTACAAATCTCTCATAAGCCACACTAAGAGTTCTAGAAAGTTTATAAAATAAAGACCGGAATTGACACCCATACGAGTAAGTCAATATTTTCCCAGAATTTTGCATTACGTTCATTTCTTAAACTTCGACCACCATTTTCTACTCATTACCTTCATATTTTCAACTTGGAAAACAAATCGTTATTAACCCACCCATCTCTGGAACAAACAACCCCAATTTTACCCTAAAGAGGATTGGAAACTTGCAAGAAAAAAATTAATGAAAAATTTATCTAAATTTTTTTTTGCCAAATCATGTTGACAGAAATCCCCAGGTGGGAATTTCTAATTCCATTGTCTATGCAGATTCGGTGAAAACAAAGTTTTTAAAAAATAAAAAAAAAAATAAAAAATGCGAAGGAAGAATAATTCATCATGGAAATTTCGCAAGAGCAAGAGGGACGTAATTAATTTTTGACAAGGATAAAAGCTGAGAAATGATGTTGTTTTGTGATTTACAATTAAGGCGAATCATGTCCTGTTAGGGTATAGGGAGAATTGGATTTCTTATTGGGCTGGGGATAAACCTTTTTCTGACCAAGGACTACAATTAATTAATCACAGTAATGCTCAGTAATTTGATGCTTTTGTTTGATGGAAATATATTGCACCGAAATTCCACTTAATTTTATGTGAGGGAGGATGAGAAGGAAAGGATGAAATTAAATTTGATTTCAAGTTAAGTGGGTTCATAGCGCTTTTAAAATGTAAGTACAATGAACTTGCTACTGTGTAACTTGATGCGTGTTTAGATATCTTTTACTTGTTTAAGACTGAATGTACGAGTATCATACTTATATGGGGACAGCAATGCAACTGAACGTTTTTGAGACTCCTTGAGGATGGTCGTCACGAAATACCTCTTTCCTCTTCAAGAGAAAACAAAAAGGATTTAGTACATATGTCTCATAAAAAAGGAGCGACTATAACATTTCAAAGGTCTACAAATATATAAATAGCCACCATATCTTAGACTCCAACGAATCATACAAATATATGAGATGAGCGTCCTTGTAAAATTGGAAAAAAAAAACTTCTGGAATCTCATAAATCAAAAGCGAAATAAGAATGCTGATAAATAGATAAATTGAGAATCTTTTGGTTTTGATTAATTTTGAAAAGTTTTAAAATGTTGATGGGGCGAAATAATTTATGGACAACAATGCCCCATATCTCGGCTATAATTTATCGTCTATTGCTTCCGCATAAAGTATTTTCTACAGTGCCCTAAATGGGAATGTCCGAATACTTTTTTTTTGCAATGACAACACATTTGTGTAGTTCTCTTACGAGTATCTCTTGGTAACATTAATAAGTGTTACTATCACTACTCTGAATTTTCATCTGCCAAATAAATGAATAATCAGCACATGTGCATAGTGCAGCCATAAGGGCGACACAAGTAGGCTTTTGTATCTCCAGCAACCACAATTTAGTAACTTCATATATACGGATATATACGAGGGCTGTTCGATAAGTCAGTGACTTTGAAATGAAATACTTGTTCTTTTCTCAAAATTGAATTTATTTTTCAATTTAGTCTCCTTTCAGCGTGATACACCTCTCCCAACGATATTCCAACTTTTTAACCCTTCCAAAAAAAACATAATCCCTCAAACTCTGCATTGCATCAATAATTTCTTCATTCGATGAACACTTTTTTCCACCGAGCCATTTCTTCATATTAGGAAACAAGAAATAATCACACGGAGCCAAATCTGGAGAATAGGGTGGATGAGGAAGCAGTTTATATCGCAATTCAGCTAATTTTGCTGTTGCTACTGCGGACGAATGAGCCGATGGATTATCGTGATGAAACAGCACGTTTTTCTTCTTCAAATGAGGCCATTTTTCCATCAATTCTGCATTAAATTTATCTAATAAATTGGAATGATACTGTCCGGTGATCGTTTTTCCCTTTTCTAAATAGCAAATTGTAACAACTACTTATTTAATTATTTAATTGTTTTCTTTTTCTTTTTCTTTTAATGAATTACTACAAAACTTGTTCCTTCCTTTTCTAATTTTCTTTTATAATTTTCTTAAGAAAAACATTGTAAACATTTATTTTTATTTTACTCACGTACATCCCTGTAATAAAAGCTCTGTGCTCACGTCACCTATGTGAAGCTTTTCTCCCGAAAGCTCTTTGCACTCGGCTCCAATGTGAAGCCGATCTTCGAAAAGCTCACGCTTGGAGCGTATAAAAGGACGGCGCCAGTGCAAGGAACTTCACTAAGGTTTGACGTTTTGGAAACTACGGTACTCTACCGCATCGAAAAGCGCCACACTTTAGGAATTTTTGGGTTGCCAATTAAGCGGTACTGTAGTCTTCGGACAGCATACTCGCGGTTGAGAAACCAACAATTCTTTTTTTTTTTTGAGCCAAGAGTTCTTGTTACAAATAAAAAGTTTATAATTTTAAAAAAGAACTTGCAACGCCTTATTTTTGAACTGAGGATTTACTCCCCACGGCTCCTCCGAAATTCGACCATCGAACTTCTCTCTACCGCCGCTAGAATGTTACACAATGAAGATTACGTCGTGGGAATCACAGAAAACCGTTGCCATGACTGTTCCCGCCGATAGAACCGTTTTTGCATTTTTTGGAGCACGTTCGAATGCAGAAGTTCACTGTTTTGATTGTCCCTTCATTTCTAGCGTACGAGTATAGTGGTGTATCCAGGATTCATCAACTGTTACGAAACGCCGTAAAAATTCACTTGAATTGCGCTTGAAGTTCCAAATTCTGTTTCACCCGAATCCGTTTTTGGTGCACCGTCGTCAGCAGGATTCGGATGACGGTATCATTTGAAATTGCTACAATCTCAGCTATTTCACGAACCTTAACCCGGAGATCGTCCAATACAATATCGTGGATTTTGTTGACCACTTCTTCCGTTGGACGCCCTGGATATCTTTTGTGCTCGTACGACCGCAATGAAATTCAGTGAACCACTTGTGTACCATTCCATGTGAGGGAGCAGAATCTCCATAATATTTTTTAAGTCTGTCTTCAGTCTCTTTAATGGTTTTACCGTGCAAGAATTAGTGCTTTATTAAAACACGAAACTCACTTTTTTTCTATTTTGGCCAAATCTCACAAAACAAAGTTCTGACAGATCTATTTGATTTTTTTTTTGTCTATGCCGACAAAGAGACAAAGATGTCAGGAAAAAATTCCCTATGCGATCCGAGCGCCATCTACGTATCTGTCAGATTTTGTAGTTGCATTTCGTTTAAAAACGAACGGGTCAGCGGAGCCAAACTGCAAAATTTCACCACACCTATCCAATATACGGTGCTTGTTCGGGTCTGTTTATTTGTAAATTTTATTTATTCATATATAACCTTTGCATCTAAAGGCATTTCCACCATCCACAATCCGTGAAGCCATCTGGTAACCTGCAGCGTGGCTTTCGCAGATCTCCTACCAGAATAAAATTAAAAAAATATATTTGGTAGAAGAAAAAGTCTGAGTGACCGGAGAGTGAAAGTATACCAAATGTGCTAAAAATAATAGCCCTGATCCCAATACGACATTTGCAAATGGAGCGTAAAACTACAACTTTATAGATTGGCCTATCCTGAGAGGAGGTTATATACAAACATACAGGAAAGTTACAATCCATCTAAAACAGATCGTATGATACCCTATCCCCTATCTCACCCCTAATAAATTGAGCGTGGAGTTGCGAAATTTTTAAAACAGATGCAATGATATTTTTCTATAAAGAGGACATTTCCTCAATTTTTAAGAAATTTTATCACAAAACTGTTGTTACAACCTTTTCTTAATAGAAAGTGGGCGTGGCTCCCATAATTTGTAACCGAATTTGATGGATTCTGATTAAAAATTCACAATAAAATATAATCATCATCAAAAGTAGCTTTGGAAAAGCAATATACATTCTTATTTATTTTTTCAAGAAAACGCACCCAAAAGTGGGCGTGGTCATGTAAAGAAAGTCAACGTCTACATATTTTGCTCAAACAATATTATCCAGTTTCTAGGAAAAATATTGAAACAACGATATTTTTTACAAAATGGTCGTGTCTGTGGGTGGATCTAGTACTAGTACTACTTATTAAATTAGACGACATACGGACAATGAGACAGATGGATGGACGGGCATGGCTAGATCGACATAACTTTTGATGTCGATCACAAAGATATATACTTTTGGAGGTGGTTCCTAAATAACGCCTTGAATCTTGTCCCCTAGTTCTAGAATCGTTTGGCACGAACCTTCTGCTTCACATAATCCACGCCTATGGATTGTGACATCGTACGATCTTGATGGCCGATTTTGGTCCCTGAAACGAGGGATGACGCGGCCGGAAACTTTGTGTGCCATAACTGCAGGCATTTCTTCTGAAGAATATTTTGTTCGAAAAATCATCGTCCACTTACGAGTACAGATACAAAGATATTACAGAACTGTTATTTTTGTAGTAAGATATAACAATTTTAATTCTTTGAGTTGTGGTCAAACGTTCCATATTGTAAAATGGCAAGGCAAAAACTAACTACCTGTCACTATGGATGACAGATGGATTTAACAGATAGATTTGACAGATGCTATGTGGCAGGGATGTAAAATCCCAAATTGGAAATGAATAACCATTTACCTACATGAGTAGTTGATTTTTTATGGTTTTATACCTTTCCGTAACTGTCTCATATTGCTTCACAAGTTGATTGGCTTGCAGTTGATCTTAAACATTTATACGCATTCTCGAAGTTTATTCTGGGCATCATTATGGTCCCACGAACTGTGGTTTACTAATGGAATGAACACTGACCATAAGTGCTCTTCTGAAGAGTATTCTTTTCGAGTTGATTACTTCTTCAGTTGAGTCACGATTAAAAGAATGACATCCAACCTGCCGTTCAAGTACGTTTATCTGTAGAACTTCTTGTTGATTTAATGAAAAAAACGTACACCCAACTAATGGCTACCATTAAGTACACAAATTGTCAACAACTTCTCACTCTATCTGAAACTGAAACTTTCTTAACATTTTTAATAAAGCCGTAGCAACTTCCTTTTGCTCCATCATAGGAATCGTTGCACGTTTCGCACTAATTCGCAATTTTATGCCTCTTTGATGCTATTACGTTTTCCATCAAAGTCGCTTCCTAGCCTTACCTTTTGAAGAAAATACTCGTAATTTCCAAAAGCAACTCACTCTCCCTGTAATCTGTTATAACTACCCTACCCTAATATTTTCTCCCGAATCTATTAATATTTATGGGGACAAAGATTAAGAATCAAATATATAAGAAGGGATGAGTCAATTTTATATCCCAAAGTCATGATTTTAGGGCAAAAAAAAAAATTGTCTGGATTTAATAGAAAAAGGTCCAGCTTATTTATTCATATTAATTTTTAAAACAATTTCTTTGATAAAATTAATTGTTTTCCTCCCTTTGAACATCCCACCATTCATTATCACCAAGAGAGATTATCCAAAGGAATTTTTGGTCTCGGAAACATTCCCAAAAGGGGGGGCAAGGGCAATAAAGTTTCGAGAATAATTTCGTAATTAATTTAATTGCACGGGCCAAATTGTTTGCATACAAGTTTCGTAAATAATAATGTTGTCCTGACGAAAATTGAAATCGAAATCCTCTTATAAATAATTATCTCGGTATTATAATGTGCGACCCAATTCTGGGCTTCACAAAGCCAAAAGCTGAAATCTGTAAAAGAGTCAAACTCTATATCTCGAGCGTGTGAGCTTATTTACGCCATGTGAGAGTACATCCCAACTGTGAATTAAAATTAAAAACATGTAAATAGGACAAATTGCATATTTGTATGTTAAATGGAATTAAATTATTTAATTGTTCATTATTGTAAGCAAATAAAAAATAAATAAATCGATTCAAAGTAAATGAGTGTGAAATGGTTTAAAGGCAGGGGAAGTATCTGCTTCGTCTGTGTACAGATTACTGAGCTTGTTTATTGGAAATATGCAAATATGTGGTAAGTCATTAAAGTTGTTGAGAAAATGAAGGGATTTCTTTTTTTTTTTTTAATTTTTCGTTCATGTAAAACAATATCCTGCGATTAAATGTAGGGGGCAATCGACATAATTGATTTTTTTGATGCAGATTCAAATTTGCATTGTGGTATCTTTATCCCGAAATGTAATGTTTTTTTTTTTTTTTTTGTTGCGCCTGGAGGTGCAGGAATCTTCAAAAGATACCTATGGCCCGTACCATTGGTTATACCCGATTCATATATCTGACCTGATATATTCCTACGGGCTAAACCCCACCCCCCAGAGAGGCACTATGAGAACCAACCGATCGTGCTCATAGTAGTAGGAAATTCGTTCCTCTCATTTTTTCGTTTTGTGGTGACTACGACTAAGTTACCTTAATAAGTAGTTTACGCTTCTGTAGTGTTAATCGCGTTAGGTAGGTAGATTTCCAGAGAAGGCACCTACTAATACCGTCATTACATGCGGTTTTCCCTTACTGCGCCAGATCGTACGGTCTTGTTCTTTGTAGTCGGCGCTCGAGGTTTGTCACGTCCAGAGTACGGATTATTTCATTATTGCAATGATCATGAAGGCGAGTACGAAGTTTGTGAGCAAAGTTTGTTACTTCATCCCTCACGGTAGCAATTCCTAGATCTCTGTGAATATCACTATTCCTTATATACCATGGAGCATTCACAATTGCTCTTAGTGTTTTGTTTTGGAATGTTTGCAGAACAGTCATATTGCTTGGTTTGGTACAACCCCAAAGTTGTATACCGTATGTCCAAGATGGTTTTAGCACTTGCTTATACAGAAGCAGTTTGTTGTATACGCTTACATTTCCCTAAGTCTGATTTTGAGCTCGTCGCGCTTCTTTTTAACATGTGGCTTCCACTTAAGTTTTGCGTCTAGTGTCATTCCTAGATATTTTGCCTCGTTTGCGTACGGTATTTGTACCGAATTAATGGAAATAGGTAAGTTGTTTATCTTTTTGTACGTAAAATTGACATGCGTTGACTTGGTCTGGTTAAGGATGATTCTCCAGGTCTTTGTCCACTCGCATACTTTGTTTAAAGCTCGTTGGAGTTTTCCAGTTGATGATTCGACAGACTCATCTATTGCGAGGATAGCCGTGTCGTCTGCGAACGTTGCTGCGACAGTCCATTCATCTGGTGGTATATCTCTTGTGTAGAGGAGGAACAGGATTGGGCCGAGAACGCTTCCTTGCGGAACACCGGCATGGATTTCTTTGAATTCCGAATATTCTGCCCCATGTTTAACATGAAAGGGTCTGTTATTAAGGTAAGATTCCAATATTCTGTAGAATTTATCTGGTAAGATTACCCTTAGCTTATATCTCAGCTCTTCGTGCCATACCTTGTCGAACGCTTGCGATACGTCGAGAAAAGCGGTAGAGCATATCTTTTTCCCTTCCAGAGCTTTTTCAATTTCATTTGTTATTCGATACACCTGATCGATTGTGGAATGTTTAACCCGAAACCCGAATTGATGATCCGGGATCAATCGCCTTTCTTCAATTACTGGGTGCAATCTTTTTAGCAGAAGTTTCTCAAAGACCTTAGATATTATCGGCAGAAGCGAAATGGGTCTATATGATTTCTTGTCGTTTGTACATTTCCCCGGTTTCGGAACCATTATTACTTTGGCGACTTTCCATTGCCTTGGAACATATAGAAGTCTCAATGAAGCATTTATAACTAACGCTTTTTTCGGTAGCTCCTTCAAAACTTCGCCAGTGATTAAATCATATCCTGGAGCCTTGTTATTTTTCAGTTTTCTTATTGTCATTCGAAGTTCGGACAGGGATACAGTTTTTAATTTAAAGTTGTCGGGTGCCGTATTTGCATTCGGATCTTCGATCAATGGTTGTCCATCGAATGGCTTGAACGTTTCCTCTAAATGTTCGGCAAATAATTCCGCTTTCGCATTGTCTCCTTTTGCCCATTCGCCGTTAGCTGTTCTTATTGGTGGCGAGTGCATTACGAGTTTCCTTATGGACTTCAAGGCTTTCCATAGAGAGTAGTTTGAACACTTATCAGCGGTCAAGCGCTCGAGGTAAGTAGAAGTCTCGCGATTTCTTAAGTCCTGCAGCACATTTTTTAGCTTGTTGCAAAGGTGGTTAAGATAAGTTTTATGCGGTGGCGCGCAGGATTGTTGCCATTTCTTGCGCGCTCTTCTCTTTTCTCGTATGAGGTTTTCGATATCAGACTGGTATTTGACTTTGCTGTTCCGTGTTGCTGTTTTTCGAAAAGGGGTATTTTTCCATGCTACGCACTGAATGGCTTCCACGAGCTTGTCAATTTCGTCTTCTATTTCAAGTGGTGTCTTTAGCGGCACATTTAGAGCAATATTTTCCTTGCAGTCTTTTCTGAAAACGTCCCAGTTTGTTTTGTTTCTAGTTAACTTATTAGATTCTTGTTTTTTTGCTAGACTTCCACCGATTTTCAGAGTGACTGCTGAGTGGTCTGAGCATAAATCATAGCATTCTTCTACTTCCGTTAGATTTTTAGTTAGCGCTTTTGCGATAAAGAAGTCAACGAGGTCAGGGATTTTATTATTATCAGTTGGCCAATACGTTGACTTTCCCGTCGAAAAAAAATTCAACACCACGTTTCATACTGGCTTTGTACAATAATCTGCCTTTCGTTGAATTACACCTTGAGCCCCAGAAAGTGTGTTACGCGTTAAAGTCACCACCGATGATAAAATTAGGCCCGAGTGAGTCAAAGGGTCGAACGAGGTCGTCGTCCACCAGCCTATATCCCGGAGGGAAGTAACACATCCAGAAATGTGATGTTTTTTTAAAGTGAGGAAAAAAAGTATATGAAATGGTTACTCAATATTTTCAGAAATTTATTAAAATGAATGAACTTTACTAGTGAAGGGTATTCATCTACTATATGGCATCTGTCAAATCCATCTGTCATCGATAGTGACAGATACTTTGTTCTTGCCGTGCTGTTCTACAATATGGTTCGTTTAGGCACCGATCAACGCATTAAAACTGCTGCGACTTACTACAACAATAACAGTTCTGTAATATCTGTGCATCTGTCAGTTGACGCCGATTTTTCTAACAAAATCTTCTTTAGAAGAAATGCCTACCGCAAAACTACCGTCCCATAGCACCGTCTTTCAACTGGAGCAGTACGGAAAATCAAGGGTCGTTGCTCTGGACATCTAAAAACCGCTACCACAACAACTCTGCTGTTGGATGGACAATTTTCCTCATAACAGATCAATTCAAGTTGTGCTCGATGGCGTATCTTTCGATATATTTGCTATAAACGCTGGAGTGCCTCAGGGTTCTATACTTTCACCAACTCTGTTTGGTTCTAGAGTTAACAAAGAACAAGATCTTCAGTTTTGCTCTAATAGCATGCCCGTGTGACCACATCAATTCATTAAATGAAGCCCTGCTAAAAATCTCACAGTGACGAAAGGCAAACTTAGTATTCTTCAATGCGAAGGAAACCCAATTTGCCTCCTTTACCAGAAGCGAGGAACAATGCAATTATTGCATATCCCTTGTTTCAGCGACCAAAATTGGTCATCAAGATCGTGCGATATCACTCCGTCGGATTTTTTTTTTCTTTGCGGTTATGTGAAGCAGAAGGTGTATGCCAATAACCCCCAAAAGATTCCAGACCTAGAGGACGAGATTCGATGTGTTATTTATGAAGATGGAGAATAGAGTATCATACGATCCATTCTGGATGGATTGTAAGTTTCTTGTATGTTTTTCCTTTTCCTATATTGCATACTTTCTGTATAATGCTACGTTTTTACTACAGCAAAACGAGACACTTACGGCAAAAAATGGCAAAAAAAAAGTGTTGAATTATATAATTGTCTCATACTCGTACTGTACATAACAAAGCACAAGAAGTCTAATACCTTATATTGAATTGACATTTAGTGGTCGTTCCAGTTTTGTTTCCAGTGTCATGTATGACGTCTCTGAGATAAAGGATAGCTGATTTTTAATAATATTGTAATATGCGCGCTACGGCTCGAGTAGATAAAACGATATTCTGTGAAATTTATTTCTTTATTTTCTAGTCTATAGAACAATTCAGGTTCACACTATACTATTCTTCGCAATTCTTTTCTTACAATGGTCTCTGTCCTCTCAAATAACTTTATCTCCTTTCAATTACTTAATTCACAAATCTAAACTAATTACTTCTTCTTGTTAAATCTCAACTTTCAATTTATCACAAAATTACAACTTCGCCTATTATCACTTTTCCAATCTCTTCGCCACAGTTTAAAAACTACTGCTCCTTTCTCAATCGCCATCTGTCCTTATATAGCATCTGTCCTTTCTGATAGCCAGAAACTTCTAGCAAATTCTTCGACCACTGGAACAAGAGGAATAATTCTTGCAGTTATAATTCCCTTTTATCCCTGATATTATTCGTCTCTTTCGTTGACATGAGCTGTGGAGACTTCGTCCCAGACACGAACCTCGAATGAAAGGACAGTTCGAACCAAAATTCTGCCAGAATGAAAAGTCACTTCGGAATTTGCTGCATAGTCGTAGGAGCGTAGTTATTATTATGCTACAATATATAAGTTCTAGAAATGTCAGCTTTGCAAATTGGTTCTTCTAATGTACCTACAAATAGACAAGGATAGCCCACCTACGAGAGGAGTAACAATTGGTTGTTCAACATACACACTTAATATTGTAACATAATGTAGCATAATAACTACGCCCCAAAAGTAAGCAACACAAAATTACATTCTGAAGTGTCTTTTCGGAATACATTCGAGGTTCGTGTCCACGGAAGAGAAGGATTATGTCTAACACGACGTCGCGGAATTAAGAGAGAATTATAACCACAAGAGACTATTGGCTGCAGCTGTCATCTTGGAATTGTTACATCAGTATTTTCTTGTTTCAGTGGTCGAAGAATTTGCTAGAAGTTTCAGGCTATCAGAAATGAGACTATATAAGGACAGATGGCGATCGAGGCAGGGCAGTTGGGTTTCGAACCGCATGAAGAGATTGGAAAAGTGATAATAGGCGAAGTTGTAATTATGTGATAAATTGAAAGTTGAGAGCTAACAAGAAGAAGTAATTAGTTTGGATTTGTGAATTATGTAATTGGAATGAGATAAAGTGATTTGAGAAGAAAGAGACCTTGTAAGGAAAGAATTTGCGAAGAATAGTATAGTGTGAACATGAATTGTTCTATAGACTAGAAAATAAAGAAATAATCTTACAGAATAACGTTTTATCTACTCGAGCCGTAGCTCGCATATAACAATATTATAAAAACTTTTGAACAGATTTTATGTGAACCAGGAGAATGGGATAACGATACTCTCGTTATATCCGAAAGTTTGTTGTACAAACTGCAGGACAAAGAATTATGTTTTTTATTGCATGTTACTTCGGTCATATTTGCAAAAACAGATATTCTTTTTAGTTTAGTTCAAAATAAACAAACTGACATAGAGCTTGCGAAGCAAGAGATTGAGGGTTTTGAGTCATGGATTCATTCTAAATTTTTAAACTCATTTGACTCAATTTATGAGAGCACAAGTGACTGCTCAGAATATGAATATTTTTCTAATTCAATGCCGGATGACAAAATATCTTCTTTAATTACCCTATTTCCTGGCATTTTTAATTTTGCTACTTTAAAAAATGAACTCGAAGTTTTATACACTACCCCTTATCACTTAAACAGCTTGATGTTTTTCAACTTTATAAGAATTTTAATACGGAAATGCTTAGAGATACTTTTTCTCAAGCTCTAACATTGTGTAAAATCTTTTTAACCCTGCCTTTGACTGTGGCCTCCGTCGAAAGATCTTTTTCGACTTAAAAAAGAGTCCACACTTACTTAAAAAATTCCCAAAAAGAAGAAAGACTCTCAGATTTGGCACTTTTATCTATCGAAAAGCACCTTCCTTTAGAAATTAAAAATAACTCAAATTTTCATGAAAGAGATTTAGCAGAATTCGTAAAAAAGAATCGTAGGATAGCTTTAGATTACAAATACTCGTAGGTAGTACATAATTGTAATTGCTAAATTTTTTAAATGGTAAGCCTTGAATAAAACATTTTACTTAACATTTTTAAGTGGGGTTCACGCTGTGGGTTCACGGTTTAAATCCCATTGTCAAGAATTATCTATTCATTTCGCATGAAATAAATAAAAAAGTTGATCAATTGTGAAAGCTGTAAAATCATAACACGGGCGGTAGTGTGACAATATAGCTCAAAATGCAGCTTGATTGTGATAATAACATCAGGAGGACGGGAAAAAATATTGTGAATCCTAATCAACGACAATAACAGTAAAACAAAAATACTCGTCAGTTATCTGGACGCTACCCTTGAAGTTTGCAGAAACTTAATAACACATGAGTTTCAAACCACTGCACCAATATTTATTTCTCTATCTACAAACGCCAGTCTAGCTAGTCTGCTCTTTCGGTCGAAGCAATAAAACACTATCCTGTATGCTGGTCCTTTCTAAAGGAAAGGATATCGAAGTGGAGGCATACCGCCCGACTACTTTGGTATCTTCCTGTACCTTTATCCTAAGATATCGTGCAAGCGACCGTCACGGTTGACCTCTTAGGGCATCGTGGCAAGCGAGTCCAAGTTATTGAAAGTTTGTCAAATATCGAAACAGTGTTAAGTATTTAGAAACACCACCCAAATTGTAAAGAGGGAAAAGAATAGAATAAAGAAGTGAATAACCTCTTCCTAAAGCTTTAGATGTTTTTCTTTTGTACGCCTATAAAAAAACAAAAATACCTTCACAACCTCATTGGAATGATATTTTAGAATTCTACTAACAACGGTGCCGAACTCATTCCACTACAGGACAAGTAAACTTTGGAACTTACTCCCAGGAGACCTATTTCCAGAAACCTTTAATCTGCAACAATTCAAGAGCAGAATCAAACATCTCGGCACGCCGGCTCACTGTTATATTATTGTCTCTCAAGAGATATATGGAAAAAATCACAGCAAATCGATTTCCACTAAGAACAAACGATTTTTGAAAAATATTAAAAAATTCGGCACTCAAATTGTACGATTTTTGAAACGATTTTTTCATCAACTTTCAAGTAAATTCCACTATTTTTCAATATTACTTTCTAAAAATTTGCTATCCACAATGTAAAGAATTTCAGAGCCTAAAATTTCGACAATTATAATTTTGTTTGCGGCACGCAACGTTTGCGAGATATTCGCACAAAAAAAGAGATTTTTTCATCAATTTTGAAGTAAAGACGGATATTTTGAAAGATTCTTTAAATTTTCGAAAGTTTTGTAAAATTTGAAATACATCTTGTAAAAAAGTTAAAGCCTAAGATTTCGACTGTAATAATTCTGCTCGTAGAACAGTGTGCGAGATATTCGCACTAAAATGCGATTTTTTCATCAAAATTCCAATATTGTAGTAAATTTCTGAACCCAAAATTAGAACTGAAGTAATTTTGTTCGTATCTCGCACCATTTTCAAGATATTCGCAGCTAAACTGGTTTCAATTATTTCCAATTCGAAAGCATGTGCAATTTGAATCATTTTAAACAATAAGAGGAAAAATGTTTGGCGATTTTGTTGATTGCATTGCAATACAGGGTCATCCAACAAGAGGTGTCATTTTAAATCAATAGAAAAACGCAACATTTTTATGAGAAGTGGTGATATTTTCATTTTAATCTAAGGTACAACCTCTAAGGTTAATAATGAAATACAATACCTGCCAAATGTCCGTCTCGGCTCTGCCTAGAAATAATCATAATTTCGCCTGTATTTCGCGAATAACAGCTCTGATATTTTCTTTTAGTGCATGAATCGTTGGTGGCGCATTGGCGTAGACTTTATCTTTAACAAAAGTGGCTTAGATTGCATATCTTAAGTCTGGGTTTCGAATAAGCACCATAATGGTTAGTCTTGAATAAAACAGTTTACTTAACATTTTTTCTTCTTCCCTCTCTTGAAATTTCACCCCACGCCACTGAAGGGTATTCATATCCCCTTTGGAGAGCGCAAATTGTAAAAAAAAAAAAAAAAGTACACTGCCTCCAATTACTGACAAAATCATTACGCATTCATCCGCAACTACCCATCAAATTTTCTACCTGGCAGTGCCACCATTTCCACTCCAGCAAAACACATGTTTTTGCCATTGAAAAACTCTCCACTCGTTTCTCTCCAAAACGGAGCCAAAACATAAATACCTTCCAGTGGAGGGAATTCTTGTTTGTTTCTTCTCTTAACAATCTTCCAGTCAAATAACAGCACAGCATAGAAATTCCCATCCCTTCCATTCCGTACAAAATTTCCCGTGGCGTATGTAAACGTCAGTTTGCTCGTAAACGCCGGTCGTGTTGGTGCTGTTACTATCTGCGCTTCATCGTCCCAGTGTTATGCTCGTTATTTTCGCCACAAAATAAATAAAAAAAAAACGAAGGCGAGATAACTGCAATTTGTTTATTTCCCTATCTCTCCATCATTTGTAAATAATTAATTAATTGATAATAAAACCGCACAATTTGCATTTTGAAAACATGTGAAGCGGGAAACAGAAATTCTCCCATTTCACTCAGCAAAAAAAAAAAAAAAAAAAGTGTTACTTTATTCTTCCTCTTTGGTGTGCGCTTCTACTTTATAATTTTTGTTTGCCCTCCGTTTATTGCACACTCTTGCGTGCGGTAGTTGGTATCTCTGTATATGTGGTGCTGTTTTTCTGTGGTCCGTTCCCTCTGTGTTTGGCTCTGTTTGGTGCCCTAAAGTGGCCAACGGCAGCAGCAGCTGCTCTAACTTGCTGCAGCCGTTCCTCCACCTTGTGCTGCGAGCTGAAAGGAGGATTCCCTCCGAAACGGGTTTCGTCTCTACCAACACAATTGCGTGGGAATTAAACAAGAAGTTTAATTAATTATTATCATCTAATCTGCGTGTTGTTTGATCTTTTAATTAAGAAAAAAAAAAAATTCAAATTTGTTGTTTACCTTTCGATTTTCGTTTCGTTTCCTCTGATTCTATCGAAACGCAAGCGTTTTTGTTTTGTGAATTTGAGAAGTGACGGGAATTTAACATCCCCTTTACGGTTATTGTGCCCAAGTGAATGGGTTCACAGTGAAGTGTTTTCGTGGTGCGTTATTAGTCCACGAAAGAAAAATAAAAAAGTGTTGCCATTGCGCGAGGTGAAGTGAATTAGTTTTAAGTGAAACAGAAAGAACAACACAAAAGGATGTTAATTTTAATGAATTTTAAATAAAAACAAAAGGATATGGATTAATAGGTTGAATTGTGCTCACACTATCCAAAGGATTAAGGACAATTTTGCCACAAGGATTATATTGCGAAAGGTAAGTGAAAATCAATGCAACTGTAATAAATGGATTTGGGAATCTTTCAAAGACGGCACTGAGCCACGTCCCACTTACTGTCCTTTGTACAATGTAGAGCTCTGCTGGGTATGGGCGTCGTGACGTAGTGGTTAGTGTGTCGGATCACTACGTAAGAGGTTCGAATCCCAGAAAACACCAAAAAGTTTTTTCGCGATCCCACCTCTCGCGAACGTCTGACAAACATCCGAGAGTATTGTTGTCACGAGAAAGCATCTCAAAACAAATTGCCGTTCGGATACGGAACTGAACTGTAGGTCCCTTCCATTCGTGTGAAAAATATAACGCACACAACACGAGAGGTTGCGAGAAGCTAGGCCCTGGCACTTAAAGAGCTGTTGCGGCAAATATTTTTATTTTTTTTTATTTAGAGCTCTGCTGGGTATCCGGACATAATGGCTTTTCAGGAAATAAGAAGGCTGACGAGCTGGAAAGGAAGGGCTCAGCTCTAAATCCTGTCAATTAAGATACCACCCTGCAACCTGAATCTAGAATTTAGAAATAAAATGATCGCCATAGCAAATTGCAGATGGAGGTCACTAGAATCCTGTATAATTACAAGAAAACTCTGGCCGCTCTACGATAAAAATCGTACCTACACTTCAACAGATACATATACCAGTGGGGATGATAACTGGACATAACTTGTTACGTTATCACACAAAGCAATTGGGAATAAGCGAAGAAGATATATGTAGAGGCTGCGGCAATGAGGACGTACACAAAGATACACCTCACATCCTGTGCCATTGTCCAGGACTCTACCACCTTAGATTCAAAATACCAGGAAAATATTTCTTCCAAGACTTAGAAGAACTATCAAACATCGGATTGGTTTAAGATCGGATTGGTTTAAGAACCCATAGAGTTCACGAGTGGGGAAGCTACACTCCTTGGGCATCACAATGGATCTACATTGATCTAAGTGTGGCGTAGTAGGGCTTTCACCCTGTACGTCAACCCATCAAACCTAACCTAACCTAACCTATTGTCCTTTGTCCTCTCGGGACTGCCGTCAAGCATTTCATCACGGAGAGGGCTCCAGCTTTGGGTGTTCGATTCATTCGTATTTAAAGCCTCCTGCATTGATTTTCGTTATCGCTGGCTGCCTCTTCATAATGGTTGCCACAGTGTCGTTAAGTGCTTCTCAGCCATTGTTCGTGCTCATCATCTGCCTGGTAATGTTGTCGGGTTAAATCCTCACCCAGTTTCTCCGACAGCAGATGCCGTACTTCATCGTACCGAGGGCAATGACACATGACGTGTTCCACATGACTGCTGCAGTGCAGGTTGGGCAATAGGTCTTCGTATCCAAATCTGTGGAAATAATCCCTAAAACAACCATAGGTCTATAAGCATTTGAGTTGAATACAAATTCAGTTCACCACGCTTCTTGTTGATCATGTTTGGGTTCACTCTGGGCAGCCCCTGCCTTCGTCAGAGTGATCCCATCTCTGTTGCCGTTCTTGCAGATGACTGGGATGACTTGTTGTTCTGCTGTCGAGGTACTTCTTTTGCAAGGAAGTATGCACCGGCCCATATTTGGCATCCGTAGAGCATTATGGATGCTGAAACCCTAGTTAAGATCAGTCTTCTCCTAACGCTGATGTTTAATATGAGCCTTGCTAGGGCAGCGGTTGCCTTTGCGGTCTTGTTGAGCACTGCGTGATAGCAGACAGTTGCTATGATAGTCTCCATCAATCTCCTGCTACTTCTGTTTTTTTTCTCTGCTAGTTGTAGACCCATGCATGAGCTTCGTCACGGTCATGCTCCAACTCCTCCAGGAGTTTGACTACCACAACGATTGCTATGTTGTCAGCAAAACCAATTACCTTTGATGACCTCGGGGTCCTCAATCTAAGGATATCATCATACATCAGGATCCATAGTAGCGGACCTAGTATGGAGCCTTGAGGAACACCACCTGTGACGTTGTACTTTGCCTTGTTCCATCGTCAGTGTAGTACAGCAGTACCTTATTTCTGAAATAGTCTGTTATAATCTTCTGCATTTAGTGGGGCACTCTTTTGGCGGTCAGTGTTCTCAGGATGTATCTCCAGTCTCCGGTGTTGAAAGCGTTTTTGACGTCCAGTGTGATGATGTCTCAGTACTGTTTACTTTTGCCCATGTCTACCTTTGTACTCGTATGTACGTATACTCTTTAGTGTGGTAAGAATTTAATGATTGGCTTCCGGAAATTGGGGAGGGTCATTACGATTTGATTAAAGTAGGTTAACCAATTAAAAATCATTTCCGGTGACTTTCATTTTAATTAAAAACAAAATAAACAATTAATACATGATTGCTGCCGGATACTGAATATGTGGAATTAATTAAACGTGGGACAAAGTGTTTGTTTTTTTATGGAAAATGAACGAAATATGATTTAAAGGCAGATGACATATCATAAACGCAGAATAGTAAAACGGAATTCAAGACTGTCTGGCTGTCTATGTATCTATCCGTCAGTATTTCACAGGCTGGTAACATTTTAACCATATATTCAGGAAAACTAGTGACCCATTTTATAGATATTTAGTTGATCAGAAGCTATACTGAATCACAGATACATTAATACGTTAAATGTGTTGACAATATTTTTTTTCGAACAAATTACGAAGTACCAACAAAGATACATATGTCTCCCTTAATGGTTTCTCGCTTACAACAAAATATAGACTTTAGCGAATTAATTTACTTAAAAAACTGAACTATTTATGACTTATAAGGCGAACTCGTCAAATAAATTGTAAATTGATGAAGAGAAGCGAATTCATCCTCAGTGTGTGACTGTTTGGTTTTCTTCGAAGATGAAGATGGTAACAACGTTACGGTCAAATGAAAGCGCTGCAGAGGCATGATTACCGATTTTTTTTTTTTTTTTTTTGCCAGAAACTGAGAAAGTTAACTAATTTGGACGAACTCTGGTTCCAGTAAGACGACGCTACGCGCCATACAAACCGTCCAACAATCGACCTTTTGTGCACTAAGCTCAATAATCGTGTAAACACTATTTGCAAACAATACTATATCATTCGCGAACATACAGGCTTGAAGATAGATGGGTTGCAACTGTCTAGTGGCATCGTTCATTGCGCAGATAAACAGGAGAGGGCTTAAAACACTTCCTTGTCTCAGTCCTTTAGACGTCTTGAATTTCTCTGGCATTGTCCTACCGACATTAGAAGTTTCTCTGTAAATGCCTTTGATGGCCCGTAAAAGTCCTTTTCATCCCGAGGCTGTCCTAGATTTTCATTACTAATAAAATAAAATATTGAAATTTCCACGTTGTTTTTTAATTTTAAAATTAGCCTTTAAAATCTTTTGTATGGCAGTGCGGTCTAAATAAAGGGTGTTTTTTTTTTAGGTTTGTTTTTCGAATTGGCAATACTTTTTTCAGCGACAGGAAATTTGAGAGCTGACAGCTTGTGCTCAGTTTGGTTTGCCATTTCACCATGAATAGACTTACGCCAGAACAAAGCTCGCAAATTGTGCAAATTTATTTCGAAAATAGTGGTTGAGTTCGCTAAATTTACCGTGGGTTACGTCCATTTTACGGTCGGCATATTCGTACATCCGAGCAAGTAATTCGAATAACCATAGAAAGTTTTCACACCACGCATAGTCTATTTGATAATACACATTCGCAGAGACGTCGTACAGTGCACAGCGAAGAAGCAGGTTGCTGCTGTGGAGTGTAGTATTGAGGAGGACCCGAATGAGTCGATTCGCACTCGTGTACAGCAATTGAAGCTGTGTCCATTCACTTTATGGAAGATTTTGCGGTAAGATCTTGGTTTACGATCTTACAAAATCCAATTAAAGCCGATTGACCATCGTGTGCGTCGTACAATCGGATCGGATCACAAAATTTTGTTCAGCGATGAGAAAAAAATCCACCAGCCATTATTGAGACGGCATTACATCCACAAAAAGTAACTGTTTGGTGTGCTTTATGGGCTGGTGGAATCATTGGTCCATATTTCTTCAAAAGTGATGCCAGCCAGAATGTTACAGTAAATGGAGATCGCTATAGATCCATGATTACTGACTTTTTCGTTCCCCAATTGAATGGGATTAATGTGGAAGAGCTGTGGTTTCAACATACCAGACTTCGATGAGCGTATAATTTCGCGTAATGGACCTGTGAATTGGCCTCCAAGATCGTATGATTTAACGCCTTTGCATTATTTTCTGTGGGAATATGTTAAGTCGTTGGTCTACGCCGAAAAACCAGAGACGATGTATGACTTGGAAGCCAGCATTCGCCGCATTATTGCCGATATAAGGCCCCAGTTGCTCGAAAAAGTGTTCGAAAATTGGACTTCCAGATCGCTCTTTATTCGAGCCAGCCTCAGCGCCCATATGTCCGAAATCATATTTAAACACTAATGGTATAAAATTATCTTTCCAATAAAGCCAATACCATAGCCATTTCCGCGATTTTTATATGCTTTATTCCATTTGAATGATTCAAACAGATTTGGCAAATGTTACGCACACTTTTTTTTGTCTTAAGAATTTGTGGGGGTGTCTTATCATTTTGTCCAGGAGTGTACGAGGGAGGGTCAATAAGTCCCTGAAAAATGAAATAAGGAACACTCTTTTCGGTATAAAAACATTTTATTTTTCAGCTCTATCCAACGTTCCTCCAATTTTTTGATGCCCTCCAAATAATACGATTTCTCGAGCCCCTCAAAATAAGCGTTTGTTTCAGCGATGACCTCTTCATTCGACCCAAATCTCTTACCTCCGAGCCATTTCTTCATGTTTGGAAACAGAAATAGTCGCAGGGGGCTAAATCTGGGGAATATGCTCGATGAGGGAGGAGTTCGTAATTTTGCCATTGCGACTGCGGACTTGTGTGCCGGTGAGTTGTCCTGGTGAAAAAGAACTTTTTTCTTCGTCAAATGCGGCCGTTTTTGCTTCAAATCGACTTGGAATCGATCCATCAGCTCTGCGTAATATGCGCCGGTGATCGTTTTACCCTTTTCAAGGTAATCGATATGAATAACACCGCGCGCATCCCAAAAAACTGTCGCCATGACCTTGTTTGCTGACAAACCCGCCTTGGCGTTCTTCGGCTTCGATTCACCAGGAGAAGTCCATTGTTTTGACTGTTCCTTGGTTTCTGATGTGTTGTGGTGAATCCAGGTTTCATCCACGGTTACGAAACGACGCAAAACCTCAGCCGAATTTTTCTGGAACATCGCCAAACACACCTTTGAAGTTGTCAAACGAATGCGTTTGTTGTCGGTTGTGAGCAAACGCGGCACTCATCTTGCGGAAAGCTTTTCCATGTCCAAATATTTATGTAAAATCTAAATCACTCAGCAATGTGATAAGCCTGTGGCCTCTTCAAGCTCGCGCACTTTCACTCGCCGATCGTCCATTATCAAACCATGGATTTTGTCGATCATTTCTGGTGTGGTGACCTCAATTGGGCGACGAGAACGTTCGGCATCACTTGTGCTTGAACGACCGCACCGAAATTGAGTAAACCAGTGGTGAATGGTTCCAATCGATGGTGAAGAGTCCCCATAATATCTGTCAAGCTTTTGTTTAGTTTTTTCTCGCAAAAAATAGTGTTTAATGAGCACTCGAAATTCAATTTTTTCCATTTTAACGAAAATGCTAGTAGGCGTCTATATAAAATGGCTGCCACAACAAAACTATTTGACAGATCTGTCTGAAAATTTGGATGCGTTCTTTTGAAAGATGATTCTTGACAAACATTTTTTTTAAGGTGACGACACAATTTGTGTTAATTTTCAGGGACTTATTGACCCACCCTCGTATATCAATGGAACCTCGTGAAGATAATTCTTATCTTCTTACTTGTAATCTTGTTGTTTAAACTGTATAAGCCATATAACACTCTGGGTTTTACATCAATAATCGTGCATTGCACCACACCTTTGAAGAACTTGATTGCATTAAAACATGGAAACGAGTTAAATCGATTTGAACCATTAATCATTCTGACTTTCATAACTAATCGACTTGTTGCTTGGCTACACAAGCACATTAAATTAAAAATTTCATAAGTCAAACGTTCTAGTTAAAAGGTGAGATTGGTACGACTACACCTTTGACTTTAGACTGCACTGTGACAATTTCATAAGCCGGTGTACAGTACACATTTGTTTTAACGTATTTTCCAATACCAAAATGATATTCTTATCGGAACCATATTTGGTTACTCAATTGAATCGACTTGAAGTGGAAATATGACGCCTCGTTAGGGTTTTTTTCTTTTGAATATTTTTTTAGTCGTATTACTATCGGTGTGAAGCGTTATCTCTTGAAAAGAATTTAAGTGTAAACAATTTGTTTGCCAGCAAACTGATATCGAGCGCAGTAGATTGTTTATTTTTTTTTTTAAGAAAATATCTTTGGGTCTTCCCACCTTATTCAGTTCTTCTACCCCCAGATGTTAACAATTTTCTCTGTCAATATTCAAGAACAAGAATCGCTGATTGCTTCGAGTTGATCCTTTTATTGAAGACAAACAAAATGTAAACAAAACAAAGAAGAATATTGTTTCTTGACCTACCGCAGATACCATTTCTACCTACCATCTACCTACTTAAATACTGTTGTAGATAAAGATACATGTTACAGTGGTGTCAGATAGAAGAGGCCCTAACTGACGCATCATCGGTTGCAACGGAAAGTTTATTTTTCACTGGAGTTTTAATATTTAAGAAAAATAAGAGAGACCCCCAGGATGGAGTGTAGTGAATAGTTGGGGGCCCTAATTAGTGTGTGTACGCTGTTTGTATGAATTTTTTCTTGTCGGGGTAGGAAAAACTCGACTGTAGCACTGAGACTCGATACCGGCGTATTGTACTGCCAGGAAGAGCACCCTGTTAATAAAATTTCTTCCTCTTTCCTAGAAACACTACGATGCGGAGCTTATGGTATCTGTACTCATCATATCGGGTTCAAATATCTGCAAAGGCAGGACAACCGCAATGGAAGTGTACCACACGACGTCGGAAAAAAATACTGTGAATCATGAGCAACGACAAAAGCAAAACAAACAAGCTCCCCATCTGGACGCCACCCTTGGAGTTTACAGAAACTTAATACTATCTGAGTTTCAAACCACTACACTAAATCTTTCTTTCCCTCTCTCTCTCTTCTTCACAACGCCCGTGTCCTATAATAGTGTAAGAGTATTCATATCCTCTTCGGCGCGCGCAAACAAAGCCAATCTGTTTGCTGCTCACTTTGCAGCGAACTCAACGCTGCTTTGTCTTCGTCGAATCCCTGTACTTGAGAGAGTCGAATTTTTCATGAGACAAGTCAACTTTCGCACTCGTATAGTTGCAGGAGTACTCAAAGGTCTTAACATACCGCTGGTGCAGATGGTATCTTCCCCATAGTTCTGAAGAAGTTTTTCTGTCTATCCCACTCTTCAGGGCTCTATCCAAGTAGATGGAAAGCAGGATTTTCCCAGTCCGTCCCTAGAAAAGGCGAATCTTCCTCCCTATCCAATTACCCACCTATTGCACTTCATCCCTTCTTTCCAAGGCCATGGAAACACTGACAAATCGTCAGCTTAAGAAATATCTTGATTCACGAAAACTCCTTAATGACCGACAGTTGGTTTTCGTAGCAGCAGGTCGACTGGTGATTTGATGGCATATCTCACCGATAAGTGGAACCAATTTCTTCATCACTTCGGCGAAACTAAGATGGTTGAGCTTGACAGAGTTTGACATCAGGCTTTTTTTTTTTTTTGTAGAAAATGCGTGCATATGGCGTCGATGAGTCTCTTCATTGGATTAGAAATTACCTTCCGGAGCGTTTAATACAAGTTCTCTTGGACGGCTTCAAGTCTGCAATTACTGATGTTCCCCAAGGTTCTGTTTTGTCTCCCACTCTTTTTCTTATTTTTATAAATGATCTCTTGTCTGCAACTTCTAATCCACTCCATTCCTTTGTTGATGATAGTACCCTCAGTTTTTCATATTCGTTCCCTAATTCCGATCTGGACAGCATTATCAAATGGGGTTCAACCAACAGAGTGGGATTTAATGCTTCCGAAACACAATGCTGTCTTCTGTCTCTCAAGCGAAACTAAAACCCTCAACCATTATTTATAAATGATACGAGTACTTGCATCGTTAAAACCATCTGCGATGGAACGATCACATATTCCAGGTCGCGAAAAAAGCTGCAAAATGTCTAGGTTTCCTTAAGCGGTGCAAGAAATATTTTACCCCGTCTGATCTGGCCTCAATTTGTAAGGCTAAATTAGAATATAACGCCAATATCTGGTCTGGTGTACCCAAGATCGTTCTGCATATTCTAGACATGGTACAGAATCGCGCGTTAAAACTTATAGGTGATAGAGACAGTGTAAAATCCATAAATTCACTCGAACATCTCTTATCTTTCCCTATTTTATCGCCGAAATAGCCATTTGCATTCCTCCCCTTCAAATTTTCAGTCGCAATACGCGTCATGCTTCAAATGCAATGAGTTTACCTTTAAGCCCAACTTCAGTCGTAATGTCAAATATACGGATTCTACGCCGAACGACACGAATATGCAATGATCTACTAGGCTCTGTATTTCCTCATCACACACAAACATTTATAGCCAACTTTCACAGGCTTCTCCTCTGTTCCTCTTCCCCGTTTTCCCAAACGCCCGTGCTCTGAAGCAATATACAAGTAAGGGTATTCATATCCCCTTTGGTGCGCGCAAATTATAAAAAAAACCAAGTTCATCGAAGATCTCACTTACAGTATTGTGAAAGTTTTTGCATTCTCGAACAATTATGGGAGAGATTAAAGGGCTGAGCAAAGTTTTAAGCACAGCCTGTCTGTCGCTACGGACGCAGATAGTCCGTCCTCTCCATCTATGTTTGCTTAACGAGAAGTGAAGCCTAAAGTTGTCTCACCTCCACGAAGACACCAGCACCTGACCTGGAATATCTACTGTAATTCCTTTTCGTAGGGCTACCACTTTTTGTAATTTTGGAATAGTTGCACGGTCTGACCCATCTATTCCCAATCATAACGTATGTATAACCAAGCGTTGGGTACGTTTGTAACCGCATCGGACCGAAAGGAAATCTTATAGATAACCTAGGTTATACGTTAACTTAAGCATAGACTACCTAAAGATTGTTCTTAGAATTGAATAGCCGCCCAAACATATTAACCCTCATTAACCTCAGAACAGAAAGAACCCCCTAAATCAGTTGTAATAAAATTGTCGATGAAAAGTGCACAAAACACACTTCCTGCAAATTAAACCTGCCATTAAAGTCACCATATTGCCCATATCATCAGGGGCAGTAACTCCATGGTATTTCTTATTCACACCGCCCACTCTCCCCGTACAAATATATTCATAGTCGTATCTAGGGGGAGGTTTGAAAACAAAATTATCGCAGAGTCATCAATTATCCAACTCGCTCGGTGCACGTGTTCAAACCCCGAAAGTACTCATAAATTTGAATGACACATGAAATATTGCCAAAGACACACACACACACCGTGGGATTGATGCCCAGATACTTTTATATGTGCACGAACCGAAGAGTATCTAGTTACATGGCAAACAGACAAAAAAAAAAAAAAAAAAGCAGGGATTCAAGGTACAAATTGGTTTTATCCAAAGCCAGTGATACAATTTCTCGCGTGCAAACATTTGAATGCATTTGGTTTCAGTTATATGTACGTCTAGATACGAGTACTTAGATAATAGATACAAATATGCATTTATGAATATTTCAGTAATAAACAAAAATAAAGGAAAAAAAAAAGAAAAATACTCAGAAGACAGGTCGCGAGTTGTTGTGTCGTTACTTATGCTTGAGTAATTCACTGGTGGAAGCCCGAGGGGGTTTTGCTTAAGTCTGCAAAGGTCTTTTCGAGAAGGGCCGCTCACTGTGGGACTTATTGCATGCAGCACATTTTAGGAGGAATATAAACGTATGCAAAAGATATTCAAATGGCTTGGTATATCGACATGTCTGGGAGGGTACTTTCATGGCAAGTCTGTCGTCTTTTTTTTTTCTTTTAATTTGTGAATCAATGAATTTTTGATGCGGGAAATTGCTTTATGAAGCGTTATGTGTTGTCTTAGCTTTAGCATAATTATATTTATTTTGGTTTTTGCCATTTTTCTGTTATGAATGTTTTAGTCTTATCTGCCGAGTCGCAGGAACCCGATTCTATGAATTGTTGTAAAGCATGTCGACGATTCCATAAACTTGCTTTGCCTAATGGATTGCAAAGAGGGGATGTACGAGTAATGTCTGTTGATCCTTTGGAAGTATTGTGCGGTAGTAAAGTGATTCCATTCTACAGTATTGGAGTTATTTCATCTGTCACTGGAATGTATCTCTCGACAGTTATGCGAAAGCTTTTAAATAGAAAAGTCTTGAAATATCGATGAGTCGTGTATATCACAATTGTCCACTGAATGAATTGATTGCAAGTCTATAGTTCTATGAGATAGGATAGACTGAAAATTTGGTTGTAAAACACTATTGGAAGCACTCATCAGATAAACACGAGAAAAGAATTAGCGAAAGAATACAGCTCCATGTGAAATGACATTAAATAGTCAATAGTTACGACTGGGTTGACACCTTGACATTAAACATGAAAAATTATATCGGCCAAATGGTCTTGTAGACTTCCCATACTTTTTCGGCATAAATCTTGCGATAGTTCCTAAATAACGCCTCGAATCTCGTCCTTTAGCTCGAAGTCGTTTGAGAGTCATTGGCATGAACCTTCTGCTTCACATAACTCCCGAGAAAAAAAATCCAACGTTGTGATATCGCACGATCTTGGTGGCCAAAAACTTTGTGTGCAATAACTACATTGTTTCTGGCGCAATGTAGCAGCGCCCTGTTGAAACCACATGTCTTCTACATCAATATCGTCCAACTAGTGCCAAAAATAATTTGTTATCATGTCGCGATAGCGTTCAGCAGCACCACGAGAATTTTTCGAAGAAGTTTCACCCAAAAGCTGCACCAAACAGTGACTTTTTGTAGATGCATTGGTCAATTACGTAGCCATTCAGTTGAAAATAAAACTCATCGCTGAAGATGATTTTTTTCGAAAAATAGGAAGCAATGAACTCACGACTCTGTTCATGGTCTTCTGGTTTCAATTCCTCAGTCAATTGGATCTTGTAGGCATGCAGATGCAGATCTTTTGTTAAAATGCTCTGCGTGGAGCTGTAGGAATGGTTCAAGTACTGGGAACGATGGCGAATGGATTTTGACGAATTGTCACGAACATTGTCACTCAGTGCGGCGATATTTTCGCATGACCCCTCTACGGGGTCTTTGCACATCCAACACTGACACGTGATGGATGGTTATGTACCTAGTAGGGACAAAAATACTGTTACTACATTTGTTGCACCTATTGCGCAGCCAAGACTTAGACGTACCCAGAGATTGACATAACATTTGTTGCAGTTAACCTCACAATTGTTTGTTTATAAAAATATTTCAAATTTGCTCATGCGGCTCTATCGTAGCGCTTTATAAGTTCAGATTTCTAAAACGCTGCAGCAACAGCTAGGGATTAGCGTAATGTTTGCTTATCGGTGTATAAAGTCCTTCGGAGTTACTGGCAACATTAAAGGTCGTCCACGCACGGCACGAACGCCACAAGTCTTCTTTTAGACACGAAACCCTCTCCGAAAGCAGAAAACACTGGCTCGTGAGATGAATGTGAAAAGCAAAAGTCAATGCTTACGAGTAGTATTCACAGATGTCAAATATCAGCTGTTTATCTTTGACAGAACAACAGTAGTGCCAATGCATGCATAAGCTGACTACGATACAATTAAGAGCTTAAATAGTTGACACACTTAACTATCGCAAATTATCGAATTCTTTTTAGTGCAAGAACAACAAGTTCGTCCGTTTACGAGTATATGCACCAATTTCGCAGACGTATCGTGCCAGAGTGTATTAAAGTTGTGCACCTATAAAAAGAAATTACAAAAACTAAAAAACTTGAATAGTTAGCTAGGAAATTATATTTTAACACGCCATAAAAGCATATCCAAAATTAGTGTTATAGCTTAAATATAATAAAACGAAATGTCAGTTATTAAATAGTTTGATGGGCGAATAAAAGCGGAAAACGCGTTGAAAACCTGAATGCTTTTTAGATCGAACTTAGTTGAGTGCAAACATGATATGAGTTTTCTCTGTGGCATTAGTAGGGCTCAGCAGAAATTGTTTCAAATATTGTTATGCAAGAAGGAGCACACAATTGAGCTAGCCCAATGGATATCTGCAAGCGTCATTGGGTAAATATTTTACCCTTTAGCGTAGTGAACCGACTGAAAAAAGCGTATCTTAGTGATGATGAAATGTTATTCGTTTTAGTATAGTCTCTTGGACTCGTTTGAAAAAATATCGGCATCAGTTCGCTGAACTGCAGTAGTTTTTGGGTATCAGCTGTCAGTGTGGCAGTTGTCAGCGTAAAATATGTAGGAAATGAATAAAATTGTGGAAATCCCGCATGTAACAAGTAACAAGTAACTATATGGCACGTTTCTACAGAGCGATTTTTCTTTTGATAACAATGTCCATTAGCTGGGTTAAAAGTCAGAACTACAAGTTCAACTCTGCTGCAATGATGTGCTAATGGAAAATGTCTATGCTATCACTAAAATGTTCAAAGATATGAAACATTTATCATGAAGATCGATTGTAACGATTGTAATTGTTACCAAATTGTTGTAACGCGAGTTATTGGTATTCGTTGGCAGTGTTCTTTATTAATAATGCGACTATATTTGTAGTTTCTTTTGATTGGGCAACTAAGCAGAACTTGCTGAATAAAATCTGCGAAGAAGAAACCATCGTTGTTCAAAGCTGTAACGCAAGTAATACACAGTCCCCTGGTCAATTCTAATTTTCTGTGAAAATGGTTCAAACGTTGATTATTTTTTAATACCAAAGGACCTAAGTTATTTTTGTGTGGCATTATTAGAAATACTTATTAGATTATGTTTGAAGTTGTGGACACTGAAATGATATGACTGTGAAGCGGTGTATCCATAGACCAACAAAAGAGGAATTACAGGGTGGCTGATGTAGCGAAACTGCTACATTAAGAAAGTTTAATGAAATTAACTCATTTTTATTTCCTTTAATTTAATTTTTTTTTATGGTAACGCATGTATGACATCTTAACAAAAAGTTGTTCATAACCGCCTGGAGGGTTGCGGCAGGAATTGCCTCAATTATTGTGCGAATTGATTGCTTCAGATCGTTTAAATTGGTCGGCTTCGTCTTGTATACCTCCTACTTGCAATAATCCTATAAAAAGAAATTAGGCGCAGTAAGGTTGGGTGACCTTGGGGGCAAAGTAAATGTGTGGTTCCGTGAGATTATTTTGTTGGGGGATTTTCGCGGCAATTCTGCCATTACTGCCCCGGTGATGTGAGAAATGTCAGCATCTTTAAGAAACATTCTCCATTGACCATTACAGTGCGACTGTTTTCTTTGAAAAGTAAGGTCCGACAATACACCTTGAGTGACTTGATCTGGGTGCAGTGTCGTCTCATGGTGCATCTCTGGGTTACATTCCCGTTTAGGTCGAAATATGTTTATGAAGTTGTCGTCTTGTTCCGCAATTTGAAGAATACTCTGGCAAATTTCCAAGCGAATCGGCAAGTCCATTGGATTCAGTTCACTTGTAATTTGAATTTTGTATGGAAACAAGTTCAAATCTTGATGCAAAATTATCTGTTTATACCTATTTGAGCACAGAACGTCCTTGTCGAAACGGAAGGATTAAATTTTATGACAGAAGCTACAGCGCTATTCGATGATAAGGCCTTCCTTCAGTTGTCCCACGCTCGACAAAAGTGTTAACCAGCCTCATTATGGTCCATCTGCTCGGAGCAGTGCCGCCAAACTCGCGCCTTAACTCTCTTTGGATAGAAACTACGAACTCCAAGCGATGATGGCGGCGCATTATCCCAACTCTGGTTTCACAATCTAAAAAAACAAAAAAAAAATTATACAATTTTTTATTGCCAGCGCTTTCATTAGACACCCTGTATTATTTTCGTAAAAAAAATTTTATCTCGGTTCTTACGATTCCGATACTTTATTTACTAGCGGACTTCGGTAAATTGGCCATAACTCGGTTACTCGCCACCCAACTTTATTCAAAATTGATATCTAAGTCACTTTGGACATATGGTGAGGCCATGGCATCCAAATTTTGGACATGCCTATAGTCAAACTATTTTTGTTTGCCTTTTAACACATTTTTCGGAAATTCAAATTTTATCGCCTCTTTCGAAAAATTTGCGAATAGGACCAAGTACCTATTGAGATTTTGAAACTCAAAAAAGTGGGTCTCGTAATTCTGTCTGTCTGTGTATCTTTATGTAGACTGCAGCCTAAACGGCTGTGAAAAGTCTAAATGCGAAGCGATCTTAGAATTTTCGTTCTAAACGGTACTTTACTGATTTTCAATTTTGGAAAATATCGATTTTCTCAAAAACTTACGAGTTTGAGTTACTGTGGATATATGCCAACAGATGGCCAAAAAACACGTATAACTTTACTCGTTAAATCTGAGCACCTTTTCGCCCGAAATGAGCGTTATGTGCTCCATGGCCTCTCCGCTTCACAATCAAATCATTTCAGTGTTTATAACTTCAAACATAATCTAATAAATATTTCTTGTAATGTTATACTAAAAACTTACTTTGGTGTGAAAGAAATTGTCAACGTATGAATTAGTTAAAATCACAGTCCAGCTTCGCCCGTCCGGTAGAAATTTAAATATCCCATCGGAGGATTGTGATGGTCTCGCCTGTCGCATGGAAAAGAAAAACATGCACCTATTACTGTTGGAATTTTTTTTTTTAAATTTTACATGTTGAGCACATCCTTGTACATACGAGGGTGGGTCCCAGTCCCAGAAAATTAACACAAATTGTGTCGTCATCTTAAATTTAATTTTTTTTTGTCAAGAATCATCTTTCAAAAGAACGCACCCAAATTTTCAGACAGATCTATCAAATAGTTTTGTTGTGGCAGCCATTTTACATACTCGTACTTGCCTATGTATGTTTTTCCCAAGTGCACGGAAAAATCCTGAAACCAAAAAAAAAAAAAAAAAAATCGTCGTCCCCCATTCAACCTTAAAAACGTACAGAAAAGTTACAATCTGTCTGGAATGGATCGTATGATACCATATTCCTCATTTTCCTTAATAAAGTGGGCGTGGCATTGTGAACTTTTTGGTTCAAGTGCAGTGAAACCTTTCTCCTGAGAGGATTTTCTCTCGATTTTTAAGAGATTTCAATACATAATTTGTGGCTAAGACTTTTTCTAAGAAGAGAGTGGGCGTAGCTGTTACCATTTGTAACCGAAAGTCAATAATTCTGGTGACATCGTCACAATAAGACTTAATCATCACAGTAAATAGCTTTGAGAAATGCAAAATACGTTTTTTTTTAAGAATATGCCCTCAAAAAGTGGCCGGGGTCGTGCATAATGTATGGACGAAATGTAGAGAAAGTCAACATGAACATATTCATATGTTCCTTACCCAAAATTTGAAGCTCAAAAAGTGATAACGTACAGATAGACGGACGGACATGGCTAGATCGACATAACTTTTAATGCTGATCACAAATATATATACTTTTGGGCGTCACAAACTATGTATTATATCAAAATTTATAGAAACAGACGGATTAAAAAGAATATATAAATGCAAAAATAGAAATCTAACCAAAGAAAAAGAAACCAACATTGCCCGCCCTGTGCTGTGCTGAGCGTGCACAACCGCACCAACCCATCCACTGTTGGTTGATGTATTTCATGATGACAATTTGATGAAGAAATCTAGTTTATTTTGCTGATCGCTCGGTTTCAGGATCGTACATAGATTTATAAATACATTAGTGACGAAGTCTGCCAACGACAGGCATACTAAGCTTGTTGTAAAGAAGTCAACAATAAAGTCCTTCGTCCATATCGAAAACCTAGCTACGTTAGATCCTGACCCCCTACTCCATACTATTAGTGTACAAAGCCTCAGCTATCTTGTGGTTGGTGCGAAGAGCCTTACATTCGAAAATTTAACCTTTATAAGTCATCCGAGGGCTCAGGTTGCCCAAACCAATACGAAAATGTTCTTGGTTGGTTGGTTTGGAGTGGCTCCCGATGAGGTACACTTAGACCAAAAGTATGTGGATTGTATTGCCACTGAGTAAACGCGGGTGTTACTCTTGGAACCAATTACTTTTCGTAATAAAATGTTTAATATTAGACCTGCAGGCATTGTTGAGATCGTTAAGATCATTGAAAATGTATTCACCTAGTGTATCCTCTCTAATGTGGGCGAGTGCTGGACATGTACACTATAAGTATGTTCTGCCTCTTTATATCTGCAACTTCTGAGATCCCCAACCTTTGAGAATGCCCACCTATCGTAACGTTCCTCTCTTGTGTTTCAGAAATTCATTAGATTTCTTTTGATTTAATACGAGCCACAATAATCTGACGGTATTACAATGGTCTTGATGCTTTCATCTATGGATTCGTTTTGTCTAACGCATCGACGGGAATAAGGTACTTAGCAAAAGACACAAGCTGTTCGTACCGGAATAACCTTGTCGGGCAAATTCATCAGATTCGCAATTGCGATGTACCTTCTGATCAAAAAGTACCCGAAATTTCCCATTCAAACAAACCGCGTTTGAGATATTGTCAAAACCTTTTTTTTTTTTTTAGGTTGGTACGTCTGTCATCTGGTGCTCAAATATCTGTTGGTGCGCCATTTGTCGAGAGTTTGTGCGTGATAGCTTTGTGAACAAGTCAGTGTTTGTTGTGTTCTGCGAATTTCCAATGTCAAATTTAGTTGAGCAAAGAGTTTGCCTGAAATTTTGTGTTTCTAACAAAACGGAAGCGTTGAAAATGTTGGCAATATCGAAACACTAGCGTACGAGTGGTACAAAGAGTTTAAAGCGGGACGTTCCGATCATTCATCCACCAGTATGTCTGTCAAAAACATCGAAAAAGTTAAGAAAATTGTCCTCGCAGATCATCGTGTGAGCATCAGCGAAATAGCAGCCGATCTTGGTGTCTCCTTCGGATCGGTGCAGAACGTTATGCACGATACTTTGGGCATGAGGCGAATTGAAACGCAGTTTTGCCGAGAGTGCTGAATCTGTTGCAGAAACAGCATCGCATTGATGTCGCTAAAGAAATGCTTTCTTTGGGCCAAAATGTTATTATGCCAAGACATGAGTCTGAATATGACATCGAAACTAATCAACAATCATCGGAATGACGCTCCTCAGTCGATCCAAAATCACGGATTTGTTGACCGTTTTCTTTGATTGCCGTGGTATACTCCGAATTTCTTCCGCCAAGCCAGACAGTAAATAAGGAGTATTACGTGGAGCATATTAAAGCGTTTAAGAGAAAATGTTCGTCTCAAGATGCCAGAATTGTGGAGAAACAATTCGTGGTTTCTCCACCACGACAACGCACCGGCTCACACATCTAATCTTGTACGCGACTTTTTTTTTTTTTTTTTTTTTATATAATTTGCACGTGTTAAAGGGGTGATATGAATACCCTTATACTAATTTTTTTTAGAACACGTGCGTTTTTTTTTTGTGGAAAGAAAGAGACAGAGAGAAGGACAGAGTGGTATGGTTTGAAACTCAGGTGGTATTAAGTTTCTGTAAACTCCATGGGTTGCTGTCCAGATAACTGGGGAGTATTTTGTTTTGTTTTTCTCTATTATTGTCGTTGCTTATGATTCACTGTATTTCTTTCCGTCCTCCTGATGTCATCATCACGATAAAGTTGCATTTTGGCCATATGACCACCCTCCTGCCAGTGTTATGCCTTCACAGTAGAGTTGTCTTAGCTTTAAGGATTCGAACCGTGAATCAACAGACAAGCGATGTTACCACTACACCACGGCCACTATTTGATCAAAATCAACGTTCATACCGTTTCGCAAGCTCCGTATTCACCTGACATGGCTCCGTGTGACTTTTTCTTATTCCCACGACTCAAGTTACCACTTCGCGGAAAGAGTTTTGAGACGATTGAGGCGATAAAGGAAAATTCACAGAAGGAGCTGAAGGCGATTCCAAAATCGGCCTATGAAAAATCTTTTGAAGATTGGAGGAAGCGTTGGAATATGTGTATTTGTTTGCAATGGAGATTACTTTGAATGGAATAAAATGAATGTCGATGAATAATTGAACCGTTTTCGTTTTATTAAAGAATTCCGGGTACTTTTTGATCAGAAGGTATTGATGGATATTGATACAGACCCTTCTCTTGGCTCGTACTTAAGAGTGAAAATTTGTCTTTAAGGACATTATTTAGACAATTTCTTAGAAAATTGTTTATGTGGATATTAAGGATCATTTACTAAAAACAAATTAAATTTTATTTTACTCAGATAAGCTATTACCTACTGAGTTAATGGTCTAATGCATCTATTGTAAACGGAATTAGAATTTCGCAAAAAATCTCTTGCTATCTCCTGGGTAAAGGGAACAACCATTCAAACTTTCGAGTTTCGAAGTTAAGGGCTCTCGAAGATACGGTTCTGTTTCGTTTTTCAACCCACATTTCATTTCAACGTGTAATTGCGTCTTATCCGGCTTTTTTTTATTGCATACACGTACTATAGGGCCCTCGAGAGTTATCTAATCTCTCCATTACAAAATAGCTCAATGTGAAGAAAGACCCCTTTATTCCGTTTCGTCAAATAACAAATTCAATATGATAACCAAAAGTCCAAGTCTGTCTATTTTTGAATTTCATTTTCTATTATCGTTTCTATCCTCCATATCCGTACTCATTTGATATAATGCTCTAATTCCACCACTTCAGAGGAAACGAAAATTGTATATGAGTGCAGTGCAAGCGAACCAATTGAACAGAATAATACTGAATATCTCGCTCGTTTTTATCATTTTTATCAAATTGATACGTTTGAATGTGTTTGATACACATCATAACTAGATACATATTTCCGTTGCCCTCGACTACCCTTGAGTGAAATTTTTCATTGAAAATCCTTTTCTTTCCCGTCGTCTCGATCCTTTTGAAGAGTTTCAATATTATGCTCGCAAAAAAGAAAAAAAAAAATCCATAAGTAAGACATGGCAAAGAAGAAAGCGCACGTGTTATCCTCAGGCATATGGATTTTGACATGTGTCAAGAGCATCAATCAATACTCATATGTGGATATTGGGGATATTGTATTTTTCTGACAGCTCAATGATTGCTATCGTTCAGTCATAGAACTGAGAAGCGAACCACCTTAAACGATACTGAATTGCAAAGATAAACCACTTTTAGTCTTTTATCAGTTGAATGTAAAAGATATCCGGTTGGGTTATCATCATCCCTATCGTCTACCTACCCACCTTGGTTGAGTATATTGATTACAAATTCGTTTACTTTGTGTCATCGAGTTATTTTTGTTTCGTGAGTTTCCACTTTTCTGTGCGATATTTGCGGGTGTCATGAATTCAATTTGACAGAAAGTTGTATTTATTGAATTTACAGGTTTGACATATCAGTGTGTATCTTAATTTGAAACTTGGCAACATCGGTTCACTTGCTATTGTCAATCAATTGAAACGAAAACCAAAATACTTGATCGTATCATCAACATTCGCTAGCATGGACATTTTATTCCTGGATTTGCCTTATTCCCATCCTTTCATGAAAGTGGTTCTCCTCTACCTGCAGCAGTGTGGTCCATCTAATGTACACACACTTCTTAAATTTTGTGATGAATTTGTATAAAGAAAAAATAAAGAAGCAAAGAGACACAAAGGAAAGATGTTGAATGTTGATTCCGCTGATTCTACTGAACAGCATCATCGTCACGAGCAGGGAACTGGTTTTTTACTTCTGTAGCACCCGCGTTTACCTTCTTTTTCTTGTTTTCTTCTTTTTGAGCTCTTCTTCTTTGCTTCTCTTTCGTCTTTGATGTTTTCTTTGTTTTCGTTTGACTCTTTGTCTTTACTTCCATCTTTGAAAAGATAATTCTTTTTCGCTGCCTGGCCTGGAGACTGGAAACTGATCTGTTTTCTCTTTCACTTACTGCCAGTGTTTCTTCTCTCAAATGTCAAAAAGTGTTGACGTTTTTTTTTTTTTTTCGATATCGAATAAGTTGTGATCGAAAAATTTAACATCGAAATGAATACTGTCAGGTGTCATCATATAGGATAGGGCGGCAACAAATCTCTTCCATCTTTCTCGGTCTGCAGCTAGATGTTTGAGCTGTGGTCACGTTTTCCTCTGGGTCGCTGCTTCTGCTAAGACTCCATGTTGTTCTTGGTTTTTCAACCCGTCGTGCACCCTCAGGATTCCATTCGAAGGACTGCTTCACGATGCTGTCATTTGGCCTTCTCAGTTTGTGACCAATTCAGCGCCATTTTCGCTGCCTTATCTCGACATCGAACAGCTTCTGACTTCTAGATATAATTTGCGGCCAGCAAATCTTTAGGATCTATCACAGACAGCAATTAACGAGAGCCTGTAACTTTCTCGTGATGTTTCCCGAACTTAACACGGATTTAACGTTGGATTCGAAGAGTATCAACTTAGTGCGTAAGGAAATTCGACGGGATTTCCAAATTGAAGACAAGATAGCAAAGGCAGCAAAATCTTTGTTTATTCTGCTTTTAATGTGTAAATCCGTTCCGGCATCAGATGATACAAAACTTCCCAGGTAGTTAAACTGTTTGACCACCTCGATAGACGTCTGCTTCAGAATAATACGCTCATGAGTGGAGCGGCCTGTCGGCATTATTTTTGTCTTTTTGCCGCTTATCCTTAGACCGACCGATTCTACATTCACCTGCAGTAATTGACACATCTGGTACTTGCCAGGAAACAGATATCATCGGCATGTATGCCATGTCATCAGTACATCGTTCATTGCCAGAAGAAATAGGATTGGTGACAGAAATCCCCTTGTCTCACTCCCTGTTGCACTTGGAAAGAGTCGAAGAGCTGTCTGTTATGCAGAACGAAACACATTGCCTTTATAATAGCAACTATTTTTAGGGGCATTCCTCTCCTAAGAAGAATTCGCGAATGTCAGGACTACCGTTGAAGTATTCCGAAAGGTCACAGGAAAAGGGGCAAAACACTTTTTTTCCATTTAAAGTCTTAAAAACACCCTTTTACTAGTGTTTAATACTTACCAACAACTTAGGCTCTACCACCTATTAATACGAAACTACATAGGTAGGACTAAGTTTACAGACTTGTAACTCTATTCCAAGTCAAGTTAAATGCCTCCTTCGACTAATTACGGAAATAGAGTAGAGTCACTTTCAACATAAAGCTTGTAGAACTTAGCGATGAAGTGAAAGAAACTGAAAAATTACAACAAGATTGGTCAGGGAAGAAATGGGATTGAGAAGGTGATACACGTTAGTTCTGAGTACCAGCCTCCCAAATATTCATATAACATTAAATTTCTAAGCGAATATAAGCATAACGTTGGCCACGGGGTAGTGGGAAGTGTGTTTGCTTGTGACCCGAGCTGTACAAGTTCGACCCCAAGCGGGGAACAGAAACCAACAGATACCGAGATTGATTGAGAAACGGACAAAATCTAAGTTTCTCCAACAACTACACAAAAAAGGGGTTTCTAAAACTAAAACCTTGTAGTAAAATCGACCGAAAATTAAGTCTGAGTGTTCCAGGATTTCAAGATTCAAAAAAAAATCATAACGGACGGAGTAAAATTAAGGAGAATCCCATATGAAATATTCCATAGTTTTCGCAATATTTCAGCTTTATATCGCAAGTCGTCGCCAGCTTCTTCAGCAAACTCCCCCTGTTAGCTCCTTGAAAACAAAGTGTGGTTAAGCAAACAAAAATAAATCGTCTGGTGTCCCTAAAGTCCCCACGCCAAAGTCAGCAAAGTCTTTTGGGAGATTCGAAGCATCTACATTTAGGAAAGAATATCTAAACAATTTATTCTAAATTGTCGCTATTTGCATTTATGCAGGTCTTGAGTCGCTCTGGCCACTCATCGATTGCAGCACGCATCTCTTCCATTGGAAAAATGTCTACTCAAGGACTCAATATTTGGATGTTGAGTAGAACAAGTCATTGCCTCCAAAATAGACAACAGCTTCTAATTCAAAGGACTGATGTCTGATGGCCAATCGTCTACTGCTATGATGTCCGGTACATTATTTTGGAGCCACCCTTGTGTTGTGTTTGCCTTGCGAGCTGCCGCGGAGTCATGTTGGAAAGTCCACTGGTTTTTTGAAAACAACTGTTGGTTAAGTCCCTCGACAACGCCTTTCAAAACATATGTTTGGTAGATTTTTGCCGATCTTTACTCTCTTATCGCAAAAATTAAGGTCGGTAACGCCTTCGTAGTTGACTCTCCATCAAACCATCGCAAATGCGGGATGATGGCCCCGTTTGACTTGCGGAAAAAGAGTTGCGGTTTTTCCATTTTTGTTGAGTCCAAAATGTTTGTTTGATAATGCGAGACATGGATTTGTGCGATATCTTCATTTCTCGTGACAAGATTTTCTGCTTTCGCAGCGGTTTCCGATTAATCCTGGCTTTGACAACTTTGATCGCCTGTGGAGTGCAAGAACGTCCAGATCTTTGACGGTCAGTTACTCCACCAGTGTCCTCAAACAATTTAACAGTTTGATACGAAAAATTTCGGGTGATACCAAGCGGTCGCAAGCTCCGGGAAATATCTCCTCTTTTCATATTACGCTTGTGAAGGTCAATTTCCGAAACACGCGTATTCAATATCGGCCCTACAATCGACGAACTGAGTATAAATGTCACTCATTGTATACCTGTCAAAATGGAATGGGTGCGTTCAATACTAGTTTCGCGATGAGTGCGTTTAAACGTGTACCAGTATTTATGACATGACCTGCGTAAATTAACAAAATATTAGCTGGGCTAAATATATATATGTAGGTAGTGGGATCCCGAATTCGGCCCTACAATTGACGAACTTAGTATAAATGTCACTCATTGAATACCTGTCAAAATGGCATGGGTGCGTTCAATACTAGTTTACCAGTATTTATGACATGACGACAAAGACTGGGTCCCAGCCTACCACCTGCGTAAATTAACAAAATATTAGCTGGGCTAAATATAGTGGGATCCTGAATTCGACCAAGGTTATCCAGAGCGTTAACAAAATGAAGCAGACGCTTTCTGCGAACCTAAGAAATTCTTTACGTATTTTCCTATATTCGTTTGCGAAGTTTTACACCTTTTACAACTTTACGATGTTTTTATCGTGCTGAGATTTCTTATTCTGATAACAAATCTCCGGATGCGCTAAACCACAACATCGTTAACCCTTTCAGATTAGTTACATTACAATACGCTTTGGTTATAAAAATAATCTTGCTATACAAAAATATACAGTTCATCTTTTTTTACCTTTGCCGCGGTCGCCCTGTCTTCAAGCGAAACCACATTAAAAGCAAAGCCAACCACAAAAACTCGATAAATCCAAAACACAATAAAAACCGAAACGAGCAAGAATTCAACCTCTTTCATCATCCTGCAACAACCAACCAACGCCAACAAAAACTCTCATTTCAACTGAATCATCATCATCATCATCATCATCAACGTCACCATCGCGCCATGACATTGGTCAACAATTATCCTCGAAAGAAATTTCCAAGTGAAAAGATAATCCAACGCATAAAACCCAAAACCATAAAAACCTACAAAAACTTGTAGATACCTACTATACCTAAGCAAAAGAGATTATGGTGCCACTGCCACAAATAAAATGATCCAACAATGATTTGTACTTGTTGATCCCACTCCCGCCTTGGGGTCTATCCCATCCAATTACAAATCCACGACCACAACCTCGCGCAAATCCCCATAAAAAAAAAACGAAAAAACTTGACATTATAGACATTTCCCCTGATTTTTTTTTTTTTTTTATAGTTTTTCTTCCTCGCGATGGTGTCTCGCTTAAATTTTTACTGCTAATCTAGATGGCAACAATATAGAAAATAAAAATCTCTCCAAATCCCAACAACAAGCAGTTTTTGACCAAAATTTCGAAAGTCAAAAACTCTAAGGGGGAAATAAATTAAAAAAAAAAAAAACGAGATGAAATTTCATGAAAATTAGCCCCCAAAATTAACGATGTGATTTTTAATTGCGTTTTCACATAAAAAATGCAATTTTCTCCATGAAAGTACCCAAAGAGGAGGAAACAATAAACAAAAAGGAAAAAAAATTGACATAACTCAAGTGACTGTCACCGTGTGACAGTTGAGGAAAAAAGAAAATATGATACTTCCTCTTGGTCTTTGGAAATCAAATTTTTAAAAGTGTTTTCCATTTCTACTCTCCATTCCACACCCATTCTCTTTTTATCTACTTGTACATATGAATCATTTTCGAAATGCGGGGGGGGGGGGGGGGGGGGATCCCCTCTCAGAGGACCAACAACCGATTTCAATGTCAGACATAAAGAGATGGAAAAGTTGGATGCAAAGGGGAAACAAAATCCTTTTTTTTCTGGGATTATGAAATGAAAGAGGCTTTTTTTTCATCTCATGGGACATGGAAATCATAAATGGATAACTTTTTTTTTTTTTTTTTGACAGATGGTTTGGGTAAGAGTGGAGACTTATCTGCACAGAAACAAAACATTTTTCCATTTATGACAAACTCAAGAGATTTGTTCCATTTTTATAGCAAAACTATGGTAATAAAAATTCAAAGGCACGTAAAATTTATTATTGTCCTAGAAAACAACGAAACATTTTTTTTTTCAGTTTTTTCTTTGACATATGTATACTGTGTCAAGAGCGTGCTACTCCTACACTCGGTGACAGATGGTTAAGTACACTGAAAGTTTATGAAAATTTAATGAGTTATATGGGAGTGCAGTCTATGGGAATTAGGGTTAGGTGTGGTCTGTCTTTGGGTATCGCTTTGGTCAATTTGAATTTATGACTTGTTCTAGTACGATTCAGTAGAAAAGGGTAAGTCAGGTAAGTTATACGAGATAACAACGAATTTTAATTGTTAAAATCCACCATCGAAATGGGAAACGTTCTAGCAACACGATTCGCACATTTCGAAATAAAGTCGGTATACATAATCGTCCATCTCGTGCCGCGACTAAGAAATTAATTAGTGTTGGATCGATCACGCGAAAATATCGCTGCATTGAGTGACGTTGTTTGTGACAATCCGTCAAAATCCATTCGCAACAACACCTTTTCCTACAGCTTTTATTCTAACAAAAGATTTGATCAGAGTTGAAGACAGTGGACCATGAACAGCGTCGTGACTTCATTGATTGGGTGTTAGAGATCCGCCAAGTTAATGTCGATTTTTCGTAATCATCTTCAGCGATGAGACTCACTTTCAACTCAAGATCCACGGGCCATTCACGAACAACTAATGCATCTACAAAAAGTCACTGTTTCATGCTAATTTTTGGACGGCGGCGTGACAGTTCACGTGGTGCTGCTGTAACAGTCAACGGAGAACGTTAGAGGAACGCGTTAACAAATTATGTTGTTCGCCAATTGGACGATAGAAGGCGCTATCATCAGCTACACTGCGCGAGAAACAATGTAGTTATTGCACACAAAGTTTCCCGGTCGCGTCATCTCTCGTTTCGGTAACCAGAATTGGCCACCAAGATTGTGCGATATCAAGCTGTTTGCTATTTTCTGTGAACGAGAAGGTTTATGTAAATGACCCGAGATTCGACGCATTATTTATGAAGTACTGCAGAATTTAAGCCGAAAAGTAATTCAGAATTTATAATATAGGTCAAGGGAGCTACACTCATCATTGAAATCAACAAGGCACCTTGAGATAGGTGCCTTTTAGGTGCACACAAATAAAGATTACCTAACAGTTCCGGTGAGTTAGTTCAAGTAGAAGCTACGAGTATGTCTCTAATGAATATAACGCCTTGAAGTTTCATTCGAGAAGGAAGCGTTTGTAAACATTGAGCTTCGTAGTTAGGTAAGTCATCGGCCTAATTGAAGTTTTTTTTATTGCATATCTCGTAAAATTTTTCTGTACTTCTCTCTTGTTAGGGAGACCAAGTTGTAGAGGTTTATTCTAGAGCAGATCTAACATAGAGAACAGTAGACTGATTTTAGTGTGTAGGGGTCAGGAAAATCTGAATTCGCTTTCGATATAGTAGTATTGAAGTGAAAACTAAAGGTGAACTTACTTAGCCTTGTGCCAAGATCAGAATAAGGATAGGTAAGGTTGCTGAGAAGTCTTGAAACTGTGAACAGTTTGCACTTTTCAAGATTCAGTGCAATCCAACCGAATTGGATAATGCTCAGATGTTGTCGTCCGTGCACCAGACTGAACGAAGATTCGTGACCTCGCACGGTGAAACCATACTAAATTCTTATATGGACCGTTGACATCTATTTTCACCTCCCATTCAATTTAAATGTAATATCTGTTCGAGATATTAGCTTTTCCACTGATAGTCATTCTGCAGCAAAGTCTCTACCGAATGTCTTATCTTAACGAGAGGACTGAGCAATTCATCTATTCTCGATGCCGGAGCATAGAAATATTCCTGAGAAGTTCATTGCTGAAAGAATGAGTCGGTGCTGGTGTCCACTCAATGCCGAGCCATTTCAGTGATTTCTTCCAAGCCGCAGTCGGTGCTATTCGTCAGGCTGCCATCTGGCTATTGAAGTATCCAATATCGCGAACTGATATTGCAATCTAATGGTACATTGACAGTCAGTCAGCAATCAGATTTCTCGTAGCCAACTCAGTTAAGTCTAGGGCAGCGAAGGACTGCCGCTAGTTTAATATCATTCTCTGTTGGGTGCTTGGTCATTGCGATATCTCATGAAACTGTGCGGCGGACGAATTTGCTCGAAAAGGTTCACGATAGAAACAACAGACGTATAGAGAGTGTCGATATCACCAATGTCATCTGCTAAGTACCTGACTAATGCTGGTGTTGAGGGAAAGCGAAAGTGGATACGTCTTAATAACTGGTAGGCTAACCTAATAAGGCTATCCTGGATCAGGTTAAAAGTAATGCTAGGATACCGTAGAGATAGGAGTAACATCTCTAAACTCACAAACGTCATCACCGGACACTGTGTCACTGCAAAAGCTGCACAGACGAGGAAGAGGAGAACCCCATAGTTCCCTTATCTCTATCAGAAGATCTACCCTGGGAGAATATTTTTTCAACGATCTGAACAAAAGCTGCACTGTCAAAATCGGTGACTTCGTCAAAAGAAGTAGATGGTTTCAGGAGTAAGCGATATTCCTGCTTCATAGTTGTATCGCAATGGACGTATGTTGTTCATCTTATCGAGTACCACTTTCTATCTATCTAAACTGTCCGGGCTTGATACAACCTTACTGATTCCACCGCATGTAAATACATTTTTTGTTAAGCTAAATGCGGTTTTACACAAAAGGTCGGATATACTAAAGAACGTACTGAAGCTGGATCAAAAACTCTCTAACTATGTTGCACAGGTTTACACTCTTTACCTTAGCTGCCCAACTTATTTATCTGTACATGCATAATAGTCTTCGCTAAGTCAGGATTTAGGAGTAAAGTGAGTGCTTTCGACTATCGAGAGGTGCAGTAGATGCTAACACATGAATCTTTAAAAGAAATAATCAGCATTTCGTTAACAGAGATGAGTCTATTTAAATGCCTCAGACTGTACGAATATTGCATCAAACAGCCTCATTTTTATTACAATTCGCTTTGTATACATTTTGTTTCTCTTTCAATAGGACGAACAAGGTGCAGAGCCTGGCAAAACAAAAACGAACTGGAACAAGGGAGTTTTTGACTTCATTTTCCGTCATCAAGGTCACTTTCAGTTGTCCTTGTTTGGCTGGCTGTGTATTGTCCTTTATTTTGTCGTTTGTTTGCTTTGTGTGTGCGTTCGTTTTTTTAATGACAGTTTCTCTAATATTTTCTCAAACATTTTGTATTGATGCCATTTTTTTCTGTTTTACTTTGCTATTTCTATTTTCAGATAGAAAAATACATTTTTTTTTCGGTTAAAAGTGAAAACGAAGCGTTTTGCGTTATTTTCTATTTTTTTTTTTTCTCTCTCTGTTGACATGTGTGGTGTTGAAATGTCTTTGACATGACACTCTTAAAATTGAAAATGAAATTGGAAGTATAAGTATGTGAGCGGGGTTTATAAAGTTGTTGACTGTAGAAGAAATGGTTACCTTTTTTTTGTTTTGTTTGGTTTCCCCCAGCATTTAGTTTGGTTATGGTGATGGTGGAATCCCCATTGATGTAGCACCATGTCCTTTCTATTCGTATCTGACAGGTAATCTTTTGTGGGTCATGCGGATTGTTTGTACCTCTCACTTGTAGTCCTTGGGCTGACCTATATACCCACCGTTTGTGAGGGCTTTTTTTTGGGATTTTAAGTTGGAAATTTATAGCACATGCACGTGAAAGATAATGGAAGGTCATTTTGTGGAAAGAGAATGAGTCCTTGTGGGTTATTTGTTTTCTGCTCGGATGTTGGAGGCAGATTTTTCTTTACTTTTGAATAATGAAAATGAGGTTTCAACTTATTCTGGTAGACTTGGTTGTGTTGTAGGTGAATGGGGACCGCATGAGACTTGTTGTGAAATTATGAGTTATGAGTGGATGATGTTTTCATTATTTACTGTAAGGAATCGTTAAATATTGTGCTTTATTCCTCATAAAGCCAAGCAAAAACTAGGTAAAAGTAGATATATATTCGTGATTACTTTTAGTACTTTCGGTTAGAGTAGATTCTCGACGGATATACATTGCTATAGCTTATAGCGCATGAATTCTCGTACAAATTGTCACCCTTAATGTAGTGTAGTTATACTTTGCCGTAGCGGATTTTGAAAGACATTACAAAAGTCCAAGTGCAATTACTACCTTCTCGACACCAGATATGATCCACCCTACCTTGATTATAAATAACTCTAACGAGACGCTTACAACAGACCACAGATGGATATATTTAGACCTCGCAAGAGGGTATAAATCTAGACCGACTCGGAGCACTTTTAAATAGTAAGGCACACTAAGAAAAGCAAGTGGAGAGCCGGAGAACTTTTTCAACGAAACCCCCATGGTTTTGTAGATCTAGAAGAGCAGAAACTCATGACAAAATTATTCAAATTAGAAGATGGAAATCCATAGTTTTAGAATTCTGGAAAAGAGTCAGTGAAAAAGCTTGGACAGAGCCACACAAAATGTTTACATGGCTTTGAATTTCCGATAAATTCATTCTTTCACTACAAAAACAGTAGGCAGTGACAAGTAACAATATTCAGAAAGGGCTAATACTTTTCACCCCTAAATTGTCAATTTTTTCATCACAAACCTGGTTAAGACTTAAGTATTGCGAAAATACCCCAACCTATTAGTCTCATATTCTTTACATGTATCTCAGCAAATTGAATACCTTCCAACACAAGCAGTAATCAAAACATCTGTTGCCAAAATTCAAGGTATTGAGACGGCAGACTGGCAGAATCATTAAACGTATTAAGGCGGCCGATAATGGACGAAAAATGTATCTGGGTATTACTATGTCTCAATCCAGCACCTCCACGTCATCCACGGAACCAATTGCGAACATTTTCTCCATCGTACTCCTAGACTGAGAGCCCTGGGTTATATCGAAGTTCAGACTTTACTAAGACTCAAAACTTCTACTTAGAAAAAGCCACTGGGTGCGGACATACACTGCTAATCACCTTAAGCCAACCTCACAATCCAACTTGGGACAATTTATGATCGACCATTTTACAAGCGAAGGTCTTTGCCACACCTAGGATAGTGGAAAGGCTGTTGTCTCCAACACACTTAGACCAATAATAGGTCCATTGTGAAATACACATAACTACAACTACAACTACATTATAAACTACTCGGAATACTGACAACACACTATTCACGCATGGAGGGTAGCTAAAATTATTCAACAAATCTTATTCCCTCTTAACTCGTAAGTCTACCTAGATAGGTTGGAGGATGCAATGCGGCTGGCGTTCTGTGACTGCCTGTGAAAACGTATCTCGTGGATAGTTAAACTACTCTCCAAGTAAACAACTCGCGGTACGACCGTAGGCTAAGAGATACCTTAAGAGACAGGCACGGCAAAGAAAAGTATCCCGTGCTCGTGCGTTTCCCCCTATCTATTATTCGAACATCTACATCTACTATACACAGGAAACATTAGCTTCGACGAACATACTTGTAGACTAGATGTAGTGAACTTCAGAATTACATCTGCGATTGGCATGGAATAAGATTGCTAAGCAAAAGATGCCTACAAGGAACATACTCTGCCCGGATTAGGTTTAAATTCTTTCAAAATATAAGCAGTCCCGCCCGGCTTCGCCCGTACCAAAAATTCATAGAGCACACCTTCAGTGGCCTTTTTTTTTTAGAGATTGTAGCCTGTTTTAGAAATCCATAGACCACAAACAGACAAAACTATTAAATTATTTGTCGCGCCCTTGCAGTGACACCCGTTGGTTGTGAATGGTGGTAGCAAAAAAAGTTCTGCTATAAATTTTGTTCACATTTTTCGCATATTTTCGGAGGTAGAGGGGGGGGACCATAGTTTTTTTGTTCAAGAAACATTTTCATATTTTTAGATTCCTTGAAAGTACCCAAAAGCCCCTCACAAAAATACTTTTTACAATTTGTTTCCCGATTATGTTTGGTCCACAGATGAACGGACAGACATCGTGTTAAATCCATAAGCAACTATTTCGTTTATACCATTCTGGTATAGGACGTTAAAAATGCACCTCGATGATGATTTTCTACCTACTTCGGTACACATTTAGCATTACAACCCAGCTTTTTGCCACCAGCCGTTAGTAGCATATACCCGAGTAGGTGTTTAGTCACTTTTCCAATACTCAGAAGAAAATTTCATCAAAATCGGTCAAGTGGTTCTTGTGTTATAAACGGTCACACAGGGAAACATTTTCAATTTTGTGATGTGTAGAGACTTTTATAGGACCACTGCTCCTATCCGACTACTTACCCCGTACGACTACATAGATAGCTCATAACTTTTTTACTTTGCCACACATTTTTTTTTTTTTTTATTAGAAGCCAACGTCCTCAGCTATGGGGAAGGTCAAGTGAAAATTTCACGTCGTATGCGCTAAACAAGAAAGCTATTCCATATAGTTACGGAGGACCAACACGAAAAGGTTAAGCAAATCCTTGATTACTAATTTTTATGTTACTGGTCTAATTTAAGCTTTGACTCAAGTCCCATCAATCAATTGAAATTAACTACCAATCGCAGCTTGAATTTCCATAAAATCCAAAGACATGACCTTCCTACCTTTATCCAGGGTATATTACGGTTGATACATAGTTTGTAACATAGAGAAAGTATGTTTGTATAGCCACCATGCCCGTCTGTATGTCACCACTTAATGGGCCTTCAAATTTGCCATGAAATTTGGTATACAAGCTTTTTAGAATCTGAAGCAGTACAAATGTAAACATTTTTAAAATCCGCCCATTGACACGCCTACTTTTGAACAAAATTTAGTTTTACTCAATATTTTCGCCAGAAACTCAAAAATATTGTCTAGGTAAAATATGTAGACGTTGACTTTCTCTACATTTCTTCCACACACTATACCTATACATGATCACGCCCACTTTTTGGGGGCGTTTTCTTAAAAAAAAGAACATACATTGCTACCATCAAAGCTATTCATGGTGGATAAGTTTTATTGTGAATATCTCATCGGAGAATCCGTAAACTTCGATTACAAATTAAAAATTTTGGGAGCCACGCCCACTTTCTGCTAAGAAAACGTTGTAACAACTTTGTGATAAAATTTCTTAAAAATCTGTTTTAAAGATGCCCCGCTCACTTTATTAGGGGTTATACCATCCGTAACTTTTCTGTACGTTTTTTTTGTGTCGAGACATAAAATCAAATTATGGTGGTGCTTTCTTCCAGTTTTTCATCGAAGCATTGTGAAGACTCAATTCACTTCAAGGCCTTTGTCTTGCTGGCTTCCATATACATATGTGTATTTATTTATTTTTTTGTAAACTAAAATATGCTTTCAATAAAGCACGCATCCTTCTCCTCTTGGCTGGTACACTTTATCGTTTATTTTTTCTGTTTTCAAAAGGAAGACAAAAGCTAATTTCGTTGTTCCACCAAATTAATATTTTTCTTTTGCTGTGTTTCTCTTTGTTGTTTAAAATTGTAAATTCAAAGAAAAGCACATTCATATCCGCACCGAACATACACAACATCAGAGAATGGGATGAATTGGAGAAAAGAAAAGGCAAAGCGCAAAGAAATACGATTAGAAAAGATGAAAACAAAAAAAAAGTAAATCCACCATGTGATGGATTTTACGACTTCACCAAAGGACCTTCCGTTCCGTATTCCATATCCCGGGCATGCATGTTGGGGATTTGCTTTTTATTTTATTTTTTTTTTTATAAATTTTTCGCATCCGTTTTGTTATGATAAAATATTCATTCAGTGAGGTGCCCCCTTAGACAAGCCATGTGTGTGAAGTTATAATAGCCACTGTCGGTCATGGTACCAGTGACAGACCATTCCATCAGAGTGTAGGGTAATAAAAAAAGTATTTTTTTTTTTTTAATATATTTTGTCGGGTTTTTCTTTTTGGTAGATGATGGTTGCGTGGACAAGAGTCGCATATCACAGATTAATATAACAATGTTATCATGACGACCACGACGACGATGCCGACGAAGCAAAAGAAAAAAAAATAACCCGCCGGTAGTAAAACCCTGAGGAACACATAAAAGAACTAAAGGAGATGGAATAAACAACAGTGTTGGCTGGCGTCCTTTTTTTTTTTTTTATAAACATTTACATATTCAGGGAATGAAGGCGACGAACAGGAGAGCACACTACCTACAGTCATGTAAGCGTGACGGTTGAAAAAACTCAACTGCAAGTGTAAAAAGGTATCCAGCAAAGACTCAGGTAGAAGTGATCTGGTATTCCTTTTACATAATTTATTGAGAACGTGTCATAGGGAAGGGTTACCTAGGAGAATGATGGTGAAAACGGAGCGAAAAATGTACAGGTATCGCGCGGTGTAGTATCTGGCAGAAAGGAGGGACATTTTTATAATGGTTACAAAACGTGTCAAGGCTTACTCTTATTCTGAATATGTTGAAAGAAAATCCTGGACGAGATACGATGGCCTTGGACTTTGAGATTTTCTTTGCCTGGGAATTGGACGGTCGTAGCTTAAATTGCCGAAAACCCAAAGCGCCGAAGTTTATAAAACCCATTCTCAAAATGCTTCAAATACTAGGTTCATAGTCCTTTGGGTTTTAAAAAACGCCAGATTCGTTTATGAATGCTTCAACCAGTTTGCCAGTTTGAAAGTAAAGGGTCTGAGTGTTCATAATCTAAGACTTCCTGGAGAATATTGCTGATCAGGATCTTGGAAAATAGGGCTTTTGTGTAGAAGTGGCCCGCTGGGACTTTTTAAAAATCTTGTTTTTTTTTTTTTACGTAGGTATGTGAACATTTTTATAGACACTACGAGGGTTGTGGAGTGAGACGAATACGGAGTTTGAGAGCAAAGTTTGTTATTTCGTCTACGACGGTAGCTATTCCCAAGTCTTTGTGGATATCATTGTTTCTAATATACCGTGGAGCATTTACGATCGCTTTCAGTACTTCGTTTTGGGAAGGTTGTAGAATATTTGTATTGGTGAGTTTAGTACAATTCTAGTCCATATAGGTTGCAACACTTGCTTATATAATAGCAGTTTGTTATACAGGGTGGCCCACAAATATTAAGTGGATTTTAAATTCGAAAAACTTTTTATTTGATTAACGAATTTTAACAAAACCAAAAGAATATTGAAGCTTAATCTTTGCTATTTTTTTATGATATTGAGAATGGAAAATAATACCCATTAGATGAAAGCTATTTTGATTTTCTCAAAACTTCAACAAGGCCAATGTAAGGGACATAATGTACCTTTTAAGATCTGCAAAGGACTGGGGATTATTCTCGTAAACCTCTCCTTTCCCATAGGAAGAAGTCTGATGCTTCTAAGTCTGAAGAACGAGCCGGCCAACCAATGTCTCTATTATTCAATCTGGGAACATTTCTAGAAAAGTAGTCATCGTATCTCTGGCTGTATGGGCAGTCTTATTGAAACCACATACGGGCACGGGTGTACCTATACAAAGTTTTCGAACATTGCTCTATACCATTTATCGTTATTGGATTCCCAGTTTCATCTTCAATGAAATAGGACCCTATGACGTTTTTATCCGCGATACCACACCAAACCATGACTCGAAGTAGATGCATCTGTCGCTAATTATTCGAGAGTTTTCCGCATCCCTGAAATGCAAATTTTGTTTATTGACGAAGCCATTGAGGTGGATTTTCCTCTGAAAAATATAAATCTTGATTTTGTTTTACAAGCAGTATGCGGGACAATAATAACCGTCTTGTGTGCAGCAGTTACTGACTAAATTCAATTTTATATGGAAAATTATGCAAATCCCTTAAGGATTAGCGCGGCCTGATCGATGACGAAGGGTGTTCGTCAACAGAGGCTTGTACGCGGCTTATATTGTCTCTGGAACGTCCGAACGCAGGTCTCCCAGTTTGCCTCTGATTGAACACAGTTCCTTCTTGCCGAAAACGGGTAACAAAACACACGATGGCATTTCTTGGCAGGGCACTTCTTGCATTAAAATGACTCGTTGTGTCCTTGCAATTAAAAATCCTTTCTGGGTTCATCCAGTGCACCATAATTTAAAATCGGAATATTTAATCTAAAATTGAAAACAAAAATATTGCTTCGTTCCAAAGCTATGAATTTTTTAAATCCACTTAATATATTTGGACCACCCTGTATGTGCTTAATTTAGAATGTCTTTCAAGTAGCCAATACATTTTTCTGAATCGATTCTTTTTAACGTGCGGCTTCCATTTAAGTTTCGCGTCTAGTGTCATTTCTAGATATTTTGCCTCCTTGTCATACGGTATTTGTACTGAGTTAATGAAAACGGGTAGGTTGTAGTAAATCTTTGTCCATTGGCATATTTTATCCAAAGACCGTTTCAGTTGTTGACTCAACTGAATTTTCCGTAGCCAGTATAGCCGTATCGTCCGCGAAAGAGGCATCAACGGTGCCTTCTTCTTCAGGTATGTCTCGAGTGTAGATTAAGAACAAGACCGGACCAAGAACACTTCCTTGTGGAACTCCGACAGCGATTATCTTAAATTCTGAATATTCCGTTCCGTGTTTAACACAGACAAGTCTGTTCGAATTACAGGATTCTAAAATGTTGTATAATTGTTCCTGAAGAACGTGCCTTAGCTAATACTTCAATCCTTCGTGCCATATCTTGTCGTTAAGAAAAGCGCTTAGCATCAAAGACTATGTCGATCTAGCCATGTCTGTCCGTCCGTTTTTGGGCCTCAAATTTTGACCTAGAAACATGAAATGGTAAATAAGCTATCTAGAATCCGACGCAGTACAAATATAAAAATTGTTAAAATCCGCCCCTAAACACGCCCACTTTTCAAACAAATATATCGTTTTTCTCAATATTTCTGCTACAAACTGAAAAATATTGTCTAAGTAAGATATGTAGGCGTTTACTTTCTTTACATTTTGTCCATAAATTATACACGCCCACTTTTTGGGGGCGTTAAAATAAAATAAAATATACCTACTGCTTTTTCGATGTTGGTTAAGTCTTACTGTGAATATTTTATCAGGCCACGCTTACTTTATTGGAGGCTTGGAAAACTATTATAGTTGAGGAGTCTGATTAACCTGCGTGTTTTTTTTTTTCTTTTTAGGGGAGGACTCTTGTATGCATGTCTGAATCTAATTAACGCTTGTGATTCTTTTTCAGTGAAAGACAAGGAATCTCGTTTTACTGGCTTTAGTGCCCGTCAGAATAAGTTGTGGCATTATTCGATTCACTGGAAAGAGAGACAACTATACAAGGAGAGGGACGACTGTATAAAGGTTCTTCTGAAAGCACAGTAAAATACTCCGCGTTTATACAGTATTTACTCATTGAAGGGCCTACAGCCGACTCATTTACCCCAACCAACTGCTGTATCGTCCCCCCGTTCTTCGCTAAGCAAGAGCATTACTGCCTTGCTTGACTGCTGGTTTCAGCGACAACACAGTCGGTTACTGTACCGTATCTTTGCCCAGACCATCATTTACTGCCAGAACACAATGGTGAAGATGAAGTTGAAACGTGAAGCGGTCTGTCAAGCTAAAGTTGACTTTACTTCTACTTTAACCTTCGCTTCAGCTTCTTGAATGTGTTTTGCCAGTTATAGTTGCTGGTAAAGCTGGATATTCGATAACATCTACTAGTAGTAGCAAGCAGAGTGTCTGCTTATGACATCAGTACTAACTTTGAGTATAAAACAATCCCAAGCTAAACACTAAGAACACTGGGATCAGTCAAGAAGCAAATAATGAACGACTGCCACCTACGAGTAGGCCCTTTAATTGTTTGGAAACTCATCGACTTACTTGAGTATTGAAGTCGTTCCCCTAAATTACACATTTACATACCAAAACCACTAAAACATCAAAGGATAACCCTCGATCTCAGGTAGATAATTCATACGTATTCTCCTCTTCTTCCTTCACTATCATTCGTTCCAAACCAAAGAGGATGACCACTAGACCACCAATTATTTAAGCCACTTAAAAAATAAAATAATTTATTACACTACGACCACCCTAATCACCGCAGACTCCTTTGTCAAAAAAATGCTCTCTCATCCAACCCTTAAAAGAATTCTTTTTTCTTGTATCTCAAAAAAAAGAGAAAAAACAATTACCTAACCGAACTGCAACTGATTGTGATTTGTAACACATTTCACCCTTTGTCCTCATTAAAGTATCATTATTACACCACAGGCTGACAAAACTCACCCCTTACAGCATAGAATAATGGAAAAAATTAACTTCTTCTGTTATGCAAACAACAAGATATATACGAGTATCTAAACATCCATATGCTGGTTTTGTTGCGAGTAAAGCTACGCTGCGGTGGTCGCAAAATATCCAATAAATCTAAATTGTTAACCCACAGGAAAATTTGAATAATATATCATCCCACATCTACTAGGTAGCTAGCTACACATAGGTATATAGGTAGCAAAAGGTCATCCGAGAGGATGTGCCTCATAAATTTATGATTTGCAACCGAACTTTAGTGAGATACGAAAGGGGTTGAGCTTCAATCTACCCTCTTGAATAACACAGAGGATTAGCGTAAATTCGAAGGATTACTAATTTCGATTCCACTTACAGCTTGTTATTACAGCCATAAATAATTTTAGTCTTTACTCGCTTAGATTGTTTAGTTTGAGTAGGTGTAGTTGAATCATTAACCATTTTAGTCATGTGTCATTGCTCCTTTATCCTACCGATGAATATATTCAGAGTATTAGATATGCAAATTCGAATCTATTGCCAGGTGTGCAGCATCATTTCAATGATTTACTTCATTTTAATTAGTGAGGCTATGTGGACCATGCAGACGTGTCGATGACCATAAGATGAGTGATGTTGAAGAGTTCATTGTGGGCTCATGGAATACCTAGCTAAATCAATTTTTAATGAATGGGTGTAGCTTGAGTGATTTGAATTTTCGAAATTTGGAAGGTGTTTGTAGGTCCTTTGGACGACTTGGTAACTTTTTACACTTGCTTGAAGCATCACTTGAAGAGCTTAATCGAGATTTTTTAAAGGGTGTCCCAAGATTCACGCAAGATTTAAATTTCGCGCCATTTGTGCGGTACAGTCTTGCCAACGAAAAAAAAAAAGACAACGTGACAGATGACAGTTCAGGGTTATTTAAAATGGAGTACTACATGAAAGAACAACACGTTTGCATTGTTGAGCAATAGTTTTAAAATAATGAAGGTTTGGCAGCCACAGTTCGAAATTTTCGTACAAAATGTGGTCGGAATATTTTCATCTTGATGGCTTTGTTGATCGTCAAAACTGTCGAATTTGGGGTTTAGAAAATCCACGAGTGATTGTTGAGAAACAAATGCATCCGTGTCAGTGTTTTGTAGACGACGACAATTTTGCAGCATGTGAAGGTCTACATTTAATGAAGAATTACATGTCAAAAAGGTGGCCTGTGAAGGTACCTCTGTTGCAGAGTGGCCGCGACTTCAAAAATAAGCTGTTACAGCCAAAAGTGCACCTACCGATTTTTTGTTTGGTTGTAAGTAATTTAGCAATATTTAGGTCACTTCTATCCTCCAGAATATGGGTATCTGGGAACAGCTAAGTGTTTCATGTCCAAAAGGTGGCCTATGCAGGTACCTCCGTTGCAGAGTGGCCGCGACTTCAAAGTTCAAAAAAAAGCTGTTACAGACAAAATCGCATCCTTTATACTGATTTTTTGTTTAGTTGTAATAAATTTAGCAATATTTAAGCCTCTTGCATATGGGGATCTAGGAGCAACTAAGTATTTAATGTAAAAAACAAGACCTGTGTAGGTCCCTTGCCTAGTGGTTGCGACTTCAAACTTCAAAAATAAGCTGTTACAGTCGATCCCTTTACTGATTTTTGTTTGGTTGCAACTATTTGAGCAATATTTAGGTCGCTTCTATTCTCTATCATATGGGGATCTGGGAGCAACTAACTATTTAATGTCAAAAACCAGACCTCGCGCGTTTAGTATCCTAATTTGTCTTCCACGCCAATCCAGAGAAAAGAAATATCTATGATCGTATTTGTCCGGTCAAAACACGCATTTTTTGTTCTATATCTGTTCATCTGTTTGTTCTCACATGACTTGCTCGATAACCAAACCACTACAGGTACGCACTTTCGTAAAAAAAACTGTCAAAATCGGACGGAGTGTGGATGAAATGTGGATGGCGGTGTATTTATATTTAAATGATATTTATTGGCCGCTTAACTCAAAAAAGTCTGAACATATTTTTATAAAATTTGGTTCGAAGACTGACACGGTAGTTGTCTCACCTGAAAATCACTTTCAGATTTAGATCACTAAATCGGTATATGTGGGCTAAGATATGGGGAAGAGTTTAACAAATCCTCTGATCATCCTTCTAGCACATCTATCTCAAGGAATGCTAAACGGATTTTTATGAAATTTGGGCCTTAAAATCACCAAAATTGGATGAAGCAGGGTTTAAAAACGCCAATATCAAGTCCTCTTCAGATCTTCAATGTCTCACCCTATTAAAGCCACATCGGGGGTGGCCGTGGTAACATCATCGCTTGTCACGCTATTGATTCACGGTTCGAATCCTGATGTCAAGAATCATCTATTTATTTTGCATGAAATAAATAAAAAAGTCGATCACTTGCGAAAGCTAAGTCAACTCTACTGTGAAGGCGTAACACTGGCAGTAGAGTCGTTATATGGCTAAAATGCAACTTGATCGTGATGATGACATCAGGAGGACGGAAAAAAATACTGTGAATTATAAGCAACGACAATAATAGCGAAAACAAACAAAATACTCCCCAGTTATCTGGACAGCCACCCTTGGAGTTTACACAAACTTAATACCACCTGAGTTTCAAACCACACCACTCTGTCTTTCTCTCTGTGTCTTCCCCTTTCCACAAAACGCACGTATTCTAAAAATTAGTATAAGGGTATTCATATCCCCTTTAACACGTGCAAATTATAAAAAAAAAAATCGGGTGTCCCTCAAGGTAGCCATCTTGGTCCAATGATCTTCATTTTGACAATTAACGATGTCGATTGTATCATCAATGACTCCCACGCTGCTTCATATGATTTCTTTCAACACCAACCCACGTAACCTCAGGTCGTCACCCATCTTATTCCTCACCGCACCAATTATGGATATCATGAACCAATGTCCAGAATGCTCCGCAGAGATAATCACATGCAAACCGTTTTTGACTTTCACAATAGCAGAGCCTCCCTGAGAAACGCCCTGCATTCCTTCAATTAGTTTAGTTATTTTTAGTTTTAAGTTAAGCTTTAAGTTCTCGCTTGTATTAAGCTTAAATAAATAAATAAATATATAGCGGTGATTTTTTTAACTCCACGTCTTTCAATTTTTTTTTCAAAAACGGCTTGCGTCAGGAGACCTTCTTTATATTTTGCGTAACCTAATGACTACAAGTTTTCATTTTTTTTTTGTCACATCTTTAGCAACTAACTTTATTTGAAAAATAAAAGTACAGATTCCGTACCGCCTCTGTATTTTGTATCATGCAAATTTCATGAGTAGACCTACCGTCTTCACTTTAAGTCCCCAGTATCTCTAGGTCCATCTATGTATCTATTGTTCTCTAATCTACATGAACACAATTGATTGGAATAATTTCCCCATGAACCTATCTATAGTCAACAATCAACACAAATCCAAACAACTTTTGGACTGCCAACCAATGAGTAATTAATTTCAGTCTGTTTTCATGAATAGGTATTCCATTCACATGTAGCTGTCGGGGGCTAGTGAAGTTACACAATTCGGCAATGTTAAGCCAAACTTCCGAGTACCATTAATTTATCAACCCCTAGAAATTTAATCGATTTATATAAAATTCCTCTTTCCTAACGAATAGAGACCTGCCCCACGCCCTTCGCATGCCATATCCCATTCACATGATTTCCCATTTATACTTTGACCACGAAAACCACTTCACTTCGAGGGGGGATTTTTGGGGATAAAACTTTATAACTCTTGCAAAGGAAGTAGTTCTTACTGCCCTTCTCTGTTTTCGTCGTTGCGCTCCATTTGCTTTCGAAGAAATTCATTTCCTTACTCTGAGCCATAAATCCCTTTGATTTGCAATCTATCTTTCTTTCTCTCTCTCTCTGCTGTAAAAGTGTATAAACTTTGAATAACAGCCGAGGCCGTTAAATTGAACAATTTACAATCGAAATTTAATAATTTATACTAAAAGAAAAAATAGTATTTCGAAATTTATTAGTTATTCCCCTTTATCTTTGCGAAATTAAATAGAAAATTTATTTTACGACAAAAAAGACAAATGTCGTCCAACGCAAATTTGCGGTTGAATAGTTGCGTGGCGCCGCGCCGACTAATTCCGAAGAAAGAAGTAAAGCAATTCAGCACAGAGAAAGTAATATTAATTATACATGTGCTTTATAGTTGTGATATAAAGTTTTAGCACGAATGTGCGTCCATAGAAATAATGTTTTAAGGAGAAATTCAAAATAACTGAGTACTCGTACACTCCATTAAAGAGAAAAGTTTTTTTTTATTTTTTTTATTCTTATTTCTTGGGTCGTATAAGCGATACGAAACGACGCCACTGTATTAGAGTTAAGTTTGACTAAAGTTTAGTCTTTTGTGATTTTTATTACCATCTCGTGTGGATATAAATTTTAATTCGCTGTTTGCAAATAATTGAGATAGTTCCACTTTAAACATAAAAAAGAAAAATGACAGTTTGGAAAGATAAGTACTCGTATACTTTGTGGCGTTAGAAACATACATATAAAGCTTTGAATGAAAGTGGAAGGAAGATATTTTCGCGAGACATTACATACCACAATAAGTGTGCGTGAAGTTCTCAATGTTCATAGAATTCAACATAGGGATCCAGAAAACAAATAACAGCAATTCGTTAAAGCTGTTAGCAGCTTCATCAAAAAATACAGACTTGTTGTGGACCCAACAACCTATAACTAGATCAGATTCTTGTTTTCAATATGGCACGCTGACACACTTTAGATTAAGCAGCACCCGGTGCTGACTGTCCGCCTATAACAAATGAAAATATTTGTTGCCTAAGATGAAACAAATCTTATTTTGCTTATTGCTTAGTTTCAGAATAACGCAGGAACATGATTTATAGCTCCAAGTGTTCATTAATTTATAATCCAATCAAACTTTGGAATTTTCGCATCCAGCGTAAGTTTATTACAATAGATCAGATTCTACAGAGCGGAGTGTTATGTTTAACTATTCATAAATATTTTCTGAGAAATTACCGAATCAACAAAGCAAACTAAATCGAAATCGGTTCAGGTGTTCTTTAATTACACGGCTACATCGCTTAAAACTTAGGCTGTGAGTATGGGCATTTTCAGAGGTTGGAGCTGCAGAGTCTTTGAGATATTCGTGAGGATTCCTTGTGGGTGGCAGGCGTATGGCGGATGTGGTGCCTTAGCGTTATTTACACACATGTGGCTGTATGGAATGGAATCAGCGCTGAGGTTGATCTTGTTTGCCTTAAGGAAGAAACAAATTCTTGTGGAATATTTTTGTTTAGGGTGCAGCGGTGCGGTGATGTTTACCAGACATGCGGTGGTGTCAGAGGAAGACACCAAATGAATCGAAGATCTGTCACGAAAATTGTTTGTTTTTTTTTTTTAAGGAAAAGAGAGAGCACTGTTTTCATGAGTTTTTATGGAGTGTATCACTTGCAAAAAATTGGTGTCACAATGTGGCACGTTATGTAAGAGTAGCAAGCTGCGAATATTATGAAAACTTCTCAAAACAGTTTCAGTAAAGTATCTAGACCCAAGCTTGTGGGTTTTTCAGATCGTAACGGAGCAGAGTGTTATGTCTAGCTATTTACAAATATTCTCTGAGAAATTACCTAATCAACAAAGCAAACTAAATCAAAATCAGTTAAGGCGTTCATGAATTACACGGCTACAACGCGTAAAACTGCTAACTTCAAAAATACTGATGCTGTGGCTTTGATAATGTTTAAAGGTTTTTTTGGAGCTGCAGAGTCTTTGAAATATTCGTAATGATTCCTCGCTTTCATAGTCTCAGACAAACACGTACCAACTCTAAGAGATGACATGGAGACGGCTCTATCTTAACTTGTCCGCTGGGCAGAAAAACCGAACTGGTACTTTTTACTTCGAATCTCGAGGCTCTCATGATAGTTCATACAAAATTATCCAGTCAAGAATTCCTAGCCTTCGTCGCTAAATGGAGGCTGCATCTGGGTAGTTAGAATTCTCACCGCCATAGTGAGACCCATACATACATATGGCATAAGCAGCTGGTGGCCTGTCATCATAAGTATTGTGCGTGTTATATTTTTTGCACGCTGGGGCTCGAATTTGTACCCAAGTTCGTCAGCATGCTCAGAAGGTCAAATACAAACACCGAACTTCTAGTAGGAACTATTGAAAGTTTGCAGCTTGATTTCATACGACTTTCTCTACTGTTTACGTACGAAATTTAATTCGGAACGTTTTTTTTCCGAGAAGTCGACAAAGTCATATAAAATCAAGCCTCTGGTGAAATTCTAAATGAATCTGCAATAGAGATAGAACAATAAAAGCCTTGGAATCGCCAATAATAGGACGTAAATTGGCAAAGCAATTCTGAGAATCTCTAAACGAAGATGCGACGTATCCATTGTTTTAATAATACACCCTGAAGCCAGACAAAAATCTACAAGAAAACGAAAAGTAATAGGCACCTACCTATATAGGTCATGTCGTAGAATAGAAGAATCATATAAAGAGACTCACTGTCCTTCAATAAGAAAACCCAATCCCATTCAAATCAAGACAAAAGGTCATCATACAAATCTCTTGCGCCTAGATCTGAATTTCAATTTATTTCCTTTCCCAGAAGTATGATGATGATCTTCCACAAAATGATTGTGCAGGTGTCGTCGTTCTTTTCCTTTTCCGCTGAAATTATACAATTTTCTCATTCCGGATCGCATTGAAATGAATCCGTGAGAAAACAAGTCCTAATGACATGGACTTCCAGTTCTCTGCATCCTGTTTCCTTTTGAAATAATAAAGCAACCCCACCACCAGTAAACTTTGTTCAAAAATAGATGCCTTTCCATTCAAAATAAAGTCCTTTTAAAATACCCATCCCAGAGTCCAGGGATTTCTCATTTTAAAAAATAAAAATCCATCGTCATTCATCTTTCATTTGTCTTTTTCTCGTTACGTCTTTATTTCCTACCGGCTGGGGTCCTTCTGGCCCCAGATGCAATACATGGAATCATAATTTTTAATTGCCTCTCACGTTCATCCCTCGCCACCATGAATCCCACCATGAATCGTCATCTTTACCGGCATCATTGCTACGCCGCTGGAATCCTTGTTAACATTAAAATGGCTTGGCTGCCCTCCCACTAACCACTACCACCACCAGTGGCACTCATATCATTCACACACATAAAATGCACATTTAATGAGGATGTTGCTGGCTGTGTGTATTCCTTTCAAGGTTATGATTCTATATTATAAAAAAAAGCGTAATAAGAGGACTCTTTAAGGAGATGAGTGAAAGTGTTTTATAGGGCAGCGCAGCAGCGTTCACACAGAGAAAATCCTTCCATTCAGCATAATTTGAGCTATGAAAATCCTATAAAATTAATGCCGAGTTATATACACACACGTATGGGTGCTCACTTACCATGTTACAAGCTGGGTTCAAGTCATCATAATCATCATCATCATCAGCAGTAACACCGCCACGGGGTAGGAGAAGGAGCAACAACAGCATAGGGGTGTCATATTACAGTGCGTTGTCGGAGGAGAAAATCGGTCCGACCGACAACGACGACCGAATAATTTCTGAAAAAAAAAAAAAAAAAAAAAATTATGTCTTCCCGGGACCATAATCGTAATATGATGTTTAATGGAACATATCCATCCGCTGTGTAGGATGAGATGGGATCAAGTCTTCTTCAAGGGGGAGACTTTCTTCTTCTCATTCTCCCGACGGATTTACGATCTCTGAATGCGTATAGCATGGATGATAAATTGTTGCAGGACCATAAACAAACAGCCAGCCTGACTGCCTGTGTGGGGAACAAACTGGAAAGTCTGTTAAAAACTCGAATCGTTTATCAATTGATGCGCCCTTTTACAATTATTTAGAGATGCATGTTTATAGATGATGGGTTTTAAATGTTTTATGCGGCTGAAGTTTGTAGAGGTTAAATTGTTGTAAATGTTAAAAAGTTTCCTTTATGAAGGAAGGATCATTTAAATAAATAATGAATTGGTTGTAGCAAAAGGGAATATGCTTCACATTATGGGTAGAGATCATCATCTGAAAGTCATTCTTTTCTGTTTGACATGAACATAATTTTAGCTCAGCTTGTCTACAGTTGAAGAGCGTTCTTGCTAAGCAGTGTTGGGGTTATTTTTTTTAGAACAAGTAGATAATCTGTCTTTTCTAGGTCTTAGAAGGTATACAGCGCCATATGTGAACGTTAAAAACGGCTGTATATGTTTGCTAGCACAAACACCAACCATCCATATCAGTAACATGAACCAAATGAAACCTTCATTCGAAACTCAACAGTTTCACGTCTTGAAGGTTCTGGAAGTGGATGGATTCGAAGGCATGACCATGGTTGTTGTGCACATGACAACGGTACTTTACTCAGTCGTTGGTTTTGAAAAATTGCCTGTTTCCAGACAATGACTCAATCGATGCTGTTCGCAGTCAATATCTGAACAACATTTGACATGTGTAAGGTCGTGCCATATCAGCATGCATTGCGTACTACGACTGTAATAGAACCTTTGGAAAAAAATGGTGACTTCGAACTTTTAGGGATTTACAGAGCCGTGGTGCGACCGATTCTTATATATAGGTCACTAGTCCAGTGGCAATATCAATCAAAGATTACAGAGAATAACGGCTATATAAGTACCACAGACGCACTGCGATCATGCTCTATGGACGTGCTTACAATCCTCTTGCACCCCCTTTCTCTTAACCTACACACCATAAGTAGGTAGTTAAGCACCCAAGGTAGCTAGGTGCTGAAGTGCCAGCCATGTGGCTATAGCAACTTCCTCAACTCTGTTCAGCAAGAAGTGATAACATTTCCAACAGACTATCTCCTTCGCAAACTGTACATTCCAACCTCGCTGTGTACATTCCAACCTCGATTCCTCAATATTTACTGACGGCTCAAAACTAGATTGTAGGGTGGACTCAGGTATCTTTTCGGAGCCTTTAAAGATCTCTTAAATCCATTAGATTACCGAATTTCGTCATCTCGCCATCGCCAAGCGGAAATGCTAGAAATCCTTGAAACTTGTCGTGCTCTTAGTAGCGACCAAACAATCAAACACAATGTAGCAATCTATACAGGCAGTCAGGCAGCTATTAACGCCATTGCCTCAGTAGAATCAAACCAGTAGAACAGTATAAGAATGAACTCGCCTGCCTGGGATCGATCATAGTAATCTGGATCCCGAGTCACAGGAGAATAGAAGGCAACGAACAGGCCGATGAACTAGCAAGGCATGGTTCTTCCCTTAACGTCTCTCCAGCGGAAAAAGTTTACATTCCAATTGGAGCAGTTAAGGGTAAAATTCTCGTACACTATCTGACACGAGCCCAACTCAAGTGGTGTAGGCTAGACAGCTGCGTCATATTCAGGTGGATACGGCTCACATACAACCTCAACAGAACTAACGAACTCTTTAACAGAATCCGCACAGGTATTGCACGTGTTGCGGTGATATGTACTTGTCATCGAGCTGTAGGAAACCTAGGTATCCCATTTAGAACTCACTGTCGAATTTATAAGAACGTGAACGAGGAAGAAACCCTTGACTACTTCCCTTGACCACTTCCTTCTCAGAGAAAACAAGTGGCTGACCTGCTACCCTTCTTAAAGTCCATATGATGGATCTAGGACCCGCAGTCAACGTCAAACACCCGTTTATACTCACCAAAACCAACAGGTCACAAGAGTTTTGGTAACAAAACGACGCGCTTAGCGCTAATGACATGTTAGCTTGATTATCATTTGAACACCGATGGAGTGCGTGTTGGTGTCTTCACTGATAGGCTTAACCTAAATCTCTCCTTCCGTCTTCCAAATCATTGTAGCGTGTTCCAGACAGAAATAATGGTAATAAAAGAAGTCTTATCCTGGCTAAAGAAAAACGTGATATCAACCTTTGCTATCTGTAGCTTTTCAGACATCCAGACAGCAATCAAGTCCTTGGAATCGTCCTTTCTAAATTCAAAAACAGGTCTAATTTCCCGGTTGTCTCTTATAGAGATTGCGGAGCAGTTCAGCATTCACCTATGTTGGGTGCAGGGAGAATGAAGGCCGTCGAATTTGCCAGACATGTAACGACAATACCCTGGGTATGCCGATCGCTACATGCAAACTCAAATTAAAGCTGGATGCTATTGAGAGGACACATTCTAGGTGGACAAATTTGATTTCTCTCAATAGATTGCATATTGCAACAAGGCTTGACGTATTATCGAATGATTTCTGTAGAACTGCATGGGCAACGAGGAGGGGGAGACTATTCTTTACGTTCTTTCCATCTACCCGCTCTCTCCCAAAGAAGGAAACACCACTTAGGAGCCTTCGTCTTTAACGATCTGAATAAGGCAGACATTAGAAAACTCCTACGCTTCATCAGAGGCTCAAAATGGTTCAATGAGAAGGCAAGTGACCGTTTCCCTAATTCCATGTTTTGGCTCTCAGCTTGCAGCCACTTCTACCTAACCTAACCAAGCTTGATTACCACCACTTCTACGTATCTACCAATGGACGGTCCTCCAACTCTTGGAATTCTATGTTGCACTTTTCAGGTAAATGTCAAGGTCTACCGTTCTGAATGTATGAGAGTCCGATGAGTAAAGAAAGACACGGTAGGCCATGTCTCTAGAGTGATGAAACCTTTCTGCGCATTTCAACTTTCCAAACAGTTCAGCGATAATTTAGGTCTTTTAGAAATCTTCTCCAACGTCCAACCTGGAGAAGATCCCAGACTATCCGATAATCTCTGGAGTAAACAAATTGCTTTAAACCCTTTTTTCCTTATTTGACGGTACCAAAGACTTCCCAAAGAAAACATAGTGACAGAGCTGTTCAGTCGCCCTCCTGTGTGCCAATCTAATCTTGGAAATAGTTCAACAAAAGGAAACAGTCACCAGAGGTACTCCCCATAGGGGGCAGGCATATCTCACATCCTTTTTGTCTTTTTTGTATGCTTTTTATCCCTCTCTTATGACACGAACAAGAAAAAAAGTCACACAATATTTTCCACTGTAAAGGAAAATAAAATAAAAAAGAAAAAGTTAATTTTCAGCCTTTCACATCCTTACGAGTAGAAATATTTTCCAATCTCTAATCTCATCGTTTCCTTCTCCGAAAAGCCTCTCCTCGTTCATCCTTTGCTCATTCGTTTGATGTATGTGGTCCCCTTACGGCTTCCCTATTATTTTCTCTGTAAAATCCACACAATCACATACGCACATGACGTAAGGAAAAGTGTGCAAAAAAAAGACACAAGGAATATTTCCTAAAAGAAAAACCTTTGGAAAATTGCCTGACACATTATCATAATAATAATTCTCCATGTTAGGCAATTTGTGTGTTGTGATGTCGAGTCATCTTCGAAATTGGGCGGCGGATGGTTCCTAACTAAGCATATACACACAAGGATGTCCCACACCCACCAGTCCTTGTGGGTGGCAGGCCCATGGCGGATGTGGTACCTTAGCATTATTTACACACATGTGGCTGTATGTGATGGAATCAGCGCTGAGGTTGATCTTGTTTGCCTTAAGGGATAAACAAATTCTTGTGGAATGTTTTTGTTTAGAGTGTAGCGGTGCGGTGATGTTTACAAGACGTGTGGTGGTATCAGAGGAAGACACTAAATGATTCGAAGCTCTGCGTAGAAAATTGTTTGGTTTTTTGTTTTTTTTTTAAGGAAAAAAAAATAAACTTATTTTGAGGCTAAAAGAAAACATTTTTTGGAAAATACTAGTGGGTGTTAGGATCCTTCTAGCACGTTGGCTTTTTGAAGAGGGGTAGCACAAAAAAAAAAAAAATATTTTAAGAGAGCGCACTGTTTTCATAAGTTTTTATGGAGTGTATCACTTGAAAAAATTGGTTACGGTATGTAAGAGCATGTAGTAAGCTGAGAGTATTGTGAAAACTTCTCAGAACAGTTTCAGTAAAGTATCTAGACTAAGGCTTGTGGATTCTTAATATCCTAACGGAGCGGAGTGTTATGTTTAACTATTCATAAATATTTTCTGAGAAATTACCTGAGCAACAAAGCACACTAAATCAAAATCAGTTAAGGCGTTCATGAATTACATGGCTACAACGCGTAAAACTTTAAAAATACTGACGCTGTGGCTATGGTAATGTTTGGCGGTTTTTTTTTTTAGAGCTGCAGAGTCTTTGAGATATTCGTGAGGATTCCTCTTTTTCGGAGTCTCAGACAAACACGTACAAACCCTAAGCGACAACATGGAGAGAGCTGGGTAAGAAAAAAACAGAACTGGTACTTTTTAACTTCGAATCTAGAGGCTCTCATGATAATTCCTATAAAAAAGGCCAATCAATATCGACAGAATGTCACAATGGACAGCTACAGTTCTAAGGTACTTAAGGACTTTATTGACCTAGGCTTTACTGTAAATTTAAATAATAACACCAGCGCAGAGATAAAGCAAAAAATTACGCTTGCCAACCGCCGTTTCTTTAGGTTAAGAAGGAAATTGATTAGCAAAGTCCTCTCACGGACAACTAAGGTGACTTCGATAGATGAAAGCACCCATTTTTCGTTTCATTTGTATCGGCGGGGAATGGAGGAGAAGATACAAAAATGACTGTAGCCAGTCGGGTTCATCGCCGTAGAGCGTACGGACATCAACGCTCCGGCCAAGAAAGTTTTCGAATCCACCTCACCTAAGTTGGCACAAACAAGAGGAAATTAACCTTAACCAACTTCGTGTGTAAAACTGCAAGCGGCTAGCACAAGATCGAGCTGTCTGGAGACACTTTATGGTTGCGACCCCAGGTCCACCTCGGATTGTAGCACCATCTAAAGTGAAGTAAGTAAATTCCCCGACAGTTATGCTTTCCACATCACTTCACGTAAAGCCTTCTTCTTTATAACTGTATTAATCCTACCCAATGCATCTTATCCCACAGATAAAACGAAAGGAAGCACAATAGGCCCAGGGAGGGCGACGTCAACTCAATTAGCCAATTTGTGCCTGCTCAAGTTATCTTGACTCTTTTTATTAAGTCGGTCGGTCGGCTAAAAAGCTGAGGAACGCATTCTAGACATCTCTTCACTGGTCCTTGGTTATATGCTAACTTTCTGGAAAGTTTTCACCATGCCTATGAAATAGTGGCAGTGGTCGGGCTTCTAGCGATTTCTGACAAATGTAGCCCAATGGAATTAAAAAATCTTACCATTAGCCCTCTAACTCGGTCAACTCTAATCTAACCCTTTGTTCATTCTACCCGCTTGTAATACAAAACTGAATTCTGTGTATCTTCATCGTTAAAACTACAAAATTGAGGGTGATGACATGCCTGTCCTGACCATAGCTCTGCAGTCAATATTTAGTGGTTCTAGAAGATATTAAGCCAGGCCATGAAACTAAATTCAAAAATTAATTTTTGCTAGACTAAGTCCATTATACTTCATTTGGCCTCAGAATCTGAGCTCAGTATTTTCCGAACCCTTTCGCTGGTTTGTCAGATGAACAAACAAACAACAAACTTTGTTTCGTTTTCAAAGCCCGTTTAGATTGCTTTGCATTCTGTAAATGACTTGAAAATACCAATACCTCTACCACGCTTTCTCCTTTGTAGTTTGGTTGTGAAGGCAGTCGTTTTTTCTTGGTTTCATTGTCCAAATACCAAAGCTTCGGAATAGTGCCACTAGAACTTTAGTACGTTCTAGTGGTAATACACTTAGTAAGGCGCTTTGGACAGACATGTAAAGCCTTACAGAGGCCGAATACGGTCTAGCTGCCATCAAGTCACAATTCGGTCACTTTGTAATCTCTAGGCTACGGAATGGGAATTCTGCAAACTAAACGCTTTGAGTGTCTGCGGTGCGCATGCGGAATTATAATTTTTGTCGTTTGGCTTAGTTCAATTCGACTTTTTCAAAGTAGTCTCCATTTTTTGTATGAATCCAATCATCAAACCGTAATTAGCATCTCTCCTTCGTTATCAAATAATATTCCTCGAAAAATGTCTCAATCAGCTCTTCTTTGGTGGAAGAGTGACGTTGGGTAATAAATTAAAGTCCCAATGGGGCTAGATCTGGGCTGTACGGAGGGTGATCTAAAAGACTTATACTTTGCTTCTTGTACTTGTACTCCTCATCTTCAAAGATTCATACTTTGCTCTGCGACTTCATCAGAACGACAGAGTAATAGAGCCAGGTCTCGTCACAATTGAAAAGGTGTCCTTTGATTTTCCATTACTGAATTATTTGATCATGTTCCGAGCACATTTCGCTCAGGCGTAGATACTTTAATGCCATAGCCTTCCCTATCTGATGATAGGTCACTCGTCTATCCCTAAGCATTAATATATCGATCCTGGCCACCGTTTTGGGAATGGATACTCCATTTGGATGACCGGTATGGTGTTCGTCGAAGCCATTACTTATTGTAAAAAATTATTGCTCTGAAACTGCATCTATCTAATTCTGCCACACTAACCAACAGCTCTCATTGAAATGACCATGTCTTCGAAAGTATTGGGAGTATGTCATATACTCCATAGAGCAAAGAAGAAGGCAGTAACTACAGTCATAACTCAAGAGTATATCACATTGTGGTCTCCACCAGAGATGTAACAGCGTGGGTAGACTTACTGCAATAATTTTCTGCTTTCATTGGTCGTAGCAGCAAAGTATCTCCTGCACGGCGAGGAAGTAGTAGAACGATATGATGAGTTGAAGGGTAAAAACGTTAACGCCAGGTATATAAACTTACACTACCTACGTAGTAAGACGTAATGGCAACTTCAAAAGCGGAATAAAAAGGAACAGCTACTCAAGCATTCATTGGGCTTTTTAGAAGAAAAATTTGATCCAAATTTGTTTTCCTTCCAAAGGTGCAAAGTTCACCACCATTAGGCAACCTTTTGTACAGAACATCATCCCTCAATTATTAATTTAAAAAGAAAAGAAAAGTAATGACCCCAATCGACCTGTGTCTACCTTTCAACCTTGTGTTGTAATAAAATATTCAAAACGGCACACACAAGTTACATTTTTTTTAAAACGCAATTACCCCGAAAGAACAACCAACGCGCATATGGAAACTCCGAAACACCATACCCGTGCAACTAAATTCCTTTGAAAAACAAAAGGAGAACTACACACACAATATGTTATTCATAATGGGGGCGTCGAACGTCCGTCGTTTGTACGTCTATCAAAATCTAACAAACAACAGGCATTCGGCTGTAGCCTACTTTGCATGTCAACATGATATGTCAATCATCCGTGCACACAAACAATGCTTAGCGACTATGTACCTACATAATTCATTTTATGAATCGAATTCCATATCGAATTTCGATTTAATAGGGACTCTGACTCCGTCCATTCCCAGCTAAATGTAGGTGAAGTCTCCGCAATACCACACGTGTTTTCTTTCACCCCCCGAAAGACTTTAAAGAAATATCCATGACTATGCGTAAACACTTATGTTTTGCACCTCATTAAGCAGATATTTTGATTGCTATCCGCAGTAGCACTAGAAGAATAATAAAAATCGTCGACATGAACACATGGCCTAACCATAGTCATTAAGTTTAAGTGTTTGTGCCTTTAAGGATTACACTGGTGAAAATGTGTGGGGGGCTGGGTAGAAGGGTAAAAGATACTTTTTGCACGTTCACCCATTGAATTTGTGTTTTTCTTGTTTGTTTCTTCTCTAAAGATACTTTCGCTAATGATAATGATGATGATGATAGTTAGAGGTATAAAAAAAAGTATCTAAAGGCTAAATCTGTTCGAAAGAAGGTAGACTTGAAGTGCCATCAAAGACAATTTGCAAAATCATCGTAAAGTCCGCATTGAGGATATGTAGTGGGCTGACAAAAGTGTCAAACTGAGAGTGCGTTAAGTTTTAATTAATCATAATTCAAGTGTTATTTCGGCGGTAGAAAATCTCAAACATGTCGAACAAGAAGGTAAATATACATTTGGTTGGTAAGAAGTGACAGGCAGATGGCGAGGAGTGATAGAAATGTTACTTTTCTCACAGACTAAATCACTGACTGTCGAAACAATGACAATGAACTATGTACCTTCGTATGAACATCTGTTACCTAAATCACTACGAGACAGATCTCAAGATAGATGTGGCGATAATCTGCGAACAATTTAAAATTCTCAATAACTGGATAAAGATCAAAAGATACAATGAACAGAGCAGCAATATGAGTGACTAAAGGGTCTTCCAGTAAGGTCGCCGATCTTTGAAAATAAAAGGAGTTATATTCGAGGTATGGCCGACATTTTATTGCTGATTAAAGTGCAGCCAATGCCTTTAATTTTGAAAGTAACACCATTCAAGTGGCCTCCATGGCTTCGTTTGTAGGGAACGATCCAAAAGACCCCGATTTTGAATGACTCTTATACATAAATGGGGTTGGATTTCAGCAGCGGCGTGAATTATTGCTCGTTTATTTGGCATTGTCCAGAGACTTAACGTAGCCTAAAAGCTACAAAAGCGGACATCACCTTTTCTCAAAATAAGCTTTTCCTTTAAGATCACAATTATTTCATTCGCTGTGTGTCACGTAACACCATCTTGCTTGAACCACATATTGTCTATGTCCATATCTCTCCATACCTTTCGCCATTAATTCATAGTTACCGCCTCCCATGCCCGATGACGTCGCCCCAACAAAAGCCACACCAAAAACAGTAAATTTTTCTGGATACAAAGAAGCTCCTGGTACTATTGTGGATTTGCATCATCTCAAATCCGAAAATTTTGATTATATTTACGAAGCCATTCAGCTAAAAATGCTCTTCGTCGCTGAATATGATTTTTTTTTCACCAAAATTGGGTTCCGTTTCCAACTGCTCAAGGGCCCAGTCAGCAAGCGTTCAACGCATGTTGTGGTCTTGCAATATTTCCCAAGTTAAGTCGCGGAAAGTCACACTTTTTGTTTACAATGGAAAATTAAAAGGTTTCAGTTCCCACGCACACTTTCAGCAACAGCAATTCAACCGCTTTCCTCGGATTTCGTGATAATTCATCAAATTGAGCCCTCGGCAGTATGCTAATGCCGACCATAAATTCCACGTATCTTGTGCATCGTTTGGCGGAACCGAGCACGCATTGTTATAATAAACTTTCAGAATTTCGACGCGTGGTTGAAGCTTAATCTTTTCCACTTAAAACCATCACAGCGCTGAACATAACCACAATCAAAGTTCGAGCGTGACCTGTATGTGAAAACCCTCCTTTGCAGACCCTAAAGATACGCTTCGTGATATTGCTTCCTTTTTATCAAAATATTTTTAAAAATCAGTGAGAACCTAGATTTCTGCATGCCTAGATAGACTCTGATTGTTCTCTCCGTTCTTATGAGGTTTTAGTATAGCCGTCATCTAAATTAATTAGTTTTACTGAATTTCTTCAAAGCTTTCAAGTCTGTGTCTAACGCTCTCGAACTGATAGTGAGTTAGTTAAATGATATAAAAAAGAATCTGCTTATATTAATTTCAATTTATCGTAGTTTCTTCTTATAAGTGCTGGGGTACCACAGGACACAATTTTGAGGCCCATTATTATTATTTTTTTTTTTTTTTTGTTGCATTTAACAATGACGTTCGGTTTGTACTTTCGGCGTGCAATTGGACTTAAATTACCCTTTGGATCTATTGGAAGTTGAATGAAGACTTGGAATCAGTTAAGAAATAGTGCATTGCCATTCAGCTGAGGCTCTATCCAAAGAAGAGCCAAGCCGTTACCGTTGCTAGAAATACTGTTGACATAGATTCATTTTCGATTCTGGTTTATGAGCACCAACTGTTTTGCGACCTCGATAACATATCTAAACGTAAGCTCAATGTTGGTTTATGATGTCGGTTTTGTTTATAATCTTCGTAGATTCGATCATGTATTGATAGCGTCTATGTCTACCTAAAGTCCAAATCAATATTACGTCTGTATAAAATGAAACATAGCAAGGTCCCGGAGTGTTTTTTCTCAAAATATGACAAGGCCGTCAACTTCTTCTGGTTGAATGAATATCTTTAGATACCGGTATCACTGGAGAGTCTCACAGTCTTCTTTCTCTATGTGATGCTGATATGAAGATAGGGGCTAGTATAAAAAAAAATTACAGGCGATAAGCTCGAGACAGTAAACTGGAAAGATACCCCCTTAAGACCAACGGCTCGCGTATGTGTCCCATTGAGGCAAAGTGAACCAAAGACATAGTAACTACCTGCTTCTGCTATAGGACATCCTACTCAAAATTAGAAGCATTGGAGCTAAATCAATTCGGATACTCGATTATTCACAAGGCTAACAAATATAAACCAAAAGGCAATCATCTGATGTGAACCTTACAGGCCCCGCATAATTAACATTCAACAAATAATTGTCAATTTCTCCCCGTCTAGCACTTAACTTCTGCCCGAACTTCTCAAGCGAATATACACGAACAAAGGAACTCTTCAAAGAGCTTTTTTTAACGCAGGTACATACGTAATGCCCTTGTTAATCCCCTCAAAATCGCTATTAAAATAACTTTTCACCCAAACCACAGCGCACACACTTAACCATCAGTTTCGAGGCATTCCCATGACAACATTAAGTTAAAACTCCAACAATCAAACACTCAAGAAACCTTACGAGTATCTCATCGTCTTACAGAAATCAAAAGTCGTTAAGTCCTACTAAACGACCGTCATAATAGCAAATTAGCAATGCAGAAAATCCGGAACAACCATCCAACAACAACCACCATCATCATCAACGTAGTCGTACACAAACAGATTTAACATTGAAGCCAACACCACCAGCACCATACTCTTGTATACACGGAGCTCCCCAAAAGTTTTGTGTAATTTTCGGAAATTTGATGATTCATGGTCCACTTGAGATTCATTGAACAAACGGACCAGAAAAAAAAGAACAGAAATACGCCATATCATCTAACTTTTTGGCACAACCCGTAGGATGATACGTATCTACCTACTGCCACATTGTACAGTCAGCCGTGTGAGAGAAAGAACTTTTATTTTCTCGAATGTAGTCAATTAGTCAGAATTGTATCTATTATCTGATTTAGACACCCACTATATACGCATAGCCCGCCTGAAGTGTTATCTACATGAGGAGAATGAGAAAAAGAATTGCGCACACACAATAAAACGAAATAGTGTTGCAGAATGAAATTGCGTTCTCTCTATCCATAGACTAAAACTTTGAAGGGATTTCCTGAAGGAATCCATCCTACCGGGAAATGACTAAGCACAAGAGTAGTGTAGCGTACTGGTCAAACTTTTGATAAACGTTCAAGGGGGAAGCGAAAATAAAAGTTTGACGTAGTGCTGCTATTGATGCTCTGTTGCGCCACTATTTCCAAAGGTAGAACTGTTTCTGATTACAATGAACAATTTATCCTTTAGGATGGGGCAGGGGATAAAGCAGAAAACTAATGAACTACACACTGTTCGGTCTCCCAATAGAAGTAATGGCAGAATGATAGGGGGGGGGGGGGAGTAAAAGTAAATAACAAATGATACTGATTCCCCGGGATCATTTATCTAAACTTCGACAATTCGTTTGTTAGTAGGGGAACAAGGAAACAATGTTAAAATAATTGGACAATGAATCGTTTAGGTATTTCCTGCGAAACAAACAAGGGGATGGGTGAGCTGTCATTAGTCATGGATATGTCTTAAACAATGGCATCCTTTGAGATAGCCAACACAAATTGCCTTTCCATTTTTTTTGAGGTCATCCCCGGTGGTGAATAGTGACTAATTTTTTGAAGATGTTTGGCAATAAAATTTGATTTCTTCGAATTTCATATAAAAATTTAACGTATTTTTATTGATTCATTAAATTTTTAACAACAATGCTGTTGAAGGTTATTATGTACCAGTTAATGCACCTCTTGATGGGTTGATAAAACATGATTGAGGTTCTCATTGATATCATTGGATACACGAATATCTACTCTTATAATTAAAAGTCTCAACTGAGTCAAAAATCGTAAAATAAGAGGTTGCTCTGTATGAACATTTTTTTCTACTTCATGTCAGAGAAACTATGACACGATACAGTAAATTGTGTCGAGTTCGTAATCCATTTCTGTAGAATGATTTCGATATCGAGTTTCCCTTCAAAAACTTGGAAAAGATCATTTGCAAAACTTGCACAAGATCACTACTTCGATGATGCTCTGTGAAACAACGTAAAAGTTTTCCTGTCATTGCTTCAAAATCCGAGAAAGTCGGAAATAGGCCAGAGAGTAGCCACATTCCGATCAGCCCTTTAATCAGTGGTTTTTTTTATTCAATGCGCAAAGTAATTCTACCCCAAATGTCTAGGGACGAATAGTCTCATTCGTGAAGGGATAAATTGTAAAGTAAAAGTGGGTATTTGTTGTTATATTCTCCCTACAACATGTTACCAAACTCCTGCAAAGACAGGGTGTCACAATACAAGTACAAGTTGATGACTTTCTTTATCTAGGATACATCGATAGTGATACGAAATTTAATAGTCGTGTTCCATTGAGCCTGAGTACATACAAGTACTTGCGAGCAGGTGTTGATTGCAACGCACTTAGCAAAGTTTTTTTTTAGCAAATACAAACACCTTTTTCGCATATCTACGGTTCTTCAAGGGAAAATCCTCCTGCTAGATGGAGCTCAATAGATCGCCATCTAATGTAAACTTTACAGTTGAACTACTCGCTGCTGAGAACATGTGTAGTTGTTGGTAGCTATATGTAGAAGCAGCTACATTCAAGAACTTGCCTACTTCGAATGATAAGCGGCTGCATCTCATTACACACAACTGCAGCTTACATGTGTTAACAGATATCATCATCTCAAGGATTTTCTGTCTGAACCGTATCTAGAATTTGAGGATGGTCGTGGTGTAGTGGTAACATCATCACTTGTCACGCTGTTGCTTCACAGTTCAAATCCTGAAGAATCATCTATTTATTTTGCATGAAATAAACAAAAAAGTCGATCAATTGCGAAAGCTAAGTCAACTCTACTGCGAAGGCATAACACTGGCAGTAGGGTGGTCATATGGCTGAAAATGCAACTTGATCGTGATGATGACATCAGGAGGACGGAAAAAATTACTGTGAATCATATTCAACGGAAATAAAAGCAAAACAAAAATGCTCACTACACTAAATCTTTCTTTCTCTCTCTCTCTCCCTTCTTCACAACGCCCGTGTCCTGTAATAGTATAAGGGTATTCATATCCGTTTTGGCGCGCAAATTATGAACGATGTATGCCACATACCTAATCCAAAGACACCGTTGCAGTCAAATTACAAATTCTATATTCTCAACATCGCAAATTAAAGAAGTTCTGCGAAAATGTCGAACGGGTGTGCTTGTTAGGGTGCACATTAATCTTTCGAGAAGTTCATTCTTTTAGATCCCACGACAAGGAATGCCTTCAATGGCCTTCTTTCAACAAAAAAAAATATCTTGAGCTTCAAGACACTCAGGCGCTCACAATCGAGAGTTAGGTTTCAAACCAAGTTCGCAAGATTTCTAAGCAGCATATAAAAGCGAAAATGCATGACTGTAGTGCATCATGAATTCTAAATCCAATCCAAAGCCGTAAGCCAGATCGTTGGTTTCCATGGAATATTCGGGTTTGCTTCTATTGTATTGGTGAATGCTGGGGGTTGAAGAGTCAATTCAGTTTATACGTGATACGTAGATCATTTCGTCTAAAAAACTACCAAAATCGGATCAAGTATGATTGAGATGTGGAAGGCGGGGTTACAAAAATCGTTAAATCATCCTTGTTAGCCGAGGGCATCTAATCCGAATCGATTAAATTTCGATTCATCAGTCCACATAATATTTTGCCACCAGTTGGGATCCTCATTAACGTGATCGTGTACAAACTCTAAACGGCGTGATAAATTACGTTTTGACAACAATGGCAATCCGTGCAAAGAATTTTTTTTCACGGAAGCTATTTTTAATTGTAATCACAGAAACATATATAATTACCTCTTCTTCAATTGTTTACTTTATTTTAGGAGCTGTCAAAAATATGTCGAGTTTGCTAAAAGAAACAACGGTTGAGTCGGTTCTAGAAGTGGTCTTTCGCCTCCAATCCTTGCGCACTTTGTTTTAGACCGACCCCATTTCTTCTCAATGTTGGATGGCATTAATTACTTTTTTTTTCGATTCAATTGCCGTTTCCGAAGGGCAATTTGTTTCGATTGAGAGAAGCTTTTCATGCTCTCCGATGTGGGAAAACGTTTTCATTTTTTATTTTTGTCGTTTTCTTGGATTCGAACCTTGAACCTCTCGCTCAGTGATCGCGCACTTAACCACGGCTCCGACTAATGGATACCATATTTATTCATTTTGTCGCCACTGTAAGTGCCTGACCCATGCCCCACCACTTAGCAGAAATCTGGATCTCTTCTACGTACCTTATTAACTAATAGCCACGTCTTCGTCCATGTTCTTTACAATACCACGCCCACTTTTTAGGGGTGATTTCTTAAAAACGGCTGACTTTGCTTTTTAAACGCTATTTACGGTGATGGATAAGCCTTTTTTTCAAGATCTCATCAGAATCCATGAACTTCGGCAATAAAAAGTTACAGCCACGCCCACTTTTTTATAAAAAGATACCATGAAGTCAGTTTTTCTGATGAAGTTTATAAAAAGTCGCAGAAATATACTCTGATACGCATATCATTGAATTTTAATTTCATATTTCAAATCGCCACGCCCACTTTATGAGCGATGTGTTAAAAGATGAGGGATAGCATGTCATCCGATTCATTCGGATAGTAACTTGAAAACGGTGTTCAAAAGTTGCAATCATTTGAACTGATAGACAGACAGACACCGTGTTGAATATTTGTGCAGAACTCTGAGAAACTTCTTTAAACGGGTTAGGCGTACTAAGGCAACAGACTTATGTCTTCAATCCACGAATCTAATTGAAGTTACAGACATGTACCTACAGATACTTCGTTATTAAAAATTAAAAAATATTCAGTTAAGCATCAGAAACTTATCTAGTTCCACTCATTGAATGTAATAAATACCTTGTGGGTTACTTAAACCACAGAAAAAAAAAATGCAAATTTCAAAGATACTTAAAATAATGATACGGGTCTTCCTCCCCTCTTTCTTTCGACAGTTCATAAACAAAAACACAATAATACTCTTACATAAGAGGATTTGTGTATACAGGAATACCAAATAAAAACAAATTAAAGTACACGACTTGGCCGTACACACTTGCTCATACGTGTTGCTCGTTTTTACATGTTCAGATCAGTAGTTTAAATTTGTTTGAAACCTTCTGCTGCCACATGAATCTTTAACCGAAATTCTTATGTCTAATTTGGAAGAATATCAAACAGAAATCGAAAGTTTGAGTTTAACTTCATATGAAGTTCGAGTTAAAGGTTTCTGACAAAAAGACCGTCAGAGAGTCCCTCGAAAAGATACTCTTTCGAGTTTGTTTAACCAAAAAGCCAATATTTGCCCCTTACACTAGAACAAGAAAAAAAAACAAATATTCCCTCTTATTGTTCCAACTAAATGACAAGCAATTCCATTAAAAACAAATGAACAGAATTTATAATGTCATTCAGGAAGGGCTCCCACACTCTCCCGTCTCAACTCCCAAGTGTCGACTTAGTACGGCCGCTTTGACATGACAATCTCATGTGTATATTTAGTCATGTAAATACTTACTTAAAAACTTTTCACAAATAAAGTCCGGAAGAAACTGAAATGATGGAGTATATGCGAGGGGAAATGTAGGATATACGAGTAAATAAGACGAAGCCATCTTCATTACTTGAAATAATTTTCCAGTTATGGTTGTCAATAGAGCGAGCCGAGCGCTTGGATGGTGTGACACAGACACTTTGTCAACTTTTGATGAGTTTTTTGGTAGAAATTTGATTAAAAGTTCCTTTTGTAATGAACTTAGATGTTCCTATATGAGCTGGCGTATAATGTGTAAACACAAAATACCAGCATTACGCTGTGCCTGGAAGGATGAATTACGAACTTTATTCGGAAAGTCGTTGGGAATACAATAAAAAAATGTTTCACACAAGGAGGCAATGGAAAAATTTAAATATTTTTTCAGGGAGATTTCAGTGGTATTAAATGAAATAAGCGCGCATTGAAACAAGAAATTATTTTTGTTCTTTATTTAGATTTGAAGGCACTTTGGTGGTATACTCGTACTCGTAGATATTCAAATTATACAGAAATACTTTAAAAATTGATAAATTTGGCAGTTAGAATCCAATAGCGTTGGTGGCTATTATTTGGTATCAACAGAAAGTTAATCTTGGAGTCAGAGGTACTGGATTGTGGGGTATTGTGCATTCATCAATAGAAAATTGAAATGAAATAAATGGCTGTTCCTTTGGTTCTGAAGAATTGACAACAAAGAAAAATGGTGTGCTCTTCGTATTAAGTTTTTTTCAGGAAAGCGAACATAAAATGCTGAAACAGCGTCCTGAGATACTCGTAGATGCCTTTTGGTTCTACTCATGAAGAGATGTAGATTACGAGCAGCTGGAAATATGTCTCCTGCGAGTGAATTCCAAAGTTTACTTGACCTTTGATAAAAAGATGACATACAGGTTGTGGACACTGACGGATTGTAGAGCGCTGTATCATTCCATTGAGGTCTTCGGAATATCTGTCGTTGTAGTGTCTATAGAACATGTATAGGTCTGCTACCAGTCTTTGATAAGCCAACGGTTTGATTTTGGATGTTAGTGTGGGGACATCAATTAAGTGAACTACTTGTCTCTGCCAAATAGTTGAAGAGAACGTTTATGGGCCAAGCTCCATACATGCTCCATACTCTAACGCGAAAAAGATGCATTGTTTCCTTGAGTTCAATTATTTGACCGTTTATTTGGAGAAGTTCTGGTATTGTAGACGTTTTTTTTCTTTTTTTTTTTTGTAAAGGCGATGAATTGGGTTTTACTCGCATTGAAGTCTTCTAAGTTAGCTATTCCCTACTTAGAGATATTTTCTGCAGATCTTCGTTTAACGACTTGATTTTGTCGCATCCTTGTCATGTTGTTCGGGCCAGATGGTACTAGGGTGCTGTCATCGGCAGAACTAAAGATCTTGACTCTAATAGGACGTAAATGTGGATTAGAAACAGAGTTGGTGAAAGTATAGATCCCTGTGGAAGTCCAGTCAAAAGCCATCTTAAAGAGTCTTTTCGAAGGTGTTGTACTGTCTAAATGGTCTCTTTAGCCTCTAAAAATATAATACAATCAAAACCGTATATCGGACACACCAACATAAGTTTTTGCTTGGATCATACTGCAGAGTCATGGTTATTATTTGTTGTACACAACTAAGATATCTTGTGAACTTGGTTTGAAACCAAACTCTTGCTTTAGTGTGGAGGACTTGAGTAGCATTAAGTTGAAGGTATTTTTCGAGGAGTGCCATCGAAGTCGCGTCATTCGTTGTGGTAATTGTAAGAAACAAATCACCCCATCATTGTAAGAAATGTCATCACGCTGTTGGACTTTTCGAAAGATTAACGAGTACACGATGAAGCACTTTGATATTCTGACTTTTTAATTTCCTGACTTTCGGAGTACCCTCACATTAACTGCTACTGTGAATTCCTGGCTGCTTCAAAAAATAGCGCACATTCACATCACATGAACAAATTATAGAGTTATACCGACAAAACACCTTCTAGTTCTGGACTAGAACTCCGTAAATGACAAGTTGAATTCAACTATATCTGCATATTCGTAATCTATACAGACGAGGAAGATGTATAGCTGATTCGAGGCCTAACCATGCTATGCTTCGCTCTAGGTCTAGTAGAACTATACCTAGGTTATGTACGCTTCGTAACAGGATCAAAGATACCGGATCGACTGATGTTTATAAACAGCACCAGCTGATTTACAAACCCCGAAGAGAGTCATAATGACTCTCAATACTTCTGAGCCTACGTAACATATATTTTCACCTCACAACTTTCCAAATCCAACCTAAGTTTATTCATACGAGTACATATATCAATTGCAGGTTCTACTTACCTATAGTGCTCCACTTTTACGATATACGATTTGATCGAACTATTGTTTTAAAATTTGTCTAAAACAATTCAGTTGGACGAAATGTTCATTTGGGATTTTTTTTTATGAAATCAATCCCTTTACGAGTATGTCCCAACTAAACAGTTGGTCGTACGCCTATTCTAGAAATCTACTTATTCAACCAACACTTATACCCCTTCATTTTTCTTACAACAAAATATTCAATTTGCTTTGAATTTTAGTTGATCGAACCTTGAATACGCTACGATGTTTATTTGCTTGGAAATGTGTAAGCGCTATAGTTTTAAAATTTGAGGACAACAAATCACTTCGACGAAATGTTCATTTGGGTTGTTCTTTTTTATGAAAACATAAACCATTTGAATGCCCCAACTAAATAGTTGGTTGTAAGCCTATTTTCGTCGATATATACTTGTTCAACCAATGCTCCATTTTCACTTGCAAACATATATTCAATTTGCTTTAATTTACAGTGTGAGATACGATTTTTAGTTGGCTGATAGTTTGATCGAACCTTGAATACGCTTCGCTGTTTGTTTGCTTTTAAATATGTTAGCGCTGCTGTTTTGAAATTTGAGGGCAACGAATCAATTGGACGAAATGTTCATTTAGGTTGTTTTCTTTTTATTAATACTCGTACAGAGACCATTTGAATACCCCAACTAAACAGTTGGTTGTAAGTCTATTCTCGACGAAGAGCTGTTTCAACCCTAAATCAGCTTTAAGTCTTATTCACTGAATTGTTTTACACTTAACCGACTAAGTTCAATCTTACACTTCCAGTTTTGGAAACAACATGAAACTATTTACTATTTCTAGCATAATTATAACAATTGCCAGAAATTATACCCCATTTTCAACCCGTCGGAGCTCCGATTATCGTGACTTTGATGTAAATATCCGTATCTTTGACCATAAAAGAAAATACAATTTTTTCCTGCCATAATTGTCTGTTTCCTCCAATTTATCAGAATATCTCTACACAGTGACTAATAGGGAATAAAAACAAGCATAAAATTAGTATATTACTCATATGACTACCATGCAAGACGCGTAAACAATAAAATGTTGTCGTAAGCATTGCTTATGAAACTTGCCATAAACAAGCGACTTGCCTGCCAATGAGCGTTGCCTAGTTAATTATTATTTTCTGTTTGTTTCTCACTTTTTTTGTTTGTATCGCAAATGTGTGGGAATTTTTGTTTTTAATAAGTATATAGGTAAGATGTTTACGTTTTGATATTTTAATTAGCAATAAAATTGTGCTTATGGTAAAAAAATTTAGTAATGTGTGGTGGCTTATCGCTGTGTATGTGGGAAGTTTTAATTGTTAATTGGTTTATTTTTTTAATTATTTTGTGACCTACTTTATATCTATTTATAACTTGAAGAAATGGTCTTACTTGTGATTGTGAGTTTTAACGGATACTCAAACCAAGTTTACGTAATGGGGTCTGACTCTTAAAGAGTATCCGCCTGAGGCAGTGCAGTCTTACATCTTCGTAAAATTTTTCTGTCTTTGAATTCGAAGATCCTCTTGGCTAGAGCCAATGTAGTCGTCGTAGTTTGGCTTTTTGGTTGTATCTTCTCCTCCATTCGCCCTTCTCGTATACAGGACCGAATATTCGACGAAGAATTTTTTGCTGAAAATCCCCTCAAAATCCCCAAAAGCACCAATGTAGTCGTCGTATTTTGGCTTTTTGGACTTGATTCACATCTTGTTACAGCTCGTAGAATTCGCTGTTGTATCATCTCCTTCATTTGCCCTTCCCGCATACAGGACCAAGTATTCGACGAAGAATTTGTTTGTTGAAAATCCCCTCAAAATCCCCAAATAGTACTCAGCTGCATATAGCAGAACTGGTAGGATTAGTTTTCAACATAAGGGTGAGTTTTCGTCGAATCTCCACAAGGGTGTCATTCTTGGAGTTGATGTTGACTCCGAGGTAGATGAACTCCTTAACTATTTCGTAGTTATAGCTATAAAAAGTAACATTTTGACCGAGGCGGTGGACCGATGGTACTTTGTTAGTTGATAGCATGTACTTCGTTTTGACCTTATTCACTTCAAGACCAACTCGTTTCGCATGTACATCAATTGTCGTGAAAGCCTCTTAAAGGGCACACTGGGAGCGACCGATGGTGTCGATATCGTCTGCGTACCGCAGCACCTTAAAGATAGTACTGTCCGTGTTAACACCTACCCTACGCACTATCTGTTCCAGCACGAGATTGAAGAAGTCACATGTTCGGAGATGTTCCGAAGAGTTAATGTATTATGCGTCACTGCTGGATCAGTTTTGCTGGGATTCCGAATTCAGCCATCGCCTTGTAGAGCTCCAGACGATAAAGGCTATCTGTCATACTTATATGGCTTTTTTATCGATGAAAAGGTAGTCAGTCTCAACTTGAATTTCGTTGGTCTATTCCAGGATTTGCTTAAATGTGGTCTATAGTCGATATGCGGCGCCGGAAGCCACACTGGTACTTGCCAATTAGTGTGTTGCAAAAATGCTTTGGACTGCGACATTTAGCAGGTATATGCCTCGATAGTTGGAGCAAGAAGCAAGACGTAGGATCACCTTTTTTGTAAATGGGGCATATGCAGCTTGGTAGATGATTTGATGCATGCATCCTACCTTAACATCGCCTCCGTATTAGACTAGCTGGTAGTTTATCAGTTGTGCGCCAAACTCTTCTATGTAATGGATGGGGATTTCTTCTTCATTCACTGGAGGTGGGCGATCTTCTTGCCCTATCACTCTCTCAACATTATGCCCAAACGCTGCTAAAACACATCTACAATTCCCTGTGCATCGGAGCCTGCGTTCCGGCCTCGAGCTTCGAGACGACAGCATTAGGCTTCACTTCTCGTTAGGTAAACATGAATCTCTCTCTTTCAAGTAGAGGAACAGGTGGAGGGGACGGAGTATCTGCATCTGTAGCGACAGACAGACTGCGCTTAAGGCCTTACTGTGCCCTTCAATCACTTCCGAAATAATTCATGAATGCAGTAGCTCTCTGAATTTGGTCGCAAAACTGAATGAGTCTTGCTTTGGGACCCAGATCGAGATTACTGGAAATGAGATTTCCGACGAACTAGACAAAGTTCAGAAGAGGACTTCTCAGGACTTGCACTTGCGTTGAGTCTTCTTGTGTCCTTGTTTAAGGCTTGATGGTTGGGTTTCCTATAAACATATTCGGGGGTGGCGTGACTCTCCAGGATGTAGACAGCCTAAACGAATGCTCCCGAACGTCTGTAAGAAATCCGCGGCATTCTTGCTGACCCTCAGTTATTGTCATACTTACGGACCTTTTCAATTTTGCCAAGCAACTTATGTGCTAGGCTTAAGCCACACCACCATCCACGCCTGTGGGGAGTACGACAATATGCAGAGGATACTTCCTCTGTGATTATCCTGCCTTTGCTCGTGTCAGGTGGCAGATCTTTAAAGCCGATGTGATGACTGCTGATAAGCTATACATCCCTGAAAGTCTAACTCGCTTTCTATAAAAGACGAAGAAATTTCATTAATAGAGGGTTGCTTCCTGGTACTACAATGTACCGGCATCTAGTTGAGTTTTTCCTACCCCGACAAAATTAACTGGGACAAATACTCGTAAACCACACATTAAAGAACAAGTCGACAAGATGGCGCTGTTTTCATTTTTTTACATATGGTTTAGGTTAAGGTCATAGGGGTGGCTGCACAGTGGTCGTGAATGCCTCACTCGATTCTAAGTGTATCTGTTGTGTTCCCCAAGCTTGAAAGATACTCGTAAAATGAATTTGATTTCTTTTCATTGGCTTTGTTTGTTCGCCCAACATGTTTGAAAAAATATCCCCCGAGAGCCGTAATTTTGGGTCTTCTGAGCCTTGGGTATTCGCAGGAGAAGTAGACATTGCTCTCTTCTGCATCCACGTCGCCGCAATCTCTACATATGGTACCTAAGCACATTATTTTTTAGGTTGCTACCAATGTATTGTGGCCTGTTAATATTCCTATTAGAGGAGGTCTTTTGTTTTTCTCTGAGGTGCGGCATTATGGAAGTGTGCTCCAACGTTCATCGGCTGTCTGAAGGAAATTGGTGCCTATGCTAGATTTAAGAAGTTTCATTTCTTGCTAGGACTGAGTGGTCTGTCCTTGTTTTGTCCAGAGTGTGGCATTGTTTTGTGCGCTAAGTACTCTCTCTTGTTTTGATTCTATTACCATGGATGAGATGGTTTTGATTACTGCTTGACTGTCTATGAACGAGTAGATGTCTACATCTATTTGAAGAAGTGGTATTGATGACAGTTCCTGAGAGGTATCGATGATAGCTAAAACTTCCGCTTGGAACACAGTGCCGTGGTTTGGAAGTTTTATTAATCGGGCGATGGCGGATTTGTTCAAGAATATGATTGAGCCGGTAACTTCTGGAATTCCATTGTTTATTGCTTTCCCTTCGCGAGTAGAATTTTGTTCGAATGTCTAGGTTCAAGTCGGGGTATGGTGTTACGAAATCTGTTTTAGTATCTAGTAATGCCCATCTGGTCATTGTTTGATGCCCTATTTGGCCCATTATCCAAGTTACTGGAGTTGTTGGGCTATTTTGGCTGTAATTTCCTTTGTGTGTAGGTCAAGTTGTGTTAAAGAAAGTATCTTTTCGAGGACTACAGTCGGTGTTCATCCAGTGGATGTTGGATTGTCCTGGTCTCTATCTTTTTCCAAAAATTCGGTTGCATACATGGAACGCGATGGATGCTGTCCATAAAGTTTTCTTTTCAGATCAGTATATGATCTAAAATACAATCGAGGTATCCAAGATTTGGAGGAGTATAATCCATATAACCTCGGGTGCTCGACTAGCTGTTTGTGTCTTTTTCTAGTGAAGAGTACCACCTCCGTTTTTTGTGGGTTAACACTCACTCCGCCGTTCTTGACCCAGTTCACATGTTGAAATTGCAGTACTTTCAATACGAGTAACAATTAATCAAAACTTTCAGCAATAAATTCCATTTCGAGTAAATATTTCACTTTTTTTTGCTTGGCCGCGCATTCGAATTCGCGCAATCAGTTTAAACAAATCTCCTCACTTCGTTCCATTGTCACGGCCGACCCTATAGCACACTCGTTATCAATGACGATTGATGCATTTGTTGTATTATTCTGCTGAATCGATTTTTTAAATTTACTCGCGCTTAAAAAAACAGGAAACAACCTTTTTATGAAATCCATTTTTACCTCTGCCACTCACCCTTCAGAGATATGCGGTTTCGATAACTATTTCAATTCATTTGGCTCTATCTCCAGGGAGTTATATTTGCTTTTTTTATTAACCACTTCCTGATTTAAATATATTGTACCGAGTATTATTAATTTTGCTAAAAACCGCGGTACGACAAATTGATACACAAGCTAAGTTCAGTTCAATAAAACATTATTGCTATCCTCCCACTATCATCCTTTCATGTCGCATTACTATATTTGCTGACTACAAGCAAAATCTATTTATGTGCGGGGGGAGGGGCATACAAAAATAATTGCACTACATGCACTACTGCAGTGCAATTATTTGAAGTAGGTAATCGTTTACTCTCGAGCGTATTAAGGTAGAGCACGGTGACTATATTTGCTTTGGTCGGCATTTTAAATTACTCACAGTAAATCGTGACAAATGCTTCCAGCAAGGTAATGCACTCGAGTTGCATTTTACTATAATGATGGGGTTCTGATTAAAAGTGTATAAAACAATTTTTTTTATTTATATATTTATTTTCTGTTTTTTTTTTTTTTTTTTGCAGATTCATCGAATGGAAATAGATACGTGGTAAGTTTTGTCGTTACAGCTTTTTTTCATTATCTGTTTGTTTGAACAAGACGTCGATTGGTATCGCATGTGGTTTTATTAAATTTTTATTTGAATTCGTTTTTTTAACGTTTGAACGTGATCAAGTTTGTGTTAAGCAACATTTTAAGAGGATTGAATTTCAATATTTCCTTGTTGATTTGGCACAAGGGCAGCTGTATATACCAGGTTTTTCCATTTCGTGGAGTAATTGTAGTTATTTACTATGTTTTCGTTATGATTCTAGCCGATGCAAGATGCCATTTGTAGTGAATTTGTTCGAAATGGACGTTATTCACGGTATTGATTCAGATTGTATCGATTAAGGTTTTGGAAATTCATAGATACCCATAGAAGACGTGGTGTTTTATTGACTTAAAGAAGAAACAGACAATATTTGCGGAAGTAATAAATCGTCTAATTGTTTACTGTAACGTTTTGCTAGAGTTTGGAATCGAAATAATGAAACTTTTCTTTCTCTGTGCAATGTTCCTTTAGTACGCAACTTGCACTAATTTTTATTAAAATTTTGTTATTTTTTTTTGTAATTGTGTGTTAATTTACAATCTTGCATTAAACTTTTATATAACAATAATTAATTTGCAACATACTCTCAGCATCGTTCAGATGAGATTTGTAATTGTGGTTATGTTCTCCACTAAATATCGATCGTGCAGAGCCCACTAGTGGTGTATGTCTTTGCTAAGAAACCACGAAATATCTGTCTTGCTAAAAACAGATAAATACAAATCTGCCAAAACCCGACACCATGTCAATAAAAATAATAAAATTAAGGTGAAGTTTTACCACTGGTACGAGTAAGTGTGTTCCATTCAACATCTACTCGTAAATGCTTACATGTGCTTACCTATGTGCAATTGAACGCGGGATCTGTGCTATTTATATTCCAACCACTGTTGCCAGATGGTTGGACTAGAATTTAGCTTTAACTAACCTTATATGTTGTGGGCGCCGTGACTCAGTGGTTAAGTGTGTGATCACTGAGCGAGAGGTTCAAGGTTCGAATCCAAAAAAAACATAAAAAAAAAATTTCTCACGATCCGACCTCTCGCGAACGTCTGACAAACATCCGAGAGTAAAACTGTCATGAAAAAGCTTCTCTCAATCGCTCGGAAGCGGCATAAAACTGTAGGTCCCAATCATTCGTGCGGCTAACAGCACGATTGGCTGAGAGAAGCTAGGCCAGGCTGCTATAACTAGTCCTTTATAACCATTTCGTGGTACATCATCACTACACAGTATAAAAGGAAGTACGTTTATGACTGTCAGTCCGCCTGTAGTATGTCTACAGTCTGTTTGTTGAGCAACACATGTTTGCAGAAACTGACCGAACAAATTAGAAGAGAAAAGTAAAAGCTTGTGTTCTATAAGCCTACTGATAAAAAGTTGTTCAAAGTGTTCCTCCTTTTAGTTGCCAACGATTAACGTCCCAAAGCAAATAGTTTTGGCACTTTTCTCAAATGGACTAAAAGAAAATCATGTTCTGGACTGTTCGGACCAGATTCATCGAACAAAAGCAGAACAAAACGTAACTACTTTTTTTTCTTTATTTGAGATGTAAAACCACCAGCTGCGCATATAGGAAAGTTGCTTTTTAACGGAGAATTTTCCAAAATTTAGTCAATTTATTAAGATGTAAAATTTCTTTAAGATTTTTGAAAATTTTTCAACACGATACGACAGCCGTTATGTCATATCATTCATATTATGTTATCCAATATCAAAACCATTTCGTATCCAATATCAGTACAACTAGTTCCCTATTTTCTCGTAAATGTCGCTGCCGTTGATGAACGAATTATTTAGTTGTATGTTGTCGCAAAAACGGATAATACAACAGATATTTACAGAAGTGCACAGGAAAAGAAAAATTCCATTACTACTCGTTGATATTGTAATATGCGAGCTACGGCTCGAGTAGATAAAAAGTTATTCTGTGAGATTATTTCTTTATTTTCTAGTCTATAGAACAACTCAAGTTCACACTATACTGTTCATCGCAAATTCCTTCCTTACAAGGTCTCTTTCTTTTCAAATCACTTTATCTCATTTCAATTACTTAATTCACAAATCCAAACTAATTACTTCTTCTTGTTAACTCTCAACTTTCAATTTATCACAAAATTACAACTTCGCCTATTATCACTTTTCCAATCTCTTCGTGCGCTTTGAAACCCAACTGCCCTGCCTCGATCGCTATCTGTTCTTATATAGTCGCATTTCTGATAGCCAGAAACTTCTAGCAAATTCTTCGACCACTGGAACGAGAAAATTCTGATGTAATAATTCCAAGATGACAGCTGCAGCCAATAATCTCTTGTGGTTATAGTTCTCTCTTAATTCCGCGACGTCGTCTTAGACATAATCCTATCCTATCCGTGGACACGAACCTCGAATGTGTTCTGAAAAGACACTTCGGAATGTGTTGCCCACTTTTGGGCGTAGTTATTATGCTACATTATGTTACAATATGTATGTCCAAAAATTAAATAAAAATATTTGGATCATAGGGCCTCCTTAGAGCCTAACTTCTCGCAGCCGTTGATAGTGTGCGGTTAATATATTTCACACGGATAGAGTAGACCTACAAATTTATACCGCCTCCACATTTGAATATAGAAGCTTCTCATGACAATTTTTCTCTCAGTGCTTTGTTTGACATTCTTGAGGGGTGGCAAGCTTTTTTGTGTTTTCCTTAGATTCGAGCCTAAGCCTCTCGCTCATTAGTCCAACGTACTCCACTGAGTTCACGGTCCTCACTAATGGATGTCAATTTCGCACACATCGTGACAGTATTGGTCACCTCAATTTTCTTCATTCAAGTTTGCGTTGATACTCGTAGATTGCATGTAGAAATTTTACAGTATCTACTGCCACCAGATCTTACCTTCATAGTTGAGGTTTGTGGGGTTACGATTGTGGGTACATGGGTACAATATGCCTCGCTCGAAAATTTAGGAGGAGCACCCTTTAGGTTGAAAGCCCCGACGGATCAATGTATGTACTTTCTTTTATCAGTTGAATTCTGAAGGGGTTAATCCATTATCAGTCAAATTGATGTAACGATATCATCATCGTAGGCTGTAACCTTACCGTGCTTACAGTCAAGAAATAACGGTTCTGCCGTACTATCACAGCAAGATTCAATGCGCACTACCACGAGAACTGATTACTCTTCCAGCTGACTACTTCATCCCTAGACAGTACGAGTACTTCAGGAAAGATTTCGCTGTGAGCTTCCCTAACAGTGCGGAATGGAAGAATACATGGGGAACTGTTAAAAAATGTCAACACAGCAATCTCAATCGATGGTTCGAAGAAGTATCTAAATACACATATTTCAAAGATTCAGCTAACATATCATCAGAATTGATGAAACGATGATCGAATAGCTTTAAGTGATCAGTTCAGATGGTCTTGGTCATGGAAAACCAGTGAACTAATGAATTAGCCAGACGGTGATCAGCTCTTCACAGATTACTTACGGAAAGATTTCACACTCCGCGGGTATGGCTATAACCGAGTCAGGACGGATGAAGTTCTGAACAAAACTTGTAAAGATATCTCCCACGTTGTAGCCAATAGTACTTACGGGACACTGGCGAGTCGGGAATCAAACAGCTAAACTTTTGGACGGATTAAAATTGGGGAGAAACTTATACTCACTTCCTCTATAGATATCCAGCACTAGCTACAGGAAAACTTACTTAAACAAGTCTTGTTCAGAAGTTCGTTTGTCCTGACTGGATAGGTGGGTCATATTTTTCAGGATGCCATAGCCCCAGCGAAATTTTCCGTAAGTGTTCTATGCAGAGTTGATTAACGCCTGGTTTATTCATTAGTTCACTGAATCACTATTCTTTTACGACATAATTGAGGTATCGAGTACAAGGGTCGTAGATATTTTTCCTTAAACTACAAGAATGAATTTAAGAGTCTCAAATTACACCCTTAGAAACTAATTGAAATAAAGTGTGGTTACAAGATAGCGCACCACTAGCTTTAATTAAACTTAGAACGTGACTACTTGAATCTGCTAGAAAGGCTTTTTTGATAGACTTACTTTCAGAAAATCCATAGGATTATTCGTATTTAAATCACATAAATTCTCATTTTAAATACTATACGCTCAATTGGTTCCATTTAGAAAAAAAATCTGCCTAAAACTGAGTCTCCTGTGGCACCCCACAACATCACCCAGGGTATTACTCTGGAAAATCCAATTTATTATACTTTTTTCTTTGTTTGTACACTCCGTTTAGCGTCTTGAGTAATAATTTATTCCACTTCGCAGGCAAACAATCAATAACCACTCCAAACCCATCAAGAGAACTTCAATAAACGTCAAGTTAATCCTTGCCAGAGTCCATTATTCAAAATCGTTATCCATTATTACGCGCTGAGTACATAGTGGTTTTGTTGCTGCTTTCTGGTGAACTAAACCGGCTGTAAAAAAAAAAAATGTACTTTCAAACCATAAAGCATCTGTAAAAACAATTCTACGGTCCCTGGCCCCGGATGGGTCACCCATTTTTACTTTTCTCTGTCGCACAAGTGTCATTCATAAATCCATAAAAATCAATCAATCTCCTCTAATTCTCTTCCCCCATGCGCTGAGGAGGAGTATCTGAAAGATTAATGGAAATAGTTATTTTTGGTAAATGTCACCCAAACAGACACACAGCGACAGATACAAGAGACATACAGTTCCACTCAAGAAGTCATAAAAATTAATCAACAGGTGACTGACTCACTGTCTCTCTACGATAAAATGTAGTGTCACCTAATGAACTCATTACCAACGGGCAGAAGTGTAGTCAAGTGGAGCAGAGTGTAGGTGTAGGACAGTATTTATGGAGATGAAGGTAATGCCAACCGGATCGATGATGATAACCTCTGTAAGGGAACACAAAAACATTGAATGAATTAGTAATTGAATTGATATGAAGGTGTTTAACGTGCCGTAATGAGGGAATGAGAGTGCCAGGTATTAGTCTGTAATTAGAAGAAAGCGGGGGCCTCACGTTCACTCGGAAGCGTGGGGCCTTTCACTGAGAAATGGCAGCTCTTAATCAAGTATGGGGAACAAAATTAGATTGCCATTAATGTAAATGGAAGGAAATGTTGTTGGTACTCTGTTTTTATTGCTATTGCACAGGTGGAAATTGGATATGCGGAGAGTTCTTAACTCATGTCTAAAAATATCTGCAAGCGTGTAATTAATGTTCGGTACTTGTGTAGGAATGTTTAACAAAATTGGGGTATTACTCGATTGGAGTTACAGAATTAATTGCGTGTGCAACGACCTCGGCAGTGGCCGCATTCACATAATAACTTCTTATGGTGCGCACGAGTTGTGAATAAATTGTAATATCTGGAATAATTACTTATTCACAGATAGCAGCACGTATGGGCATTAATTTCCGTATGTTTTTGATGTTCTTCACCAAAGAACTTATGGCCATACACAAAAAGCACCTTAGTGCCTTCGCTTCAAGTCTGCAAACACACAGAACTGTGCTTTTGTTGGATCGCATGAAAAAATCTAAGATAGCTTTCAGCACTTGCAAAAATGCCATTGGAAGAGAGTTACCAATGAGAAGCATTTCGACCTCATAGTGTTCCAGCATCTAAAGAGCACGCTCTGTGGTTTTAGAAAAGATATCTTTTATTCCGAAAATCACTGTCTATATAATAACCAAGTTCTCCTTTGTGAGTAATTCGAAGAACAACGGTTTCATTGTGTAAATTAAAATTTTGCCTGCACCTACGAACTACCGCCTGAGTTCATTGCATTGCAAACAGAAATGATGCCAACATCTAGCACCTGAAATTATATGATCGAATGCGATGAATTCAGATTTCATTGCATACCTTTCGGTGCCACGGTTTCCATCATTTTACAGGTTTCTTTTTTTTTTTAAGTGTATGAAGATTGTTGTACCTACGTGAAGAAGGTGAGCGATTGATCCGGATAGAAAAGTTACATAAATAAAAGTATGTATTGGTTAAAAGGGGTCTTGAAGTGCACTTGGTATAAAATGTTGGTCGGTTATCTTGGTGTTTGTTTGCGGTAAGGTTTCACACCTTGCTCTAGTGAAACTTCCTTCCCTCTCTCATGACAAGTTATTAAGCTTTGGAAATTGAATCCTACCGGATGGATGAGGGAATTTCAGAGGTTGAAGCTTCAAAGTCAGAGGGAAGCGACTAAAAATATTCCTTAGGCAATTAGTCGCTGGTTTCGGGCACTTTTGCTTATGTCCTCGTATAGAGATTTTTCTTGATCCTAAGGTGAACTCGATACCGATTCAGATCCTTAAGGGGTTCTTAAAGTCTTTCGGAGAAACTACTATAGAGCAGACAAAATTGCCGATATGCCACAAAACTTGATCTATTCGTCTGAAATCCTTTTCTTTAAACAGAGGCCTGCATGCGGCAATTCTACTTTATTGACTACATAATTTCATTTTCTGAATACTTACTACAAGCGAAGTAAATTAAGACTTCCCTGTAGCACAACATGTCATTGTCAAACATGTAGGTACTGTTAATCATCTGCCCAGGGTCAAAAACCTTAGAACTACATCTGAAAAGTTGTTTAATTACCGATTCCTAGTAACATCAACATCTGCTCTTATTTCCCACCTCTTAATCCAAATGATATACAACATCTGTGTGCTTTAAAGGTTGCATAGTTCAATCCGCAAAACAGAGTACACTACGTCGATGAACACAAAAAAAATATAAAAAAAAAATAACTCTATTTCCAGCAACGAAACCATTCAGAACGTTCATTGAACCGCTGGCCTTTGCATGTCAATCAACTGAATTGCCTCGCATTTACAAACCAGCACCACCACCAACACTGAGGAATCCTCCCCTCCTCCGCAAAAGATACCTTCCTTCGAAGCAGAGCATTAAACACCAGCGGAAGAGGCCACTTTCAGATAAAATACCAGTAACAGTCGTTCAACTTCACCCAACGCGTACGACTGGCATATACAATTGACAGAAAGCAATTTCACGTCACAGCATAAGATATGCTACATTACTTGTCATAAATGAATCAACAATCTGAAGGTCTCCCTATCTCTCTTACGCTGGATCTCAGAGTAGCTTCAGTCCAATTCTAGAACAATAAAAGCCAGGCGCACACATATATAGGTACACAGAACAGTCGAGTTAATGCTATTGTTTGTATGGAGCGGCAATTTCGACGATAAAAGAAGGAAAAACCTCTGACTCTCTCAGAGATATTCAGTGTGAAGTATAAGATACTTTGGATATACTCGTACATACGGAAAGAGACCACCCACTCGCATCTACTGTATTCGCACCATGACGTTTGGGTGGTGTTCTCGTCAGAAAGCGTAATTTCAAAATGTGCAAAACGTGTTTTTTGCTTGCTGTTGGTGTGTAAATCACAGGATGAGTGAGGTGTATGTACCAACCTAAGAGGGGATTCATTTATCATTAGGTGGGAGCTCCAACCGACACCGTGGTATATCCTGAATCCGAATTACAAACCCAACGGCGGTGTTGTGTTCAACCGTCATCGCGCGTATCGATAAGATTCATTTACAATCGATCATTGCCATCCTGTTCCGCGAGCGCGATAAAGGTTTCCCTATATACCTGCGCCCGTTCTTTGCTGAAAATCGTATCCAGAAACATTTTTTTGTTAATGGCTTTATGCCACTGGCATACGAGTTTAACTGAACACGCAAAGCTGGCAATGGGGTATGAGGGATTCGATGGATGTCCTTTTTATGCTGTTAATGTCATGCATTATGCATCATTACAGAGCGGTATGCGAAGGAATGTAAGATGTTTTTTTTTTACCAATTTTGCTTACAGCCACGGCATTTGTTAAAAAGGATTTGGTTAATACAATCTGGTTGTAAATTTCCCATTACACTTATCTCTTAACATGATCCAGCGGCACTATAGGGAAATTGCGTGACAGTATTTTGCTTAATGTTCAATTGTCAGGCAATTCTATATATTACTATACATAAGCAAATCAAGGGGAGCAGTAAAAGCCTATTCCTGAAGACATGGATACGTTTTACTGGTTAAATGATTATCTCCTAAGCACTTCATAAATATGGAAAACTTAAGATCGTGCATCTTCCATTTTGTAGCTATTTTTGTCGGTGGAGACGCGGTCACTCTTTTCAGATAACTAACATCCGGTCAAAAATTTAATCCAAAGTGAGATAGTCAGTGTGAGCTATAGCAGCGTGTCGATTATCACAACCATACTTCCACGCTGTTGCTGCCTCTAGCGTATGAGATGCAATTGGTGTTGGTCTTATGGATCATGTTATACCGATCAGTGACGGCTCGTAATTTATTATAAAAAAAAATTAGATAAATAGAAGTTACCTTCTTGGGAAGATTCGCACTGAAAGTTTATTTTAAATTCAATTAAATTTTCGGAAATTATTTGAAATTCCGACCCACTTTGCAGAGATCGTAATATTTGTTTTCGTATGACGCACCGTTTTCGAGATCTTCGCACTTTAGAACGATTCCAGTCAGGCTGAAGTCGAACATTTCGGAAGAATGCGTAGCTAAACTTTTCGAAAGCATAACAAAAATTTGGCATCTATCTTGCTGAAAATTTTGATTTTTGGCATCCATATTATGGAAAATTTTAAAGCCTAAAATATCGCACTTAATAACTTGCTTTGTGTAGGACGCACCTTTTGCGAGATATTCACGCTGGAAAACGATATTTTCATTAACCTCCGAGTAAAGTCGGACATTTTGAAAGTTTGCGTAACTGCACTTTTCGAAAACCTAAAAAAAAAAATTCCTCCTTGTAGAGGAATTTCAAAAAAATTTTGACTATAAAACTTTTTCCCCGTTCGTGAGATATTCGCACTCAAAAGCTATTTTTTCATGAAACTCCGAATAAAGTCGGATATTTTGAAAGTTCGCGTAGCTACAATTTTCAAAAACCTAAAAAATGAATCCACCTTGTAGAGGAATTTCAAAGCCTAAAATGTTGACAATAATAATATGAGTTCGCGAGATACGATATTTTGAAAGTTTTCGTAGCTACACTTTTCAAAAACCTAAAAAAAAAAAATCTACATCTATCTTATCTAGAACTTCAAACCCTAACATTTCGACCGTCACTGTTTTCGAAATATGTACTCGTTCTGAAAACGATTTCTTCATAGCTTCGCTGTAAATTCGGATTTAGAAAGAATATTCGCAGGTAAAACCGATTTCTGTTAACGAATTTCGCAACGTCAGTGAAAAACCGTGTATGTCATCGAACTTTAAAAAACGCTGCAATTTTTGATTGTTCAAGCAATGAATTATGCTCTAGGTTTATATTTTTTGTGCACAATTCCTCTCCATATGGAAGCAACTTAATGTGTACCTGTATCTTAGCCCAGACCTTTGGTGGCATCAGCGGATTACTGATACTCCGAAACGTGTAGGAAAGGGTTTTCACGCCTACCGACTTAGATAGAATCGATAAAGCTTATATTTGTCCGAAACTTGAATATAACCCAGGGACGTCTTCAGTTTGAGTTGAACTAATTTGTTCACAGGGGGATGTTTGAGCACATAATTGCATGACGCTTTAAAAGATTGTACTTCTGAGTCTGACGTTGATTTTTGAGTCCCGCTTTTCGCATCGCTCTATATGTAACCAACAAAATAAGAAAGACTGCGGTAATTTAACATCGTTTAGTCGAGGTATATGTTTTCCAGGTCGATGAATCCAATTCCGAAGTCAATAATCGCAGTCTTTTTAGTTTTTTGTTCGCTATTTCGAATCGGTCATTTTGATATTATTGATCCCAAATTCGGATTCAACAAGCTAAAAAGCCCCCTCGGCTATATGATGCTTTAATTCATTTCACTAGTTTACGCACGGGAACAACTATCTTCAAAATAGCCGCCCAGAGAAGAAGAAATGCTCAGAATATTCGTTCCCTAAGTTCATTAACAATGCTCAAGGCCAGCTTCTTGTGGAAGGCGACAAAATTCTCTACAGATGGCGACAGTATTTTAAAAGACTTCTGAACGAACAGTTTCCCCGGGTATACTTTCCAAGAGCCGCTCCTAACCATGACGAAGTATTCGACATTATTGTCAAAGAAGTTAGGGGTTGTCTCAGGTAAATCAACAACCAAGAGATCTATTATGGGTAGCGCTAAGACAGCGAGGAGTTCCAGAAACCTACGTCCGCATGATCATTGATATGTATGAGGGAGCAAGGACAAGAGTAAGATGTCCAGCAGGAGTCACCGAAGAGTTCCCAATCAAAGTCGGTGTATACCAGGGAAGCGTTCTCATTCCTTTGCTATTTATTGCAGTCCTTGATTATCTGTTTGAAGGAAATGTGACGGACACCAAAGTGAATCATTCATTCTTTGCTGACGATGGAGCTATCATTAGTGAAGATCAAACGTTTCTGCAACGAGCACTTGATGTATGGGTGGATGTTTTGAAAGCAAATGGGTTCCGTATTAGTTCAAAAAAGACAGAGTATCTGTGTTGCACGTTCTCTGATCCACACCGTTCTCTGATCCACACATCGCGTAAGCGTATGGTGGATGAAGTGGAGGGAAAGCTTCTGTGATCGAAGAATGCCCCCTAAGCTGAAAGGAAGGCTCTACACCGCAGTTGTACGTCCGGTTCTCACATACGGTTCACAATACTGGACAATGTACAAAAAGTATGAGAGCAAATTAACGGCAGCTGAGATGAAGATGCTTCGCATGACAGCAGTACTAACAAAGTTTGATAGAATAAGAAGTTCAAAGATTCAAGGACGCCTTCATGTAAAAGAACCCATCACAAGCAAGATAGAGCACGACCGGCTCAGTTAGAATTATCATGTTCAAAGGAGAGATTCTTCGAACCCCGTCAAAAAGGCAATAGCAATCAACGTTCCTACACAATCGCGCAAAAAAGGCAAACCAAAAAACAACTCGATCACACAAATGCGAAAACACCATAATTTGATTGGCCTCAGTGACGAAGTGATCCGAAACCGGGAAGGCTGTCGGTACTTCCTGAGGTCATCCACAGACACGCTCACTTTTCCAAAAATGTCCTCTCTTCAATATTTTTGCAAGAAACTGAAAAATATTGTCTTCACAAAATATGTAGACGTTGATTTCCTCTACATTTTATCCAAACTTTATGCCTAGCCACGCCCACTTTTTAGGGGCGTTTTCTCAAAAAAAAAATATACATATTTTGCTTTTTCAAAGCTATCATATTTTTGGTGATAGTTAGCTAATCAGAATCCGTGAACTTCGGTTACAAATAGTGACAACCACGCCCACCTTCCTCTAAGAAAATGTTGTGAAACGATTTTTTTTTAAATCTGTTAAAAATTGCGGAAATATCCTCCGAGTGGAAGTATATCATTGCATTCGACTTAAAAATTGCACAACGCCACACTAAATTGTTAGCGGTGGGTTAAAAAATGGATGATGGGTTCCAGAGAGATTGTAACTTTTCTAAGATCAACCATTTGAGAAATATTGGCAAAAAAGTGGAGATTAGACTTGGATCAGTACTTTTATGAAGATGGTGAACTTACCACTAATGGGATCAGTCAAAACTTTTAGTCTTTTTTCTTGAGAATAGAAAAAACAAAAAAACACCCGTCTTGGAGGTCAATCTTTTAGTCAACTTTTTACCCTAATCGTCTGTTTCCAAGAACATTTCGAAAGACCGGAGGAAGGTTTTGTTTTCCCCCAAGATGAGGGACATGAAACGCATTTGCTATCAAGATGTCACTTGTATCAATGCGTCACGTACTTCAACAATCTCATAGCTTCGCTTAAATAAATGAGATAGCAAACTATCGTCCGATTGCAATATTGCCGGCGATAGAAAAGATCTTGGAGCAAATCATTGCAGATCGAATGTGGAAATTTATTGATAAGCATAACATGATAAGCCAGAATCAGTACGGGTTCCAAAAGTACCAACCAACTTCTCGGCGATTTTGCAAACTTAATTAACACCAGCCTTAACAAAAATCACAACGTGTTAGTGCTTTTCTTAGATTTTAGCAAAGCATTCGATACACTAGACCACAATAAACTCATGAAAGCAATACAAAGAATAGGAGTTAGAGGGAAACTAGTAGACTGGATGAGAGACTATCTCAGAACGAAGACATTTCGCGAAGGAATCAAAGGCTACTGCAAAAGCAGTGCAGTATGGAGTCCCACAAGGCTCGAAACTTGGATCCCTATTGTTCATATTGTACACCAATGAACTACTAAAATCCTTCAAGATGTGCTTTGCCTTCGCATATGCAGATGCTGCATATGCCACAAATGTTGTCTGCCACAAATCGATTGTAGAAGCAACCAGGATGATTAGGCAGAATTCGATGAAGCAGAGAAATGGTGTCACGATAATGGGCTCGTAATAAATGCAGCAAAAACAAAACTACTGCATATTCGTAGCCCACAGTATCCAAAGTCACAAGTGAATATTAAAGCATTCAGCTGCGCTAATCCAAGCAACTGCCAGATTATAGATGTCGTGAATACGTACAAATATCTGGGTGTAACGATTGACAGTCATTTTTTTATTGGAACCACATATAAACGATTTACGAAAGAAGCTGAAAGGATCCCTATTTGCACTGTCTTGTCTAAAGTATAAGGCTTCAAACTGTGTGCAAAAACAAGTGTACCACGCTCTTGTCGAGTCAAGGTTGAGATACGGCATACTAGCGTGGGGAGGTGCAGCAGATACACACATTGCGAAGCTTCAAAATATTCAAGACAAGGCAATAAAATTAATGTCGAGAAGAAACAGCGTAGATGGCAGAGTGAGAGTTCTCAAAGTGAAGCAGATATTTAATATGACAGCAGCGTTGGAGTACTATGACGATGAACGTTTCCGAACTCTAATCAGTCACAACTTCAATACCAGAAGACGAGCAGAGGGGCTGTACCATCTTCCATCCTTCAAAAACGTGTACGGCAAGCGTCAACTGATGTACACCATACCAAACATCATAAATAATCTTCCAAGCAATTTGAGAAAGAAAAAGACTGAAAGAATATTTTCTAGAAACAATAACGTGATCTCTGAAAACCATCTCATTTGGAATTTTAAATATTTCTAATTCTTTGTTTTTTTGTGTTTTGTTTAAAGGAAAATAATTATTGAAAACTAATTATAATCAAGTTTAGAAATTTACATATATGGTGGTGTAGTGGTAACATCATCGCTTGTCACGCTTTTGATTCACGGTTCAAATCCTGGTGTCAAGAATCATCTATTTATTTCGCATGAAATAAATAAAAAAGTCGATCACTTGCGAAAGCTAAGTCAACTCTACTGTGAAGGCATAACACTGGCAGTAGGGTGGTCATATGGCTAAAATGCAAATTGATCATGATGATGACATTAGGTGGACAGAAAAAAATACTGTGAATCATAAGCAACGACAATAATAGAGAGAACAAACAAAATACTCCCCAGTTATCTGGACAGCCACCCTTGGAGTTTACAGAAACTTAATACCACCTGAGTTTCAAACTACACCACTCTGTCTTTCTCTCTGTCTTTTCCCCTTTCCACAAAACGCACGTGTTCTAAAAATTAGTATAAGGGTATTCATATCCCCTTTAACACGTTCAAATTATAAAAAAAAAAAAAAAAAATGCACTTAATTTAAATTACCTACCATTTTGATGATAGCAATAAAATAAATTGAATTTGAGAAATAACCTATTGCAGATAAGCCATGTGGCTTCGCAGGTAAGAAAAAATATTGTACTACACCGTGACAAATATATTCTGTCCCAAAGATATTGTTCTTAATATCTCGTGTTGTATTTGTTTAATTTTTCGGACGAATATACCAAATTGTAGAGCTTGTTAATGGTAAGTACTCATATAGTTTTCAAGTGGAAAAAAAAATATTGTTAAGTGTTAAATCGAAGATGAAGGAGCATCGTGGTATTGTCATAGACAAATATTTGCGTGGCGCAAATCCAAGTTCGATATTCCATCGCTACAAACATTTGGGTATCAACAGAAAATTTATTTCCCGCACTATTGGCAGATACAGGGAGACTGGTACAATTCAGGATCGAGTAAGAAGTGGAAGAAAAAGGACGGTGAGAACTTCAGCATTGAAGAAAATCGTTCGGGAACGTATAAGAAGAAATTGCGCTCAATCCTGCAGAAAGTTGGCAAAACAGCTCAATGTTAAACGCGAATCACTCCGTTTGCTAATGAAAAATGATCTGAAATTGCAACCTTTCAAAAAAAAGTAAGATTCATGGATTGACAGTTGCTACTAAAGAAAAACGATACAAAAGAGCGCAAGTCATTCTTCAGTGGCACGCTGGTGACGAGTTCATTTTTTCCGATGAGAAATTGTTTGTCCTAGAAGAAAGTTTCAATCATCAGAATGATCGTGTATGGGGGGCAACATGTGCTTAAACATGCAAAAGAACTTGGTACAGGCTTGGTGTCAGCATAATTTGACTGATTTTCTATCAAAAGATGAATGGCCGCCATCATCACCTGATCTTAATCCATTGGATTATTTTGTATGGTCGTACATGCTAATGAAGGAATTAAGGATTACAAATATAGCAACATAGCTGAATTCAAGCAAACCATTCAAAGAATATGGGATGATATGCCTCTAGAGGTTGTGCGTGCCGCCTGCACTGATTTTGAAAAGCGTTTTGAAGCTTGTTGTCAAGGGTAAGGGAGGGATAATTGAAAAAAACTTATTGTAATCAATATATTAGTCACTGTGAAAAGAATACAAATAAAATCACTCAGTTAGATAACTGTTCTTTTATTCTATGTTAATTTTAATTTTGGACAGAATATATTTGTCACGGTGTAGATGTAAGATACATGAAATAAACCAATTACAATACTCGTAACTCAGAAATTGATTGTGTTTTCTGCGATGAGATTTAGGCCTACCTAGAGTTACAACTTTAAACGAAAGCAGCAATCCAGTTGGAAACCCAAAACTTTACGAGTAATGCTGACAACGAAACAGTGAAATGCGGACAAATCGAACTTAAACCTGGACACAAATTTATCATTTATGGTCCTCTATAGGTATTGAGTTGATGTTTGAAATTCCCTCCTGACTACGAGTACTCGTATATATAATTTGCAATATCATTGGAAAAGCAAATTTTCTGACCGAAACGCGCTGAATAATGAATCTTATTTAATGCCAAAGATAAGTGGATACATGAAATGAATTTGAAAAACCAAATCCATTCGATTCACATCTACAATTCTGATTTGACACAAATTTGTTCGTGTTGACAATTTATTATTTCGTCTTTTGAGGCGTTTGTCTCCCAAGTGGGTTTGTGACGACAGTCAGTCCGATTAAATTGAACCACCCCCTCCCCCCACATCGATTAGAAAAAGGATAGGCGCCGCATTTAACCTGTTCCCAGACACTCAATCTACGAATACATTGGCAAATCGATTTCATTGAATTAACTACATACCAAAAGTTGTAGGTACGTAGACCTAACAAAATTCTCAGAAAGGTTTTTGGTTCTACTATCCACTTACAAGCGAATTACATACGTACGGCAAATGAGAGCAAAAAAAAAAAGAAGAAATCAAAATGGGAATCAAATTATGGAAACAGATCACGAAACTGCCTTTAGGTTACGTAAAGATAACCTGACAAAGATTTCGGTTTGGGGTTTCTACAACAAGAAGAAGAAGAATGCAAAGTATATTATATTGCCCCAACAATTTTCGTTTGGTTTTTTTTCTTTTTTTTTTTTTCATCTGGCATTTACGAGTTTTGCCAGATTTCCCTTCTTATTTTCTTTTCTATGTTAGGAGAGGCTTTATTTTTTTTTTTTTTTTGGAGTTTGAGTGTAGTAAGCCCCTAAGGGGAGGGAATGAAAAAGTTCAGCAAATGTAGATTCGTTTTTTTTTTTTTTTTTGAGTAAGTTTGGCAATTGGGCTCATTTTTTTTTTTTTCTTGGAAATAGTTTGAGTCGGAGCTAAGGATGCCATAGACTTGATAATTACATCAAGGGTTTATTATGCCCCCGAAAGAAATGTTTCTCTATTTTTAAACCGTCAGACTTGTTTTCTTTTTTTTTTTTTTTTTTTTTTGTAGAAGAGGTAAGAACCTTTAAAGTTGATGCTTTATGGAGAAAGCCATGCCAGGCGGGCGATTATATTTTGCAAGATATCACATTTTTTTTATCGTTTACCCTTTTCTGTTTATGGGTTCGTTTAGGATAAACATGAATTTTTATCGCACTTATTTTTAATTAAATTTTTGGAGGCATTGAAGCTTTGTACTTTGTATAATGGTACGAGTATCTGTGATGAGGTTTACATCGATTGGTTTCATTCTCATCTGTGTGTACCAAGAAATGTTGTGCGACATCATTAAAATATAACACGTACGCGTAACTATAGAGAGGTTATCCATAGATTCCAAACAGTTCTATTTGTTTCGGGCTTCGGTTTAAAAATAATACAATTTCGTCGTTGAAAAGTGATAATTGTTCGGCGAACAATATGTTACTGGGATCCTTTAACTAAAACCTGTCACAGCGATGAGATTGACTAGAATTTGGTCTTCATTTTCGGATAAAGGTGAGTCGGCAAATTTGTATTGTACTTAGGCCCAGAACCGCCAAGGATGAGAGTAGGTGAAATGTTTATATGACGTATTAAAATGTTTGTATACAAAAGAGCGGAGTTTTCGAGCTCAGAAGGGAAGGTCATTTACACGAAAACCAAGGACATTCAAAGTCATGAAAAAAGTCCCCCTTCTGACATCTACGACTTTGACCTTAACATTTGTATGCATCTGAATCTATTGCCGAGGAAAGCGAGATGACATTTTTTATAAAACTCACTCTGCATGGAATTTTTAAAATGTGTGTGTCCTTTCACTCCCTCCAGAAACCCCTATATAACCTTTACACTTGAACCTTTGCAGGCTTATAGTATAGTCCATGGGCTTTCCAGATCACTCAGGGGTTTCTAAAGGGTGTCCCAAAATTCACGCAAGAAGTAATTTTGATAGGAAACATAGGTTTTATTGATTCATAAAGTATACAACATAGGGTTATGTATGGAATGGCATGTCGGGTAAATGGCCTCCACGGCTTTCCTTTGGCACATACGCACTCTTTTGGCGAAATTTTCCATGACCAATTTGCATAAATGTGGCTGAATTTCGCCACGTACAGCGCTTAATTTACTCCTTCAAGGCGTGGGTGGTCGTGGGTTTGTTAGCATAAACCTTAGACTTCAAAAAACTCCAAAGAAAAAAATCCAACGGCGTTAAATCGCATTATTTGAGCCGGCAATTCTGATCATCAAAACGGGAAATTACACAACCAGGAAATGACTCATGCAGTAATTGAATGGTTTCTCGGGCTGTATGGTATGATGCACCGTCCTGTTGAAACCACATGTCGTCCACATCCATATCTTGCAATTTAGTCACAAAAAACTGTTATTGCCTGACCATCCACATTTTCAAAGAAGAATGGTTCGATGATGCCTCCAGCCCAAAATCCGCACCAAACAGTGACACGTTGTGTTTGTTTTTTAACAATCACTCGTGGGTTTTCTAAAACCCAAATTCGTCAATTTTTACAATTAACAAAGCCATTAAGATGAAAATGAGCCTCATCGCTGACTATCTGGATATAGTGCAATAGCGCGCTCTAGCATGTTAATTGAAAGCCAAGCCGCAAATTCGTGCAAATATACTACAGTGGTATGACAGTCGACTGGTGATGTTTACATCAGGTGCACTGGAGTAAACTCCTGCCCCCGTACCATACGCTGTTTTATCTCAATCGCAGAATCGTTCAAAACTTCCCCAGATCCTCAAACGCTTCTACTAGGCATTCTGGTCATGAAGTTGACATGAAAGTCGATGTGACATACAGCCCGTCCTGCCAGGAATACCTTTTTTCCGTATTCTGGAGTGGCCCAAATTAGCGTTAGCCAACTGTGAGGATTTAGCTACCATTTGCCTCCCATAAATATCAACAGGAAGCAAGTGGAGCATTGTTTTCAGCGTAGTGGTGGGAGTTGTTTTTAAAGCTCCCATTATACAGATGCAAGATAATTTCTGAACTTTCCTTACAAGATCAGTGGATTACTTTAGGCTGAAGGCCCCATTTCGGCCCCAAAAGCTTTCGGCAGGAATAAAGGGCAACGGAACTCTTCCTGGTACGGTCCTGCGTATTCAGTTTCCAACTGAGTGTCGAGAATGATGAGAATTCGATATGAGATTGCTGTCCAGTTTATTTTGCACATTGACGTCAACCAGCCTTCCAGTCTCTTTAAGAGAAATGACAATAATTGCAAGTCCTTAGGAGATGTGTGGGAGCTCTTACCAGATTTCGGTTTGAAGACCACTTTGACCCTCCTCTATGAACTGGGGGTAAGGCTAAATAGAAAAATTCCAGGTAAACATCTTTTAAACAATTATCGAGTTCGAGGTTGGTTAATTATGAAGACCCGGGCATTTCGCAACAATGTGGTAAGTTTTATCGTTAATCCCGACGAGGCTGTCATTTTCACTAAACTTCTCCATATTTGAACACTGTTTCTGGTATTCAGTATTGCGGGTAATTTCTCGATCATTCAGATTCAGCACACCAAGAGAACATTTTTATTTCCTTCTCTATCTCTTTACCCAGGTTAGTGTCACATCGATTCGAAATGCACCTTCGTTGAGCTTCCGCACATATTCCACCGGCAGTAACGTATTGAAGCAATATCAGGGGATAAAAATCAGTTCTTGCTACAACGTTATCAAGTTATACATAGTAGTGCAACCGAGTCCATGGGCCTAAAGAAAGTGTGGCCTTATTCGCATTGGTTGGCAACTCTGCCCTACCACAGTGTCTCTGGGCTAGGTTGCTCAATTGATAATGGTTAATATATCTAATATGTACTTAGGGAGAAAATCATTCAAAACTTTATCACCTTTTAATGGCCGCAATGCCAAGGAACTAAGCTTTTGAAACTTATTCCGAAGCCGGGGAATTCCAAATACGACCGGTCGTGGATAACTAGGGGTGGCTATCGGGCGAATCTTCTATTGGTCTTCCAGTGGTATATTCCACTACTAAATGGCGGGAGGTCATTGCTACGGATGTACCAATTTTTGAAAAATCAGTATCCACTTGTTGTTCTATAGTCTATTCAATTAACTCTCTTCGCTGTGCATGATCAGTAGACTTCAGTTCTTGTGTCAATTGCACTCTGTATGCATGAAGATGCAAATATTTCGTGAGAATGCGCTGTAGAGCCGAATTGCTGTTTCTGGATTCTCACGAACTGCTTCGATGTTTTGTGTTGAACGATTTGTTGAAGGACGGCCAAAGTGTCTAAAATCACTAATTGATCCAGTCTTCCAAAATTCTAGAATTAATCTCTTCACAAGTTGACGAAGTTAAATCACTATTCCGACCATATTTTGTACGAAAATTGCGAACTGTAGCTGTCAGACCTTCATTATTTTTAAAATATTGCTCAACAATGAAAACGCGTTGTTCTTTCGTATAGCACTCCATTTTTAATAACCCTGAACTGTCAGCTGTCAATCTGTCTTTTTTTTTCGTTGGCAACATTTTATCGCACAAATGACGCAAAATTTAAATCTTGCGTCAATTTTGGGACACCCTTTAGAAGGCGTGGAAAGATACCCACATTGGTAAGTAAGAAGGAAAATATTTCTTGCAACACCCTGTGTTTGATTGCGCAATATGTGGGTGTCTTTCCACGAATTCTAGAAACCCCCGGGTGACCTAGAAAGTTGCAACTTTGCATTTTCCTCCTCTACTGAGACAAAGACGGGAGAAAAACGGGTGTCACTTTTTCTGCCTCTTCGCAGCCTCTTCATAATGATTGCCACAGTGTCATTAACTGAGTCCCAGTCATTATTCGTACTCATTATCTGCCTGGTAGTGTTGTCTGGGCTTAAATCCTCACCCAGTTTCTCCGACAGCAGATAGCGTTCTTCTTTGTACAGCAGGCAATGAAACATGACGTGTTCCGCATCTTCGACTGCTGTCGTGCAGGTTTGGACAATAGGAGTTGTCGTCGTGTCCAAATCTGTGGACACCATGCTTCCTATTAATCCATGCATCCACTTGCCTTTGTCAGAGTGATCCCATTTCTGCTGCTATTCTTGAAGACTTGTTTCCCTTGGTGAGAACTGAGCATTGCGTGCGTCGTCGTTCTTGATGGGGTTGTTCTGCTGGCGAGGTACTTCTCTTGAGCTTCTTTCGCAACAAGATCGATTAGTTCAATGGCAGCCGCTATACACCGCGTCGTGGGAAGTTGTTCTGTAGGCGTTACATACTCTCAACGGTTTAAAAAGCACTTCGTAATCGCCGATGCGTCGGTAACTGTTATGTTCTCCTGCTACTGATAAACACTACTTCTGTTTTTTTTTCTCTGCATGAAAGCCCGTCTCGAACCACTCCGATAGTTTCATTGCATCATTCCTCCAGTAATTTGGATACCCCAAAGCTTGCTATGTCGTCAGTGAAACCAATTATCTTTGTCATCATACATCAGGTTCCACAGTAGCGGACCTAGTACGGAGCCCTAGGGAACACCGACAGTGACGTTGTACTGCCTCATTCCATCGTCGGTGTCATACAGCCAGTACCCTAGTCCGTCATAATCTTCTGCAGATAATCGAGCACTCTTTTGGCGATGAGTGCTCTCAGGATGTTTCTTCAGTTGAAAAACGTGTTGAAGACGTTTTTGACGTCCTATGTGAAGATGGCGCAGTACTTATACTGCATGAAGGAGGATATTTTCCGGTTTTGAGCCGGCTTCGTAGTATAGAATTTGCCTATATTCCGGAGGCTTTATTTCGAGTCCTTGTCCATGCATGTCTTGTTAATATCCAAGCGTTTCCTGTGATAAAGTAGACAACCCGAATGTGGAATGCCAATCTTTCCGCCTTCGGGAATGTGAACGCTTTCATTTGTCCATTAAGATCTTATCTGTCAGTCTTTCTTCAAAAACCTTGAAATCTATCGCGTCTAGAGATTTCTTACGCTCGTCCCAAGGAACTGAACCTTAGTGAAGCATTTCATTTGAGACCACTATTTTTTTCATATGGCTAATGAAAGTCTCGGATAACATGCCAATAAAGCCATATTACGTCAACCATAAAAAGTCATTCACGGTCTCAAGTCATTCATCGAATCAGCAGCGTCTTTTTTTTTATAAATCACACACTTGATCAACGGCGACGACTACGCATTCAATCTGGCAGACCCTCTTGAGTCTTCAAGCACCCATAGGAATGCATTCAACATATGTATTTAGACCTTCCAACAATCGAGCAAGTCAACCCCTTTTCATACGCCAGACCAATGAACTGCTTAATTATTCCACTGATTAAGACCAGGACACAGAGTGCCACCCTGTCTACGTGTGTGTGTATGCTGTGCACTGCTTGACATTTAACATCGCTTTCAATTAAAATCAATTCGACTTGCCATCTAAAGAATGGAAAATGGAACCAGAAGACCACAGAAAACCACATGCCGATTGCATTTTTTTTTTTTTTTTTTTTGTGTCTTTTATTTGTATAGCATGACCACGAACGATATGAGCTACTTGAGATCTAAAGGCATAACGGATTTTTTTTTTTTTTTACCAATAATGCGCCCTTTTGTGTAGAACCATACAAGTAGGGTTGACTAAAGAATTTTCTTTATCCACTCAACACGCGGACACTCCTCAGGACCTGTTATGATTGAAGCGAATTGGATTCTGTGCGCCAAGAGGCATTCTTGTTCCACTAACTCTTTGGACAAGGACATAACATAATGCCACTTACATAACCGGTGGAGGTATATTGCATCAGTAACAACCCTGTAACTTCAAGCCCGGCTTGTGTGACCCTTAGTTTGGGGTAACTAACCACATTTGTAGTGTGTCCATTGTATCGAGATACATTGTCCGCAGCGAGATAGAGGATATAATTTGTTGCACAAAAGCAGAGAAATCTGGTTCACAGAATGCAGCTGCCATAACTTTTTAACAACAACAACTAAAAAGCCTCGAAAGTTCTGTGGGGGGAGAAAAGGCAGGAAAAAAAAATCTAATAAACTCTTGTTGCCGTTGAGGACGCGTGTAACAGTGTTAAATGAGGACGGAAGTTTTCGCATTGAAAATTGCAGCTCACGTAGCCACCGCTGTGTGTTGAATGGTGGCTGAAGCCCAATCTGACACGCAGATGCATGGAATGAATCTTGTTAGCCAAAATGGGGGGAAAAATAAAATATCCTACGGCCGCCGGATGAGAGATTGTTGATGGTTTTGTGTCGTGCTTCGTGCCGATACTTTGAAGTTGTTTGTTTTTGCCGATGGAAAAGAGGGTCGGGGGGCACCAGGATCAATGGGAAGTGTAAAACAATAAACAAGCTCTGGTGTGATGCATGCGGATGGTTTTTTTTTTCGTTTCGTAGCAGGCTGACAAGTTTTTTTTTTGAGATAAGTTGGGGATTGTTTTCTGATATGGCAACGGAGTGATGGACAAGGATGTGTGCATCAGTCATTTTTGGCTTAAAGAGTCGTTTAGAATTTAAATCGTCCTTCAAATGCTCTGTACTCGTATCTGAGGAAATACAATGTAGGAGTAGAGTGAGTCTGTGACGTATACAAGCGGATGTTAAGTGTCATTGGTCCGACTTATGCGATCAACTGAGGAAAGGTTGGCAAAGATAATTATCGTAAACTAAAAGGAACCAAATTGCGGGTGGAAAGCAGCGGAGTACGGCACTCGTGTTGCACGATCTAGATATTCACTTTAGTGTACATCCCTACAAATTGTTTCAAGTGAAGATGCATGCCGGATGCGCCACATCACTTCCATATCGAAGCAGGGGTTCCACAAAAGGAAACAAAACTATGAACAGGAAATACGACCTAAGAAGTTGCTAGCTTGTAGGTTGCCCAATTTGAATACTTACTTCATTTTATTTATGTTCTGTATCCCCTTGTGGGTCCTAGGGCCTCTACTACGCCTACGTGCCACCGCATCCCCAATTTGTCCCCAATTGTCGTGTCTCCTTCTCGACTGTTCTGCGCCATGTACTTCTCTAGGACCGCTAGGTATTCTGCGATACTGGGTGAAAGGGTTCTATTGCATAGCACAGTTAGCTATGAATCTGTCACCTTTAAGAACGTGTGATCAATCCACTGCCACATCCGTCGTTGGATGGTTGTGCCTATTGGTGCCTGGCCAGTTCTCTGATAGAGGTGTTCGTTGGGCCAGAAGTCCTTAAGATTTTGCGCAGGTATCTGTTAAAAAACGTTTGCAGCTTTCTCGTGATTTTAATGGTCACTCTCCACATGCTTCATCCATATAACAGCACGGATACAACGTTGGAGCGGAACAGTCTTAGTTAGGTATTCACACTGATTGAATTGCTTCGCCATATTTTGGACAACATACCGAACGCGGTCCTGTTTGGCGATCCTGTTGGCTATATCCAGTTCGGTTCCGCCATCGGTCGAGACAATACTCCCAAGATACTGGAAGTCCTCTACTCTCTCTAATGGTTGTCTAGCAATGCATATTTGAGTTGATACGTTTGTTCCAAGGGTGATAAATTTAGTTTTTGCCGTATTAATTTTCAGCCCGACGAAGCCTGCCTCCCTCTCTACATCTGCTGTCATTTGGTGGAGGTCCATAATTCTGTCAGAGTAAGCGTACATCGTCAGCGTAGTCAAGATGTTTCAGTTGGAATGTCCAAAGAGTCCATCGAATTCTTTCGTTTTGCGTTGGTAAAGGTGCGCGAAGCACATCGCTAATCACCAATAGGAATAGTATTGGTGAAAAAATGCAGACTTGCCTTACTCCACTTTGTATCTCGAATTCCTCAGACAACCTTCATCCGTGCAGAACGTAACATTTGAACCAATCGTATGTAGCTTTGGTAATAGCAATTAGTTTATCGGGAATACCTCTCCTATGTAAGGCACTCCAAATAAACTCCCTGTTGATACTATCGAACGCATTCTCAAAATCGCTGAACAACAGGTGAAGTGGCGATCTACGAGTATATTCAATGCACTGCATGATGATAATCCGCAGGGTGTTGATGTGGTCGACATAGGAGGATCCAGATTGGAAACCTGCTTGTTCCGCATCGAGTGTGACTTCGAGATGTTGCTTGATTCGCTCCAGGATGATTTTAGCTATTATCTTAGCTACAGCAGGCAGCACGCAGATACCCCCCCCAATTTCCATATTGCATTCAATTTTCCTTCTTAGCAATCTTGACGATCATTCCCTCCTTTCATTCATCAGAAAAGCTGTCAGCTTCTCAAGCAATCTCTATAAGTGTGAGCCGATGTTATTGGCGCTGGTCGTAAGAGCTCCGCGAAGTCCTACCGCCTTATTGATTTTCAGTGCTTTGATCGCAGTAGTGATTGCATCCGTACTGGAGGTCGTGGTGCGTATTCGGGCGCTTCTTACTACGGCACAACAGCCTGATTTGGGAGCATATCGCTAGCGAATGGACGGTTCAAAACCATTGCAAAATTCTCCTTCCATCTCTTGAGCTGGTCCTGATCCGAAATGAGCAAAGAACCGTCTAGGCTTTTTCACTGGATGTTGACTGAAACTCTTTGATGATTCTTCTCCTTTTTTCCCTGCTGATTCCTGCTGTAGCACCTTCTTGGATTTTCTTCTGCTGATGTAGTTGTGGGAAAAAAAATTCTCGAGTAAGTTTTCGTCCCATTTGTATCGACGGAGAAAGGAATTATACCGGTTGCACAGCGACCTAGTCAGAAGGGTACCAATTCATGGTCTAAGATGTTTAGGATATGTACAACGAATGGCCATCAACTGGAGGCCCGACGCGGTAAAGTAAAACCTCACCTGAGCTGGCGAACACATGTGAAAAGGCTTGCACAAGATCGAACTGGCCAACCATCACTTGTTGGTTGAGGCATAGATCCACTCCGGACTATAGCGCCATCTAAAGTAAAGTACAATAACGCCCAACGCGATGGCCAATGGCCATAAATCACAATCAAATGAGTATTCTTCTACAATTTTAATTTTAATAATATTCACTGAGAGGACCCGCCTATAAATCTGCCAGAAAGTCCTCAAACACCACTTGAGACGTTTTTCCTTTGCAAATAAATGAAGTGACCACTCAGCACTCGAGAGAAAGAGAGCTCTTAAGATTCGCCCCTTCATTAAAGTAATCTCGTGACCCTACTCCAAAGAAATCCAGGCCAACATCTAATATCCGTCTCGAAATAATTAAACCCTTATAAAAATATAAGTCCATTTTTTTTTTAAGGCAGCAATGTTCTAGATTCTTTCCTTCATCAACATTCATTATTCAAGTCGGGTCCATTCAATTTTCTATTTTCTAGAAAACTTCTACACAGGTTAGGTGCTCGTACTTCTTTGGCGCTCGTTCCCTTGCTCTTGGTAAATTTTTATTAAATGTATTTAAGGACATAGCCTAGGTTTCCATCTGCCTTGGGTAGGAAAATTTTCTCAATGATGATTTATATTTGCATAAACACCTGGAAGTATCCTTAAAATTGCGTTCTACTTCATTTGGCCGAGGCGAGGAGTTGTTGCCTTTGCCAATAATATTAAATCTTGAGAATAGGGGGAACGTCGAAAGTGCACAGGTGGCAGTTGTTGAGATTTGTTTTTCTTTTTTTCCGCTGATTCTTTCAAAGATGAGGGTAGGGCAAATTTATTTCTAAGGACGACTGTTTGAATGCGGATAGGGAAGTCCTTTTTCTTCTTTATATCAATTTAATTGAGAATGTTCTTCGAATGCAAAATTATTCACGCTACTGCCAGGTGCTGTAGAGATACGAGTACATAGCGCAGAGATTGAGATCGTTTTTGACATTGAGAGGGTGGTCACAACACCGTAAGGAAAGTGGAACCTATTTACGCATTTTCGGGGAGAAAATACATAATTGGAAAATAAGTGTAATGATGATGACAGAAAAGTAATTAATATACTTCAAGGCTGAAGTCATCATTAGCTTACGTCAGACAGTCGGAGGACATTTAACTTGGCATTTGTAGCGAGTGCAAGAAGTGGGTGGCAATAATCATCTTATTGCTGTTTATATCAATTTATTCGGATTTAATTAAAGTTACGAATTATTTTGACGCGTCTGACATTTGATTCCACGTGCGTCAAGATCAATACTTAGAAATCATTTAACATTTATTTATAATTTTCATCAATGGGTGATACCAGCAATTCTTCCGTTGGCAGTAGATATAAAGGGTGGTTAAGTTTTAAGGGCCGATGTTGATTTTGAATAAAACACAAATTATTTAGGAAATTACTGTCATTTATTTTTATTATGATAATATTGGTATGGTTCAGTTATGTATGGAACAAAATATCGGCCAAATGGCCGCCGCGACCTCGGCGGCACACCTCCATCCGATGGTCCAAATTTTCGATGACGCTGAGGCATAATTGAGGTTCTATGCCGTTAATGTGCCGAATTATCTCATCTTTTAGCTCTTGAATTGTTGCTGGCTTATCGGCGTACACCTTTTCTTTCAAATAACCTCAAAGAAAGAAGTCCAACGGTGTCAAATCACATGATCTTGGCGGCCAATTGACATCGCCAACGCGTGAGATAATACGGCCATTGAATTTGTCGCGCAAAAGAGCCATTGTTTCGTTAGCTGTGTGGCAAGTGGCACCATCCTATTGAAACCACATATCGTCCACATCCATATCTTCCAATTCGGGCCATAAAAAGTTCGTAATCATCTCACGATAGCGAACACCATTCACAGTAACTGCCTGACCGGCCTCATTTTGGAAAAAATACGGCCCGATGATGGCGCCAGCCCATAAACCGCACCAATCAGTCACTCTTTGTGGGTGCATTGGTTTTTCGACAATCACTCTTGGATTATCATTCGCCCAAATGCGGCAATTCTGCTTATTGACGAATCCACTGAGGTGAAAATGTGCCTCATCACTGAAGATGATTTTCTTCGAAAATTGATCATCCACTGTTGCCATTTCTTGCCACCATTGTGACCATTGGTCAAGAGGCTTTAGTTCTTGAGTCAATTGCACCTTGTAAGCGCGTAAATGCAAGTCTTTATGCATAATGTTCATCAACGACGAGCGTGAGAGGTGCAATTGTTGGGCACGACGACGAGTTGAGGTGGACGGCTCTTCAGCCACACTATCGCGAACGGCAGCTGTACGAGCATGCACTGGTGTTTTCACATCTCCTACAGACCCGGTTTGCACAAATTTTTGCACGATTTTTCCGATTGTACGCACATTTGGACGATTAAATTGACCGAAAGAATCACGAAATGCACGATATGCATTTTGATTTGAACGCCCATTTTCATAATAAGCCTGAATAACTTTAACGCGTTGCTCGATTGTGTATCTTTCAATGGTTCAAATTGAGTTAGTTTGAAATTGAGAAATGTCAAATGAAATGCAGAAAAAAACTTGACGTTTAGGTGTGGTTCACATTCAACATCGGCCCTTAAAATTTAACCACCCTTTAGTATGTGTTTCGGAAACTTGGTTTGATTCGAAAATACCTGATTGTGCATACTCAATGCCAGGATATAACATTTTTCGCGATGATAGGCAAAATCGAATCGGTGGGGGTGTTGCTATTTACGTCCGTAGGCCGCTGCATGTAAAGCTAATTGCAACCTCACCTTCTGATAGTCCGTTCGAGTATTGTTTCATTGAACTTGCATGTGAGAGAAGGAAATATCTACTGGGTGTCGTTTATCGACCAAGAAATTACATTGACCTTTCACAGCTTTATTGCTTTCTTGAAAATAATACAACACCGTTTTGGAAAATTATTGTTTGTGGTGATTTCAACTGCAATATTTTAAATCTTGCTATTTCGTTTACCCTAATTGAAAATATGAAAGCACTAAATCTTGATCTTCTTAATTCGACCATTCCGACTCATTTCACTGACTCAAGTAGTACCTTCCTGGACTTATTTCTTGCAAGTGACACTCAGAATGCTTTTACAGCCAAGTTTCCGCGCCAGTATTTTCTAAACACTATCTCCTCTTTGCATGTTTTGATATCACCACTTGTATAGAACAATTGAAATACTCATACAGGGATTTCAAAAATGTGCGGGCGGATATTCTTGAGCGAGACGGGTACACCCTACTGGAGCACTCAGACTCAAAAACAGGTCCATTGTACAACAAGGCAGAGAACCCCATTTTATTGTGTTTTTTTTCGTCTTTTGTAAAAAGACGAGTAGACGCTTCAGTGATGAAGAGTTTAGGTCATCAGCACTCACCACATCAGCACCAAAAATCTGCCACCTGATCCGAGCAAAGGCAGGACAATCACATAGGAAGTGTTCCGCAGTGTCATCGCCCTCTCCACAGGAGTTGCAGACGGGGATAGCGCTCTAACCTAGCACATGGAGGTGCTTGGCAAAGGCGAAGTGGCCCGTAAGAGCGCCAGTAAGTTGTCTGCAGTCTTTTCTGCTAAGGGATAGCAAGAAAGCCGCGGATTTCTTACAGACGACGGGGACCATTCGTTTAGTCTGCCTGCATCCTGGAGAGTCATACCACCTTCGATTGTGTTCACTGAAAACCCAGTCGTCAATGGAAGCCCTAACCAAGGACGCTGGCAAACCCAACGTGGGTTCAGTTCCTGAGAAATTCTCTTCTGAGCCTTGTCTAGCAAGCTCGTCAGAGATCTCATTTCCTGTTATCCCTTTGTACCCTGGGACCCAAACGAGATTCAGTGAGTTCAGCCTTCCGACCGAATTCAAGGATGTTTTGCATTCTCGAACAATTTTGGAAGTGGTTAAAGGATTGAGCAAGGCCTTAAGCGTAGCCTGACTGTCACTACAGACGCAGATACTTCGCCCCTTCCACCTGTTCTTACCAATATAGTTCGCTGCCATTAGGATAGCATATATTTCTGCCTGGAAGACAGATGTGTATTTTCCCAATGAGAAGTGAAGCCTAATGTTGTCGCATTCCACGAAAACACCAGCACCAGACCCCTGTCCAGTTTTACAGCCGTCCGTGAAAATGCGACTACATTCCTTTCCTGGCTCAGACTCCTGCCAAAGCCAATCCTGAATATGAGGAAAGTTGACTTCAAATTTGCACCGCAGCCGTAATTCAGGTGTCATTGCATCAGATGGCATATCCATGAGACAGGGGTCGTAAGATAATCGTCGCGCAACGTCATCAAAACTCCAGTGCGAATCGTGCCAGAAACCACTTCTTTTTAAACGGAAGATGGCTCTGAGTGTACACCCCCTGATATAAATATCAAGGGGGGGGGAGGTTCATCAAGGCGTCTACAGCAGAGCCAGGCGTACTGGGGAAAGCTCCCAAGCAGCCGAGACAGACCGTTCTTTGCAGTTTGGCGAAAGCAGCAGTAACGTATTTACGTGAGAGCTTATTACACCAAACAACTGACGCATATGAGAGGAAAGGTCTTATCATTGCCGATGTAGATGACTTTCCTTGGCGACAAGCCCCATGTCTTGCCGAAAACACCTTTGCATTGCCGGAAGACTGACAGATCTTTAGAAGTTTTCAGCTCGACATGTTTCGTCCAAAGAAGCTTGCTATCTAAGATTACTCCTAAATATTTGGGTTCCTTGGAGAATTCGATAGTGACGCCTTTTAGCACTGGCTGAGTCAGACCAGTCAATTTGCTCCTTCTCGTAAAGAGAACCACTTCGGTTTTGAGAGGATTAACTGAAAGCCCATTCCTAGCGCACTAATCGTCGATTGCGTCTAGGGCCAACTGCACCTTAGAGCAAACAGTCGCTAGGCACGATTCGACAGACAGAACGGCGACATCATCTGCGTATGCTTGAGCGTAGACGTTAGAACTATTGAGTGTGTTCAACAGAGAGTCAACCAGCATGCACCAAAGCAGTGGAGATAGAACACCGCCTTGTGGGCAGCCCCTATTTACACCTGCCATGACACGCCGGCCACAATCTGCATCTACAGTCAATGTTCTGTTCACCAGCATTGCTTTTATCCACAACACTAGTGATTCTTCTACGCCGTGACTTCTGGCGGAGCTACACATGCTGTCTAAAGTCGCATTGTCAAAAGCACCCTCAATGTCTATGAAAACGCCTATCGCGTATTCTTTCCTGTCAAGCGCACATTCTATTCTGCTGACCAGATTTTGAAGAGCAGTCTCGCAGGATTTTCCGCGTTGATAGGCATGTTGCATCTCTGACAGAGGATGTACGCTCAAAGCAACTTTGCGCACATGTAGCTCAACCAGTCTTTCCATACTTTTCAGCAGGAAAGACGTCAGACTAATAGGTCTGAAGCTCTTGGCGAGAGAGTAGTCATCTCTGCCGATTTTCGGTATGAAAGCTACTCTAACTGTTCGCCAGGGGGTTGATATATATGCCAGTGCCAAGCCAGCAGTATAAATTCTCTTCAGAGTTGGCAGCAACTGACTAATACCTTGTTTCAGCATAGCTGGGTATATTCCGTCAGTGCCAGGTGACTTGAAGCTGTCAAAAGATGCAACAGCATATTTGATAGCTTCATCCGTCACCACGCCCGATGCAGTATACCAGCTGCGCCGAGTTGTTCGGCTCAGCCCGCTAACAGCTTCACTAGTTGAAACCGGTTGCGAACCGATGGTGACCTGATTTCCTGGGAAGTGAGTCTCCAGCAGAAGACTGAAAGCATCCGCTTTCGACTCAGTGAAAGTACCATCAGGTTTCCTGAGTGATTCCGGCTTGATTGGTTTTCCATTCTTGAGAACTTTGACCAACCTACTGGTTTCACCGAGAGTTTCGATCTTACCACAAAAATCTCTATACGAGGTACTTTTCGAAGTTCGAATTAACCTCTTATATTCTCTTTGCTTTGATCGGTAAAGATTCCAGTCCACCTCCGAATTTGTCTTGAGTGACCTATTTAGAAGTTTTCTGGTTTCCCTACGAATTTATTGCAGATCTGGGTTCCACCACGGAACTGACCTTCTGCAGGGGTTTTTTGTCAGCGGACACGTTTGTTCAAAACATCTGGTAAGGGTGCTGTTCAGGTCTTGAACGGCTTCCTCTACATTTTACCTAGTTCTAAGTTTAGGTAGATCTTTGATAGATTTGCCTAACTCTTCCTTAAACCGTATCCAGTTGGTTTTTCTCGGATTCCTCCTCTCCTGCAAAGGTGTAGCTTCGCATTCGATTTGGAATTCAATGTATCTATGGTCTATCTTACAACGTGTAAACTGGCTACCAATATATTCGGAACCTTCAACCGACATGCAAGTTGAATATCTGCAAAGCGTGATTACACAGTTATTTGATTGCCATGTTCCTCTTAGAAATAAGCTTGCAAAATGCAACATCAATCCGTGGTTTACCCCAGAGATTCTCAGACTAAAAAATGAACGAGATGCTGTATACATGAAGTGGAAATATTTTAGGCTCCCTGAATTTTTCTCATCTTATAAAGCACTAGGAAATCTTGTATAAACTTCCCAGCAAGATATTATGGAAGAAGGAGTTGATAATGTTGATCCAAACCAGCTAAACCGTGATTTCATCAAAATTCAATCGACAAACACTGGTATATCTCCGGTAATCGCACCAAGCGGATCCTTTGAATTTTCCAAGATTGAGCAAATGGATATTGTCAGAGCTGTCCTCAAAATAAAGTCGAAAGCTATTGGTGTTGACGGGATCCACCCCTATTTTATAAAAATTATTCTACCATACAACCTTCCAGCAATAACTCATCTTTTCAACACAATCATAACAACATTCAATTTCCCAAAGTCCTGGAAAGCTGCAAAGATTATCCCAGCAGAATACCGACCTATCGCAATACTTCCATATTTATCCAAAGTCTTAGAAAAAACTGTCCACTATCAAATGTCTGCTTATCTTCGACAAAACAACCTTCTTTGTATGTACCAGTCTGGTTTTCGGCAGCATCACATTTGTACTTCAGCATTGCTTAAAGTAACGGACGATATAAGGGCAGCAACTGATAAAAACTACGTTACTTTTCTAACTTTGCTAGACTTTTCAAAGGCTTTTGACACGGTTGATCATAGGCTTCTTGTCGCAAAACTTCAAAATTTGTTTGCTTTCTCCTCATCCGCTGGAAAATTAATTTTTTCCTACCTGACAGGTCGCGTACAAGCAGTTTTCGTAAACGGTGTCCAATCCGAATTCTTAACGAGTTTCACAGGTGTCCCCCAAGGATCCATATTGGGCCCACTGCTTTTCACAATATTTATTAATGACCTCCCGAACGTTGTTCACAACTCCGCAGTGCATATGTATGCCGACGATGTGCAACTGTACATACAATGAGGATCTGAAGAATATCCTTACTTGGTCCAAGGACAATTTTTTAAGTATAAAAATCCAAATGCCTTGTAATCAGCAGAAATGTTCATGATTCAAATATTTTACCCCCTATTTATCTTGGAAATGTTCAAATTGAATTTGTCCGCAAAGTCAAAAATCTGGGGGTTTGGTTTAGTGAAACGCTGTGCTGGGATAACCATATCTTGACGTTAATTGGCAAAGTCTGTGCATGTCTCCGAAATCTATCTTTATCGCAAAACTTCACACCGACAAATACAAGACTAATTTTGGCACGAACTCTACTCGTGCCCCTAATTACATACAGCTGTCAAATTTTCTGTTGCAATAACGCTATTATAACACGCAAATTACAAGTTGCATTTAATAATATAACGCGTTATGTTTTTGGGTTAAGAAGATACGACCATGTTTCCGCCTATGCTAAGAAAATACTTGGTTGTACACTAGAAAAGTATCTTGACTTTTGCACAATCAAGTACCTACACAAAGTCATAACCACCAAACAGCCTCAATATTTATACGAAAAACTAAAATTTGCACAATCACGATGTTCTTTGATGGGATGCTCCGTCTTATTTAGATGTGGGCATTTTGTAGGGGAGTCTCTTTGGATAGACACTGAACCCTACACGAACTTCATGGAGTCGCCTTGTTATTCACTTTTCTACGATAGCACTGTAAAACACTAAGAAAATCCATTTAAATAAATTTAAAATATTGTAGCTCTATACTGTATGTATGCAGGTCGAAGTACTAAACAAAAATATAAATCCTTTCTGTGTAAAGCAGTTTTAGGAATGTCGCTGGCAGCATCATTTTACTAAAGGTAGGCATTTTCAGCAACTAATGCTCCATATCCAGTCATATCTTCAGATAGATAGATAGGTGAATGGATGCCGTGTTTTAGATCTTTTAGCTCGATATTAAGTAAGTCTGACAGCTTCCTAAAAATCGATTGCATACGAGTCGAAAAGCGGATGACTAGCAAATTAAATTTGCTGCCCCTGCAATAGTCAGACTATACCGAGACGTAACACGCACGCTTATCTCGTTGGTACACCCAGAAACGACTAGGGCAATACCTTCGGCAAACCCAACTAGTACCAGGTCCAGCGTATATTATTATAGCTTCAAAGTCGGTTTTATTGTAATAATTCTGTTTTTTTTTTATAAAAAGAAGAGCACTGCAGAGATGCACTTCCAACTCCCTCTTTGCAAGCTCATCCGCTTTTTCTTTGTCCTGAATTACCGCACTAGGTTCACTTGCAGAGTTACCTGTCTTGATCTGTCGCTAACCTATGCACTAGGCTAGGTTAGAGTGGCTGTCTGCACTGTATCTATCACTATTATAAGACCTAAAGTAGAGATTGCTTCTAACGTCAATATTTGCCAGGTGGCGAGGTCATCGAAGATAAGAGCCCCCAGATGGAGCAGTTTTTTTTTTTTACTAAGGAATAAGGAAATGGAGGGTCGTTTTCTCCTCCTCGTTTATGCAGCTCCTGTAGAAGTCTCGTTTAAAAATAGGCCTAACCTTTTAGCATGTACGCCTATAGGACAATGTTTCGTGAGGACACCGATAATGGTGCTGATCTGCGATCGTTTTAACAAAAGTAATGATCTAGCTTAGGCCAGATCTGTCTAGAGGCTTGACTCGTCGTAAGAGTTTCCATCTGTGGTTGACTTTGCTGATCGCATAAGCATATGTAAAGGTTTTATAAGTAGCGAGAGGCTTACCTACACTTTGCCATTTCTAGCGAGAGTGCTTGAATGTATCTGCGGCCTGACACCCAGAATAGGTGAATGTTGAATTATTCCGCCAGCTCCGTGAGAACCAAGTGGCATTCCTGGCTGAAATGTAATGTAATAATTGTTCAGGATATCCCTGGTATCGTACTGTCTTACTACAAATGCCGCTCAAGATTTATGTTCTAATTTTATTTTAGTCTAAACGATTTTTTTCCAACTGCTATCAGTTACGTACGCCAAATTAGTTGAGGTCTCCGTACGCTTACTTGTGCACGGCATCGAAAAATAAAAATATTTCATCAAAATCGGTTCAACAATTCAGAGGTTATACAAGAAAATAACCAGCAGAAAGCCCTGTCTGTTTTTCGAACGGAATAGTAGGTCGTATTTTTAAGCATATTCCTTTTAACAGAACCCCGATTTGTTCACTCATTTCTACCCAGACTAGTGCCGGATAGAGATTTCTAGTGACTACAGTGCCTCTTCCTCGGATCTTTTTAGCCATTCTATTGTGTCGATGCTGGCTGCCCTTGAAAATTGATCCAGAAATGAAACATGGCTTTTTCTTAAGAGTTTTCCATCTTGTCCTCAATGTTAGGCTCAGAAATTTGCAGGTCATCTCCACCGATTCCTGAAGATTTAAATACGGAAACGATATCGGTTTTTGTAGGTTTAACTCACAGACCAAGCGGATAACGTTATTGAGTAAGAGTCTTTCGCTGACTAAGAGGCGAGAAACCGTCATCCTGAAGTGCACCTTTACTGACGTTTCCCTGCTATTCGCATCGTAGAGCCTACACAGATTGCTAAATTATTATTCGGAGCTTACCTTCTTTAATACACCATAGTGAGCTATTGCAAACGAATAGCTTTCTCCGATCACATCTGTGACAGAAATGTCTATCAACCGTTTCATAGTTGTCACCAAAATAGTTGACACTCTAATCGGTTTGCAATCCTTAGAGGTAGTGCGACTACATTAAGCCGCTGGACTTAATGTACCATCTAAGGAATATGGGACTTTTGGAAGGCAATACTTGCACATTTTACCTGTAGGATGCAGAGAAAGCGGCAAACATATTAAGTCATCTCAATATGCGGCACTAGCTAGCAGAGGAAGAGATATAACAGGCCAGGTACCTAAATAACATTCAAGAAAATGTTGGCTTTCACACGAGGAATGCAGGTCAAGGAGGAACTCTTTTAAAATATCAAGAGTAACTCAGGCTAAGATATGTCAAAGGAGCCTTATAAGGTGGTTTGGTTTGATATCTTCCTGAAGAAATACATAAATACATCTTCGTATATTTTCTTAAAGTGAATGGTTAGAATGTCCAGAATCTCCTAGTGAGCTGAAGACTCAGGTTTGACTCGCACACAACACCAGAAAAGTTTACCAACGATTCTACCTCCCGCGAACGTCTGACAAATATTCGAAAACAAAAATTGTCATGGGAAGCTTCTTCATAAGTTCCATCTATTCATGCATCGCACAGCACTAATGACTGCGAGAAGCTAGAACCTAGGCCCTACATGGGCTTTTTGCAACAAATCAAAGTTCATTAACCGATTCTCAAAAAAAAAAACAGCTGATCAGAACTGTCAAACTTCGTTAAACAGTGTCTGATTCATGACAAGGCTTTTATTTGTGAATGAAAATATTTAAATAAAAACTAACCCATACTGGGTAAGAGTAAGTATTGACATTTTGTGCTTCAGGTTTGGAGTTCTTTCGCGTCGATGTTTGACAGTTAACAGCGTCAGATGTAAGTACTCGTAATTGTTATGCAAGAAGATTATTGATTATTTCATTGAATTGATTGTATGAAAGCCACCTCAACAGCCACCTATAACAACAATTCATGTAGGTAAATATGTCAGTTCTCTAAATATTTATCTTTACACAATATCCATTAGGTACGAACTACACATCCCTCGAAATCAATGTGCATCTATGACCTTTATTTGTCCACTTTCTCTTTGTTCCACTTTCGAACCCTTTACACGAGAAATCAACAAAAGATAATTCCTCTCATCCATTCTAATTTGAACAGTGAAAGAGAAATATCAACGAACTTTTGTAATTAGGCCAACGGCGTGCTGACTCTCTATTCTACCTAAACACAGATAATAGTTCCCTTGCATCAAGCCCTATCCGTTGTGCATACATACAAACCTAACGCATCATTATGTCGATAATCGACTGTAATTATAGAATCTCTCTCTCTCTCTCACAAAACCCACACATGCACATACAATAATATCCAGGAAAGAGTTGATAACCTTTGGCTTCTATATTCATTAATTAAAGCGTGAAAATTAATTTTCCATCTGGAACGAAGCACAGACACAAAAAGATACATCATTCACCCATTCATTGATTCAATTACTCATTTGGTTTTTTGTTTGTGTTTTTTTTTTTTCTTTTCAACTGAAGTTGGAATTCTCTAGTCTAACATAGAAATTCTCTGTCGACCTTATCTGCATAGACATGCAGCGTAAGCATAAATAGCTACAGAAAAACTACATGCAGATACATTTAAATATGGTGGGGTTTGTTTTGTCGCCAAAGAACTTGCGAGCCAAAACGGGTGCAACGACTGAATTCCAAGCAGATAAATTTGCACATGAGCCAATAAATTTTCTCTACGATAATAACCAGAGGGCGTAGTAATCCTTTTATTTATTTATTTTTTTAAACAGGAAGAGAAAAATAAATGAAAATACAAAAAAAAATTATTTGTTCTCGACTCGGAATCGGAATATCGAGGTAAATTTGTTTTTATTGCGCCAAACTTCAATACAGTGTGCGAGCGTTGCATTAATTTTTTCGTAGTCTGTAAATATTTTATTATCCCTGCGTGGAGTTGATATCTTTTGTAACAAGCTTCATCGATATCACATTGCTAATGGAATTTTCTTGATACGATATATTTGTACTCAAAGTGGAAAGTGTTCCGGACAATCACGGATATAAGTTGGGGTTTATTAGTAATAATCATAAGAAGAATTAAAATCAAGTCCCGTGCGAAAAAAAGACACAAAAAAGAGAACCACTTGTGATCCCGGGTTTCGGCACCAAAAAAAAAAAAAAAAATTAAATAACTTTTTAATTTTAAAACTTATCTTTGTTATAGTTCGAAAAAGTTTTATAAAGAATTAATTTGAAAGCAAATAAAAATTCCAAACTAAAGCACTTGGATACTATAGCCGCCATCTCAAAAATCTTCTTCAAAACTGCATATAAATTGAAGCTAATTGCAGTGGTTTTCCATCCCTAAACACTGCAATAGAGCTTCCCTTTAGAAGTGTAAAGGAAATTTGTAAAACTCTTTCAAGTGGATGCAAAGACATCTCAGAAAAACCAGCTTAAGCTGCAGAATGAAACTAAATTCGTTTTCCTCCAATTGAATAAATTTGAATTTGTTTTTCAATGAAAAGAAAAAAAAAATATTGAAACACAAGTCCGTGCACTTACTTGTTATGTAAATGTGAACAACCGGCGACAGAGACGATAGCTGAAAGGCTGCGCCACAAACGCAACACAAGCAGCAGCTAATACTCCGTATCTACGAGTGTATGCAAAATGCAACGCTCTCCTCAAAATATCTGAATAATGTATGAGACGAGTCGGTCTCTTGACAAGTTTACTTACACTCTACAACCAAACGATCAGAAACAGCAGCAGTAGATACTCGTACTCGTACAAACAGTTTGTAGCCAACACACCACAAACAGAGAAAAAAATGAAGGGTACTACTACGTCTCCCCTCGAGAGAGGCCAGAATAAGGAGTGACGCGCTGAAGGCTCCTTGTGGCGCTAGGCATTCAACGCTCAAAAGTGCAAAAAAAAAAAAAAAATACCCTCCCCCATTATAGTGTATCTAGAAGCTTGGCAATCATTCAAATCACGCGCATCGCCACCAATTTATCACATCCACCCCAGCTCCCAGCTCCAACTTGGCTCCAGATTGGCATCTCTTCGTAGAGGTACATAGCGATACGTACAAACTTTTGCCGGTTAAATTGTCAAATGAGCAGAAAAGTAAACCCAAACGCGAAATTTATTGCTTTTTCATTGTTGTTGTTGTTGGTTTTGTTCGAATTTTGATTGTAGAAATTTATTACTTGTTCATTGGCTCTTAAATGTATCTGTGGCAGACCGGCAAGCAGTGAATCTTTTCTTTGTTTTTTTTTCGTTTTTGTGTTTCGCTGTTCAATAAACGCAAATTGATTACAAATGAATCAACCGGGGTTGGGCAATCCACACTCGATATACGAGTACGAGTATATACCGCGGCACAATCGGCTAGCCGGCCGGTTCGGTCCAGTATGGGCTTGCGGCAGAATGGTGGGAGGGTTAAACGTAATTTCTTTATTTTACACTCGCCGCTCGATTCAGTTGTCACGTACATTGCAAATGGTGTAGAACACGCGCGCCAACTGGACTTTAATTACGAAAGCAATTACAACGTCAATGATTGGCGGTATAAATGCTTTGAATCAAGGACTACATATATGGCTTACATGAGTATGGATATGGTTTTAAGAATCATTGCGGTTAATGATTTTTTTTTTTTTTTTTATGAATAAAACAGAGGTTGTAAGATGTGTATGACTCAGAACTCGAAAATTTAGAGTAGAAACTGCACTGAGTTATGATGGATTTAGGTCAAGAGTGTATACACTGTACTATGTGTTTCTGGTATCTGGAGTCAGCTTGCGGTTACAGTGGGAAGCAAATCAGTTGACAAGACAGTTGAAATGTCTTTTGATGGTCGAAAATGACATTGAGAACTGATAAATTTTAGGAATCTAACCAGATACCTAAAGGTGTTCATTCTAATCTATACAAAGCCACGAACCTCCCATTTCATTTTAAAAAAAAAGCTTCAAAAACGCTAACCAGGGATGCTTAGAGACAGTTATTAAAGAAATACTGCAGGGCAGCTCGGGTCAAAAATATACTTTCTAGGGAGCAACCAACTTATTCAGTTGGGTCAATGAGCAGCCATTTCCTAACCTTTTGCTTCAGACTGAAACGAAATGTGAAGATAGTAAAAATAGCATCGATACCCACAGTCTTTTTTACCCTTCAGATCACCGGAAACGGACTTTATGCCCTTCAAAAGGATGCAGTATTACACACATTGAATAAAGTGTTCATATATGTACTTCTTTAGAGGTTGTCTAAACTTCGGATACATGCCGACGCAATGGCAAAAAGTAATAATTATTTTTAAATTTGTTTTGTATTCTGGAACATCCTGTGTCTCATTTTAGACCAATTTATAATTTTGTGATTTATAAAATGCAAGCAGGACGAGTACCTAACTTTCATCGGCCCCTTACAAATGGATATTATTCTCTGCTCGATGATTGTAAATTCATATATCATACTCCTTGAACATCAATTTATACTATAGCAACGCATTTCAAACATACATCACGACATATAGTACATTATCTCCTCTTTATTTCCTGAGCTCCAAAGCCAATTTGTATATCCATAAATACTTTGAGAGAAATTACCTAATCATCAATGCTAGTGGCACCGAAATCTATTCAGCCGTTCTTGTGTTACACGAATACATCGCAAAAAACTCAGCATCATACCGTTTTATTTTACATTATTAAGGATATACAGTCTGTTCAATAAAAAAACGAACTACCTATCCTCACGTAAAAAATGATGGTGTCGTATATGCATATGTAAATAGGTTCATTTCGAATCTTGAGAGGTATTCTTCATTTCAGTTTCTTTGCGTGCGAAATACAAGAAACGATTTGAAGATTACTTTTTAACATACCATTCCAAGGGAACAAAATGGAGTACAACAAAGGCAGCAATGTTACTGGGAACTAGTAACAACTTCATTACAAGACGGTCTAAGCGCTGCGAAGAAACTGGAAGCATCGATGATGAATCAGGTAGAGGATCAAAACGAACAACCACAAAGCGGCAATACAAGATGATCGTCGAAGTTGAGTTAAGCCAGAAAAAAAAAACTCCCGACACTAGGTATCAAGCTAAACACGATTAGGCATCGACTAGAAGAAAATAGTGTATCTTTTGAGACTACAATAAATAAGTTCTTTCTTGCTTGGTTAAAAAAGGGTGTGAAATTTGTTCAACGCACTTTTAAACATCCCGCAAAGGTGCACATTTATGGAGGATTTGGACGTTTGGTCTGTTTTACGGAATTTCAACTAGAAGTCTGGTTTATTGAAGTCTGCAGAAAACTCTAAGGGTCAAACAATCGGAATTGGGAGCTCCAAGAGATTTGGATTTTTGATAAAAAAGAGATCTTGATTCATATTTTTTTTAGATCAAAAAATAAAATATAATGGACCGAAGGCGGTATTTTGCGGTACCCCACATCACACGTAGTATGGTTAATTCTGAGTCTTTTTGATGAAAAGAAAAAATTGCATGTCGCCATTTTAAGGCTGTAATATTTAAAGCGTGTGACTTAAGCAACAAGTGGCCGTAGAGAAAGTTGTAGAGAATAGAGTTTTGGGTATTATAGCAAGTTTTATTAACAAAAAATGCCGGTGAAGTACGAGTATGAATTTACTAAATGTTGTTGGATAACAACACCACAGGGTGATACCACATCAGACGTTCAAACTTTGGCATATAATAGGCTGTAACAAAACGAGAAAAATATTGTATGGAGGGGAAGAACCATCTCCGCTTCTCTATCTGCAACTATTTCCAAGATAGAAAATTAACATTGGAAAGCTGTATTAAAGTGATTCTAGAAATTAACTTTGTGGCATCATGTATTTTGCAGATCCAAAATCCGTTTGTATAATCTTCTGCCCCACGGTATGCTCTATAAGTGTGCAACGTTTAATCTTCCTAGGCAGCCCGAAGGGTCCTGAAAGTAGTGGAAAGGCGCACAAACACATTGGCTCAAAATTATAGTCATCTGATTTTAAAGAATGTTAGTAGCCACTAAGTAACGGCCATTTAACTTTAAATCCAGTGCTTAACTTAGAATTGAATTATAAACAATTTTTAACCTACCTACCGCTAGTATCGACCTTCTAACTGATTTACAGCAAATTTTAGTCAAACAAACCAAAAAATTTAAAGTTTGAGAACAAAAACACAGTTTAAGGGATAATGTTGTATCAAATTTAATCGAATTTGACAAATCGAACAGACATCGAAGACTGTTTACATCCGTTGGTTGGCTGTAATTTGAATTTGAAAAAATGACAGATGACAGATGACAGATTGTTAAAATCCCACTCTAAAAGTTAAAAGGTACTTTAGGTGGTTATAAAGTTAGCGCGAGTTGATGACAGATTGTTAAAATCCCACTCTAAAAGTTAAAAGGTACTTTAGGTGGTTATAAAGTTAGCGCGAGTTGATAACTATAAAGTGAAGTTATGTCGACTATAAATAGGAAAACACTAATCTTGACTTTGTTACATGCTAAAATCTTTTTAAAGTGGTATTTAAGGGTTGCAAACATGCAGCCTGTATTTTGAAAACTGAAAATATGGCTACGTAGAACTCTACACGATCGTCTGCCTGTGATGTAATTTGAAGGTCATACATTAGGAAATTGCATTAAATAAATGTTTAAAGAAATTTTCTTTGTCTCACCCTGTGTTTTTGTTTTTTAAATCGAGAACTGGTCCCCATTATGTTCTACCTCGTGAACTATGCTGTACGTGCACCTAGTTTTATCTTTCGAGATAATCCGTAAGGTCCTAGAAATTGTTGAAACGCACTCACACAAATTGGGAGTCATACTAAATTGGTTTTAAAAGTATTCTTTGTAAAACCCTTTATTTTAAATATCGAAATCCGTCTCCGTTAGGTTATACTCTGTAGTCTGTAAGTAAGTGTAAGCAAGCCGAGCCTCAGCATCCTATGTATTCCGATAGCTTCCGAAGATTTCGAAAACTAAGGCACAAACAAAACGACAGGGTACAACAAATCAAACCAAAAAAAAAGATTGTCACAAAAATTGTTGATAATTTTATGATAAACAACAACATGCCTGGACATTTGTTTTGTTTTTGAGAAAATATCCAAAAATCGTATTTTGGCCGACATTTTGCAAGATGGCGACCCGAATACAATTATATTTTGGAAAAAGTATAAAATTCAAATAAAAGCAGAATATTTGTACAAATTCCATTGCTAGTATGCATTCTTTTTCTGAAAATGTTCGATCTGGGTCTTTGAATTTTATCTATCTGTCCCGTCTTTGTGTGTGTTTGTACCCGACTGTACCCTAAACGGCTGGACAGATTTATTGCATATCTGGGGTACGAGGGTGGATCAATAAGTCCCTAAAAAATGAAATAAGGAACACTCTTTTCGGTATAAAAACATTTTATTTTTCAACATAGTCTCCTTTTAGCTCTATAGGAGTACACTTCATCCAACCTTTCTCCAATTTTTTGATGCCCTCCAAATAATACGATTTCTCGAGCCCTTCAAAATAAGCGTTTGTTTCAGCGATGACCTCTTCATTCGACCCAAATCTCTTACCTCCGAGCCATTTCTTCATGTTTGGAAACAAGAAATAGTCGCAGGGAGCTAAATCTAGGGAATATGCAATTTTGCCATTGTGACTGCGGACTTGTGCGCCGGTGCGTTTTCCTGGTGAAAAAGAACTTTTTTCTTCGTCAAATGCGGCCGTTTTTGCTTCAAATCGGCTTGCAATCGATCCAGCAGCTCTGCGTAATATGCGCCGGTGATCGTTTTACCCTTTTCAAGGTAATCGATGTGAATAACACCGCTCGCATTCCAAAAAACTGTCGCCATGACCTTGTTTGCTGACAAACCCTCCTTGGCCTTCTTTGGCTTCGATTCACAAGAAGAAGTCTATTGTTTTGACTTTTCCTTGGTTTCTGGTGTGTTGTGGTGAATCCAGGTTTCATCCACGGTTACGAAACGGCGCAAAAACTCAGCCGAATTTTTCTAGAACACCTCCAAGCACACCTTTGAAGTTGTCAAACGAATGCGTTTGTTGTCGATTGTGAGCAAAGGCGGCACCCATCTTGCAGAAAGCTTTTTCATGTCCAAATATTTATGTGTTAAACCTGTGGCCTGTTCAAACTCGCGCACTTTCACTCGCCGATCGTCCGTTATCAAACCATGGATTTTGTCGAGCATTTCTGGTGTGGTGACCTCAATTGGGCGACCAGAACGCTCGGCGTCACTTGTGCTTGAACGACCTCAATGGTTCCAATCGATGGTGAAGAGTCCCCATAATATTTGTCAAGCTTTTGTTTGGTTTGCGTGATAGTTTTTTCTCGCAAAAATAGTGTTTAATGAGCACTCGAAATTCACTCTTTTCCATTTTAACGAAAATGCTAGTAGGCGTCTATATAAAATGTAGGCGTCTACAACAAAACTATTTGACAGATGTCTGAAAATTTGGGTGCGTTCTTTTGAAGGATGATTTTTGACAAAAATAATTATAAATTTAAGGTGACGACACAATTTGTGTTAATTTTCAGGGACTTATTGACCCACCCTCGTACATGAATCTGAATTTTTATTCTAATTACCGAAATTAACGGTACATTGTCTTGAAAACGGCTCCTCCGATTTTAATCAAGTTTCATATTTGAGTTGGATTGGATATATCCCACTAGATGGCGTACCATGTTTTTACAAAAAAAAAATCGTATAACGGTAGGTACTCTAATTATTAACAAATTTTTTGAAAATTGGTTATTTCTCGGGTATGACTCATGTGAATTTGCAATGCGACATATGGAAGAACATGGTATACCAAGTTTTGCAAAATTTTCAAATATTTTAACGCATTTTTTAAAAATAAAAAAAAACCATTTCGCTTAAATTTCAAACCAAAATTATTTTCGAATCAACAGCACAAAGGGGTGCAAGTACGTGCGACAATTTTGGCAGAGTATAAATGTACAGAACAGAATATTTCTAAACTTTGGGAGTCAATATCACCGGAATTAAGGGTCACGTTTTTTTTTTAAAATAAACATTACTTTCTATACGTCTTGGTACTGACAGTTCATTCTTTAACACACAGGACGTAGATATCCCCTCTCAAAAAACACTCCACTACTCTTCTCTTAAAGTTTCTATCGACACCTGCCGTGGACCTTCCTCCTTATTCTATAGCAAAAGAAGAACCTTTTCACTTTTATGACCCTTAAAAGAGGACAATACATATCTGGTTTGCATCTGCAATGTAAAAGCTTCCATTGACATCTCACCTGGGAACTAGCTGAACGACTATGAGATTCCAGAAATCATCGTACATGTATGGTTTCCAAAAGTTTGGCTGTTTTCTAGTAGCCTTCACATTTTGCGATACCTCGCATCTGGCAAGTAACGAGTTATACATCCGACATGTAAGTCATATATATGCTGTCCCTTACACCTCGCGACGAAGAGTCAAATGATGTATGGATGGATGAACACCGACATGATTAGTCTTTTCCAGGTTTTATCTTGTTTCGATGAGTTTTTATGATTATATTGTAACATAATGTAGCATAATAACTGCGCTCCAAAAGTATGCAACACATTCCGAAGTGTCTTTTCATTCGAGGTTCGTGTCCACGGTAAGAGACGGATTATGTCTAAGACGACGTCGCGGAATTAAGAGAGAATTATAACCACAAGAGATTATTGGTTGCAGCTGTCATCTTGGAATTATTACATCAGAATTTTCTTGTTCCAGTGGTCGAAGAATTTGCTAGAAGTTTCTGGCTATCAGAAATGCGACTATATAAGGACAGATGGCGATCGAGGCATGGCAATAGGTTTTCGAACCCCACGAAGGGATTGGAAAAGTGATAATGGGCAAAGTTGTAATTTTGTGATAAATTGAAAGTTGAGAGTTAACAAGAAGAAGTAATTAGTTTGGATTTGTGAATTAAGTAATTGGAATGTGATAAAGTGATTTGAGAAGAAAGAGACCTTGTAAGGAAAGAATTTGTGAAGAATAGCATAGTGTGAACTTGAATTGTTATATAGACTAGAAAATAAAGAAATAATCTCACAGAATAACGTTTTATCTACTCGAGCCGTAGCTCGCATGTTACAATATGAAGAAAAGAAACTCAAAATCGAGCAATCTTTCGACTGTTTCGCTTTGGTCTAACGGATTTATCTACAAGATTTAAATTTAACAAGTCAAGGGTACAGAAAGAATGTCACAAATTTTACAAAAACCCTCATGGGTAGTGTAGGTCGGAAATTTCATTACATTTTTCGATTTTCTATTAATTTTGAAGCTGCAAGTGTGTCAGTATGAAATGCGCCTTGAAGAATTCATCAAAAAGGGGAAAAATACAAAATGAATGTAAACAGAGCTTAACTATCGTTGACTCCATTTAGTGTTTGCCCTTCTACGGCCTTTGCAAACTTAAAAAAACTTAAACCAAATATAAGAAAAACGTTGCATAAATCTCATGTCTTATGATTTTTCCAACTTTCCCTGAATGAATAGTAGACCATGAATTTACTCAAATAATGCTCTCGTACTCCCCTGCAAATACTCGTAAAAACTGCTAGATGATGAGAGTAACCACACTGTACAACAAAAATGAAAAAAAGTATCCGTAAAGTCCATGACTGACTTCAAACCAAAACCACAAAACAAAAGTAAAAAAAAAAAAAAAAATCTAAAACCTCACCTGAGATTTCATCTGAATCATCACATTGTATCTTTAGGTCATTTTCGTGGAAAAACCGCAACAGTTAGGAATACGCCTCGCGTACCTTGCAATGGAATTAAAAGTTTCAGGCTATAAATATCTCCAGCGTTGATCACAAAAGGGCAAAACACTGCACACTGTGTGCATTGAAACACGAAATACTGACTCTCGATGCAGCAGCCAGCATTCAAAAGGCAAAAGGTCAAAAAACCGTTCGTCAGAATCGGACGGAGAATATCACTGGAACCCTACATGTGCTGGAAGCGTATTTCTCTGTCTGTACTCGTATCCAAAAAAAAAACATGGTCCAATGATGCTCAATGAATGTGAAACAACAGCAGCAGGAGCAGCGAGCTGGACACAAAAAAAAAAACCAAATAGCAATCGTGGTCATGTCGAAACTTTGGGGGGTTCTGTACTGTACGCGAGTAGGTAAGTGATTGTTGTTCAACTGCAATCGAACCGGTTTGTATTATTACAGCACATGTATCTCGGAACGAATGAAACGAGATACGATTGTTAGATACCGCGTCGTCGTGTCGTAGTCGTCGATTCGGTACAAAACTCATGAGCGCATTGTGTTTGGAGCCAAAACTGGTTTTCAATGAAGCGAAGCCTCCATTCGACGAATGGTGAATTTTGTACCTCGCATTCGAGTTTATCTGTGTTTTGTTGTAGATTACTTCTCAATTTTATTGCCGGAAGAGAGTTGAGATTTAGTTGGCTTTATTACAGACTTCGAGGAAATGTAGAAAATTAAAAGCGCAGCAGCAATTATTTGCTCCACTTTGAACATTTAGACGTTGAAAGTTTCATGCTTCCTGTGATTTAAGAAACACATTACTTCATCCGCTTTGATTGCTTTTCTTTTGTGAACATGTTGGTCATGTTCGTCTTGAAAATTGCGTAAGATCAGATCAGAGATTCGCGCAATTAAAGTGGGCAAGTTGAGGTTTAAAGTTGATTATAACTTGATTTTGATGCATGATTGCATATAGAACTAGAAACAGCTTAATCGGAGCCAGCAATCAGGCAAATTGGTTATGCAATTCCGCTATAGTTGCTATTTTCTAGGAAAAGTAATTGGACAAGTTTTTGATAAACAAATTTGAGGTATTTGCGTCTTATCAGGTTCTTAAGAGCACTTGCCGGTGATTATGGTAAATTTTTATAATTCTTGATTACGAGTATATCAGAAGTCATTAGCAATTCAGTGTCAAATCCTGTCAATAGGACAGAAGAATATGGTCTTCGTAAACGGCTCAACTTTGAATGTGCTTTAGTAGTAACGTGTTGTGCTGTTAAGTTGAGACTGCTGGCTTAAGTCCCAACTATAACCATGAAACATGTGCTATTATTGATATAAATAGAGTATATAAAACTTCTGAAAAAAAAAGATACAAGAAATCGTAACAATTCTCTTCAATTAGCCAAGGACACCACCAAACATCCGAGTTTCAAACCACTACGTTAAAAAAAAGTATGTATATATGCTCTACATCTTCTTGCGATCTGCCATGAGTTTTAGGTATACTATAAGAAAGAACCAAGTGTCGAGACTATGGCTTTTCATCTCCTTGAAGTTGTAGCAGAGTATTTCAAGTCTCTTCAGTTCTACCGTATATATGCATTGCTAAGGGGGTCCACCGGCACCTCGAAATCATCCTCGAAAGGTTACCAAAAACTGTATATTGATTGGAGAATTTAAGCCAAAAAGCTCTCGGCTACTGAAAACTAAAGAGGTAGTGCGCCTTGTTACTATGCCCAGGACGATTATCTCGGGAACCAATTAGATAAAATCGTCAAGATAAGAACAAGAATCTCTGAAGATCTCTCAACTCGGTGTTTTGCAAGTCTTAAGTGTTTTGTTAGTCAGAGAAAGTTACTTGAAGGTGACGATCAAATCGAATTTCTCCCTCGTGCATATCTGCTACTAACCAGAGAAAGGGATCTCTGTTTATCGAAGACAAGCCTTCCCGAAACTAACGTCTAAAGAGCAACCTTCATGCCTAAGACCTATAGAGTTTGGATGCATTACGGCAGCACTGCATTGTCGATTAGCAAGTATACTACGTATACGTATATAGACATATCGAACATAGCTGATACCATCGCTACACCCCTGGTGAATTACTAGACTCTTTGGGTTTATCAGGTAGCGGCGACTGATTTAACCTGAAGGTGGATAGTGGGTACCTTGGTTCCTAGTAGATGAGCATACCTATTCCGGCTGCACGGAAATATCCTGTTTTACTTTTCGAAAAAGAACACTAGTTCCTCCATGATAAAACAAACGCATGATGGCTAACTAAAATTCATCTAAAACAATTTACCTCGATAGGTAGGTTGGAGCGATACTAAGACCTCTTCCTTACTTAGTGAATCGCCACTTGCGCTAAAGAGACGCTCTGTGACAACACTAGTTGAACATAGGAAACTGATCTAGAAGGTTCTTCTACGCGTCAGGCTTTCGGGCTGCTGGGTTTTGTATTTCAATTTTCCAGATTTTGAGGTTAGTAAGTTTTGTAGTCTAAGAAATTAGAGAAGTACCCTTTCATTTATTAAAAGCAGCTTTAACGCGACGCTTCTGCAGCCAGCCTGTGCAAAACTGTTCGTGATGATCGATTCCCTTTCAAGATATTCTTTTATTTATCTTTATTTTGGAACTTTGGCAATGTAAATACCGTTAGCTCTCCTTCCTTTTTCGCTTCATCTCTTTCTTACAATTTTTGTTTACACTCTTCCTGACTTTTCCGGTGTTTGGCATAACACTTCTTGTCGGTTTAGCTGCTGTAACTAGTCCTAATCAATATGAAAGGCTCATCCATCACCGTGTCTCCAAGATCCTTAGACGAGACATTAAACTGGGTTTTTCAAAATTTTAACTTTTAGAGGTGAACATAAATGTCACTTAGTAACAGCTTACCCGATTTAAATAAATTTTAAATTGTTTTTAGTAGATTAATCTACAATCATAAATCATCTTTATACGTTATCCTGAAGCTGAGCAATAGTTAAGAACAAAATCTCCATCTCCTGCTCAAATTATGACCATCAATTTTCAATCCATGGATACCACAGCCATCAGACATGCAGCAGTGGATGGGTTAATGCGGTTGTGTGTGCTCAACATGGGTTTTTTTTCCTTTTTTTGCTTTGCGTAGTCTTTTTCCTTTCATTTATTTTCGTCTGCGTTTTGGGGAATAAGAGATATTCTTGGCTTCAGGATTTGTCCGTCCACTTGGGAAATATGTTCGAAGAGGTGCATAACCTGTGAAAATTAACAAATATCCCAACATGAATAGTTAGTTCAGGGTCATCCACCTCTAGGAAGTTCAAAATATCTTCTCTAAATCTTTCAACAATCCTCGGCTGGCTAGCTCGATTTTCTCAGTATGTGACTCTTCTACAACAAGGAACTGTGGAGTATAAGTAGGAGGAAAACACGGTTGCCGCCACGAAAATAGGGTATCAATGAAAAAGTGCTGGAGTTCAGTTGTGTAGTCTACCGGATAGCGAAGGCATGCATATTCGTAATCCTTAGACCCAATAAACTAGATTTAACCAAAGGATCCTTGCTCTAACAATGTTTTTTTTTTTCTTTTATTCTTTCAGGTAACAATTGATGCTATTTCCCACATGCCAACAGAATAATAAGGATACAAATTCAACAAAACACAATTCTTTTCTTTTATGCATACACTGATGGTACTTTGCATAAAGGAAAAGGATATAATACTACAAAGGTATGTATACGTATACTTGAAATTTTCTCCTTCCGTTTCCCAATTCGAGTGTCAATTCCATACATTTCTGCAAATACAAATGCATTCTTTAGTAAAATATGGGAATAAGTCAATGAAAGCTCGTACACACACAGAATCCCGGTGAAAAGGATTTCAGCTTTATATATCGTACTGCATCCACCCAGAGAAGTTTTGCCAAAGTGAATACATTTACTTTTATATAATCCTTTTGGGAGACGGAGAATCGTGTGGAATATCGTATTCGTTGAATCCTTTTTCTCGTTGTCATCGTCATATCATACATACTCGTATGTCTCTCGTCAACAGCTTCAGTGCTTCATAGAGACACAAACAAAAAAAATTGAAAAATTTTATTATTTAATAAAATGTATTCTCATGTAAAATGCATGCACCAAAGGACACAAGTCCTTGTGTATTCAATTTTCGTCAGGAACTCGTTAAAAGTTTGTGTATGCGTTTTTTTTTTTTTTTGCAGAGGAAGATGAATTCCTTTACACAGGATGGGTTAAAACTGAATGTCACCCATAATGTGTAGGAGTCATCTTTTCTACCTTGAACGAGTTTAGATGCAGGCAATATGAAAATAAAGTGTCGAATTCTTAACGTTCTCTTAGCATTTCATACCAATATCGTGAAAATGGGTCGATAATACAAGGTCCCCATCGGAAGATGCTGTAATTTTTGCAAATGGCGTCTTATGTCATCGCGACTTTGACATTTGTGAAGTAAACAGAAACAGAATACACGTAGACAAACCATCGGCGGTTGTGGGCTTTTTTTCTTTTCTTTTTTTTTTGTATAATTAGCGCGCGCCAAAAGGGATATGAATACCCTTATATTATTTCAGGGCACGGGCACTTGCGAAAAAGGGGAAAAGGAACAGAGGAGATGCCTGTGCACGTTGGCTTTAAAAGTTTGAAGGTTGTAGTGATGAGGTAATACAGAGCCTGGTAGATCATTCTACATTCGTGTCGTTCAGCTTATAAACGAATATTTGGCAGTACCACCGAAGTTGGGCTTAAGGGTGAACTGATGTGTATTCGAAGCATGGCGCGTATTACGCGTGATATTTTGAATGGGAGGAATGCAAACTGGCTATTTCGGTGGTAAAATAGGGAAAGACACGAGACATTTCGAGTGGATCTATGGAGTTCACACTGCCTCTTATCACCTATAAGTTTTAACGCGCGATTACCCTGTCTAGAATGTACAAAACGATCTTGGGTGCACCAGACCAGATGTGGGCGTTATATTCCAGCTTTGGATGGAAGAATGCCTTGTAAATTGAGACCAGATCAGACTGGGTAAAATATTTCTTGCACCGCTTAAGGAATTCTAGACATTTTGCAGAATTTTTGACGACCGCGAATATGTGATCGTTTCATCGAAGATGGTTTCAACGTTTTGAGAGTTTTGGTTTCGCTTGAGAGACAGACGATAGCATTGTGATTTGGAAGCATTAAATTCCACTTTATTGGTTGAACCAGGTCGGAATTTAATGTGTTGTCGTTCCTCTTCTATGGCCGAGACAAGAACTGAGGGTACTGTCATCAGCGAAGGAATGGATTGGATTCGAAGTTGCAGACAAGAGATCATTTCTAAAAATAAAAAAGAGAGTCGGAGACAAAACAGAGCCTTGTGGAACACCAGCATTTATATGGTGATATTCAGACTTAAGCCGTCCAAGATAATTTGTATTGATGCCAAACTCTGTGAAATACGTTTGAAATATTAAGCGCAACCACTTTCATTTCTCCGTGAGATATTCCATCAAATCACCAATGGACCTGTTGCTACCAAAACAATACTGCCGGTCATTGAGAAGGTTTCGTGAATTAAGATAAACTGACGATTATAAATCGTTTCCATGACCTTGAAAAGAAAGAACGAAGAGGATTCTCATTTTTTTTAAGGACGGGCTGAACAAATGCTGTTTTCCATCCACTCGGGAAGAGCCAATAGGATAGACAGAAAACCTTACGCAGAGGTTTTGCCAGCGTGGTAGTCGAAAATATCTCTGCTGTGACTGCAGATGTCCAAGAGAGGACCCTGAAACATCAACCAGGCGACGGGTCATACAATTGGGCAGACGGTCTTTACATCGAATTTTGGTGAAAGACTTGAAGATGTACTCGTACAAAGTGCAAACAGTGCATCAGCTGTTGCCTGTAGACCGCCAATCGCGTGTAAAGATCGCCCGATTTGACCGTTCCAGACTTCTTTCTTTGGGTTTTTTTTTTTTTTTTGAGGCACGGGTCATACAAACCTTGGCGGTCCTAAAGTAGAACATCCGACAAGAAGTGGATAATTTATCGCCAGAAGTTTTAAGAAAAGTCCTGGAAAATGCTGTGAAACGAGTCCGAATATGCATCAACTCTAGCTGCCAATATTATCCTTGCGACTTAATGGAAACTTTCCAGACTTATCTAGGACCTTCTACCTTGATACATTTTCTAAAAGTTGTATGCCTGTATATGTCACTATTTGTTAAGAAAACAAAAACGGATCTCATCATAATACAAAATAAATATCCTTGCTCCACTAAACTCTTTCTTCTGACAATCATCTGTTCTCCTGACTTTGAAACTGCTTTGTGTGTGTACTCGTACATTTTTATTTTGTCCTCATCTTGGGAGTAAGCTTTTTGTCAATCTCATAGAAATAAAATAATTAAAAAATATTTTTATATACTCGTAGATATACGACGAGTACGTACATTTGTTATGTTCAAGAAGAATAAGACAGAAGGACAACAATAATAATAACAACGACAGGACAAGAAAAAAAAAAAAAAAAAACCAAACTCCTTTATTTGCATATTTTAATTGGATTTGAGGACGAATTTTCTTCTCTTTTTTTATTTTTTTCATTTTGTAAGCTTATCTCTCCTGTGTCCTGTATTCTAAAGAAAAAGACTCAATTTTTGTTGTCGTCCCGTGTGTCCTTCCGTAGAAAATTCTAAGAACAAGAACCAAAGGAGATATAACTTAAATCAAGTCGTTAAGAGAGCAAAAAAAATAACTAACTTCAAATACCCATAGTTTGAGGATAAAACAAAACAAATGTCCTGTGTGTCCTGGATCAGAAGGACCGCTTTAAGGGTATGTAAAATGCAAAACACAAAAAAAAAATCTCCACAATTCCTATTGACCAAAGTTTAGTGTGACTAAGCAGAAGGACTGGTGGATGAGGCTATAAAATGATTGCAAAAGTTGTGTGCAGTGGCATATTATTTATTGTGTTGAGAAGTTTCTCTGCAACTGAACATTTGTTAATGTTCTGCGTAGTATGCCGGCCAAGGAGTGCAGTTGAAAGTTGAGGCAAGTTGTTTGTTAATAACAAAAAAACAAAAGTCTAGTATACTAGTGTATAGTATATTCTTGTTTGTTGAAAAGTCCATGTGAATTAATGGTGCTGCACTCGGGCATTTATTGTTGTGCGAGAGGTTTTTGGTTTTGTTTATGGGTTCCAATGTGCAAAAGGTTACAGGTTGGAGTAGACGCGCGAAATTTATTGTGTCACTTTGAATTTTAAAAGTTTTTCCATGGGGACTATAAATTGGTGGAATTGGGTTTTTATAAATATTTCACCAGCAGGTGTTCCTGATTTCAATTTTTTCTGGGAGTGAATGGGGGTGAACTTGTGTGGGAAAAATGTGGGATTGTGGATATCAGAAATTAATAATTGACGTAGCGGTGGCACGACCTCTTCAGTCAATAGGCCCTTTATTTGATTTGCTTACAGGTGGAAACAAGGCAAATGCTTTAAAGTCTCAGTACGTCTCAGCATGCGATCACTGAGCGAGAGGTTCATGGTTCGAATTCGAATCCAAAAAAAAAAAAAAAAAGTATACTCACGGTACCTCTCGCGATCGTCTGATAAACATCCGAGAGTAAGAATATTCATGAGAATCTTCTCTTAATCAACAAAATTCATCTTCTTCTTCTAAACCTTACAATGAAGTAAGATTGTGATTCGGAGTAGAAGGATCACAACCCTCCCACTTTGCTGCATTCCTACTAGTCCGCCAGTGGGGTTTGCCGGTTTGACCTCAGGGGGCATTCTTCGATCACAGAAGTTTCCCCGCCACTTCATCCACCCTATGCTTACGCGATGACTGATCACAAGTTGCTTCGCTATTGATCATAGTTCCCAGATATTTGAACTTTTCGCAATTGGAAAACACTTTTCCATTCAAGTAAATGCCTGGAATAGGTCGGTGTGGATCAGAGAACGTGCAACACAGATACTCTGTCTTTTTTGAACTAATACAGATCATCCACCCATACATCAAGTGCTCGTTGCAGAGACGTTTGATCTTCACTTATGATAGCTCCATCGTCAGCAAAGAATAACTGATGCTCTTTGGGGTCCGTCACTTTTCATTCAAGCGTATAATCAAGGACTGCAATAAATAGCAAAGGACTAAGGACGCTTCCCTGATGTACACCGACTTTGATTGGGAACTCTTCTGTGTCTCCTGCGGGACGTCTTACCCTGACGTAGGTTGTTTTAGCGCCACCCATAAGAGATCTCTTGGTTGTCTATCAAAGGCTTTCCCAAAAATGTTTTTCCATTATGATCCTTATACTTTGGATTGCATTTGTTGTTGATTTACCCGAGACAAACCAGATAGCAGTATTATTTTCCGTCTAATATCCGCTCTTCATGGTGTGTGACATCAGCTTGACATAACAAATCAACAAAATTGTCCTTCGGAAACAGCATAAAACTGATTCGTGCGGCGCACAATACTAGTGGCTATGAGGAGCTAAGCCAGGCTAAATTTTCACTCAAACCTGAATCAGCGATATAGCAGGACGAATTTAAAGGCCAGTACCGCGTGAAGAAGAAAGACGTACAGCGTTACACAAGACCTGACAAACTAAACCGCAACAATGTCCTTGCTTCACAAGTGGATGAAGCAGCGAATACCGTAGAACCATATACATATACTCTCAGTATAGAGTCTCGACATTTTTTTTTCCTGATATGTAACGAAGATCAACTCAGAATCTCCCTAAACTCAAATGAGGTATCCAAAGCTACAAACACTCGAATACGCACCGGGCCCTCAAGAGGAATAAAGCGGTGGGACTTGATGGTATACTCGTACCTTCCGATCTTTTCCAAGCGGCACCAAATATATCAGCAGAGCTTGTACATTATCTCATAAAGAATTAATGGCAAAGTGAATGCTGCTTTCCCTTAGAGTGAAAGAATGGGATGATTAACAGAAGGTATTTGTGCTCTTCCTGCGGTTGCCGAAATAATCAACCCGATTTCTATTGTCGTTTTCTGACAATTGTTGTTTTAGTCGACGTATCAAAAATGGTATGGAAATCGATTCAGAATAGCTCTAATAATTCAAAAAATACTTTGATGCAAGCAACTCTAGATGTACTTAACTTGATGTGAGCATGAGAATAGGCAAAGCAAATGGTGGCAACAATCTGGAAAGCAATATATTCAGCACAAAATCTAAGCTAATTCACTCCACTGTAGTGTCTGTACTCATCTAAGGGTGTAGTAACAGGTGGGCCATCTGCTGGTTTCTTTTTGAATTACATGCTATTTTGACACTGACAGCTCTTTCGCGCTCAAAAAATTGACAGAAACATAGTATCATATCTTCTCGGTATGAAATGAATCGATTTAAGCTTGAACAGCGTTGGGAAATATTGAAAGCTTATTTCTAAAGTGCGTGCTGCGTTTCCGAAACAGTGGTAATTTTGAAAAGAAATTTCGAGCGAAATAATGTACCAAACATGCCTAATGTACGCAAGTTTGTGCAGAAAGTTCATGATATCAATATCAATGGCATGCTAATTGATAACCAAGCTACCCTCGTGTTCGTCCTGTGCGCTTAGCCGAGAATATTGCTGCTGTTGCCGAAAGTGTGCCTCTAAAATGGCGGCATTAAGTATTGACGCATTTTTCTTTGAAGATGAATATGACAAAAATGTTACGGTCATCTCCGTTGACTACATACGCTACAGAGGCATGATGACCAAATTTTTGGCCTAAATCTCAGGAAATGAATGAATGAATGTCTGGTTCTAGCAAGACGGCGCCACGTGCCATTCAAGCCTTCCAACAATCAAAAAAATGTGTGCACTAAGTTAAATAATCGTGTAATTAGCTTCGCGGAGCTATGATGCCCTTGGGCATTTTTTTTTTTTTGTGTGGTGCCGTTAATGACCGATGTTATGCTGACCAAAAATTGTGCCGGAACCATCGAACAAATACTTCAAAATTGGGTTACAGAATTGGCTACTACCACACCATGTGTCCAGACGGGTTTAAGTGTTCGCTGAATTAGCACAATTTTGCTCCGAATTACGTAAGTAACGTTGTTGTCTAGTGGCATATCCCTTCCGTATAATAAATACAGAGTTGGTCCAAGAACACAGTCTTGTGGGACTCCTGCCGTTATTTCATTCAATTCTGAGTACTCTTCACCGTACCGTAGTCGAAAAAATTTGTCTGCTGTATAAGATTTCAGTATCTCATAGTATTATCTAGGTAGGTCCCATAGCAGATTGAACTCCAAACCTATGCCACACATTGTCAAAGGCTTGCGTTATGTCCAGGAATAATTCTGAGCATACCTGTTTACCTTCGAGTACTTTCTCTATCATGTCGTCAATACGGTTCGGGAAGAGTCGTCTTTCAATAAAAATGTTTGATATTGGCCTATTGGAAGTAACTTCTGTAGATGACTTACCTTGTTTCGAAAAAAGTCGTACGACGGCAATAACTTTTGAATGGTGGAAGGAATTGAAAAATCTATAAAGTGGACTTTTGGTCAATGCTATAGCCGTGTGATCCTGTTTACAGTGTATGTACAGGAGAGTTTCGTTGACTGAACTGGTCAGCCTTTGCATTGGATGAGCATAACTTGGGGTGTAAAATTATGAAAATTATGAATTCTGATTTTTTTTTTTTCCTGCGAAAGAAGTGGCAGTCGAATCCTCTTACCCTACACTGCGACATAAACATATTTCATACGGATTAAGCTGTTCGGAGAATATTATTAACCACAAAAAAGACCGTTGTCCATTAACTAATCCCTAACATAAGAAATTACATGACAATCGGTTCAGTCGTTCTCCAGCTGTAACGCACAGCGGATGGGTTAATGGCTTGATCCTTATTGAAAGCAACTACTACTCGCTTTGTCGATATTGGACCGGGTATACTCGTATGTGATTTTTCTTAGGAAAACACAAAGCCAAACTGCAAATTCCTCCACACATATTCGATATCCACTGCTTATTCGGGACTGTTTGCAATAGAATAGTGTAAATAGTGTTTTCCAATTCTGAAGGTACAAGCCAAACTAAAAATCTAACTAAAGCGCTTCCTATCTTTAAATTTAAATAAAACAAACTGTGTGTGAGATATCATCGAAATTTTTTATTCGTTTGAAAGGCCTAGCGATGCCATTATGTATGGAATATAACATCGTTCAAATGTCTGCCGCGGCTTCGCTGGGTGGCGCGCATCCGACATGTCCAATTTTTCATGACTCTGACGCATAAATCAGGCTGAATTTGACCGATGGCATGGGTTATGTTGGCTTTGAGGGCCGCTGTGGTTTGTGGTTTATTCGCATAGACCTGCGACTTCAGAAAACCCCACAAGAAAAAGTCTAGCGGGGTCAAATCGCACAATCTCGGTGGTCAGTTCACATCACCTTCACATGAGATGACCATGCCCTCGAATCGCTCGTGCAGAATTTCCAATTTGGCGTGAGCTGTGTGGCACGTAGCGCCGTCCTTTTGAAACCACATGTCGTTGGTGTCCATATGATCCAATTCAGGCCAAAAGAAGTTGGCAATCATGGACCTATAGCGCTCGCCGTTGACGGTGATGGTCTGGCCAACGTCGTTCTCAAAGAAATATGGACCGATGACGCCGCCAGCCCAAAATCCACACCAAACAGTGACTTTTTCGAGAAGCATTAGGTGCTCTTGGATCTCATGTGGATTGGTATCCCAAATTCAACAATTTTGTTTGTTGACGTACCCATTCTCCTCATCGCTGAAGATGATTTTTCGATGAAAATTAAGGTCAGTTTCCAAGTGCTCCAGAGTCCATTCAGCGAACACACGTCGTTGTCTATGGTCGTTTACCTTCAGCTCCTGGGTCAGTTGAATTTTGTACGGATGCAGGCCAAAATCACGACGCAAAATTCGCCAAGTTGTGGTCTGCGAAAGGCCGAGTTCTTGTGAGCGACACGAAATCGACGGGATCGGATTCTCCTGCACACTCTCACAGACAGCGGCGATGTTTTCGGGCAGATCTTGTGTTTCGTCGACGTACGGGTGTTGGTTGATCGTTTACTGAACCATTGGACTCAAATTTATCCACCACACTGCGAACAGTCCTCTCGGAAGGACGATTATGGCGACCGTAAAATGGGCGATGCGCACGGAACGTTGCCCGAACAGAACACCCATTTTGATAAAACAATTTTATTATTTGCACGTGTTGTTGAATGCTATATCCGTCCATAATAGAAAAACAGACTGAATAAATGACAGCCAATTCGACAGATGTAGCTTCAACAATATGGCCGCTATCAACTGTCAAAGTTCGGAAGTCCCTATTGGAAGTGGTTCCTGATTCGGTCGTGTTACAAAATTGTTTCTTTCCATTCCAGTGGTTCTTGAAAGAATTCTTGAATCCTGAAACTTTTCTAAACACTTAATCGCGGTATTTCTCTCAAAATTACCCCAAAATTACTCCAATTATGCAAACCTTCCTCAGTTAGTAGTCTACAATCAGTTTTGATCGATGCGATTACATTTATCGAAATCGCGGAATGGTAGTCACTATCATATGAAAGTACGGTTGCTTATAGTTTTTATTTTAAGGCGGTGGTCAAAAAGGCCAATAGCCAGATAAGAGCCAAGAACAGTTGTTTAGTTAGGTTTCGCTAAGAAAAATGGAATTATGATGCTCACGAATGCACAGTTTGCATATGCATAGGAAAAAGATTTAATTTCAACAGCTTTCAATGTTCTCTTTAGACAGGTTTCCAATTAAGTTGAAAACTGTGGACCTTTGAGAAGATAGATACTCTAGTTGGAACAAATTGTACACCATAACTCTATGATGTTGTTTTAGCTGATCACGGATGAGTATCAACATAAATGACGTCTGTGGAATTCGATTTTAAAAAAATACATACGAGGCTGACTTATTTCATTCTACGTACAAATTTTAAAGCACAAAACAAATATGTGTAAAGAATGCGCAATGAATTCGATAGATAATCCCCTGTCAAGGTTGAGCTCCCTAAATTAGCATCCAACTTTGTTATGCTTGAAAACAAATCCTAACAAAATCCCATGTATCCTTTCATCTCGCCATCTCTCCAAAAACTTCTAAAGTATCCTTGACGATTAAACTCATTAAAATCCAATTACATACTACATGCATTTACATTTAAATTCTTTAGCACTCGAAAGTGAAATCATTCAAATGTGCACTAATTCCATTGCCATTTCCATTGCTCAATCCTTATAAGTAGAGATGCCTTTCTCTCTCCCTTTCGCTTTTAACTTGACTTAAGCATACGAGTACACTACAAAGTTCCAATTCAAATATTCACCCTTATTTTTTGTAAAATTCTCTTCGTATTCTTCATAAGTAAATCTGAACACAAATCTCTTGGAAGCCATTTACTTTCTTCTTACACAACCCCGCAACCAAAAACCCAACCAGTTAATAGTGCACAACGATAAACTAGATGAATGCAGAATTCGTAAAATTTTCAAAATTGCACATTTGCACTAGAAGAGCATGAAACCCTAAATCCTAAATCCTCACACAACCCACACACATAAGAAGAGAAAAAATTAGAATGCTCAATTTAATAATGATACCATAATAGTGGGGTTGAAATAGAGGGATGGCTTAAACTACTAAGGGGCTAAGATACTAGATGCATTTATAGATATTTCAACATTGTGGTGGTTTATTATAGGACTCATTTGCACCCCCCGTCCATGGGATAGTTGAATCTCAAAGCAAACAATTTGTGTGAAACTTTAATTTAAGGAAATGCTTGTACATGATGTTGAGTGGATGCAGATTGAATGATTTTAAATGTCGACATGTGACCAACACATCCTTTCTCTTCTAAGAATATGTGGATATAGTATTCGTAGCACATCGTCTATTTATTTGTGTTTATGACACAACATCGACATATTGCCCATGATGCTGCTGCAGTTGCAGTGGTCACAATCATGATTCTGTTGTCTATTCTATTCTGCATCATTGGGAGAGGAATTTCATTCAATGAGTGGACAAAGAGTGACAGTTATTTATTCACCTTTGTGAGGTGTCGAATTGAACCACTGAGAGGACTATTTCAATAAATGATATTGAATTATACGACAGAGAAGAACAATAAAACGAATACTTCAGTGGGGAGTGCTGAGAATATTAGATAAATAGGTTAATTTGAAACTATACCAGCAACATCTAGCATACATATAGCAATGAGTTGCGGTTGTTATTCCATACATCTTGAACCCATGTTTGATGGCATTCCAATCGAATAATTGTACTAGCGCCAAGAAATATATCACCTAATACGATAAATTCAGTTTTCATTGCATACCCCTTGGTGCTGATGTTCCTGTCATCTATTTTGACAGCGTGTACAAAAAATGGATACATGGAGAAAATGTAAACGATGGGTTAAAAGCAAAATTCTGTTCATAGAAAAGCTGCTTAAGGCTTGCTAAAATATCTGAGAGCCGTTATTCTGTTTTGAAACGTATAAAGCATTTATAAAGTTTGGACAGAAAGAAAAGTCCGGAACCTGTTCAATAAGTTGGAACATCGGTGAGGTCAATTGCAAGGGAGCTTCAAGTGTCTGAGCGACTAATTTTCAGTGCAGTTCGAACAAAGCCACGACGACGACTCAGAAATTGATGGCGATCAATTTCCATGAGAGACGGAGTTATAATTGATGTGCCCTAAGGAACACTTTGTATCCAACCACAGATCAGTTACGTCGAATTCGATGACTGCATTTCCGGGATTGTGAAGGTAGGTTGTTGACAGCGAATGTCGACGGCTCACTTAGACCAGAAAGATATCCAGATTTGAGAGGAAGTTACTGCCAGGAATTGTTCTTTTTTTAAGGACTAATGCAGGACAGTCACGCACTAGATGGCTAATAGACTCCATTTCTTCTTCGCCCCTACAGTAATCGTTGTATGGAAGTCCTAGCCATGCAGCATGGTTGCCTACCGAGCAATGCCCAATTAAAATGCCATCGACTGTTCAAATATCCTTACGACTTCAATAGAAAATGTATCTAATTGACGAATTCTACTTCTATTTTCCTATACAATGTGCTAAGAAGTGTACTGATACTAGCCTCGATAAGGGCCTGTGAAGAATTCAAACCGGACCCGCTTCCAGCCTTTTGATCCGCCTATTCATTACCAAAGACGCTTACGAGTATATATCCCGGCACCCAGCTTAGAAGTCATCGTGTTGATTGTTGTTATCACAATCAGTTTTATTTTACATAGTTTTTTGGATCTTATCGAGGTTGATGGCAACGCCTTAATGGCTGCTGCTATTTCCTGATCATTTTGCTGCCATCTTTGAGTCCAAAAAAGCGATTTATATTTCAAGACTCACAGTAAACACCAGCTCCAGTACCAACATCCATTTCGTATCATTCGGTATATATGCTCAGTTCGTGTTCGTTGCAAACTCTACCATCATCCCATTCTTCTAAGCTAGGAATTTTGATTCTGAGAATCCCTGGTTGCATTCTGAGAGTGGGGTGATGTAGTCTGTGGATCTTTGAAATATTCCATCAAGTTAGGATTGAGGCGTGACCATAGGGACTCGTTGTGCAGAGAACGTCGGTAGCTGGAGAAAGATTTAATATCATTTCCAGAGCTATCATTGGTGTTGATCTCATCGATCCCGTCACCTCTAAACAACCTGCCCGTTGCATCTCCGTAACACTCGCGAGATATGTAGCATTTCCTCTCGCCCCCTTTTACCAGACAATTAATCCATTTGTGAAGACTGGTCTTTTCACAGCAGTGTAAAGAATGGGGTTCAAAACCCCATTTTTTCCCGAAGCCGTTTTACATGAATATGGAGCCATACAGACTTTTCGTTTGTCCGTCAATGTTTCATTTCCAGTTAAGTTTGGAGTCTAATACTACGCCGAGAAAATTCGCGGTTTTCTTGGGAAAAAAGCATTTCCGGGATAGTTGATGGCTCCGCGTGTACGTCTAACGTGTTGTTTGCAAAAGATGTGTTTTTTTCTTTGGGTGATGTGCCTAGTGATCAACGCAAAATGGTGAAGAAGGAGTGACAGTAGTTGTTGCTTATGACTTTTTCCACCAGAAATACGAGCTACTTGAACATTCAAGATGCTTTGTTAGTGACTCTCACTGTGTTTTTCTTTCGACCGTTTTATTACCCGTGTTGTGGACCGTCCTCAATTCTATTAGCACGATTGACAATTTGGACTCGCTTTTTTTTTGCTGACTCCACATAATAGTGATTGCGTGTTATCAAATTGTTCACGCTTGGAGCTTGGTTGAGATTTGGTAATTCCCAACCTATATCTATGCCTTTCATATAGCCTATGACACCCGTTTTGTATGTGGAGGAAATAAACGTTCTCTAGTCCAGCGATTCTCAAACTGCCTAGCGCAGTAAACGAGTATTTCGTTGTAACTAGGGAAAGTGAAGGGAACCTACATTTTTGTTGCCTAAAATGAGAAGCTTCACATGACAATTATACTCTCGGAGGTTTGTCAGACATTCGCGATATAAGATGCAGTGAAAAAATAATGTTTGCGCTTTATCTGGGATTCGAACCTGTACCCAACTTTGGTAGTCTCCTCAGCAGTCCAACGCACAAACCACTTGAACCACGAGGCATTGCACTATCTACATATGTTGTATTTGACTGATATTTGAAGAACATTCTGTAAGGGTACCTTTTCAACATTATCACGCAACGATAACAAAAAATCTCCAATAAACGAGTCAAATTAGTAATGAATGCCGCAGACAGAACAGAACCAAAGTTGAAAAGATTAAACAACATTAGGGCTGATGACTTTTTCAGAGTTATAGACAAATTGTCTGTCATTCTTCCTAAGCAATTTCCCTTTATTAATTAACTAACTTAATGCAATACTTCAATTCAAACAAATAACTGAATCCCTTTGACAACTGACAAAGTTCACATATGAAGAGGATTTGCTTGCATTCATCCAATCTAAAGTAATTTCCCAAATTATTTCTCAGCGCTTTATTAAAAAAAAGTCCTCCGCCCGTTTGCCAATCAACTGCAACTCTACATTCCCATTTCCGATTGCTTTCCATTGAATGCATCCTATTAGGAAATTGGTAATCTCACCCCTTGCCACTGCTATATACTCGTACAAGTATAATAAAAATATCGACAAACTTTCTGAGACGGATGTTGGATGCACGAGCACGTGCCATCAGCAATTTTCTTCTCAAACATATCTCTCTGTATAGAGAGATATGTTTGTAAACTCTTCTCGACTCGTTGCGAAATTAAAACGTAAGCCATCCGTGAAATTCTCCAGTTTCCCCATTTCAAAGGACAAATGTCATATGTATCTATCATATCTTGCAAGAAGATAGATACATATCAACGGAAACAGATACAATGTTCGCGAATTTCTCATTCAAAATTGATATCCATCATGTTTCTTGCTTTCATTTTCGTTAGATTGTCGTTGCTACTATGTCAATGATTGAACTCTCTGACAAGAATGCTTTTGACCTTTTTCCGGTAGCGGTAATGGTGGAGGAAATTAATGTTACAATAGCAACGGAATGTCATTTGCAGTCCAATTAAGTGGAGTCTTTTTTTTTCTACCTATATATACTGCCAGATACGAGTACTTTAGATACATATCGTGCAGGTGCCCCCCCTCCTGCCGGCAATGCTGTCCTCTTTTATGCGTAATTTAGTTCAAACTCAAAGTAATTATCAGCATACTCTGTTGGTAGGTACAAGTACTCTCCCCCTATTGACGGTAGTAAATGATTACATAACCATATACTAAATAATGGCCATGTTAATTGCCCTCTCAGTGTACTGGGTAATTCAATTTAGTGGGTGTGGCTGCGGGGCGGTGTTTGAAGATGGCAGTTGCTTTTTTAAGGAATGGTTTAGCGACGTGATCTAAAACCTTCCGTACACACATTTTGCAGAGACCAAGAGAGCCACCGCAGCAATTATTCTTCAAACCAATGGTGATGGTGGTAGGAGTTTGCGTGTAAAGTGGCAATTGAATCGTCCTGGCTAATATGTTTCTCTGTTACACCTACAAACTTTATGTATAAATGTATCTCTATAGAATGAGGTATGACTTTTTGGAGGCACCGTGTTGTATTTGTTTCTAAACCCCGATGGGGGGGTTTGCCTTTGTAGCTTTTTGCGTGTGTCAATTTGAACTCTCAGGCACGCACTTACGCTTTTAGCTGTGTTTTTTGTACAAATTCTGGAAGTTCAGGTTCTGGGGCTATCTTTTGACCCTGAATATAACATTTTTCGTAGTCCTTTGAAAAATCAATTTTTCTTGATACAGTTTTGTATGGAACTTCATCAAGAATATCCCGTAGCCACGCGATGTCTTCAGATTTTCTATGTCAATGCTGAGGTTACTGACAATCTGTTGGTTGAGTGCATGGATTATAAAGGAGATCTCTGTAGTCCCTCGTTTTATAGATATTGTCGGGTAGCACGATAATTAGTGTTTCCTGTCCTTTTGAATCCTTTTCTACAACAAACCACCTTACTTTCATTAGCGTGCTTAACGAACTTAGAGGAAACAATGACGTAACTGATTTCGTAACGCTTTTTGGTAAAAGTCCACGAATTTAGTACCATCTACAGAGATTGTATGTACGTGCGTAATGTACAACATGAGTCATGGCAACGAATAGTTTTTAAATGAGAGAGAGAGAGACATTTTGTTTACGTTGGTAGGTTATATACATATTATAGGTTATTTCACCGAGCAGAGCAACCAGATTACATCCAAAAAGTAGCCGACCTAAAAAGGAGACACACCCATTAGGGTCCAGTAAGTCAGATCCACTCTAAGACAACAAACAACCTAACGCCATACCTTTTCTTAAAGACATACTAAGCATTCGTTACCTAGGTAAAATTATGCCGATGGAACTGCCAACCATCCAAGAAATTCTCCTCTGAGTCTTGTCTTGCAAGCTCATCCGGACACCCAGTTTCCTATGAATCCAGTATGGCCTACAACTAGACATGGCTCAGTAAATTAAGTTGAACTATCCTGGAAGATGTAAGATGATTAAGTAAGGATTTCAGCACAGCTTGGATCTCTGTTGGTCCATGACTATTTATTTTTTTATTTTTTTTTTATAATTTGCACCTGTTAAAGGGGATATGAATACCCTTATACTAATTTTTAGAGCACGTGCGGTTTGTGGAAAGGGGAAGAGACAGAGAGGTATTAAGTTTCTATAAACTCCAAGGGTGGCTGTCCAGATAACTGGGGAGTATTTTGTTTGTTTTCGCTATTATTGTCGTTGCTTATAATTCACAGTATTTTTTTCCGTCGTCCTGATGTCATCATCACCATCAAGTTGCATTTAAATAGATACTTATTCACAGCTATCTTTTATATCTAAATGCCGTTCCACCACATGTGAAGTCCAAGAAAGTTTACTATCTAAGATGAATCCTAAATATTTGGCCTCATTTTAGAGTTGGATTGGAACGCTCTTAAGTACTGGTAGAGTGAGTCCAGCCAACTTTCCTATTTTAAGGAAGAGAACAACTTCAATTGTATAAAGGGGTTAAGCGAAATTCCATTCAATATCTGCCAGTGTTGTCAGATAGTTGCTTAAAAAAAAAACCCAAATTCAACAGGAAAAAAACAAAATTTACCCATCAAAAAACCAACAAAAAAAAATCCACAATACAAAAAAAACTGTATCTACATAGTGCCAAGGGCTTAAGGACTTAACTACCATTAGATGGATTCCGTGCCATTTTCAACAGCATTGTCATTTCTGCTACGCTAGGCTACTCATCCGCTACAATCATAATCAGTAAAGGTTCCCCTCAGGGAGGCGTATTTTTTCACATTTGTTATGGTGAAGAAATAACGCATCTACCATCACTAACCTCATGCAAAACTAAGTTTGGGACTGGTGCCAGATGGAAGGGCATAGTGTAAATCCGAACAAAACGATCATCGTTTCCTTCACTAAAAACTTGGAACGAACACCTTGATAAAACGGTCAACCAAGCTACACCCATCATCTGGTCGTGTTCGAAACTCTTTGCAAGGAAATTAGGTTAAGGCCAAAAATTGTTTACTGGGCTTACCTCACAATACTGATTTCAACTATCACGTATGCTTCTCAAGTGTGGCGGGCAAAAGTTGAACAAACCTCCGCCCAAAATGCGCAACAAAAAAATTGAAAGACTGGCATGCATTGTACGCTATGCGTGCCTGCAGTTCTATTGAAACTTCGCCCACTTCACATTAGAGTGAAGCAAGCTGCCGCAATAAGTGCCAAGAAACTTTATCTCTCTTCAAACTTTAAACTGGGCGATTTCAAAGTAAAAAAAAATCTCCCGGTTTCTTCTTACAAACTTCATGCCCCGGGACGCAGCGAGTGAAATAATTGAGGTTTATCTCTAAATGACTCTCACTCAGCGTGGTATACCGATGAATCTAAAATGAAAAATGAAGTCGGTGCGGGAGTCCCAATTTTCGCTAGAGAGTGTCTCAGACGCAATCTCCGTAAAATCAACATCAGCATTCTTCCTAACAGTCGAACGGCCTTCAAAGCCCTTCACTCGTTCGCTTTCTTGGAATTGCAAATCGTTTTTGAGTGCTAATGTCTCGAAAACGCTGCATCGTAGGAAAAAAATAATTTTTGGTTTTGAAATTCTCCGTGAGATGGTTGCGGAGGCTTGAAATTTTCGTAAATTGTACAGAATCCTCCAATCTGTCCGACTTTACAACGTGGCTAATGGTAGAAGTCGTTCTTGAGTGGGAATATCTCGAAAATAGCGCATCGTTCCGAAAAAATAATTTAGACCGAAATTTTTGGTTTTGAAATTCTCCGTAAGATGGTTGCTGAGTTTCTCGAAATTTTCGAAAATTGAACGCAATCCTCCACAATGTTCGACTTTGCAACTACGGTAATTCTACCATTAGCGTCCTTTAGTGAATGCGTTAGAGAGCGCGAATATCTCGAAATTTTCTACAAGATTTATGCAGTTTGCAAAATGCTAGACTTTACGCCGAAGCTTATAGTGGAAATCGTTTTTGAGTGCGAATATTTCGAAAACTGCGCTTCATACGAAAAAAAATATTTCAACCGAAACTTTTGGTTTTGAAATTCTCCATAAGATAGTTGCGGAGTTTTTTTAAATTTTCGAAAATCATACGCAATCCTCCAAAATGTCCCACTCTACAACGAGGCTAATGATTGAAATTGTTTTAGAGTGCGAATATCTCGAAAACGGTGCATCGTTCGAAAAAAATTATTTTGATAGAAATTTTGGGTTTTAAAATTCTCTACAAGATGGATTACCAGACTTTACCCCGAAGTTAATGGAAGCCTATAATTGATTTTTTTGTTTTGTAATGTGAACTTCCGACCTTATACGTCACAACCTGGATACAGAGTTTTTTTTATTTTGTATATTCCCCGTTTTCTGAATGAATGAATGAACTAAGTTATTCAGTAACGCTCCGATCATTTCGAAAACTTTCTATAAGAGGGCTTTCAGAAATTTCCTGGACAACTGCTAACATGAACATGCTTGCAGCCTTAGTCGTGACAGCTCTTTATCAGTCTAAATACTACAGTTGAAGCTTCCAGGCCCTTGATAGGAATCTCACTTTTGTTGTAGAGAACATTGTTCCCAGATGATATTTAATACATCTCTGACAACGGTCATCTGAATGACCATGTGTTCTGCCTGCAAACCATACGACGTGTACCCAGCACCCACCCCAAGTTTGGAACCATGAGTACAAATAGCTTTTTCGGATTCCTCAAGAACCAAGTTGTTAACCCAGTCTTCCTTCCTAGCCATCAGGGTGAAATATAATAGTTTCGAAAGTAACGAATTTGGTCTTTCTTGGTATCGTGTGTCCTTAAATATCCATAACAATCCAGACCTATAGAAACAATGAAAACAAAGTTTGAATATTTCCAATTCCAGTACAACTTGGTAATATGTGTCACTTTAGGTAATTTGAAATAAAGTCGGCAAACTCGTTTAATAAAGTTCACGTCCGATGTCTAACCTTCTGGCAAACATTTCACCCTTTTCGTACAAACTAATCACAACTAAACCGCTGATCCCATCTCCTTTTTGGTTAACCCAGCCAAAAACTACCAACTGTCTCCTGTCAGAATGATATGAAATTATCACCAGATGGTCTCATTCCTTTTTCTATTTCCCCCCCGCTCCGCCAATAGACTCGATTATCCTAGCTATCCTTACCCTTAGGCAGTGAAATAACAAATTCATACCCAAATAAACAATTTCGTATGAGTATGAGAGGTTGCAGCATCCCTAATCCTTTGTCCCATTAGAAAAGTTTCTTTCCTTTCATTGCATATACACACACCGCCCAAGTGTCACAGAAAAAAGTTTTCCCGACGAACGCCAATTTCCTTAGAAATGAACGAATTAAGTTGAATCTGCCGCCATCTCCACAGCCCACTCGAGGCTCTCAATAGAAAACTCAGTTGCCTGAGGAAAGAAAATCCCAAGAAAAAGGACACAAACAAGTCTGTCTCGCGTCAGGCGAATTGGACATCCGATAAAGCGAAAATCTAAAGTGTTTGTCCCATTAGATGAGAAAAGGATTTTTATCTTTTTTTTTCCCCTCTTTTCATACGAATATATCGCTCCCATCCTGGTTCTGTGTTTCCCATTCTACCAAACGGAAACCAAATGACAATGTTCAACTTTAAAAGGGATTAGAAGACAAAGGCACAGACTAAACTCTAAATCTGTGCAACAGCAGAATGCATCCAAACATTCCATAGTAGTCTAGATACTTTTCCGCATTATCACCGATAAAAGCGTCGCGTCGGTCGTATGGTCGTATCTGTATGTGTTACTTCGTATCTATGGCATGCCTATCCCTTGTTTTCGCACACCCCCCTGCCTGTGGCATTAAATTTCCACCCATTTAGTTGGGAGTTCACAAGATGACTAGGAAAAACCTAGCCAACTATTTCATTATCCGATTGGAGTGCGGCGGCTACAGGGAGTACACCCGACTATGAATGCTTTCCGCACGATTTCTTGCGCGCAGATTCCATTCCATTTTCATACAGAGCAACCTGCCATTTATAGCCGAGCAGCAGCAGCAGCGATTTACTGCTTTTGGAGCACCGGCGCGGCGGCACAGCTAAGAAACGGAATTAGTGTCCAATTGCGCGCGACTGTTTCCAAGTAGTGGCAGACGGTTTGTAAAAGGCGTACGAGGAGTAGAGGAATAGTGTAAAGTTAATGACCTTTTCGGTTAAATTGCAGTTTTTGTATCTGATTTCTAGTCGGTTTGTAGTTATATAGTTTGCTATTCAAAGCGGATTGACGCGACGAAGCCATAATGGTGGTGTATTCGCTAGTTTTTTTTTTCTACTGGATGGCGATGGATTTCTTATGGTAATACTCCTAGTACAGCCGAACGGAGTGTGCTTGGGGTTAGTGGGGTTGTGCGGCGTTAAGACGACTTTTTTTTTGCTTTTTAAAATGCGTTGCCAAATGCGTGACTTGTTTTGGATGAAAAATTTGTAACGGATTTCAGGGGATGGCGCCGGCATTATAAAGTGGTTGTGCTTCATATTTTCTTTTTATGGAAATAAACTGGGTAATCTAGATGTACACGAATATTTTAAGTTGATAGATTATTGCGTGGCGGAATGGGGGTCTATGACGAAATATCATGAAGATTAGAGTGGATAGCATTTCTTGAATTTACGTCGTTTTTCTTTGCATTATAAATGCGTGTGTCTACTGAGCGGGAGATAGAAGGTTCTCTTTTCGAAAATGTTGGGTGAAAAATATCAGAAGATTAGAGCTGGAGGGATATTCGTCGGAGTTCATTACGTTTTCAAACAGACATTGCTGGCCAAAGCAATCAAATTCTCACGAAAACAGGACGCTCTCAAAGGATATCCTCCGCCCCGCCATGGGTGTACTTTGTAGGCACCTAACCACAGCTCTGTAGTCCTTTTTATCCAAATTGAAAAGGAATTTTGCAGGACCTTTCAGCCGCCTTCATAAAACAATTGTTGGTTTATTTATGGATTAAGTCTATCTATAGTAGCGATCCATCACAAAATGTCATCTAAACTAACAAAGGAACCCTCTTTCGCTTGTTCTTCGAACAATTTTTTTAATAAAATTCCACTGTGGACCGGAACCCAAATAAGATGAACACGAGGAACACCCGTATAGTGTATTCTCACATGCAAGAACAATCTTTGAGTAATTTGTACATCTCATATCTCATATGAATCATAAACGAAAAACAGTCATAAAAACCCCACACTATCACTGCTTTCTTCTGAACAGGTAGGGTACAGTGGTAGCAAACTAAGCGAATACCAGGAGTACAGACTTATTTTTGTAGTAGAATAAGAAGATCTAACTGCATTCCTTGGCCGCATTGTTTGACGACTAGCCCGTGCCCCGTGCAATTGTAGTCGATTTTGCCAGTGTGTTTTACATTTTATTGTAAACTAGCCGACCAGTCCGGCTTCACCCAAATGCTTCACCTAATATTACAATTAAGTATAACTAACCCCCTATTTCTATACGTCCCTTACAACAAAACGTATTCGTTATAAGTAACATCAGTTTATTCTATCGTTGCACTTCTAAAGAAATGCACCACTCACGACAAATTGTTCACTTCATGTCGGCTTCCCTAAGTGCACAAAAAAAATCCTCAAACCATTAAACAAATTCATCAAATTTCTTTCAGTACGCAACAAATTTAAATTTCTTTTTTTATTATTTCCTAAGTCAGGAAGCTTGAAGAACATTCGTCCCACCGTTTACGCTTTCGATCATAGACATACACACAGACCGATGCACTGACAGAATTGAGTGACCTCACTTTTTTAATTTTCCTATTTCATACCAAAATTGATCAAAATCTCGTCACAGAAGATTTTAACGGAAACAATACATGCCTTTTTAGATGCAAGTTAAAAGGAAAAGAAACCTGTTATGAGCACACACAAGGCGGCCATGCAAATTCATCCACTGGTGCACTGCTGTTGGCAGTGGTACTCGTAAATTGGAAATAAATTGGGTTAGCATACAGTTATGATTTATATTTTACAATATTCGTTGATTAAAAAACAATTATTGAAGTTGTATAAGGGTTTGTAAGTCGTCACAATTGCTTAGCTTTTTATAGAAATCACTGTGCTTGAATTACAGCACTGCAATTCATAAAACAGATAAGTCGACAACCTAATTTTATATTAACTAAACATAGAGACCACTCTCAAGGATTTTCCCAATACAAGTATACAGATATCGCCAGCATATGCTTCTGGCAGAGTTACACATGAAATCGATAAAGGCACCGATTTTATAGTTCCATCTTCCAGGCCATTCTCTATGGTAAATGCAAGGTTGTGAAGAACAATTCCGGGTAAGTTTTTTGGACATTTTTCCAAGTGTTCCAGACCGAAAACGGCTTTTCTTGATGTCCAACATCCTAATATTGAGAGTATTTCAATACCAAGTCGAAGTTCTGATTCTTTAAGCTTGCTTTCAATGCTATTAATACGTAGTAAGATCACAGAGCAGAATGTATTGTACCCCTAAAGAATATGCTGAGATCTTATATCACTCCCAACAATAGAAGTACCACTGCCTCCAACTATAGGCACGAGTTGGTACATATGCTCTAAACAGCTAGTAGATTAGCTATGCCGTTGCGGTTATGTTTTTCGCTAAATGGTGATCTATCCAGCGCGATCTAGTGGAGAGATTATAGAAAGTTAAATAGGTTAATGTATTTGATCAGGAAATGCGAAATGGGTTGCTGTCTTTGCTAAAAAAGAAAAATCCAAGGCGTATCGATAAAAATAAAATAAAATTGAGGTTACTTTGTACCTGTATGTTCTTGCCCAGGCCCAATGGAACATGACTATATCAGTCATTCTTTGGACACATCCTGCCATTATTTTAAGTCCTAATCCCTCTTTGTGTCCTGATTGTAAAAGTAATCTTTGCCAAGATACAAAAGAGGGCGCACCTAACCTTTAGGAGACATAAACCGACACCGGATCAATTTTAAGCACGAGAAGTAAAATACAACAATTCAGCAATGGATCCTTATTTATCTTGCTGCAGGAGTACCCTCGTTGAATTAGTGTCCAGCTTCTGCTTCTGTAGAAACAATGACTTCGCAACCACCTTTTTGGTTTCTAGTAGTCGAGAATCTAAACACTGCACCTTGGTTATCCCATATGGGGCACTCATTTCCTCAAATGTCGGTGTGTCCTTCAACTGACCCACCAACTTTCAACAGTAACTGTGAGAGTGCTTTTAACCGCTTGCCGCTAATCACCACTGGGATGGATGAAGAAACTGTGACCGCGATTATTCGTTTTCCTCCTTTTTTTTGGATGTGAGACTCTCCCCTTCAGAATTACTACTCACAGTCCACTTGTTGTCCACTAAGACCGCACATTAAGAATAGTTACTCGAAATCTTTGAGCTGAGATCCTTGATTGGATTTGGCCGCTGTTCAAGGACAGGATTACCATTAGCCAAATTGAGATGCATAGGTAAGCTGCGGTATCGTCCTCCTCCTCTACTAGCCAGCAGATTTCAAATCTAACAGCGTTTCTCATAATTTTCTGTATTGAGATGGTTCACGACAAGACTTTTCTTTTCTTAAAAAGCTAAACTGTTAGAGTACATAGCTCTGAGACAATTTTGCGTAGATCAGTTGACACGCAGGCATTGTTGATTTCCCATGACACACGAGGAAATGTAGCACTTCACTAGTACGTAGTTTGATTTTCTGTCCATTTCGCTGATTAAATCCACAAACCTATTCCAACTGTACCGCAAAAATGTCTCTTGAATTAGGCATAAGAAGTCGCACCCTATACAGAAATACCATTATTCCTCGTCACTTACTATTCGCCTAAGAACCACAACTAACCACGTTCCTTGATTCATCTTCTATTTATGTTCAGGTTCGAAATACTCTGTCCATTTATATAATCTCCACGAGCATCTCGCACATGATCTCATAAAATTCACAAAAATACACCACACACGACTGAAACTCTTACCAAAGTCCAAACCCAAGCTCCAAACGAAAACGCATCTTTAATGTCATAACAAATATCCTGCCAAATAGTTCGATAATACACTTACCCCGAAAATATTCATCAGGGCACGTACTTGCTCCTTCCTCCACCATCGCTCTCTGCGCTAAAAGGCAACAACAAAACGCAATGGACCAATAAGCTCGGGGCACACACTAAGACCAAGAGATGAACAAAAACAAAACGAATGCGTCCATAAAACTTATTACCAATTTTATTCCTTTCCTTCACTTTCACTAATTGATTGAGAAGAGATAGCCACCGACAAAAAAAAGAATATCCATCGTCCCTTCATTGTGATAAAGGAAGAGAATCAATATGTGAGTCCCCAATGACTACGACCACTACTGGGAGTCATAAACTGCACACTTACTCGTACATTACATGAAATAGCAGCACTGGCTTAGTGGAATGGGGACGAAATGGAGGAAAAAAAAAAAGGACCAAAACTTGAATTTATCTAATAAGTCGATGAAATCTAAATTTATTACGGTATCTCCAATAACTCTCCCTCTATCCGTATCTCTGTGTTTGAATTCTATTATCCTTGCAAGCAGTTCGGCTAAAGGAAAAATACGTAATAATAAAAATAATAAAAAAAATATCGAAATGAGAAAATTCCAAGTCCACCACACTGCCACCAATAACTTCGCATTAAGTAAATTCTCATTCTAAGCAGCAGCGGGGGACAGTACGTATGTCCTGCGTAAGGATATAAAGCTGCAACACAACATGCCACAAAATGAATGCAAATAAATGCGCATGTATATTGTCTGATTTTCAAGAAGAAAAAATAATAAAAATAAAATAAATGAAAGTGGATGAAGAACTACGAACTCATATGAGCAAAGGGATATAAAGCATTTTTAAGGGTTCCATTTTGTATGTGGTTACTCGTACAGTGCGGGCGGAGAAGATATTGAATGCATTTCATTATTATGGAGAAAATTCATTGATTTGAAATGTTTGTTCAGCAAGGCCTGAACTAAATGGGCTATAACTTTTCAGTTGGCCTATCGACTTTAGCTGCAGGTGATTCTCTTAATTCTTATCTTTCCAAGAATACGTCGCTTATCGATAGATAGCTGAGGTATGGGCTTTCGAAAATGTGATTCACCGGTGTTCGTATTCAGTTGGGCACTATCGAATGATTTCGTTCATTTTTCGGGATATCCCCTCTAAAGAACAAATATTTATAAGCTTTTGTGTAAACTCGAGCATTCTGGAGGATTGCAAACATATAATTTTGAAAAATTCGGCATCCATCTTGTAGAGAATTTCATAACCTAAAATTTCGATCGTTAGAATTTGTTCCCATGTGACGCACCGTTTTCGAGATATTCATACTCCAAAACGATTTTTACTATTAACTTCGAGGTCTATGATATGTCTTACATGTTCGAACATTTTAAGAAATCTGGCACTGAAGTGCAGTTTCGAAGAACATTTCAAACCCTAAAACTTCGATTGGGAGAATTTTGTTCGTAGGACAAACCGTTTTCGAAATATTCGTACTGAAAAACGGTTTTCAATAACTTCGCTGTAAAGTCAAACATTTTGGTAGATTGCGCAGCTACAATTTTCGAAATTTTTTAAAAATTCGGCATCTATTTTGTAGATAATTTCAAAATCTAAAACTTCTTTGTTTTCGAGATTCACATTCAAAGACGACATTTACCGTTAGCTTCGGGGAAAAGTCGAACATTTTGGATGATCAAGTTTTCAAATATCTATCATCCATCTTATAGAGAATTTCAAAACCTAAAATGTTGGTACTATGAATTTTATTTGTACGACACGCTGTTTTCGGAATAGCTGCACTCAAAAACTGTTTTCATTAAGTTCGCGGTAAAGTCTAACTTTTTGAAGAATTGCTGAACTACACTTTACGAAACTCATTAAAAGTTCGGCATCCATTTTGTTGAAAAATTGAAAACTTAAAATGTCAGTCTTAAGGATTTGTTTCGTAGGGCACACCGTTCTGGAGATTTTCATCACTAAAACCGAGCTACATTTATTCACTCCCTCCAAACAAGACGGTCAACCACTCTCACTATGTTCCAGTGCAAAATACCTGGCACGATTCTAGAACTGAAACTTAGTTGAAAACTTAACATAGAGCAGCGGATTAAGAAAACAAGTGTGGCTTTCTATGCCTGCAGCAGAACATTCGGCAAAAAATGGGGTCTCCAGCCAAAGATGACCCTATTGATGTAGACAGCCGTTGTTCGTCCAATTCTTACCTATGGCGCCTTACATAAAAAATATAACATCAACAGAATCAGTTACAGAAAAGTACAAAGATCGACGGGTGTAGGTATCACAGGAGCATTGAGATCTTGCCCAACAGATGCTCTAAGCATGACCCTGCATCTGATACGCCTTTAACTCCATATTAAATTTTCAGCTATGTGCAGCGCCGTCCTGCTCAGGGAAACTGGGTGCTGGACAGCAAAGCCATATGGCCACTGTAAGGTCCTGGAGACGATACCAAGTGAACTGGTTACATCTTCGACCGATTATAGGACTCCCACGCTCGACTTCAACAAAACTTTTTCAGTAAAGTTCCCTACCAGAGCAGAATGGAAAAACAGAATGGTAATCAGTGACTTTGATATCTGTATATATACGGATGGTTCTAAAATGGTCTGCGGAGTTGGCGCAGGCATTTTCTCGGACCAACTGAATATATCGAATTCCTTCCATCTCCCAGACTCTGCTAGTGTCTTTCAAGTGGAGCTTCTCGTATTCGGGAGGCTTGCCGAATGCTAAAAAATCACCCAACGCCCAACCTCAATATAGGTATCTTTTCTGATAGCCAAGCCGCAATCAAGGCCATTGATTCGGTTACCATATCCTCAAAACTGGTAGAGCAATGCCGGTTTGAAATAAATGAACAAGGTGTCCATTCTCGAATTACCCTCATTTGGGTCCCATGGCACAGTAATTATGAGGGTAACGAGCGAGCAGACGAGCTGGCCAGGTGAGGGGCAGCCCTTAATGGCTCGCTAGCGGAAAGAGTCAATATTTCGATAAGAGTCTTTAAGGGCAATTTACACCTTCACTTCCTCCAGCTAGCCAGTCTCGGGTGGAACAACCTTACCAGTTGTGCCATATCAAGAAAGACATGGCCCAGCTTCAACAAACTTAAATCAAATGAGCTACTAGGCAGATCAAGACCTGATATTACCAGAATTATAGCTATTATTACACTCACTGCCCTATAGGGGAGCAGCCAAGCTTGGCGGCCAAGCTTGGCATTCCTCACAACACTTTCTGTCGCAGCTGCAAAGACAGCAACGAGAGGGAAACTCTTTTCCAATTTCTATGCAGTTGTTCTACCCTAGCAAGGACCAGACAACGCACGTTAGGTAAACCCTTTTTTGATGCGCACTTATTGGGTTCTTTTTTCGAACCACCACTTCACCTACCTACCTAAAATCTTACATTTTGAAAGAGCGCAGATACAATTTTCGAAATTTTTTTTTTAAATTCGGCATCCATCTTGTGGAGAATTTAAAATCTTAAAATGGTCGGTCGTAAGAATATTTTCGTAGGGTACTTAGTTTTCGAAATATTCACACTCAAAAACGGTTTTCATTATCATCGCGGTAAAGTCTGACATTTTGAAAGATTATGGAACTACAATTTTCGAAACTTTTTAAAAATTCGGCATTCATTTTGTAGATAATTTCAAAATCGAAAACTTCTTTCTTTTCGAGATTCACCCTCAAGGACGGTATTTACCGTTAGCTTCGGGGAAAAGTGGAACATTTTGAATGATAGAGATCTCAAAAATCCATCATCCATCTTGTAGAGAATTTCAAAACCTAAAATTTTGGTTTTAAGAATTTTTTGCGTAGGAAACACCGTTTTTGAGATGTTCGCACTTAAAAACATTTTTCCTTATATTTGTGGTAAATTCTCACATTTTGGAAGATTGCGTTGCCACATTTTTTTGGGAATTTTTCGGCATTCATCTTGTAGAGAATTTCAGAATCTAAAACTTCGATGTTACGAATTTTATTTGTTCAACGCGCAGTTTTCGGAATAGCTGCACTCAAAAACGCTTTTGATTCAACACGCGATAAAGTCTGTGTTTCGAAAGATATCGCAGATATCGGAATATTCTCACTCAAAAACTTTTTTTTCAGTATCTTTGCTGTAAAATCAGATATTTTGGAAGATTGCGCAGATACAATTGAAAATTGGGCACACATCTTGTAGAGAATTCCAAAACTTAAAATGTTTTCAATTTTTTTTTTTTCGTAGGACACACCGTTTTGGAGCTCAACACGGTTTACATTAACTTCACGGTAAAGTCTGACATTTTGGAAGATTTAGGTATGCAATCAGCTCAGTGGACTATCAAAAGAAATAAACTGAATGAAAGAAATGCTTAGTATTGAACGAGTTTTAATGACTATCGAATGAATATTCACTAGTTCGGGGTTTAGAGTAAATAGCCGAAGTAAAATGAATTGTTTCTTCTAAAACAGACTGTGTACTCGTAGTCTTCGCTAAAGTCTTAATCGAACTTAAAAAGTGGAATATAACCCAATCAATAAGGATATGTACTTTTCCACTTAAAAGAGAGGAAACTGCAAAGAGTTAAAAAAATACTTTATGACTTTGTTCGTCCTTACTTGAGTAAGTGCGCTGTGTGATGATGATGAGGGTGCGCGGTTAAAGTGTGAAACCCTTCTTCGTTCACTCTCCTTACTTTGAAATTGAATTTCTTCTATTTTGTTTGTGCCCTATCACATCGCGTGTGACACAAGAGTGCATCGCGTCGTTTTTCCTTTAATGGAATCCTTATACTCGTAGAACATCAATTGAAGTTTCCTCTTGAAATTTATTTTTTTGCTTGCACTTAGGATGCCACCAAGACCACACACCACCACAGCAGGAGTCAGTGTTGTTCACCATTTTTCTCAACGATAAATTGTAACCTAGTTTGTGGATCCTTCCGTCCTCGTCATCATTATCAACATTGGAACGGGTAGCATCCGTATTTTTTCCTCTTCATCATCATCAGTGATGTGTTTTTTTTTTTTTTTTGTATCTTTTGTGTTCATTTTGAACTCATTCATCAAATACTTTAAGTTTTTCTCCAGCAGCGGTAGGTATTTTTTCGTTCAAATTGTTTCATAGTTACTCGTAAAGTGTGCTAACCCCCGATGTATTTAACAAAAATTAAGGACACACATGCAAAGGTATACGCGCCGTGCGTCGAGAGAGAGGGAGGTTGGTTTAGTAGAATGAACAAGTTTTAACTCGGTGGTTTCAATAGGATATCTCTCCTCTCCTCTCATACCCACAGCATGTAAAAGAAGAAAGATTAACGCTGAGGCTTGTACTAAAGAAGGGTTGGCACGTATAGTTCAAGAAGATGGAAAGGGTTAAGTTTGGCAGTGGATATCAAGAGGCACTCAAAAGTGCCACTCCAAGTGAATTAATATGCTGTTGCTGAAAAAGTGGCCATAAAGCCGTGCGAGAGGTGAGTGGGCTATAAGTACGGCGACGGTGGTTAGTAAGAAACGGTGGCATTACATTTTAAATTACAATCAATTGGATTTGAATTCGTGTGGATGGAGAAGCGGATTGAGGTTGTCAGGCTGCGATGTGATTTAGGTGGACTATGTACTTGAAATGCCTAAGTAGGGATAGAAATAAGGGTAGAAATAGATTTCTTCGAAGCGTGCATAATCAATCTCTTGAGGAAAAGAGAAGTTTTCTTACTTAGAAGTGGGTTGCAGACATGTGATTGACATGGTTTTTACGAAATTTAAAGGTTCTTATCGCGATGGTTCACATGGAAAATGTTACGTCAAGGCTTCTAACAAAAGTTGAATAAACCCCCAATGAGATGGAAATATTAAAGTTTAGTAGTTATGTACAGAATAGATACTGCGTCACAGTGAGGCCAAGTAGCGTGCAGAGCCTTAAATATCGACTACTCCTCCCCACCCTTATGGATTAGTTTCTTAAATCTTTTGGGCTTCTACGTAGTTCCGCTAAGCACCGTTCTGTTAAAGGCTGGTCAAAAAAAATCCAGCTGGAATCATACCTAAAGTCCGAGAAGAACTGAGAAAACAATACATACATATACGCATAAATTTACTTCAGCTAAAATCTTTCCTAATTAATTTTCCTTGAAGCGGGGAGATTCAGATGGAAGATGAAAAAGAATTTACTGTGTCACATGAATGCCAACGGACCTCCCGATAAATGTAGTTAAATAACAAGTAACGAGTCATATGTCCACTGAAATAATGTAACATGTGATGTAACATTCTGTTACACAAAACTCTCGTCTTTAACAATAGTGTAAATAGTCTAAATATTGTTAACTAAGTTGAAACCAATCAAGAAATCGATGGACTTTTGTCTATAACTGCGTGTTTTAGGTTCGAAGTCACTACCGCATTGGAAGGGAAAGACCTACGTAGGTCCCTTTTTTTCTGTCATGTAACATTTTGTTACACCAGATTCCCTCCTGTTACAGGGTAGAAATAGCGTTAATATTGTTCCCAGAGTTATATTTGACACAAAAGGAATATTAAATTGAATAAAGTTTTTTAGACTGAGATAATGGCGATAAAGAACAGCTTATCGTGAGCTATAGGGAACGTAATGTCTTTTTGGCATATTAGCCGATTGAGTTTCCGCAATCAGTTCATTTTAATTCTATGGTTGATCGAGGTTAACATTTTGCCTTAAGGAGAAAGCTGAGCACAGTTTGGCGTTCACATATTCTGAGTGCCTAGGTACATAGATATTTCTGGAAACTATTGCTGATCAATTCACTAGCATGCTTCTCGTTACATGCAAATTGTTACTCAACCTGAATTAGGCTTAAACTCAATCGGAAATACTCCAGTCTCCCTAAAAGATTCCAAATCAGAACAGCAATATTTGTCCTTACTGCCTGATTGGCGGACACACCAACAATCTTTTCTAGAATATTTAAGCCCGTTGCACAACTAAGTTCTCTTTTTGATGAAAATGCAACTTTATTGTGAAAAATGGTTACAAATGAATCATTCAAAGTATTGCCCAACCTAACCTTCCCATCTTTCTGGCAGAGCTCGAATACCGCTACGATAAAAGTGTTCATCTTTTGAGGCTATCCACGAATCAAGCGATTTTTTGATATCTTCATATGAGCGGAACTGCTGATCAGCCAGACCATGTGCCATCAAACGGAACAAGTAGTAATCGGATGGCGCAATATCTGGGGAATATAGCGGGTGAGGTAGGACTTCCCATTTGAGCGTTTCCAGGTAAGTTTTAACGGGTTTGGCAACGTGAGGCCGAGCGTTGTCATGCCTCTGGTCGTATTGTGGCCGTTTTTCGCGCAGTCCTCGGCTCAATCGCATCAATTGAAGTCGATACCGTTCCCCAGTGATGGTTTTGTTGGGTTTCAACAGTTCATAATAAATAACACCGACCTGGTACACCCACCAAATACACAGCATAATATTCGCAAAGTGAATATTCGGCTGAGCTGACGTCGTAGAAGCATGACCGGGCAGTCCCCATGACTTTCTTTTCTTTGGGTAACTGTAATAAATCCATTTTTTATCACTCATCACGATGCGATGAAGAAAACCCTTCCTTTTTTTGCCGCTGGAGCAGTTGTTCACAGGCGAAAAAACGACGCTTGGCTTCAAATCATAAGGAACCCAAGTTCCTTGTTTTTGAATCATTCCAAACGCCTGCAATCGCTTGGAAATGGATTGACGGGTAACTCCTAATGCTGAAGCGAACTGTTCTTACATTTGGCACGGATCCTCATCGAGCAATGCCTCCAATTCAGCGTCTTCGAAGGATTTTGGCCTTCCTTCACGCGGACGGTCGTCAACATCGAAATCACCGTCTTTGAAGCGACGGAACCAATCACGGCACGTTGTTTCACTTAGAGTAGCATCTCCGTAAACTTTTTGGAGCTCTCGATGCGCTTCAGTCGCCGTTTTCTTCGAATGAAAGAAGAAAATCAACACTTCCCGCAAATGTCAAACTTAATCACAACTACTCGTACACAGATCACCTGATCGCTACTGAGATTATTTGTAGTTGGCGGCAGCTGCTTGACCACGTCGAAAGGACCACGGCTACTGATGACGATTGCTTACATTATCTTAGATAGACCTTGACTTCATGCGTGGCAAGTTAAGTGATACATGGAACTTCGTGTTTTTTTTAAACCTGCTCTTGCCAGCGCCAGTGGTGGCCAAAAACGTCAAATTTGACATGTAATCCAAATGGAATAACCGGCTGGCTATAACTCTTGCTTTATTCCCCAACAAAAACCAACTGTCTAGAAATTGTAATGACAGATAGGTACCCTGATTTTGTTTATAAACGTTGGTATGCCTGCAGAATTTTCGGCTGTGTTCGTAAAGTGAAACCATTTTCCATGAATTGCATGTAATGAGTCTTATTGGCAGAAAAATAAAATGTTCTTAGCTAACATACTAATATTACGCGCACTAAAAGTACTTTCATATGTTAATTTAATCAGTTGAGAGGCAGAAGTAGTTGTGTTCATCATAAATTTTTTTTCTGAACTATTGAACCAATCTTCGGAAAATTCCTCGCAGGATTGAAATATTTATAATTGTACTCATACTTTACGAACATATTCGCTTCTTGTGGCGAATACTTTAACAGCTAATGTCAAGCAGAAGTACCAATAGATACTTTAACAGACATGGAATCTTTTTCTTAAACAGAAAAGTTCGACTGAAAAATGTCAGAAAAATATTAAATCTTTTTAAAACTCCCAACAACTACAAGGACTACTTTGAATGTTCGTCGCCTCATGCGAATGTTTTCCATCAAATAAATAAAATCATTATCTCCTCTAGAAACGGTAGATAAGTATCTAACGCAACCAAAATTGCAACTCAAAACATGTTTTAAATAAACCTACCTATCTACAGTTTCTTTCTTAAAACACTTAACTCTATCCAGCTGATCGCATACCCTCTCATAAATTAATAGCCTTTTCATAGTGCTCAGATGCTGGACGAAAATAAAATATCATATATCATGGTCCAGCGTCAAAAAGCCACCTTCTTCCCTATCCATATTGAGAATAACTGCCTCCAAGTTGACTCTACAAATTAATCATTTTTATTTGCAGAACTGTGACAATTTGCTACCAATTTCATTTCGTCCTTCTTCAGGTCAACCATTAAATGGTAGGAAAGAGGAAAAAAAAAACAACATGAACTAAAACAAGTTCGGTCCATCTGGTGATTTATTGTCATGTTAACATCTAATGTTCTGCTACTGCTACGCAATAAATTTCCCATGTTTCATGCTGCCCCCTCAGTTCCATTATCCAAGGTCAAATGCCTTGGTTGAGGGAATTGCATGCGAGTGAAAAATTATCCTTATCCATGAACGGACACTGAGTGAGAGCATGTGTGTTCGTGTGTTCGCGTGTGTCCTAGCATATTCGTGACAAACGAAAGTAATTATATCCTGTGGACTAAGCTTTTTAAATTTCACATCCTGGGCAGTGGTCTGATGCATGCAGTTTTTTTTTATGAAATGCAGGTGTGGGTTGCAGAGTGAATCCATTAGTGAAATTTCTCGATGACCCTGAGTGCACCGGAAAGTGGCCTTTTGTCGTAGCTAAAATCGATTTTTTTGCACTTAGAAAGAATAGACATACATTTAAAATCTTTGACTGTCAGCTTATTTTAGTCAAACCAACTAGTCTTGGCATTTCATTTGATCGGGTTTATAACATGTGGGATAGAATATTAACACGTTTCCTATAACGACTGTCCGATCACGTGTGCCTTTTGTAGAAAATCCCTAATCCATCTCACAGCAGTCACATCCATTGAATTCTTTTCTATACTCGTACTCATCGTAACCATCATAATTATCCTGTCATCGAAATCGTATAAATCCTGATATATTACGAAAATCCTTCTTTACAACCAATTTCTATGTGTAAACTCGCCCAACCTCCACTCGTTCTTCCTCAATCAGCCAACGCTAGGAATCATCCTGACAAATTATGCAGCATTCTCATTAAGCATTTGCGTCTGACGTTACAATGTTGGCTGTGTGTTGATATGTTCTGTGCTCTGACTGATGCTGATGAAACCATTACGCATGGAAAAATCTCAATAAATCATTCCAATCAGACTATGTCGTTGTGGCATTGCCGCTGCCTGCCGCCCTTGGTTTCGTCCCTCAACTTGTCTGTCTGCCCACATTCGGATATTTCTTATGTATGAGATGAAAAAAAAAAAATGTTAATAAATTATTTCCTCTATCGTACATGCTCGTTCCACACAATTCGCATGGGTTTTTTGTGTAATTTTCGTTTTTTTTTTTTTTTTTTTTTTGAATTACTTGCAATGTCATTGCCAATTTATGTCATGCCCACAGTTCTTTAAGTGACACTTTCGCTCTTGGAAATAACCTTTAATCATTGAAAGATGATAATTAAGTATGTATAATTAGAGAAAAGATATTTCTTAGAATTAATTGGTTGCCTTGGCGGAATTATAGGTATTTAAAATTTACTGGAAGATGATTTGAATATTTTGGATATCGACTCTAGCTCATACTTGACGTATCTAACACCCGAAGAAAAAAAAAAAAAATCTTCGTTAGCCAATATACCAGGAACTGATTTCGATTAATTAGATCTTTAGGCCTGTTTTTTTTTTTTGTTTAAACTTAGCGTTCATTAAAACGTGTTTTTTTTTGTGTTTGAAGATTGGTACCTCTGCCTGCAGTTGTAATGACGTTTACTGTCAACTGTCAAAGTATTTGCCACAAGAAGCGGCTATGTTCGTGAAGCATGGTAGTCGTAAAAGTGGCAGCCGGTATTGAAAGTACTTATGCATAAAATTATTGTGAGTACTTATGCGAGGCATTTTCTGAAGATCGCTGTAGCAATTAAGAGATGAATTTTATGTGGAAATCTTCGTCTTTTTTTTTATAATTTGCACTTGTTAAAGGGGATATGAATACCCTTATAATAATGTTAAGAACACGTGCGTTTTTGTGGAAAGGAGGAGACAGAGAGAAAGACAGAGTGGTGTGGTTTGAAACTCAGGTGGTATTAAGTTTCTGTGAACTCCAAGGGTGGCTGTCCAGATAACTGGGGAGTATTTTCTTTTGTTTTTCGCTGCCAGTGTTATACCTTCACAGTAGAGTTGTCTTAGCTTTCGCAAGTGATCGACTTTTTTATTTATTTCATGCGAAATAAATAAATACTTCCACTTCTTGACATCAGGATTCGAACCGTTAATCAACAGCGTGACAAGCGATGATGTGACCACTACACCACGGCCCCCCTCGTCTTACATAAACAGTGTACTAGACTTCACACTTTTTCTAGCGTCAGATACCAATAAGTCATTAAACAGAAAGAAAGAAAAAAATTATAGGGAGAGGTAGTGGTAATTGAATGTTCGTCTTATTTAATTTTAAAAAGTTATTTTTCCTCAAAAATGGGCCGAACGATTTTGCTGAAATTTAATATGTGATTTGCGTTAGACGTATACTCGTACAAACTAATTTTTGTTTTTATTATCATATTTAGGTTTTATCAGAAATGTTAGATTAGTCATATCCCAGCAGATTTGGTACCAGGTTTTTGATCAAAAATTAGTTCAAACGATACGGAGAGAACGGAGAGAGCTTCAACCACCCGGTCCGACTGAAATTAAAGCACTAATATCCAGGCTTAAGTCCAACAAATCCGACGGTCTAAGAGCTAAACTGTTAAAGTCTGGAAGAGATGACATCTGTAATATTGAACCATCAGCACTCTTTTCCCGATCCATAAGAAGGCAGATCGCCTCACTTACGCCAATTGCAGAGGTATTCGTTGTTCATTTCGAATTCGGTTGACGTTACTCGTAATATTGCGGCTGTCTTTAAAGTGGGTCTTCTGGATTTAAGCCTCGCATGTCGATTTAGGATGGTGATGTCGCTAAGCACAGGCAGCAGAGGGTTTTTGGTTATTTTCACGTGCTCTCGAACTAGTGCATGAGAGCGGCGAATCTTCGGTGTGCTATATGACTCACCACGGGATGTAAATGCTCGTAAGTTGGTGAAGGACTCAAAGGCTCTGTTATAAGATGTATAGTATTATTTAGCTGTACGTACTCCTACATCTACTTTTGATACGTATGTATTATGTACAGCAGCTGAATATACGAGTCCGTTGGCAACAGAACGGCGTTCTTACAAGTTTTGGGATGATGTTGTTTCTCATACTTCCCGCTGAGTTTGTGAGGTGGTTCCGGAAGTTCAGTGATCTCTCTAGCGTTACTCCGAAGTACTTAGGGTACGGATTTTGGTTTAGCAGTGTGCCATTGAAGATCACTCTCAATTTATCCGACGCCAGTTTTGAATTTAGGTGGAAACAGCACACCTCGGTTTTCGACATACTTGGGCACAGTCGCAACTCTCTGAAGTACACACTTAAAGCCTCAAGGTCAGCGTTCAAGATACACTCGGTTGTTTCTAAATTCTAGTGTTGGATTGCTGTTGAAGAAGAGTGGTGCCAACACTGTCCCTTGCGGCAGTCCGTTCTTCAATTTTTTTTTTATGTCACTCTTTGTGTCGTCCATAATGACTTGGTACTTCCGGTTGAACAGCATGTAGTTGAGGAGGTGATACATCGTACGGTAGGATATAATCTTCAGGAACTTATAGATTATATCATGTCGCCAGATTGTGTCATACGCTGCTGTGAGGTCTATAAACATGACGGATGTTTTATGTATTTTTTTTCCCATCCGGCTTCGATATATGTATGTCGTTAAGGCCAGTACCTGGTTCCTGTCGTTCACTATTGGACTTATTCTGTTGAAGATCACGCGTTCCAGTAATTTGTAGCATGTACTGAGTAGAGCAGGTACTGTGGCAAACAAGTGGGAAGATTTTGAGCCTTCTACTCCGGATCATAACTTCGCCGTAAGAAGACTGAGTAGAGCGATTGATCGGTAGCTCTCTTATTTGTTAGCATCTTTTCCGGGATTAAGAAGGGCAGTGATTTCTCTATGGGAGCCTACCCAATTTCATAATTTTTGAGTAGAACGACTCTAGCCATCGTTTGATCCAGATCAAAAATTCTGGATTCTGCTTTGCTGAAGTTTCAGCGAGGTTGGTGGATGACGCAAACCGCTGTCTCTATGGGCTAAGAAGGCAATTGTGTAGCAAAAAGATCTTTTATAAAATCCTCATCATCCCAGTCCTGCTATATGGTGCTGAAGCGTAGACTTTTTTCAAAATCGGATGAAAGTGCCATTGGAAAAATTCTTTGTACCATCCAGGGCATCGATCCGGCCCGGAGTGTCTTCGATTTCATACCAAAGAGATTACGCAAACGATGCAGATCCAATTTAAGATCAAGTAGAGAGTGACCTCAAGCAACTTGAAGTTCGAAATTTGAGATAGCTAGCAGCGGATCGTGAATGAAACCCAGTTTCACCCCGAACTGTAGCGCCAATCAAAGTTAAGTAAAGTAAATCATTAGCTATAAATATTAAACATAGCATAAGCAGGTATGTATTTAAAAATTCGATAACATTGTTTTGAAATTGCTCTGAATTTCACAGACATTTCCAAACTTTTCCTCCCTGGAGAAGAAGATATTTCTGCCATCAAACGCAATCGATATCTCTTTAAAAATGTATCCATTCTCGCTCGGTCCTCTTGAACAACTCCATCACAAAATCTCGTTCACCTGAGACCACTGTTTCTTCGCTTCGCCAGTGTTCTTAGCAATTACTCCATTGAGTCATTAACGCTGAATTTAGTTTACTCGTAGCCGGGATAAGTTCTCTAAAGTACCCTTACATCATTCCGTCGCACCCTAAAATGATTAAATCATCACTTTAATCTTAACTTCTAGGCATTCAATTTGACTTCCAAATGGTTGCCTCAACTTAATTAAATGGTAAAATCACTTAGTTCCCCTTAAGTTTGAACTCCACATTGAATAGATGAGCCTAGGCACAGGCGAAGGAGTCGCAAAAATTCTAAACAACTACTATCTCCTGGTAGAGAATTAAATGTTGTACTACCTAAACACAACCACCTTACTTACACAAGACGCATTCCCATAGAATTCCGCAAGCGGAAACTCGCTTAGATGTTTATTTAAATTTTCAAATTTCTCCCCAAATGTGGGTTGAGTAGTTGGGAAGAGCGAAGCAAACACTTACTCCTATTTTCATACCCATCTCCTCCCCATAGGGGACTTGAAGTATAGGACGATGTTATTCCCGTCGTTAGTACCTTCTGCTTTGTAAATAAACTCTGATAATATCTGTGTACTTTACAAATATTCATGCCCTGAATTAAATGGGAATAGCGAAAGAGCAAACACAGAGTCAGAGCCCCGACATGAAAATACTCGTAAGACAAAAACCAGTGGGAACTTAGGGGATCTGTATGCGAAACCACTAGTAGACTTTTTGCTGTTCCTTTCTTAAACAGCACATCCAACCCGCTTGAGAACAAAAAACGAATGAAATAGTTGAAAATAATTTCCATTTATTTCTCGATTTAATTGAAATTAACTACGAATTGCGTACCAACTCACTGGCTCTCGTCGTTTCACTGTTGTGTTCGCTGGATAGGGTACCCCCTTTAAATGGGAAGAATGAACTGATAATGCATTTGGGTATGCAAAGATTCTAAGCATTCGTCTTAATTAATATGAAGCTTTAGTGTAGTAATTTGTGGAAAAAATTTTTGAAGATACATATGTGATACTCCTTAATTTATGGCCAGACAGTTGTAGGGGTTTTGTAGGGTTTTGGGTGGCAAAATGCCGGGCATGCTGTTAAGAGTACCAGAAATATGTAAGTAGGTCAAAAGATTTCATGAATTGCACAGATATTTGATTTTTAAATTAGAATTCATTTCTGTCCAAAGTGGGGAAGGATGGAGGGAAAGCCATTTTCATGTCCAGGACTAAGTCGCTCCCAGAATATTAAAACTGTCCCTACCATGGTGGGGCCCAGAGATAAGAGCTCTCCGCGAAAACTTTAACAAAGCTAAGCGTTCTTGTTACGCTCTTTCAGACTCTTTTGTGGCAAAATTGAAGAGACATCTGAGGCTTCAAGACTTCGCAAAATTCTCTCCACAAGTTCAACCATCCCCAGCTATCTGAAGAAATCGGATGGTTCTTGGACTGCCTCTAGTGAAGAATCCCTCGAACTGTTGCTGATTGTTCGAAAGTTGCACCCATCATTCCCATGCAACTCAAATAGTTTTATATCAGAGACGAAATTTATTTGAGCACTACGTGGTTTCCAACCGTCCAAGACAGCTGGAACTGATGGTATAACAACACTCGCTGAAATTCAACAAACGTCCGACATCATCCTCCCCTGGCTAACAGCTATATTTCAAAGCTGTCTGTCACAACCCCAGGTTGTGGACAGAAGTCAAAGTTGTCAAAGCTCTCACGTCTGTCCCAAAGACCTCAGATCCATAAATCTGTCATATTTCCTACTTAAATCCTTGATGGGGTTGTTCGATAGTCACCGTTGCAGTATTTCTCCTAACATTTTGCCAAGGGGCAAGTCGGTAGAAACTGCCATTGAAAAACCATTAGACTGCATGGAGTATACCATATTTGCCTACCTTGAGATTGAAAGAGCTTTTAACAACGTCGTACCAGGGGCGACTGCATGACAGGCTGTAAGATAGAGGCGTACTGATAAAGCAATCGAATTATCAGTACAAAACTGGTCAAGCTCCAAGGTTTGTCAGTAGAGGAACACCGCAAGGCGATGTCTTGTTCCCCATTCTCTGAAATCTTGTGGTGAATCAGCTACTGCTTATCCTGGAAGAGGAGGGCTGCAGGGTGATTGTTTATGCAGACGATGTTGCTATTCCTGTCTCGGGGAGGCACCTGAAAATTTAGCTGGGAGCCCAGCATCCGGGAACGCGTTAAGAAGGCTACCTTAGCATTATACTCGTGCAAGAAGGTCGTTGATAAGAAGAGGGGAATGCAACCTCGCCCCTACTTATATACGGCGTGATAATTTGGTGGCCAATTCTCTCCAATGCTATACATCGCGCAATCAACTGGTGAAAATACAGAGATCAGCTTGTCTGTGCATTAGTGCAAATGATAGCCAGTGCAGCCATTCGATTTAATGCCACCTCACAGTGGTCCAGCATATCCATAGGACACTCAACAATTCTTCAGAATCTAGAATTCATTCCAGAAAACACCGACTACATCCTCCCCAGTTTCTATTTTAATAAAAACTTCCGGACCACTATCCCATCTAGACTAGACAGGGATGGAGACGTGACCCCGGACAAAGAATCATTGCAATTCTGCACGTATGATTCGAAGACAATCGATGGGGTTGTTGGCGAGGTTTTCTCTGGCAAGCATCTCTCTTAGCCTCCCAGATCACTGTAGCGTTTTTCAGGCGGAGATAATGGCGATCAAAGAACCTCTATCTTGGCTGAAATGGAATGTAATATCTGCTAAGGATATTAGCATCTTCACTGATGGTCAAAGCCACTATAAAATCTCTGGAGTCGATCACTTTCACATCAAAGGTTGCTCTAGATTGTCGCACGTCTCTTAGCGAGGTGGCAGAGCAATTCACCTGTGCTGGGTGCCGGCGCATAGGGATATTCCAGAGAACTGTAGGGCTGATGATCTTGCCAAGCAGGGCACAAATTTTCAGATTCTACCGGAAAAGGAGAATCTCCGCATGTCTCTCGCTACATGTAAGCAGTTGCTCAATCTAAATGCTGTCAAGGAGACCAACTTCAGGTGGAAGACTGGCATTAAGTGTCATGTCACTAGATAGATTTGGCCTCAGCTGGATCAGAAACGTTCGAAGAGGTTGGTCACCTTTAGCAGGAACAATTTGTGTCATTACGGGGCACTGTCTCATTGCAAGGCACGCCAAAAGGATTGGTCTTTTCTCTAGCTTTTGTAGAAGCTGTAGGGACGAGAAGGAGACAACTCTCCATCTCCTCCGCACTTGCCCGGCTCTCTCTGTCATAAGAAGGCTTCACTTAGGAACTTACTTGTACGACAGCCTGGCTAACACAAATGTTAGAAACCTCCATCGTTTCATTGGAAGCGCCAATTGGTTCTAAGGTTCGGCGAGAGAAATCCCCTGATCCTGTGGTATCTGTGCTGTCTGTGCTTAGGGGATGTCCAACCTTTAAGAATGCCTGCCTATCGTAAGGTTTTTCTCTTGTGTTTCAAAAGTCCACTAGACCTCTTTTCATCTAGTACTGGCAATACTCGTATTACTAGATGCTTTCATCTAAGGCCCGCCTTGTGTAACACATCGCCGTGGATAAGGAAGTTGGCAAAAGACATTGGCCCCTCGATGTCGATTGTGCCTATGCTGTTCATACCGAAAGAACTTTGTCGGGCTATTTCATCAGCCTCGCAATTCCCCGGAATGTGACTGTGACCTGGTACCAAGGAAAGGATGATTTTGTACTGTATAACTATCTTATTGAGAGATACGCGGTAGTCTTTCACTGGTAATAGTATAGATACAGTATTAACCGCCAACTAGTCAACGGCTTGCCAAACAGCGGTGACTTTGGCTTGAAAAACGCTGCAATGGCTCGATAGGTAAATGTCTTGGTCCTCCGAGAAAACTCCATCCTTTATTTATTAACCATCCGCAAAAATTGACAGCGATTCGGTGTGGAGGACAGCGCGATACGTCAACTCTGATCAGTGCGGTATTGAGTGTTTGTAGCCCGAATTAAGATTTAATTCGGCGGGTACAGTACATCAATAGAATACTGGCATGACCAGTGTGTTGTTCTCTTCATTGCTGGGAGTCTATCAGTCTTAATGCTGAGTTGATAGACAGTTTTTTGCCGACTGTGTCGATTGGGAACCTGAAAATACTGATCACCTTCAGTATATTCAGGTCGAAATTCCTCTCCATGGCGGTCCACCACACTAGTATAACATATTCGTAAATGATCATGTAAATGTCTGTCGAGCCAGTTAAAATACGTTCCCAAAGGGTAATTTTTTTCGATTAAGAGAAGCTTGTCATGACAGTTTTACTCTCGGATGTTTGTCAGACGTTCGTGGAGGTGGGACCGTGTTTTTTTGTTGCATTTTATTGAATTCGAACCTTGAACTTCTCATTCAGTGATCACGCATTTAACCACTGAGCCGCGACGCTTAATACTTTAACCACGGATACTTAATCCTTAAAAATTAACTGATTTTCAATTCTGCAATTATGTTCGAACATCAGTGCTACTCTGCTATGAGTAAACAAAACGTACGAGGTGCCATCACTATCTTTTAATACACTTGTGTCAGTATCTATAATTAACACCAACCCATTTATTTTTTACCTCCTCTCTCTGATTGTGATATTCAGACTTCAATGGATTGTCCTCACAGCTAGTCCTTTTTGCGGTAATAAGCCCTCCTCCACAACTGTCATCCACAAAAGAAATATGAAAAATATTATTATTACTGAAAAGGGTATACATTTCGTTCAGATACAATATCCAAGTTCATCCATTCAGTGAATTAAAATTAACCGCAAAAAAAATTTAATTACGTTCCGTGATCTGCCATTCTGGCGCGAAAAAAAAAGTCCTCGACCCAAACTCACCGTCAGATTTATTTCAATGGCAACAGAAAATTTTCGACATCGTCGGCCATTTGAAAATAAAAATCACCCGCAGATAATTTCTGATAATTTATGACCTCTCCTTTATGCCGTGACCTCTTTTTTCGCAAAGAAAAAAAAATTGTATCCGCACCCATTAACCCCTTCGCCACAATGGGGGGGAAATGTACTTCTTATACTCGTATTCGTGCAATCGTGTTCCATAATTACACCTAGACAGGCAAAACGAATTTACCAGTGGATTGTACTTCAATCACCACTTCGCCGCATGTAGCGCCAACCTCTGTAAGCCATGGTCTCTTCTGATAGCTTTAATTCCTCGCAATTCCTCTGCACTCTTGTGGAGTGATAGTGTCTCGAGATTTAAAAATAGCACCATCATCACTTGTAATCCCTTTCACTGGGCTTTCAGGTTAGAGCACCTATTAACCTGGATAGAGGTATAAGAAACCATGGATACTCGTACCACTGCAGTAATTTAAACAAAAGCTTACGACTTGCTTGTGCTGCGCTACAAACTTGTCCTGGTTCATTTGTTCCTAAGTTATCCCGCTTGCTATGGTCTTTCTATTCTCGGTATGCAGACAAAACTTTTTAAACTCAAATGACCCAGTTAAATTAGACAAAAACGAGAATGAATTGCATAGAAGGTGGTGGACAGGTACGGGTGAAAGGGATACCTTCCTCGGGGCCGGGGCATGCTATTGGGACAATTATTTCAAATAATATTTTGCGGTACCTCTACCGATTTTCTGAAGCGAAACTCTCTATTATGAGTCCTCTGTGGATGACTGGTGGTGCTTTGTTTCCCTCCTTCTCGATGGTATTTTGCAAATTGAACTGTTCCACGGAATATAACTAATGTCTACACTTTAAATTTGAATACCTCTTCTAGGGAGTGGTGTAGTAAATGATTTTGCATTCATTCTTGCGAACATGGCTATATATATGGCAGCTTCTTAAGTATGCTATTCTGCGGATCAAAATAGTGCAAAGAATTTTAAATTCATCGATCGAACTTGTCTAAACATTTGCATAACAATTAGGAGGTGCCACCACATTTAAGTGTAGAAGTCTTTCGGTGCCATCTTAACGCGTTAATTGATTTTCAAATGCTATTCACGATAAACAGTGCCAGTGGCGCATTGAGGTGTGAACGAGTTAATTATACACAAATAGAGGTGAGTGTTATGCCGCTTTCATAATGACGATGACTTATGCTTTCTATTTAACTGGGGATTTAAGAGATCAGAAATTCCGCGTCAATTAGCACGAGACATAAAAAATTATTTCACCACTTTTGACATCCCCTGATACTTCAATTTAGAGATTTTTGTTACTTCTACTTTTGTTACTTTGTTTCGGGAAGTAAACTATTGTCCACCACTTCAATAGCATGTAAGCTTTATTAGAGTGTGTGATACTTCTTATTTATTTCACCACTTCTGACACCTCTTTTTAGAGAGCTTGGTTTCGAGCCGCTTCAAAAGCATCACACGTCAAATTTGTTAATTTCTGTGATGCTTCTGACTTCATCATTTCTGACAACACCCCTTGACACTTATGTCACCTCTATTTAGAGAGCTTTATTACTTAACTACTTGGTTGCGGGGAAAATGTATCATTTTCTGTGACACTTCTGACACCTCTATTTAGAGAGCTTTATTTCTTCACTACTTGGCTTCGAAAGAGGACATTATTGTCCACCACAAAAGCATCACATGTAAAAATGTAAAATTTATTAGTTTCTGTGATACTTCTGATTTATGTCATCACTTCTGACAGCTCTATTTCGAGAGCTTTGTTGCTTTACTGGTTTCGAAGGAGAAAACTAATGTTCACAGCTTCAAAAGCACCACGAGTCATTTTTTTTTTAATCTATGTGATACTTCTGACTTACTTCACCATTTTTGACAGCCCTTGACACTTTTGACACCTCTATTTGAGCTTTGTTGCTTCACGACTTGGCTTTGAATTTATGTAAAATTTATCATACTCTCGGATAATTCTGAAACTTCTGATTCCTCAATTTAAAGAGCTTTTAGTTTCATGGCATAGTCTCCGAAAGGCATCGCATAAAAATCATGATATTTATTTCACCACTTCTGGCACTTTCTGCCACTGCAGACATCTCTATTTAAAAACTGAAATATGGCCTCAAAGAAGGAAGGAATTGTCCAGAAAATATATCAGTTGCTCGGACTTTCGGACAATGCTGATACCTCAATTTGGAGAGCTATTTATTCACCACTTCTGCCAGCTCTATTTAAAATGCTGAATAGCTTGATCAAACAGTGCAAAGACAAATATATCAGTTCCTCCGAGTCTTCTGACACTTCTGACACTTCAATTTGGAGAGATTTTTAGTTGAATGTTATAGTCTCCGAGAGGGTATCAATTGTCTACTATTGCAATGGCATCGCATAGAAAACGTGATATTTATCTCAGCACTTCTGACGTCTCTATTTAAAATGCTGACTTCTGACACTTCTGTCACTTTTATTTGGAGAGCTTTGAAGCTGCATGGCATGCTGTCGAGGAATGGCATCCCATATAATAATAATAATCAGTCTCTCGTACTGATGTCCATTTAAAAAATATGTTAATCCAAAAGTATCTAGAAAGCTGACGTTTTGTAGTGAGGAAGTCCCCTTGCAAAAAGGATTTGTCATTTGCGGAAAGTTTACGACGTGATTTCTATACTATTTATTGATTCCATGACTGTAGATTTTTCTTCTTATTTGAATCTCAAAAAATAGGCCAGTGACACACTAAAAGATATTTATCGCAAGCTAAGTGATACAAAGTTTTTTAAAAAAAACAACTTTCATGATGATCTCATTCTTATCGGTCGGTGGTTGCCTACAAACTTATCTTCTTTGCTAAGTGTGAGTAATAATGCTGACTGCAGTCTGTAGAAAGCGTAAAAATAAATTTAGCATTACGTTGTTAGTCATTGCAGTTTATTTGCAACTCAATTTACACCTTTGTTTGGAAATAAATTAGGTGTGCTCCAGTTGTGTTACTTGTGTTGTAAGTCATTTGTACGGTGGTGCTACTTACGGAATTTTAATTAAAGCTACTCCATGCCTTGAATGTGAGTTAACACTGTTTTCCCGCTTTATTGATTTAATGCACTTAATACTGGGACTAATGATTTATTTTTTTTCTATTTCAGATTACACTTCAAGACATTTCGGTGAGTTATGAAAACTGTTATGACAGGGCATTACTTGGTTGATAAAACGCTTATCGTAGAGCTGCAATAGCAACTAGATCTGACGGGTTGAAATTAGGTTTGTTTTGAAATACATATACCACCCAGTGCCAGTGTGTTTTTTTTTTTTTTGCCACTTTCATTTCCCTTAACTTTTGAAAAATTTCCACCAATTCCTGTGGTTTAAATAAGTAGTATACTTTTTTACCAAATTCATAAGTTTTAAGTCAGTGGTACAGTGCTCGTACATTTGTGTTTCCTAAAATCTTTCAGTAAAATTAGACCTAAAAATTTTGTTTACTAGAAAAAATTTGTGGAACTATGATAAAAGTTCCATCTTCTAGAAAAGTATCTCCGCAACCCCCTTTTTGTGGGCGGGATATAATATTTTAATTATTTATTTATTTAAGCTTATTGCAAGCTATAAGTTTAAAGCTAAATTAACCAAACTAACCAAGCTAACTTAATTAATGGATCCTTTTCCTTCACTCTTAGAGAAAAAATAGTGGTGAGACGATTACGATTACGAATAATCGTAATCGACGATTACTTTAAATTTGACGATTATTATTTATATTTTTTTGTACGTTATTTTAACTCAGAGTGTCAATATCAGTTGAAACAATTTCAAAGTGAATACAATGGAAAATAATATGGTCTGAGCTCAAGCGTGCTGTATTGAAATTGAAAATTTATTACTTCAATTGGTATGGGTACTTCCTTAGTCTTATGAACTCGTTTCTATGTAACTAACTTAATTGTGCAAGTAATCTAAACACTATTATTTGAAAGGAAAAAAAAAAGATTTTACACAAAACAAACTGCTACATTTTAAAGAGCTTACTTTCGCTATGCAAAGATATTTGCACAGGCTCTCCAAATAATCGTATTCGTAATCGTCCACTACTCTGTGCGTTAATCATAATCGTAATCGCTATATGGTAATCGTTTCATCGCTAAGAAAAGATCTTTTCTACTAGCATAGACTCTCCGAATAATCGTACTCGTAATGATCGATTAGTCTGTGGGTTAATCGTAATCGTAATCGCTATAATGTAATCGTTTCATCGCAAAGAAAAACATTGAGACAAAAGTTAAATTGAATTTCCTATCCAAATAAAATAAGTCTCTATACAAGTTTTCATATGAAATACAAATCTGAAATTAACTACACTTATAGGACGGAAAACAGAGAAGGATCTTACATAGCAGAATTGTTGATTTTGTACGTACAGGGTGTGGCAGAAAAAATTTTAATTAACACATATGTATATGCAATACTCTGCAACACTTTGTATTTATAAAATCTGACTATTTTGTGGTTTTGTTCATGATTCGTGCAAATTTCGTTTTTCTAGGTCATGCATAGACCTTTGGAGATCACAGGCAGTAACTCACATATTTTACAAATTTTATATAATAGAATCCGCCAGGAGGGATATGAATTACGAAATTCGGAATCGTTGAATCCGCTTAAATAGCTTTTACTCCATTGAAGAGCACTTAAAAGTGACAGCGATAGAGGGCGTTAGACAAATGATAAAATTTGTATCGTTAGTATGGTCAGTTACCGTTCAATATGGTGGTATCTATTACTTTTAGTATAATCCATAAGTTGCCTTACCTCGCCCTCCAGTGGCATATGGGTGACGTAAAGAACATTTTGCACACTTATAGTACATACCAGCGGGAAACTCCAAAGGAGACGTATATTTGATTTTTCTAATACAGGGTGTTGCAAAAATCAACAATTCGAAGAAGTACTCTTTCGCAATTACCATGTTACAAGTGCACAAAGTTTCAAATATTTATTTGACCAGGATGCAGAAAAAAATACATATACTGACGTGAACTGTTACTAGGAAATTTATTCAAACCCAAGGATTTAATTAATATTTTCGATATGGCCACCTTTGACACGAACAATTTCCTTGAGACGATCAATAAATTTATTGCACGCAAGTGTGTCTGTGGAATGCGCTTCCATTCCCGGCGAATCGCTAACTTGAGCGCGTCCATTGTTTGGTATTTATTTTTTAGTGCCAACCTTGGCCTTCAAAATGCACCAGACAGAAAAGTCTAATGCATTCGCATCCGGAGAATTCGATAGTCATTGTGTCGAGGAAATTAAGTGCAGAAGGTTTTGTCGCAGCCATCGGCAGTCACTGCGACCCAAATCATCAAAAACGGTGGCGGTTGCTTCCTGGTGACCATTCTTTGGTCGAAATTATCGTATGACCTCTCTGGCAGGTAAACTCGATCATTTTGCTTGTTGACAAGTTGCTCTCACTCAGTGTTGACGATGTTGCTGTCTTTTGCGGACCACATCCATAGAATTTTGCAATGCTGCCGATTTCGTTGTAGCATAATATCGTGCGACACATAAACTTTTTGTTCACTTCCAAATGTTTCAGCTCACGAACAATAGCTAATTGTGATTTTCCAGCCGAAAAAAGGGCAATAGCACTATTACGTTTGAATTCCATTGTCGATAGAACAAAAACTAAATGCGCGATAAAAAAAAAAAAAACTTTACACACGCTTGTCAACAATGAAATGAATTAATAACTGTAAAATTTTCAACGCGCTGTCATTCGTAGTTTGGCAGACACAGCAACGTGAAGTTGGTAACAGTTCATGTCAGCCATCCTGTATAGGTAGAGGCAAACTTTTTTTTATTTGTAAGTTGATTAAAAAACATACAGAAAAGTTACAAACCATCTGAAACAAATCGTAAGATACCCTTTCTTTCTGCATCTTCTAATTCTGTTGTCACAACATTTTCTTTGCAGAAACTGGGCATGGCACCCTACATTTGTAACCAACGTTCACGGATTCTGATGAGATATTCACAATAAGACTTAACCGTCATAATACAGGGAAATTAATTTTTTCCTGTAGGCTTTCAACTTTAAATAAAATAAAAAGTATTGTAATATGCGAGCTACGGCTCGAGTAGATAAAACGATATTCTGTGAAATTTATTTCTTTATTTTCTAGTCTATAGAACAATTCAAGTTCACACTATACTATTCTTCGCCAATTCTTTTCTTACAAGGTCTCTTTCCTCTCAAATCACTTTATCTCCTTTCTATTACTTAATTCACAAATCCAAACTAATTACTTTTTCTTGTTCACTCTCAACTTTCAATTTATCGCAAAATTACAACTTCGCCCATTATCACTTTTCCAATCTCTTCGCCACGGTTCTAAACCAACTGCCCCCTTTCGATCGCCATCTGTCCTTATATAGCAGAAGTTTCTGATAGCCAGAAACTTCTAGCAAATTCTTCGACCACTGGAACAAGAAAAATTCTGATGTAATAATTGCAAGATGACAATCATTTCTTGCAGTTATAATTCTTTCTTATCTGTCTCTTTCGTAGACATGAACTGTGGAGACTTAACCGCAGACACGAACCTCGAATGAAAAGACACTTTGGAATGGGCTGGAGGAGCGTAGTTATTATTCTGCATTATTGTAGCATCCTTTTAGGCGATGTTACAGTATTAAAGATTTCAATGAAATTTTTTTATTGTTAAAAACTTCTATTTTTGTGATGTAATTTTCGATTACTTTTCGACACATTTCGGGCTGTTTTGCGGCCATAATTTCGTGGATGTTGGTTTTTAAGTGTTTCAAGGTTTGGGGATTCTTTGCATAGATACGATCTCTAACATAGCCCCACAAAAAGGAATCCAAAGTGGTCAGATCACACGATCTTGGTGGCAAATTGATGTTGCCAATTCTCCAACTTTTCGTGCAATAGAGCCAAATTTACCCGTGCTGTGTGTTACGTAGCCTCATCCTATTGGAATCACATGTCGCTCATATCATTGTCTGGTGGTTAAACGTTCCATATTGTAAAATGGCAACTACTTGTTACTGTGGATGACAGATGGATTTGACAGATGTCAAATTTTTAAAAAAATTTTGAATAGTGGGGACTTTTAGTATATGTTTCTTGCCACCAATCTGCAGAGTGCTCTAAAAAGTGTTGCTGGTTGTAGAGCTGCCTCCGCCCGGGTCCTCTCTATAGTACCTCCTAGGACAAAAATTATTGTGATGAGTATGGTAGAGAGGACAATTCCTCGCAGTTATTGTTTTAACATTTTTTTTTTTTTTTTGTCAGACGAATAGTTTCCGAGTTACAGTGATGTAAAGAGTATACCTATGTTTAGAAAGCTCTGGAAAACCTCATTGTTGAATCACCTAGGTTGGAAAATCAGACAAAACTGTGTGTTTCATCATCTCTAGAAGTCCAAGAAGAAGCTAGAAAGTTGATACTTTACACACTTATAGCAAAGATCATTAAAAATTACTTAGCGTAGGCGTATTTTTGGTTTTCACAATACAGGGTGTTGCAAAGAAATGTATTGTTTTGTTCATAAATTTATTTTATGTGACGTTTTTTCTGCATCTCTTGAAAACCTCTGGTATACAAAGTGGAACTTATAGCCGCCAAATGATCTATTTTCGAAATACAGGGTGTTGTGAAATTTTAAATTGTCCTACTTCGAACAGACCTACATATTATAGGCAGACTTTATCGACCATTACTGGGTAACATTCAGCTAGGAAGTGGATTACGAAGCTACGAGTAGTTAGGGACGCTTTTGTATTTTCTGCACTAAAATCTTGCAAATTTTTAACTTTGCATAATTGTTTTCTGTGGTAAATGTATCATTGGCTATAAGCCTACTTAGTTGATAGTTAATACAACTCGTAATAAAAAAGTATTTGTAGTCGATATACCGTGTAAAATGTTCCATTTCTAGGAATTGTTGATGAATAGGTTCATCTGATTAGAATTCTGGACACCATCGTGAAGAATTTTTCGGCTGCTAGGTGGATCGAAGGAAGTGTGGCTTAGTGGTAACACTCTTTGACTCCTCTCGTTTTTTTGCCGTTCTCGACTTTCCAAAGCAGTTCAGTTCAGTTACAATTCACCACTTGCAGCTGAAAGTAAAAAAAGTAACGCGTAGTAGACGGCTGTTGGTTCTGTCTTTGAATAGCGTGAGATTAAAAACTTCCGATACATTGGTCTACCCTTGCAAAAGATCGAAACAGTTACACGGTGGTTGGACGTTTTTCATTTATCTAGAACTTTCTGTGGCAGTCTGTTAAGTGGTGCTAGCATTCCACGTCCTTATTTCGAAATCCGGAGTCACCAGCATAATTCAAACGAAACTTTTTTGATTCCGTTTTAAGCGAACGTATATTGGTTCCATGACAGTTTTCTCCATGGACGCTTTTTTTTCTACTCTGTCCATTGATTGCTGAAACGATTTTAAAGGCACTCAGGAATCACTTTCATTGAACGCTGTCCTTAGTTGGCGATATGATATCCCCTCCACTAGTTCTGGCCATCTCACTACTCGTTTTAATTTCACACTGCAATGCACTCAATACCCTAGATACTTTCACATTTAACGAGAATTAATTTCCTTTTCTTTTTTTTATAAATACTTGCCAAATTTTCTCTACGATTCCATTAACACCCTTCAATGGAAATTCATTCGTACTCCCTCCCCACCATGCCTGGAATAACTTGCTTCCTTCAGGCGGCTCTTACATAATTAAAAAATCAATATTCCCTAGAAGCAACCGTCCAAACGGGGCCACAAAACTTACAAAAAACTACCTTCCATCTCTTTCACCTACGAGTACAACTTCTTCCGTTCATTTAAAAAAAAAAAAGTTCCAGATACGACCCTCGAAAGGAAAGAAATGAAAAATTTAAATGAAACTTGCAATGCCTCGTGGGGGTTTATAAGTTGCTTGCTCCACCATCGTCTCGCACTCAAATAAAGTTTCCGCCGTACCCCGCCCCCTTCCTCTTGTGCTAATCAAATTAAATTAAATCTGTACATAATACAGTTAAGATTTTTTTTCCTTAACTTCCTTTATCTGCATGATGTCAGGGTATAACTCACAGGGAGACTCAAAGTCAGCGCCCAGATGAAGATGAAGTACGGGCGCTGACTTTGGGGTACATCATTTGGCACCCTAATTGGGTAATAATGAAGCGCAGCGTATATTTGGGATCTCGTCGACAAAATGAAATTAATTTAAATTTTCCAACAGATCAGACGGAGGGGGGGGAGGATAGGTTGGAAAAATCTATGCAAAGCCGGTTTAAAGTTTCATAGGAGCGGAGGGTGAAAAAAAAAAACCTACATACTCGTACGTCCCCAGTTGGTGTTAAAATTTCCATAATTCATGTTGTGATACGAATACATAGCATAGATACGAATACGCTATTTAGATTGCAGAGGTGTGTGAGTGTGCCTTGATTTAGAGATAGCCGTGTGTAATGCACCCACACTTTAGTTTAGTAGGGTACCCTTCGCGTGCATAAAGTGCATTACCCCACAGCGCGGGACGGGACAGCAGGCAGAGAAAAAAAAAAAAAAACCTTCCCTGCACGTGCGCCTTTTATGCGTCTGTCAATTGACACTCATTTGACAGTTGCGTACGAAACGTGAGTGTTGACTGTTGATAAGGCTTACTTAACTAATTCCCCGGGGCTATATAGCATAACACAGTAGCTGGCTGTTAAGAAATAAAAACAATTCTCATCGTACATACGGGGTGGAACAAGGTGGTGAAGGAAAATTATTATAAAATGAAAAGACGTTGAGACACAGACACAGTTCTTGCGGTGACGTTTTACCTGACACGGTATGTGAATGGAGTTGGTAATGAGGGTGATTCATCACAAGGAACGTTCCTGACACATGATTTTCAGGGTTCTTTGCCGTGTGGATGTGTACCTAACTACTGGCAAAGTGTTAATGATTTGTTTATGCATCCGAAGGCTGTTCTTGGTTGTCGCTTTGATTTATTTGACGCATTAAATGTCAGGTACTGAATTACGGTGGTTACATGAGAAACATTCAAATGACTTGTAGAAGAGGAGTATTTTTGTTTTCACAACAAAAATTGTAGAGTGGCGTCATCCCAGTGGGATTAATGGCACTCAAAACAGTGACAGGATTTAAACATGAAATGTGCTGCGGCTGGAATGAGCAGCTTTTACATTATCCAATATGTAGGTCTTTTCTTCTTCTAGATTTACACTTGGAAACTTAAAACTTTGTTAAGCAAGGATTAAAGCCGTCAGCTAAAATTGTTTATCCTAAACTTAACACACTTTTACGGCTTAGACTTAGACTTTGCTGAAATGGTGTCGTCTTCCCCATCATTTTATCAATCTCAGTTGCACAGAACACACAGGATCCGAGAAGACTCCAACACGAATACCATGTTCTAGAATTAAGATTCGCAAATTCGAGCTCAAGGGAATTATTTTATGAGGTGGTCACGGTATAATGGTATAACGTCCCTCGACGACTAATCATGCGCAACAGCTGCAGGACAATTGATATCGCGACAACTTATTCCAAGAACCAAAAGGGCACAGTTCTGATACGGATTATTTTAACGCATCAACAAACAATTCAAATTACTACAGCACTTCGCTACTTTATTCACCTTAAATCTTTAGGCACGACTAGGTCGGACGTACTTGGTTGGTTGGTTTATGAGGGTGAGCTTATGCTCTTCACTTACGCTCTTCACTTAGGCTCTTCACTTAGGCCTCCTTTGGTCCCGTTGTGTTCCCCTCGTCTATCGAACTGTAAGGAATAGTGCTGTGCTTTGGGAATTATGCGTTGAGAGGGGATTTAGGTATTAGGATCATGGGGAGTATCAACAGGAAACTATGTCGTATAGTGATCGGGGAATCGTAATATATCCCTGGCGAACTCCAATATATCCCTGATCCCTTTCTTGCTGAGGTGTGTAATACGAGTATCCGGTATCTTTGGGGATCCCAGAATTTTCACTCTTAACCTCGCTGCAGCACGGAAGTGTTCTATATCTTCCTCCTCCTCCTCACAGTTAGCACAGATTGTTGTATCAGCTATCCCAAGTTTGTTGAGATTGATGTGCCATCTTAAAAGTCCCACCATCAATCTCAATTGTGTTCTGCTTAAGTTTAGAGCTCTTTTTGCTATGTTGTTACTCGGTTTTGTTATTACAGATTTAACCGCTTTACACGTGTCTAGATTCGTCCAGTAGTTATTGAACTCCTGTCGAATCTTCTCATTGATTATTGTTTTAATAGTTGTCAGAGGGTCTCCTATTGTCTTACCAGGATTCAGTTCTATGTTGCCCGCTACTTTCCTTGCCAGTTCGTCTGCCTTTTCGTTACCCGGTACACCTTCATGCCCCGGTACCCATATGTAAGACGGACTCTATTGCGTCTGGCAAGTAAGTTCAATTTAGTTTTGCACTCCCTTACTAGTCGTAATGGGGTTTGTGATCGCGCTAATTGCTGCTTTGCTGTCCAAGCAGATGTCGATTTCCCTTCGCTGGTGTCTTCTGCGAGAATTACCTCCTATTTTCTGAAGTACTCGCTTGTATTGAGATGATGTAGAAATTTTATTTTAAAAACTTTCAATGAAATACATTTAATCTATTCTGTGTTCTTTTGAAAACAGGTCAAAGGCAGACATAGTCATGTCTCACAGCTTGTTGATAGTTGAACTTATTTCTTCAGCAGAACTATATTCATGAGATAGTTTGTCCGATAACTGCAGATACTCTTCCACATGTTATTTTCTTTGTTCCTATCCACAAGTTTGGTTGGGTTTTCACTACTATGGTAGATAAATGAATGCCATGTGACATCACTCATCAGCCTACAAGTGGTAGCATTTTGTGCCCGTAGTAGAATTCACTGGGAAGCTATAAAAAAAAGCAGCCAATTTAGAACCAACCAAGACTAAGGAAGTCTCTCAGCTCATCAAAAAGGTGAACCCAATGGTCCTAAACCTCAACCAATCAGCCTATGTAGGGTCTATGGCCTAACTTCTCGCAGCAGTAGTTTATAATTTTCACTAGAATGGAACCGACTTATTGCGGAATCTAAACAACGAAATTGAAAATCTTCTCATGACAGTTGTCCTCTTGGATGGTGTTTTGCTGAGATTCGAACCTGGAACTACCACAGGCATTAACCACTTATCCACGGCTCTCACACTAAATGAGACATTTATTCCAATAACTTCTGCAGGCTTTGGCGTAGCTCAGTAGTTACGTATAGGATCTCATGGCCCGTGGTTCGAATCCAACGTGCGTCACGCTATTTTATCAAAAGAATTGCCATTGGAAACTCTGGTTCTTGCAGAATATCCATAAAAGCCAGTCGATATAACATTGACGTCAAATGGATTTATTATAAATCACTCTCAATTCGCAGAACTTTTTTCGAAATGATGGTTGATTCGAGTCCAATTTTTATTTTTTTAACTTTTACAATAGTCATTGTGAATTGTACAAAGCGATCCCGCATTTATGCCGATGGCTCATTGCCTATTGTGCATGCCAGAGACCTCTTTTCCCCTATGGTGTATTAATTTCTAAACGGAGTTTGTAACATAAAGAAATAATAACGATAGACCACCAAAAGTTGTGTATATACTAGGTGGGGTGAAAAGTAACCTCCTTGACCGCCAAAATGCGCTGCTACTGCAAAAAGGTTATGGTGCCTTGAAGTCCATTCATATTTAGGCAGACATGCCAAATTTCAGTGCGATACTGTCTTTAATTTTGTTTTGACAGCTGATTGTTGTTGACGTGTTTGGCATCATGTTGAGTATGGACAAAAATGATTTTCGTTCTCTCATAAAACATTATTTTTTGAGAGGCAAAACGGCGAAGGAAACAAATGAAAAGTTGGATAAATATTATGGGGCTAATGCTCCGTCAGCCGAGAGTTTCGTGGTGGTCGCAACTCCACTACCGATCAAGTTCGCAGCGGCAGGCCCTCCAGGACAATGTCAACAAAATACATGAAATGGTGTTGGCTGACCGGAAAGTGAAGGTGCGCGAGCTAGCAGATACCACAAAGATTAGTACTGAGCGCACACGCCATATTTTGGGCAATATTCTGCATATGAAAAAGTTATCCTGCCGCTGGATGCCGCGCATGCTCACTCCTAACCAAAAACACGAACGCGAGAGCACTTCGAAAAAGTTTTTGGACTTGTAACTTTTCTGTATGGTTTTTTTAATGCAATTGTCGATATACTTTTCCTAGCCAAGCTTAAAACTTAAATTTGCTCCCAAAATATCTAGCTGTTCTCGAAATTTTCAAGTCACTTCTATCGACTTATGGATGTTTGAATAAAGCGAATGAAATATTCTAACCTGTTCTCTCAAAAGTTGACTCCCAGACCTCAACAGCTGATACAATTATGCTATGAAACTTATTTATGAACAGTCGAATAAAATTAATGTGTTCTTTGGTGCTTGAGTTTTAGTGTGATTGTACTAAATGATTTAGCGCCTAGAAGTATATCAGCGAATGACATGAGCTCAGATTTCATTGCATATTCGTTGGTGCCATAACTTTTTTTCATCTTGAATTGAGCTCTTGCGAGACATAAGAATAGTGAATGATGTATAACGGGCAGTTTCAAAACCTGATTAATGAAAATCATATGAACTGTGGCGAGTAAAGCGTATTTTTTCATCGTCGTTTTTGACGACGTTGGACTAGTTCTAACTTTTATCTCTAGATTGATTCACCCTAACCGTCACCAATTGCCATGATGTAGTGGAATGATTATTATTAGGAAGTTGATGCTTCATACCCAACAAAATGACTGTCAAATACCGCCAAAACTAGATGATCTGAATATACAAATCTAACATTCCAACACAGTTTATCCCGGATGCGGTATCAAATTCAATAGCTGAGATAGTTTTCCCCACTCCACCCAGTGGGTTACCGCATTTGCATATCTGTTGTTGAACCGGAACTTGGTCCCACTGACACAATTCAGGAAACTGGATCAGTGGCTATTAACTTCACGTGACACCTCGAAATGCTGGAACAAAGTTTTTCCCTAATAAATGGCCCCATTTCCAGGTAACGACAACCAGTCATTACTACCAGCAACTCCATCTTCTTTTTTTTTTGTTATCCACCCACCTACGTCGAGAATACCCGTGGATGGATAAGCCCTAAAGCAATTGAATTTGTTTACTTTTTTTTTTTTTGGTGAAAATGACAAACAAAAACGGGGGAGTGGGAGAAAAATTTCTAAAAAAAAAAAAAAGGCAAATTCAGCTCTGAAATTTGCAGTGTTTTTCATTTCGTTGTCGACCGCGCCCTTCAAAACTTCACCGGTGTCGTCACTCATAAAAGTTTTAGCTGAGAGCTGGTTTTGCTGGTAGTCTACAGTTGAAATGGTGGTGTAGGTGTAGCTGGTAAACATAAAACCGAAATTAATTGGGTAAACTGTTTATCTTGTTGTTTTTTCGCACAGGGGTTACTGCCGCCGCCGCTGCTGCTGTTTCTGAGCCTTTTATCCTTGGAATTTTGCGAATTTCCCTGAATCGCGCTAACACCCGGAAATCCAGAAATTCGGCATATTCGTTTTTTTTTTTTGTCTTTGTGGGGCCCTTTAAGCCACCTTTTGAAAGTTGAATCAAAAGTTTCCTCTTTCAGTCTCTCCCGGTGCGGTTTTGCTGTGAGTGACATTTCTTTTGAATTCAAAATTAAGGAAATGGAAAAAAACAAAACGAAAAGAGTAAAAAAAAAAGGAAACGAAATGATTTGTCAGGGGAATTTTCACCCCTGGAAGGAACAACGTGGTGGTTTAATTTTGAAGGTCACTAATTACCGAACTGGGAAACATGAAAGGGAATTTTTCTTTGGGCTTGTGTGCTTTTCTGGTAAATTTAACGAGGATCTCTCTAACAGTACTGCGAATTGAATGGATTCCTGGAAAATTAAGAAAAAAAAAAAACAAATTTGAAGCTTTAACTTTTTACAAAGATATACAGATACACAATACTGGTACTGCAAGATTTTTGAGGATTCATGGTTTAATAAGTTGTGTTGTGTTGTGTTGTGTTTTGCCTGGATCGGTTTCTCTCTCCCGGACGAGAGCATTAAAGTCAAAGTTCACCGCAAGCAATTAATTATAATCACGTCATTTGTCGGCTATAATTATTCCACATGCGCCGCGTTTATTCCCCTCGAGTCATTAGAATCCTAAATGGCCCAATTAATTTTGATTAAATCATAAACATCGAAAAGTCATAAAAAAACATAGAAAAATGTAATTATCGTCAATGTCTAGACGGAAAGCAGAATTTATTTACTTATTCATCGATTTGTCGTTTCGCTTGATTGAATTCTCATCAAAGCTTCGAGCCAAAGGATAATAGGGACAAAGAAGAGAGAAAAGAAAAAATCTCAAAAATATTCCACTTGACTGCCAAAATCGAAAGTGAACTACCTACCACCATCGCTATTTCCGCTGAAGAACAAAGAGAAATATACCTAAACACACTTCATAGAGGTCGAAAAGAAAAAGATTGTTTAATGAAATCGAAACTTAAAGCCCTTCCGCCCACCGGGGATACTCCTCCCATACACACACATACACACACTCTTCATTCATCTACACAATGTGGCAATTTTCAAGGTACCTATCCAATATGCAATCAACTTATCAGGTTTTCACCCTTCGAGAATACAAATTAGCTAATATCTGACCGATTGAACGTACGGATAAATGCACACATGGACGGGAAGACGGGTGAACGGGCTGCTGCTACTGCTGTCGACCAACAAAGCCATTGGGCTAGTGTGTGGAGAAGGCTATGGTGTAACCTTGAGACGATGGACACACGATGTTTATATGCAATGCGCTCTACGATAAAAACCAAAAGTAGAGGACGACGTTCCAATAAATAAACAATTCTGAAATCGTGAGGGACGGCTTATAGAACATAACGTGGACAGACACGTCTTTGTGGCCTAATGAGGTGGGAAACGAGCGAAAGAGCTACGTCGTCGCTTGAAGGTGGCAGATAAATTTTTCTTTATTGATTTTTATCGGAATACATAAAGTGGGTTTTGAAGTTTGCCGAAGCCTTATTATGTAGGTGGTGTGTATAAGTAGCCACGTTTTTGGCTTTGATACTTGTTTTCTTGTGATTTTCCGATTAAAGTTTGATGGAATTTTGCCCCCTACTCGTAATGAAGGTAGCTTTGACGGTAGTCAATGCCATGATAACACACAGTAGGGACTGATTTACACGCCTTTGTTTAGACTTGTTTGTTGCTCTTACGCGACTCAATTATTTTTTTTTTTTTTGAGCACTCAATCCGTCTATCTGTGAATGGAATTTCTTCGTCTTTCATGAAGATTCATCTGCTGCGTTTCAGTGATGAGTAGCTTAGATGCACGGCTCTTGCCACATCAGTCCGAAAAATCAACTTATACGACTGGCATCGCCTCTATCTGTACATGTGTCGCAGATTGCAGTGTTGCTTATGCTTAGCACATCTACTATGCACCTTTAATTGTAATCAAAGCACTGATCGAGAACGCACGAAGATTCAACCAGGTCCATACCCCGTAACCCCATTTCTAACCAGGAACTCAAACAATACCCGGCGAAATCAGCCTTACTACAAACTATTTTGAAAGCTGTTAAAGGTTTAAGCAAAGCCTCAAGTGCAGCCAGATTGTCACTAAGGATGCAGAAACTCCGTCCTTTTCAACTGCCCTTCTATCCCTTAGGATAGAATAAGCCTCCGCTTGGAAGACAGATATATTTTTTGTTTAAGGAGAAATTAAATCGAATGATGTTACTTTCGACAAAGCCTCCAGCACCAGACCCTTAACCCGTATTAGAGCCAACTTTTCTGGCTCAAATTCATGACAGACTTAGTCCTAAACGCGAAGCAAGTTGATGTTAAATTTGCGCAGCATTCGGTGTTGGGTGTGTCACTGCGTCAGACGGCATCTTCATAAGACAAGAGTGAAAAAATATTGTTGTCACCGCAGGTAATCAAAACTGCGTTACCGAAAGATACCTCCTTTTAGTGGGAGGGAAATTTTGGTTACGCTTCCCATGATATATCTATGGCAACTCCGCACAGACTCTACTAATGCAACTACGGTAATAAATTCTAAATGGCAACTCCGCACAGTCTCCACTATGCTAATAAATTCTCTGACAAGTTAAACTGGAAGTAAAAACGTCATCAATCATACGATGCGCTGATACGTCCTCTACCTTACTCGCATGCATGCAAGAGTGTAGGAACATGCGGATTCTTCCAGGGCGTTATATGACAGATCATTCCTACTCAAGTTTCCGTGGCCGTTAGATATTTCACTCAAATAATAAAATCTTCCTTTTTCCCGAAGACTTTTGTTTTCTTTCTTTTGCACAGCGGTTAAAGTTCCACATATCATAGATATAGACATATTTACGAGAACAACCGACAAATATGCTAAGGAAAGTCTTATTATTGTGTCTTGCTGAAAGTAGTCTTCCTCTGCCATAGAACTGACAGCGCCTTGACAGTCTTCGACTCAACATGTTTTAGCTAAAGAAGATTAACATCCAGGATGAGTCCTTAATTCTTAACTCCATTCGGGATTCGGATTGTGACAATTAACATTGCGTTACAGAACACTGCGACATCGGCCGATATGCTCAGAGACTGAGTATGTCAAACAGAGATTTACGCAGAAGCTGCAAAGACGAGAAGAAGACTATAGTACACTTCCTCTGCTTATGTCTTTCCCTTGCCCATATCAGAAGGGCTACTCTAGGAGAATGCTTCTTCAACTATCTAAACGATCTGGACAAAGCCTGCGCTCCCAATATCAATGGCTTCATCAAGATGGTTTCAGGAATAGATAGGGATCGTAATCTCTACTTCGTAGGGATACTACAATGGACCTTTCTATCTGCAAGAAGCAGGTAAAATGGTGACATACAGTAACTAATATTTCTACACCCAACTCAAAATAACTTCCCAGTTTTTCACTTCGAAAGTTGTTCTTCCCAAAAAACCTAAACGACAACGCAAGCAGACTACAACTAAATCTCTAAGCTCGCTACTCTCACTTCAAAAAGGCACAACCTTCGCGGATAGGAAAGTTTGGAGTACATATACCTATGAGTTGTATATCAAAGCGGGTTCTGGCGCATTATGACGTCATGCACTGAAAATGCCTCCCTCCAAGCAAAATTTAAATTAATTAAATTTCGCGAGAAGTGCACCAGAACCCTCCTTGTTGTACTACTCGTATTCCAAAACTTTTTAACTCGAAGATTTAAAATTACCATCTCCAAGCAAGTTCTAGATGCAAACAAGTTCTGTTCAGTGCAATGAAGGAATTCTCCTTGAAACTCTTTCGTTACTGTTCATTCGAATATCCTTCAAGAGTTCCGTTTCAAGGTCCTTCTCCTCTTGTGAATCAATGAAACTTTCTTTCATATTTTGACTTTTAATGGACCAACTATCAAAGTGTCCTTTTCATATTCCATGACTCGACTCCTCATGTCAACAAAACTATAAAAAAAAAAATATATATCTATAAAACAACCATCCCTTTCACAAGAATGCCAAAACTAATTTAAAACAATTTCTCAAGTCTTTGGCATTCCTCTGTCTTTTTTTGTATGTGAAAAACTTTTTCACAAATTACCACCGAAAATACCTCCACACTGAAAAGATTCACTTCCTGTAAGTTTTGTGAAAAAAAAAAGGACAACTTGTCCGACAAAAAAAAAAAAAAAAAACTATTTAAGCCACATAAAAACTTTTCCCACAAAATAACAAATCAAAGGCCTCCAGAGTGTAAGCACGTGAAAGCATTTAACACAAAGCTCAAAAGGGAATTATTATCCTTTTCAGATGAAAAATATAAACCCGACTTTATCCTTCGTTGATTATGCCTTTTTCCAAAGTGTATATGAAGGTCTATCCCTCGTGGTGCCGACATTCTTAATCGACATTTTTATTTGAATATATTAATGTGTTTCCGCTTTGGACATGATATAAAAAAAAAGGGTCAAGTATCCATGTCCCAGGATAATAATTTTTTATTTCCTTTTTTAAAGAAAAAAAAAAGTCTTCGGTCTCATAACCGCCACCAAAAAAAACGCTGACAACGAAGATTAATGAAATATTTACGCAAATTTGATGGTCGTTGCGATTCCACCAGCCGTCAGGTGCTGGGGGGTATGAAAGAACGAACCCCATTCGTTAGAAGAGAATCATCATCATCCCCCTCCCTATGAAATGGGTGGGGTGGTGGTCGGTAACATAATTAATTTTCAAAACACCACGAGGGTGGTCCGTATAAAGCATATTTTTCTCGGTTTCTTGCAATTAACCGAAATCGCAGAGGGTCGGTTAACAGCGTATCTACCCCGTTTTGCTGAAACCCCCCCATCAAATGGCAGACGGTATCAATCACAAAATTTGATTTCGGAATTCTGTTTGGATTTTCCGGAGCGCAAAGCAACAGCAAAGCAATCCGCCCCGTCACGTTATCGCAATTAAATTTTCTGTCCAAAAGGGATTTTTGGTTTCAAGTCCTTGTGACTGAAGCAACGGCAGCTCTGACCTGGATATGGATGTTGTAGAGGCATAACATACTTTTTTTTTTTTTTTGCTATTTAATGGAACAAAGCTGGTGACGGAACAGGTTTAGATTTGGTTATTTTTAGACGACAAGGATATGGGTGGTTAGGATGGTTGATGGTGGCGTTTGAAATTAAATTGATTTTCAAAGTTTTTGTATGTTGCTTGTGAAAAGGATGAAGGGTGGTTATGGCGTTGAATCAGAGGGTTAATCGACGAGGCAATTAAACGTATTGTTTGGGGTGCTGACTGCAAAGAATGATGAGAAGTTTTCAAAACGATACGAATGTACTTCCGCTTTGATATCGAGTGAACTTTTTGTTTGGGAAAAAGTTCGATGGCACATGTTAAACAATATTTCTCAATAGTTTTGAGGTGCATAAAATTCGTTTAACAGGGCGGCAATTTACCAATTTTTTTTTTTTTTTTTACTGATAAAAGACAGGAAAAATTTTGAGGAAAAGTGCGCCAGAACCCTCCTTGTTTTAGTACTCATATGGCCAATTGGCCCTTCAACAACAATTGAGTTTCGAGTCCCGAAGACTAATTTAACGTTTCTATCTCAATTGATGGGTGATCTTAAGAGATACCAGGAGATGTTGGCCTGAGTGGAATGACCACATCCGATCGAAGTGAACCGTAAAAATGCGAAATTTTGCAAATTGTCTTCAATTTTGGGACAATCAACGGATTGCTTATCGTTTACGCGCTTGTGTTGCAAAATTTGCTGAAATGTGAAATTGCTTTTATTTGCCGGTCTGTACAAGATGTAAACACTGTGCCTTCATGCAATCAAATAGACCGAGCTTGTAAGCGTGACTGCGGGCAGCAATAGTCTTGAGCTTACACCATGCAAGTACAGTAGTCATATTTGCAGACTGGCATCATTTGTTGTAAAGCATCAACAGAAGAAAAGACAATAGAACTAAAAAAAAGTTTAGAAGAACTATTCGAACAAGACTTTTGAAACCGTAGTCAAAAATTATTGACTTCTCAGCTGGAAGAAACTAGAGGCGCAAACTTTAACTCAGACCAGACTCCTGGTGGATAAATAATAAGCACGTAGACCTCGATTGTATGTACTTCGATTGTATGTACTTCGTGCCCTATTCGCTGAAATTGACCGATTTACATACCTCCGTCCTAGAACTACCCGTGCCTTTTTTAAAGCGCAAAAATTTTGCTTCCCACTTATTTCTTCTTAAGTTTAAATGAAATTTAGTTCTGTCGACGTTCAAGTAATCGTACTGGCATGTTCCCCGAAGTGCAACTGTGCCATATTTATAAAATGGTGAGCTCCGGCATTTTATTGCCTGATGGCCTTTAAATGAGGTTACTGATCTTACTCTGACTAGAATATGTGGGCACACTACATATCTGCGTAGCCAGGAACATAACATAGAACATTCAGCTTTTCGACAAACTATTCCACTAATTAACACAATGTAGGCTGTGCTTGCGATAGCATACAGTTCTACCTGGAATCTTAGTAAGAAGTCCGGCCACTGCTGCTCCTGTCCTTGGGATCGGAAATAATACATTGGACCCTGACCCCTAATTAAACGAAATTGATCTTATTTCAGTCAACGCGGGACACCACTTTTACAATTAAAAGGCTGCAGCGTATAGCTTACATGACACGGTTTACCAATGCAATTCGGAAAAATAGAGCTCATATGTATACTGCAGCTTCAAGCCGGAGAAAATGAGAATTCGTGCATCCTCCAATCATGTACAATGCGCTGCAATATTTTTAATGAGTTCCTGTGGTTGTAGGTAGGGCAGATTTTTTTCGCTCTGGTTTTTAAATCCGATTACCGGTTTTTGTGTAAGAAGGAGGCCAAATCTTCTCCTCGCCATGTAGGATCGGTGATCTGTAGAACCACAAGTTACAGATACTTAATTTTTCTGCGGGTATACCTCTCGATAGTGGGTCTGCTAGATTCTCTTTGGGTTTGACATGTCTCCATTGTTTTGGTACAATGGCTGCTAATTCTGCTGCGCACAACTCTAGCCTTGGAAGAGTAATTTTCTTTGGTGGAGGAGGAGCGAGTCTGTATTTAGAACACAAGAGTCGCACTATCCGTCGTTGTTCGTAGAGCTGTCATGTAGATGACAGCACCATAAGCCTTCTCCTGGCCCATTCTCATAAAAGGCTGTTGGTAAGAGATAGCTTTCTATCGAACAACGATTAAAATAAGTTTACAGCTTTCTTTGAACATTGATGGTCACTTCCGAAGTGCTGCATTCGTAAATCATCACTCATTCCTCTTTTATTGAGTGTGTATCCAAGTTTAGATGATGATCGTCGGTGGTTACCCTAATTACCCTTGAGTGTCTTTGGTTGTACGAATATGGACCAAATTTACAGACGAAAGAAAGATTTCGACCCTATTCTTTCTACAAGACATGTCAAAATTGGCGGCCATTTTGATTGAAACGCTCTTGCTATCTTCGGGGATAGTTTCTATAAACCTTCTCTTTCATGTTTTCTCTGGGGAAGACTTTTGGAAATACCTTTAGGACAGAGGTAAGAAGCTGACGTATTAACAAAGACTTTCCACCACAGAAAGCATGGAAGAGAGGATTAACAACCCAAGTGTTGCAAAGATTTGATACAAAATGGTTTGTTCAAAATGGCCGCCACTTTGTACATCTATTTCAGTACAGAACACAACCCAATTTGCCCTTAAACTTCAGACAAATTTGTTCATAAGTGTTTGTTCTGTATATGTACTTTTCGATTGGCTTTCTCAGAAGTAACCTATTATAACTATTTAGCAAGGATAGCAAGCGCATGCTCATAGTAGTTTCAGATTCTTACTGACTAAAAAAACACCACCCTGGGATTTAATTTGTTATATAATGCAACTAAGAAGGACCTTATCAAGCAATTTTTCTATCATGAAAAAGACTCGTTACTTTCCACTAAAAGATCCTGCATATTCCGCAATCTAGACGCGGTTGATTCCTATCTCGCCAAGTCGAAAGGTTTCGTCCTTTGTAGTCGGCGCAATAAATTGCTTTCATCCAGAATTTGTAGGATTGTATTGTTCACATGTCCGGTTAGTCGGTTTCTATGCTTTCTCGCGAAGCTTTTAATTTCATCTTCAATTGTCGGAATTCCGATATCCCTGTGGATATCATCGTTTCTAGTATACCACGGTGCGTGGACAATTTGTCTTAGCACTTTATTTTGAAAAGTTTGTAAAATATTGGCGTTTGTTTTCTTGGTACAGCCCCAAAGTTGTATACCGTAAGTCCACACCGGCTTTAGAACTTGCTTGTATAAAAGCAGTTTGTTCTCAGTACTGAGCTGGGAGTGTTTTCCGAGCAACCAGTTCATTTCTCTATATTTTCGTTGAGGTCGATCCGCCAGTCCCTGGTCCATTAATTTACTTTATTCAGTGGGTTTTGCAGTTTTGCAGTCGTTTCTTCGATTGTTTTACCTACGGCTAGGATAGCGGTATCATCGGCAAACGTAGCAAGGATAGTGCCATCTTCTTTCGGTATATCTCGAGTATATAACAGATAGAGAAGTGGCCCAAGAACGCTTCCTTGCGGTACACCGGGCCGAAATTTCTTTGAGCTCCGAGTATTAATTTCCATGTCTAACACGGAAGAGTCTATTCCCGAGATATGATTCTAGAATGTCGTATAGGCATAGAGGGAGAACTTGTCGTAATTTGCAATTCAAGCCATCATGCCACACCTTATCGAAGGCTTGCGAGACGTCAAGAAATACGCTTGAGCATATCTTTTTCTCTTCAAGTGCTTTCTCGATTACGTCAGTAATTCTATGCACCTCGTCAATCGTCGAATGCTTACTTCTGAACCCAAACTGGTGGTCAGGGATAAGATTATTTCCTTCTATAACCGGTTGGAGACGCCTTAGTAATATCCTCTCGATAATTTTGGCGGCGCGGGGACCTTGGGCCTTTTGGTGCCTTTTACAGCTTTCCAAAGTGAATAATTGGAATCTTTTTTCGCTGTTAAACTTTCAAGATAAGAGCCTATCGCACGATTCTTAAAATCCTTTATAGTCTTCTTCAACGAATATGCCAAGTGAGCCTTATGTTGCGGAGCACGACTCTGTTGCCATATCTTACGCGCTTTTCTTTTTTCCTTGACCAATTCTTTTATTTCCGTGGGATATCTAGGACCGTATTTATCCGGAGTATTCCTTGGATTGGGAGTATTATTCCAAGAGGCGAGCTGTACGATCTCAACGAAGCGATCAACTTCAACCTCAAGTTCATAGGGTGTCGTAAGTGGAACGCTCAGTTCAGCATTATCTTCAATTTCGTTCCTAAAGCCTTCTCAGTTAGTTGTTCTACCGGTTAATCTCGCTGGCTCTAGGGTATAGACTAGTTTTTCGCTCAATGTCAAAACAACTGGGGAATGGTCAGACGACAGATCAAAGCTCTCTTCAACTTTAATGTGGTTGGTAGAAATTCCTTTCACGACGAAAAAGTCGATAAAGTCAGGTATTTTCGAAGTATCAGTTGGCCAGTAGGTCGGTTTACCCGTCGAATGGAAATCACAACTGTACTCCATACCTGCCTCATAGAGCATTCTGCCTTTTTGCGAGCTGTGTCTTGAGCCCCAGAATGTATGTTTCGCATTAAAATCGCAACCAATAATGAAATTAGGTTTCAGCAATTTAACAAATCCTGGAAAGAAGGACATTAAGGTCACAAAACAAGGTCAAAACAAGGAAATTTGAAAAAAAAAAAACACCCTGTACATTTGCTCTAAGTCACTTCCGCTCGTTAATATGGCCTCACGACAATATTTTCTTCACTTTCACAGCATTCCCTTGGTATTCTATGTTCGGCATCATTCCTTAAATAATATGAAGTGGGTGCAGCCTTAGAGGGCTTAAGCCCATCTTAGCCCACCAAGCAATTTTTTTTTTTTTTTTTTTTGTGGGTTGGTGAAAAATCTTCATAGACACTAGAACCCGGTGCTAATAGTAGTGTGAGATTTTTAATCACTAAACAACACCTCCCTTCTACTGTTTAGTTTCAAAAATATTCGCGTTGGGCAGGTAGCTTTTTAGCAAAAGCAACTGTTAAAACCCGCCATTAAATGCGGCTGGTCCAAAGCTCGTTAGACTCGACTATAAAACAGTCTGTTGTCATATAGTCAGCGAACGTAGCTACGAGAGTGCCTTCTTCTTGCGGTATATCTCGAGTGTACAGTAAGAACAAGACCGGACCAAGCACACTTCCTTGCGGTACCCCGGCAACGATTTCCTTGAATTGGGAGTATTCCGATCTGTGTTTAACACGAAGTAGTCTGTTCGCAAGGTAGGATTCTAAAATCTTATATAGTTGTTCCGGAATTGTCTTAACTTAAACTTCAAGCCTTCATGCCATACATTGTGAAGGCTTGAGAGGTAGCACGAAGCAAAAATTCCACTCAGCGAGAAGTTAAATTTTATGGAACTCGAACCACTCCAATTAAAAATGTTCTCAGCCACACAATCTAGCATCCTCTTCCTTTAAAAAGTTCAACAAAACACATCAAATAAAGTCATACGAGTACAGACAAGTGAGTAGCCACAACTCGACTTCTGAATAATTGACAATTACCAAAACAGAGCATCCCTTGAATGATTCGACGGATCATTGAAAGCCATGTGTCGGAACAGAATCTATTACCGCTGCTAAGCTTACAAATCTTGCATCTAGCCACAAAACATTTTTATTTTACTTTTCTCAAATCCAACCAAAGATGACCTCATCTATCATCCCTTACGAGTAAATTCTGTGGGTGTACCATTATAATTTAGGCAACGGAAATGTTGCTAGACCATAAAACAAACTTCTCAGTCCACTACAGTGCGACGCATCCCTAATACAACATCAATTACCTATCTCAGCTCCTCTTCAGTTTATTTCCTTTTCTTAATCTGCTTTTATCTCTTCGTAATAAAACGTGGAACCAACAGACGAAAAACAAAAAACAAAAAAAATACGACAACAACCGACAAATGAAACGGTCCAATGTAACGCAAAATGATGATGTTAGATAATTTATCACAGTACACGAGAGGATAAAGCCTTCATTTGGGACGAGGGTTGGGGGTGCTCTGCCACATGCCGTCAATAGTCCCATTGTTTGTTTATTAGGCACCCACCTTTCTTTGTTGCTGTTGATTCCAAATTAATTTGGAAATTTAATTAATTTCCCCCAAAAAGAAAAAAAACGCTTTTTATACTTCTCACGAGTATAACATCCCTCAGTAGCCAATACCACCACGACCTTCATACCGCTGAGAGCTATTTATCTTCCCCCTACATGGGTACTACGGTCTATTCCCCTGTGAGCGTGCGTCTATTGATTGATTGGATACAAACACATTCTCTATAATAATTGTAATTTCAGTGACTGAATTCATTAACACATCCAATTTAGAGATACGAGTACTCTAGCTCTAGGGGTGAATTTAAAAAAAAAAAAAAGAAGGAAATTCTAAATAAATTCAGATACAATTCGTCGATTATTCGATGGTTGCATGGCTCATTTTGCCCGCATTTCGATTCGGTTGTTGTTTTTGGTTTTCTATGAAACGGTAATTTCATCAATCGAATCCAATTAATTTTCCCTTTGTATGGCTCTGCATATCGATGGGTAATTTATAATGTGCCTGCCCTCGACTCATTACGAGGCTCTATGGGTTTGTTTTGGAAAATCTTTGGTAATATAGGTTCCCGGCCCCAGTCCCGTGGCTTATTGTACTTCATTAGGCGCAACTCAAAGGAGAAATATCGAAACGATATCTCGTAATCAGCTTCGTGTATCGCTTGGATAGATAACGTGATTGCGATTTTATGGCATTCATCTTATACTCGTAGTTGCTGATGTTTTGCCTGCTGGGCTGTAGATTTGGGTGGTGTGTTGAAAGACGTCGTGAATTACAACAATCCTGGACCGATTTTGGGCACGCAGAGTTGGAGTGTCGTATCGTTTCACCTTTTTTTTTTTTTTTGGTTCGTTCTGCTAGGGTAATGGCAGACATTACACCGAAAAATTGGTCTCATTTCCAGCTTCGAACGTGCAAAGAATTTATGAGACTTGTTCAAGATTTTAATGTGCGATCATGTATTATGGCGGCTAGACGGTGCGGGGTTCTTTATTTTTTTTTAGGTTTTCCACTCAATTCCATAAAAGTTGATTTCTTGAACTTTCAAGTGAACTTTTAAAAGGTATATAGGTAGAGAAAGGTGCATTGGGTGTGTGTCAAAGGCTGTTCGAAGTAGACGCCATTATGGAACGTTTTTGGGTGTGGAATAGTGGCTAAGAAAAGTTTGCCACGACGTGTCAGACAGGAAGAAATCGTGACAAAATTTTGTGAGCAAAACAATGAACCTCTCTTCTTCTCTTTTTTGTTCAGAGGGGTAGATATTGGGTTGACATTTTGCACAGATTAACGAAATTATTGTTTTCTATTTCAATCCTGAGTATGCTAAGTATATGAATAGGGTCATTCCATTGAGGGATATGAACTGAAAAATGAAAATATTAACATAATATGACGGCACTATATCATACTGCTAAAGTACGTATCTAAGATCAGCTGGAAATATTTTGGGAATTCCGGTATATGGATCGTCTTCTCAGAGCGACTTCCCAGTGATAACGAAGCCCTTTTAGCTGTAGTAGAAACAGGGATAACGAGTTCAATAAAGAATGACTATACTATCACTAAAATATTCAAAGATATGCAATATTCATATGCGGAGATCGTTTGTAACACGAGTTACCGAATTTATGTAACGCCAGTTACCCTGAAAAAGTTTGATTTTCCTTTAAATAAATGATAATGTTCCTTGTTTCTAATGTGATAATATTTGTGAATTGTTTAATTGGTTAATTAAGTAGAACTTCCTAAATGAATCTTGAGAAGAAAACAGCGTTTCGCAGATTTGTAACGCGCCTTACCACTAACTTAAATGGTCTGCTAAATTAATAGTCTATAACTATTGTAGTTCTTTTGTATTTTTAGCATTAACAAGCTTTGCCTGGTCCTCAAAAAAAAACGAAGAATGATAATATCCTGTAAATATTACAACAACGAAAACAAATAATAGTATCGTTTAGAGCTCTGAATGTAACGCGAGTTACCATGGAATGGTCCAATAGGGAAGTGGTAGTATACATAGTAGTAAGGATAAGAGGCTACACAAATGTTATCCCATGAATTAGCAACAATTTGAAAATGTTCTAAAGATCTGTCAATTTGTGTTAGCCGTTGTTGCGATAGATTTTCCACTGTTTTATGTTTAGATAGACATATCGAGACGCTGACGGCATATTCGGAGCAATAATGCACTGAAGATGTCTTTCCAATTTCTTCAGTTGTGTAACGTTTTTTTTTTTTCGAATGTGACCCAACGCAATAACAACCAATAGATGGTGAGATTATAGGTCTACAATTCTTTTGGGCAGATATCAGTCATTTTTCTAACTTCGATATGAGAACTACATTAATCTCTGACAACATTCTTGAATTTAGACTGAATCTGGACAGTTTTTAATAACTTGGATTAGATCAAACCTCACACACCCTCCGAGTACGGCCTGACTGCGGTGACAACGTAGACCATATTTGAGAAGCTGTCAGGCTAAACCTCACCTCGACTTCAGTTTGTAGGTTGTGGGGCTTTGTTTTGCAGCACCTCAAAGCATTTGGCATGCGTAACCATATATGTAAGTGTCATAATGGACTGTGTGAGTTGCTTGGCGATAGTCAGTTTTTATTTCATATAAAATTTACTGCATGGCTTTGCTCGAGTATGCTCTGTCTGCCCCGCACAAATGAACAAATTTCCTGTAGGAATATTGCAGATCCACAGGTTATACCTACATATACCACCACCAAGCTTTTTTAAAAATTCATCACTCACCATAAATTGTTTACGTATGTCTCTTCCCCAAGTGTACAGAAAAGTCCTCAAATTAGTTAAGAAATATTCGTCACTTCATAGCACAAACAATAACGAAAATTGTTTTGACAGAAAAATTGTTTTCTCCCATTCCCCACAGGGGTATATTCGGCATAACATACATACACATGTGTATGTACCACCAGAAAAAAACAGACGGAAAAAAGAACAAAAAGAATTGAAAACCATCCACTCCCGACTTTACCGCTGATGACGTTAAATCAATCTTATTTTACTTATTTCTCAGCTTCAGAAACGATAGTTTATAGCTTCAAATGTTTATTAACCTAATCTATAGAAATTTCATTTAAATCGGATAAGTCTTTCTGTGAGTACTCGGATCATATAACTTTAAAATGTTTGCGTGAAGCTTTGATTCGGTACGATTCCTCAGCTTTTGCAAAATGGAGCCTATTGTTTAGTGATGTTTAAATATTCCTTAAGAAATATCCTAATCAACAAAGTAAACGGCATCGGAATGGGTTCAGTCGTTCCTGAGTTACACGGCTACAACGCGTAAATTATAGGGATAGGGCAGTACAGCTTTGGAACAACGTGCGAAGTGAATATCTGTTAATATATCAAGGTACTTTTTTTTACTAAAGGTCATGGTTGGCTCATCCAATTTCTAAGACAGATGATGATCAGGCTAGTAGAGAGGATTTTTCCAAGCAAGGCTCATTTATTCTGCCACATATAAGTCTCATTTTGCGTTGGGCTTACCTCAAGTTCTATCTTACATGTTTTAATCATCTTTTTGTATGAGTTTCCCCTAGAGTGTTCCTCGTAGGAGTGCACGACGAACTTTAATCTCCGTGCACTGTCATAGTGATTTCTGGTTGCCTTTAGGTTGCGCTACGGAAAAAGTCATCGACATAGCTTCGTTGAATCACCTGCAAATCATAAAGTTTTGGGTTCTACTTTAGCAATCTGGATTCTATCAATCAAAACATACATTTCAAATGTTGCCATACATGTACTCACACTATAAGCTCTATTCATTTACCTAGATCCACCAGTAGGAAGTAATGGAAGCACTTAGTTACGAGATTGCTTTAGATTCTACTGGCCAAGACAATGCCTTGTATAGAGACCAGATTTTATCCACTTTACAAACTAAAAGGATATCTCCACTCCACATAACCCTTTCGCCTAAAACCAGTTAAAGCTCTTTTAGGCCATCAAATGGCAAAACATCTCTAGGGCTTGATGTATTTCCAAGAGTGCCTGTAATATGAGATGAAAAATTGTTTATTCAAACATTTTCCCAAGTTCCACAAAAGACTGCTGCTGCAGTCAACAGAGTTACCGATCCGAGAATATGTATGTTTATCCCCCCCATCGCCCATTTCCAACTCCATTGCATAATTTAATAATTCTGCTGGAAAATTTACTTTCATATTTCCCCAGAATGCAAAATGGTACATATTTCTGTTGCTCGTTCCCTGGGCATCCATTTATCCAATCCATTCTGGGGCGCTTCTACCTCTCACCGAAAATACAAATCACAAAACTGGGATTTCCTCTGTGCATCTGGGTTACGCCAACGGTTAGTCACCCCTGTTCCGCTCGGTAGCATGATGCAAAGGTTCTGTGGAGTAGAAAGTGCAACATGGGTTGTAGTACACAGCCCAACACTGTATAAAGTGTGCCAAGCCAAAAAGTAGAACGTCTATTTTCTCTATTTTGGGGAATCACTGTGTGAATGTTTTAGGAGAGCTTGTGAGTGAGATTCAGATGAGAAGAGGAAATGTTATGTTCAATGTATCTTCCGAAAGACTTGAGCCAAAGTGGGACTCTCTCTTTGAGGTGTATCTGAGAGGTGAATGTTGGCCGACTAATGTGTGTATTGCTGGTCAAATAGTGTTACTTAGAATTTTAAGAAATACTCGTAGATTATTTTTTTTTAAGGAAACTCCTTTTGAGGATCAGTGCACTAATTGTAGGTATCTATGAGCACGTCTTTCTAAGTACAGACTTCCTTAGTAGTATTTATTAAACGTGAGGCTCGATCTTAAGTTGATAATAATATGACAGGTGGGACACTACTCACTGTTTAAGGCCTGGTTTGTGCAAGTTCGTATCAAGTCCGTAGCCAAGAGTTTTGAATTGAATTGAATTAAAGTCGTGGGATAAAGGTTAGTCCTCAGCAAGCGGGCTATTGTACTTGACACCCCTGAAAAGAACACCTAGTCAAATTTCTTTGTACCATTGGTGAATCGCAACATATCGACCAGGGACAGAGTCTGGACTGAGTCCATTCCTATTACATCAAGACCCAAGGTGCGGAACCTCATTCCAATGCAAGTGCTCTGTCGAATCTTCTTAGGACGTTATGTGATGACCACATGTGTTGTGTCCATAGTTCTCCAGTTCTTCTTACCCAAATTGACAAGGAATCTTGCGGTGCTTTTATCAGACACTTTCGCAAAACACATGGTGGTTTTGCGGAAACCCTTAATGTATCCAAACCATGTGGGAATCAGTCCAGTACAGAATTTGTGCAAAACTGACTCCAATTAGTGATTCCCTACTTAGAGGAGTAGTTTCTGAGATTTCATTGCCTACAGTACCTCTATGACCCGGAACCCAAACAGCTTCCGCCGCCGTTTTTCTCAGAGCGAGTCAAGAGTCAATAGCTTGTTTTACCTGTTCATGTATATGAAGGTATTATTTTGTATTCTTTTTCAAATTGTTACCCTCTAAGCCCTTGTACCTACACAGCTAATACCTGAACTTGTTAACCCGTCGAGGAGTTTGTCGATTGCAATGCTCTGCATTAAGGGTGGCAGTGCTTCCTTATGAGTGTCTCGTGCCGTAATAGCCCTAATGGTATTCAGTCCCCACAATTCTATCGACAGTACCCCTTCCCAGCATCTCACACATAATTGGGCAGCCAGTATTAAGTTAGGTTAGTGGGTTGACAAAAAAAAAAAAAAAACAGATCCTACCTACGCCACACTCAGTACAGTACAGGCCCAATTCCATCCTGAAGCTTTTAAAATTGCACTCACGAGTTGCCCGTGGGATGTCTTGGAAGAAATGCTTTTTGAGAAATCTAAATCTTATGTGACAGAGGCATGGGAAGTGAACTTCCCCATCGCCACAGTCCCTACATAGTTCACTTTCACTAACTTTCATTTGAGGTGTCCCGTAATTAATCCTACGAGGATGGACGAAGATCTCCAATTCCTCTGTAACAGTTTTGGTCTCCTTGAAAGCTTCCATAATTTCCTTATAACAATAGAAATGAATACAGATGAACCGGCTACAAGCGGGTCTGAGTGTACAGATCCTAATCGAGGCTAGTACACCGCTTACCTCACTACACAGGAAAGTAGAAATATAATCTATCGAGAAGGCTAATGAGCACTGATATCAATAATTAGTCTAACAAAGCTTAGTCGTAAGGAAATTTTAAGCCATACAGCACGGTTAGATCTTCCATACAATCTTCCATACGACTATATTGTAAAAGCTGTAGGAACGAAGAAGAAATAGAATCTCTTTGTTATCTACTGTGTGACTGTCCAGCACTAGCCCTTAAAAGAAACACAACTCTTGGCACTAATTTCTTCTCAGGTCTACTACGTAATGTCAAGCGTAGGTTCCCAGGGTTCTTAAAGAAACTGGGCACAAAGGACTCTATGCATAGATGCAAATTGATTGACCAGTTTGCCATGCTATTCTTAGTAAATTGGTAAACGGTCTTTTGAAGTCCAAGGAGGTCATGTGTAGTCTGTAGTTACTAGATTGATGTGAGCGTGCCCCGTTGTGTTCAACTTAAAGCTTTCCTTTTGGCCGAGGACGAGAACATTTTTAGCTGCAGAGTTCTCATCGAGGAACTCCAGCTGTCATTGTAGTTCTCATTGCACTATATTGGCCAATGCATGCCAACCCTTTTGTCTTTGTGATGGCGTTAAGATTAGTGGTTTTGCTGGCGGCCTGCCACCTTACCAGACTGCTATGGTTTCCAGGTCCCACAAGCAAGTTCCACATATTTGGCACTGTCTGAGGTCCTGAGCAGTACATTGAGATGCGGTATCTTTATTTTCTTAGTGAACAGCTCCAATTACGTTTTCTGCCAAATCGTCTGCGTAAGCTGTTAGGCTTCTGACGTCGATATTCGCCAGGAAGACGGTCTCAGCCGGCGAAAAGAAGAGCCTCGAGATGGAGCAGTCTTATTTTTGACAGAGCTGCTTCTTCCTCTGTTCGTCCAAGCAGCTGCTGCAGAAGTCGTTTGAAAAGAGGAACAGCCTAGGCTGTATACCTTAGGACGGTATCCCGTGAAGACACCGTTGACGGTGCTGATCTACTATCGTTTTAGCAAAATTTATCAGAGCGTTTTTGATCTAGCTTAGGCAAGATCTGTTTAGAGACTTGACACGTCGCGAAAGTCTCTATGTATGGTTGGCTTTGTTTATTTCGTCCAGCATGAATGAGTGTTTACATGTAGCGAGAGGCATACCTAAATTTTGCATTTCCGGTGGGCTTGTCAGTTTGCCGGAATATCTCTCTGGCCGGGCACGCAACATAGGTAAATGCTGAATTGCTCGGCCATCTCCGTGAGAGACGAGCGGGTTTCTTGAGTGGCCTTTGACGTAAATGAGCACGAAACTAGGGACTTTATTGCCGCTTGGCATTGTCCATGAAAATGCTAATATCCTGAACGGGTATAACTTTACATTTCAGCCAGGACAAGATCTCTTTAATCGCAATTATTTCCGCCCTAGAGGCAGTGCCCTTAACGTCCAGTCAATGCCTTTAAAGAATCTTAAGCTGCGAATGGTTGAAGCATTTGACTTTTTCCGAACTCGTTTGCATCCAACCCCCATTGTCTTTTCCTGACCACTTCGATGGACGAATACCTAAGCAAAGTCTTTGAGGGCCTCGAAAGTCGTTCTATAAAATGTGTAGAAAAAAAATCCTTTTATGAGAACTTCAGAAAAGCATCTAATAGACCACTTGCCTAAGAGGCTATGAAGCTCCAATTTCTTGAACTTTCGCACCTCCTATTTCGAAGTTTGCACTGTGTCTCAACCTACAGTCTGTGCAGAAACATTTTCTCTCAACAAGTCTTGAAACCTGAGCCGCTCCCTCTGATAGTGACTTTGCTTCAAACGTAACAATCGCTACATTCTCTCGGAACGCTCAACTTTCCACACCGGCTATAGAAACCGAAAATTGGGCAACAAATTCGACCCCACTTATACCTTGTTCAAAGAAGATACTGACAACGTCTAGAGAGAACAAATTATTTTGGATCTTCTTAGGGATGGCACAATTGGCTTCTCTCTCCTGTTTATGGATCTAGTCTACTCTTTCCAACGGAAGGGTGGTTCGACTGGAGGAAACATGGTGCTAATCTCATTGAATTCATCCCAAATTATCAAGTACCTCGATACTTCTGTCAGTTTCATTTCTTCGCAAAAAATGTAATCCATTATATCTTCAGGTAGGCCTTCCAAGCAGTGCATTTTACTAAGATTCAATGAAGTCGGTACGAGAATAGAAGTACCTTGGATCCGTGATAAAATTACCAGTTCTAGTTGAGTTGATTATAGACCTTAACAGGGTTACATTATCTCACAAACAGTCGTTACGAACTCTCGCCATAAATATAGCCCCAACTACAACTAATTTAATTAGATTCTACTTAACCTACGACAAATACGAACCTAAATTCATTTCCTTTAATTTAATTCCACTTGCCATAGCAAAACCCGAAAAATGACCTTTTTCCCATCCAAAAAAAAAAGCGTTCGCACGATTACCTAAATGAATACTAGTTACAAGGATTTCCAGCTCAGTTCGGCAAACAGTTTTCATTTTCGCACACGAAGTGGCTATAAAAATTGCCCGTTCTAGGTGGTGGCCCGGAAATTTCACACGATATTCCGCGCACCAGAGGTGAAAACAGTGAAACCCGCAACATAAAAAAATCATAAAATAGAAAGCAAAACAGGTGGAATTGGCAAACACGAACTAAAAAAGCAGGAAAACAAATAATATTCGAGACAAGGACACGTTAGCTGTTGGGCCAACAGCTGTAACTGAAGCGCAAATATTTTCTATTTTGACAAGGGCATACCCTCCCCACACATAGAAACCCCCCCATGCTTCGAAGTTTTTCCTGTTGTGAAACTACAACAGGAGCTAATTTATTAGTATTGCAGAACGGTATGAGGGGAAATGTCCTTTCTTTCGGCTGATTGCATTGGAAAATGACAAATTTTTGGTATGGAATGTAATGTAATGTTTAAAAAACGTCTTAGCTTCGGGAGGACGCAGATGGGTAAGATCTGCTGTAAGAGAACTTTAAAACTGTTGTAGATACTACATTCATCGAGATTTTGAGTAACTTTGAACCCGTGGTTTGACGGCAACCTCTCCCGGGTTTGGGAACCAATTTTTGAAACTTTGATGTTTATAGCTGCAAGTCGATGGAAACTGTTTAAGGTTGTAACGCCAAAAGGCAGTTATTATTGATAGATCCTTTCTACCATATTGGTTCAGGTGGCCTCATTATACGAAACAATTTTAGCACTCACCAAAATGAAGCAGCCACCTCCACTTTAAAGTTTCTTCATCATCGATGAGTTAAATTCTCCATTATCCAGCCGATACCCTAATTCCCTCGGCAGTACAAAAATACCCCCCTGTTTCGATCGATACATCGATGTATCTAAAACTAATATCGGCGTCACACAAAGATGTCACGATGCTGCCTGGCTGCTATACGACACGTTGAAGAAGTGAAAATCCAAACAGATGAGGAGGACGTCGAACAAAAAAAAAAAAAAAAATTGGTGGCAATGTGTCAACTCAATGATTTCCTGTTCTGGTTCTTGTGGTACATATGGTAATGTGTCGTAGTATTGGGATTAGGATCTTTTAATGTCTCTTCCTCACACTCACACGTCGGTACCCACCAAGTCCGGGGGGATAGACACATACTCGTATGTGCCCGGAGCCCACCTTGGATAGATGAAAATTTATGGGAAAATAAAATCGACAAAAAAAAAAGAACCGCATCAGGAAAAATCGAAGAAGAAAAAAAAATCAGGAAGCCCTGCAGTGATGGGAGGAATTAAGGAGGGACAGGGCTTTCTCTTTTTCATGTTGTGATACGGCTTTAGTGAGATGAGTGGATTTATTGCCGTCACAACGTGTTCCTGCATTCATTGGTAAAGCAGCAATTAAGAGATGTGGTCTTATAGGATTCGGATACGTATTTTTTTTTTTCTTTACGGTCACAGATACTTTGTAGTAATTTGTAAATCCATTAAGGGATTTTGTAACAGAGCGTTATTGCTGTCACAATGATGAACGTCATGTGTGCATTAAGTTTTCTTTGAGGGGAGAAAGCATCAGCAAGCACACGATTTGGGGATTTTAAGCTATGCTAACTGTAAGTGTACTTTATTCAATTTGTAATTCCATTGTGGGATTATATGTGACGTTGGGTCTGGCGGACTTTTTAAATCTTGTAGTTCTTTTTGTTTGAATCTGTGGGGACTTTGACGAACAAAGAGAAGAAGATTTCTCTAACTGAAAAGCTATGGGCATCACAACGATATAATGGCAGAGACGTAGCGTAAGTAGGAAGCTTCAATAATTCGCAATATGAATACAAATTGACACGGGTATCCGCATGTTTTTTTTTTCGAAATAAACTGAGAAACTATAGAACTGTTTTTAATTCGGTTTTCATGGTTTTATGCGGCACGGTTTCAGGGTGGTTATAGGCTAGAAATAATACGGTTTTCAAGTGACTAAGCAACAACGAATTTGTTAAGTTAAGACTGGTGCTATATTTTGACAAAATTGATTTTATCTGCTTTGTTAAACTTAATCTATCTATTTGACGTAAGAGTCTTATGACATTGTCACGTCACTGTTCTTCATGCATACTGGGTAGGGTGCGCTACAGAATATCCCAGTTCAGACTTTCGGAAACCTTCTCGCATCTGTATACCCAGCCGTTTATATTGGCAACTGCAATTCATTTCCTACTCTCCGTGAAGCTTGGACTTTTCCGTACAGCTTTACGATTCATTCCCTCTGAATAGATGCAGAAATGATCACGTTTGTAGAGTACCCTCCGTCACGAAAATCGTCTAAGCCTCGTGAATAGCGTACTAATTGTTTGAAAATAGCAGCAATTAAGTTACCTACTTCCGAGTAAGTCTAGTCGCCCCTGTGGGTTTTAGAGTCTCCACAATGCGCCATCGAGTTCGGTTTCTAACAATGAACTTTCTCTCCTTCCAACTCATGTCCCAGTTATGGTGATTTTTCTTACACTGTTCTGCGCCATGCGTTTCTTGGCCGATCACGCCTTTTGCCGTCCGGGATTAGCGTGTTCCACTGCATTATACAGTGCGTTTTTGACATATCGCCTTTTCGAAAAGTATGACGCAACCACTGCTTCTGCCTTTGTGTCTACTGTTGGTTGGATGTTGGTTGGATATAAAATATTTCGTAGATACGAATTCTTGTTATAGTAGCGGGCTGTTGCACGCTGCACCCATATAGCAGTATGGATTCAACATCGTTGTGCTCGAAGCTTGGTGTTCAGGTAAGTCGTATTGTTTCTCCATATCTTGGGCAGCATTCCGAACGCAGACTTAGAATTGTCGATTTTTCTGATGACATTTTGTTCGATTCCGCCTTCTACCCAGGCAATATTTTCTAGATATTGGAAAGTATTTTTCCTTCGAATGATTATCGATGAGTTACTCGGAAGGCTGACGTTTTTTTTTTATGTTTGGCTTCATTCCCACAACGTTCACCCACCTCTTCATACTTGATATCATTTGTTGAATAGATCCTTGGTCCTGCGAGAGAGCAAGTACCTAGTTCATATCTGTTGACAAAAGTCCAGACTGTGAAACAGTATTGATGCGCTTAACGCACTCAATGTTGTGATAAAGCGGGTCTAGGTTTGGAAACTTACCGCAGTCCATTAAGTTTTATTTTAAAGCTTATCATAGTTACGAGTAGTCATAGAAACTGAGAAAAATTGGACTAGAAGTCCTATAAAGTGACTTTCACTCAGCACGGTCCACGATCACAGTCTTAGTTCATGAGGAGCTTTATTTTATTTTGACAATACGAAGTATATACCCCCTAACTTTGTAGCACCACTTTTGATAGCTCTGCTTGCTTAACGATCCTTTTTATACGCAGAGAAGTTAGATTTCTTTTTACTTTACTTTAGGTGGAGCTACAATGCGGGGGACCTGGGCCTTAACCAACTTTCGTCTCCATTCAGCTCAATCTTGTGCCAGCCACCTCCAGTTTTGCACACGAAATTGGTTGAAGTCCCTTTCCACTTGTGTGCGCCACCTTAGCTGATGTGTTCTTTTACCGCTTCGTGGCTCCGTGATGATGTCCACTCGACTTCATGTCTTAGTCGTCTTAGGCCGTGCATTTGAACCCGGTATAGTTCGTTGCTGTTCTATTCCCTTCCCCGCCTATACAAACGTACGCCTATACACACTGTTACGGACTCATCAGATTGTGGACAAAAGGTTTAAGGCGTTCATATAATATGGCGGATAGGATCTTATACGCGATGTTGAAGAGACTGGTATCTGTAGCTCTGTAGCTGGCGCAGTTCAGAGGGTCTCCTTTCTTGGGGATCGAGCAAACAATGTTAAGGTTCCGTTTTTCGGGCATACTTTCACCCAACCATATCTTAAAGATGCGGTGATGTAACAAATCATACCAATCTGCTTTAAATAGCTCGGCAGTTAGACCATCAGCTCCAGCAGCATTATTCGATTCTTCACTTCACTTTGATCGGTTGGACGGTATTGTTGATCGTCAGCCGCCCGGGTTGAATTTAAAGAAGTTAGACACCAAATAGTAATCAACTTCCTGCTAGAATAGCCAAGAATTCGACGACGTCCTCGATAGCAAGATGATTCTCTTATTTTCTTATATGTTTGGAAATTTGCTGTAAACTTTTTGTAGAGGGGGTTGTTGAGTTCGTTCAATACCGTCGACTGTTTTGAAAATCCCATCATTGTTTAATTCATTTCAACCAAGAATAATTCAGAGGTTACTATCGAACAGAGCCTAGCATCTGTATCTCCTGCTTCACTTCTTCCCTAATCAAACTCTCAAAACTTTGTCGTTGATCTTGTGAGCATTCATCCTCATGATTAAGAGTTTTCTGAAGATCCGACCAATACTTCGCAAGAATCTGACCAACAGCTGGGAAATATTGATTCCAATTACCGCAATTATGGATTCCTTCGAAATTGGTGCTTAAATTGTTGATCACAATAACGCCTCAAACGAAGTGTAATTTCAGCACTTTAATGCAATTGCAAGCTTCTTAAAATCGGAGATAAAGATGAGTATAGGCGTACGATTTTTTAAAGAACTTTTTCAATTTAAAAGCGTCATCCTAAGTCGGTGAAATTGCTCTAACTGAAAACAGGCCACGAGGACATCTATTTAAATATCGCCATGGTATCGAATCATCCCTACCCCCACATTTCTGCTTTACAAATTGTGTTCTATTTTCGTGAAATCCTTCCCCAAGGACGTTGCCAAATGTCATTCTACCACAAAATCCTTCTCTTCCTTCGAATTTCGTCAACAAAACCGTACCGCTTTTGTATTGTCGTGATTTGTTTCAATTACTTACTTCTCTGAAATTCTGTTGTGCCCATTCCATTTTCATTAAATTTCAGTGATTTTCTTTCGCCGCGATTCCTGGTAGTTTTCATTAGAAAAAGGATTGCATGTTAGACATCATCTACTAGAAAACAAATAGGAACACCTGTTCAATGAACTAAGCAGCGAAATGGTGTCGTGTCATTTTGAGTAATGCATATTTGAGTGGGCTAAACTTTGACATATGGGCAAATGTTCTTTCTATTATTTCCTTTATTATTATTTTTTTTTTTTCGGTTTTTCTTTGACTTATATTTCGTTTTCATTTCTTCCATTGCAGGTTGCTATTGGGAGGAGAATTTCTCTGGAAAAATCGTGCACTTAATGGATTTATGATTCTGGTGAGTGTGTGGTTAATTTCATTTTTAATGAATCTAATATCAGAAGTTTGAAAGGTTAAAGAAAAATTGAGGTTATGTATGTTTGTTCGGGAATGACGTCGAAATGGATGAATTGTTTTGGTTGAAATTTTGGGAATAGCTAGGGGGTGAATGTGGCGAGGTTTTAAGCTATTTTGATGTTAAGTTTGTAAGTCAAATAAATACATATATGGTAGCAAATGAAAGCTTATGTCGACCGATGCTGAAATGTGATTAAATTCTATGAATACTTTTTTTTTTTTTTATCTGGGAATCTGAGAACAATTAGTCCTTAATTAAAGTATACCATCCACTTCTGCCTCCACTCCTCTCCACTTTTAACCACATCGACCACATTTCTGAGTCCACTACTAGCATTCTTGAAACTGAAATCGTTGTCGCGGGAGATTTTACTTTGCTTCGTGACTATATTATAATAACACCTTAGGCTTTACTCTGAGATCTTCGCTGAGTTGAACAGCCGCACTCAACTTGTGGACAAATCAGCACGCATTCCTGATGTTGACAGTCACGGTCAACATAATCTAGACCTGTTTCTACCCTCACTTCCGGCTAAATATGCGATTGCAGTTTCTAATCAGAATTATGCTAAATTCTCGCACCCACGTCTACATTCAGTTAACACCAAATTCCCTAGATGAACAATTTAGTAGTACGAGAAGGCCAAATGAAGCCGTCTCAATTCGTTCTTTGGGGCTTTTAACTGGTCTCTATGCTACCTTAATAGAGACGTAAGTGCTGCAGCCGACATTACAGTTTCTACTCTTGTCTCGTGTCAGCTAAATTCTCGCACCCTCGTCTGCATTCAGTTAACAACAAATTCCGTAGAAGAACAATTTAGCAGTAGTTTTAAACCAAAACAAGAACTGTGGTTTAATTTGACTTGTGCAACTGCTATTCAAGAAAAGGAAGAGGCTTTTGCGTTATCGCCCCGAACACCACCAACCGAAGTCTATATAAAAGCGGCTAGAAATGGCTATAGGGGCATCTTAAAACATGGCAAAATGGATCAAAAAATGGGGCAAAAAATACTGCGGTGTCCTAAAGGCGGTAAATCTTAATCGTGAAAAGAATTAAAGCTTCTGCTTCATTCACCATCCCGGCTATCTTGTCCACAATCATAATATCACGGACTCCAGAGGGAAAGCTAAAGTGCTCTTTTTCCACCTTGTACTGAATTCGATTCCATATTCTTTGGGACCAATATTATGTCGAACTCGTTCAGAAGTAACAAGTTCCTCCCCATGTACTAAAGAGGTATTCTTCTACCCTGGCCAAACCACTACGTAAGCTCTTCCACCATTTTTCCAGATAGATGGAAACTTGCACATGTGCAATCAATTCCGAAAAATGGCGATAAAACCGACCAGTAGCCTTAACGTCGATGCTGTCCAAGGTCATGGAGAGCATTGTTAATCATCACCACTTTGAGTAATCCTGAAAGAAACCATCTTATTGGCCTCCAGTATGGTTTCTGGCAACAGAGTTCCCCAGGGGACTTACGGGCTTACTTGTCCTAAAATTGGAACCTGAGAGTACATAATAAGCATCATTAACATTTTCGTAAAGTAGATCGCGAGTTTCTTAAGTGGTCGATCATTACAGGTTGTATTAGATGGATGCACTTCTACACTTACTTACTTACTTACTTTAGGTGGCGCTACAGTCCGGGGTGGATCTGGGCCTCAACCAATACGTCTCTCCAGTTAGCGCGATCTTTGGCTAACTGCCTCCAGTTGCGCACTCCAAGTTGGTTGAGGTCCCCTTCCACTTGTCCGCGCCACCTAAGGCGAGGCCTTCCTCTACTGCGTTGTCCCTCCGGGTTGGAATCGAAGACTCTTCGGGCCGGAGCGTTGGTGTCCATTCGCTCTACATGTCCTAGCCATCTTAGACGACTGATGCGCACTTTTCTGACCAGGTCGATGTCGCTGTACAGCTCGTAGAGTTCGCTGTTAAATCTTCTCCTCCAAAGCCCGTCAACGCAAACGGGACCAAAAATCACTCGAAGAATTTTGCGTTCGAAACGACCAAGAAGATCTTCATCCTCTTTTGCTAGGGTCCATGCTTCTGCGCCATAGAGCAGGACAGGGATGATAAGGGTCTTATATAGAGTCTCCTTAGTGTTTCTTGACAAGGCCTTACTAATCAATTGCCGTCTTAGGCCAAAGAAACAGCTGTTGGCAAGTGTAATTCTCCGCTTGATTTCTCCTGAGGTGTCATTATCAGAATTTACCGCGGAGCCGAGGTAGACAAAGTCCCTAACTACCTCAAAATTGTAGCTGTCTATCGTGACGTTCTGTCCGATTCGTCGATGTTGTGTGTCCCTTCTTGGTGACAGCATATATTTTGTTTTACCCTCATTCCATTTTTGCCGCTTCTGCACTAATACTTGCAAACGCACCAGTGACAGCTCGCTGTGTTCATGCACTTCTACACCATTCTCGGCTAATGCTGGTGTTCCCCAAGGCTCAGTATTCTCTCCGCCACTTTTTCTGATTAACATCAATGACTTTCTTTCTGTTACTCGTAATCAACTCATTCCTTCGCGAATAACAACACTCTTGACTTCGCCTATTACCTAACAACATCACAGTAAGGGCCCCAGATCAGCGCCAGTGAATGACTACAGAACCCAACTCTGACATTGATGCAACTATCAAATGGGGGTGTGAAAAGTCGAGTTGAATTTAACGCGCCAAAAACGCAGTGTCATTATTGAAACCAGCAGATTATTAGTGGTGCTATATGCCTAGAATTCCTTAAAAGACGTAAACAGTTTTCCAATCCTACGGACTTGGCTACAATCTATAAAACTTATGTATGTCCGAAACTTGAATATAATTCGCATGTTTGGGCGGAAGCTCCCGTCAGATGCATACAATTATTATACTTGATCGTGTTCAGCGACAAGCTTGATCACCGCCGGAATAATGGATGCTTATTGCTCCTGTAACGCTATTTCCACCGCGTTCGGACGAAACATATATATTGTTATATGCGAGCTACGGCTCGAGTAGATAAAACGTTATTCTGTGAGATTATTTCTTTATTTTCTAGTCTATAGAACAATTCAAGTTCACACTATACTATTCTTCGTAAATTCTTTCCTTACAAGGTCTTTTTCTTCTCAAATCGCTTTATCTCATTCCAATTACATAATTCACAAATCCAAACTAATTACTTCTTCTTGTTAACTCTCAACTTTCAATTTATCACAAAATTACAACTTCGCCTATTATCACTTTTCCAATCTCTGCGTGCGGTTCAAAACCCAACTGCCCTGCCTCGATCGCCATCTGTCCTTATATAGTCGCATTTCTGATAGCCAGAAACTTCTAGCAAATTCTTCGACCACTGGAACAATAAAATTTTGATGTAATAATTCCAAGATGACAGCTGCAACCAATAATCTGTTGTGGTTATAATTCTCTCTTAATTCCGCGACGTCGTCTCAGACATAATCCGTCTCTTACCGTGGACACGAACCTCGAATGAAAAGACACTTCGGAATGTGTTGCCTACTTTTGGAGAGTAGTTATTATGCTACATTATGTTATAATATATAGTTGTGTCCCGCCTGTCCGTCTGTTTAATCGTAATACACGTGTAACCCATTCTGCACATGCATGCAGTTTTTCTCCCGGAGTAGGAGAGCTTTTTTTGGTCATTCAACATGAATGTGGCATAGCTTGCCTTCCTCAGTATTTCCAGAAACCTACAATTTGCAAAGATTTAAAATTAACGCTCGTCGTTACTTCACTCCTTCTCCTATCTGTCTTTAACTCTTCCGTACACCTTCTCCTTTCAGTGCGTCACTGAGTTTACAAACTCCAAAGAACACAGTTCTAAGTGTCCCCTAGAAACGATTTAAATTCTAAAGTCACCAAAGGATGTCATAATAATATCACACATGCTTTGTTTTATTTTTGGCATTTCAAGGATATTCATCCCCTTTAAATTTATTCGAAATGCGACAGAAAAATACTTGCAGAAAAATTACAATCCATCTAGAACGGATCCTATGATACCCTACCCTTTAACTTACCCCTAATAATGTTAGCATGACCTAAATTATTAAAACAGACGCAATGATATTTTTCTATTCCGACGATATTTCCGCGATTTTTACGAAATTTTATCACAAAATTGTTGTTACAACTTTTTCTTAGCGGCTACCAAAATATGTAACTGAAGTTCACGGATTCTGATGAGGTATTCACAATAAGACTTATCCATCACCGTAATTAGCTTTGAGAAGGAAATATGTTTTTTTTTTTTTAAAAACGCCCTCCAAAAAGTAGGCGTGTCTATGTACAATGTATGAACGAAATGTAGAGAAAGTACGCCTACATATATTACCTGGACAATATTTTTCAGTTTCTAGAAATATTGAAAAAAACGACATATTTCTTAAAAAATGGGCGTGTCTGGGGGCGGATTTTAACAATTTGTATTTAAGACCCAAAAAGTGATGACATACCGACGGGCGGATGGACGGAGAGACATGACTAGATCGAAATATCTTTTGGGTGTCTGCCGTTATTATTTCTCTGTGTTGCAAACTATATATCAAACTTAATATACCCTGGGTTGGGTATAAAAATACCAACGCCAGTGAAAAGGTATAGCACTAGATTTCAACGTATCCTTTCGTTCATATGAATTTTTAATAAGTGAACGGAAAAAATCCATTAACCCTCCCGGGTTACACAGAAAGCCCGCAAATATTTCCATACCATTCGGTCGTCGCTTTCAATTGTGGAATTGCGCGAGCGGAATCGATGTGATGTGCACAACAGATGTGCACACACAAAGGTTCGATTAAGTATCTGTTGTGGCAAAAGAACAGAAATTTTAACGAGTGATGGTGGTGGTGGTTGGTAAAGGCATACACAATACCAATATGTCGATTGCAGACATTTTTCTGTTTGGTAGTTGAGGGTGGTTTAAAAAAAAAATAAAAAATTGAATAAAACACCGTTAAAATGACTGCCACCGACATTGCTATTGGATTTTTTTCTTCTGCCTCTTTTCCCGGAAAATTAAAATGAAAAAGACAATGAGGGGTGGAAAATAAGGCCATGCATTGGCAGTCAATGTCAAGGGGAAATGGTTTTTAATAATCCGTTTTGAGATGAGGATAGAGAGCTGTTTGGTGCTATTTATATATTCGTAGGTAGGTACTTTTAGAAAACAGGTCAACAAGTCGCGGCACACGGAACAATTCGGAAGACTATCGAGTACAATACTAGAGTTTTCATGCTCAGCGTATGTCCAAATATACTTTTGAAAACTTTCAGAGTTAAGAAAACAGTTGGAGGAACTTATTGATGAACGTCGGAAGTTGTGTTACGTTTTTGCTTCAATGACGTACAGATAAAAACTGCGTCTAAAAAGTCTAACTTCTAACTTAGAACTTCTGAGCCCCTTCTTGCTATTTTGTTCGCCCTCTCGTTACCCGAAATAATCCGAATATGTTGGGTCTAGCGTAGCAAACCGAATTTTGTTTGCAACGATAGTAGCCAGAGTAGCTTGGATAAAACCCTCGTGGATTGTCCATCTCAAGGCCAGTGCAGTTACCCATTTCATCTTCTATTTATCATACTTTTCGATACGAAATTTGTCTGCTCTACTTAGGCACTGCATTCCATTTTGTTGGAGATGTTTCCGTCTAAAAAAAGAGCTGCCAAATGACAAGCTCTATGTAATCTTTTATCAGGAAAGGCGCACCTCGGGATGCCTGTTGGTTCTGCTTCTTACTATATACCTGGGAGAGTATGAGGGGATCTTCAGGACTAGACTGACCACCTTGTAGGGTTTTCCTCTCATGTACATGTGTTTGAGAGGCTTAAACTCTATAAATGAATCCTAAAATTAATTGTATGCCCCGCACATGAACTGCAATCGATTCAATTGCCTAATTGGAAGGAGGATCACTGTCGTCTCAAGCTCAGAGATCTGAATACCCACGACCGGATCAGAAATAAAGAAAGCCACAGATGTGGATATCTTCTCATAGAAAGCAGGCATCTCCAAATTTTTCGAATTCGAATTTGGAAAATCGGTTTTCGAGAAATTGAGTTTTTTTTGGAAAAAGGTTAGGGTAGCGCTAATTGCCTTCGTAGACCTATGCGAGCTGCCAGCTATGACTGACTCTGAAGTGGAATTGGTTTCTCGACCTCTAAGTTAAATTCTCCTGAAGGAATTTGTTGTTGTCACAATTTCTGGTGAAGCCAGCCTTTGCCTCGACCGCCCGCGAGATCGTCACAACATCAGGTGGCCTCACAAACCCCTCTTCACCTAAGTCCACTGCAATAGTTCCAGTTCGAATTTTCACCTAACCTTCTTTGGAAAAAAACTCAATTTCTCGAAAACCGATTTTCGAAATTCGAATTCGAATATAGATTTCAAATCAGCAAACAATAGCGAATGTAACGGCATACAAATTATTGCAATTCGCGAAGTTCGAATTTTAACTTAACCTTCTTCCGAAAAAACTCAATTTCTCGAAAACCGATTTTCGAAATTCGAATTCGAATATAGATTTCGCATAGCGAATGTAACGGTATACAAATTATTGCAATTCGCGAAGTTCGAATTTTAACTTAACCTTCTTCCGAAAAAATTCAATTTCTCGAAAACCGATTTTCGAAATTCGAATTCGAATATATAACGGTAGGTCTGAGCTTTATGAAGCCTTCTCCCGTTGCTGCCGTCTAACTCGCATTGTGCTGTTATATTTACTTTACGTCACCAAGAGTTGTACGAGCTTCAATGGAACTAGTGTCATCGTAAGAAGTAGTTTTTCCATGTCGATCGTTCCACCTTTTTTTTTGAAGGTACGAGTGACAATTACAGTTTTTTTTTTTTTTCCTTTTTGTTATTTTTCCGTTGTCATGTTGTACATTTCAAATCCTGACCAACAAAATAATCTAAAATTCGCAAAAATTACCCTCGTACAGCTGTCAAATCTATTTACCCACAAGTTGGTTACAAAACACGTCCCACAGGCACTAATAGCGCGTCCCTCTGCAACACGTGTAATGTCAGAACTACGCTTTATATCCTAAAACTCATCCAATAATGCCAATTTAGTCTGACATCCCACTCCAAAATCTGACCATCTACAAGCCGGTAGTAATAGTCGGTCCCTTTAAGTAACCTCCCAGAATGTTTGGCAAAATTTATTATCTCCGCAAGACATCCTCGACCCCAAAAAACACGTGCCTATTTAAGGACAACAAGAATGGCACCAAAAAATAAACCACCAAAACCCAAATTACAAACCGAAATAATGTGGGACATATACACACACACAACTTTCATCTTTGGGACACTCCGTCGCAGAGATTCCACAAAAAAAAAAAAAAAAATGGAACTTTATTCCTCGGAAAAATAAAGGATTTCTAGAGAAATTGTTCCTGTTATACATATGAGAAACAGTAGCCTTTAAAATTTCGCATGCAGCACCGGAGACAGCCGAGGATCCAAGCAAATGGAATAAAGACCATTTGAATGGCTGAATAAGGGTCGTTCGTATGGCTTGTAGGAGCACACCAGAGAAAGAAAAACAGAAGAGAGACACTTTTAAGTGTCTTCCACGTGACACTCTCTGGGGACTCATACAAAATGAAGTCGTACATGGAAGACACTTTGAATAATGCCTGCCAGTCGGATGTGACACGAAGTGATGACGCAAACTGAAACAGAGTGAAGCGCCCGTGTGAATGAAGCACAGGGGCAAATTAAACTGACGAATGGATACAGTTCAACGAGGAAAAATCTCTCGTGAAGTTCTAAATTCGCCTTGATCCTTTGTGCATAGAAGGAGTTGATGACAGCTTGGGGTGAAGTACTCGTATACTGCAAAGGCGCACAAAGGAAATGATTGCGCCTGCAAACATGTGTTGGACGTAAATGTGAGAAGAGATTTATGTGTGTCTAAAGGGAGATACTCAGAGCCTTTGGGACAGGGAATGCACGTAAATTGATTTAATTGGTGCAAGAGTTGGGATTTATCTGTTCGAAAAGGTTGGTACTTAAAGGAAGGAAATGCTTGCACGTGGATTCGAATCACCCAATGATGTTCTTGTGGGGTCTCATGACAGGTTGCTCTGATGACTGATAAAGGCCAGTGATGGAAATAAAAGTGCCGAAGAGTGACACGATACCATTAAAAGGGTGAATGGTTTGTTGGCTATGGTAATAGGAATTTAATAGCATCATACGAATAGCTGTTTGAGAGTTCCTATGAGAGCCTATGAAATCTCGGACTGATTGTTGTTTTAAAAGTATTCAGCCAACGATATGAAAGTCTAAGTATTCGCTGAATGAGCCGATTTCAAAAAAAAATTTCTTTTTCGAAAGGATGACTGCGCGACTTTAACACCCAACCCTAACTTAACTGTCCTTTCAGTATATTCAAATAGTCGTAATCGCAATCAGCATTCAAGTCTGACAATAGCTTCCCCAAAAACTATCCAACTACCAACGGTTTTTTTCTGGATTGAAAATGGTTATCACTAAAAAGCACAAACATCTCTGGAGGAGTTCGAAGAATTTGCCGTAAAGTCCGAATCCGGTCTTGCTGCGGTGCGGTCACAGCTCTTCTTACGAGTAATACGGCCACTGATGGCAAATATCGCGACAAAATATGATGTTGTTTTTTGTTTATGTCCTGCATCCCCTTGTGGGTCCTAGGGCCTCTACAACGCCTACGCGCCACCGTGTGGGATTTCTGGAAAAGTGCCTCAGCTCTCCCTAACTCTTTCCCAGTTGCCGTACTTCCTTCTCAACTGTTCTGCGCCACGTACTCCTAGGACCGCCGCGTATCCTGCTATCCTGGATAAGCGGGTTCCATTGCATCGCTTGGTTAGCTATGGACCTGTCACCCTTTCGGAGAGTGTGACCGATCCACTGCCACTTTCGTCGTCGTATGGTTGTGCCTATAGGTTCATGGCCCGTTCTCTGATAAAGCTGTTCGTTAGAAATACGGTTTGGCCAGAATATCCTTAAGATGTAACGTAGACATCTATTGACAAACGTTTGCAGCTTCCTCGTGATAGTGACGGTCACTCTCCAGGTACCACATCCATATAGCAGCACGGATTCAACGTTGGAACGGAACAGTCGTAGCTTGGTGTTTAAGCTAATTGCATTACTTCGCCAAACTATGGATAGCATCCCAAACGCAGATTTTGCTTTACCTATTCGGCTGGCTATATCCAGTTCGGTTCCGCCATCGGTTGAGACAATACTGCCAAGGTATTGGAAACTCTCTACTCTCTCAACAGTTTGTCCAGCAATGCATATATGAGTTGATGAGTTTGGTCCTAGGCTGATCATTTTTGTTTTTGCCGAGTTAATTTTTAGCCCAACGACGTCTGCTTCCTTCTCCACATCTATGAGACAGTAGGCATACATCGTCGGCGTAGTCGAGGTGTTTGAGTTCAGATGTGAGAGTCCATCGAATTCCTCCATTTCCTGTTGATAAGGCCGTATTCAGCACATCGCTAATCACCAATAAAAGTATTGGTGAAAGTATGCAGCCTTGCCGAACCCCACTTTGGACTTCGAATTCCTCAGACAGCCTTCCTCTGTACAAAACGTGACATGTGGACCCATCATATGTACCCTTGATAATTGCTATTAATTTATCCGGAATGCCTCTCCTGCGCAAGGCACGCCAAATAAATTCCCGATTGACACTATCAAACGCCTTTTCAAAATCGATGAACAACAGGTGAAGTGGTGATCGATATTCAACACATTGCTCGATGATGATCCGCAGGGTGTTGATGTGGTCGACACAGGAGGATCCAGAGCGGAAACCTGCTTGTTCGGCGTCGAGTGTGTCTTCAAGGTGTTCTTTGATTCGCTCCAGGATGATTCTAGCTATTATCTTGGCCACAGCAGGCAGCACGCAGATACCTCTCCAGTTTTTGCACTGCATTAGGTTGCCTTTTTTAGGGAGCTTGACAATCATTCCCTTTTTCCACTCATCTGGAAAACTCTCAGGTTCCCATGTTCTCCCGATAAGTGGGAACAGTAGCTCTGCCGATGCTGTTGGCGCAGCTTGGAAAAGCTCCGCGGGTATGGCGTCAAGTCCTACCGCCTTATTAGTTTTCAGTGCTTTGATTGCGGTAATAATCTCCTCTTTATTGGGGGTTGTGGTGCGAATTCGGGAATTTCTTTCTACGGACACTTCAGTCTGACTTGGGTGCATATTGCTGGCGAATACTCGGTTTAGAACCGAAGCAAAATGCTCCTTCCATCTCTTCAGTTGATCCTCATCCGATATTAGCAACGAACCGTCTAAGCCTTTCACTGGGTGTTGAGTAGAGCTTCGGCCACCTATAAGCTCTTTAGTGATTCTATAAACGGTTCTGCTGTCGCACCTCGCTGCTGCTTCTTCTGCTCCCGTAGCCAGCGCATTGATGTACTTGCGCTTCTCACGTCTCACGCTACGCTGTATTTCTCTCATCTTTATGCGATATAGGGACTCAAGCTCGATCCTCCCTGCTGCTGGAGTTGCTGCAATTCGAGCTCTTAGCTGTTTTCGTTCGTTGATCCTTTTCCAGGTATCCTCGGAAAGCCACGCCCTATGGTTTCCCTGCGATCGACCGACAATCCTTTCAGCACCTGATATGAAAACAGTTTTCACAGCGCACCAATGGTCTTGGATGGTGGCGGGCCGGGGGCTGCTGATTGTTTCCACTCCACGTCAGAGATGTTCCCTTAATTCTTGGCGCACTGTGGGAACTCTCAGTCGGTCTACGTTGAACCTAGGTATTCTTGTGTCATTAGATCTACGAACGGCAGCAGTGCGTAATCGGAGAGTAGCTATCATAAGATGGTGATCTCGTACCAACCCCATGTCGGCACCTCGCCTGTTTCGGACGTCTAGGAGACTACTTCTAAAACGGCGACTGATGGCAAAATGGTCAATTTGGTTGGAGGTTGCTTGCCTGTCAGTTGACACCCAACTGATTTTATGGCAGGCTTTGTGCTCAAACATGGTGCCACCTATGACAAGACGATTTGCGTTGCAAAAGTCAACAAATCTTTCGCCGTTGTCATTGCGATTGCCTAGTCCGTGCCGTCCCATACTCTCGTCCGGAATCTGGCCGTTAAAATCCTATCACCGTGCGGCTGCCAGGTAATCAGGCCTCTGCGTGCTGTTGGCGAAGAGCAGCAGTCCAACTCCATATCCACGGGGATTTCCGGTTGGTCTTCCTGAGTAGAGTAATACAGTGTTACGCGTTGGGGATTGTTACTCACCCGCATCTAACCATCTTATCTCGCTTACTCCCAATATGTTCAGCCTATATCGCATGAACTCATGCTCCAATTGAAGGAATCTGGCGTTCTGAGGTCCTTCACTCTGAGAGTCAAGGAGCGTCTTCACATTCCAGAAACCAATCTGAGTCCGGGTACGATAGCCAAAGGTTGTCAACGTGTTATCAGTCCTTATCCGAGGCATTGTGTCGGTTTCCGTAGCGTTTGAAGTTTCGGTAACGCGGGTTGCTGGCCCAGGTTACCTAGCCTAGGCATAAGACCCTAGACAATCTCGCACTTGCAATTTTGGCCTATATGTATAAGAATTTATACATGCAGTTGCCCGGGGACCACCACGAGGAGGTAAAGCAAGCACTACATTACGAACTTGATTGTTGCGCTACTGGTCCAATCCATGTTTTGGACAGTCAGTAGTTTTCCGATCAATCGCCATGCAGATCCCCAAAAATATGATGGTAGCTTGATGATTATTTAAAAGCGACATCTGCTCGCGTTGTCGATACCCTTCACACCTATCCAATGTCCGCCGCTTGTTAAGGACTGTTCATTAGTAAATAAGTACTTATTCAAAGTTCACAGCTAACCTTTATATCTAAAAGTCGTTCCACTATCCACAGGACCATGGATCCGTCCGATAGCCTGCAGCTCAGATTTTACAGAATTCCCTATAATCAGCGACCCGTTGTTTAACAAAAATGTTCATCTCATTTTAAAAGACTTTTATTTTAGCAAAGACAACCACCTTTTGTTTTCCCACTAGATGGCGTAAATGAGAGTACTTTCCTAGACCGAATGGAACACTGCCTTTATAATATTTTTGTTTATCTCAGGAAGGTATGCAGATTTATTATTCGAAAGAAGGGAATCTTATGCGCATCAGCAGTACAAGGGTTGGAATTTGTGGAGGGCATTGTGTATGGAAGTTTAAAGTTTAAACCCGACACTATCAGTAGTAAGTATCTTAGGCTGAAACCCAATATACTGTAAACGTTGAGTTGGATTGACAATGGAAGTGGAGCTGAAAGCATTTTTGGCTAGCAGCAAACTTGGGACATTTTATCCAAATAATAACTTAGACCGACTTGTAGGAAATAAGGTCTCTGGAAAAGATATGGGGCGGTTACGATCTGTACGTGCTGTATTGTGCTATTCCCTGTCCATTTTTATCGAAGGAGTTTTCATGGTTCGGGTACTTACGAGATCCAAAAAGTAAGAACGGAACCCTTACAATGCAAGTTAATTACCTGTGGGGCTATGATCAATTTCGCTTGTCAAAATCATTTACTTCTAATCTAATGAACCGCAGTGTATAACATCAATGAAACGTCTGACTTCTGCCGACCCGCTTTTGCTATGATGACAGAACATATTCACATAGCTTCTAATTTAATTCATCTTTCACTACCATAATGTGTAATCCCCTGCAGTAGCCTGTATCTGATGTGAAACTGTACCAACAAGAGAAAACTTATCCAAAATCACAAAAAGATACCGTCAGCGAATTTTCAATTTCATTTACTCGTATCTAGTCTGTATAGCCGCAGGCATCGGCATACCCAAAACGTCCCATTTTTCCTGCATGGAAACGGTCTAGTTAGATAGACGTGGAAATCGTGTCTATGTCGTGGAAAATATCCCTCCAGGTGGTTGTAATCATTATCCCAGTAGAATCCCCTTTTCGATCAAATTGTTATCGATGAAACAGAACCCTGGTGTCCTGACCTTGTGTTGTGTTCAGCATTGTTCTGCTCCAGTTAATAGAAAGGTTTCGTTCGTTCCGATGAACATCTCTCGGCAATAACCACCACACACCATGAAATTTCCAGAGAAAATTTTTCAATCAGCCTCAAAATTTTGTTTAATGAATGGATTACCACGGATACCATCGGGACTCGGGGGAGGGGTATACGACTCGCACACCACACCATGCGGAACAACATATCCCTCCCGAGGACAATCAGACAAAATTAGACATGCGGCTTTTAATTTTTGCTTAGGCATTAATTCACTTTTGTTGTTCCTTGTTCCCCCTGTCGGATGTACATACAACTGATGTGCATAATGGTGGCGGTGGTGGTTGTTGTTCCCTTCTCATAAATCATAAGCCCGGGTGATGCTTGTGTCCTGTAGATGCAAGCGGATATATTTATGTTCTGTAAAAATGTTTTCCCTGTGGCAGAAAGCCGCTTGACACCTTTTTGTGCAGCAAAGTATACCTAAAGAGCAGGGAGAAAGGAGAAGAAATTCCTCCTTCGTGGAGATTCAGCAAAAATGTCGGATACATTCTGAGGCAATAATTCATATGGTTTTCTGTATGTTCTATTCATATGTACAGCAGCATTGGGGTGAGCTTGCACAAAATGCAAAGTTGGAGATGATGCCCATGATGGGTGTTTCCTTTCAACCGGAAGTCGTATATTTCTATGTTGGATTATTTTAGGCCCAGTTTTCGCAACATTTGCAACACCACACAAGGGCGTGTTATATTTATTGCCAAAGGTATTGGATTTGAATTGAAATGAAAAGAGTGACGGTGGGTGATGGACGGTGATCATAATTTGACAGAGGACGCATTATGAACGATTGGATTAATTTCTTTTTGTGTTAGGTTGTCGCATTGAATAATTTTGCTCGAGATGCAAACCTTTGTACAGTTGTTAGACGTAATTTAACGTAACCATCGTGAGACATTGCAAAGGTCGATTCACCACTGTTTCTTCTTCAGCTTATCTACTTTTCACTCATTTCACTACTTATCAACTTATCATATAAATTTATTATTGATAAGCGTAGGCGATAAGTGTTTCACGAATAAAATTTAAATTCGTATCACTTGTTACTTGAAAATGTTCAATTTTTGATGATTTGCATTCTATCTTTGGTGAAAGAGAAAGTTATCGAAAATTTGCAAAGTTGATAAGTGATAAGTCGTTGATAAAACCGGGACCATGTCAAGTTGGTGCTAGCATAAAAACGACTACTACTACTACTTAAATGTCTAAAGAAACCCGCAGATATTAGCTACGAAATGTATCTACAGCCGCCCAAAAAACGATTTCTAGTGAAATTGCCATTCGAATTGTGTCTTGGATTTTGAGCTGTCGAAAGAAGTAAGAAAAAACAGCAAACAGACTGGCAAGAACGTGACTTTGTTATCACAGGGGGCCAATACGGAATCTTGAAGAGTAGTTCCGAGTACGTATTCAAGACTGGGAAATTCGAGAGCCTCTTAAGTATATGGTGACCAGATAAGAACGTTAGGAAAAGAAATTTAAATGAAACAACAACGGTGTGAGATATCAAATTGATTCTGGCTTTATTTTTAAGCTACATTCATGCCAATATGTATTGACTTAGCTGGCAGTGCTTCAAGCGCTCGGTCCAATTTTTGATGACTCGGTCCAATATGTATGGCGTTATTCCGGCAATAGCATTTCGAATGTTGGTCTCGACCTCGTCCAAAGTGGTTGGCTTGTTAGCGTAGACTAAGGACTTGACGTAGCCCCAAAAAAGTAATCTAGGGGTGTCAAGTCGCATGATCGCGGCAGCCAATTGTTGAACGCACGCCGTGAGATAACCCAGTCGCCAAATTTCTCCTTCACCACTTCGCTTGTATGGCATGTAGCGCCGTCTTGTTGAAACCACAACTCGGATAAATCGATGTTGTCGAGCTCTGGCCAGAGAAAGTTGGTTAACATCGCTCTATACCGAGGCCCATTGACGGTAACGGTGTCCCCTTCCTCATTTCGAAAGAAATAAGGTCCGATGATGCCGCCGTACTATAAACCGCACCAAAACGTCAATCTTTGTGGATATATTGATGCTTGGTCGAACTCTTGTGAATTGTGGTCGCTCCAATAATGGCAATTTTGCTTGTTGACATAGCCGCTGAGCCAAAAATGGGCCTCGTCCGAGAATATGATTTGTTGGCCAAAATCCGGATCTCCGGCCAACATTTCCAGCGCCCAATTAACGAATTCACGGCGTTTTCGTCCGGTCGTCCGGCTTCAAATCTTTTGCGTCAGCACAATCTTATACGGATGTAGGCCAAAATCCAACCGCAAAATAAGCCTGGTTGACTCTGGCGATGCCCAATTCAGCTGATCGGCGCCGAATTGTCATTTCTATGTCTTCTTCGATACTGGCCGCTATGGCGGCCATGTTTTCTTCACTTCTCTGTCTGGTTGGCGACTTAAGGTCCAAAAGAGTGTACTTAAGCTCCCACGCTGCGACAAATTGCCTGCGCACTGAAGCCATGATGATAACCGACCTCACGACGAAATTCGCGTTGTGTATTTACAACTGAGCCGGAAGCATCAAGCGTCAAACGATGCATAATGATATGGTAAACCTTACTGAATATTTTGACGGCTGGATGTCATTGGTAACTTTGACAGCTGCTGAAACATAACATTTGGAAAAACTATCATTGCTAACTGGTCACCCTTTATAATGCTGAAGAAGTCACCAGACATGTTACTACTCTTCTGACGTTGAACTGACTTATTACTCAAGTTGGATGCAATCAGCAAAACCAACTGCAGATTGACATACGAGCACAGCTGGTGTCACTGTTGGACATACAAACAGTCGTTGCTCTTTCTGACACGTGTCTTTGAAGCAGCTGCAGAAACAAAGAGGAGGAATACGTATGTATCCGTTTACGTATCTTTTCATCTGCCTTGTGTGTGTCCAGCCCCTGCAATGCTATAGATCCGATCTGCATTCGGTCTTAGTAAGTCCTAAGCATAGTCAACACAAACCGTTTTTGGGTTCTGTATCGATAGCTAACAGAGGGAATTGACCCCCACTTTAAAAAATAAATATCTAAGGCTATATATTTGGATACCGTGTTGTGCCCATGTAGTCAACTTTCCTACTTCGGGAAATAACTACTTTTGTTAAGCTTTACTCGCTTTAAAGCGTAACATCCTTATTGATCCCCCGTGGAATCTAAAATATTTCTTTCCACAAGTTTACATAGCTCAGGTTGAGACTTAAAAACAGCAGAGAAGCGTCTTTCCTACTTGGAAATTGGCTACTTTATATTAGGCTTTACTCGCGTTAGAGCCTCCAGCATTACCTAATATATTTTTAACACAAACAAATTATTTTTAACAAATCTTATGTTCTAAGCTCAGAGAATAGAATATCTCACAGTATGGCCTTAGTCTTGACTGTTGTTGTTACTTATGTTAACAAAAAGAACACAATTGCGTATAATGTATGCCATACTAAACTGTCAAACATCACTATCCTCAATTTCCAATCTTAAATCTATTTTCTCGTATGAAAACCACAACAAAACAACCATCAACTAAATCCTATTTATATCTACTGGCAGTCTGCCTTAAACCCTACAAAAAAAATCATCCAAATTTAGGTCAGAGACATTTATAATGCGATTCCGATCTAAAGCCCACCCACTGTTAACCAACAACAAAATACATGTCGACGGACTTCATCTAACACACCGACCGGATTTTACCCTCCACCTACTTATCCAACCTTTCATCAAAAAAAAAAATGGAGAAAACAAGTCGTCTCTCTAACGATTTCTAATTCCTCAAAAGACCCACATTTCACTTAAAGCCTATTAAAAGTTGAAAGAGAATCCCTAAAAGTAGAGAGATGAAAAACTGAGCGAAAAAAAAAGAACAAAGCAAAACCCCGAACCGCAAAACAAAATTAACCCATGTAACCTAAAGCCCTCTTAAATACCAAAAACCTATCATCGTCGTCACCTTTTGTTGATGGGCTTATGTACCACACACATACAAGAAAAAAAAAACCGAACATTCCTATCTTCAAAAGGACGATCAACCACTCTTCCTAGCCAAAAACACAAAAAAAGAACAAAAGGAAAGTGTGTCATCGCCTCTTAATGGATTCACACGGCACTTCAAAAAAAAAAAAATGCGCAGGGACGACGCCAGAGATGAGAAAATCCACTCTCCTACGTGGTTAATTTTCAGGTGAACACTTAAGAACAGCGAACGATTTAACCCAGTTTCTCCATCGTCTTGGTTTCGTCCCATTCTTGAGTAGTTTCTTTCACAATAAGAGTGCACGAAAAGGACAAAGAAATCGTATATAGAATGCATATCCTCGAATCGAATACTGCTTGCACAGGCATACTCCTTCTGTCTGTGTAAAATACCACTCAACATACTTAAACGAGCGAGCTTTTAGTAATGCATCCTTTTTGAGCACTCTTTAAGATTTACAAGAACCGTGTTTACTTGAGGTAGACAGACGAAATGCATTTCAAAAGCTACCCTATTTTTTCGAAATAATGCAGAGTAATAGGGCTTAAGGAGGCTATGGGAATAAATGCTTGTTTGTGAGCTATGGGGGGTTCTGAATCGATTGCTAACAGAGTATCAATCGTTGACCCCTAATTTAAGGAATCTTTAAGGCTATCTTTGTTCGAAAATGGCTCAACATATTTGGATATCGCTTTGTACCCATGTAAATATCTTTCCTACTCAGGCTTTACTCGCGTTAAGGTAGACCTAAAATATTTATTTTGAAAGATTTGCATAACTTAGGGTAAGACAGAGAAAATGTATACACATCTTTCCTATCCCTAGAAAATTGGCTACTAGTGTATGTATTGGGCTTTACTCGATTTACTTTATAGGTCCCTAGTGGAACCTAAAGAATTTTGGTCGACAGGTATGCATAGCTCAGGCTAAGAGTGTAGAGATCCTCCCTACTTAGAAAATCATCTACTTTGTATTGGGCTTTACTCGATTTACTTTATAGGTCCCTAGTGGAACCTAAAGAATTTTGGTCGACAGGTATGCATAGCTCAGGCTAAGAGTGTAGAGATCTTCTCTACTTAGAAAATCAGCTACTCTGTATTGGGCTTTACTCGCTTTAAGACATATCTAGCTTCCATATATTCCCCTAGCGGAACCAACAATATTTTTCCGCAGTACAATACTTTAAAACTAAGAAAAGCGTATAAGCATCTTTCCCATTTCGAAAATTCACTACTTTATACTGGGCTTTACTCGCTTTAAAGTAAAGCTTCCCTGTAGATCCCCCGTCGAATATAAAATATTTCTTTCGATAGGTACAACGTAAAGACATATTCCCTTTTTGAAAATTGGCTACTTTATATTAGGCTTTGCTCGCGTTAGATATAGATTTCATATAGCTTCCAGCGATACCTAAGATATTTTGTTCGACAGGTTTCCTGGCTACAAAAAAACACAAAGTAGCGTGTAAATATGTTCCCTACTTACTTAGAAAACTACTACTTTATATTAGGTTTCATTCGCTTTAAGATACAGCCTCCTTAAAGGTCCTCCGCGGAATCTAAAATATTTATCTCGACAGGTTTCCTTAACTCAGGTTATGGCTGGAAAAAAAAAACCCTGAGAAGAGTGTAGGCTTCTTCCATATTTATAAAATTGTCTACTCTGTATTGCGCTTTGCTCGCGTTAAGGCATAGCTTCCAGTGGGATCTAAAATGTTTGTCTCAATAGGTTTGCATGGCTCAGTCCTCTCATTTGAAGGCTGAGACAACAAAAACGCAGAGCAAAAATTACATAAGTTTCGTGCTCTTTGCCTGGCTGTGTGTACGTATGTAAGTACGCGATAAACTCAAAAACTACTGAACCGCTTTTAATGTGGTTCCCGTATATATGTAAAACCATTCTCCCTCTGGGTTTACAGGCTCCAAATTATTACATTTCTTTGGTCAAGGCACCGTAAAAAGTAAAAACGATGAAAAGACTTTAATCAGAGTGTAACTAATCACATCTCCATTTTGGCTTACAGTCCCCTACAGCCATCTGAACTTTGCCCCTAATACGCTCTTATCATTATCAAATAATAGCACTTCCTTCTCTTACCACATACCCCCTAGCTTCATTATCTACCATCAGCACCGGGCCTAATGCTTACTATACATGTCCCATCCCTCCCTTGGGCGGTCTCCGCTCATATCTTATGAATTATATGACATTATAGCTACTTATTCTGCTAATTTTTGACACATTACTTCCAATAAACAAAGTCAGGGGGCCATCTCTAAAAATGTTTGTTTTTTTTTTTTTTGGCCGCACACACACACATTTAACCTTGATTCGTTATTAACATCTCGCCCAAGTCACCCACAGGGGAATTCACTGGTTTCATCTCCATTCAACCGTCGTTCGATCCCGTTGCGGCCGTTTTATTGCGATAAAAAATGATGAATGCTTTTCGATTTATGCGCGCAATAGCATCAGAGTCATGGTGTCATGGTGGTACAATAAGTTGAGATAAAAATAAAGATGTTAACATGGTCTTATGGCAGTCAAGTCATAAAAAGAAAAAAAAATCCATACCTTCATCCATTTCCATCATCAACAAGGATAACATTTCGTTCGATTTGGAAGGACACAGTTATTTAGGAAAATGGAGGGTCGAACGGTGTCGAGAAAAAGTAATAAAATTTAACAAATGGCGGACAGTACAGTATGCTGTAAAAGTTTCAAAAGAGAATATTTTTTTTATAAAAATCTAATTGAATGGACTCCAAAAGGTTATAGACTTTTCAGGGTAGGTAGCTTATAGGCCTAGTTTTGTTAAAAGATCTATAACTTCGAAAGTGTTAATGTCAGAAGAATGTGCCACAATAAAGTTTTACTTAATTTTTGAATTTTGTAAAATAATCGGCTTTATGGAGTTATTAGGCACCCTGTAAAATAATTACTGATTGAATATATGTATATGTTTTTCAATGCCTCCGATTGTCCTGAAAATCTGCCCACACATGAGCACGCATCAGTATGTCTGGACGAAAATAATGGAAATCCAAAATACAGGGTGATTCGAATAAGTTTCTTTTTGTACTTCACTACTTCCGGACGACTTAAAAATTAAAAACACTATCTTTGACGGGTTGGTGGTGTGACAGTACGTTCTACCATGTTGACTCTGTAAGATCGCTATGGATCCACTTTGATTAAAGACACCTGAAAAAAGGATGCACAAAATTAAGTTTATATTTTGACATTCTACTTGGGGAGCCTCTCAAAGCCAAAGTTGTCTTCAAGCATCATAGAGTATCCCCTGAACAATTAACGAACCAACAGTTGTGCCCTTAATTTTAAGCACTTTGATCAATAGGTCCTTTGTTTTTCTCTTGTTGTAACGACAACACCCGTGAAGCCTCATGAATGAACAATGTTGGTGTGATATTTTTGTCTTCGTATTCATTCGATTTTATACCAACTTCCTAGATTCCCAGCGGTGACAAGGTGCAAGATCTCTCTGGGGTTATCCATATTTAACAAGCATCGCAAATGTGTCATCTATTACAAGAGCCTTGTATTCTAAGAGCTAGTTCATTACCGAATTGAGTGTAAGACCTAGATATACCTATACACTGTGTGGATCATGACTAGAGCAGGTTAGTGTCTACTTATCTTATTAATTTTATTTTCTTCAAGCTAATGTTTAAAAAAAAAAAAAAGTTTTGGTCAAAAATGTAGGCGTGGTTGGCAGGCAGTACGTTCTACGACAGACATGCCCCAAAATCATAGATAAACAACAAGAGAAATCCGAGCCCCTATACCATTTACCACCACTGTACCTAGCTTTTTAGAAATAAAAAATGTGTTTTTTCTTATAATAGCCCTCCCCAAAAGAATGGGCGTTTATAGAGAAATTGTATGGAAGAATCGTAGAGGGCACTGGTGTCAACATACATATTTTGTTAAGAATTTAATTTTTATTTCATTTTCAAGGGAAGTTCTTGAAAATATATCATTTTACGTTCCCGTCATGTGGGTGGCCGTGGTGTTCTGGTGACATCATCGCTTGTCACGCTGTTGGTTTACAGTGCAAATCCTAATGCCAAGAATCATATATTTATTTCGCATGAAATAAATAAAAAAGTCGATCAGTTGCGAAAGCTAAGTCAACTCTACTGCGAAGGCATAAGACTGGCAGTAGGATGGTCATACGACTGAAAATGTAACTTGATCGTGATGATCACATCAGGAGGACGGAAAGAAATACTGTGAATCATAAGCAACGACAATAAAAAAAAAAAGCTCTCCAGTTATCTGGACGCTACCCTTGGAGTTTACAGAAACTTAATACCACCTGAGTTTCAAACCACTACACTAAATTTGTCTTTCTCTCTTTCTCTGTCTATCTTAACAACGCCCGTGCCCTGCAATAGTATAAGGGTATTCATATCCTCTTTGGAGCGCGCGAATTATAAAAAAAAAATGTAGTAAAGTAGGCGTGGCAGCAATCCTAAATAATCGACTCTTGCTCATAATGTAGATGTTCACCTAGAAATGCTCAATACAAGATATGAATGCCCTGATGTAAGCTATACTTGCTAAAAAGTGTATTTGAAAACTTTCGTTCTGCTGTGTTTGGGGGCGGATTATGGACCAACTTGCCACGAGCAGCTGCAAAATGAAAAATTGGTTTAAAAAAAATGTTCATTACAGACAAACTGAAAAGCCATAGCATCAGTCTGGCCTTGCCAAGAAAACCATCATCTTTTCAAAACATTTAATTGCCTTAGACCAAATCTTTATTGATGAAAAGGTATTCTATGAGCTCTACCTTGATATTACTGAAATAGTGAATGGGTATCTGAACTTGTTTGTGGCGTAAGCAACCCTTAGAAACTCCAAGAAAATCTCTGAAAGTGGAACTCAAGTCAAGTGCTATGTGAAGCCAGTATCAAACCTTCAGACAAAAACAAAAAAGCATAAAATGACACATTGACCAAGCGTGACATAAAACTCTTGACTCCCTCCATAGCACTCTGCAGACTCCAACAATTCGGGGAGAAGTTATCTTCCTAACTCGGAATTACTAGTAACAAGAACACTCCTTAGATTCTTACATGACCCGAACCTTGTGCTAGATTAAATTAACCTCCTGTACTAAGGAGAGTCACAGGGAACAAGAAAAGGCATTTTAGATCGCAGTATTGTTTGGTCTTTATATACCTAATCAGCCTTCATTATATTAGCAATAACAAGCGTTACCAAATGCACGGAGAAACAGCAGTACTCAAACTCAGATTGGAGTAACCATTTGCAGGAAGGACATAGATTCGTGAGTGGTACGAAATCTTTCCAAAGGAATAAAACGTTCCAAAATATTGATTTCCAACACAAAAGTATGACCTTGAATAATTGAATATGGAGAGTGTTCGAAGCAGAGCGTTACACTTATTGTTACAATGTATCCATCTCGTAACAATTGAATTGCTTATTTCATTGTCTGCATACTTGTTGGTAACCAAATACCACCAAGGCTAACCGATTCATTTATGTAAAAGCCTATTAAAACCACAAACGACCCAAATTGTGAAATCGCGGCGTTTTCATGTACGAGTACCTAATTCCATCCAAATGCCTTGTAACACATTGTTTGTTATTCTCGCGATTTGTACCCTTAGCCCAACATAACACATCAGCACCACAATATAAATCCATGAAATCCCCTTCTCTCTACCTTATTGCAGAATAAATATAGAGTTTCTGTTGAATTTTTTTATTTTTTTTATTTTTTGCACCCTCTTTGTGCTTCCCTTGTGAAACCAATAAATTGCTGTTCACCTCGTCGTATCGCCCGGTCCAATACAAATTGTTATGTCATGTGGAATAAATGTCACTTCGATCGAAGATATATTGGTTCCATTCGCACCCGCCAGCCTCCAATACAGATGCCAATGTATTGAATTCCATTAGATTCCATGAGAATTGGAAATGTGGCGCCTTCAGAATATGGTCTTGAATCTATACATAACGTACGGTGGTGTGTACACCCCCTCCTCAGCGCACGATAAACATCGTCCCGGATACGATATTGTTAAAGCGACCGAATTTAACGTTCTTACTCCTACAACTGACACAAGCACAAAACAATACGCAACTATACTTCGCCGTCCTTCGGCTAGAAGGACGCGGAGGACATAATATTTTGAGGTGCTGCCGACGATGAATGGTGTATGGCCCCCGCGGAACTGTTGTGAACGCTGAGGGGCAAGATTTTACGATTTCATGAATCATAGCAAATATATTTTCGGTATTTTTATTTCATTTGGGATTTTTTTTTTTTTTTTTTTACACTTTACACCCACCCACCAGTACGTACCACCACCGTCACATATAAAGATCCTTGCGCTTAGCTTTCAGGTGGCATAATAAAAGTGAAATTCCAGCAAACCAGACCACCGAGGCACAAGCACAATGATTTATATTCCGCACCGCAAAAAACGCACAACGGATTGGCATTAAGTGTTTTTTTTTTTTTTTTTCGAAAAATATATTTTTCATTGTAGAAGTGCTTGCAGCAGTAGGAGGAGTGGGATGTGTCCTTTTTTTTGATTCAGAAAAGATATTTTTACCGTAATTTTATTTTTCCAGAAATTCGTGGCGTGTGTAATATCTCGCCTTAGCCTACATAGTGTGGCAAACAATTTTTAATGATTCTTTTCGGCTTTTATGGCTTACAAGTGGTGAATGGTTGAACATAGAACGTTACAAGTAGAATGCGTGCGGATTTTAAGAGCAGGGTTTGATACAGTATGGGGAAAGTGCATGTCTTTCGTTTAATGTAGCTGAAATCGAAAATAACCAAGGTATGTTGAAAAACGTAAAATTTTTTACGATTGCTTGTTAACTTTGAAGTGTTTCATAAACAAGCTGCGTTTGATTATTAGACCCTCAACATCTAGGTCAAATATTAGAGGCCCTCCTACAACAGTTATATCCAACAATTGCATCGCGAATGTCATAGTTTGGTTGTGCTCTGATGAAATGAAGCGTGTCTATTCATATCTGCAGACATAGAACGTACCAGACACGGACAGATGAGGGCAGACACGTAGCAGCATAGTCTAAATATCCTCTGCATGAATTTGTGTTGTGTTCTGTGTCCATACGTATGTGGCTGTGCAGGATTATAACGCATACTATGAACGCACCCATAGATATGTAGTTTGTCGTGTCTGTCGCGCTACGTGCCTGATACGATCAATGTCATATTTTTGTATGAGATCATGATGGATGCACACTTCCATGAAAGCTGCAAGTCAGATCAGCCCCCTGGGCTCTTTGGAAACGAGAAGCTAACAGGATGGATATGGTGGAAGCGGAATGGATAGTAAGTGCAAAGTCAACTTGCAGGTGTATTCCCAGCTCTACTGCAATGCGGTTCAAAAATAATTGCATCCAGAATTAGGAGGACGTAGGTACGCTACCTGCCTAGCAACAGGATGTATTCCGATAATTTGTTTAGGGAAACAAACGTTGCCTTCCTTCCAAAAGCGGGTAAATGAAATTGCACAGTAAAAAGCTTGATTCTTTAGACCGATAAGCCTAACATTATTTCTGGAAAGGTTTATGGCATTGAATAATGTCTCCTCCTTATAGAGCGGGTATGTCCATAGCAACAGTGTTACATCACATTCAACGTGTTGCGGAAGAAGATTTTAGTACCTAAGCGTATAGCAGTGACCACAAATAATGTATGTTGAGAGTGCCTTTAACAAAATAAGCTTCAATGGTCTGAAATTCGGTTTGGAAAGACGTAAAGTCAAATTAACCCACTTATTGTGGGCTAGGTTGTCAATATAGTGAGAAACAAAGCCACAAATATTCAGACAGGAAGGTCAAATATTAGGGGAAGAGCTATAAGTGGTTATCCGCAGGGTAGTGTTATATCCCCTGTTCTGTTAAACACCACTATGAACACCTTCCTAGATAGACTTGAAGAAACTGACATGCAGACGATGTATTCATGGAAGTCATTGCAAATATGATTAATGCACTCAAAGTGGTGCCAATTCGAAAAAGACCTGTTTGATAATGTAAAAAGGGAAGAGGACAGATCTCAAGTTTCTAACCTTGACACTATCAAAGTGTCCTGGAAAGCTATCTAGGGGTATACCTGGGATGCATCTTAGAACTCGTAAGAGTTGTACGAGCTACTGAGAGGCATCACAGTACTAATAGTACTGGATATTGAAGCAATGATTAGGCGCATGGGTCGGGCAGAAATTAACTGGCGGTGGAACGTGTGCAGAAACTTGACAAATGTACAACTATATAGGAATCATGTAGGAATCAAAGAAAATTAAAATACGGGCACTCTAACACGATAGTTGTCAGCGTCTGGTCAAGAGATTGACCACTAATGAACGTTGAAAACGGTGGCCAAACGTGGAGAAAAGCAAACAAGCCAAAATGGAATGTTTGGTAGGCTATACCAAGTGAAAAGTTCTAAACATGCATCTAAAGAAGATGAGACTTGTGGAAGATTATGCGTGGAGGATGTGAAGACAATGGCACACATATTGTGCAATATTATTATATCTCTTCGCTGGCCAGGAACAAAGATATAAAGAGCAACTGCTGGTTTGAAACCGAAGAGAAAGCTACATATCCTTCAAGCAAATACTAGCGTTGACAGAAGGGATCGAGGTCAGGTAGGAACTTTGGAGAAATCCGAAGAGTAACTCTGGTAAGATGACTCGTGGAAAGGAGATGAAGAAGGCACCCAATAAGGTGATCTAGATCGATATCTCTTTCTTAATAAATACATAAATAGATTGTCTTCGCCTTGTGACGCAGTGCTAGATTCTATCAATCTATCGTAGTTCTAGATTCAATCTTCCAGCTTTCTAGCAGCGCTCTTACCCATCTTTTAGTTACTTCATTTAATCCTCTATGTTCCATAGCCCTCATGATAGATTCTTATCCGGTTCTTCCAAAATGTCCAACTTTACTGCGAGTTGATACTAACTTCCGGGCATCAATTCCCGCCTGTAGGAAGTGGGTACACGTTGCCAATAACGATGGCAGTTCATTTCACTTCTACACAGTGAATATCGGAAATGGGGTTGGGGTAGGTGGTTTTCTCAAAAAAAATCTGTGTCTCCTTCCGTCTCCTTCCGTCTCCCAGACCACCACTGTAGCGTATTTCAGGAGGAAATAATGGCGATTAAGGAAGCCCTATCCTGGCTGAAGTGTAATGTAGTATCTGTGTTTGGGATATTAACATTTTAACGGATAGCCAAGCTGCAATAAACTCCCTGGTATCATGCTCACTCACTTCAAAGGCTGCTCAATATTGTCGCCTGTCTCTTTCAGAGATGACGGGGCAATTCAATATTCACCTATGCTGGGTGCCAGGTCACAGAGACATGTCTGGTAACAGTAAGGCGGACGAGCTCGCCAGAAAAAGCACAGTCCTAAGAATTATGCTGTTAAGCCAAAATTTAGGTATGCCTTTCATATTTGCTCATACTGGATGCAATAAAAAATACCAATCACTGATGGGAGACTCTGCACCGCCATTGGTGTAATCACGGTCTACACGCTAAAAGGCTAGGCCTTTTTCCAAATGATTACTGCAAAAGCTGCAGGGACGAGGAGGAAGAAACGATCCTCCATTTCCTTTGTACCTGTCCAGACCTGTCCAAAAGAAGACTGATCCCCATCTAGGGGCTCCATTCTTCGCAGACTTCGGCGACCTGGCGAATATTGACGTCAGAAGCATTCTCTGCTTCATAAGAAGCTTCGGCTGATTCAAAGGTAATTCAAAGGTAGACCTCCTTTGGTCCGTACACAGCTACAGACAGCCACCCTAACCTAAAGGAAATTGATTTTGAGTGCGAATATCTCCTTCAGAAAAAATTGTTAAATTTTGATTCTCTACAAGATAAATGCGAATTTTTCAAAAATGTTAAAAGCTTACAACAGCAGCACAATCTTGCAAAATGTCTAACTTTACTCCGCAGTTAAACTAAATCGATTTTTAGTACGAATATCTCGAAAATGGTTTGTCGTACGAAAAAAATTATAACGATCTGAATTTTAGGTTTCGAAATTTTCTACAAAATGGGTTCCGAGTTTTTTGACAAATTTTGTAAAACTTGTAGGTACGAGTACGTAATCTTTCAAAATGTCCGACTTTTCCCCGAAGTTAATTTAAGACGTTTTTGAGTGCGAATATTTCAAAAACGATGCTAATTTCATTTTTGAAACACTCAATGGAATGATATTTCAGAATTTTTGAAGCTTGTAGTTCCAAAATCTCCAACTGTTTCCCGAAGATCGATTTGGATTGCTAATATCCCAAAAATGTTAAAGAATTCAAAGAAATCAGCCGATGGTTACGAACGGTCTGTAGTAGAATTCATTAGATACGGGTAGTGCCCAGCTGGAAGTAAAAATTCGTTTGAAATACCCACCTCTTCCAGGACGGTATAATTTTGGGGACTCGCTTGGCTTATTGCTTAGCTACGTTTAGAAAAGCTTAGAGTAGGTACAGTGAAGACATGGTTAGTCGACTTGGATACTTTTACTCATATTGAAGCTATCAAAAGATCCGTGAATTGATCTCTGGTGAATGTGTGAGAACTGAAAAAACTTAGCATTCCATGCAAAAAAAAAAAAAAAAAATAAAGAACTATCAAAACGCCGTCAAATTAATTAAATCGTTTTCTTCCTTTTTTCCAGAACTCTTATGTACATTGGAAAAGGACATCAATCGGGGTGAGTAATTTCAAAATTTATAAACTTTCCTCTATCAGCCAAAAAGGAGGGAAACTTATTTTTCATTTTTTATTGTTGTTACCAACTTTTTAACACGCGCTGGAAATTTTTCAACCGAAAAAGAAAGCAATTCACAACTAAACATGCAATTGAAAGAAAATATAAGTTTTGCCTTGCAGCTGCTCATGATGGTGTTGATGTTCTGCTCCAGGATAGAACGCAAATAGGCGAGAGTACCGTACTCCTCTTGCCATCATAGTCGTCATCGTCATCGTCATCGTCATCATTGTTGAGAACCGAAAAACTTTTATACTTAAAATGGTGCAAATTGGTTTGCTCTGCATTCCAAAAACGGAAAACGAAAAACTACTTTCGAACTGGGTCAGTGTTATTTGCGCTGAGGGACAAGTTTTATGCTTACACTCTTTCTTTTTATCTCTGTTTCACTCTTTCTGCTTTTGGGGAAATGGGAAAAATAACCGAAAATTTAAAAGAAAAAATCGCGCATAAAAAATTCTAAATTGCATACGATTTACATACTTTTGCAGTGTATCCGTACATGTATTTATGCATGTTTATAATGTGTTTCCTGGGACTTTTGGCAAAAGTACTCCGACGGGAGGTATACTCGTATGGATCAGGATAAAATATTATCTTGAAATTTATAAACAGTATAGAATGTGCCTATGATATGGTAGCGTTGGTTTCTGGATCCGTAAGGTACTCCATCATGCACAAGATACAAATTGCTTTTATCTCTTAAGTGTATGACGCTTTTAAGGGAAGCTGTTGTTTTTAAGCAACAGGATGTTGTTGATGGGTTTGAGTGAAAAATAACGACAAGTCCAACGTTCTGAATTCACTTGAAATGGGAAATGGTGATCATTTTAAAATTCCTAGAGATAGAGCTTCTGAAGCGCACCTTCGTTTTTGGGTACACACTTGTGTCAAATTTATTAAAATCTGGAAAATAACTCAGCTACGAGTGCACTCTTACAGTAAATCTCCTGCTCAAATACAAAGTATTTTTGGATGCGGGAATATATAGATTGGGACCATCGTCGGCGTCAATCGAAACTGAATTCCCTTTTCCCAAAAGCTATGTGTTTGCAGTTAGTCAGTCTTGCTCGTAAGCCTGACACCTGATACGATTAAAGGGAGGACGGTCACAGAGTTCTGCACTACCATCACCCTCTCCACAGGTGTCGCATAAGCACATGAAGCTGTTTGGCAAAAATCGATTGGCCCTTAAGTACGCCAAAGAACTATCTGCAATTCTCTCTGCTAAAAGACAAAAATGGCGCGAATTTTTATTGATGTGTGGTAGGGGTCTACCTATATCCTGGAGAGTCATGCAACCTATATTGTTCATATCGAACCCAACCGTCAATTGAAGTTCAAATCCAAAAAGGCCCTTCTCTTAGCCTTCTGTACCAGATTTATTGGCAATATCATTTCGCATATTCCCAGTGTGACCTATGATCTAAACAAGACAACAAAGACAACCGAAGTTAAAGGAGAAGTGGTTAAAGGGTTGACCAAGACCTGTCAAGACAATTTCTTCACAAAATAGTTTATAAAAGTTATGACAGCAGAAATAAAGATGTTTGTTTGCCTAACCGAAAAGTGAAACCTAATGTCGTTCTCCTCCAAAGACAGCAGAACCAAAGGCATAATTTGTTTTGCTATCCTGAAAAATTCGGCTACAATTCGTTCCTTGCTCAAATGTTGGCCAAATTCAGTTTTGAATGCGCAATTTTAAATTTGTGAAGCATCCATTAACTCTTGCGACATTTCGAGTTTGCTTGAAGCAAATTTGTCCTCACTAAAACGTATTCAGTTAATTTTTCTTGCATTCCTCCTCCTCTTCTAGTAAGCTATACATTCGTTTTCGATTTGTAATTCAATTTTTTGGTCTGAGATTACCATTTGACATAAAGTATCTGTTAGACCTTTCGCACACGAAAGCTACACAACTGTGATCTGACTGGCTAGTAATTTTGCGCATACGTCAGTCAAGTGGGGTTTTTTTTGTGCGGTTTTCTCGGTCATAAAATCTGTACTGTGCATGCAATTTGTGTGATTATATCTAAAACGCAACCAAATCGCAAAATTCTCTATTGATCCCATTACAGGTCAGATATCCCTTTCGCCTTTCTTGCACTCCTAACTCAAGAAACACCAAACAGAATTTAATGAGATTTGTTTTCTAGGTCTGCTGTAATATGTACAGGGTGCGCCATCTTTTATATCAGTATGTGAATATTGAATAACATTTAAAAAAAAAACAACCGATTTCCATGTATGAGGTATTTTTATATAATTTGGTGGTTAACAATTTATTTCGACTAGTTTTTGAATACAACATCAATCAAGTGGCCGCCTCTATTGACCTAGCGATGATTTCGGCACGAATGTTTGCCTTGAGCTCGTCAATGGCCTGAGGCTTGCAGGAGTACACTTTGCTTTTCAAATAACCCCACAAAAAGAAGTCCGGAGGGGTCAAATCTGGAGATCTGGGTGGCCAGTCAATGTCTCCACTTTTTGACAGCACACGTCCGGGGAATTTTCGTTGCAGAAACTGTATTGTTTGATTTGCAGTGTGGCATGGCGCACCGTCTTGTTGAAACCAGTAACCGTCCAGACCTTTTTCACACATTTTTGACCAGACATAATGAGCCAACATCCACCGATATCGATTCCCATCGATGCCCAATGATGATTTTGGCGCAAACGCCGGGTCATACAGTCACTTTTTGGTCATGCAATGGTGTTTCATGGATCTCGTGTGGATTCTCCGTTCCCCAAATGCGGCAATTTTGCTTGTTAACGGCGCCAGAGAGTGCGAAATGGGCCTCGTCGGTCATCAAAATTTGCTTCCAAAAATCGGGTTCAGTGTCAGCCATTCGAGCGCCGTATTCCAAGCGACGTGGACGGTCTGTTGGCAATATTATTTGAGTCAATTGCACTTTATACGGAAACAAATGCAAATCATTCTTCAAAATACGCCGCAAGATGGTTCCACAGACGCCAAAATGCTGAGCGCGGTGACGACACGACACATGTGGATTCTCTTACAGTTTCAACCAGTTCATTGGAACGTCTTGGGCATTGATGAATGGCATGTCGACGATCACCCACTGTCCCGTGCTCAGCAAAATTCGACACCAAACGACGAATAGTGTTGTCCGACGATGCTTGTTGGCCACGATATTTTCGACGATATGCACGTTAATTTAACACTACTGAACGACTATTTTCAATGTACAGCGTCACTATTTCGACTCGTTGTTTCGGTGTAAAGCGATTAATGGTTCAAATTGTACTAAATTGGCGTTTCAAAAACATGTCTACCTACTCAAGTCAATCGGTTGATAAATATCAAAGTTATTCAATGTTTGCATACCGACATAAAAGATGGCGCACCCTGTAGATGGATTATGACTGGCAACAAATTTCATTCATTCATTTAAAAAGTGGGAAATCAATAAAAAAAAATGTAGACCCCGGTCAGTTGCGTCTCACGACCTATGGAGTCGATTCTTCACATTACCAAAAAATAAAATATCTTCAGCATATTCGCACTTCGTTAAAGTTGAAAAAAAAAAAAATTTTGAAAAAAATGGAAGCTATTTTTTAGAGAATTTCAAAACCTAAAATTTCGTTCCTAATAATATTTTTCGTACGACTGAACGCTTTCGAGATGTTCGCACTCAAAAACGATTTCCACCGTAAACTTCGGGTAAAGTCGAACATTTTAGAAAATTATTGTACCTACGAGTATGTAGAAGATTCGGAAAATTCTAAAAAATCGACAACCATCTTGTAGTGAATTTCTAAATATACAATTTAATAATAATAATAATAATTTGTTCGCACGACACGCACCATTTTCAAGATATAAGCACTCGAAACCCATTTCTTCGGATACATTAACTTCGGATACCGTCGGACATTTTGGAAAATTGCGTTCGTAGAGTTTTCGAAACCGATTTTCATTATTATATTCGGGTAAAGTAGGACATTTTTAATCCACAATTCTCGAAAAATGTTAAAAAATTGAACTTCGATCTTGTAGAAAATTTCAAAATCTAAAACTTCGATCGTAAAAGTTTCGTCCCTACGATGCACCGTTTTCAAGATATTCGGACATTTTGGAAAATTGCGTGTCCCAAATTTACGAAAATTTTAAAAATCGGCAGCCATCTTGCAAACAGTTTGAAAACCTAAAACTTAGATCGTAAAAATTATTTTCATACGACACCCCGTTTTCGAAATATTCGCACTCAAAAACGATTTGTACTTTGGGTAAAGTTGGACATTTTGGATCTAGAATTTTCGAATACTCTTAAAAAATTGACATCGATCTTGTGGATAATTAAGGAATCTAAAACTTCGATCGTAATAGATTTTCTTGGTACGGACGCACCGTTTTCGAGATATTTGTACTTAAAAACGATTCCTATTAACTTCGGGTTAAGGTCAAACGTTTTGAAAAGTTGTTCGAAATTTTGTTAGTAATAAACGAATTTGAATAACTATCGAGTGAAAGAATGTCGATAGTTTTTATTTGATAAATCCCATCACTAGTCAATAAAGGCAGTGTGGATACCTTCAAAAGATTGGGTATTGGGAAACAACGCAATTCCTATCAAGCTTTAATCATGAAACACCATGAACTAGACATCTTAATTTACCTCTGCAGTGAACTATGCAACAAAATCTCTTACTTGATTCTCCAGTTTGCTTTCAGTGGATTCTACTACTCAATTGGAAATTGAAACTTTCCCAACAATGGTCAAAGACAAGGTTGCCTTGCCGTCTACAGTCCAATTGACAACCACATCGGAATTGTTTGTCGTGAAAAAGATTTAAAAATTTACTATTAGCCTCCTTTCCTCTGAGCCTGTCACTTTACCATTCCCATTCACGTGCGACAAATGGACTTCCTCTTCTTTTTTTATACAAAATTCAAGCAATGTGATCCCAACAAGTACAAATTCCTGAAATCTAAAGTATCCGCAACTAGATACACCCTCGACGATTCCACTTTATTTCCAGAGTAGTGTATCATATGGCACATCTCTTTCGAGTGGCGTTAAATTAATATCCGACATCTTGATTACAAACGTATCTGCTTTCATTAAAGCGAGTATCTACTACATGTGTTCATACTCTGTGGCATACATTTTTCAATACAAAACTAGTAGTTGTATCTTTTATAAACTCCCTCTTTCATCTTAATAGAGAAATAGTAAACTTCTGGTAGATACAAACAACACCGCTATAGATACTTCTCGTTATACGACGAACAATTAATGAATGCAATGTTTACATTACAACGCCATTGTATACAGTGCGCGTGAAAATTGACTTCGTCGGTGGAGTTTGAATTCGATTGTGTTGATGAAGATGAAACGAAGACGATAAGGAAGCAAAGCAACACTCTTCATGCTCCAGATACTGCCAAGTGAGCTATTATTGGGAGAGGTTGCTATGAAATACAAAAAAAATAAGAAGGAATAAAGCGATTGGAAAAAAAAAAGCAAAAGCCAAACAAAAACAAAAAACTTTTTTGTTTTGATATCTTTTTCGATTGCTCCCAGATGGTGGTGATGATGCTGCCAGGCAGGGTGAAATGGCTATAACGACAACTCAACGCGTCGTCCCTCCAAAGGATTGCCTTCCATTGAAGTGCGGCAGTTGTAGTACTTGGCAGCCGACAGGCCGGGGGCAATTAGGGTCAATAAATTCTTCATCCTCTTCATCGTCCTCCTTCTTCCGCGAATGTTTTGTATACAACATAAAAGAGTGCATTGTTTACAGTTTTTTTTTTTCTAGTGTTATTGTAACGAGTGGTTGAGTCTAGGCCGCCTACTTCAGATGACTGAGTGTAGAGTGAGAGACTGCTTCATCTGACATGCTCTGTTCTTAACGAGGCAAATGTGTCCCGGTTTTTTTTTCCGGTTCAATTGATGAACCGTGATGGTTATTTAGCAATAGATAACCTCGGATCGGCAGTGACTCCTAATGGCGCTAGAAACGTTGACTTTCATCAAAAATCAATCAGGGGGTAGATAGGATGGCAACCGGGAAGGATATGGCATATTTTGAAAATGCATCACACTTTGCCTATGTTGATGGATTTTGAATGAACCTCTATCCAGGTTAAACTTTACTGGATTTAAACGAATATAGGTTTCTCAACTAATATACATGAGGTTTTCGGAGACTCTAAATTGGAGAGTGGTATCTGTCTTATTCCGGTTGGAGTTGACGCCATGGCATTATGTTGTCAGAGTCGAGGAATTTCCGCGACTTTCGGGTCTCGTCAGATCCATGAGCACGACCAATATCGATTTGACTTATTACAATCCTCAAAGCTTCAACTCTGCTTCTGTTGATTATTCGTTTCAAGAGGATACATTTGCAACATCAGCAAATCATCATCAACAGCATCGCATTAGTTTATTACGACCCACTCTTCAATCCATTGCCGCATTTCGTTTGACTTATCGAAACGGCTATATGGTTTTGAAAATTTTGAAAATTCTTAAGATTATGTGAAGACATTCTCTGTCATTCGTTCGTTAACAGAGGCAGTCAGCTGACTGTCTAAGCTAAGCTAAGCCTGGAGCTAAACATTTGCAGCTTTAAATATGTTGACGGTAACAGCTCATACCAAGGTTCTCGCAGCCACTCGTGTTGTGTCCCGCATTAATGGTTGGGGCCTACAGTTGTTGTGGCGTTTCCTAAGGACAATTGTTTTCTATTAAGAGAAGCTGGTCATGATAATTTCGCAGTTTAGATACTGTTTTAAAAAAAATAGTTTTTCGATATTTTTGAAAGCATTTTGAACGCAGTTTTTGGTTTTCCAATTTTATTGTTCCGTGCCACCGTCGTCCGATCAAAAATTCCTAGATGAAGCAAGTGTACTCCGCTTAGCGCTTTTGTATTGATTGTAGTATCTAATCCTTAGACCAACTACTCTTCTTCTTTTTGCTGCAAGTTCAATATTCTATTCAAAAGCAAACAAAAAAAAAAACATCGTTAACGTAGTTCAGACGATAGCGCATGTATGATATCATTGTCTGTTGTATTTCTCGTTTTTCCATCGCCACATTGTCCCCCGGTACATTGGATTTTAAAGTTATCCGACACCCTAGCTGCATGAGGTGACACTTAGCACTCTCGTAGATAGCCTTAAAATGACTCCACATAGGATATCGATTAAATTTGCTGAAGACCTTCTCGAAGCAGACTAGATCGTAGACATAACCAGAACCTACATCACCCTGACAAGTCGTAAGAATTTGGCAACCATTTTAAAAGTCCCCAAAGAGGGTACGCTTGACACAAAGTTCTCAGTCAAATCAAAGACATTCAAGGGGCTTTGAGGTCAACAGACAACTTATCCCTTAATTTCCAGCACAAATACATGTGGACCTCTGCACTGAGGAACTGGCTTTGGCAACGAACGATGATGTGGTTGTGTGAGTAAAAACTTGATTGAGTAGCGACCAGCATGTTCGGTAAAGGGTAGCCATGGTGTAGTGGGTAGTGTGTTCGCTTGTGAACCGAACTGTGCAGGTTCGAGCCCGGACGGGGAACAGCAACGATAGCCACCCGAGCATAAAAGAGAATCGAATAAAATCCAAGTTTCTCCAACCGCTACACCAAAAGGTAGTACAATAGACTTTGGTCTGAGTCTGAGTGCTCCGGGATTTGGAAATTTCCTTTTATAAAAAAAAGCATGTTCGGTTCCCCGAAATTTTACCATAAATGCCTTGAAAATCGGTCAGCAAATGTACGGTACACAAGCTAAAAGCTAGTGACTTAAGGTCACCGCGTGTTGTTGGCAATGGACATCAATGGATCTACATTGATCTAAGTGTAGTACCTTTTTCACCCTCTACGTCAACCCATCAAACCTAACCTAACCTAGGGTCAGGTTTTTCTCTCTTTTCTGTAGTCCAGACAACTTGAATAGCTCCTTCTCTAGTGCTGGCAATGCAAACAGCTCCTTGAAGGCTATAGAATGGCTGGTTCCAATAATTCATGTTAAAGGGTCATCTGCATTCTGTTTCTTCACAAAGATGATAGGCGAAGCATAAGCTCAGCGGTTCTTTCCATTAATATCCATGGAGGTGATGGTTAGGTTAGGTAAAATAATGGTAATGACTGGTGGAAAGGTGTAAAAGTGCCTCTTATTTCGGTTTGCGATATGCGGTAGATAGTTTCTTTGTCACAAATTTCTAACCTCAGATCCAGATTCCATCATCAAAAACCTTTTAGCTAAAAAAATTCTCAAAAATACAGGATCATCTCGTTTTGTGATCAAAGATTGTTCGTTTCGCGCACACATGAATAATTCTTCGATGATTCTTCTGACACATTCTGACGTATCGCGTAGATCTGCAACTTTGGACAGTCGCTCAAAGTGTCTCCAAGTCCGATGTAACATTTCTGTATTTGGGTCGTGTTCTTTTAACTGCAGAGACGTTCCACCGAACCTTTGCTTATGACAGCAGAATAGTTTCACTTTTTAAATTAACAATGACTCCAAGATTGATGGTATTTCTTCCCAGATGGCAAATATTGAAATATGTTGTCTAAACCAGATTTTACCCATCTTTAAACTCTGTTAATCTCCTCAGGAATATATGTGAATTTAGCTGCTAATTCGAAGCATCTAACCAACTAATAGCTCCGGAATAAGTTTGAAAAATGAATGACCATGTCTTTGTGGAAACACATGATAAAAGGAAATAACAATCACGTCCATGCGCACAGCTTGACAATCAGCGTCCACCTCATTTCAATTCCCAGCACAATTTTCTGTAAAACTATTACAAAAGCATGAAATAATTACCATAATTTGGTACCTTCTCTCCCACTGTCCAATGCTCTCACAATTAGCTGTAATTGCCATTAATCACCAAAATTAGGTCGTTTACTTGCGGCAATTTTCCATCAAATCATCGTCATAACTCAAAAACATCAAATGATGCTGTTGCCTATGCCTATGCCTATGTCTCTCTATTCAAATTCCACTCTCGACCTAATCGCGTACTTATTATTCCGTAATTCTCAACTAATTCGCTATGTATAGGTACACAATTGTAGAGATTGTAACGCTTACACTCTTCAGATACACAATCCACATGAAAATTACCCCAATTTGCCTTTTTTTTTTTTTTGCCCCCCCATCACATCATTAGCGAACAATGACACAAGAAAGATACAAGTATTCGTTACCGCAGATGAACGAAAAAAAAAAGTATAATAGAAAACCTGACTGACAACAGAAAGAGAAAATCTTTTCAATGGGAAAGAAAATCCACATCCTTAGGACTGACTTTTTCAAATCAACAATATTCTTCGAAAGGACATAGTATATCAGTTTCAAATGTCAAAACGATGGATAATCTTTAAAGTTTGACTCCCTCTTCACTTTAATGTGTCACTTTTTTTTGGCATAAATGTCGATAAAACAAAAATCAAACGAACAAGTAACGATGGATAAAAATAAGGAAAACTTCATTGAGGAAGGTTTAGTGATTCGAATTTAATGATCATCGAAGGGAGTCCTCCGAAGGAGATTTAAAAAATGAATGGCAATTTATTTCTACTTTGAAAATCTTTCAACTGAATGTGTTTCATGTTCCCTGCAGACAGTTTCCTTATTATCTTTCGTAATATTAGCTTCCTGTATGAATCTGAGACACCATTTTTACTTGCACCTACACTCCGGGATAAAATGTTAAGACACTCTCACAAAAAAAAAAAAAAGTGTGTGCTTTAACATTTGCCAAATCTGATTGAATCATTAGATAAATGTATGATATTTAGACCGCACTGTCATAAAATAGTTTTTGGCAAACCCATTAATTTTCTTGTTTTAGGGGAAAAACCGAAAACTGGTTGGGACATTTTGATTATTTTTTCATCGCTAATCACCAATATGAATAGGAAATAGTGCTTCGTGCAGATTTATCGACGAGACACGGAGGAATTCTATGGACTCTTACACCCCAACTGAACCCATCTTGACTACGCTGACGATGTATGGTTACTCCTTCACAGAATGATGTATCTCCACTAAATGACAGCAGATGTGGAGACGTTGGGCTGACGACAAAAACCAAAATCATCAGCGTTAGAACAAACTCATCAGCTCGAATATGCATTGCTGGGCAACCCCGTAGAGAGAGTAGAGAATTTTCAATATCTTGGGAGTATTGCCTCGGTCGATGGTGGAACCGAACTGGGTATTGCCAACAGGATCGCCAAAACAAAGTCCGCATTCGGGATATGGAGGAACAATGCAATCGGTTTGAACACCAAGCTAAGATTGTCCCGCTCCAACGTTCTATCCGTGCTGTTATATGGATGCAGCACGTGGAGAGTAACCATTACTATCACGAGAAAGCTGGAAACGTCTGTTAAGGATCTCTAACGAACACCCCTACTAGAGAGCATAACAGGAACTAATAGGCACAACGACAACAAATTCCGAAAAGGCGACAGTTCTATAGCTAACCATGCTATGCAATGGAACCCTTTAACCCAAAATGACAGAATACCTGGCGGTCCGATGAGAACATGTTACAAAACAGTCGAGAAGGAGGCACCGCACTTGGGGAGAGCTGAGACACATTGACAGAAACCGTACATGATGGCGCGTGAGCGTAGTAGAAGCCCTAGGACTCTTGTTTTATTATCATTTGGTGTTATATTTGATAAACTTTGTTCAAAAAAGGACAATATGGAACGCGGAAAAATGTTAAATTCAGCTAAAGTACAAACAATTTTATTAACAAAAAAAATATATCAAAGTCAGTGAAGAGAAGTCGAACAGTGTTGACAAATTTAATAAACGATCCCGAAAAAGAAAGTCTCCTGGAAGACCACCAGCACTAACTGGAGTTAGTGGAAAACCTGCGATTTTGTTGAAAGCTTCAAATTATTCTTCAACGACTCGTCAAATCGCAGCTAAAGAGAGAGTTGAAACCAACATAAGAACTTTGAGGATAGTTTAACAACAATGCGAATATCTCCAAAGGCGATAACCACCTTTAACCGAAGCTCACAAAACGCGCCGTTTAAAGTTTGCTCTCAGCCAGAAAAAGTGGAGAAAAGTCATATTCACAGATTAAGAAAAGTTCAATTTAGATAGACCTAATGGTTGACAATCTGCCTATGGAGCAACGAATTTAAAGTCGCCGCAAATGGGAGGAGTTTCGATAACGGTGTGGGCCGGAATTGGCTACAACTGGAAGACTAAAATAAAATGTTTCAGATGCAGAATTAACAGCACCAGATATATTGAACTTATTGACGAACAAAATGAGAGGTTTGCTTAAATTATTGCCAAGGAAAACTTTATTTTTAAATGGGACAAGATTGATCAAAAATATGTTAAAAAATTGTTTAAATGTGTGCCTAAGCGAATGTTAAAAGTTGTGGAAAATAAAGGCGCTAGCATACATCACTACATACACACATATATAATCTGGTCCTCTTTTACAATTTATCCACGGGGTCCTGTCTCTTGCTATATGCTTAACCGTATGCCAGGTTTATTTTGACGGCAGTGCTCCATGTGGTCTTGGGTCTTCCTCTTTTCTTCCTGTTTTCTTCACTTGTCCGTTTTCATCCATACGGATGAAATGCCCAAACCATCGCAGTTTCTTGTCCTCGAGGATTAAATGAACCGATTTGACATGCAATTCTTTTTTAATGTCTTCTTTTCTTTTCTTGTATATACTCCTGATTCCTAGAACTCTTCTGAGGTATTTCATCTCCATAGCTTGTATTTGTTTTTCTTGTCTTCCTGTGAGCGTTCAGTTTTTATCTCCGTGCATCAAAACTGGTAAGTACATCGAGTTGAATATTGAAATTGTTGTTCCTTATGGTCTAGGAACTTTCTTCTTAATGTCGCTGGCTGTATTATTTGCCGGTTTAATCATCGCCATCAGCTCTTATTCCGAGTCACCTCTGCTGTGTATCAAACTGCCTAGGTACTTGTATTTTTGCATCTGCTCAACGACTTCCCCATCCACCGCTGGTCCTGGTTCGTTGCCGGTCACCACCACTTTTGTCTTTTCAACATTGAGCTCTAGTTTCTGCGTTGCTGATTTATCTTCTCTTAGGCTCTTTTGCAGCTTTTCTTTACTATTTACACAGGCTTGGAGATAGATACGTTGCAACTGTCTCTAACCGATTCTAAAACATTCCATTTTTACTTAGCATCGTTCATTGCGCAGATAAATAGAAGAGGTCTTAAAACACATCCTTGTCTCACTCCTTCAGACGTCTTGAATTTATCTGACAATGTCCTTACGACATTAAAAGCTTCTTTGTAAATGCCTTTGATGGCCCATATAAGTACCTTTCTACCTAAGGCTCTCCCAGATTTCCATTACTAATAAAATAAAATAGAAATTTTCTTGTTGATTTTTTAATTTTAAAACCGCCTACCCTATCTTTTTGTCCCACCCGGTTTTCGGTTTTTCGATATCGGTTTTTCCCCCAAAACAAGAAAATTAAATGTTTTCCAGAAATTAGTTTATGGCAATACATCCTGTTACCTAATGATTCAACCAGATTTGGAAAATGTTACGTACACTTTTTTTTTTCTTAAAAATTTGTGGGTGTGCCTATAATTTTGTCCCGAAGTGTAGCTATAACGGCAAATATTGGTTTCGTGAAAATGTTCGTTTTCGAGATTTTCATGAAATTAGTAAAGAAACTCAAAGAAGTGAGTCTCATATTTCTATTTGTAACAAAGTGCTGGACACATTATTCTGCGAACCGCATATCTGGTATCTATAGGGTGTGTTCAATATTGCTGAAAACGGGAAGCCATGTTTTCGGAACTGTTTTATTGGTCCCGGATATTAAACGTAAAGTTGTATTGTGCTGGCTGTCGTGTATGTATACTGTTGGTCCGCGGTTGAAAATACCAGGCCTAATACTGCTATTCGAAGCGTTCTAGGTGAAGCACCCCATGTTGTTGGAGGATAATAATGCCCAGATATTTCGGGTTCTACTTATGTGAGAGAGTGGTATTATTCAACATAACTTTATCAACATTAGCTAGGTTGTTGTTAAGATGAAACTCGGTTTTGTTTAGATTATTTTTTAGTCTCCACTCTGCGAAATATTTGCCTAACCTCCTGAAATCTTTTTGAAATATTTTATCTTGCATATTTCTATTCTGCGTTGTTAAAGCTATATCATCAGCGAATTTGTACTTTCTGCTTCTTGTTTCGGACATATAAACAACTGGGGTGACGGTACTGATCCTTGTGGAGGGCCGTTTTTTTACTTTTTTTGGTTTACTTCCCACATCATCTATAAACACTTGGAATGAGCGATTATTTAACATGTTATTATCTTTTTGCAGGGTTTTGCTTTGAGTAGTTTAAAGATAACTCCAGGTCGCCATACGGTATCGTATGCGGCAGAAATATCTACAAAGACAGCTGATGTCTTAAGCTTGTTTTGATACCCGTTCTCGAAGTTGGTAGTTGAGAATAGTACTTGGTCGGCGCAGTTTCGACCTGAACGAAAGTCAGCTATCAGCTACATATGTTTTAAGATGGCGTATCAGGTTTTTTGGGGACAAAATTGTATACCTTTCGGTACTTTATTTCGGCTATGGCTCAATTTTATTCGAAATTAATAACTAAACAATGTCTGTTTTTACTCATGACTATAGCCTAAACGGATGGCTTTCTTCGAATTTTATATCTGGGGTTCGTCTTAGGACCTGAAGCAGTTTGAAATCAACCCACAACCTTTTTTTTACCACAAACCGCCTTTTACGAATATTTTTACTGGAAACTAAAAAATATCGCCTTAACATAATACACCTACCTACTATATATATAGTATATATGTTCGCATTCTCTACAATTCGTCCATACATTATGTCACGCCTACATTTGAGGGGCGTTTTCATAAAAAAAGCCCATTTTATTTTCTCAAATCTACTTACGGTGATGATTAAGTCTTATTGTGAATATTTTACCTTGACCTACGGTTACAATTGACGACTGCCACGTCCACTTTCTTTCTAGAAAAAATCTTAGCCACAACTTATATGGTAAAATCTCTTAAAAATTGAGAGAATATCCTTTGAATAGAAAGATTTCACTGAATTTGAACCAAAAAGTTCATAACACCACGCCTTCTTTATTAGGGTTGTGTTAGATGATGAGTGATAGGATATCATACGATCCGCTTCAGACGGATTGTAACTCTTCTGTATGTTTTCTTTTTTACAGTTACGAACGGAAGATAACAAAATCGCAGTTAGGAATTTAAATGTTTGTCACCTGCTTGTATGGCAACAGTGCTTCTCAAACTTTTTTGCTCGCGAACCAAAAGTTTAAAACATGTTATTTCTTTTAACTTGATCTTGTCGATGCGACGTATTTCTTTTCAATGTTGAGTCCCAGGTTACAGGGACATCTAGATTGTATACATTTAAGAGAATCGGCTATAGGTCCCAAAATAGTGGCGTCGGTTAACCTGCGGGCGCACGGCCGGCTCTTTGCCTTTACGGTAGTGGGTAGCACGTTCCCAAGTTACTTTCGAACTGTATCACAGACAGTTACAATTTTAGCTAGGTGAGCTAGATTATTTCATCGTCCAGAGCGGTTGGAGTATATCCACCCTCCACCCACTCTATAGCCTCCAAGCTACACATTATCCATCTGTAGTATAGCTTTAGGTTAAGACGCCGAAATATTGAAATATAAATTTGCTAATAGAGAGCCTACTTGCTATGCTCCTTGAAGTAGTCGTGATTACGTTTCAGAAATTGACAGACGGGCCAGTGATGCAGGCATCTCGGGACACTGTCAAAGCGTTATAAGCTCGGCTTTCTTGATTTCAATGAATTTCGAAAGTATTTCTGTAGAGGATGGGCTAATTTCCCACGACCTATGATTACATGTTTTTTAGACTCTGGATTGGTATATGTGGAAACAGCGTCATCCAAATACGAACTAAGAGGGCTACTGAGATGTGTATTCCTGCCTGAGTGGTTATGCCTTATCGTTGTCCTTACAGCTTCACAGGAGCTACTACTCGTATATCTACAATGGATCCAATTCTGGTCACTCCTCTATAAACCTATCTGTCATTGTTATCCTCGACAAATTGTATCGATTTTCCTCTGACATTTTTCTTAGTGTCAAAGAAGGGTTATCAGCACTACCTCTTACCCGAGTTGAAAAAGTGTAGACTCCTCATTAGACTCTGTAGACAGTGACAAAGAAAGAGCCAGATTTAAGTAATATGTACGTACCTCCGCTCAGTTTCAAGCATCTCAAATGACAGTTACCAAAGTAAATATCTACCTAAAGTTCACATCATTCTTCAGGCAAAAAAAAATGGTATGTGTCACAAGGATTAAGGGGATGTAAGAGAGAAGAATTCTTCCAAAAATCAGCGAAACCATAAAGTTTGACAATTTTAACTGCGTGTAAATTACGACAACCGTCAACTTCATGTGTAGCTATTACATTTCCGATTCTTCTCTTATGTATCCATGTGTCTATGCCATGTCAAGAATGGAATGAGACAGCTATGCACAGATACTTGACATTTTGATGGAGACTTCAAGTCGTTTTAGCTTCCCATTTTTTTTTTTTTTGTTCTCTTTTCGTTTTGAGTGAAAGATAAATATGTCTAAATGAGCGTGGAGCAGAAAAGTTACGGTGTAGATTTGTTTGTAGATTTGTTAAATTAAGCAAACACCCCCTTAAGCATGACAATACAGGCAAGCTTACTGGAGAAAGTTATTTTATACTGTCACGACGACACATTTTTGTCATTTGAATGCAAATAAACTGGCAGATGAGAATTTTTTGCAAGCTACAAGTTTTTTCGTTAATGTTGACATTAAAGTTAAGAAAAAAAAAAAAAAAAAAGTGAAAATTTCGTCCAATTTCAGTTGGAAGTTAACTTTGACGAAATTGCGTCGATTAAGGCGAATAATATGTTTAGGAGAGTTAATGAGAAAAGAAAGAACTTTTCTTCGTAGATTTGTAAGTAAATTTATAGCCGACGGATACTTTGGAAAGTCACTAGCTCAAGGTTAGAATATAATTTCCATTGTATTGCCAGTTGGACATAAAATTAATCTCATTACATTGATGCCACAGCCACACAACACATGGTATATTCTATTTTCTGATTACTTTTCTGATCCCACATTTATGTTTGGCTGTAAATCGATTGCCAAACCATATATTTCCATTTTCATCTCTCTATGGAAATTGCCATAAAAGTCCAGAATATGTTGCTCATTTCCATTTGATTGTATCTCTCTGGCAATAAACGGAAAACCATAATTTCTCTTTAGGTGCAATATTGCTACTCAATTGCCAACTTTCTTGTTCGTAGAAAACTCCACACAACAAACTCCCATTGGAGTTCCAGTTCCTTTTTCCATCCAACAGAATTCCCCAAATGTCTGGTGCGCTTCAGTAGAATTTTTAACGACTTCTTAAACTGCCCCAAGGGAGAAATCAATACACTCTTGCTCGCTTGTTTAACTTCCTCCTACTATACCATCACTGGCTCCAGAATTAGTTCGAGAATAATAATCGAACGATAAAATCGAATTTGTATCTTAAATCTTTGGGTTTATTTGCGTTCGGTTATTTCAATTCATAAATTAAATGTAGTCACGTACGTGCTTCGCTTCTAAATGCCCAGACTCCCAGACATGATAACCATGCCAACTTTCTTGCTTCTCGGTTCAAGAGAGAGGAAGAAGCCAACCTATGTGTCTGCAATGGATCCGTACTGAATTCCCTTTTTTTGGGTGACTAAAAATAGATTCAACTCTTCCACTCTGTAGTTGGTTTTTCTTTTGTGGAATTTCCAAGACGGAATGTTTATTGCCAGCACAGACGCGAGTAACTTCCTCGTTTCGGGTGGCTTCTGTCGACGATGCATTTTTTAACCCAAACCAGAGAATCCAGATGTACGTGCAGATGGTGGGTAGCAATGGTGTTGAATACAATGGAATTTACTTTATTAATTAATAAGGCTCCGCCGCTGGGTTACAGATGTCATTTGAAGAAGATTAAAAGATGGGATGGGAGAGTAGAACATGAATTCAGTTGTGGATGAGAGAAAGTGCACATTTTTGTGTCATAAATTATTGAGGATTGAGGAAGGTCCACGTTTGGAATTTTGATCCCGATAAAGTGGACTTATGAAAAGCAAAAGATTAAGAATCTCATTCGAAATGAAAGTGACATGCTTAAAGCTTTCACCTAAATTTATTTTGAAAGACATTTTGTTTTCAATAAACAGTCAGTTAGTTGAACATAAAACTTCAAAAACCAAGGCCAAAGGGATGTCTTGTAAAGTCATAAGAAGGTTACGCGAAACATAGAAGAAGTGTCCTGGCATAAGCCATTTTTGAAAAAAAAAAAAAAAAAAAAGGAATATGTTGAGCTAAAAATCACCCCACCATATCACTACTACTTCACCGGATCTTAATGACAAACACATCTACATGTGCGGTTGAGGCCTAAATCTCATCAAAATCTGTTAAGTGGTTCTTGAGTTAGATGCGTGAGAAAGATGATTTGAAGATTTTTAAAACTCCTACATAAATCCTTCCCCATATCCTTCATTTCTAGATGAGAAAACTATCGTGTCGGTCTTAGCTTAAAAGTCAAATTTCATCAAAATCTGTTAAGACAGTCTTGAGTAAGGCGGCCAATAAATATGATTGCTATAGTTTAAATTGATAATGCTAGCAAACCATTCACCATGCCAAATATCTATCAGACATCTCCCGTTAGCTTCCTCTTTACAAATTGTAGCCTGTTTTACAAATTTATAGATCACAGTATTGTCCCGAAAGAAGAGAACAAAACAGTTCCGTTAAATAAACATGTACACACGCATCCACTGGTGCACATTTGTGCTTACTACTCCGGTTCGAAGAACCACAGATTAATGATTTATATCTCGAACTTTCCATCAATTAACGCACTTAAAGGAAAGTATATTGTATTCAAATCGGCCATTTTGAAGTTAGATGCATGTAAAGTTAAATGAAATGCATTTTAAAGCACATAAAAGGTCTGAGAAACCAAATTCCCTTCTACCTATACACCCTAAATTCACTTCTGTTAGCTTCTTCTCTTCATGACAAATCGATTGAATATAGTTAACCCTCTATTTCTATAACAGACAATCACAAAATATGCTAAATAGGTTTGGATTAAGTAGTACTCGAATATTGCTCAGTTTTTCGCGTTATAGCCGTGTAACTTAATAACGACTGAAATGATTTCGATGCCCTTTGCTTTGTTGCTTAAGAATTTATTCAAGGAATATTTTTAAATAGCTAACCATCATCCTACGTCCTGCAAAAGCTGACCAATTACGCAGCAGGTAAAATGCTCTCTTAGGTTATTATTTAATAATTATTTTTAAATTACAAATCATCTTGCGTAACCCTGAAACTGAGCAATAAGCAAAATAAAATTGATTTCATAATCCAATCACGATCATAAATTTTCAATCAGCGAGTGCCACGGATGTGCCTTCTAGTGCCTCATTAAAACGCTCCTAAGATCGCAAAAAACTTTGATTGTTTCATCAAAATCGGTTGAATAGTTTTCGTTCTGGTCACTTTGACATTTATACTATTATATTTTTTTTTTTTAGAAGCACCCTTGAGATTACAAGGAATTTGTGTGTCATTCTCCGAAAGCACTTCAATACTTTTGTGCCTAAATGCCAATAAACTTACATGCGGCCTAACGTTCTGCGAAGAGAGAACAATGCGCACATCCTCCATGGCCTAGCCTAACTTAATCTAAGATGTAGAACAACTGATACTTCACTAGACTACTGTATGTACCTAACTCTTATGCATGTCTACATTTTATTTCATATTCCAAGCCATCTGGTCACCAACCCCTACAGTACTTGAATTCCATTCGAATACTTTTGCTAAATACATTCCATTGTTACCAACAATAGAACACTAAATATTCAACTGAGGATAACACTTGTCCACAACTCGTACTCCACTCGTATTCAACCAACTTGTCTCCTTCTCTACTTAGTGGCATACTTGTTGTAAAACTTCTGTCAAAAAATCTTCAGAAGAGGACCGAAGCGAAAGGCGCATATGCTATTTAAGGGCAAACAATAGGGAACAACTTTATAGTGTCTAAATCGCACTTTTACTTCGTCGAGAGTTGAAATGCGAGACAGAGAGAGAGAGAATTAAGCTACGTTGTAAAGTGGCTTTACTTCCTGGATTTATCCAACTCCTTGTGCTATTATGGTTATTTTTTTTTTATATTTTTACTATCTCTGGAGGATGAAGTCAAATCTGTACTCTGAGGAAGTGGTTCTGCGAGAACAATTGTACAGAAGGAGGAGATAGTGGTTAGAGGTATAAAAAAAAATTTGTGTGGATGCAATTAGATGAAAGGATATGCTGATGACGACTGAGTGGAAAATAGTTTCTCCCAGCGGAATGTTTTGTGGTTTTGAGGGATTCTTTTATTCGTATAAGAGTGCAATGTCCTGGCGAACAACCAATTAAGTGGAATATTTATTCACAGTTTACAACCAAAAAAAAGTGCACGAATGGGTTGCACGTACTTGCAGCTACATATGTGCTGTTCATTGGCGAATCACTCAAATTTGAAATTTTGCTAACATATATTTTAAAACTTGATATGCCATGGCATTGTACTCGTCAAATATTGTTTAGATATCGGTTTTCAACAAAATCGTTTGTGTAATATCCGAGGAATAACCAATTTTCCAAAATTCGATACGAAGTATCTAAGACTTGTTTTCTAAAAACATAATACGCCATTTAGAGTGGCATATGTTTAGCCCCAACCAAATATTAAATTTTAAAAAAATCGTTTGGCCAACACTAAACAAAAAAATCAGCAGAAAAATAATTCATCAGCAAAAAATTCTCATTTTCGATCAGCAGACGTAACTTTTTGATCGGGCGAACTAAATTCATTGATCTGTAAAAAATAAAAGAAATCAGCAAGAAAAATAAATGATTAGCAAAATTTAATTATTTGATCAGCAGAAATGTTTCGAGAATGGAATGAATGGAGAAAGGAATACGAAAGAAGAAATGAATAACTGTTTCTTTTTATTTTATTTTTGCATATAATTCTTGACATTGTGCCGATTATTATTTTTTTTTTTTACTTTTTCTGCTGAAATTTTATTTTTGCTAGTCAAAAAAATATATTCTGCGGATCAAATAATCAATTTTTGTTGCCAACCATTAACTTTTTCTGTTTGTTTTGTTTTGTATTTCTTTTGTAGATCAAAAAATAATTTTCTGATGATCCAAAAACTGTTTAAATTGCTAATCAATAGTTTTAAATTTGCTGGTAAAAAAAAGCCTTTAATTCTGATCGGTTAAATGAATTGCCCTTTCACGGAATTGGTGCTAATAAAAATGTGTAGGAAATTTCGGTTGCATCCTTTCACAAAATTTACTTCCAAGATAATATGAATACAAGACCGCAGTCCCTAATAATTTGGCAATAGATTCACCATCCAACCCTCTTCTACGAGTATATATGCAACACAGTAATTGCGATCCAAACGTTGCCCTCGATAATTATTTATGTGAAAATTGTTTGCAATTAACATTTAATTGCTTGCGTCCTCCAATATTTTTCACCGCTTTCGGTTTCTATGTCTATATGCAATGTATCTGCCAGTTTAAGGGGTAGCAATAGTGCACATGCATAAGTAATAGATACAGCCTATTATAAAATTATGCGAATCGAATGCAATTAACTTTGCGAAGGGTTCAAGATGATTATATTTTGCTTGCATGCAAGGTTTCGGTAAGGCAAAGTGTGTCAGGGTTATAAGAAGCATAAGAACAGAAATGCTCTAATTGGTTTTGGATTGGATTAGGCTGGTGTGAGTTGCCATCTGTTTGAAAAGTGTGGGAGAAGAATTGAGTTTTCATTGCATATCCTTTGGTGTTCGTGTTACATTTCCTTTTAACTTTTAATTATACCAGCGTTGAATGCCTATGTTACAGAATTTAATGAATTTCATATCAAAATTCTTGACGCTAGATTTCATGGCATTGCAAACTGAAATTGTATTAGAATGTAGCACCTGAAAGTATATCAACAAATGCGATCGAGTTCAGTTTTCGTTGCATACCTTTTGGTACCAGGGTTTCTGTCATTTTTAACAGAGCTACCGATGCAGAATTTTAAAGTGTACTCAAATTTATATCTCGTATTCGAATTTAGAGACCTCGATTTTATTTACGCGCCATTTTGAATCCACCATTTTATGTTTGAAATTCGAACTTTGGTATTGAACTCAGGGATTTTTTTTTTTTAAGTTTTAAAAAAGAATGAGCTGGGTTGCAGTAATTCAGTTACATGTATAAAAATGATGCTATTTCAGTTGGCCAGTTGACCTTAAAGTTAGTAACAAATCTTGTGAACTAGTGTAAATGAAAAGTCGTTGGAGAAAGAACGTCAAATTCGTATGTAACTAAGTGTAAATGACGTAGTGATGTCCAAATGGTTTTTAGTATAAGAAATTCTACGAGCTCTCTATGTACTCAACCCCCATAAGGGCGGCATGTCAAAATACTGTGTACTCTGTAGGCAACAAGAATACATAAAAACGTAAAAAAAAAACTACTATTGCTGCGGCCATTCACTATCTAAAAAGGACATTAAGATCCCATTATCAATTTGTGCTTCAAAAGGTTGACGACTGAATATTAATAAAAAAAATAATCAATCAATCTAAATGGAAAAGAAATGTGAAAACAAAAAATTAAGGCGTTGAAACACATTAATTATACGATTTCGTGTCAACAATTGCTAATCAAAGCCCATAACTAAACCGGGACCACCCATATTCACTGATAATGGGTGTAACCACTCATCAGCAGTAAAAAAAAAGGCAAATTATAGTAAATTAATCACTCTATGAGTGTTTATGTCCTTTTTTAGGGTTAGGAGTGGTTTTAACAACAAAATGGAAATAGCTGACTATGTCAATATTCATAATGTAAAGAAGAAGACATGGATATTATTATTAAGTCGCACGTGGGTTGGATACATTGTTTTTATGACCAGCGTTTGTATACATATACAACCTCCTTAACCCAAGAACTCTTTCATTTCATCTGTCAAAGCCACCACTAAATTCCTACTTAACTCCATAGAAGTATCTTGAAAGTGCACACAGCTTATTAGATGCAACTTGTGCATTCATCTAGTGCTCTTCAATTTATAGTTTTCTAAAATTCGCTACATGACTCATCATAATGCCTGCGCCTCTTTCGTCCCATTTATCTTGTGTTCACCAAAGTGCCCTCTCACAATTCGTCTATATCACACTTGTACCCTCCATTTCCTCTTCAAAAAGGAGCGCTCTTCTCCCGACAATCACGTATCCAAAAGTAGAACAAAACCAGAGACCATACCAAATATTTCGCCTAATTAGAGAAAAACCAAAACGCAAACTCGTTCCTTTGATGGAGCCAAGTGTGGCTATACGACTGTCGTTTCCCACTCATATATTCATCAAAAAAAACGGGCGCCAAATGATATACAGTAACCATTGTACGTATCCCTCATAATATCCTCCACTTTAAATCGCAAAAACTCCATCCTCCACGACGGGGATAGTGTATGTGGCTTGTCTTTGATTTCTCTACAAAACATGAAACATCTTCTCGTGGAGCAATTCAGAATGACGCTGTAGTCTTCTGTGGGGAAAGAGCCCTCAAAGTGTGTGCATTATTCGCCCTCATTAAGAAGTCGATGAACTTACTCCTCTTCTCGAGCATTCTAAGACTTTCTTTTCGGAGTGCAAGTCGATGTAGAAACCATTCCATCAAACGGAGTGCGGTAGGTCGGAACGATGCAGTTTAAATGCAAAAGGGATAGATTCATCGTTCATCGTTCGTCGCCGGAAGACTCGAAAATAGACCAAAGTGAGAATTTTAATACGGAGAACGAAGATTTCGCTTCAGTTAATTGCTTTTTCGTTTGATGCGGAATGTGTGCGATATGGCGTGGTTCCCATGTTAACAGGGAGCACTTAGGCTGATGTAATTTTTGTTACTTGTGTGGAATTGTAGCGGCACCCCTTAGAAATCCTCCATCCACCATCACTGACATCTGTCGGATATCGCCGAATTAATTTGTTGGTTTTGGTATTAGATAAAGTTTGAAAATTATGAAAATTGATCGATCACTCGCGATCATTGTGCTCTGAAATAGAATGAGATGAGAACTCCGCATCACATTGTTCTAGAACTAGTGAAATTTATAAAAATGAATATCCTTTGCTTGGAAAGAACAGTTGATTGACAGAAGTTCAGAATTTTTCTGGATGTATGTCAATAAAATTGTATAAAGAGATGAACGCGTAATCGCTTTCTGCACCGATGCGATTGACAAATATTCTGAAGGAATGTAAAGAGAGATTTTCTTCACTCTCAAGAGAGAGTATAAATGCTTTTCTAATGCATTGTTTCAGTCAGAATTCTAAGTTGACGATGTACCTAGGTAAGGTCTGTGATACAAACTTGTCCTGATAAGTTCAACCAATCGTCGTTAGAATTAAACAAAGTCTACATAACTCTTAATAGTTGTCCTGTCCAAATTCTACAACAAAAGGTTCTCGTTCGATGAAAACTTCTTGCCTCCGAGTCAAATGTACAGTTTAGGAATCAAAATAAGTCCCAGGGGGTCAGATCTGGTGAATACGATGTGTGATCTAACAGTTCGAACCGCAATTCGTGAATTTGAACCATGGCGACGAAATGTTAGGTTAGGTTACGTTCGAGTGGCTGCCAGCACCTTAAGCTCAGCCACACTTAGACCAAATTAGGTCCATTGTGATACAACAGTATCAAGAGGTTTCCCCGTCCTATCTTAGAACCAAATTGGTTCCTTAGGGTTCCTTAGCCAGCTCACCAAAAGTCGTCGTAGAAGTAAGCTCCTAAGTGAATGGCTTCTGCTGATAGAGTGAGCTGGACAGATGCAGAAGAGATGGAGAGTTGTCCCTTCCTCCTCATCGTCCCTACAGCTTCTACAGAAATCTTTCGAAAAGAGGCCAAGCCTTTTGGCGTGCCTTCCAATAAGGCAGGGTCCCGTAATGATACCAACGTCTGATATGCTTCCACTAAGGGAGACCAGACTAGCTGAGGCCAAATGTGTCCAGCGACGTGCTAGTCTCCTACCTGAGCAATTACTTGCCTGCAGCGAGAGGCATGCCGAGATTCTACTTTTTCAGTAGAATCTGCAAAGTTGTGCCATGCCTGGCAAGATCATCAGCCCTACAATTCTCTGGAATATTCCTATGCCCCGGCACCCAGCACATGTGAATGTTGAATTGCTCAGCCATCTCATTAAGAGACGGGGGCGACATTTGATGTAGAAGAGATTGCTACCAGAGACTTTAAAGCAGCTTGGCTGTCAGTGAAGATGCTAATATCCTTAGCAGATATTACATTCCATTTCAGCCAAGGTAGAGCTTCTTTGATCAACAGTGATTGGGGAGGCAGAAAGAGATGCTAACGTAGGCTTAACGTCGGAGAAAATTCAGCTGCCCATATTTTTACGGTGGCAAATGTAGAGTAGAGACCCCGGAAGCAGCGTCCAACTAAGCTTTACGTCCAACTAACGTCCAACTAAGCTTTACGTCCAACTAAGCTTTACGTCCAACTAAGCTTTACATCCAACTAAGCTTTACGTCCAACTAGGCTTTACGTCCAACTAGGCTTTACGTCCAACTAGGCTTTACGTCCAACTAAGCTTTACGTCCAACTAGGCTTTACGTCCAACTAAGCTTTTCGTCCAACTAACCTTTACGGCATGATACTTGATCTTTTTTTATACAAACGACAGTCAAACAACAACTGAGAGTCCGAAATAAATGAAATTTTCATAGATGTCTTTCAAAGGATGTAGGTACAATTGTAGTACTAGAATAGTTTTGATGACTAACGCCATCTTCAGTGTGAAGCTCATAACTTTTGATAGCATGATACTCGATTTTTTGTATACAGACGACAGTCCAACAACAGAGTCCGAAATGAATGAAATTTTCAGAGATATCTTTCAAAGGATGTACAATTGTAGTACTAGAATAGTTTTGATGACTAACGCCATCTTCAGGATGAAGCTCATAACTTTTTTTCAAACAAACGACAGTCAAACAACAACTGAGAGTCCGAAATGAATGAAATTTTCAGAGATGTCTTTCAAAGGATGTATGTACAATTGTAGTACTAGAATAGTTTTGATGGCTAACGCCATCTTCAGTGTGAAGCTCATAACTTTTGATAGCATGATACTCGATTTTTTGTATACAGACGACAGTCCAACAACAGAGTCCGAAATGAATGAAATTTTCAGAGATATCTTTCAAAGGATGTACAATTGTAGTACTAGAATAGTTTTGATGACTAACGCCATCTTCAGGATGAAGCTCATAACTTTTTTTCAAACAAACGACAGTCAAACAACAACTGAGAGTCCGAAATGAATGAAATTTTCAGAGATGTCTTTCAAAGGATGTATGTACAATTGTAGTACTAGAATAGTTTTGATGACTAACGCTATCTTCAGGGTGAAGCTCGTAACTTTTCGAGTAACCTGTTTACATGACGCCAACTCGCTTTTGTATACCAAAATTTAAAATCACAGTCACTTTATGATTAGCAAAATAAGCGTATTTTGTTTCCAGCGAAGACACCTATCCTAATAAACTTCACTCATTATTTGATCTTTAAACTAATTTAGTTTCTAGAGTCAACGGCATACCCTCAATGCGGAAATCCTTTTGAAATATTGCCAACGATTTAGTTATCTCGTGGGGATTTATAATTAAACCCTTACGTATGTGATGTAATTAAACACATCCCACGTGCTCCTGCTCCACCTCCCGGCCAAGCCCATTAAACTAAAACATTTCATTATCACCCACTGTCATCTGGATTTGTCACCCCAGCCATCCGACGAATGCCATAATTCGAAGGGAACCTAATTTGTTTCTAATGACTTACATTCTCAATTAAGTTCCATCGCTTTCACTGTCGATGGGTGTAACTACACACTACACACGGTTTGGAGCACCTCTTCCATTCCACACATACACACTTTCCATATAGTGAAGATAAATTGAAAATTAATAGATACATGCCTGCGAACTGTATAATCATCTTCCTTCAATCATCAAATAGGCTCCTCTACTCGTATTCCCCATCAAGGTCTGTTTATAGATTCCGCCCAGCACTGCAGCAAGTACCAAACAATATCCCCGAATGAAATTGAATTATTTTCCCATCAACGACGACAACAAGGATGACCCCGATCATGAAGCAGAGGAGGGGGTGGGCGCGTGAATTCAGGACATAAAGGAAATTACATGGTCGAATGGCAATTAGTCGCTAATAAATACAAATTATAGATTTCCAGGATCAAGGGATCACCATCTTGGTCCTTTGTAATGGGGCATGGGATTTGAATAACTCACTACGTGACTTATCCTTAAAATGTCTGCCGGTCTGTGTACGAGAGAGAGAGAGAGAGTAAAGGAAATTTAGATAATCCTCGCAAAGGCTGTTATTAAAAACCCGGAAGGGATATACCCCGAGTTGGTGGAGCATTTTTTTTTTTTCCCCCGGAATATCTATTGTAATATTCTCATCGAACATAAGACACGAGACACGGTAGTTGTCGATAGAATGGAAGGTAGATCCTTTTTTATTCATTTTTCATCCGGGTTATTGCTTTGGCTGGTCGTTTGTCCTAAGCTGGATGTGAGAGAGTTGAAAGGGGAGGGATACACTTCTTTAGGAAATTACCATGTCAGATGGAATTTGTTAAGACCGGATGAACCGAAAGCGTTTAAGATGGGTCGATGGGCTGTCCGCCGTTTTCGATTTTTTTTTTGGTTCAATTGGTTAGGCGCGTTTAGTTGAGTGGATGAATAAGTTTTTTTTTTTTGGATGGGATGATGTTAATTAAAATTTAAACAAGGGATGGAGTTTTGCAAAGAATCTCAATGAAGCAGACATGTTTCAAGCAACAAGTCTCCTTGATATGAAATTAGATGAGCTCGCTCAAATTGGAGTCAATCTTATGTACGAGTACTCGTATCTTTGTACAAATGAAGTTTAAATCTGCCATGCATCTATTTCCACAATAGTAGTTTGAGTCAAAGATACATTTCTTCCCATTTTATCGTATGGAGTTTACAATAGCAAACATATAGAGATACAAATATACAAGAATTGTTGACAAGTTACATGAGGGGTTATACGAAACAATTTCACAAATTGATGTCAAGTTCTTTGAGCCAGAGAGGTTTCCGGGATACGACCTTAGTAGACATTCTGTTACAATGTATCTGATTGTTTGTCGTTGTTTTTTTTTTTTGCTATATTGACACCTCGGAATAGTGCATGAGATCGACAAGTATCTGGAGATACTATGTGACTCACCATTGAAAGGTATTGTGTTGCTATAGACTTCAGAGTTCGCACTATGATCTGCATGGTATTGGTAAGTTGTACATCTACTTTTGAGATTATGTGAGCTATTCGTCCACAGCGGGGAACAGGTCGAAGTGATGAAGAACTAGCTCCCCTTGTCCTTAGTTTTCCAGCTGATATAGTGATATGGAATCGGTAGCATAATGCTCTATCTAGCGTCACTCCAGGGGACTTTGGGTGTCAGTTGTGAATCAGAAGGGTGCCTTTAAAATTAACTTTTAGTTTATAAGATGCCAATTTAGTGTTAAAATGGAAACAATAAATCTCAGTCTTCGTCATGCTTGGGCACAGACGCCATTCTCTAAAGTGTATATTTAACACTTAAAGATCGTCGTTCAAAATACTATCGGTTACTGTGATATTTTGGTGTTGAGTGGCTGTAGCGCTATCGTAGATATACAGCTTGAACAGAGTTGGTGCCAATACCAATCCTTGCGGTAGTCCGTTGTTAAGTTTTTTCATACAACTTTTATCATCATTCAGGAAGACTTGGTACAGCATATTGCTCACCAGTTGAGTTATTTTGCGACAGGATATAATCTCAGTGTTTTTATACCGTGTCACAAGCTGCGGTAAGATCGATAAACGCTACTGAGTCTTGAGCATTTTTTTTTAAAACCTCCTTCAATGTGTGTCGCTAAGGCAAGCCAGCTTGTTCAATGGGAATGTGCTCGTTTATGGTTGGATTGATTCTATCGAATAGCTTGAACTGAAATGGGGCGGTAGCTTTCGGGTTTATTTGCCGGTGCTAGTTTTTTTTTTCAGGTTTTATGACAGCAATTACTTTTGTTTCCTCAAACGATTTTGGAAGTTCTCCAGTCTCTGATATATTCGGAAATAATGACGCCAGCTATCGACAGGTATTGGGCCCTGTTTGCTTCAGAAATTCTGGATATATGTTGTTGAAACCAGCTGCTTTACCCAACCTCCCCCAGGCCAAGGTTACTACTATTTCATCGGTTGTGATTGGGTTGGAATACTGAAATGTTTGAGTTTTCCATGCTGTATTCCATGCAAGTGTTCTTTTGTGAGTTCATTCGCAATATCGGAGTCATCACTTTCCTCAAACTCCTTGTAGAATCGAGTGCTCTCTGCTCTCCATCCAAGGATGTATTCTTTCCTATATCCGCGTGGTATGCAATAAATGTTATCAGTCCAGATTAGTGTTGAAATTGGATATCTTAGATGGAATAAAACGGATACAGCTGTCTAATTGCTTGGAGAACTGTTCCCTAGTAGCTTTGTTGAAATTCGAGCGGGGTCTAGATACGGAATTGATGAGGGAGACTTAAATGCCGATTATAGTTGTAACTTGTCGGTGTTGGCTATGCGGGATGTCTGACAGAACTGTTTTGATTGCTGGAAATGGACGTTTTTGAATGTCAAAAGATACGAAGCACAGGTCAGAATTGTAGTCGCGACGCCGTCTTCTGAAGTGGAATGGACCTCGATCGTTAGCATCGAAGATTAGATGTTTATTCTCTTCTCGACTGAGGCTGCGGTTATAAATCCATTTAACCCCAATACTCAGTATCTCAGAACTAAAACTTGACGAGATTTCAGGCCGATAATTTTTTACAATTTTCGACCTAGCCTTAGTACCGGCCAGATGAATCTATTCTACGGGACCCATCCCTTAGGACCGCCCCGGGGCTACTAACCCCATTCCGGTCGTCAAAATGAGGTGTCCACTCCTGAAACAGTGGACAGAATCTAGGAACTAATGCTCACAGCTAGATAAGTGACCTATTGGCAGATGGAGGTCATTAATTTTGCATTAAATTGTGGCCGTTCATCTGAAAATTAGGTAGCTTTATACTCTCTAGATACCCTGTATCCTTACGCCCCAACAAAAGGACCGCGGAGTGAAATGGACAGGAAACATGATCAGAAAGGTCAATAATAGAAAATCAAAAGACACACAAGGTATGGGTACAAATCCCAGAGCAAGGTATGAGTGTTTGAAGACGAGGATGACCCGACTCAACACCGAGGAATCCCTTCCTTTCACAAGCAAATGCGTCGCCGTACCGGGTTTGGTGATCGCAAGTGTGTTTGAACATTAGCGAAAGATCTCTCCCAAGTGTTTTCTTCAATTGATGGGACCCCTCACAATTCTGCGGCCAGACAGTGCACTACGCTCGTAGCACGTACACCACGATAATGTATCGGCACGCGGGCAGTCCGGCTCTACTTCCTTGTGGCTTCAGTTCACTTTTCCACCGAAAAGCGAATTGGAACATTTTCCGAGAAGTGTAAGTAACAGTCCACAATTTGTGATCCAGTGGATTAGGGTCTGGGATGGCGGAAGATCAGTCTTCGGTACTATTGAAGCAGTGTACATTAGAGCCAGGTATGGATAGTTTTGGCCTTATGGGCTGGCGCAGGATACTACTGACCAAATCGGTCTTCTGGTGCACTTTGGCCGATATTTCAATGCTGTTTAAGAAAAACTGTAGGTCAGTGACCCCGTCATAAAAGACGCCCCAGCAAACCAAGATTGACGCTGGGTGGCATTTTTTGCGGACCATTGGGACCAGCTCGAAAGCTTCCCTAGATAACCCTGCATGGACCCTATCATTTTTTTGTTGTTGAATTTTACCTGGACGGTGCAGATTTAAACTAAATTTTTCTGTGCAGAACATCAACATTTTCCGTCAACAGTCGCTTTGATTTTTAGACCCTATTTTTCAAAACTTTCTTGATATGCGTCTCATTGACTTTTGCAATACATTTATCTCACGAATTAGTGTTTTCTGCTTTCGGATACGGTTTCGAGCCTTGAAGGTTTCGATGACTTGTGGCGTCCTTTAATATCGCCAGTATCCAGCTACTGCAGAGTCTTGAAAATCTGAACTTTGTTCACACTGCACTTAGGAAGTGCAACGACAAAGATACGACGTTAACTGCCAATGGGTGCAACAAATGTAGTGACAGTATTTTTGTCCCTACTAGATACATATGTACGTGCTATTCCCATAGTAATTAGATGATTTTTTTATTTCGAAAGTTTCCGTTTAAAAATCATGTAACTAGGCCTGACTCTTGTTTTAAGAGTTGTCCCGCTCTTCTCTGCTTAGCCTTACAAGTTCTTAGCCTTTCCTTTACAGTAATGACTTGATTCATGTTTAAGCCATTCTTTATTTAATACTGCTTTTAGCCATATTTATCATTAATCCGCTGAATAGACAGTTGTAGGCAATTGTGACTTAGGTCAGATCTGTCTAGAATCTTGGCACGTCATGAGATACTCCCATCTATCGCTATGCTGCATCCAGCATGAGTAAATGTTTACATGGAGCGAGAGACATACCTAAATTCTGAGGGTGACAAACAGCTATTTCTTTGTGCACAAGATGAAGCCACAAGCGTCTAACAAAAACTAACAATCATTCATACTGATTTAAATTGAAATACCATACCCAGCCACAATCAATTCATCTCTCCCCTCTGGGAGCTCAACTGTGAATCGATAGAGGGGGAAAAATAAAAATTGAAATTTTATATCCCATCAAGTGCAGTCGATTTCCAATCAAACCACACAGAGTGTATCGCGGAAGCAAATACTCCGCTATTCAAGCTCACTGACTTCCTTGTTCGTTTACGAACGACAACCACAGGTTCCCCCAGTGGAAATTCATAAAAGTGGAGCTGCTAGGGGTTGTGGAATTCATTTACTACCCTCGAACCAAGCATACCCACCGAGACAACGTTGAACGTCATCTCAAACCAACCAACCATTCACGCAGTAATCTTAGATACTTCATGATTCGTCTGGGCTGGTCCCTATTCCCTTCAGGTTGGTGTGTGCCTGTGTATGTGGTGGGCTGAAGCTTATTCAATGTTCCTCTTCATTCGATTCCTTTGAGATATACAAACTCAACGGCAAGTGACAGTGGAATAAATTTCATGACATTATTATCTTCTCCCCGGCTGGAGACGACGACGCCACCGACATGGGATAGAGATACTCTAAACAACAAACACGTCCCGGTTTTTGCCATTTTGTAATGTTGTGTGCGCTCTTGTGATAATGATGATGCAACTTTATTACACTCTATTCAGAGGAGTATTTTGCAGCCATTTTTACAAGAACACGAAGGTAACCGACATAAGTCGCAACGGAGACGACCGGAATCTATTTATCAGATTCCAGGTGTTAACCATTTCCGTGGCAAATTGTGAGCTGCTGGAGGTGGTACAGAGCAACTGCAACTGCACCATGAACTTCGGGGATGCGGAGATTTTGCATTTATCCAGCCACTTCCACACACACACAGGGCGGTGCAGATAAAGAGATTGAGGTTGATGTTGATGACTGGCTTATGGGTGTTTGCACAACAGAACTGTCAACATACGGGTGAAGCCAATGAGGGTCTGTAGTGGGCACATAGGGTGCACGTGTGGAGAATGTGGTTGAAGGGAGGCTGATCTGAAACATTATTTGAAGGAAATATGTTTGAAGGTAATCGTTGAGGATAACCGCGGGTAATTTATCAATAAACATTGATGTGGGTCCACCCATATGGAAGCATAGATATCGATTTGGGCAGTATTTCTGATGCAAGAGCTATACGTAACCTCATTTGTTTTAGTTTTTTTCCGTGTAGATGTTACTTTTAGACTTCATCTGACGCAATCGTTTCAAACTTTGTATCTAAGAGTTATGCCTGCTGACCATGGTAGCATTCTCACTTCTGCGGTTGAGATCTTATTGTCGAGTATTTCTAGTGACACGTGACATACAACATAGCTGGCCTTCTTGTAGATTCCCCCCTTTAGTTTCAGGGGCTTTCTATAGGATAACACACCAGTCACCGACCTCCATTTAAACCATCCGACATTAGGCCGATGAGCCACGTGATCATCTACTTTACCGAGATACCTAAAGGATGGTGGGGTTGTTATTGTCTCCTCTCTTATTTTTGCAGCATTTCTGATTCCTACACTGCTTGGTTCACTGAATGTGAAGTACAATATATATGTTCGGTTTTTGCGACATTGATTCGCAAGCCATGTCCTTAGAGACATCATTTCACAGATTAAATTGACTTTTTAATTTGTACATGTCGTCTCCAATGAGTACAAATCGTCTGCATATAGTATGTTCCACGGTATTGGTTGCTGGATACGTTCTGTTATAAGGTGCATAACCAAATTAAATATCAAGGGACCTAGTGCAGAACCTTGATGCACACCAATATTGTGACTGGAAATGATGTCGATATTCTTGATGTACTTTTGATTTTCGTGTGGCAATTGATACATGTGCATGCATGTCCCTAATAACGAGACTAATAAGATCATATTAAGGTCCTGTTTCCTTACTGGAAGCTTTTCTGTTATGATTCATACGGATTGGATAGCGTCGGTAGTGGTGCTACCTGATACGAAGCCGGTTACATATGATCCTCTCGCAAAGCTTCAATGTGTATGCCGCCAGTCTTATACCCCTGTAATTTGAGCACTGTTGGATGTCGCCTTTATTTTTAAATATTGGAACCAAGAAGCTAGATCTCCACGCTTCTGGAATTTACCCATCAACCAGCGTTTGTTGGGTTTAATGGTCACAAAATACATAATTCAACGAAAAAGTTGCTTGGATCAAATCTATGAACAATTACGTGGGTAAATTACGTCTTGAAACAACAGCTAATGAGAATTAATGTTCAATTTAAAACCTTTTATGTCTAACTGCCTATTTCTGAGAATCTCGATACCCAATTTCGTATCAATTTCATGGTAAAACTACCTTTTCGCTCGTAAAATAATGGAAACGAACAAAAGATATAGGGAACAAAGAAAAAACCTCAAAACTTTCTCCCCGCCGCCACCATCTCTAAAAGTCATCGCTGCGCAACAAATTGCATAACCCTACTTCCATGGCTGTGCTCTTTTCGTGGCATCTCCATAATTGATGCACTCTCAGAGTTCGCCTTCAAGATTCTGGAAAATGCATTTCCACCTCGTTACAGAGCTTTTGGTAAAAGATATCCAAACCACTAAGACCACCAATCAAACCAACCCACCGCCACTATCAGAAATCTACAACGACGACTGCATGAAATTGTATCGATTACCACATAGCGAGTAGAACAGTAGAAAAAAAATATCGAACCGCATTTTCACAAACTCCTTTACAGTCGGCTAAGGTCAAGCAACAAGAATGATAGGGAGAACTTCCAACCTTATCCCCTACCTCAATCGATTGAAACCAACACTGCGTAGCAAAGTGATACTTTGGTTGAATTCGCTTTGCTTGGATGCGTTCTTCTATAGAGATGCAGAAGCAGAAGCAGCAACAGCATCCATGCAAATTCGATAAATTATTCAAGAATCTGATAATCGCATTTCGGATCGATTCGATGAAAGAAAAGATACTTAAAGAATGAACTGTATCTGAAAGACTTCCACAAGTGAATAGAGAGGTTTAGATCCCGGAGAATAGGAAGACAGTATTAAGTTTCGAATAGTAAAGACTTTTTTGTTACTTCATCTGTGAAATTTGTTTGGTAATAGGAACGGATGAAAGGGCAGAGGTATGGGATTGATTTGCGAAGACTTGTGACTTTTGAAGAAGATTTATATCTTATAATCGAAAAAATCGAAGTAAATTTAAGACGACATTTCTCTTTGTCTTTTCAGGAAGAAGTAACACGTTCAACAGAAGAACAAAAGTGCTAAAGTACGACTTATAGGATAAAAGTAAGTATTTGCGATGAATCACGTTTAACCCCTTTTTCAGGACCAGCACAGTTTGTGCTCCTCTTAGTTTGTTGCTACCTTCTAAAATAATATTCTGATATCTTTCGACTGAAAAGGGAAATTGTAGATCTGGTATCCTTCGGAATAGTGTGGCTAGAATAAAAAACAGTTCTCATATGGCATCTGTCAAATCCATCTGTCATCCAAAGTGACAGGTAGTTTGTTCTTGCGCAGCCAATTTAAAATATGGATCGTTTAACCACAGCTCAACGCATTAAAATTGTTGCATCTTACTAGAAAAATAACAATTTTGAAATATCTGTGTATCTGTAAGTTGACGCCAATTTAGGGTTCTGAGAATCCAAATGTGAGCGTTGAAAGGCCATTGCGCGCTGTGAACCGGCGACGTGATTGGGCCGTATTTTTGTGAAAACGACGAAGGCGCCACTACGGTGAATTCTCTGCGCTATGGTCAAATGATAACCAACTTTTTTTTGGTCTGAGATTGAAGACATTAATGTGTGCGACATGTGCTTCCAAAAGCACGGAGCTACATGCTACATAACGCAGACTAATTTGACTCTATTGCACGAAAAGTTCCTCCGCCGTTCAATTTACGATTTGACGACATCAATTGACCACCAATATCGTGTGATCGGACCCTGTTGGATTTCTTTTTCTAGGGCTATGCAAACATTTCCCAAACTTTGGAGCACTTAAAAACCAACATCCGTGAAGTTATGGTCGCAAATACAGTCGAAAAGTCATCGAAAATTAGCTCACAAGAATGGAAGTTTGTGAAAACTCTTCGGACGTCTTCGGACTAAGTTAAGTGGCTAGATTCAACAAATTTACTATCTTTAGCGCAGACAACGACGATCCAATCTTGTATCTCAGTAAAATGGAGCCAGTTAACTCAAACTACTAGGCACAGCACGGAATTCAATACTTGCAGACGTATTAATTAGATCTCGTTATTTAAAGTTTAATTTGTGTTAGTCCACCTGTTTCATGATCAGTAAATCTTAAAAAACTGTTCATCTTCATCAATCAAAAGTTAATGAACTTAGATTATGGTTTATTAATAACGCTGTTAGACTTTTAAATTGTAGGTTCTGTCTTTCTTGTTATTTCGAGCGCCTTAAGACTGGGATTTGAAGATCCTCTTGGACAGAGTGTTATTCTGCATTTGCTCGATGTGATCGAGCCTATGCATTCGTCGTTGTCTTTGCATACAAATTGATGCCATTGTCCCTTGTTTTCCCCAGGCGTGTAGGGCAATCGTTTTTCTGTTGCCACTTTAGAGTGATGCCGGATAATTTGAACCATTTGTTGCTTCTATCTGAGCCATGGCGCATTGATTAAGTGTATACACCACTGCGCTGGAGACATACATTGGTTCAAGTCCAAGAAAGTGCTTTCACAGTCCTACATCTGACAAACGTTCGAAAGAAAAACTGTCATGGAAATGCTTCTCAATTTTACCCTTCGTAATCAGCAATAATGACCATTCCATCGGGAACGTGCTCGTACAGTAGGTACGTATACAAAACCTTATGACAAGAGTACTACAAATTATAGCCGAATGCGAAAAATTGTTGCATCTCTCTACGATTAGTTGGGACACAACCCATGGGATTGCAGCAGAATCTAAGTTTCAAACCACCACATCAAAAATCGTTCACTCTGTTACCTTAACTCTCCGTCATATGTGTTAGACGTGTATTCAAAATCAGTCAGCGGTAAAGGGTTTTTGATCAGCAAAGTTTAATTATTTGACCAGCAATGTAGTAGTTTTTTGATCATCAGAATTTATTTTTTTCTTTTAAACCGCAGAAAATAAAAAACAACATCGGCCGATCAAATTAATGATTAGCAAGGAAAATAAGAGATTTTTTCTCAGCGGAAATTAATTATTTGATCAGCAGAATATAATTTATTTGATAAGCAGAAGGTAATTTTGTATGTAAGGAAAATGTAGAAGATTGGGAAGTATCTTAATAGATTATCTGACAAAGTTGTGCTTCAAAAAAAAAAGAACGAAAAATTTGCGCGAATTTTTAACTAAATATTATTTTCTCTGTTTTTCTTGAACAACTGTTTCTTTACTTAACAAGCCACCACATAACTCAAATATCTATCAAAATAAACGTCTTTGTTTTCTGCAAATCAAATAATTACTTTCTGCTGATCAAAACATTACTTTTTGCTAATTTTTTTCCCAAACATATTTTGTGTTCCATCTGTTGGTTTATTTCTTTAAATTTTTGTTTTTTTATGGAAAATAATTTCATTTAAATGGCTGCCGCGGTTGGCTTGGCAGTAGCCAATGCTATCAACCCAATTTTGCAATACATTTTCTATAGTTTGGGGCTCTATTTCACAAATAGCTTGATCAATATTGTGCTTATGTGCCTCAATCGTTTCTGGATTGTCAGCAGAACATGGATCTTTAACGAATACGCCACAAAGAAAAAGTCCAACGGCGTCAAATCGCAGCTCCACAGAGGCCAAGCAACATCTCCAAGACAGCTGATTACACGATTATTGAACTTAGTGCGCAAAAGATCGATTGTTGGATGGCTTGTATAGCACATAGCGCCATCTTGCTGGAACCAGAGATCGTCCAAGTTCATTTCCTTAGTTGCGAAGCATCACTTCCATTCGGTGGCCCTAAGTTCCAATGCGTAAACCCTTCATTGTTTGGGAATCTATCCTCATTTTTACCAGCTCGTAAACCACTTGGTTTTCTTTATTAATTTCAGTAAATTCAATATCTTTGAGTTTTCTAGCTTTCCAAAAATTTGGAGCCGAAGGCACGTTCTTACGAAGCGGGGCAGGAGCATAGTAGGTGTCCGCAGTTACTGTAGCTGCCAAATTGACCCAATCTGCCATTTACAGATCATAGCTCCAATGATACAGTGTCCGGTGATAACTCCGGTTAGTATTTGAATTTTTATTTTGTTGATATCAAGCTTCGGCTATAGTGTATCAGATGTGACACACACGCAGTTTGTGGAGAGCCACAAATGAGTTGTTCCCGTTTTTTATTATATCGTCTATCGTATTGTGCAATTTCCTTATCGGTGGCTGTATAGAGTCATAAGCTTCACTGGTATTCGTCCGACATTTCATCCGATGGGTTTTAGAGCAGCTTGACTATCCACTAAGATTTCTAGCTCCGATGCGGAGAGGTTGCTTTCTTGTATAGACCTTGCCTGTTACCTGTTTTCTTTGTTGCAAGGATTTCTGTATCTGTAACACACTACATACGTTCGGTAATCTGAAAGACTTAGTTGATGATTCTGTTAGTATGAGTCTCATCTATCCAGTGACGCTTTCACTAGTCGCCAGCTGGTCATGGAACAATTATCAAAAAGAGAGTTTTACCTGACATTTGTTTGACTATTGTTTGTAGGTTGTTGCTTTTATTTTCGTTTTGTTTGGTTCCTCGAATAGTTCGTAAAACTGTCCATCCCGGTAGAGCGAATTGTAAATTCTTAGGAACTAATTTTTGCACTAGCGATGCTAACTTTATCACTGAATTGAGTTACCCCATGCATCAGTAATGCACCTTGACCTTAGCTAGTTATTATCTTGCAGTAACTATTATACACTGTGGCTGACATGAACTCTTACTAATTCAAATAGCTAGACGGTCAATAAATTTATCGCACGCTGCACGCAAGTGTGTCTGCTCATTGCTTCAACACAGATTCCAAGACAGTTTCACGATAAACCATCGCGTTTATCTTAACGCCACGGTCCAAAAATACGACCGGAGATCGACCATCGACATTCACTGCGGCCCAAACCATCAAAAACGATGGCGCTTGCTTCCTGGTGGCCATTCTTTGGTCGAAATTATCGTATGACCTCTCTGGCAGGTAAACTCGATCATTTTGCTTGTTGACAAGTTGCTCAATTGGAAATGGTGCTTCATTAGAGAAGACGATGTTTGGCAATTGGCCACTCACTCAGTGTTGACGATGTTGCTGTCTTTTGCGGACCACATCCATAGAATTTTGCAATGCTGCCGGTTTTGTTGTAGCATAATATGGTGCGACACCCAAATATTTTGTTCACTTTCAAATGTTTCAGCCCACAAACAATAGCTGATTGTGATTTTCCAGCCAAAAAAAGGGCAATAACACTATTACGTTTGAATTCCATTGTCGAAAAAACACCTTACACATGCTTGTCAACAATGAAATGAATTAACAACTTTCAAATTTTCAGCGTGCTGTCATTCGTAGTTTGGCAGACACAGCGACGTGAAGTTGGTAACAATTCATGTCAGCCACCCTGTATTATTTTATTAGAAGATGGAGAAACCTTTCTCAAAATACCTCACCTCACTTTAGTTATTTCCCCTATCCTTCTCTATACCTCGATCATTCATTTTGACTATACATACTTTAAAGTACGTAGCACGGCACATATAAAAACCAAAAGAAAAATCTTAAACAAAAGTAATCCTTAAAGATCCTCAAGCAAGTACATACGCCAGAAGCGTACAACCTTTGAAACCATCAAAAGATCCCGAAATTTGTTTCTTTCTAATCCCCTCTTTGCTAAAAATTGTGCTTATTTCTATTTCTAATTTCCCTTTGAATTATAAATTAAAAATATAAGAAAACGTCTTCCATCCCCCACCATCAAACCGTTCACAAGAAATATTTTGCTAACTCGCGCAACAACATCCGAAAATGTTTGCAACCTTCAGCAAAATATTAAATTAAAAAAACTAAAAATAAAAAATCCAGCAGAAAACAGATAAATAATAAATCTCTGCTTCGCAATAGCAATATTTTCTCATTTAAAAATCTGTAATGTGCTGAGAGATATTAGGAAATCCTCATCCCCTAAGTCGTGTTCCAATTACTTTCGTATGTTTTTTTTTTTTTTTTTTGTATATCCTTCACTCCTGCCAACTCCCTCATATACGCTTATATCTCAGAAGAAGATGAGTGTATAGCACCCATGGAGAAAAAAAAAAAATTAGAAAACCAAAAAAAAAAAAAAGTTTATATGTATCTGCAGTCTGTGCATCATCCCTTAGCCTTCTTAAAAGCATTTAACAAATAACTGCCCCCCTCCCCCCCTTGTGGTGATGATATCAATCGATTTACCGTTATAAGGGGAAATTTTATTACCACCAAACCTCTTTGTTTGCTCGCCCGCCCACCCAATTATTTGACTGTGGTTACGGATTACACCGCCATTAATGATTGAATAGGTGCCTACTATCTGTGTGCTGTTGTCTACAAGGATACACACACAAGGATTGGAAAGAGATTTTCGTTTCCAATATTTCCAAACACCTCCACGTGAACATTAAGTTAATGACAACGGTAATAGTCTCTAATATAGCGAAGGTGATTACTTTTCTCTTTCGTTTCGAAATGAATGAAGGACGACCGAGATGGACCGCATTTGGACCATTTGGGAACGACGACTATGGTAGAAAGGATGTGCAAAAACATACGAATATATCCTTTACATGCCGGGACGGCATTAAGGACTCGTTGGTAACTCGTTGCTGCTATCTTTTTGGAAATAAATTCTTCGGGATAATCAAGTTTCATCGGTGTTTGGGCGGTGAGGTGGAGGGGGAAGAGGAAAAAGGCAAGGAGCGGTCCAGAGACCGTTTTAAATGGCTTCTATTGTTTTCGTCGATTAGCATTCAATTTACTGTAATTCCAGAATAATGGATGATTGTCATGTGTTCGAGACGATGTGGCTATTAAGTTATTGTGGCGAAGCGGAATGGTATTCTGATGAACAGTGAATCAATTAGTATGGGGGTAGTGACATTCTACATGTTTTATGAGATGTAAACGGTGCGGTTAGGTGATAATGGGTTTCGATTGTTATAACTTATGGGTGCTGGATTGATTGGTTGTTAATTCATTTTAAGACCAAAATATGTTCAATGGGATAAAAAGATTCCATGACTCCAATCGACGAATATTGAAGAGTAAGCTTTGTGCTCTGTTCGTTAAGATCTTTATTAATCGTCCCGTAGTTTTTTTTTACTAGGACTTATTTCAGAATGTCTGTCGTTAACAGTACGTTGCAAACTTGAACCATTTCCACTAACTTTTCCCTATTAATGGTATCCATTACCAGAACCATTCGATATGCAATATAAAAACCAGTTTGCACTATTTCTGCTAGATGTGGCTGCTATTAAATGCTACCCAAAGTTCTGATATTTTCGTTCATGTTCACTACTCCTTACAGTTCTGTTGTAATTTAAGTGGTTTTTCTTTTTTTTCGATTGGAATTGGACAACTATAATGAAGGAGTCTACTTTCTCATATCCGTACGCATTTTAACTTGTTCGCCACTCAGTCTTCACTTATAGGTTCATCAGTATAGTTCGTCTATCATTCTCCTCACAAAATAGACGAATTATACGACAAAACAAGATTTCGGATGGAGTGTACTTAACGTCACCATATGCCCTGTATTTTACAGAAATAACGAGCTTCCAAACCTGTAAACCTCCAAATGTCCTGTATTCAAAAAATGTATCCTGAAAAACTTGATTATTTGTCTGACAATCGATCATTGAATTTATTTTATCTTTGCCGGGGACGACGGCATCGGAGGATATACCGATTTTTTGATTCATCAGATTGCTTAGCTCAAATCGAAGCCAATGATATAATATGCAGTACCAGACACTGGCAGTGTTGATTTTAAATCGCTAAAATTATTAGTGACCTGCTTAGTTTAACGACTAGCAAAATATGCAGTAGAAAAATAAATCCATCCACAAAAAAATCTATTTCCAATCAGCAAAAAGTAATCTTTTGATCAGCAAAAAATAAAAAACTGAATCAGCAGCAAAGTAAATGATTAGCAAAGTTTAATAAATTTTTCTGATCAGCATAAACAATCCTTCAAGAAGAAGATATTGGATTCTATGGGAAAGGACGGTTCCTCCTTCTTTTCAGTGAAGTTTAGATCCGCAGCTTCCTTTCCCAGCTCGTTTGCAGTAGCCCGGAACGACCCTATGTCCTGGAACCCAGGGAACAGGGACACGTTACATCTGTCACCGTTCTCATTCAGAAACCTATGGCATTGCTTTACCAACTTCGATTCCAAGGCTTTTATAGCCGCGTGACTATCTATATTGTAATATGCAAGCTACGGCTCGAGTAGATAAAACGTTATTCTGTGAGATTATTTCTTTATTTTCTAGTCTATAGAACAATTCAAATTCACACTATACTATTCTTAGCAAATTCTTTCCTTACAAGGTCTCTTTCTTCTCAAATCACTTTATCTCATTTCAATTACTTAATTCACAAATCCAAACTAATTACATACTTCTTCTTGTTAACTCTTAACTTTCATTTTATCACAAAATTACAACTTCGCCCATTATCACTTTTCCAATCTCTTTGTGCGGTTCGAAAACCTACTGCCATGCCTCGATCGCCATCTGTCCTTATATAGTCGCATTTCTGATAACCAGAAACTTCTAGCAAATTCTTCGACCACTGGAACAAGAAAATTCTGATGTTATAATTCCAAGTCGACAGCACATAATCCGTCTCTTACCGTGGACACGAACCTCGAATGAAAAGACACTTCGGAATGTGTTGCATCTTTTTGGGGCGTAGTTATTATGCTACATTATGTTACAATACGTTATACGGACGAAAGATAAACTTTCCCTAAGATGTTAAGAATGTTACTTTTCTTGTCCAGTGCTGTCCGCCAGACAAGTAATCACATGGGCCTCACTATTACCGTGCAGATTTAGTGGACTACTTTAGGCTGAAGTGTAAAGTGCAACGGCGGCTCTCGCTAACTCGTTAAACTCAATTTTCGGGCAGAATTTGCATTCAAACGTTCTTGTGTTAGGCGGCCAACCAATTTTGATGAAAATATCTAACATATAAATTAGATTTCATCAAAATCTGTTCAGTGGAGCAAGGCGCCTCAGAACAGACGGTTAGGCATGTTAGGTTAGGTCTAGCTTCCTCTTATTAACCAAATGAACGAGGAAGCAAAATTAAGATGAAGTTAGAAAAACTCTCACCTTCTAACCCTTCCCTAATAAAGTGGGCGAGGCGTTATGAACTTCTTAATACAAGTTTAAGGATATCTTTCTATTCCGCGATGCTCAAGGGTGGTCGTGGTGTAGTGGTAACATCATCGCTTGTCACGCTGTTGATTCACGGTTCGAATCCTGAACTCAAGAATCATCTATTTATTTCGCATGAAATAAATAAAAAAAAGTCGATCACTTGCGAAAGCTAAGTCAACTCTACTGTGAAGGCATAACACTGGCAGTAGGGTAGTCATACGGCTAAAATGCAACTTGATCGTGATGATGAAATCAGGAGGACGGCAAAAAATACTGTGAATCATAAGCAACGACAATAATAGCGAAAACAAACAAAATACTCCCCAGTTACTTGCACAGCCACCCTTGGCGTTTACAGAAACTTAATACCACCTGAGTTTCAAAACTACACCACTCTGTCTTTCTCTCTGTCTCTTCCCCTTTCCTCAAAACGCACGTGTTCTAAAAAAAAAATTAGTATAAGGGTATTCATATCCCCTTTAACACGTGCAAATTATAAAAAAAAAAAAAATTCCGCGATTCTTAAAAGATTTTATCAGGCAAACTGTTGTTACGACTTTTTTTTTAGAAGAAAGTGGGCGTGGCTATCTTTTATATGTAACCAAAGTTCATGGATTCTGTTGAGATATTCAGAATAAGTCTCAAACATTACCGTAAATATGTAGCTTTTAGAAAGCAAGATATGTTTGTTTTTTTTTTCAGAAAACGCCCCAAAAAGGGGCGTGGATGTGATCCTATAGGAGGCGGCGGTTTTGAAGATTTGGGCAATCACTCATCTTCCTACATCTGCTGACATCACTCATCTTCCTACATCTGCTGACATAAGGACGGACGGACATGACGGTCTATCGTTATTATTTGACTGTATACCCTATCTACTCGTTTATGCCCTATGAGAGAGGATATACACAAAATGTTCCCATAAATGACCTCCAACATACTACCTACTGTCAACCCTAATTGTAAATATTTACAAGCTCGACACATCATATTCACTTTAATTTGTCCATATTTACTATACGAGTATATTTACGCGCTAATTCACTCAATATTTGCACTGATTTTGCATTTCCTAAAGTATGTAGATAATATGATTTTTGTATCTGGCACACAATCAGCGGGTAAATTTCCCACCCAGTCATCTATTTGCGCAAGCTGCTGATAAAAAAATGATTATAAATATTCATTATACAGTAGCTCCATTCCACCCTTAAAGTACAAATAATGAGCTTAAACGCAATAGATAACCAAAATATTGCGATTTTTTATTTATTTATTATTTTTTTTTTTTTTTAATTTCAATTACGCGCAGCTGGAACGGTACCACGTACTAATATTCAGCGACAACCAGGTGATATTCAAATTTTGCGGTTGAAGATACATATCGCCCGGAATAATTTGTATGAAATAAACTGCTGTTCACCCTAATTTCATACTTCGAGGGGTTGAAATGTCATGCTCGTGGTTAGAAAGTATAAATATTGATTTTCTCTACGAATTGAGGTGATTTTGGGTGCGGGACTTATTTTAAAATTGGGCGACAATTAGTTTTGTTTGGGGTGGTTATTGTATGATAATTAGTGGAGCAAGAGCATTAACGAGTATATTATTAGAATTTAAATTACTTGTGAATATCCGGTTCACATTTTCTGTGAAATTTAAAGTACATTCGTATTATCAGATTCTGGAAAAAGGCGGTGTCAGAATTTGGCAGCATGTTCGTACGTATATCACGGTGTATGTAATTAGTGCTGCCAAATTTTTATAAAATTATGTGCTGCCATTGTCATTTACAATTTGATCACTTTACTGGACTTAGGTTAGGTTAAGTGGTGGTCATCCGTAACCGGAGGATTCGCTTAAAACAAATGAGGTTCATTGTGTACCGTATGAGCTGGTGATTTCCGTTACTCTTGAAACCATTTTGATCGTCTCGAGTGTAACGCTTTGATGTGTGCTTCTCAGTCTGTATGATCTTGATGTTGTCAATGTCTGGCCTATTGATATTTTCGATGCCGTGGCTCACAAGTGCAGTTTTATTGACGCTCTTGGATCGTATGTCCGATTTGTGGTTGGACATACATTGCTTAAGAAGCTGTTTAGTTGTACCAATGCAGCAAAGAGCACAGGTTTCGGTCTCGTTTTCAAATATCACATTTATGCATCTAACTTCCTCGATTTTCTCCGTAAACTTACTGAAGATAGATGCAGGCGTTTTATTGGACTTGTACTCAAGATTGACATCTTTGATGTTATTAACAATCATTTGTTTGAAACCATCTGTCAGTTTCGGATCGTAGACCACAGGCCATTCTTTAAGATAAGATTTGATCTTGTAGATCCCATTTTTTCCTTCGACTTTGTCATCACTTGGACTTTTAGTTTATTGGTGATCTAGTAGACAGTAGTCTAGGATAGTAATTATCCGTGAGAAATTTGTTGTTACTCAACGCGAAGATTTCTCTCACTAGGTGGGACACAGTGTTAATGACGATATACTCGTACCTGGCCTGGTTTTTTTTTTATAATTTGCACGTATTAAAGGGGATATGAATACCCTTATACTAATTTTTAGAACACGTGCGTTTTGGGGAAAGGGGAAGACCCAGGGAGAAAGACAGAGTGGTGCAGTTTGAAACTCAGGTGGTATTAAGTTTTTGTAAACTCCAAGGGTGGCTGTCCAGATAACTGGGGAGTATTTTGTTTGTTTTCGCTATTATTGTCGTTGCTTATGATTCACAGTATTTTTTGTCCGTCCTCCTGATGTCATCATCACGATCAAGTTGCATTTTAGCCATATGACCACCCTACTGCCAGTGTTATGCCTGGTTGGACCGAAAGTTGACAAGACTTTCCGATGTCGTTTATTTTTGGTATCAGTTAAACGAAAGACGATCGTTTTCGCAATGAACTTTGAGGTCCAAAAACGCTACCGCACTTTTTCCCCCCCTCTCGACAGTGAACTGGATCTTTTGATGGAACCCATTTAGGCTCTGCAACATTTTGTCAATCTTTCCTTATTTAAGCTTAAGACAAACTATAAACTTAAAGCTATATTAACCCAACTTAATTGAGAAAGAAAAAGGAACTTAAGCTAAGGAGAGGGAGGGGTGGTGGCTTAAGAAGGCAGTTTCGGAGTGTGAATTTGTTGCACTGGAAATCGAAAGGACTTGTACCGTTGGCCATGTGAAGCATTCTAGACTTAGGTTCGTTACAGCCATAGTTGGTGCGATGAGAGTTAAGGCGGAAGAGGTGTACAGATCTCAGATTGCGAGGGTGGGTGTCCCTGCATTTGTAGCAGGGCAGGCCTATCCATGTTTCCTGGATAGGAAACATTAGGAAGCTAATGTAGAAAGAGTATGTCAGCAATTTTACGCCGTTTTGCGAGTGATTGCACATTTATTAATTTTAAACGATCCCCATCGACCCAAGGAAATCCTCGTAGAGCAAACCGGATGAATCTGCGTTGAACAACCTCAATTCGAAAGGAATGGGTATCGTGATAGGGCGACCATACTTGGCAAGGATTGGTCTAAAAAATATGAAAAAGAGAGATTTCGTGACACAAGGGTTGGAGAATTTCTCAGACCAGCGTTTCACAAAACCAAGCTCTGAGTTAGCTCTAATATAATATTATCAATATGACAGTGCACATTTAGTTCTCAGTCACAGATTATACCCAAATCACGCAATAAAGAGACGGAAGGGACAAGCTCGTCACAGATCAGATACAATCCAGAGTGGAAGACGCTTACGAGTATATGTAATGGCTTGGCATTTGCTGACATTGAGCTAAAGGAAATTTTGTTGGCACCGGGTTGAAAAGTTGTTCAAATCAGCTTGAAGTGGGCGAGAGTCAACGGGGGTTGAAATGTGCCTGGAAATGTTCATGTCATCAACGTAGACAGAGTTTTCGATAATACGGTCAACGTCATTTATAGACTAAATGAAAATTAGAGGACTAAGATGGCTACCTTGCGGCACTCCGGATGTGGCTATAAAGGGGTCGGATACAGAGCATCTCAAGAGGACTTTGTATTGCCATTCTTTAAGATTTGATCCGCGCAATTAAACCGGATTGAAAGCTAAGAGCTTCAGGTTTAAAAAGGATGATTCCGTGCGAGATTCTATCGAAGGCTTTATCAGAGTCGGTGGAAATTACATCGACTTCCTTGCCATCCTCTAATGCGGACAGAGTGTTAAAATAGAATTCAGTTAAGTTTCTGGTTTTTGATCTTTCCTTAAGAAATCCATGTTGCTTTGGGAAAAAGAAAGATTTGCAGTGAGAGAACATTGTATCATAAACAATGCTTCCAAAGAACTTCGGTATACAGGAGAGTTGAGTTGTCGTCAACATATCTGACAATACAATATTGTTTCATTTACAACAATCGATTTGATCAAAAAATCGGAAAGTCAGATAACCATCACTTGGCCTTCTCTACACGCCCACTTTTTGGGGGCGTTTGTGATGAAATTTATTTAAAATCGCGGAAATATCCTCTGTATAGACAGACATCATTGCATCTAATTCCAAATTTCGCAACGTCACGCTCACTTTATTTGGGGTTAGTTAGAAGATGGGGGATACTGTATCATATGAACCGTTCTAGACGCATTGTAACTTTTCTGTATGTTTTTTTACTGCACTGTAACTTAACCTAAAATGTTTTTCATCCCAACTATAATCTTTGACCTCCTTTCAACGTCATGTAAACAACTAGAGGAACTCATGTTATCTTATGGTTTCATCTTTTTTTTCCGTAAAACTTGTAGTAATTCAACTATAATATCTTTAATTAAAAGTTCTCGCATAGTTAATCTTTCGAATGTCCTCCAGTGAAACTCCCCCTGACTGCGTGTAACCATTTTCTTTAATTAAAATCTCCAAATCTGAAGCAAAACAAATTAAATGTTTATTTATCCTCTTCTAATTTGAACAAATTTGCATCTGTCTGCAGTTGCGAAACTTTCTCTGATTGTACCGACTAGCAAAACTATATGCACGATGCATTGCAAAACTTTTCAAAGTACACATAAATTTTAACGATTCTTGGTATAGGAAATATTTCGTATTTAATAGCAAAAGCCAAGGCTATTGTTGGTGATTAAAGTCATCAAAACCTCATACAAGTTTCTGCACAAAGTTTTACATAAACTTTTTAACTGAAATGTCGAATGTAAACATGACGCAAAATTATGAGCCCAAAGCCTTAGTGACTTGTTAGGTGTGTACTCAGTTATTTTGATTAAAATCAAGTGCTGTGATTGTTTAGTGTTTATTTTTAACTGATAAAGTTTTTGATGTGTTAGAAGACAGCATTAAATCTAAACAAACCGATGAATGGAAGCTGCAAATGATGGTTTCTAAAATGTATACCAGTCTCGGGCTTGTTTTTTGATGTAGGAGTTTTAGATGATTAAAAATTCTGGTGGTGTACTCATAGATGGGTCATTTGTTTGCAAAGTTGTAACTTGGCAACGAGTTGGAAAATGAATTGTGTTTTTCTGACTAATTTTTACAACTTTCATTATTGTTAATGAATTGAGAATATAATTCAGTCACAACCACTAGCAGTGCAATTTTGACCGTCCTCGTAACCTTTTCCATAGGTAACACAGAGAAATAATAACGATAGACACCCAAAAGTAGTCCCTACGTAAGTCACTAAATTTTAGGCCTTCAATTTTGAGCTAGAAAGGCGAAATTTGGTTATAACCTTCTTAAGGACCGAAGCAGTACCAGTGTAGACACGCCCTCTTTACAAAAAACAAATACCCTTTTATGAATATATTTACTATAAATTGAAAAATATTGCCCTAACGTAATATATAGCGCACACATTCTCTACAATCCGTGCATACATTATATAATGCCACGCCCACTTTCGGGGGGCGTTTTCTTTAAAATAAAAAACGTGTATTACTTTCTCAAAGCTATTTACGTTGATGATTAAGTCTTATACTTCATAATACTTAACCTTCGGTTACAAATGGCCACCGCCCACTTTCTTCCTAGAATAACTTTTAGCCGTCATTGCGTATAGAATACAACATCGGTTAAATGGCCGCCACGAGAGTTTTTACAAACTTTGATTCTTGTAAGGTAATTTTCGATGACTTTTCGGCACATTTCTGTCTGTATTGAGGCCATAACTTCACGGATGTTGGTTTTTGAGGGCTTTAAAGTTTGGGGATTGTCTGCATAGACAGGATCTTTAGCATAGCCCCACAAAAGGAAATCCAACACGGTCAAAACACACGGTCTTTGTGGCCAATTGATGTCGGCAAATCTCGAAATTAAACCGTTGGGACTTTGCGTGGAATAGAGACAAATTTGCTGGTGTTATGTGGCACGTAACCCCTTCCTGTTGGAACCACATGATTTTCCAGCACCCAATCGGCGTATTCTATGGGGTCAGCATGCTTTAGTTATTGTGTAAGCTGGGGGGGGGATGAAGATACAAATCTAAGGGCAAAATACGCCAAACGGAGCTGTAGCAAATGCCCAATTGCTGCTGAGCGCGGCGTAGAATTGACTATTCCGGGTTTTCTTCCACTGAGGCACTCAAAGCGGCTATGTTTTCACTTAATTAATTACGACATCAGAAACACTACCGATTTGTTTGAATTTGGTGATCGTATTTCGAATTGTTTGCTCAGTTGGGCGATTGCGGCGACCATATTCAGTCCTTAAACCGCGCTACGCAGATAAGAGGTGTTTTTTTAAGAGCTGTGGGATTTGAAATTGAAATAAAACACAGACAAGTTGACCAAATGAGCCAAAGTATTTTTTATTCGAAAGATAATTTAATGTCACTAATGATGAAAAATGATTTCGGGCATATGGCCTCCACGGAACTGCATCCGGGACCTCCAAATTTCGACCACTTTTTCGAGCATTTGAGACCGTATCTCACGAATGGTACGCTAGATGTTAGCTTCCAAGGCTGGAATCGTTGTTGGCTTGTCCGCATACACCGACGACTTCAAATACCCCACAGAAAATAGTCCAGCGGCGTCAAATAACACGATCTTGGAAGCCAGGCCACAGGTCCATTTCTGGAGATAATGTTGTCATCGAACACTTCCTGTATGGCATGTGGCACCATCCTGTTGAAACCAAATATTCTGCAGACCATATTCACGCACTTTTGGAGAAAGAAAATCGTTGATCATGGCTCTGTACCGGACGCCATTAACGGTGACATTTCAATTTTCTTAATTTTTGAAGAAGTAGGGCCCGATGATGCCGCCAGCCCATAAACCGCAGCAAACAGTGTATTTTTCGGGGTGCATCGGTAGCAGATTTTTGTTTATTAACAAAGCCACTGAGACAGAAGTGAGCCTCATCACTGAATAAAATTTGACGGTAAGAAAGTGGATCGACTTCAAACTGTTCAAGCGCCCAATCACTGAACTCGGCTTCAGTTCTTGCACCAATGGAGTTTTGTAAGCATGTAAACCAAGATCCTTGCGCAAAATCTTCTACAAAGTCGTTGGACGGCGAATCGATGAATTAGGATCTTCAACGGCGTCGACATTTTCATCTGTGCATTCTTGTCGGTGACTTGGAGTCCGGAAGGGTAAATGTAGTGCGAAATTTTTCAATTGTTTTGCGAATAACCGAATTAGTTGGTCTATTATATTGATCGTAAAATGTTTGTAGCATTTTTTTATTGAACACAATTTGTAAACGCTGCTCGGACGTAAGTCTATGTATGATGATTTGTCAAACATTTCTGAATAAAAAAATGGCGTCGCCTGTCAGATTAACTATCAACTGTTAGGGTGTTGCCATATTGAAAAAAAACACCCTTTATTACAGAACTGTTATTTTTGTAGTAAGATGCAATACTTTTAAACCATTGAGCTGAGCGGTGGTTAGACGATTCATATTGTACAATGGCGCGGCAAGAACTAGCTATCTGTCACTATAACAGATGCCTTTTTAGTCCGAAATCCAAATGTCCATACAAATAAGATTATAGGGGCAAAATATAAGCTAACATTAAAATATTTATGAAGTTTAACAGAAAACATTTTATGGTAAAGAATTGTCTCAGGACTTTGCCCAGATACCATCTACTGGAATTGAATGATGGCTGAAATTGATTAGAAACCATTTGATGTATCTATGAAGATTCAGATTCCAAATTCAAATTATTCTCTGTCTCTGGTAACATATTACAGATACCATTTGTGGACCAAATGATGCATTAGTTTATTCATTCATCTCTGCAGTAAGATATCTTTTATGACCAACCTTTTTTGCAAATCTATTGCCCACTCAAGACCTCATTAAGATAAAAGCTCTAACGTATGGGTTGACATTGATTTTCCGAAATTGCTTTCGAACTTGAAATATTTTCCAAAATTTCCTTAAGCAATTTGTCTTGCGTCAAAAAGTTTTCAGAAAAAAAAAAAAAAAAACCCGTATAAATTTTAGTTAAAATTGCTTCCACCGATAATCGATTCGAAAGTTAGTATCCCAATACCGTTATCCCTTTGGCATTCGAATAATTGATGACGTTAATAAAACAAACAAAAAAAAAAGAAGTTTCAAATCGACTTTTGCCCTTTTCTCTTACGTTCACGAGACGGAGCGAGTAAGGTAATCAATCACGATACCGCTGTACATTTTCAAAAGTAGCGTGTCACCCTTGGCCACCACATGTTGTTGTGGGTGTTTAACGTTGAAGGGTGGTTAACTTTTTTTTGTTTTTCGACTTTAGTCCTTTTTTTTCTTTCCACACCAGTTATGTAAGTGTTTATTATTTTGTCAACTTAACTAACCAATTTGAATGGAGTTGGTAATGGTAATGGTTATGGTGCAATTCACTAGGTTTCGTTGTTTCACTTAAAAACCAAAAATTTTTTTTTTTTTTAAACCCTTCATTAGTAATCCTTTGCTTTTGCCTTTAAGGCCACCGATATTTATTGGGGTGTAATTTTTCATGGACTAAGCACACTGTGCGCCTGTCTATCGATTCTAGCGATAAGGACTTGTTCACAAAGAGGGTAATAGCAATGGTTGTTTTGTGGGGCAATAAAGCGATTTAGCAGTATACTAAGCAATAATCGATATGATGTAGGGTTTAGTACGAGTATGTGGTGGTTAGCTAATAAAGTTCTATAAACCAAAGGCTTTTATTTTTAGGGTCTGATTTACAATTATTTTGTTGTTGGTATTGTAAACATTTATTCCGTTCATTGGGGTAATATGAACTTGAATGATGTTGAAAGAAGCTAGATCTGTGGTCGATTTTGGACATATTGCCTGAATCTGTATAGCATGGCGTATAAACGGCCCAATGCCGGCAGCATGTTTTATGCGGGTCAATCACGGTTTCAAAAATATGTATGATCACGTTCTTGAAAAACATAGTTTATGTATAAGCCTTGCTATTGCGTCCTACTGGCCACCAGACTACTTCTGGGTCACATGAAGGTTTAAAGGCCTTCTCAGAAAAGTGATGATCACCTTGATCACAGCTCCCCCCTGTTGATAGAGGCGAGCTTACTGTGATATGGGTTGATTTGCATTGGTTTGTCGCAATCTTCCCATCTAGAACAGCTTTAGTATCGGCATGAGTTGGAGAAACTCAGGTGCATTCATAAATCTTGAGCATGACCTCATCCGTCTCATAAAACTCTCTATCTTCCAACAATGCTTTGTTGCAATTTTGGATTTCTACTTCCCAATAACTTCTGTCTGTTGATGAGTTCTGGGCTCTCAGGAAATCAAAGATTACATCTTTATTCAGCGGCGTCTCTTAATGTAACTCTGTCCAGGGACTGCATGCTATTGCGGCCTTCTGAAACGCGTGTGACAACTGATATTTGCAGTTGAGGATATGTGATCAATGACTGCTTTAACCAAAGTCACGGAATATTGGAATACTTGGTTTGTCGAAGTTATCGATCTTTATGAGAAATTCTTTGCATTCCCATATGTACATATCGCCAAAGCAGTGTCTTCCTCGTAAATTCTATACAAATTTGTGGTCTAAATCCCGAAAAAAGTGTACGGTCAGTCACAAGATGTCGACTTGGAAAGTTAATATCTCCACTACTGTATTAAATAATAGGCTGTACATTATCTTTCGCGAACATTTCCAAATATTAAAATTTAATGAAAAGTTGTTAAGATAAGCTAAAAAAAATACGCGGATTGTATGACACCCTATCCCTCATCTTCTAACTCATCTTCTAACTCATCCCTAATAAGGAGGGCGTGGCGCTCTGAAATTTGCAATTCAAATTCAACTCTGGTCAGAGATTCCAGCGGATCACTTTGCGTGTCGTCCACGTGTCGTACATCCCCGGCCGGGTCAATGATGAGCGTATCTTTCTACTTCGTGTTTAGACTGCTATTATACGGTTACTCTTTCCTCTATTCTCTTTTGAACTTTCATTCTGTGAGGCTCGTGCGATTACACGTTGACTCTTTTCCATATCTCTAATTTGACATCTCTCTTTTATTCTTTGTTTCGGTTGTGAAGTGTTTAGAACTCTGTAAAACTCTAAAGTCAATTTCCTTCGACCAATAAATTTCTTCCGTCATTGTTTGTCGCCCGCCTGCCCTCCATTGGGAATGAAAAGAAATAAAGCGAAGTAGAAAAATAACGAACAAGGAGAAGGAGAAACGTCAAAAAAGAGGCATCGAAATTCTACCAATGACTCACCGGTTGCTATCTCATTTGTTTTCTCTTTTGCACTTGTGTGATTTCAAAAGAGTCATGACTAAGAGTCACCGTGTAATAGCAGACTAATTTTCATAACTTTGAAGTGATTTCTGCAGAAAAACAGATTTTGCCGCCCAGCTGCTTAGGCAGCATTCCGAGATACAGACAAATGAACAGATAGACGGACAGAATTGTGGACCCGCTTTTTTAGCTTCTTAATAATAGTAATGCCAAGATTGATATAGATCTCGAGATCGAATCTTAATCTTAATTATCCCTAGATGCGCTACTGGATTCCTCTCAACTGGGATTAACTTCAGGTAACCCTAACGGTATCAACCCTAATTTAGAGACACCTCACGAATTCTTTAGGGATACGTCGCATCTGCCAGCAATTTTATTCAGAGATATGTGGCGTTGCTTTACCAACTGTCTATCTACCTATCAGTGATGTGGTAATGCTTACAGTGGACAGTACTCCTAGTCCCGTGCCATACACTGTTTTAAATCTATCTGTCTATCTAACAGATATATTCAGCGCACCCACAGGGCTCGGGTTCCCTAACGCTTCTGCTATGAATCGTCTTCTGTTTAACAACGTAGACCGCTATTATTACCGTTCAGGATAATAGCGATAGCCATCTACGAGGATTTCCTAAGCCTTAATTCTGCTTTAGCTGTGATTTACTTCTGAAAGATATCAACAGGAACCAAGGGGGCGGTGGGAAGTATCTTTCTATTCTATTACATCATCCATTCAATTTTTGACCCCCTCTTATCGCTTATGTCATTGATATTCATCCTTCTTGGATGACTCAGCTGTATAATCAAATTCTCTGTCCCATTATATCTTCTTCTACCCACTTTTCCACCCATCCTGTCCTGCTTACAAGACAGGATGGATGCTAGTTTCACTTACCAACTATCTGTCCTAGTTTTATTCGGAAAATATATATCCTGATTGACTTATGGTCAGTTAATCGTTTCCAGCAGCCAACATTCATTTATCGAGGTCATTCCATCTGCAATTTCTCCAGATTTGTTGCACTCAACCACAAAAAAACTGCAACAAATTTACATATCCTTCATCTCGATTTAAATTTCTGGTCATCGGTCATGTTTCATTTTCATCCTTCCCTGTCCTATCCAACCCTCCCGCTAAGGAACAAAAGAAAAATGTAAATTTCGTTGCGCATTGTTATGCTCTTGACTTTTCAATCATATTTCACCCCCTTTAGAAGTAATGGCCACTTATATTAAATTTTTTTGTTGACCGCATCAGTTGTTACAGCCATTGTACTGTGGCAACAGTGTATCCAACAACAGAGTCATTAATCAAAATATTTTTTTTTTCATTTCTCTCTCTCTCTCTCTTCTCGTTACAGAGTTACATTTTTATGCTAATTACAAGTTGTAAATCCACCCTGGGTGCCACGTAGTTGTAGACGACCAACCAACAATCCTCAACCAACCACAAACCCCAAATGCAGTACGCAAGGGACATTATAATTAATCAAAGTGACCCTCAAGGATAACAAGAAGATTACCCACCACAAAAGCAAAAGATACAATTCGAAGAAGAAGATCTTCCTCCCGCACAACAGGCACAATATTTCTCCCTGCACACACTTAGAAGACCGCACAGCGCAAAATGTATTCCACCCCAGCAAGCAGCAGTCACACCCCGCACCGCTGTCGAAACCCCGTACAACTTCTTATCGTGCAAATCCTGATACTGCTGCTCTTCGTCGTTGCTAGTGGCAACTCCGATTGGCTGCAAAGTTGCAGCACTTGCCATTGCCATTGGATTTCCGGCAAAAAGACGGCCGATTGCAAGAACAACTCGATGAACACAATCCCCACGGACCTGAGCAATGAGATGCAAGTCTTGGACCTTTCGTATAACTACATAGCCGAGCTGAAGCGGGAGCATTTCATAGAAGCGAATATCACGAATTTGCATAAAATTTTCATGCGAAACTGCACGTTGCAGGAAGTCAATCGATACGCTCTCAAAGGCCTGGCTATCCTAATCGAATTGGATATGTCCAACAATTATATAAGCGTGCTGCATCCCGGTACCTTCTTGGGCCTGACGAAGCTTCGCAATCTGCTGATGAACAACAATCAAATCGAGGTGCTCGAGAATAACCTCTTCATTGACCTGGAGTTCCTGGCGCGTGTGGAGTTCAAGCACAATCGCCTGAAACGTGTCGAAATACATTCCTTTAAACATCTGCCCATACTATCCACTGTCTATCTGGAATCCAATCAATTGACGATACTACACAAGGAAACCTTCGCCAACATGCCCAAACTATTGCACCTCTCACTGGCTCAGAACCCATGGAACTGCACGTGTGACCTGCAGGAGTTTCGGGATTTTGCAATCTTCCATCGACTCTACACACCGCCCACAAACTGTCATGAACCGAAGCAATTGCATGGCAAACTCTGGTCAGAGATTCCAGCGGATCACTTTGCGTGTCGTCCACGTGTCGTATATCCCCGGCCGGGTCACTACATAGAGGCGAACAGTGAAAATATAACACTTTCCTGTCGGGTGGAAGGATCTCCGCGACCCGAAATCCTTTGGATTTACAATAAGCGACCGATTAACGTGAATGACCATCGGTTTCAGGTCCGAAACTCCGTCGAGCAAAATCGTATCGAGAACTCGAATGTGCTGACTTCAGAGTTGATTATCTTTGGTGTACGACCTGTGGACAGGGGATCCTACACTTGTGTAGCGGAAAACCGTGGCGGAAAGGATGAAAGTAATATGCAGTTGGTTGTGGGTATGGAACGTTATAATGGCGGAGCCATCCTAGACGGAATGGGTAGTTCTGACAATGGCTTCGATTCGACATCGAATGCTCTGCTGATTATATGTTTAGTTGCAATCACTTTGCTGCTCCTTTTGATTGTGATAGTATTGGTGATTTGTTGGTACTGCCGAAGGATTAAAACTTATCAGAAGGATGCGACAATGAGTGAAAACGGTCTAATTGCGTCAAAGATGGAAAAGTCACACAACGGCTCAGTGCTGGAGGGATCCGTGATAATGGAAATGCAAAAGAGTCTGCTGACAGAGGTGAATCCGGTAGAAAAGCCACCGCGAAGGACCGAAATTGAAAATGTCGACATGGATGATGGACATGAAATCAAGAAGACCCTACTGGACGAATCGCAATTTGGTGAGTTGTTTGTTTTTTCTTTTTTCTTTTTAGGGAGGGTATTTTTTTTGACGTGGAGGTGAAAGGACAACAATTTGTTTTTTTTTTTTTTAAGTTGACTGACAGGGATGAGAGTGATTGATAAATTTGAGGGCGTCTGGGCATATCTGGCAATGATATATCACCTAAAATGTTGACGATGGGATTTGATGAACCTTTATTATCTCCTGAAGTTCTTTGGCGTGACAGTGTTCTCTTTTGCGATTAAAATTAAATTGAAACATTGAACTCAGGATTTGATTATGTACAATAAAACATTTTCTTCACGTAGTCAGAACTGTCGAGCAACTTTCTTAAACATGTAGACTCTTACTTGACGACTCGTTTACATTAGATCTGTACCTGACCTTCATTTTCTTTTCGGAATGCTCGCTTTAATGCCAAGTCCCCACTCTTTGAATAAAGTAATAAAGTAATAAAGTTGTCCCTTGTGCAAAAACCTGTGATTTAAATAAATTCTATAAGACTCATGTACTACATAGACCCTCGACTCTTAAAATTAGTTCATGGAAAATCGTGTACTTCTTCACTGATTTCACCATTGTTCGGACCCTTTTAATAGCATATACTTGAACATATGCAGGTAGAATTTTGGTTATTGGATGAAAGACAACAACTGTTACCAATTTTGGTTTTCGAGACATAAATCTTTGGATTTTGTTATAAATGTATTCAATGCGATTAATGATGAAAAATAATGTCGGCCAAATGGTCACTGTCACAAACGGGTGTCCTTTGAATCACATTTTTCTTTCAATTATTGCAATTTTGTTGATTTGGTAGCGTACACCCGATCCTTCAAGTAACTCCGAAGAAAGAAGTCTGGGGCTGTTAATTCTAGTGAGCGCGGCGGCCAAATTTCTTCATGACCCTGCCTGGAAATGCCTGTTTCACAATTTTCATTGTTAATCTGTCACTGTCTTGTTGAAACCACATGTTTCGAAGACGAAGCTGAGCAACTTCAGGCAAAACAAAATTTTGTAACATCGCACGATATCGATCGCCAGTAACAGTAACAGTTTCGCCATCGTCATTTTCGAAAAAAGAAACGGTCCAATTATCCCACCAGCCTAAGTCGCACACCAAACAGTCACATTACGAGGATGAAGAGGTCATCCATGAATTTTCCGCTCCCCATATCGGGCTATTTTGTTCATTTACAGCTCCACTCAAGTCGAAATGCGTCTCGTCACTCATAATCAAATTTTTGAAAAAATTCAGGATCATCTCTATTCAATTCGTACATTTTTGCACTCCAGTCCTGTCGTCCCTGGTGGTCATTTTGTTAAAGTTCTTGAGTCAGTTGAATTTTGTACGAGAAGAAATGCAGGTCATGATGCATAATTTTCCACATAAACGTTGGAGAAATCCCATTTTGTTGACAACGACGACGAATCGAAGTATACGAATATTCACTCACATTGTCCCTCACTGCATCAATGTTTTGTTATGCACGCGCTGTATGACGTGGTCCAAGCTCAGTGTAAAGATTCTCGAAATTGTAATAATAATTTTTTGAATAGTGCTCTTTACAGGCACACTCACGTAATTTACGCTGTGTTGCAATAATTGATGAAACATTTTTTTTCTCCGTGAAATGTCATTGACAGCTGAACGCTACTGCCAACATTCACATAATTAAACCTTCTCTGCATGAAATGGCGCCAATTTCAAATCAGCCGCAGTCCCAAAAAAAACCCTGTTCTTCTACTTTGAGTCTAAAAAAATAAACTTTCAAATATTTGAATTGACTTTATTATCTGAACTCATTCTTAAGACTAATCATACAAGTGTGACTTAGATCTATTTATATGACATAGCAACGCTACAATATTGGTAAATGGTGGTGTCGTAGGTCCATTCCTAATTGCTAGGTGTTACATGATTGTCTCATGACATGTCCTAATTGCTAGGTGTTACATGATTGTCTCATGACATAAGTGATTGCTTGGGTGTAACAAGATGATCTAATGACATAACTAGCTATGTATATGCACGATTTCATGCATAACATTGACCAAAACCCAATGCCGGTGTAAATTTTGAAAACAAAAAAAAAAACAAAAACTTATTTTGAAGGTGGTTTCAGTACAAGCAAATAACGCAATAAAACAAATTCTTATTCGTACACATGAATGTGACATATCGCTGAAAAAAGTAGATTCGAAAAGATTTTGTTCGAATTTAATTTTTTTAATTTGCTCTCACAGTGGAGAAATGTTTGCGAAAAATTGAATGTCCATCCCCCCGTTTCAATGAAATTTTCACTTTATATAGACCTTTTTGCAATTGAATTTAACCTTTTTACAATTTTATTAAATCCGTTACCAGAATTATGGTATTTCAAGTATAGAGGAACCCGATTTACGAGGGTGGGTCAATAAGTCCCTTAAAATTAGCACAAATTGTGTCGTCACCTTAAATTTAATTTTTTTTTGTCAAGAATCATCTTTCAAAAGAACACACCCAAATTTTCAGACAGATCTGTCAAATAGTTTTGTTGTGGCAGCCATTTTATATAGACGCCTACTTGCATTTTCGTTAAAATGGAAATAAGTGAATTTCGAGTATTATTAAACACTATTTTTTGCGAGAAAAAACTATCACGCAAACCAAACAAAAGCTTGACAAATATTATGGGGACTCTTCACCATCGATTGGAACCATTCACCACTGGTTTACTCAATTTCGGTGCGGTCGTTCAAGCACAAGTGACGCCGAACATTCTGGTCGCCCAATTGAGGTCACCACACCAGAAATGGTCAACAAAATCCATGGTTTGATAATGGATGATCGGCGAGTGAAAGTGCGCGAGCTTGAACAGGCCACAGGCTTATCACATGGCTCAGTGATTTCGATTTTACATAAATATTTGAACATGAAAAAGCTTTCCGCAAGATGGGTGCCCCGTTTGCTCACAATCGACAACAAACGCATTCTTTTGACAACTTCAAAGGTGTGTTTGGCGATGTTCCAGAAAAATTCGGCTGAGTTTTTGTGCCGTTTCGTAACCGTGGATGAAACCTGGATTCACCATAACACACCAGAAAGCAAGGAACAGTCAAAACAATGGACTTCTCCTGGTGAATCGAAGCCGAAGAAGGCCAAGGGTTTGTCAACAAACAAGCGCATTACGCAGAGCTGCTGGATCTATTCCAAGCCGATTTTAATCAAAAACGGCCGCATTTGGCGAAGAAAAAAGTTCTTTTTCACCAGGACAACACACCGACGTACAAGTCCGCAGTCGCAATGGCAAAATTGCATGAGTTAGGCTACGAACTCCTCCCTCATCCAGCATATTCTCCAGATTTAGCCCCCTGTGACTATTTCTTGTTTCCAAACATGAAGAAATGGCTCGGAGGTAAGAGATTTGGGTCGAATGAAGAGGTCATCGCTGAAACAAACGCTTATTTTGAGGGGCTCGAGAAATCTTATTATTTGGAGGGCATCAACAAATTGGAGAAACGTTGGATAAAGTGTATAGAGCTAAAAGGAGACTATGTTGAAAAATAAAATGTTTTTATACCGAAAAGAGTGTTCCTTATTTTATTTTTCAGGGACTTATTGACCCACCCTCGTACTTTAAACTTTATGTCTAATTTGAAGCAAAATCACAATTTTCATTCTAACCCCAAAATTTAAGGTACTTTACTAACGGCAGATTTTGTTTTAAAAAAAAATGTCGATTTTCTCGAATACATTTAGTACTTCAGTTGAGTTGGACATCGCTAGATGGCGTAGGAAGCTTTTGGGAAAAAAGTAGTACTTCACTTACTACCGTGTTTTTCAAAAAAATGTTTCAAACAATCCTGTTGAACATCTACAAGGACTGGTATACCAAGTTTTCGAAAATTGTCAAAATAAGTTATTTGGATGTGTAATGCTCCTTCCATTTCCTGAGCTGATCATCATCCAATGTCAACAAGGAACCGTCTAGATTTTTCACAGTATGTAGTTTCTGACCTCCTATCAGTTCCCTTATGATCGCATCTGTTTACTGCTTTCTCAGCTTGTGAGGCAGGCACGTTAATGCGATTACGTTTGTCGCACCTTACGCTACGCTTAACTTATTTCTTTTTCATACGGTAGCGGGACTCCAGATCAACGACAGCTAGCATTTGAGCTTTAAATGAAATACGCTCTTCGATCCATTGCCAGGTCTCTGCAGATAGCCATGTGCTGTGGTGTTTCTGCCTTATACCGACAAACAGTTCTATTCCGAATACAGTTCTTCACTTGTTCGTCTATGATCGTCTGAGCTGAGCTACTGTCGAACTGCGAGATCCCGTAGTCTGTCGGTATTGTACCTGAATATACGAAACAGGTTGGTAGGATTGTTTTGGACGGATGCAGTACGAAGACGAATGTGAGCTATCATAACACAGTGATCACGTACCATCCCGATATCAGCCCCGGGCTTATTTCGGACATCCAAAAGACAATTCCTAAAGCGCCGACTCTGTCAAAATCCTTTAAAACCCTGCATATCTTGTGGCAGACCTTGCGTTCAAACAAAGTGCCATTACAGAAGTTCACAAAACGTTAGCCGTCATCATTGCACTCTCCCAGGCAATGATTTCCCATTACAATTAGAGTGCTGTGTTATCGTTGCCCACCTTGGCATTTAAATCTCCCATTAGAATGACGCGATGTCCACATTTGGTGTAGGATTGCGGACAGTGGTTACCTGACTATAAAAGATCTCTCTGTATTGCCACCCAAGTAAGTTGAAGTAAAAACAATAAGTTAGGTGGTCCTGCATTCATTCATTTCACGTCTACCCTCCCATTTGGTAGGCTTAAACAGCCGCAATATGTAATTTTTAATTCCTTCCTTTACATGCTATATCCACGAAGATTAAAATCTATCGGATATCCTTTAATGGAACTTTTATCGATCCATTAGAAATAAGTGGGCCATTTTACCATCTTCGCTATTTTTATAGCTCCTGCTTGGTGGTCCGTTTTAAAATCAATCATTAAACTCTTCAAAGAATACCGAAGTTCAAGACCACCATGGATGCCACAAACTTACCCTATGTTTCCTAAACCCTTCCTTTTAAAGCTTTGCAGTTGTCTCAATTGTGGAAAAATTAAAAAAAAAAAAAACTATCTACCTACCGCCTAGTTTTTTTTTTTACGATTTTTCTTTTAGTGGTCACGTGTATATTTTTATGACATTTTATGACTACAAAAAGCGGCACCTTCAAAAGGATTAAGATGTGTGGCTATAAAGGAACACGTGCTGTTAAATTTATAGGTTCTCCCGTGGATTTTCTGTTAAGTTACGAGTGCAGTGGTGTTGAATAAGGTATAAAAATTATGAAACTTCTGACACGAAGGTGTGTGCATTCAAATTCGTTTAAAAGAACTTTCGGTTTAAAATAGCTTTTTTAACAGTCGTTCTGGAAATGTTGAGTAAGGATTTTTTTTTGTATGAAAAGGAAGAGAAAGTAAATGCAGCTGGCACTCTGGGTAATGTATCTTTGTCCTGTTTCTCTGTGTGGGTCTTAGGGCCTCCAACTAGCCATCGAGTGTGATTTCTAGGAATGTCATAGAGCTCTCGTCAACTCTTCCTCACTTGGGTTTTTTTTTATAATCTTTGCCAGGAGAAGCTAACCTTTAACGCTATGCCAGCTCCCCGATATGTTTATACCTATAGATGCCTGTTCATTTTGCTTTTGAATTGTTAGGGATTGAAGACTTCTGGAAATATGTCTCCTGAGAGTGAATTCTAAAGTTTACGTGTCCTGCAGATGAAGTGTCCGCGCGGTTGCCAGGTGGACGCTCAAATGTAGCATTTCTAGGGATCATTCCATTGAGGTCTTTAGAAAATCTTCCATGATTACTCGTATCTGTAGCGTAGGCATAGGTCTGCTACCAGTCTTCAATGAACTAACGGTTGGAGATTGGAATTGGTGCGGGCTTCTAATTGCTCGTCTCTCTATGCTGTCGAGCAGATGAAGGGAATATTTTGGGATGCCTTTTCCACTGTTTCGAGCCATGTGTTTCTCAGTCGGCGAGGTCAACTGTAATCCTAGGTTTTTAACTGCATTGTTAACTATTAAATTGTCGCCTTTTCGAAACGTGTTACTAATCCGCTGCCATTGGTGTTTATTAGTTCCTCTCCCAACATCTGATAAAGCATTCGGAAAGCAAACTTGACTTTCTTCATCTATATCTTCCTCGATTCACCCGTTTGCTGAGACAATATTTCCTGGATATCGGAAACGTACATGCATACCTATTCTACCGATGCTTGCCTACTTTGAATCACAAGTTGCGGACAAATCTTCAGTTCCAAAGGTGGAGATCCATGATCCTGTAAGAGAGCTAGCAGATCTCCGAGAAAGTGATGAAGTCATACATCCTTACCGGCTCATTTATTTTTATTTCACTTTCCTATGACAGTCATCATAACTCGCCTTGGATTACTCTTAGTAATCCAAGGCGGAAATCTGCTCTGTCACCATCGAGTGTGTCTTCAAGATGTTCCTACATTTGCAACTTCCTTTGCAAGTGCAGGAAGCACGCAAATCCCTCTCCAGTTTCTACACTCCCTTAAATTCCCTTTCTTAGGCAGCTTGGCGATCATTTATTTTCTTTCACCCTTCGTATCAGCCAACTGTTGCCACTTTAAAAAGATCTGCAGGGATGCCGTCGATCTTTGATCGCGGAAGTGATCTATTCTTCTCACTGGGAGTTGTGATACTGTTTCGGGAGAGCTGTCTCTGATGCGGGGGTACAACTGGGGCTGATAAACGTTTAAGCTGATTCTCATCCGAAATAATCAAATATCCGCTCCTCTGTTCTGTTTGTGTAGTAAGAGGATTGGTGTGATTCAAGCATATTGCCGGACGACAGGGTACTGGTACTCTTTCGCACCTAATCATCTTGCTTCTCTTAGCCCTAAGATGTCTAAGCTGTGCCCAAAATACTCTTGTTTTAGTTGAAGGAATCTAGCATTAGTTAGGTACGATAACCATAAGTCAGTAACGTATGGCGTTGTACCGGGTTCAAGGGCACGTTGTTCTTTCGGAGACATAGAATACCCCTTCGTTCCAAGACTAATAAATATTATGCTACTATTCAGAGGACTCACTTTCTGATTTATATGTACATACATGTAGTTACCAGGGACTACGATAAGGAGGTTACGAACATGGTGCTACTGCTTCAAACCAAGTTTTGGTTAGTTTATGGCTTAGTTTACACCGCTGATATGGTCTGGGACCAAGACCAAGTATTGTACAAATGTCATCGGTGTAAACACGTCAAATACAGCACTATACTGGTTGGGTCAGTCCAAAAATGTAGGTAACATAAACTATATCTATAGTATGGCATGTAAACACTTTGAACTAATTAATTTTCTAGCATACACTAGATGGCGCTTTTTAAAGGAATGTCAAAATGTCATTTTAAAATGTCACATTTTATTGTCCGCGAAGTTTATTTTGCAGTGATAAATGGTTGTAATTGAAAAAGTGATGATACGCGAACATTGCGCTATGCAAATCAATCGAAGCTCGTCAGGTATCGGCTTTGAAGGCGGCAGTGACATCTACGGAAAAATAGATGGTGATCAATGTATGGACTGAAGTCATATTTGGTGTAAACTCAAAGATTTAGAAAAAAATTTAGTGCTTGTCCGGACGGTGTTCGGCGGTGTAAACTTGCCAATAGCAAGAAAAATATCCGTCTGTTTCACTTTGGCTAGATTTCTAAACATCCTGCGGCTTGATTTTGTATGGCTTACTCGACTTATTGAAGGGGAACGTTCAGTTTTTTATTTCGAACATTCAATACCAAATCGAATTAGGAACGTTCCCTCTCGAAAAGTCGTAAAAGCCATACAAAATCAAACCGCTGTTCTCTTAAGAACTGCAGCTCATTTAACCTCCCCAAGTGCTGCCAATCTCATTAATTTCCATCACTCACTAACAGAGAACACTTCCGACAAAAAAGTCGAAAAAGAAAACAATCCCAGTCACATAAATGTACTCGTAATTAATTTTTTCCTATAAAAGAAAATAAAAATAATGACAACAGCACTAAAATAAAATATCCTGGAAATTGGATGTCGTTAAATATTTTATCCCAACAACACGTCGCGCTAGGATTCCATTGTTTTCGTTGAGCTTTTTTTTTTTTTTTTAATTTTCCTCAATTATCCTCTGTATGAGAACGGACTTCCGACACCGCCATCAGAATATAAAAATGAGGCTCGTGCTATATTTTAATAAAAATAAAGAATTCACAAGAGAATTGCATTTGGTGGTCAATCGCGCGTTAAGAGTCCTTCAACGGCTCAATTAAAATCTATAAGAGAGTGAGTTTCATGTGTCAACCTCATCGTCCACCGTTCATCTGAACTGAGTGTATATGCGTTGTTAATTGGTAAATTAAAATGTTTGTATACCTCAGAGTTTAATTGTGAAATTGGATTGATGCCAGTGAATGTGATTCTGATTCTGAGTGTTTAAATGCAACGAACAAATGGATATTAAATTAAGAACAAGAAATGCACGCAGTTAATAAGGTTATGAGAGTGAAACGCGTCGGGGGAGGGAACAATCAGTTGTACAAGTAAATGCCTGCAGAGTTAATGATGAGAGGGGGAGGGGAAAAATCAGTTGTACAAGTAAATGCCTCCAGAGTTAATGAGATTTTGATGTGAATTTTATTTCCTTCCCTTGGGGTAGGTATACATATATACAATCATGGTTAAGTTAACCATAATGTTTGTGCTTGAAGCGGATAAACTGTGTGTAACAAGCTTCCATTAATTACAACGTTGTATAATGGAATTGTGCCCTGGGAAAGTTCTGAAATAAAATAACGATTCTGTGAAGCTTAAGTTCACTGAAGAGTTGAATGCTGAAAATGTTTCATGAAGTATGCAACAACGAATTCATCAATTTTATATTCCATAGGTCTTGTTATGCAATTTAAAATTAATATATATCTTTTTCTGGGAGGATGGTTCGTTCGCCATTGAAACCCTCCATATTGCTAACATCACCAACAGTTGGGACAACTTCTAATTGGGCCAACTTAACTACCGACAAGTCCAACTGCCACGTTACTAATGAATCACCTAGCTTAATAATCACTTGCCAGATATTATTCGTAATGAAAAGAGTAGATACTACGCGCGAGTAACGATTTTGGAAACGTTCACCCAATCGACCAACTTGAAGTTGGTTTACATTGCAACACAACTTCCCTTCCTAATCACCAATTGATGTACTTAAGCACGAATAATTCGCTCAATAGCCTAGACAAGAACGATAAAAGATAAATAATTGTTGAGCTATTGGATCGTGTATAAGCTGCTGTTGCTCTGATTGGTGGGTAAGTTGGTCCAACTGATAGTTGGTTTTAACAGTAGTTGATTGATTCATGTTATTCTTCAGTCGAACTTCTAAACTGATGTCACCTTAAGACTTTCTAACTATTTCAACCTCTTCATCACTTTGAAACATAAGCTGTATACTTTGAACGATGCTAAGAAAAAAACGTTATACTCTTTAAGAAGGTACACCTCCCTTACGTCTACAAATTCATCTTTAGCATTCACGGTTCAGCAGTTAAAAATTACAGCATAACCTCTCAAAGGATGTTGCCTAGACGCAAAATTACCTGCAACTGAGCAGTAACGTAAAAAAAAAAACAATAACTACAATGTTTTCCAAACAATTTACCAACCAACAAAATTTGTCCAAGCGGTTGTGTTTTAAAAAATTACGGTCAACTTAATCAGAGTAATTCTCGCATAACGGTTGAACTCGCTTTGAAAGTTAAAACAAAATTTGTAAATACCATCAACTTCCATCGAGCGATGTAGCAACCCAACAAAGCCCTCTCCTCTTTGGTGTACTTTCAATGCAAAACGCATTCTGGCAGCAAATTACACTCCAGAACACTTTAGCGCCGCAGCGCGTTCCCTTAAGTTGCTGCCAATTTAATTTTGGCTTCCTTTGACTCGATGTGAAGTGGCAAGTAAAGTTACGAGCTACACCATCACATAGTTGCAACACTGACTGGGGAGAATTTCAACCCTTGCACGTACGATGCGAGAAATTTCCTCTATACACCCCAAATTAGGGTTAATTAGCGCAAATTTCGCACTCTCTTGATGCAGTAGCGCGGGTATGATGCGTGTCGCGACGCGATAAGGGAGCTTTTCATAGAAAATTTGTGCTGAAGCACTTAGGAGTGCTGAATGAAATAACTTTAAAACTAAAATGTTATTTTGCATTTAATTTGTCGATGAAACACTTGATGATGATGATGATGATGAGATCAGTGTGTCACCACCCTAAACATCGTGAAATATGAAGTGGTTCGCTAATAGTAAGTTAGACAGCAAGTCAACTGTCATCTTTATTTTGGATGTCAATTTATTCTCTATTGTTCAGTTTTGTTAGTTCGTGACGTTTATTTACCGAAAAATCGGAATTTTCCAAAGCCTTAACCTTATGTCAAAGCCGAACGAAAAGCCCACTCAATTTCTGTCAAACACTCTAGTTGTCCATAATGGATTTAAACAATCTTCAAAATCTGTCAAATTTTGTTTACATATATTCGGTGTGGTTTCAATGCAGAGAAAATAAGCTAAAAAAAAATGCGGTCTTCTTGCAATAGGTGGGATAAATGTCCTGACAAATATTAATAATCTAAAGCTGCTGTAAAATGTTCGTACGAAATGTGTCAATTCATTCACACTTTCCACTGAAGTTAACGAAAACTTAACGAAACAGAACATAATTCCATTATGGTCATGAAATACGACTTGCATGTAATGGAACAAGTCCATTATGGTGCCCTTATGGCAGAAGGCTTTGAAGAAGTCGGATAGGTTTTGCAAAGCACTGCAGTGGCAGCGATGGAACTCGGCTTACTAATCGCCATTGTTGACAGAAATTGTCGTGCAACAGTGTACCAAGAGGTTACTAGGTATTGCAGAACCCATACCGTTCTGAAATAAACCTTAGGGCGTACCAATTGTATGATAGTAGTAATTATGAATTTAACTTGAATTTCAACCCTGTGCAGTAGCAAGAGTTGCCTGAGAGTACGAGTATGTCAAATTGGAAGCTAGCGGACCAGGCAACAGAGGCATCTTCTTTTTATATTTGTAATCAGCTGTTAAGGACCATACTGGAAGGCGTGTACTTATGGTTTTGTCTACGATAAGGTCCACCTTAGACGTTTGCTATCTCTGAGATCAAAACATAGTCTCCAGATATCCAGTTTCCAAAGTTAGACTCCTTCGTGAAAGAAAATCTTGATTGAAGTGCACATCCGGGAAGTTTCAAGAACAGTCCTTGACGATTGCAGCTAGAGTTGGGAAATTGTAATCGATTACCGATTACATGATTCATTTCATAAATTACGATTGCTTTTTGTAATCTTTAATTATCTTAACGAAATAACAATTACGAAGTAATCGGTAATCATAGAAGATTACTGCTACTGTAATTTGTAATTGTAGTCGTAATCGATAACAACAAAATTACATTTCAGCTTCAAGAGGATGTATGTGTTGCGTGGGGGATATAGAGTTGGAGGGTGAGTTGATCTTTTAGAGTACCTTTTTTAGAATGCATGTAGTAAATGAATTGCGGGAAAAATAGTAATGGAAGTAGTTAAAAATATTGATTGCGTGTAATCTTAATTACCAAGTAATCCATATCTGTAAAATTAGTTAATGTAATTTTTTGAGTAATTAATTACTCCTGTAATTAATTACGATTAATACCAACTCTGGTCTCAACTATATGCACAGGAAGATGTTCGAATTCGTGAAAAAGGAATAAAGATGCCATGGATGGGCTGAAAAGAGCGCGAGTTACCAAAAGGTGTGACAAAACTTCAATTCAACACGGGAGAAATAACTCTTCATGGATGTTTCATGACGCCGGGTTATAAGGTCTTCTCGTCAATACTCAAACACGATTTGAGTATTGACAAGACGTATGTTAAGACGCGATGGTGGCTCCATTGCACGCCCTGAACAGTCAGTGATGAGACATAAGATGAACGAAATTGTATATATTAACTGCATTCTAATCGGCCTGGTCGGATATATATCTACATACGAGTATGTATATGAGCTGTGTAGCTACGATTAAGTTTCCCACATCGGATACCAATCGATTGAATGTCATCTAGTGCAGCGATTTTTCCTTTAAAATAAAATAAAGTTTATGAATTAATGTCCTTGCTAAAAATTACGAATAAGGTTGGCGTCTTTACTAACAAAATCAAAATGCTTTAGGTACTAAAATATATTGCGTAACTTGCACTTACTTGTATGCGTTCAATTTTTTAGTTTAAATGCATTAAAAAGCAAAAAAAAAATATGTTTCACAAATTTCTAAAAGTTTAGATATTAATTTTGAACAGAAGCTTGGTACGCCATCTGGTGACATGTCCAACCCCCTTTAGAAAAGTACCATCGATTTTGGGGTTAGAATGATAATTCTAATTTCTTTTCGAATGAAGTTTGGAGTAAATTCGTTCAGCTGTTAATGCTGCAGCCAACATACACACAGAGTTGGCAGACACACTGTTTTCAGTTCCTCTGTAAAAGTCAATTAAGGCATGCAATTATTTGCTGGCGCCAGTAATTATTGGCATGCCATTAAAAGAAGATTTTATGTGTAAACCTCTCCATTTCGATCTTTGGATACATAAATGGAAAAAGTCGATAGCCTCCCAACTGTTCAATGTGTCAGTAAGTTGAAGTGCCAGTCAAGATATTTGTTTTATGTTTTTCGAAGGATAATCTGTGCTACTATACTGAGAGTGGAGTGTAGATCCCAGGTGGGTACTCCTATTGACAATTTTTTTTTATAACATTCTCTCTCGCGATAGGCAAACCTATTCACCTGTTTCTAGTGTAGTGGTTGGAGAAACTTAGATTTTATTGTTTTTTTTTTTTTTTATGGGTGGCTGTGGGTAGTTGTTTCCTGACGGGATTTGAACCTACACCGTTCGGGTTACCAGCAGAGGCACTAGTCATTTGCGGTGTAAAATGTTACTGTTGGGGTTGCTTTAAGTGGTACTGATTAAATTGAAAATAATTGTATAATACTTTGAAAACGTTGAGGGTATAAATTTTGAGTTGGAAAAGCTGCAACAATACTCGTATGTTGATTGTCTTCGATGTTCGAGTCATAAGCGCTTCTCAAACTTCGATGTTGTTAAAGTAGCGTTTCTGCATCGCAGAGCCATTTGATGAGCTTGTAAATTTGATGAGAATTGGTAAGGGTGAGTTTGCTCAGGCCCACTGAAACATCAATATTATTGCCTATGTTATCTGTGCAGAAACTCAACAGACAACTCGAGTGAAATGAAGGGACGTGTAAACCATAGCTCAGTTTTAGATATCTTGCTCCAAGTGTGAATCATCTAGAAGTCAAAATGGCAACTAAAGGGATTATAGGCTATAGCAAGAAAAGTCCTAAGCGTTGGGAACGCTTAAATGGATAGAAGAGATCCAAAGCAGAATTAGCGTTCTAGAAGCTTATCCCTGCAGTCTACGCCCGGTTCTGACTTTGTGATATTTTGGTGGTAAGCGAGTTCAACCTATTGTTATCTGTCATTAGAATTTCACACTCAACTCGCTCTCTGAGGTCACAGAGTGGAGGCTTGATCCATTAGAGCGCGCGATTGTACTCTATTGCAGTCCCTTTTCTTGCAAGTTCGTCATCTTTCCGGTTATATCCCTGCGACCAGGACCAGCAGAGAGTAATATTGTGCTCCGAGCCAAGAACCTTAAGTTTCTCGCGACAGCGTCGAACTAGCTTGGACTTGATTTTAGTAGGAATATTGCCTTAATGGCTACTTGACTGTCAATGAAAATGGTGATATCATCTCATGGTATTGCCCACATTGATACCTTACTGGGTGCCTCTGTCAGTGCCAAGACATCCGCTTGTAAAACACTGCTGTGGTCAGGAAGTCTGAGTGAGCTATGTATGTTTAGTTTTTCGGAGAATATACCGATGGCCGTTCCTATATCGATCTTTGATCCATCCGTATAGTTAGACATAGACTTGTCTTTGTTGGGTCATTGGTTTCCCATTTTTCTCTACTTGGGAAAGTGCAGGAGAATAGGTTTTCCAAAGTCGAGATATGGTGACGTGTAGTCACTGTTTCTTTACAATCTACCCATGTCCTTCAAGATTTGAGTTCCAACTGTTTGACTGGCTAATCCTCAAGGTGCTCTTGGCGGCAAGGGGTAGCATGTTGAGAATTATTTCCAGTCCTGCTGTCGCCGTTGCCTCATCGCGCTAGGTGTATCTATGCATGCAAGTCTCTGTGTTTTTGTCATTGCCTTAAGATTAGTTGCTTTGTCTGCAGCTCACCACCAGACTACGTTGCCATGGACTGCCATATACAATACATCCACAGAATTATATTAGCTTTTTCTGCCGAAGATTCGGTTCCATGTGTAGAAATTAGTCATTGCAGTCTTTACTCTTTCATTGACATTAAGCTTTCAGTTGAGTTTTCGGGAATCGAGGATGAATCCTGACTATCAGATATCGTTAAGGAGTTTGAATTGCGGTATAATTCTTTTATTAGTGAACACAACCTCTGTCTTCTGGGGATTGACTAAAAGTTCGCAATACTTTGTCCACGTATTAAGTGTCTTTAATGAATTTTCAGTTCGCTAATATGGGTAAGAATTTTCCTCTTGCCAGCAGCACTACGTCGTCTGTACTCTTCCCTGTGGGGTGCTTTTGGAGACTATGACCATTAAATGGGCGTCACCTAGTTTTGCATTTATATTCCATTTTACATGTTACCACTCCAGTTGGAAATCCACACAGTTCAACAAACAACAACAGACATAAAAGCAAGGTCGGAAATAGTTTTAATATTTAATGTTTGTTTCAATGTTCTCCACCACTCAAGTTGGTACTCGTATAGTGTCTCCATAAGATTTTCAGTGCGTATTACTCAACAATTTCGCTTCCGACAAATTTGAAAGAGGACATTCATTCAATACACAAGTAGTTTGCCACAGACAATGTCCACTCAGATTATTAACCTGTCACTATCAAAATTCGGATGACACCATAAGGGCTGAGTAACCTCATTTCCAGTGTCCTTCTCATCAACATGCAAATGACAATTTGAATCAAAACAAGATTATAAACACCCGTCGGAAATATAGATTTTCAGCTCTAAGCTGATGCAATTACCTACTCCAACTGAATGTCGTCAACATAATCTCTTGAAACATCTCAAACTCAGTCCCAAACTACTCAACATCTCTTCAACTTGTCTCCTACATGGTATTCAAATTCAAATCTAATAGTCTTCATAGAAGTGTCATTCCCTTGGCAATGCAATTAGATGCATCCAAATTTAAATTAAGCTTTAAACCCCCTCTGGTTCCAGTCTCACACTTACACTAAATTTGGAAGGATCATATCGATTTCACCACACGAATCACACACCGGTAAATTATATTTGTGCCCAAGGTGGATTACATTGATCCTGGGCGAGTGCTGTCATCGAGCGACATGGTTAACCACGTTAATATCTTCTTCTTATTGTGGGCGATGATGACAGAGAAACCGACGTGCACGGATGCCCTCAGACCATAACCAAACTCGGATAGAGTTACATGGAATCAAAATCCGGAATATTTGCCCAGAGAGATACAAACGACTATGTGGTGTATTTCAGCCCATTATCGACTGTGTGATTATTATCTCTGGCTAACCGTAACTTTACTTGAAATACCCCCAACTGAATTGATTACTTTGGTGACCGTATCTGTGTCAATGTTTATTCGATTGCATCATTGATTAAATACGGATTGAGCGAGAGAGTTGTTGCTCAGATATAACACTTAAAGGATCCAAGGGAGTACTATAAGTTTTTGGTAAATACGAAAAGTTTATGGGATATTAGTATATAGGTAGTTGGATTCATGAGATTAAGTCTCTCATGTCATTTGCACGCCCTAGTCAATTGTATTTAATCCGATTGATCATGGATTCGATTGGTTTTGTGGTTGAAATTTGATTTTAGGATTTACAAGTATTCTCATCAAACATGACATGTCTATGTCAATTGTATCCAACTACTCGTATATATTTGCAACTGTAGAGGAATGCTGTCAAGTAGAGAATTTGGTATCAGTAGCTTATACTCTATTGGATATCTGGTCACGTTGGAGTAGAGGACAATGAAGAAGCAGACTTCTTGGCAAAACAAGGAGCAGCAGTATCCTTTATTGGACCTGAACCACTCTGTGGAATAGGAAACCACAGGAAGATGGAGAAAGAAAACAGGGCGAGAACCTGGGCCAATATCCCAAGTTTGAGGCAAGCTACGAGGGCAAGGTGAAAAGTTCTCGGCCTAACAATGGAACTCTGAGGGTGCCAAATCAGATGAATAGGGGCGATGGCCGAGCAAATCGTACCCCAAATCCCGGAGTTTTCCCATCGCCAACGCACACTTGTGTACAGGTGCATTGTCCTGGTGAAAGATGATTTTTTTCTTCTTCAAGCCAGGCCTTTTCTCGCGAATTTTGGCCTGTAATTGTTCTGCCTTTCTCAAGGTAATCAGTTAACAGGATCCTTTTCGTATCCCAAAACACACTGGCCATATGTCGACTTCGCTGAACCACCATCTTCCACCCACTGCTTCGACTGCTGTTTCATTTCTGGCGTGTAGTGGTGGACCCATGTCTCATTCATGGTGACAAATCGCCGCACAAAATCTGTCGGATGCCTATTGAATCGGTCCAAAGATTGTCGCAAAAATCGTTGGCGCATTTGCTTTTGATCGGCATTCAGCAAATGCGGCACCCATCTTGCGCAGAGCCTTCGTATCCCTAAGTTTTTGTGCAAGATGTTTCGCACCCTCTCTTCCGATATACACACAGCCTCAGCTATCTCACTCACCTTCACTCGCCTATCGTCCAACACGATATCATGCTCTTTTTCGATGGTTTCGGGTGTGGTTGCGGTTTTTGGCTGTCCTTCACGTGGGTCATCTTCGAGGGACGTGCGACCACGTTTAAATTGAGTTGCCCACTTTTTAACAGTTGACATGGAAGGAGCAGAGTCAACTTTGCATGAATTTCTTTAGGGGTTAACCCATCCAAAACGAAGAATTTTATCACCGCACAATATTCAAGTTTTTCCTTTTTAACGAAAAACTCGCAAGACGTCTACTGCAAAAATTCGTCTAAAGAAACTGCTTGAGAGAACAAGTTGAAACTTGTCATGCGATAATGAGAACTGTACCCAGGCAGGAAACATAAATTTTTGATGATTGGAACGCCATCTCTGCGTCAGGCCGAGAACTTTTCACCTTGCCCTCGTAAGAAACTTCTGGGACACTACAACTGGAAGAGATTCGAAACGTGCATCTGCTTTAATACGTATCCTAACTCTCCAACCGGTAGCTCATCGAAGACTGGTAGCAGCCCTATGCCTGTGCTATAGATACTAAACTATGGATATAATCCCTGGAAATGCCATATTTGAGCGTTCTACAAGGTAAGCTACCAGGGCTCATCACCTCTATATCCACCTAACAATCGCGCGGGCACTTCTTTATCAAAACTCCTTCTGTTACAGGACAAGTAAACTTTGGATCTCACTCCCAGGAGGAATATTTTCAGAAGCCTTTTATCTCCAACAAGAGTTAGTCGTAAAGTTCATATCATATTTCCGGCACAGCATGCATATGCGAAAGGTAAAAGTGTTGAAACTGCACTTCATAGCGTTATCAGTACGATTGAAAAATCATTGAATGGCCACATTCTTAGACATTGAAGGGGCCTTTAATAATGTCACGGCGGATTCAGTCGAAAGTGCCTGAGTATTGGGGATATTCTGATCAGATGGACAGTTTCCATGCTAAGAAGCAGTTGCATAAACACAGAACTAAGTAATGCGATACTAAGAGTATCAGCTGGTAGAGGTACTCCGCAAGGCGGTGTTCTCTCTCCTCTTCTCTGAGTTATTGTGCTAAATGAAGTGCTAATAAAACTTAGCTTCAGTGGGGATAAGACCGTAGCGAACGCAGACGATGTGGCGATGACTGGCTACGGGTAAATTCCTTCCAACCCTAAGCGACCAAATAGAAGGCGCCCTTAAGATAATCAGCAACTGGACTAAAAGAAGTGGAATCGCAATAAATCCACTAGGAACGGAGCTGACACTATTTACTAACAAGAGGAAAATACCGGAATTCAAAATTTCATCCATTATGGGCACTCCCCTTAAAATTTCTGATAGGGCTAAATACTATCTTCCGATAGTTACTTCCGAACTTTGACAGTTGATAGCGGCCATATTGTTGAAGCTACATCTGTCAAATTGGCTGTCATTTATTCAGTCTGTTTTGCCAAATCACCATGGATGGATATAGCGTTCAACAACACGTGCAAACATTCCGCGCGCTTCGCCCATTTTACGGTCGCCATAATGGGTACGTCAAAAACAAAATTGTCGAATTTGGGACGATACCAATCCACATGAGATCCAAGAGCGTCCAATGCGTCCCGAAAAAGTCACTGTTTGGTGTTGATTTTGGCCTGACGGCGTCATCGGTCCATATTTCTTTGAGAACGACGTTGGCCGTCAACGGCGAGCGCTATAGGTCGATGATTACCATCTTCTTTTGGCCTGAATTGGATCATATGGACACCAACGACATGTGGTTTCAACAGAATGGCGCTACGTGCCACACAGCTCACGCCACATTGGAAATTCTGCACGAGCGATTCGAGATTATTGTTATCTCACGTGGAGGTGATGTGAACTGGCCACTGAGATAGTGCGATTTGAGATCGTTAGACTTTTTCTTGTGGGGTTTTCTGAAGTCACAAGTGTATGCGAATAAGCCACAAACTACAGCGCCCCTCAAAGCCAACATAACCCATGCCATCCATCAAATTCAGGCTGATTTATGCGCCAGAGTCATGGAAAATTGGTCATTTCGGATGCGCGCCACCCAGAGAAGCCGCGGCGGACATTTTAACGATGTTATATTCCATACATAATTTCATCGATAGGCCTTTCAAACGAATAACAAATTTCGATGATATCTCACACACACTTTGTTTTATTTAAATTTAAAGATAGGAAGCGCTTAATGAAAGACCCTTTATAAATATAATACTAGACAAAAAACTAAATTGGGGACTAAATAGAAGGGAGAGAGAGCAAAGAAAGCTATGATAGTTCTCTATACTTGTAGCAGAATATTTGGAAAAACTTGGGGGCCCAAACCAAAAGTCATTTTCTGGCTCTACACAGCAGCTGTGAGACCTATATTGACATACGGCAGCCTAGTATAGTGGCCAGCCTCAAGTAAGGGCACAAACCACAAGATACTAACCAGAGTACAAAGAATGGCGTGCATTGGTGTCAGAGGAGCTATGAGAACCATATCAACTGCTGGATTAGAGACCATACTCAATCTATTACCTTTAGACCCTTTTGCACAGGATTCTACAGCTAGAAGTGGTCTAAGATTAAGCCAATATGAAGGTTGGAGGTCAAGCTTGACAGGGCGGAGATGTTAGCACAGACTGCATAGTGCCCTATTTAGACTTTCATAGCGCCGTTTTCCAGTTCATTTCCGTGTCGAGAGGAATGGGAAACTAATATCCCGCTAAATGACAACTCCATCTCCATCTACAACTGATGGGTCCAAGATGGACGTTGGAGTAGGCGCAGGGATTTTTCCTGGAAAAATCACTTTGAACAAGTCAATTCGACTTCCGGACTATAGCAGTGTTTTTAAGCGGAGGTCTTGGCGGTGGCAACAGCTGCCCGGGACGCTGCAATGAAAGCTATACCACAAGATGATATTACCTAAGATAAGAGCGATTTCCGCCACACAAATAAAATCGAAGCTTGTGCGTTGCTGTCGCGAAGAGCTGCGGGTCCTTGGTACGCAACACATTGTCAAGCTCTGCTGGGTACCCGGACATAATGGCGTTTCAGGAAATGAGAAGGCTGACGAGTTGGCAAGGGAGGGTTTAGCTCTAAATCCTGAACGAGCAGACTCGTCAATTAGGACACCACCCTGCAACTTGAACCTAGAATTTAGAAATAAAATGATCGCCATAGCAAATAGCAGATGGAGATCACTAGAATCCTGTATGACTACAAGAAAACTCTGACCGCTCTACGATAAAAATCATGTAGAGGCTGCGGCAATGAGGACTTTACCACCCAGGACTCTACCACCTTAGATTCAGAATACTAGGGAAATATTTCTTCCAAGACTTAGAACAACTATCAAATGTATCGGTAAATAAGATAAGTTTAAGAACCCATAGAGTTCACGAGAGGGGAAACTACACTCCTTGGGCATCGCAATGGATCTACATTGATCTAAGTGTGGCGTAGTAGGTCTTTCACCCTCTACATCAATCCATCAATCCTAACCTAACCTAGTCCTAGGAGTTATCCCACGCCTCAAGTAAAATTTTCATGTTTATTTCATCACATGCTACTAGAGCCTTGTGGGCTGGTCGTCGCCTCTATCTTGGAGTCTTAATCTAAAAATGATTGCATATCATGTTTGTTTCTTTTTTGCGCTAAGAGGTGGGAATCTTTCAAACGCCAAAACTGAGCCCATGCCTATTAACAGTGTGGGATTTCCACCCAGTAAACCCACCTCCCATTCTTTGCCCTTTTTTTCTCCCACGGTACCGCCGTCTTGGCATTCTTCGCTCTGTCGTCTTTTTGGTTCGAAGTGTCTTAGCTGTGTCGTAATCTGTTTTGCACAATTACCCATATCTCATCCCTGAGTATTTGCCTCTCGGTTTCGAACCACGGACAGTGAAAGAACACATGTTTCACTTCTTCCTGGGCTTCGATTCAATGCAGTTGGTAGGGAGAGTTGTCGTGCTTAAATCTGTGGATATATGCGCGAAAACATCGATGTCCACTTAGTAGTTGTGTTAAGTGGAAATTCACTTCATCATGCTTGCGGCTTATCATGTCGCAAGAAGCAGGATGATACGATAAGTTCATCGACTTCTATTTAACACGCTCCATCGCTGCTGCCATTTCACCGTGTGTAGAGGAGGTCAAAACTGCTGATCACATTTTTTGTGAATGCTCAGCTCTTCTTAGAGAAATTCTAAACCCTGAGGACATGGAAAACTCTACCAAAGATATACTCACTTTCATCGAGAAGTTATCAGCCATTGGGTAGGATCAAGTACAAAAAAGCTAAATGTCATCTGAAGTGAAATCACTCTGTAGACGACGACCCTTACATTGTCTGTACATTTAGCCACTGCTTCTGTACCATTTGCAAATCTCAGTTACATTTCCTTCAATTGCCCCGATTGGAAACTAAGTGCCCAGATATCAAACAGAAATGCATCCTGTTACTCAATACTCTTTCTTCGGACTATGAAAAGAAAACGAACAAAAAAATCTGCTTTTTTAAGTGCAGTCCTTCGGATAGTCCTTTCAAACTGCCTTTCAAATTTCATTCGTAAAATATTCTGCAACAGTTTTCAACCCACGCATACTCGTACACCCCATTCATTTCCCCAGCAGAAGTTATGCAAATTGTAAGTGAGTTTGCCCACTTGGCTCTTGCGTATCTATTAGATATACAATCCATCTGTGCCATTGGATAACGGATATAAACATTCCACATGATTATTTGCACATTTATCCTTTATGGAAGACGATGACGACGCCAAATGCAAACACAAACAAAACCAACCCAATAACCCTGCCATCCATTTAGTCAGACTTCCCTATAGCACACTTCAATTGAGAGAGAGAGAGAGAGAGTTAAAGCATGCTAGAGAAACTTCATCTTCAATCAGTCACCATCAGCGTATCTGTATCTATGAAACGCTTTAAAGAAAAATGTAAATGTCAGTCTAGCACCATTCAGAAAGAAATAGGCGGCTATGGTGTATATGCCGATGACGCCATTGCCAAGTGCCAGCGCTGCATATCATGAATATTTCTTTACCTCCTACCTTCTCGTCCTACTACGACTGCTGGTGCGTTAGTGAGTGGTTTTCATCATGTCGTAGATAAATACTGTGTCCACTCAGTAGAGATGCAGAACAAGGGCCGGAACTAGAAAGTTATTAATTAATTTTCAGATATCCAGTTAAAGGGATAAAACAAAGGAACTTGTGACCCTTAAGAGTACCTAGAGTGGGAGAGGAGGAGGTTTATGAAGGGGACGATTGTAGCTTGGTAACTAAATTGAATTGACTTTGTGATACTCTGAGATTACAAACCGAGAAAGGAAAAGCATATGAGTTTGGGATTCACTGCCGGGCTTAATTATAAAGTTTGCTCTAAAAAAAAATGAAACTTTAAAAAAAAAATGGTCCTTCGAGCCGGGTGAATACAATACATTTGAACTATTGCACTGAATTCAGAGGTACATAAAGAAATCAAAATGCAGTATGAGTCTCGGCCTCATTTGTTGAGTTAGTAAGTGGATAATACAGAGATGTTAATGGAGAAAAAGAAAAATGGCATTAACCTAGTTCTATTCTTTTTGAACTTAAATTCTCTGAAGATGGCTCTAGGGCTGGTCCTTATTGGAAATGGACTTTCAAACAATTTATTATAGTTCAATTTGCATGTCTGATAGTATCCAGCAATGGCATTGTCTAGATACTACGTGTATCAACAGACAGTTTTCTGCCCTCCAGATTGAACTATTTTGCAAATTGGTGCGCGGAACTTAGTTATGTATCTGCATCCTATGAACGTATGAATATAAATCTTTTGTCCATATTTTTAGATGCTTCGTGTTCGACAGCGTCCAAGGATCAAAAGTAGTAGTTCTTCTAATACCAAAGTCCCTCTTTCTTACTTTTCATCTGATCAGGGACGAAGAGTCCTGTCTGTACGTACTACCTATGAAGTAGTCGCTCAGGGTCTACAAATACGACAGCTGTTTTATGCTCTTTGTCGGTGTGTCCGTTTCCCTATAACTTCAGAAACCTGAACCGATTTTAGTGATTTTGTATTCACTTGCGATGCGCAATTTACGTGACTTATTTTTTTTTTTTTTTTATGCTACTGGCTGAGGTGAAACTGTGCCTCCATCTACATCTACATCAAGTCGTCATTTATCTGTATCTCCGGAGGTGTTGTCAACTTTTCCATCGAGTGTAGTTTTGAGGATTCCTCTTCACGCTAGCGAGGTTAGAAAACAAATTGTAACCTTTATCACAAAGTTAGTGCCGTTGTACATTCCCTACAGACAATACACCACTGGATCTTTTTTCTTCTTGTTCATTGTACGTCAGTTTCCTTATAACTTCAGGCACCCTAAATCGATGCTGATGAAATTTTATTTGCTAGTTAGACGACTTTCTGGGAAAGTTTTACTTCTATAACCAATCATGTCAGGGCTGGACAATTTGTAGGAAATAGAAATTGGGGAATAAATTTGCTGTAAAATCCATAAACCATCGGTAACTAACACTTCCTTTCTCTCTTTCCAGGAAATCGTGACGAAGAAACGCATTCCATCGCTCTGTCAGACACCACACCACGATCGCGCCAGACTTTTGTCGATGATGGCTATGGCACAAATCTTCCACCAGATCTTCTGGCATTCCCAGCCCGAGTTCCTGCCTCACCTTCCATTCAGAGTTCAACATCGAACATCCCACAAGACATGATCTATGGCAAATCACCACTAGCCAGCCCGGTCTACCAGCATGTGAACCCCCACGGTATCTACGGTACAACGATAGCACCATCTGGTTTCATGACCCTCCAGCATCCGAAAAGTCGCAATCTTGCCTTAGTTGCGGCATCGAATTCTCGCAATCAATCGCCTTTTATACCCGCTCCGGTTGTCTATTCGCCTGTGGTCATGAAACAAGGTTACATGACCATTCCCCGAAAGCCACGCGTCCCAAGTTGGGCGCCAACGAACACTTCACAACTATCCGAATTCCAGTCGCCTGTATCACCGAATCCTAGCGAAACGGGGACGTCCCTTACCGAACCCATTGAACCGGTCTACGATAATCTGGGATTACGCACAACTGCCGGTGGCAATTCAATTCTAAATCTGCACAAAATCAATCAAGACCCGGTCCGGTATACAATGAAAGATCGGCCGCTTCCAGCCACGCCGAGCACAACTGCCGGGCAGCAACTACAGCAACAGCAGCAGCAGTTGCAACAACAACAACAGCAATTGCAGCAACAACAGCAGCAAATGCAACAACAACTACAACAGCAACAACAGCAGCAGCAGCAAGCGGCGGCAGCACAACAAGCAGCCGCAGCAGCTCAAGCGGCGAAAATCTACGAACCAATCCAAGAACTAGTGAACAATCTTACAACGACTTCCGACACCGAACCCCTATACGGCACGGCTCGACATCATAGCGGTGTGACAATAGTGCCCAGCATGGTCACTGGCAATGGTCCCAGCTCGACGGGAGGTGGTGGTGTTGAGAAACTCAACAAAGTTCCACCACGCCCACCGCCAAAGCCGAAGAAGAAAATGTCCGTTACATCAAAGGGCCAGGGTAGCACGAGTCAACTCTTCGACGACGAAGGAGAGGATGGCACCGAAGTTTAGTGCAACTCGGAGACGACCCCGGCTGTCGTCGTCGTCGCGCAATACATCCATAGCCCTCCTTCGCCGCATACCACAATGAGTCCATCGATCCTTTCCTACTTTTCTACCACTACCACCACCACCACCACCATCACAACAACCAGTACCAACAAAGCTTTCAAAAGAGATTTTGTATAAAAGGAAATTCCCATCTCCACTGCGCGCAGGGTTGGATGGGTGGACCCACATTGGCTGAGAGTAAAACAAAAAAATGCGGGATTCGAATTTAGTGACTTGTGTGCCAATCGACTGAAATTTAGGATATAAAAAAAAAAAAAAAAAAACTGTTAATAGGATTCTAGAACCCTTTTCCCCGTTGTCGTTGTCCTTTTTCTATTTCTCTTTCGTTCGTAGATAGTTGAAGAGGATCCTCCTCCTCCTCTTCCTCCACTCCAATCCCAAAATTAAAGTAAATTTTTTTTTTTCCTCAAATCTAGACTTAGTTAGGGATATTTAAACTTTTTATAGTTCAAAAAGATGCTGATAGGTTTTTTTTTTTTTTTTTTAATTTCCCTCTCTCTGTTCTCCTGTCTAAGGATAAGACAAATAAAATTACTATTTCATTGTATAGTAAACAAATTGTTTTGTAAATTTCAATACACAATAAAACCCAGAGTTTTTTTTTTCTATATTAAAACTAAATTTAAAGTTAACTTTAAGGATAAAAACAATATAAAAGAAAGAAAAAAAAAACTTTTAAGAAACAATTTCAATAATATTGACTGTTGAATATTATAAAGCAAAGCAAACGATAATTATGAAGTAAAACAAAAGAATATTTTTATTATTACCTGTAATTAATTACAAATAAAAAAGAATTATTATATATAAAATAGATATATTTAAAAATATATTAAGAACGAGGTATATGTTAAGAAAGAGCAAGAGATACAGAAGTATATATATATATTTGTTTTATTTTATTTAAAAGCAGATAAGTTTCCTTCTTATTTTTTTTATCCTTCAGGACGTAAGCACACTTCTAGGATTTACTAATTTTTTCTACACACAATGTTTACTTTAAGTTGGATTTATGGTTTACTTTCCAATAATATTCACTCGTTTACAAAATTTTTTATTTTTTTTTTTTTACAAAAAACGAATGCAACTTTTATACTCCAATCGGGTATTTAAATTTAAAATAAAATAAAATCTGTAATTTATTTATTTTCATGTCATTTATTTTACAAAAAAAAACAAAAGAAAACACCTTTTTAAATATTCTTTAAGCGGACAAATTATACATGTATTTTATTATTTAATTTTTTTAAGTTATAAGTTTCCTTTGGAATTAGATAAGTTTGCTGAGAAATTTAATTGTAAAATTTTGTTTATTTTCTAGTATTTTTATTTTTAATGAGAATGAGAATATTATGAGAAAATATATAAAAAGAAACGAATGAATTATATACATTGTATTATTATTATTACTATTAAATATAATTTTTTTTTATATAAAAATTAAATATTTAAAAAATTCTGTGTTTTATTTTTGGCGAAGAATTACTACGTTGTTTCTCGAGATTTGGGCTGTTTCAAAACGCAACACCGCCGCATCACTGCAACCATAATGCAGACTTAAAGCAGTGATGCAATGCATGACTTTCCAAAACGCATTGTGAATATACCTACTGCGCAAACAAAAGCAAACAGCGTATCGTGAACTGATCTGATGCCCATATCATTTGACATTTAGTTATGTATTTTTTTTTTCCGCCAAAATGGAAACACCGTCGCCAGAGTCGTAAGAAATTATTACTTTAAATTATTTGCCATTTATTAATTGCATTTAAATTCTTTAAAATCTGCAGGAAAAAACAATGGACAAACGAATTAATTAAAGTCTCAATTCTTACCAGGGGTCGAATTACGACATCAGTTAACGAGTGAATGAAATCCATACGCTATCGAGTGATCGAGTAACTACATTGGGATGATCACATAAGAATGGTCACGTATCGAGTGCACTTTGAAGATTGTACTAGTACAATTCTACTACATTGAATTGAGATGGCTGACAAATGTCAAAACTATTTATTTTTGTGTGAGGAAAAGTTTTGTATTTATCGTCTTCAATTAAAAATTTAATATTTACTTTATTTTTCATCTTCTGATTCAGAGGATGATCGCTATGAGCGTATTGAACGAGGACGTTTAAGAGATAAAAGCGATCCCTTTCCTTTACAAGACTCTACTTACGTATACAAAACTATAATTTTCTGAAAATATCTTTCACAACATACACTTTTGATTGCAGTTCTATCAAAACAGTCAGGGCAAATAAGAGTGCATTTTTATTTATACTGAAGAAGATCAATTTTAGAGGATGCACCTAAACCGCTGTCCCGGCTCATAATATTTACCAAAATCTCCTTTTGCGGAGGGTTAATTTTATTTAGACTCAACGTGAAATAATTTTCAAATAATAAATTTAACCAGACGCAAAAATAACAATAAACAAAGATATTCTCACATATTTTCTCCCAAATGCACCTCAGCTCGTCAGCAGAAACCATATCGAATAAATAAATACACGATCACTGATGAGAGAATGCCAAATTTCGATACTCGATACTCGATACTCGATCTCTTAAGCCGTCATGTCAAATCAACATTTATCAGTCACGTGTTTCTCGATAACTGATGCGGTAATTCGCCCCCAGATTGCAGTTTGAGCAGGAGTTTCCATCAAAACGCAAAAAAAAAGAACTATAATCTGGCGGCAGGTACTTCGTTTTTCATTGGACGAAATTATAAGAAAATTCCTTAACATAATGGTTACGTACAAGCGGATCAAGATGAGAAATCGCACTTCTGGCGAGGCAGCAACTGCGTGGGAATTTTTTGAAGTTTTAGATGTATAATATGGTACTAAACACTCCATTACAGTGCCGCCATCAAACATTGATGCATCCATGGACGATGCAGAAGAAAATGTGAAAGCCGCCAACATCGTGGATGACTTGAATGTACCGACTGGGACAAGAAACAGAAAGACAACGAAATTCTAGAGTTTTTGAGGACAGAGTCAGACAAAGACTGCGAATCCTTAAATCGACTGATCGAGATAGAAAACGCAAGACTCAGAGTGGACCAGGAGAGGGTGGAAGAGATAAAGGAACTAAAACTCCTTATGAAATTCTTCTTGGAGTAAAGATATTAAAAGATAATTTGGAGCATAGTTTTGGATTACCAGTGGCAAATACAATGAATTTTATTTATTATTTTTTATGTAGTCGTTATGCATCGGAATGCATCTGATTTTTGTTTTTTAATAAATAATTAACTTCAAGTTCTTTCTTTATTGCTGCATATGGAAAGTTACATTTTAATCGGAAAAGAGTGTGGTCAATCGCTCCGTTTTTAGTTTTGCTTCATCGCTGGAAACGGTCATATTTTCATCTGGAAATATCTCATCGGATAGAGAAGCTATTGAGCTATGGTCTACGTAATCTGGTGCTTCATGTACAATAATAAAGTTGGGAAGAAAGAAACTTTTTTTGAACATAAAAAACTTTTTAATTTAGATCGTTCCAAAACGTCAACAATTTCAAAGCATCGTCAAAGCATCGCAAAACGAAAGCATCATAACATCGCATCATAACGGTAGTGATTCATTCACTATGCTCATTTTGTTGACGTTTTGGAATTCAGCCTTGTTTAAGGGTTGCTATGTTATTTTGGAGTTTGACTGAGGGCTGAAAGAAATGTACGTTAATAGGGTAAGCAATCCGTGAAAATCGCATGCATGGTAATCTCTTGTGGCCGCTTAGGAATTATTTTTGTTTGATTGACTGTTCGTACGTAAAAAACTCCGCACCCATGCATATTTTCTAAAACATGTTGTATATCACTGAAATTTAAATATAGGGTCATGCAACAAGAGATGTCATTTTAAATCAATAGAAAAACACAACGCGGCCTCGTCAGCTGCATGCTGCAGGTGTTGTACAAACGTTAAGGGCAAAACACAATGTGGCGCTCGCACGGTCGCGCGTTTGACAGGCATTCATTTGCAAAACCAAATGTGGTTTCAAGATGGTCGGACGTTGAGAGGTTAGGAATGTTCACGTATTGCAGGAAAGAACAGTCCCATACAATCCGTCGCGTACCTTCGTTGACAGATTGAAATGTCAACCGATTGTCAAAGGCGATGAGAGTTTCTCTTCTCTCTCAATGCTTCCACCAATGAAAGTACTTACTCTCAATTTGCCGACTGCCAGCAGATCAATGGACTAAAAAAGTATAAAGTAAACCTTCTTTATCCGTCGAAGTTCTTACATACGTCGGTTATGGGCCACCTTCCATAAAAATACGCGTATTAAAGCTATGTGTCAGTTAAAAACGACGCAGAAACAGATCAACGGATTCTATGGGCGGGGCCTTTACCCTATAAGACCCCATTGTTTCTACTCATTCTGTCAAAGCGAGACCGTGCGACTGCCACATTGTGTTTCTACCTTTAGCCTTGCATCTATAATAATGCCAAGGTACTTTAACATAGGTTTGGAGAGCACTGCGTAATCGCCGATGGTTATTGTGCTAGTTTCCATCACTCTGCTGCTGATAAGTACTACAGAGTCATCCAACAAGAGGAGTCATTTTAAATCAATAGAAAAACGCAACATTTTTATGAAAAGTTGTGATATTTTTATTTTTATCTAAAGTACAAACTCTGAGGTTAGTAATGGAATACAATATCTGCCAAATGTCCGCCTAGGCTCTGCCTACAAATAGTCATTCTTTAGATAAAATTTTCCATCACGTTTTCTCATAACAGCTCTGATATTTTCTTCTGGTGCATGAATCGTTGGTGCAGCATTGCCGTAGACTTTATCTTTAACATAGCCACAAAGGAAAAAGTTTAATGGTGTTAAATCGCACGATCTCGGCCGCCAATTGAAGTCTCCATTTCGAGAAATTCAAGAAATTTGTCACGCAATATAGCCATTGTTTCACCAGCTGTGTGGCATGTGGCGTCGTCTTGCTGAAAATAAACGTCATCCACGTCCATAGCATCAATTTCAGGCAAAAAACCAAATCAGTCAACATCGTTCGGTAACGCAATCTATTCACTGAAACGGTCGCACCAGCATCATTTTCGAATAATTATGAGCATATAGGCCAAGATCTTTATGCTGAATATCTGATCTATGGTAGACTTTCCTGGCCTAAAACCGATACGGAATAATGTTTGGTAGTAATGAAGTAGTAGTTCACGTAGTTCACAGGGTCCCCATTTCTGAGGATCGGGCAAACGATGCTGAGGTTCCATTCATCGGTCATACTTTCATCCGATCACATCTTACGGATAAGTTGATGTATGCTTCGTGCCAAATCATCCCCAGCTGATTTAAATAGCTCGGCAATTAGATTTAGATATTCACTTTACTTTGGTCGGGTGGACGGAATCGTTAATCGTCATCTTCCGGGTTTAATGGAGCATTCTGCCTGACAGCGGGGTTTTGATCTTCACCGCCATTTGCAGAAGTGATCTTTCGAAATTGTCAGCACCGACTGTGACTCTACTACTAGATTTTCTTCATCTTTCCTTTTTACCTTCTGGTAAAACTTCCGAACTACTTTCTTAGAAGCTGGTGTTCTTCCTTTCTCTTCTACTTGTAGATGTCGTAAGTTCCACTCATCACCCAAGTAAGCCTCTTACTTTGGCGACACTCTTCAACAAACCAGAGATTTCTTTGTGGTGCATGCGAGCCACCCAGCACATCAGACACGGCATTCTTGATGGCTTGCTGACAATGATGCCATTGCTCATCTACGCTTATCATTGAAAGCGCTGGACTTCCTGGTCCTGGCAGTCTCTTGGAATAGCATCCGAATTTTCTCACATGTGATATTGTGTTCCTGTAAATTTTTTGAATGCGATGGAACTGCCAGTGTTAAAATAACATTTTATTTAAAAAGAAACCAGCAGGTGGCAAACCCATTACATCTGTACCCCATATTTATTCAATAAAACCATCTGCAACATCGATAAGTATCAATTCGTGACCGGAAATGTGAGCATACCGGAATTAAGTGTTGTTGATGTTGGCAATCCATTTGCTTATTGAACACAGAAAATAATGTCGATAAAATCGATTAAATCACAGGCATACTGTTCCTTTAATCCCCATTCAATCAACTGAAAATACAAAGTAATTATTTGTAAGTTAATTAATCCTGAAAAACTCTGAAAGTCGCATTAAAATCGGTTCAGTAATTTTTGAGTTAATTGCGCACATCCCCATATATAGGCAGTTTATTGCATTGAAGGTTATTGAGGTGTGCACTCTGTCTGTCCGCTAAACAGAAAGAAGGATTTCAAAATATCCTTTGGTCAAAATTGTTCATGTGTCGTTGTCTTTATCGAACGCGAGGTTTCTAGCATTTTGCATTAAAAATTAATTAATATTTCCAAATCACTTTATGAATAAAAAGAAAGAATTATCTTGCTTGCAAATTATTTCCGACACCAACATTCTGCATTAGTACTATTTTTGGTTCGCATCTGCGAAAATTTATAAATTGATTAATCGTATTATGGTGATTACTCAAAACTTCAATCAAGTCCACTGAAAACCAATTTCCATGAAACACAATCCTAACAGTATTTAAAATACATACCTTTGTATGTCAATCATTACCCGCTGAACGTGGTCATTTTGACACTGCTATATTTTGGTTTTCAACCCACAGCATTATTAATTCACCCAACCAATTCAAATCTAAATATTGAATGGATTGCGGTGCATAATCCCGACATTCATGCAAACAGCACGCCTAATTAATCGTGAAATAAACTCTACACCCAAAACGATTTAAGTTAGCCACTCTCTCAATGATTTCTGATAATGCATTTAGCTGTCGGTTTTGTTGTTCATACCCGTATGAAAATTTTAAATGATTGTGGTAGATAAATATCTGAAATGCCATAAATCTCATAAAACTGAAACCAATAAATCACTTTTCAATATTTTAGTGTTTCCCTCTAAATTGGCAGAAGTTCACGGACACATCCCGGTGGAATTGACATTTGATATCCCAATAAAAGTCAATTGCATAAAAAACAGTCTCATATTGAGTCGTTATTCATTTTGAAATGACCATCAATAGTTGATCTTGGACTTAGTTCTTTTATTGATTTGAATCTATCGTCTATTATGGTTGAAAATTATATTCTCCAGTTTTATTACCTTGCCTCATTCTAATGCTTCGTGACTCATCGGAAGCGCTCGTACTATATGGAACATAACCCCACTTTGATGAGTAATAACGAATGAGTCGGTAAAACTTATGACGACCATACAAATAAAAATGACATCCCGCTGACAGTAACTCCTGTTGGATGAGGTTTGCTTTTCAGATTTCGTCCATTTCATTGTAACGCCTTCGCATATTGACAGATTACCTCGTTTTGTTCCCCGGATGTGACCTCTGCATTTCGCTCTGCATGATTGGGCTTCAAGGACCAAAGCTATTGACTTATTATGTTGGTCGTAAATTCAGCGAATTTGTGTGTATGTACGATGATGGCGCTTTGGTTGTAGCTCAAAGTCGATGGAAAAATATTTATTCAGCAGATACTCGTATTATTGGGTTTAGGTTTAGTCCTTTTCTATGACACAAAGAGCACCGTATGCTGGTTTGTTGGTGTACTGTAAGGAAATCCGTATTTATGTCTTATTACACAAAAGCGAAGAGAAAATTTACGTATCGTTGTTTGGGGTTTTGTGTAGGATGTAACAGAGAAGGAAATCTCCATAACAATAACTTATGTAAAGTAAAAAACCACAGGGATTGACGTAGAATGTAAACTTAGGAGAGGGGAGAAAGACTTTTATGGTTAGCAACAGTGTTTGTGGGTTACTCATGCAGTTTTTATTGGTACATAGCATTGACATTTAATGTGCTCCTACGTTATTATTCGCAAATAGAGAGGACGAACTGCATGAGAAGTAGGAAATTTCTCTCGGGTGGGCGATCGTGATCGCTACCCAGCACCTGGTAAGGCTATCTAGCAGGGTCTCTACGTTCAAGTGACAATAGTCAGAGACGAATCAGCCTGCGATGTGAAAAATGTAGCAAGCCCGACTGACCCCATTTCTGCAATAGAGACGTAGACCTGCTTTCATATTTCTCATATGCTCGAGAATATTTAATTCAACATTCTTAGTTTTGGCACAAAATTACTTCTTTATAAAACTGCAGTAGGTTTGGTACCTAGCTGTTTCCGCAGCTCATTTACATATAACCATATGAATCAGCAGAACAGAATGGTATTTTAAACTATCTGCCCTACATCCTGTAAAGCCAAGATTAAATTGTTTGACAAATTGTGGAACGTTTGACGCTTTGCGATATCAAACGAGTCAACTTTTCTGTGTCAAACGTTTGGCATTCGGACGTTTAACACCAAATGAAATTTTTACGTTTTACTAAACATAAGCTTTGTTCGGTGAATCTGTTCTGAACAATACGAAACAGAAAATTAAAGGATTTGAAAGTTGTTTTTTATTTTTTTGTTCAGTGATGCCATTCCGTCGAACACATTTGTGAGAAATGTCAAAATCACCTGTTGTATATGGAAAGTTATTTTTTCGTTTTAAAATTAGTTTACCTATATTCAATTAATATTTCCTTGAGTTTACCCTGCATTTCGCAGGTGTCCCCTGAAATTCAAGAAACTACATTTCAATGGTATTTGTTCATTTTAACTCATTTCTTCTATTTTGTCCTCTTCTGTTATAGTTGTTGGCTACTGAACGAAGCTAGTATTATCGGGTGCAAAGTGATTGTGTCAAACTTTTTGATAGCATTTGACAGCGTTTGACACTCGTAAAATATTCAAATGTCAAATACATATGTTTTGTATTAAATAGTGCGAAATGATTTTACACGAGTCTTTTAAATACGACAATATGCTGGATTATTGAACCGAGTGTGTGCTTAGTTTTATAATTTAAATTGCTTACATTAAAGTACTTGTTGACGTTGAATTTAGATCCAGTCACTATCATGATGTATTCATTCCAGCCAGCTACTAGAAAAGAACAATTCACAGTCGATAAAAACTAAAGGAGCTTTTGTATGCTCTTTTAATCATCGTCATAAAATTCTCAGTAAATTCGTTCCTTTCAACGTTTCTCTACCCAATCCATGGCCCACACTTAACGTGGCTTCAGCATCAACTGTTTGATGGGGAGGTTACTATGGCACAGTTTTTGTTAATTTTAAAATTTTTTTTGAATAAAATGAAATTTATTTAATTCAATAACTTGACGCAAACATTTTTGACACGACTTTGAATTTGTGTCAGATAGAGAAATATAGAATTTATAAGCAATATGTCAAGCAGCGGCTTTATTCGATCGAATGGTCAAATTCTTTGTATCAAACGTTCGTTATTTTGGCAATTTATTGTAAGCGGTCTTAAATCGTCATCAGATATCCGGCTCGAAGTGTATGTTATTCAATGAGTATTCACACATTTCCGGCGCTGGCATTTCTATACACTTTGAGTCGAATATATGACGTCGTATGTCTGGTGCCGGGTATGTGTGAAATAGATCTTAGATTTTGTTTTTATACTCGTATATGCATATTTTAATCTAAAGCCCTATACTCGTACACGCTTTTAAAACGCCGCTTTCTAGACCTACGAACGTTGTCATTTATCCTGTTCTTGTGAGTTCGTGGAGAGACTTGATTATGTATGGATAGAACTTAAAGAGTATTCAGCCATTTTTGAGTAGAACGAGTTAAAACCCAGCCATATGAACGCAGCTGAGCTACATATCAGTGATACCAGTGTTCAGGTTGATACTAGTGCACATCTCAACTCAACAAAGACCCCAGCACCCACCAACTTCATTGCCCATCTTGGACACATCTACATACCAAATGCTACTTTTACTTTCTTAACAAAGAGGTAAGCTTCTAAATATTTTATTCCTTTGGATAACCAACTGAATAATAACTGTGCCAAGGCTCAATTGTCTTGTTTTAGTAAAAAGTAAAACTGACTACGTTGGAAGAATTCAAGGACTCTGATTGCATGAAAACGTTTTGGTTTCGTCAATTTTTTTTTTCCAAACAATTAGGTATGTAACTCGTTACAAACACAAAATCAACATTCTTGCATTTCGTGTAACACGCAAACCCATTTAAAATATGCAGTTTTACTATCACCCGCAATTTATTTCACTTGCAAAACACACAAATAACTTACAAGGATATGGATCGACCCTTGCTTTTAATACCATACACCTCTTACAACACCCAGCCACACATAAGGAATTTTCGAAGCAAAACTAAAATAAACATTTTCACCCGGATAAGTGTTAATAAATCTGGATTAAAAGAACAACTCAGGTGCTTTTTTAATTTCCGACTTTTAGTTACCTCCGCCCTCCTACCACATTCCTTCTTTCCTTTCCGAATAAAGTTTAATGCAAAAGAAGAAAAAAAACCTTTGAAGCGAAATACATATCAGAATTTCTTTTGGGCATTGTTTGCATTAATTAAATATTTTTATTTCTGCAGTTTTGCAACGATGGAAGCAGCTTAACAGTGATTCCTGAACACACCCTTGATGTTGAGTGCTGCCAAAGTTTACGTTGTTGTTTCTGTTTCTTGGTTTGTGTTTCGTTTTATTTTATGATCCCCAGTAAATCTGTTTACGGTTTTTTATAACTTTAAATTTTTTTATACTCTTACTACTATTACATACAGCCAGCTGCTATGGAAGTGAAAGCGTCAAAAGCCTGTTAACGAAAATTAAGTTATACCCTGAGAAAAATTTTAACATCCCCCTGAAAAAAAAAAAAGAAAAGAAAAATATGTATATAAATTCCGTTAACAAAAATGTCCTTAAAAATTCTTTTATTAACTTTTCAAGCAAATAGGATCCACATTACACACGCCCTCTGAGTGTGATGCATTTACATTGGGGATGGCTCTAAGTAGTCCAGTTATTGTCTGTGTCCACTGAATACTTATTTATTTTTTTAAAAAAAATTTTAACAATAAGCTCTTAAGGAGGGAAATAAAGTTCACATCCGCTCTGTTTCATCGTAAGGATATGCGTCGTAGGAAAATATATTCCCAGGGATATGAAATTTATTGCATAAATGTAGGAACGTGGTGTAAATCTCATTAAAGGATTTTCACTGGAAGTAAACTTCAGAAGTGACACCGCCGGAACTGTGGGTGCGGGAGGACTAGGACAGCTGGGATTTGTAGCAAAAATAGGGAGATAGAGAGATTGTTATATCAAATCATAAATCATTTTATGTTTGACATCATTATTATGACAGGAAATTATAGCAAATTTTATGGGAATGCTTGTAAACACTTTTAATTTCCTCTCTAGAGTTTCCTCTCTTAATTTTCCATGCGGATGGACAAATTGCAAAAATAAGATAAGAATGGTTATGAGAAGGAGGGGTATGTTAACCGCTGGTTTGGGTTTCAATTTTAAGATGGTTATGTACTCCTTTCGTAAGATAGGGAAAATTATTTTTTCATTATACAAAGGGTGTTCTGGGAGTTGTAGATGTGTGGTTCCATGCAGGTTTAGTTGAACGACTGGTGGAAGGGTTTGTGGTTCAAATGATTAGTGCTTTGGATTGCTGAGCATGTCGGTGAACATTACTTGCAGGTTCGAATGCCAGCAAAAACAGTAAAAAGTTTTTTCACTATACCACCTAAATGTTTGATAAACTTCAGGAATAATTATAATAAGAAGCTTCTTAATTCTCCGCTCGGATTCGTCAATCAAAGTGGAAGTTCCTTCCTTTATAGATCTCAAGCGCCCTACGAGTATATAAGCTGTTTGTTTGAGTAGTTGCAATGCAGGAAAAAATGGAAAACTACAGGAACAAAAGGACAAGAAGAAGAAGACATAAGCACCAAATTTGTCAGCTTCCACCGCTCAAGAGCATTGCCAAACAGGAATTTTTTTTTTTTTTTTTCGACGGTAGGTGAAAATCTTCCATAGACGCTATAAGGACCGATCACACCGCCGGTCCACAGCGTGCACCAAACTGTCACCCGTGGTGGATGCAATGGCCTCCCAATAATCACATTTGGATTCTCAGAACCCCAAATTCTGCAATTTTGTCTGTTTACGTAGCCGCCAAGCGAAAAAGAGATTTTGTTCGAAATCGGCATCAACTTGTTGATTACCCAGCACCCAATCGGAGTATGTTCTGCACATTCTATTGTCATGCTATGGTAAGATGCAAGAATTTGAATGCGTTGATTGGTGGTAAAACGATTGCAAAATGGCAAGGCAATAACTAACAACCTGTCACTGCATGATATATGGATTTGACAGATGCCATATGGCAGGGATGTGAAATTCCAACCTCGAAATGAATAACCCTTAATTATTTACTTATCCGTTTAATCGAATTTTGTGCTTTCGCGTGAAGTTGTTAGTATCATCTTCGACTGTAGGAATTTCGAGATCTCTATTTATATGTACCCTGGTGTATGGACAGCAGATTGAGAAAGTTAACTACTGTCGTTATATAGAAAATTTTCTCCTGCGGACGTTTGAATAGAACTGAATTTATTCAAAAAGTTATGGTTTGCCTACTGTCATCGTGTTGTAATGAATTTAGTCCGAACCTTGCGCTTATTTATACACTTTCGGTGTTTATTGGTAAATTAAACAACTGCCTTGTGATTTATGCACGTGAATTATGACCCACTTTATTTATTTTTATACAGGTACAGCAGTATTCTTTAAAATAATGTAACACCACCACTCCCAATCAATAACCCCGTATAAACATTTCCAATGCAACAACCATTTTCAATTAACCACAATTACATGCGGATGGCTTAACATCGACATCCGAAATGATGTTATTAAAATTTAAATTGCATGCAATAATTAATGCACGTTGTAACAGTCAATGAAGGATGTCGCATGGTTTTAATTTTCAGCGATTTATTGTACTTAAAACACTCGTCCAGACTACCGCAAGCGCGACAAATTGCTGTGTAATACTGGTAGAGATTTCACATTCGATTAGTCTTCGGCATATTGGGCTCGTATCGCTCTTCAGTGTCGTATTGCTTACTTCCAACTAGCACACGAAATGTACTAATATCCGCTAAATCGAAATTAATTCGCCTTTATGCTTGCAACACGAACCGCAGGCATTGAAAATTAAGTGTCTATTTTGCTTGCGTGCACTCTTCCACCTGGACGCAGGCTATGCACGTAGTAGTCGAAAATGTGGAGTGGCCAATTTGCTGTTCCAAACTGTTTCACGCAGTTATGAGAAGTGAAGGACAACAGAATGCACTTTGGTTTGGGCCTGGCCATTTGACAGACTGACATAAATCCATTGACCATATCTAATGAGTTGACCAACACAAACGGGCGAAACATATCCGGGCGGGATAATTTTTTTAAATGCGGTGAAGAGTCTAGTTTTCCTCACTGGTTTCCGGTTGCAGCTGAAATGCTCGAGCAGGTATCAAGCGGAAAAGTTATATGTTGTTTTAATTGTAATGAGTTCGCCATGAAATGGGCTTGTATTTAAATTTGTTTATTCGAGTGTAATTCCATTGTCAGGAGCAATAACATTTGGTGGACGATATAATTGCTTTGTGTGGTATGGTAACACTGCGGTCCATTAAATTGTATTTGGATTGATTGCGGCCAATATCACGGATTTCAATTTGTATTATGCTAATCAAACATATTTGAACTAAAATGCTTAGATACAGATGCCGGTGGTGAAGTTTTTGCAATTAATTGCCATTTAATTGATGACATTCACATTTGTATCGGTCAAATAGAAATGATTTGTCTGTCCTGCAAAGCATATCTCATTTGGACTACATGATGTTAACTTTTAACGACAGCTTGTGGGAACATTTTCCTCAATCAATTAAGGGATTGCCAATTTAATTAAGACAACAAGCTCTGTTTACTTTTTAAATTCAAAGAAGAGTTAACAAAGAGGGATTATCTTTGCTTTTGGTAGTTATTAAAAAGTTAGTACTAATAGTACTAATTACTTCGATCTGAAAGTTTGCAATACAAAGCCAGCTATAATGTATGCTACCATAATATAATGAAGATATATTGCTCCTTCTCCCGTTGGTTGCATCTTATTGTCAGGTGTCACCTGTTGCAAGACGATTTACAACATAAAGGGTAATTAAATTTTAGGTTGCAATTTATATCTGGCACTACTGTAATTCTGTCAAAGATAAACAGCTATTATTTGACATCTGTGAATACAATTTGACATTGATATTTGACAATTTCACAACCGTCCATCTCGTGCCGCGATTAAGAAATTAATGGAAAAATTCGGGAGACATGTGTTTTCAACAAGATGGTGCCACCTGAAGCGTAGCGCAAGAAACATTGTACGAGTAGCTATTGCACACAAAGTTTCCCTGACGCGTCAAGATCGTAGGATATTTCTCTGTTGGATTATTTTCTTCGGGGTTATGAGAAGCAGAAAGTGTATGTCAATAGCCGCTAAATGCTTCCAGAGCTAAAGGAAATTTCAAATTTAGATTGTGACCTGCAATTGAATCACCCTGTTGCAAAGACTCGAAATGTATTTATCAAACAAAGTCGATAGAAGTAACGAGTAGCGAGTACTTTCTGAATCTTTGAATATGCCAGAGAAATATTATCTGGTATGAACTTACAAACTGTCAAATGAAAACCGCTGGCCGTCTGTTTGTTCTCATAATTGACCGAGTTCCAAATTTCTACTAAAATTGATGGAAATTCTTCAAATCCACAGGGATCACCGCTTACGGGAACAGGATTCATTCAATTTTAGTCAAATTTGGTACGGGAAGAGACCTATTACCACCAATAGATTGAAGTATATAGCAACCCAAATTGAGGCAGAATATAGTGATTTGGTGCATGGCAGTAGCATGACACAAACACACAAAGTATTGGTACAGCAAAAGAGCCGCGGATTTCTTACAAACATTCGAGAGCATTCATTTAGTCTGCCTACATCCTGGACAGTCATGCCCCTCATGATTATATTCATAGGAAACCCAACCGTCAAATAAAGCTCTGACCGAGAACACAGGAAAATCCAACGCAGGGTCAGTTTTCCTTTGAACCAAGTTCATTGGGCACCTCATTTTCAGTAATCCTATTGTAATCTGGGACTCGCTGAGTTCAGCCTATCGAACCGAATTCAGAAAGCCCTTGCGTTCGCGGACTCTTTTGAAAGTGGTTAGAGAATTGAGCAAGACCTTAAGCGCAGCCTGGCTTTCGCTACAGACGAACATAAACCGTCGCCTTAACGTATTCCTTAAAATATAACTAATTCATAGCCGTTGAGGTTGCATAAGACTCCGCTTAAAAGACAGATGACTGTTTACCTAACGAGAAGTGAAGCCTAATGTTGTCGCCCTCCATGAAGACACCAGCACCAGACCCTTGATTGGTTTCCTTGATTGGATTCCTTCCTGGCTCAGATTCTGGAAAAATCCAGTCCTGAACGGTTCTGGTGTTATTGCGTCGGATTCCATATCCATAAGACAAGAGTCGGAAGATAAGGTCATCGAAGCTCCAGTGCGGAATGTACCAAAAGCCACCTCGTTTAAGACGGAAGATAGTCTGTATACATACAATTTTTAGCATAGCCCAGCATAGCCGCACGCAAAGAAATCCAACAGGGTCAGATGACACGATTTTGATGCCCAATTGATGTCGCCAAATTTCGAAATTAAACGGTCATGGGCTCTTGCAATAGAGCCAAATTTTCCAGTTTTGTATAGCATGTATCCCCGCGTCCTGTTGGAACCACACGTGTCGCTCACATCAATGTCTTCGATCTCAGGTCAAGAAAAGTTGGTTATCATTTGACCCATTGCTAAACTTTCTCATCTACCCAAACTTTTCGAAAGTATTTTATACGAAGCCTTAAGCTTTCAGTGCAAGTCTCTTATCCCTCCCACCCAACACGGCTTTCTGAAAGGTAGATCAACTACCACTAACTTAGTCGAATTCGTGTCCTTCGCCCTGTCTGCCTTAGAGAATGGCAAAGAAGTCAACGTTATTGTAAGGCATTTGATAAGACATCTCATAACTTAATTCTCTTCAAATTGTCTGCCCTCGGTTTCGAACACATATTATTAAAATGGATATCTTCTTACCTGGAAAACCGTCCTTACAGAGTTCGCTTTAGATCCATCTTATCGACTCCCTTCTTGGCCACCTCTGGTGTTCCGCAAGGCAGCCATCTAGGTCCCCTTCTCTTCATTCTAACCATAAACGATGTCGCTGATGACACCAAATTTTTCAAAGCCATCTCTTCACCACATGACTACTGTCTCCTTCAACAAGACCTTGATAGTTTTTCGAACTGATGCCTACAAAATCGCTTAGAGCTCAATATCGCCAAATGTCAATCCATTACCTTATCACGTAAGCACCAAGTGTCCTCCGCCCGCCTTTACCTTCTCCATGGTCAACCTATATCCATCATTCAATCTCTCCGCGATCTTGGAATATTGTACGATAGGGAACTAAATTTCCGTTCACATATTGATGAGATAATTCGTAAAGCTAACTCATCACTTGGCTTTGTCAAACGATGGTCCAAAGAATTCTCAGACCCTTACGTGACCAGATCCCTCCACATTACCTTTGTGCGCCACCTCCTGGAATACGCCAGTCAAGCATGGCCACCCTTTCAGCAAGTTCATGTGACCAGAATCGAGAATGTTCAACGTCGATTTCTTCAATTTGCCCTTCGAGGTCTTCCTTGGAACGATCCATTTATCTTGCCTCCCTATCAAGACCACCTCAACCTCATCAACCTGAGTACTCTAGAGAAACGCAGAGATGTTGCAGACATACTTTTCATTCATCGACTTCTTTCAGGCTCTGTCGATTGCGCATCTCTTTATAATTCAATTTTCTTCAATACCAACCCACGAAATTTACGATGCCCTCGTCATTTCTATCTACCGTCCCAACGCACTTCATATGGATCTAATGAACCAATTTCCCGTATGCTGCGAAAAGTGAACTCAAACCTCACCCAGTTTAATTTTAACCTCAGCACTCCCTTACTCAAAACCAAACTCCTTCACCATTCTCCTTAGCTTTAAGTCTTAGTTTTAAGTTTTAGGTTTAAGTTTTAGCCTTAAGTTAGTTGTAGCTTGTAATAAGCCAAATAAATGGGGGCTTTCGCCCCCACCAAAATATAGCGTAGAGAATTCATCGTAACAGCGGCACTTTCGTCGTTTTAAAAAAAAAATGCAGCCCAGTCACGGCGCCGATCCACAGCGCGTACCAAACTGTCACCCGTGGATTCTCACATTTGGATTCTCAAAACTCCAAATTCTGCAATTTTGTCTATTTACGTTGTCGCCGAACGAGAAATGGGCCTCATCGCTGAAGCAGATTTTATTCGAATAATCGGCACCAAGTTGTTGATTTTCCACACCCTATAGGCCGTATGTTCTGCGCATTCTGTAGTCATTCTATGGTAAGGTGCAATAATTTGAATACGTTCGACGATGGTTAAACAAGAACTAACTACCTGTCACTGTGGCTGACAGATGGATTTGACAGATGCCATATGGTATTGATGTGAAATTCCAACCTCGAATTGAATAACTTTTTTTGATGATAAGCCTCATGTTTATCGGAAGCCCCCCTACACGGCCAAAAAACTGAGAGCGCCTTTTACTTTATTTACTATGCAGGATTACTGCTAAGTACTTGGCTTCATTTGAGATTCGGATAGTAACGCCTTTAAGCACTAAGTAAGAGCGATCAACTTTCTCCTTCTCGTAAAGAGAACAACCTTAGTTTTGAGAGGATTAACCGAAAGCCCGTATGTCAGCATCATCGGCGTATGCCTGAGAGTAGACGTTACAGCTGTTTAGGGTGTTTAGCAGAGAGTCGACCACCATGCACCATAACAGTGGATAAAAAATCCCATTTTATGGACACCCCCTGCCATTACATAATCCGTATTCACAGCCAAAATTCTATGCAGCTAAATATTTTCTTCAAAAAAAAACCCAAGAACACAAACCATCCATTTAAACTGCGAAAAATAAAGCTGAAACTTCATCTATAGTAAATCCATTGAAACAATGACTCTTTACCTATCAACCAATAATAATAAATTCTCCATTCGCCATTTCCCTGTGACCATAAATATGTTATTTGCCCCCCCTCCCCAAAAAAAAACTTAAACCCCATTGTTCAATGACCGTTTAACGTTATAGGTTCCACCAGTCCGCCAGGTAAGCATGAATTTTTATTTTCAAAAAAGGACATCAAGCAAACCCTAGCTCCATAAAATGGATAACGGTTATTATAACGATTTTTCCATTCACACTAACACCATCCTGAATACATTTAGTAAAAAAAAGAGCATAGTGCTGGAAAAATTGCCCTCGTTATTGACAATATTCCATCGAAGGTTTTTCAATTTTTTTTTTTTTTTTCCGCACCATATTTTTCAATAAATGTCCTTTTTTGGTGCTATTCCTATGAATTTAGTTTTCTCCTTGATTTTCATTCTCAATAACTGTCACGAAATGATGAATATTTTAAAAGGACACACACACATACATACGTGGTAATGGTTAGAGCACAGCTTACTCGTATAGGGATGTCATAGTCCTGAGATGAATTTTATATTTATTCATGAAATCTCTCTGTAGATGTATCTCTTTCTGGGATATAACTGTCATAATAAAATTTAGAACGTAAATATTTGATGAAACTATAGTCGAGTGTGTTGCCTAATAGTGATTGTATCCTAGAAATGTGGATCAAAAAAAAAAGATATTGCTGGCAGTTAGACAGTATTGGATCCTTTTGTCGAAATGAAACCACACACAGTAAACTATTTGGCAGGTCATAAATTTATCCAGGACACTCCGCCCATTTTCCGAGGAACGGTGGTACTCCGGATAAACGTCAACTTGGGCAATTGCAAAAAATTGAGAACTTTCCGACTATACGGTGCAGTCACCGAGAATAAAAAAAAAAAAGCAAAGAACAAACAAAGCACTCACAGACATCCTTCATGATGTCAACTAAGGGATATGTTTGTTCGAGGTTTATGGTTCTTTGAGGAGATTAGGAACAGTGGGGTTGGAAATTTGTGGAACACGGGAAATTGGCCAGAAAATAGACAAAACGAATCTGCGGCTTACTTCCAAAAATTTGCTTCCAGAGCTCCGAAGTAACACCAAACTCTCTCAAGGCTTCAAACCTCCGCTATTGACAACTGTTCAACCACGTTTCACTGATGACTCGATGATTCTTTTACCTCCAGCGTTGATGGTAATTGTTATTGTCGGGTTTGATAATTTTCCTACAACACTGTTCCCCTCGACTATTAAAAGCTTAGTTACGTGTAATTTTTTCCCTCTCGAGGATTTCTTTTCCTTTCAACTCTCACTCTCGGATATCCTTTCTTGAAAACATGAGATATTTTGGCACGAAACACACCGAAATGAGAGTGCACTACATTAAGGAGACAACAAGACGCCGCCGACGACCGCCCGCCACTATGATAAAAATAGGAAACACTGTGCAAGTGTGCAAGCAACCTGCCAAAAAGTATTATCCTGCTGAGGGACAGCAAAAACTCTGTGAGATTGCATGAAAGGATTTGTATTAGGTTTTGTCACATTCGAAGAATAACTACTCGTACGCCCAAGGACATAATTTATGACTCGAATTGAAGTCGGATTTTTTTTTTGCGGTCAGGATACGTCATCGGTCGATGGCTGAGGCAATGGCGTACAAGGCTAACATATTCTTCTGCGATTGGTGTTGGGTGTACTACCCAGAACACTACTGCACTGGTAATTGTCAACCACTCATTTATTTTGAAGTGACTCACTGAAAGGATAAAGGATTCATTGCTGACTTTGTAATTTTATATGGGTTCGGCTCCAGATAGTCCAATAAGAGGATTACGTCGAGGAGATGTAATAAGTATATTTGCAGGAAGGAATATATGCGGAAGGATTGTGTATGTGCCACTTAGAAATTAGGAGCAAATTCATTAGAATGAATGATTGGGATCGTAATAGAATGGTGCTGACGCTAGTGCTGATGGTGGTGGCAATTAAGCTTGTGGGTTTGACAAAATGGAATTTTAGCTTGAGATGGATGTTTGGTAATTTGTAGATTGCGGTAAGTTGTCGTTAAAATTTATGAATGCAGTTGTAGGGGAAATAGAGTGTAGGGAAGTATTGGTGCCAGTAATGAAAGTGTTGAGTACAATCCTTGTGACAGCTTGGATTGACAATTTTTGTATGAATTTTAGGTTTTCACTTCGGAAAAATTGGGTATGATAGGAAATTTCGAAATATGCCTTAGTTAAGTGTACTGAGCAACGTACTAAAAGCCCCTTCATTTCACATGTTAAGGGCAGTAATGCTCGCTTTTTTTCTGAGAAATTTATAAGTTGGCTTTATTATCACTAAATTTTTATTTGCGAGCAATTCTTTGTACATACATATTGTAGTATATGAATGTGTTGTTGGTAAGCCAAAAAACTTGCCATACGAGTATATAAACGTTAAGAAAAATGGCTTTTGCACCACCCTGTGACCTAGAAAACTATGAAAATCCCAAATATAAGGGTCATCCACATTATCTATTCTATGAGTGTACAAAGTTCCATCTTTCTAGATTGTCCGGGGTATTCTTGAGGGGTGTGGGAAAAGTACGCACGTTGGAAAATTGCACATAAGTTTGAAAAACCCAATTTTCTTAACACTGCATTCTAAAATTAAAATTTGTTCTATGATTCAAGCTGTAAGTATGTAAATTTCCAGTCTAGTAAATCACCTAGGAACTTCTGTGGAAATGCTGAAAACCCACTTGCGTTAAAAAAAATTTTATATAAATCAGAGGGAAAATTTCCCCTGAAACACCCTGTATTTTTAAAATTGTGCATGCGGGAAATCCCGAAAACATAAAAAAGAAGAAAAAATGGTATCCCTATATTTGAAAAATCAAGATTGTTCACGTAGGTAGGTAGGTAGGTAAAGTGGTGGTTCGGAAGAACCTAATTAGCGCTAAGTGCGACGTTGTGATACCACAAAAACTCGTATACCCTGTTTGTTAACGTGTGTTATTGGAGATAGAAAATATATCTCCAATACTCCAGCCCGTGGAGTTCAGAAACAGGATTAGTTCTCCAATCCGTTTAGAGGCTATCTCTCTGAAATCGTCAAAAAAGGGTTTACCTAGCGTGCGTTGGACGTTTGGGAGATTATTTAGCATGCGGCAGACTTTCCGAATAACGAGAGGCTCCGCTTGAAAGACACTAGCAGAGTCTGGGAGACGGAAGGATTTCGATATATTCATTTGGTCCGAGAAAATGCCTGCACCAACTCCGCAATCATTTTCGAACCATCCGTATATATACAGATATCAAAATCATTGATTACCATTCCGTTCTTCCATTCTGCTCTGGTAGGGAACTTTACTGGAAAAGGTTTGCTGAAGTCGAGCGTGGGAATCCTGTATTCGGTTGAAGAAGTCACCAGTTTACTTGGTATCGTCTGCAGGCCCTTACAGTGGCCATATGGCTTTGCTGTCCAGCACCCAGTTTCCCTGAGCCGGACTGCACTGCATATAGCTGAAAATTAATATGGAGTTCAAGGGGGATCAGATGCAGGATTACACTTAGAGCATCTGTTGGGCAAGATCTCAATGCTCCTGTGATGCCTATACACGCCGGTCTTTGTATTTGTTTTGATTCTGTTGATGTTAAATTTTGTATGTAAGGCGGGCCACCATACATGGCGCCATAGGTTAGAATTGGACGCACAACGGCTGTGTACATCCATAGGGTCTTCTTTGGTTTGGAGACCCCATTTTTTGCCGAACGTTCTGCTGCAGGCATAAAAAGCCACACTTGCTTTCTTAACCCGCTGCTCTATGTTAAGTTTCTGTGCCTAAGTACTTTGCACTGGAACCTAGTGAGAGTGGTTGACCATTTAGCTTGGGGGGATTGAATTCCTGTAGCTTGGTTTTTGTGGTGAATAGCATCATTTCGGTCTTGTCTGGATTTACTCCAAGGCCACATCTCGTAGCCCAAGAGTGTACCTTATCCAGAGCACTTTCCATGATTTGACTTGTCATGGAGAGGAACTTTCCTGACACTAAGAGAACCACATCATCCGCGTACGCAACCACCTTAACCCCCTCCCTTTCAAGTCGCACCAAGATTTTGGCGATTGCCATTATCCATAGCAGGGGTGAGATAACACCACCTTGTGTGGTTCCTCTATTTACGATCTTAGTTGTACTGCTGTAACCTAGTGTAGCTTTGATTATTCTAGTATTAAGCATGGATATTATCCAGTGTCTAAGGAAAGACTCTACACCTAACTCGATGAGAGACTCTTGAATACCTTGGGTATGAGTGTTGTTGAAAACTCCTTCTATGTCTAGGAAGGTAGCAAGTGTGTATTCTTTATAATGAAGAGTTTTTTCTACCGATCGCACTACCTCATGAAGAGCCGTCTCTGTAGATCGTCCTTTGAGGTAGACGTGTTGGAATTTCGAGATTGTTCACGTACTCTGATCCATAATTCTATAATTCTGCTAGTTTCAGTTTTATATTTCATCCAAGACATTCACGTTCGGGAATATTTTTTGAAATAGTAAAATTTTATACAGAGCAGGGGACAAATTGTCTGTACAAGACCTTGTATTTTATAATTCAGTACTTCGGCTGCGCTGTGTTTTTCTGCGTGATCTGTGATAAGATTGCTAAGTTTAAGTTATCCGGTATCTTCTCAACTATATAGATAAATAAATCGCAGAAAAAGTAGTCTGTTCAACATCGTACACCGGAAATCAAAAATTTGACTACATTTTGTTCTTGAACGTCACCCGTGCTTTATATCTGCAAAGTTTCAGATATTTAGGTTCACCCTGTACTTCGGAAATCTGGAATTCGGTTCCACTTTTTTATTCTGCGTGGTTAGCTTAGGGTAAGTATGAGGGTTCCTGAAACAGTCATAGCTTTCATAAGTCTACGAGGGCCCTTAGCACTACCCTAAGTTAGAAGTCTGAAAAAAAGGAGAGAGAGAAAGAGAAAAACATTGGAATTACTGTTGTGGGACTGATAGAGTGGTGGGTATTTCACCGTTTGCCACGAACAGGAATTTTCCCCGTCTCATCCTAGTGAACAAATTTCATGATGGGTGTAGATTAGTCTTCCAATTTGTGCAATCATCCGAAGGAAAGACTAACGACATCCCCTTGAGCTAGCGAATATTTAGATTGATAGGTTCCGCACCACTCGAATAGGAATTTAAGAATACATGTGAGATGTCTGACTGCTAATTCCGGTAACTCTCCGAAGAATGGGTTTCTTGCGAATTACTTGCGAGTTACAATTGTGAAGTTGAAGCAGAAGTGTGAAGCGGCTTCTGAAGCTGAAGTATGAGTTGACAAGTGTGCATCTGTTAAAATGTATAATAATGTCCATTCCATCTGCTAAATTTGAGCATTGTTCTGTGTGCACAGAGCCCCAATTTCTGCCCGACAATGCCTAATTTTCGGGAATAGTTCCTAGTTTTTGCCACAAATCCTGGAAGTGTAGAGTGCTATTGTGGCCCTCTTCATTCTCACTTTTGTGCATGTTTAGCTTCCAGCTCAACTTACTATCAAGAGTTAGAATGGCTCTACCCCATTCAAATATTTTATTCCTTTGAATTTGTACTCATTCCGAATGAATTAAGAAAGGACTACAAAATATACAATGGTTTTGACAAAGTTATCTTTTCCTGTAGCTTAAAAGAGCCAAGAGTATAATCTGGATACTCTATGGTCATTGGGGTAACTGCCATCTCCAGTTTGCATTCCTCAAAATATCGTTGTGCTATCTCCCAGAACCTAATGAACGCAGATCGAGCGACACAGAGTCGAACAGGAATACATAAGTCTCGGGTCTAATATGTCTCTTCTAAGTTTCAAAATGAAGGGTTCCCCATTCAGACTATCAAATTCCAGATCCTTCCATCAGTATTTATAAACAGTACCAACTTGTTAATCTTCCTATTCGGAGCAGTTCAAATAATTTATTCTGTTCTGAAAATAAGCAGTTATCCTATTACAAGTCTTATCCCCAAGAGTTTAGTATATAACAACATCTCGTGACTTTTAACCACCCAACCGTATGCAAATTCCCCCACTTCTGTCATATAAGCATCTCGTAAAGCCTGTCACCTAAACTATAACTGCTTCAGAGAGAGACAGCTATGATAATGCATATTCACATTCACCAGACATAAACCGATGTCATCTCCCCCTTCAACCGCTCATCATATCCTATTTTTCACGCTTGTCGCCTCCACATATGCAATGAACTACAGGACACAACTCGTCCCTCATGCTCCCCCGGATCTACTACAAGCTTTATTAAATTAATTTAAGGTTATGCACCAGTTGGGTGCGGTACTGTGTCGGTCTCTAGTGTGAAATTTGCATTTCCACAGAAGTTAAGAGCAGGATGGCATACAAAAAAAAAATGGAAACAGGAAGAGCCTTTCTTCCACCCAGTTACACTTGCGTTGGCAACCGTAAATTACAATGCAAATGTAACGCATTTTGTTCTGCAAAGTGAATTGCAACTCTAGCGCGCCACACACCGTTAGGAAGGAGATCATTAAGTGGCACTACTACGAATGACGCTTGGCTATGCTCAACTACGTATTTCGTGCTTTTTACGTCAGGATCTCCTGCGTCATTCTGGAGAAAATAATTATTATTCATAAATTTTTGCTATCAATCTTGAAGTTGCACCTTGTCACCCTTTTCGAGTCCTTCAACTTAATGCACGCAATGTTAAGAGTTGTGGAAAAAAAAAACATGAGACGGAAAAAAGGGCGGAAAAGTTCCTTAAATTTATGGAAATAGAATGAAGAATTGCATGCTCTGACCAATTAGTCAAATGTCATGTTGATTTAGTTTGGAATAGGTGCAATGATTTAACGTCTCCAAGAAGTGCAAGTCTTTTGCATGCCACCGTCGGACTTCTTATACAAGACAGTTTCTCTTTTGACAGTTTCTAAGAATTGCACCTTGTCGCCAGTTAAATTTGGCAGAGTTTAACAACCAGCAATTGGATTTATGACAGTGAGCATGTATACAGTCGGTGACTATTATTGAAGTGCATGAACAGTTTGAAACTTCAGCCACTTTGAATGACTTGTAAAACTTTTACAAGGTTAACAACGTACGAGTATGTTATGTGAATTGAAGAAATTATTCTCTTAGCAGACGCTTTCTTTTATTGTAAAAAAAACTCGAACGAAAATTCGACAGCAAATGCTATCTCAGTTAGAAAGTTTCTAATATTTTGAAAACTTTAAAAGATTAGTCCTATATCTATCGTTTTGTTTTTCTTAGAAAATCAGTTATTCTGTAGAATGTAACAAAGGGGTAAATTTATTCAAGAACAAACCTATTTCGTTTCCATGTATCCTAATTATAAGGTCTTTATTTTGTTACCCTACATGAGAGTCCTTTACACGTTGACTGCCACCATACAAACAAAAAGCATCATCGGTGTGCCAAGTGTATTTTTTTTGTGTTAATGTATTGTAACATGCGAGCTACGGCTCGAGTAGATAAAACGATATTCTGTGAAATTTATTTCTTTATTTTTTTTTAGTCTATAGAACAATTCAAGTTCACACTATACTATTCTTCGCAAATTCTTTTCTTACAAGGTCTCTTTCCTCTCAAATCACTTCATCTCCTTTCAATTACTTAATTCACAAATCCAAACTAATTACTTTTTCTTGTTCACTCTCAACTTTCAATTTATCACCAAAATTACAACTTCGCCCATTATCACTTTTCCAATCTCTTCGCCACGGTTCTAAACCAACTGTGTCTTTTTTGATCGCCATCTGTCCTTATATAGCAGAAGTTTCTGATAGCCAGAAACTTCTAGCAAATTCTTCGACCACTGGAACAAGAGAAATAATTCTTGCAGTTATAATTCCCTTTTATCCCTGATATTATTCGTCTCTTTCGTTGACATGAGCTGTGGAGACTTCGTCCCAGACACGAACCTCGAATGAAAGGACAGTTCGAACCAAAATTCTGCCAGAATGGAAAGTCACTTCGGAATTTGCTGCATAGGCATAGGAGCGTAGTTATTATTATGCTACAGTATGTTTTATTGTGTGTTTATCAGTGTCCAATAGTTTTTTTAGTAAAAGTGTATTGTTTTTTTTGTGTTTTAGGAGCATGACTACCGGTGGGTCAGGTGGCACCTAGATAATAATAAACAATAAAATGTATATGTATGGTGCCACATGACCCACCGGTGGGTCATGCTTCCAAAAAGTAAAAACTTGTTGTATTTTCTACTCACACCGTTGTTTTTGCAGATTTATTTGAAAAGCCGATTATTTATTTGAAATAAGAAATGGCTCCAAGAAGGTTTTATGGAAGGTCTTCTTACGATGAAGCTTACGATGCGATGGACGACGAAGTTGATTTCGTAGGGTCAGATTCTGATGAGTATCTTCCTTCTGTTTCTGATGTACAATCCGATTCCTATTGCTAATACTTGGAGACCTGTTGATGGAAGTTCTTTGAAAAAATTTGATTATGTGGAACACATGGAATCTGCCGCTGGTTCCAGTTCTACAATGGTGACTCAAGAAGTGTATGAATTGATAGTTCTTCAGACAAATTTGAATGCTCAAAATGGTTTGTCTAGTAGAGCTGTTACTCGAACATCGCGCATAAAGAGTTGGGCTGATACGGATGTTCAAGAAATAAAGAAATTTCTCGGGCTCGTTATATATATGGACATTGTCAAATACCCATCTATAAATGAATATTGGAGCAAAGATTCATTTTTCAAGAACTCGTTTGTCCCTCAAGTGATGTCACGGAACCGTTTTCAACTGATTTTGAAATTTATCCATTTCGCTGATAATGCAACTGTTCCTAACAATCGTCTAGCCAAGGTCAGTGGTCTTTTGGAAGTATTGGAAACAAATTATATGAATGCCCAAACTCCTGGTGAGGTGCTAGTTGTGGATGAGTCCATGATTCCCTGGCGTGGGAGACTACAGTTCCGCCAGTATAATCCTGGAAAGTCTCATAAGTACGGCGTACAAATTTACAAACTTTGTGATCCCAGTGGGTATACATACACCAGTTCTGTTTATGCCGGTAAAAACAATTGTCTCAATCAAAGAGGTATACCAACGAATACAACGTCACATAGTACGCAAATAGTGCTAGACTTTGCGGATGCCTATCTTTTGAGTATTTGCTCTCAACATCTGTCGTCAATGCTTTGATTGTTTCCAAAAAAAAAACTATCGCTCAATTTAGAACATCAATATGTGAGGCACTCTGCGAACAAAGAACTTCCATCGTACGGGTACAACGCCAATCTATTGCTCCTCATGTTCTCGAAGAATATAAAACAAGAGACCAAAACAACAGGAAAATCCGAAAACGCTGCTTGAACTGTTATACAGAACTTTCCGAAACTATTGGGTGGAAACAGGCAGCAAAAAAAAGCCAAAAAAGTTTCAACTTTTTGCCAAAAATGCGATGGAAACCCAACATTTTGCTTGGAATGCTTCAATAAAACACACTGAATTTTCTTTTTTATTTATTTTTTTCATTATATAATAAGAATCTAAAATGAATTTTTTTATAAAATCATTTTCTTTGATTTAATTTTTGAATTATTACTTTTTTTTTTTATTGAAATAAAAATGCTTATAACTTCTGCAATTTTGCCGATATCGAGTTATTTATTTCAATGGATCAAAGAGGGGACTTTTAACTACATGCCAACGAAGAAAAAATTACGTTTTCTCAGCAGGCCATCGAAAAAATTCGCTTCTAAGAACATATAGTATCTGACCCACCGGTGGGTCATGTGGCCTGCTGAGAAAAAATTTCCTGACCCACCGGTGGGTCAGATGGCAGTCAACATGTTAAACAACTTTGATTTTTCGGTATTAACAAAATGGTGTCTACCGTCTGCCATATTGTTTTATAGCGTGATTTTATATATTTTTAAAATTATTCTCTATTCTATTTCAATACACTAATATACTTGGTATGAGCTCCTGTGTCTCATTTTAGCCCGATTTCTGATTTTGTGATTTATAAAATAAACATCACTCCATAGTTATTATTTTTGATTTATACAAGGTGGCATAAAAATGTTCACCCTATCGGAAGATGCTCTCATTTTTGCAAATGGCGTCTTATGTCATCTCGACTTTGACATTTGTGAAGTAAACAGAAGCAGAATATACATAGAAAATAGATTGCTATACTCTTCAAGAATGCAAAATAATTATGTCAATGTTTTTGACAAATAAAGGTAGGCATTTTTTGTTCAACGTGAATTTCGTCAATTCTAAACTATCCTAAACCTTGATGGTGATTTTCCATTGAAAATCATGATGAGCGACGAGGCGCATTTCCACTTATGCTGATACGTGAATAAGCAAAATTATTGCTTCTGGGGCACTGAAATCCGCGTGTAATGAACGAAGAACGATTACATCCTCTCAAAGTCACTGTTTGGTGCGGCGTTTACGGAGGCCCTTATTTTTTCGGGGACGGTGTCGGCAATACTGTTACTATGACTGGTGAGCGCTACGCTATTTCTACTTTATCTGCAGGGATGACGAAAAGAAGCAAACAACTCGTCATCTTATTCGCATTTCCTAGTCCTCTCCAATAGAAGGAAATTTAATTTAGGAACTGGTTTAATCCAGTGATCTTTTGGTCTAAGGTATAACGCACCAAAGCTGCCTTAAGAGCGAGGGCTGTGATTTTCTCAAGATTGTCTGCTAAGATTGTGGTCAAGATGATCAAAAATTGTTTTGCTAGGCATTTAAAAATGTCTTAAAACAGTTCTGCTTTTGCTGTGTGCACTTCTCTATAACCTTATGCTTAGGTATATCCCTCGCTGCAAAGGTAAATTTGTAGACAAATAAAAGTTTTCGGTGTGCCTCTTTCTAATGAAATACTGTTTTTCTTGTCTTGATGCTATGATGATGCTATGCCCAAGTGTCCTTATAATCAATTTCAGGCAGGCATTCAAACGTAACTCAACCTAGCCCTTCTGCTTGATAACTCAAGTTCCAAATGGCATAACCACGGTGATAGCAATTGACAATTAAATGTGTCACTAATTTCTTGTCGTTCGGTGTACTGTACTGAGATGTTGTTTAAGTTTATACTTAGGAATTGCTGCAGAATTACGCATTAAAAGTGTAACAATAACACTTAACTGGCAGCATCCCAAATATAGTTGTAGGATCTTACAGGAAGTGCTTCCTGAGTAATTCTTGGAATTCTTCCATTAAAGGATTGTTTATGTAGTGGTTCTCCGGATTAAAAGTAAAAGTCAACTTACATCCGTTAAATACAATCGACCAGCAGATATATGCTCTAATTGTCACTCACTTTTCCTTAAATTCACTCAACAGTCGTTCCTCGATCCAAATGTAAATTTAAAATCACTAAAATCTGCTTACGACTGTTACGAGTCTCAAATGTTGTAATTACCGCTAAATAAGGCATCGCATTGCCTCTCATTACCGGAGGTGTATGTGTTTTGCATATGTAATAGACAATTAAAATCTGTCCTAGTACACTCTTGCTTCTACCACTTTACAAATGATATAAAGCTAGTGTCGTGATCGTCGTCGTGGTTGTACTTAGTCAGCTTAAACATCGTAAGCACCACCTGACAGCCTCCCCGCGAAATAAGTCGGTAGTATTGGTTTGTGTGAAACAATAATTAGTGCAACCCTGTGAAGTAACAAGAAAATATTAAACTTAAAATGGCTGCGGGGAGGGGGGGTTGAAAAAATGGAACGTGACATTAGACCTGTAAATTCAACCGACTATGCCACCCCATTATAATAAGCGACCTTCAACTGTGCATTTATAGGTATATAGCCTAGAGGCAATCAAGAAAAACCATATCGTTGTATAGGGAGGTAAATTTGAAATTCAAAAACTCATTATGGGATGTAATGTAGGTACGTGTGTGTACTTTTAAGGGAGTTTTTTTTTCAGAACGCATATGGAATGCATTAAGGGTGTACTCGTATAGGTGCCTTTTGAAAGCACATTCCTGTGTGTTAAATGTCAAAGATTTTTCTTAAAGGACGGATGGTTTATCTAAACAGGATGATGGAATTGCGGGAAATTGTTAAATTCTTGGACTCTCGTAGGGGTGCAATCAACAGCTACAATAGTATAGGGTTATTCATTTCGAGGTTGGGATTTCACATTCCTGTCATATGACATCAGTCATCCATAGTGACAGATTGTTAGTTCTTACCTTGGCATTTTACAATATGAATCATTTAACCACCGCTCAATGCAATCAAATTGTTGCCTCTTACTACAAAAATAACAGTTCTGTAATATCTGTGTATCGCGAACCCTCGTAAGGACAGATTTTTCGAACAAAATTTTCTTCAGCGGTGAGGCACATTTCTCTCTCGAAGGCTATGTAAATGCACAAAATTGCAGAATTTGGGCTTCTGAGAATCGAAGTGCGATCGTTGAGAGACCATTGCATCCAACAAGAGTGACAATTTGATGCACGCTGTGGACCGACGGCGTGATCGGGTCGAATTTTTTTGAAAACGACGAATGCGCCACTGTTACTGTGAATTTTCTGCGCCATAGTCAAATGATAACCAACTTTTTTGGCGTGAGATTAATTACATTGATGTGAGCAATATATGGTACCAACAGGGTGGAAATATTGTAGCAAATTTGGAAAAGATCATGTGATCTGTCTCCGTTTGATTTCTTTGTGTGGGGCTGTGCTAAAGATCGTGTCTATGCAGATAGTCCTCAAACTTTGGAGCACTTAAATACCAACATCCATGAAGTTATGGCAGAAATGTGCCTCATAAGAATCGATGTTAGTAAAGGGTGTCCCAAAATTCACGCAAGGTTTGAAATTTGCGGCATTTGTGCGGTAAAGTGTTGCCAACGAAAAAAAAGACACCGTGACAGCTGACAGTTCAGGGTTATTGAAAATGGAGTGCTGCATGAAAGAACAACGCGTTTTAATTGTTGAGCAATATTTTAAAAATAATGAAGGTTTGGCAGCTACAGTTCGAAATTTTCGTACAAAATATGGTAGGGTAATTCAAAAATGCAGGGAGACTGGATCAATAAGTGATCTTAGACTTTCTGGCGGTCCTTCAACAAGTCGTTCAACACAAAACATCGAAGCAGTTCGTGAGAGTCTTGTTGAGAGTCCAGGAACATCAATTCGGCACCGTGGTCAAGAATTTGACATTTAGAGAAGCTCTCTGTAGAGTATTCTCACGTTTTCATGCATACAAAGTGCAATTGACTCAAGAACTGAAGCCTACTGCCTACGCACAGCGCAGAGAGTTCATTGAATGGATTGTGGAACAACAACAAGTGGATGCTGATTTTCAGACAAAATCATCTTCAGCGATGAGGCTCATTTTCATCTTGATAACTTTGTTAATCGTTAAAATTGTCGAATTTGGGGTTCAAAAAATCCACGAGTGATTGTTGAGAAACAAATGCATCCACAACGTGTCCCTGTTTGGTGCGGATTTTGGGTTGGAGGCGACGGACGATGCTTTTTGGAAAATGCGTTTCCCGTTTTGGTGATCAGAATTGGCCGCCCAGATCATGAGATTTAACGCCGTTGGACTTTTTTTGGTATTTTGAAGTCTAAGGTTTGTGCCAACAAGCCCACGACCACCCATGCCTTAAAGTAGCAAATTAAGCGCTGTATCAACGAAATTCAAACACATTTATGCAACACGGTCATGAAAAATTTCGATAAAAGATTGCGTATGTGCCAGGAGCGCCGTGGAGGCAATTTACCCAATATACTATTCCATAAATAATCCTATACTGTGTACTTTATTAATCAATAAACATTCACAATTTTTAATTAAAAACCTGTGTTTTTATCAAAATTACTTCTTGCGTGAAGTTTTGGGACACCCTTTACAAACTCTCGTGGCGGCCATTTAATCGATGTTGTATTCCATACATAATGGCATAACGCACAATTTAAATCAGTAAACAAATTGCATTGAAATCTTTAATACTTATTATTTTATTTCAGTTGTACACAATTTTTCCAATTATGCACACACATGCTCGCACATTTTGTTCAAAAAACCAAATGTAAGCGCGAATAAAATATACTGAGACCATCGACGATGGTACCTACGCGGGCAGTGGCGTAAAGGGATGAATACGGCAACAGGATATGCATTGTAATTTTATGTTTACGATCAGAACATTGACTTCTACTATCCATGAGTTAAGTTTTCCAGCAAACAAAACTCTTTATTTTACCCAGTGTTTTACTACCGTCCAAGTCTAATGCGACGGCCCATCGTTCGGCGTGGTTATATTATTTTACTACCCACGTCGAGCAATTTCATCAACAACAATGGCTCTTTGTTAAACAACAAAAACTTCTAAATCCTTCCTTCCCACCAAGTTTATGGCAAACAAAATGCTGCTCCTAATGCCACCATAAATCCCAAAGTTCTACATCAATCAGTCTATACATCCTTTCGATGACGACTTAGATACTTTCGTTCGATTTCAATTTCTCTTCTTTATTGTACACATCCAAATGCGCTATTCAACCTTATTGAACACTTTTCCCCAACTCTGAATGTGACTTACGATTCCCTTGTATCCATCCACCAATGATTATCCTTAAAGAATTGCCTTCTTGTTCTGCAATTGAATGGCAGCAAACAATTTGCCCCAGATGTTACAACAACTTAGATCCTTATGTTCTACGAGCGCATTATTATGTCATTGGATGACATAAAAGAACAAAACCTCCATAAATACGGTATAACAATGTATATTTAAGGCTTTAAAACCACACACATAAATCCCACATCGCGTATCTATGCGTATTTTTTTTTTTTTTTTTTATAAGAGCCTCTCGAACGAGACATGTCATTCGTTAGTCGAATTTATTTTAACAGTTCAATTTGCCGCTGTACCATTTCGTACATTTGTTATCCCTCTTGGTTTATCCTTGGCTGCCTCCTCTCAAAGGATGTAGTGTGATGAATTTTAAGGACTACGCACTCCAACAACCGATGACACTGTGTGAACCGCAACGCAAAAACCAATGCAAACACCACGAAAAGGAGCAGATAAAACGTGTCGCCCATTTATTCACATTTATACGAAAATAAGGACTTTCGCAATGAAGTAGGTTTGAGGCAACATTCCTTACTTATCCTACCATGACTTATGTATTTCTCAATGGGAAAACCATGAGAATCTTAAAATCCGGACACGTGCCGGAAAGGGAAACATGTTCTGACAGTTCTACGAGCAAAGAGTGTTGCAGCAGATACTCGTAGGGGGAGTGACACCGCATTTCAACTTATATCCTGCGTTTCCGTTTGTAGAGATTCTTAACACATTTGCTATGGTTGCGTTGTTTTGACTGTGCACCGACATACGAGTAATCGACACATTGTTCGGTCTCAAGATCCTTTAATAGATTCCTTTACTTTCTCTGACTTGGCGAATTGGGTTATCAGATGAAGCATAGAGTAGAGAGAGCTTTTCGGTGTCAGGAAAAGGATTATCCATGTGGCAATCTTAATGCGGAATTGGCTGAGAATGGTGCACAGAGAACTGATGTATGCTTGTCCTTAGTGCTTCGAATCTTAATTGAGTCGGGGAGAGTAGATTTTTATTCAATTGTGCTGGATGACAGTTCTTCGACGGTGACAAATTGTTTGTTCGCCAGTGATGATGGGTGGCACTAGAAGTGCCAAAATACTTATCAATGTGCACCAGAATTATAGTATAACATGCAGCTAGCACCTGCTATAAAATCGATTATGTTAATAAATCTACAAATTCACTTCCACAAATCAGTAATCTTCTTCCCTACTCCTTTATATCCTACCAGCATGTCCGGTGTTAAGTGGTATCTCATTTAGGATCAATATTTCCTTTAGCACCGTTCACAAGCTTGTGTGTTAGCCATCAACATGTACCACCCAAAATGTAAAATATTCTAAATCCACCGCCCTGTTGAAATGTGCATATTGAAGCACAACCAGATCCGATTATACCATATATCATGCGGAACTGCATGAAAATGCGTCAACGGACATAGAGAATGCGCGCTTTCGAAGGCACTACAGCATACGCAATCACAGGAAGCGATTTAGGAAATTGCGTCGTCTGGTCAGCGCGTAATGCATTATTGCTGTCATTGCAGAACTTGGTCCATCCGTTGGGGATGACAATGTGAATATTGAAATTAATATGGAGGCAATTCGCAGTTGCGAACGGACATGCAAAATCCGTATGTTTAGGAATAGAATAGTAATAAATTTAGAGTTTTCAACAATTTAAAGTCGTCCCAGATGCTGTCGCTAACGCAACACCACATGATAGGACAAATGAAAGCAGACAATTGTTCTCATTTTCAATATAGGGTGGTCCAGAAATTATTGATAGTTTTAAAATCTAGACGTACATACCTTCTGATCAAAAAGTACCCGGAATTTCCCATTCAAACAAACCGCGCTTGAGATATTGTCAAAAGCTTTTTTTTTTTAGGTTGGTACATCTGTAATCTGGCTCTCAAATATCTGTTTGAGAGCCATTTGTCGGATGTTTGTGTGTGATAGCTTTGTAAACAAGTCAGTGTTTGTTGTATTGTGCGAATTTGTTGCAGAAACAGCATCGCATTGCTGTGGCTAAAGAAATGCTTTCTTTGGGACAAAATTTTATCGATGGCATCATTACCTAGTCTATGAATATGACATCGAATGGCGGAATGGCGCTTCTCAGACGACCCAAAACCCAAAAAACCACGACAGAGTCGATCCAAAATCAAGGCTTTTGTTAACACTGTTAACAATCAACTTGTATATATTTGAAAAGAAACAAAACATTTTTTGTTAGCGTCCGTTTATTCTATTTAAATGTTTTAAATCAAACGACACAACGGCACGCTCAAAATTTTCGTCTTGTTCGTCCTCTTTAAAACAGAAAAATGGCCGTCCTCGTCGCTGTCATTAGAACAACAAAAAGGAGTGCCTTCAGCACTCATCGGCTGCCTCTATTCACTACTAGGTGCCGTTGTCGATGACAGCTTTGTTGACCGTTTTCTTTGATTGCCGTGGTATGGTCCACTCCGAATTTCTCCCGTCAGGCCAGACAGTAAATAAGGAGTATTACGTGAGCGTATTAAAGTGTTTAAGGGAAAATGTTCGTTCCACGACTCACGTTACCACTACGAGGAAAGAGTTTTGAGGCGATAAGGCAGCATTCACAGAAGGAGCTGAAGGCGATTCCAAAATCGGTCTATGAAAAGTCTTTTGAAGATTGGAGGAAACTTTGGAATATGTGTATTACTTGCAATGAAGATTACTTTGAAGGGAATAAAATGAATATCGATGAATAATTGTACCGTTTTCGTTTTATTTAAGAATTCCGGATACTTTTTGATCGGATGGTATACTTGTTTGTATATAAAAATTAATGAAATTGTGGAATTTAGACTATGACTTGCTAAAAGCTTTTAAACAAAAACGCATTGGAAATATGGCGCGTATGTAATTAATAGAATAGAAGAATAGAATATTTATTCAACCCAGGAATTCTAGGCCTTCACCTCTTAGAAAATAGGGTATGACAGGAATAAGTCGAAATATGTCTTAGTTAAGAATACTGAGTAGCTTTTTTTTAAATTCAAATTCGGGAAGTTTGTAAATTAATGGACATCGCGTGGCTCAATAGTTAAGTGCGCAATCATTGAGCTATAAATTTGAAGAGAAATTGCAACATATTTGCAACACCCTGCAACCTGAAAAGCCATGCACATTGAGATTCTACCATTCATTCTACGAATATTCATTCTAGGAAATTCTTGAGGGGTATGGGAACAAGAAATGCACTTGAAAAAATTTACGTTAGTCCGAAGATAAATAAAGGTGGCTTTTTTGTTGTTTTATGTTACTTAAATAAATTCACTATTATTCTATATACATAATCGTATATTACCGTTAAATGAACTATTAACAACGTTTTTCGTTACATTCCTTGTTGCACAAATCAAAATATCGTAACACCCTGTACTAACATTGAATACATTCATTTAAATGATTTTCCCTACTTCAAGCGTTAGCCAGAGATGACATTAATTTCTAAACAGTCAAGTTTTCCATTTGTCTGGAGAGCTCATATGTAGGCAGCAACAATGTTGTGGTGTTCATTCCATCTCGATAATTAAATGTTTGTTAGCAACAACATTAAAAGCTATGCAGAGAGTAGATAAAGTATGTAATAATTCTTATGGAATTTCTGCAAAGATAAAGTTTATTATGATCTAAATGCATTCCAAACATTTTTAAGAAAATTTCTTGCTGCATAATGAACTTACTATTTGAATATCACTGACACCCATTCACCAGAAACCTTCTTTTTCAATGTATACTTTTATTTCCCCACACAACCGTAGAAAAAAATCTCCACATTGGAGACAATGTAAAAATGTCAAATGCCGGATGAACAAATGACACAATATGTCCAAACAATCGCTCATAACCCATCCAAGTATAAATACTCGTACATAGTTCCAACCATTTTTCTTCTCGCCTGACAGTGTCCTTTATTTTTAGTTTCGCACAAAATATATGGACTTGCTCAATAATGATTTGACAGATATCTGCACAAATTGACATCTGCTTGACCATTATCTTCTGTTTTGACACTGACAGATGAATTCGCCAATTGACAGCAATAATCCATGTGGAAGATGTTTGTTCTTTTTATCTCAAGACCCACAGCAATCAATTATACACGATTTAATTATGCCAAAACCAAATATATCCCAGTTATAAATTGTCAAACAAACAATAAACCTATTAGGAAATAAGATTTAGAATCCTCAAGGAGAAACTTGAAAATGAAATCATTTTGTGTCCATCTCCGGTCCGAAAGGAATTCAATTCGCTTTGTCATCCGAAGCAGTACATTTCCGATTCAGTGAAAGTACTACAGACAATCATTAGACAAGAGGATAGCATCAGTTTTTTGCTACCGTTGTTGTTGATATTGTAACATAATGTAGCATAATAACTACGCCCTCGAACAGACAACAAATTCCGAAGGGTCTTTTCATTGCTTCTTCTGAGGTTCGTGTCTGAAATTAGTCACCACAGCTCGGATAATATCGCGGATAAAAGAGAACAAGAGAGAATTATAACTGCACGAAATGATTGTCATCTTGGAATTATTATATCAGAATTTTTCTTGTTCCAGTGGTCGAAGAATTTGCTAGAAGTTTCTGGCTATCAGAAACTTCTGCTATATAAGGACAGATGGCGATCAAAAAAAGAGACAGTTGGTTTAGAACCGTGGCGGAGAGATTGGAAAAGTGATAATGGGCGAAGTTGTAATTTGGTGATAAATTGAAAGTTGAGAGTGAACAAGAAAAAGTAATTAGTTTGGATTTGTGAATTAAGTAATAGAAAGGAGATAAAGTGATTTGAGAGGAAAGAGACCTTGTAAGAAAAGAATTTGCGAAGAATAGTATAGTGCGAACTTGAATTGTTCTATAGACTAGAAAATAAAGAAATAAATTTCACAGAATAATCGTTTTATCTACTCGAGCCGTAGCTAGCATATTACATTGGTGTCAGAAGCGGGATAAAACTTATTCTGTGAATAACTATTTCCGCGGTGTGAAATTGCACAATTAAAAAAAAAAAAAAAAAAAAAAAAAAACGATTTCTGTGTTGAGTTAATTAGTTGCGCAAAATGGGTCGCAAATTTGGAAAACTAACTATAACTCAACTAAAGGCAGAACTCAGTAAGCGGAACCTCGACACAACTGGGGGAAAAGATGCCCTACTGATTCGTTTGGAAGAAGCAGTAACGCAGGAAGGTGAAAATCCGCATGACGTAGAGTTTGACGTGGAAGAGGAACCAGCAAGTACAGCAGCCGACCCGGGTATAACAAGTCTGCTCCTGCAACTTAAGTTAGTCATGGACGAACAAAAGAAAGCAATAGAAGATCAAAGGAATTCTATAGAACTTAAGCTGGACGAACAAAAGAAAGCAATGGACGAACAAAAGAAAGCAATGGACGAACAAAAGAATTCTCTAGATGCTCTGGAAAGTAAACTTGATGAGCAAAACAAGAACTTGGAATCCAAATTCGAAGTGATCGAAGAGAAAATCGAGAAGGTCGAGACGCAACTCGAAAAAGTCGAAATTAGATTCGATGAAAATTTTGAGAAACATGAAACTCAGTTCGGGAAGATAGAGACTCAATTTGAAAAAGTGGATACGAAATTCGAGATAGTAGGAAAGCAAGTCGAAAATCTTGCTAAGGAGCTCAGCAACGTGAAGAGACAGAAAGCACGGGAATATTCCACTGACGGTCTGAGAAGAAAGGAGATGCAGCCTCCTATCTTCGATGGTCAAACATCATGGCCAATTTATAAAAGGCAATTCGAAGCGGCCGCAATGACCAATAGCTGGGACGATGAAGAGAAGTCCATTGCACTCACACTTGCACTGAGGGGTCCAGCTGCGGAGCTCTTGCAGACCATCCCGGAAGATAAACAGCAGAACTACGACTCTCTGGTTCAGGCTATCGAAATGCGGTTTGGGGATGAACACATGCAGCAGGTGTACAGGGTTCAGCTGCGTAGTCGAGTCCAAAAAAGGGGGGAAACGCTCCAACAGTTGCAAGCGGATATAGAGCGACTAGCCCATCTTTCATACCCTAAAGCCGGTGAGGAGCTTATCAACGAAATGGCGGTGGAAGCTTTTATTCAGGCCATAGAGGACAGACAACTGCAAATGGCTGTAAGGATGGCTGAAAAGCGAACACTCCCCGAGGCATTGGCATTCGCTTTGTCAATGAAGGCTGCGGACCAAGCATACCAGGGAATACACCGTGTCAGGGAAATGTCCGTCGTGGAATGCTCATGCCAGAGAACAGCCGTCATGGATGAAGACAGAGCTCGCGGAAGTCAAATCCGTTGCTGGAATTGCAACCAAACCGGACACCTACAACGGCAGTGCAGAAGTGCACCTAGACGAGGAAATTGTCCACATTGCGGAAGTAGGAGAAGCAGAGAGGAAGCATCTGGAGGTGATAACATCCATCCTGTCAGTCAGACTTCCCAAAACCAGCAGTCGGGAAATGCGTAAGGACCAACTTCGCGGGGCAGAAGTTGGTTACTGGAATCGAGGCCCCCAGGACCACCATTCAAGTTTCGCAAACCAAACGGGATAACAAGAGCCTGACAGTGGAGGCACTAATCAACAAGAAGAAGTGCGTAGCCACCATCGACACAGGTGCCACTGCCTCCATTGTAAGAAGAGATATCGTCAAAAGCTCCTGGCTGCACAACACCAACAGCTACTGCCTGAAGACTGCAACAGGGGAAATGGCGAAAGTGTTTGGAGAAGTTCGTCTTACGATTACCCTGGCGGGACTGACGTTCTCCCATGCGTTTCTGGTGGCAGATATATGCGACGAGTGCATCATCGGAATAGACTTCATGAAAGCAAATGAAGTAATCTTGGACATCGGGATGCAAGTACTGAGGTATCGAAATGTGGAGATTCCGATGGTGTACGGAAATGAGAATGCCGTAACTCTCAGGACAGTCATCAGCAAAGACGAAGTTTTGCCGCCGTCTTCAGAGACAATCATTTGGACGAAACTGGAAGGTGATCTTGGGAGCCACCGATTCTACATAGTAGAACCAGACCCAGAGAAGAATTCTCAAGACTACATCGTGGGAAAGACGTTAGTCGAACCAAAGAACACCATGGTTCCAGTAAGAGTTTTGAACGCAAGACCACACACTGTCAAACTAAGGCGAGGGGAGGTGACTGGAAAATGCACGCCGATTACCGCCGTCGCAACAATATCTGAACGTGATGCTCCAAAACCTCTCCCATCACCTTGGACAGCGGAAGCGAGAGAGACGATTCTCCAGTCCAGTGAGCTGAATCAGGAGCAGCGAACTATGGCAGAGAATCTTATCAATGAGTACGCTGATGTATTTGCCTCACAGGACGGAGAATACGGCCGAACACACCTGGTACAACATCGAATAGACACTGGTGATACTAGACCAATTCGTCAGCCTGCTAGGCGCCTTCCATTGGCAAAGCAGACAGAAGTTGCAGAGATGGTGTCGGCAATGGAGAAAGAAGGTCTGATTGAAAGTTCCAAAAGTCCGTGGGCATCACCGGTTGTACTGGTTAAGAAGAAAGATGGCAGCACGCGGTTCTGCGTGGACTATCGGCAGCTCAATTACGTCACCAAGAAAGACAGCTACCCTCTGCCACGGATTGACGACACGCTAGACACACTATCAGGAGCCCGATGGTTTTCCACTCTCGACTTGAAGAGTGGCTACTGGCAGGTACAGATCCATCCAGAAGACCGGGAGAAAACCGCCTTCACCGCAGGAAATGGGCTATGGCAATTCACGGTAATGCCATTCGGGCTGTGCAATGCTCCGGCGACTTTCGAGCGATTGATGGAATGTGTCCTGCAAGGGTTAACATGGAAAACCTGTTTGGTATACTTGGATGATGTCATCGTCGTAGGAAAAACGTTTGCGCAACACCGAGACAATCTAAGGGATGTGTTTCAAAGGCTTCGAAGTGCCCACCTGAAGCTCAACTCCAAGAAGTGCGCCCTGTTTAGAGCGGAAGTCAAGTACCTGGGACACGTAATTTCAGCGAAAGGAGTGAGAACCGATCCGGAGAAGGTCGAAGCGGTGAAAAACTGGCCAGTCCCCAAAGACAAACACCAACTAAGGAGCTTCCTGGGCCTAGCCACCTACTACAGACGGTTCGTGAAGGATTTTGCCGGGATCGCAAAGAACCTGCACCAGTTGACGGAAAAGGGAAAACAATTCAAATGGTCAATTGAGTGCGAGAAGAGCTTCAAGGCACTTAAACAACGGCTATGCGATGCCCCGATACTGGCTTATCCCACTCCCGGGGAAACATTCGTTGTGGATGCAGATGCTAGTAATGTCGGGGTAGGAGCCGTACTCTCCCAGGTGCATGACGGCCAAGAGAAGGTGGTTGCGTACTTCAGCAAGGTGCTCTCTAAGCCAGAAAGGAACTACTGCGTGACAAGGCGGGAACTTCTAGCTTTGATCTTGGCTACGAAGCATTTTCACAAATACCTCTACGGGAGGAAGTTCGTTCTTCGCACAGACCATGCAGCCTTAAAATGGCTATTACAGTTCAAGAGTCCTGAGGGTCAGGTCGCAAGATGGATCGAAAGGCTGCAAATCTACGACTACGAAATACAGCATCGTAAAGGGAAACTCCACTCTAATGCGGATGCACTGTCCCGGAGACCATGCAGAACGGATTGTAAACATTGTGCGCGTCAGGAAGAACGGGAGCTGGTTTCCATCCAAAGAATGAGAGCCGAACCTATCGCCGGCTGGAGCGTAGATGAGATCCGGAACGCTCAGAAGGAAGACCCGGATATCGAGCCGATTCTGGCCTGGAAGGAGAACATGGAGAAACCGGATCATCAGGACATCTCTCACAGAAGCCCGACCTTAAAGGCATATTTTGCGCAGTGGGACTCCCTCCATGTCCAAGAAGGTGTTCTGAGAAGAAAATGGGAATCCTCCGACGGAAAGTCGTTTGTAATGCAGCTTGTAGTACCGCGGACGAGGGTCAAGGAGGTGTTACAGGAAATGCATGGCGGGGCGTCCGGAGGCCACTTGGGAGTGAATAAGACGCTAGAAAAGGTACGAGAACGTTTTTATTGGTTAAAAGCGAAGGAAGATATCGAAGACTGGTGCAGAGAATGCGACATGTGTGCAGCTAGTAAGGGTCCGAGAACCAAAACTCGAGGTAAGATGCACCAATACAACGTGGGAGCACCTTTCGAACGAATCGCCATTGACATCGCAGGGCCCTTTCCGGAAACCGACAATGGTAATCGGTATATACTCGTAGTGATGGACTACTTCAGTAAGTGGCCGGAAGCGTTTCCGATCCCTAACCAGGAAGCCAGAACCGTGGCGGAGCAGATCGTCTACAATTGGGTTAGCAGATTCGGTGTGCCCTTGGAATTGCATTCTGACCAAGGGAGGAACTTCGAGTCAAGAATCTTCCAAGAGATGTGTCAACTACTCGGAATCAAAAAGACAAGGACAACCCCGCTTCATCCACAGTCGGACGGTATGGTGGAGCGTTTCAATAGGACTTTGGACGAACATCTCTCGAAGGTCGTAGGTGACTACCAACGGGATTGGGACCGGCAGATTCCCTTGTTTTTGATGGCCTATAGAAGTGCCGTGCATAGCACTACTCGACATACGCCGTTCGAAATCTTATTTGGTGGAATAGCTCGTTTACCCAGTGAGGTGAAATTTGGATCTCCTACCAATGAGCCCAGAAATGAAGAAGAGTACGTGGCGGACCTTAGGGAAAGGCTTAGGGACATACACCAAAGGACCAGAAGCCAGATTAAGATGACGAGCGACCGCATGAAGACCAGGTATGATGCCAAGGCAACAACGTCAGGATTCCAGGAAGGAGATCTAGTGTGGCTGTATAATCCCCATCGCCAAAAGGGGAAATCACCTAAATTGCAGCGGAACTGGGAGGGTCCATACAGAATAGTAACCCGCATCAACGATGTTGTCTACCGCATCCAGCGAGGACCAAGGGCCAAAATGAAAGTGGTTCATGCGGACCGATTGAGTCGATACAATGGCCGAAGTGAGGACACACTTGTTCGGGACGAACAAGTCTAAGAGGAGGGCAGTGTAACATAATGTAGCATAATAACTACGCCCTCGAACAGACAACAAATTCCGAAGGGTCTTTTCATTGCTTCTTCTGAGGTTCGTGTCTGAAATTAGTCACCACAGCTCGGATAATATCGCGGATAAAAGAGAACAAGAGAGAATTATAACTGCACGAAATGATTGTCATCTTGGAATTATTATATCAGAATTTTTCTTGTTCCAGTGGTCGAAGAATTTGCTAGAAGTTTCTGGCTATCAGAAACTTCTGCTATATAAGGACAGATGGCGATCAAAAAAAGAGACAGTTGGTTTAGAACCGTGGCGGAGAGATTGGAAAAGTGATAATGGGCGAAGTTGTAATTTGGTGATAAATTGAAAGTTGAGAGTGAACAAGAAAAAGTAATTAGTTTGGATTTGTGAATTAAGTAATAGAAAGGAGATAAAGTGATTTGAGAGGAAAGAGACCTTGTAAGAAAAGAATTTGCGAAGAATAGTATAGTGCGAACTTGAATTGTTCTATAGACTAGAAAATAAAGAAATAAATTTCACAGAATAATCGTTTTATCTACTCGAGCCGTAGCTAGCATATTACAATATCTTAAAAGGATCCTTGAGCTGTGCTCTTGGTACGCATACATTTTCATTTATTTATTTATTTTTTTCTCTTGTGCCTTTGGGATTCCATCAATTCAAAACCCGTTTAATTTTAAAATATTTTGTCATATCATGAGGACGTAGATGGAGTAATCCTTGAACATTATACGGGATAAGAAGACATGATTTTGAATATGTTGGTTTAATTTCACTCAACACAACATCAAGTGACATCCGTTGTTGAAATGTTTTCCATCTAGCTATGCACTTATCTCCCCATTCCAGGAATTGAAATCCTTTTCGGAACGATTTAAAGTGGATCTCAGTCGGGGGACTTAAAATGGCATCGCATGCTGTGTGCACATTACGTGTGGAGAAGAAAAAGTGAAGAACGCATAAAAAACTGAGAAAGGACCCAGGGAACCGAAACACGAAAATGACCCATAAAATGAAAGACAAAAAGTACATTAAGCTGTCCGCAAATTACAAAACAATTAGCGACATCTGTGGGTAAATGGTGATTAGGTGGGGGTTTGAGAATTGGGAAGTGCTGAATGTGACAAGGCGCGGCGTCTCACTAATCCGATTGAAGTGTATTCTTCAAATGAACATTTGCTGTGTGTAATTGTTTTTAGAATACGTTTGTTATTCTCAAGTGGGTGGTGGTTGACAAGTCCAATCAGTGATTTGTTTTTTACCAAAGTAAATTTTATTAATTCAAGCAAAGTCCAACAAATATAGTCAGCGGGGTGTGATTAAATTCAATTCGCGAACTTGGAATTCCAATTTGGGGATAATCTAATGTTTTTTAACGAGACGCTGTGGAAGGAATTTTTAATCCTGGACAGCAGAGTGGCGTTACGAAAATGGAGTGGACAAATATTTCAATTAAAATGTTGACACTGAGCAGTGGAAACATTTAAAAATTTATTGATCTGTACTGGAAGTAGAGTTCAAGTAAACTACAATCAGAGAATCTCTGGTATGGAAACCAAGTCACATCATATAGGGATATGTATGTATGTAAGATATGAGCATAGGGATATGTATGTATGAACGATTGCATTTCAGACAGTCTCGCATTTATCAAACACTTTGAGCTACATACCGATACCACCCCCTTGTTTTTCAGTTTGTTTTAACACAGCCTCTGTGAAACTAGAACGCACTACGGAGACCAACAGAAAACATTTAAGAAAATTCAAATTACCCAGGATATCACCGCAACAAAATACATGGATCCTAGTGCCATGACAACCATGGAAAAGATTCAAGTTCGAGATATATACGGGCTACTGCCTTCAAACTAGTAAAATCGGGATAGAAAGCCTTGGCAGTCTAATGAAAAGCCCGGCCGCAGAAGGTCCTTAATGGGACTTTCGCTAGGCAATTTTGGTATTCCATAGAGAGGATGAAAGGAAGAGAGGGAAATAAATCCGGTTGCTACTACTACGCTGCAACTTATGCAGGAATATAAAAGAAACTATCAATGCTCAGGAGTTACAAGTAAAAACAAGTAGCGCAACGATGTCTTCGGGGGTCGACACAGAAACGCCCCCGTAGTGAAGATAACCCGAATTATGTCTAGAGCAACTTACTAGAGTGGCAGTTATACTCAATAAGTTTCCACAAATAACACTCAATGTCAGGGAACGTATGGCACTCGAGAATGCTTTGGGGAAATATGTGCAAACAGTCCTAAAAGTTGACATAAACCCTAACGTGCTTCATAAAAATTTGTTTTGCTGATGTATGTATTCCGGTAGGGAAACTAAATAAAAATATAACTGCATGATAGAAACAAAATAAACCGGTTTTTATAATAGGGTAAAATTTCAATATCCTGCGGAGTTTTCGTCAGAATATAGTAAAGTTTAACGACTTTTGTGAAACACTTTTCTTAGAAGTCACTTAAAGGCTGACTTCTTTATTTCTGATAAGAGTATTTAATTTTCTTTTGAGACATGTTTTGGAGTAACAATCTTTTGGTCGAAAACGGTGCAGAATAGATTTCCCATTCTCCTACATTTTTACTTATACCTATAGGGCATCGAACTAGAGATTTTTGGTATATAAACGATTTCTCTTGAATTTCAAATCTGAGTGATTTGCTGAACAGCACATACATGCAAGTACATGCTTTATTTCTTTATATTTCGATTGCCAAAATTAAATTGCAACAATTTGAAGCGCCCTGTATAAAATACAAAGTGTTCGCCGGGAAGGTATACTACGAGTACTTTGACAGGCCACCATTTTGGTATTGGTTAATTTTGACAGTTCTTATTTGGCATTCGTATGTGGCAATTTATCATGGAACGATATTCGATAAATCAACATGTTTTAGTGATTGAAACGTTTTATCAAAATCAGTAACCATACGAAAATTGCGGAAAATTTTGGGTCGAAATTTTCATTTAAATGGTCGTTGAAGGAGTAATTCGACCGTACTTTTACGAAGATGCGTATGGAATAGCTGTTACTGTTACAGGAGAACGATACCGCCACATGATTGGACATTTGTTGACACCTTAATTGGATGCTTTGGGTTTACTCAACATGTGGTATCAACAGGGCAGTGCCACATTGCATGCAGCAAAGGCAATAATCAACTGTATCCGAACCGATTTTTTTCGAGAAATGGTGATATTGAGTGATCCCCACGGTTGCCAAGTTTAACAGCCCCTGACTTTTTTTTCTGGTGATGTCTAAAGAGAAAGGCTTATGCTAACAAACCACAAACACTCCAGCAACTAAAATAAAATATTAGATGCAAAATAAGTGAAATATTGGCCGAAATGTGTGGAAATATTATCAATCATGTCATTAAAAGAACCCGCAGTAAAAGAACTAAGCAGTATTGTCACAATGGTACTTTTATATTAAAAATGAGTTTTAATGAACATTTTGTGAATTGCAAACATTTCATATAACACACTTAATTTACTTGTTAGTCTTTGTACGAGTGTCAATTTTCTTATAAAATGGAGGTAGGGCAGTGGGGTCTGTAAAAACTCACCTACGTTTCAAAATTATACAATTCAGTGTTGTAGTCATGCATAGTTGTACTAATTTCATTTCGGATAATCGTTTTCACTTTATTCATATCGAACCAGAATATTTGAATTATTAATTGTAAAATAAGTTCTGCATCTTCCGCAAACCATTATAAATATTTTAAATTGTTATTCTGCACTCAACATGAATGTAGAATAACTTTCCTTCCTCAATATTTCCAGAAACCTATAATCTGCAAATATTCGAAATTAATGCACATCATCAATTCATCATCTCACTTTGTCTCTTCTCTCCAATCTTTAACTCTCACCAACACCCTTTCCTTTCACTCCATCACTGGGGAATATTACGTTAAAGGACATGATCCTTATTTCACTACATTCGCTTGGTGGCACTTTTCATCAAACCAGAGGTTTTTGCTATGGTGGTTTGAAAAAACTCATCGCATTATATACGTCTTTTCTGATAGCTTGACAACATTAAGCATGATACAGACGATTAATTTTCTCTTCAAAATTATTAACCAACGTCATAACTGAGCACAAATTTGAGCTCATTTTGACGTACAGAGATTGAAGACTATGATTGATTAAATTCAACCAGAGTGTGTAAATGACTGAAGACATTTTTAAATGTGTGCAATGTGAACACTGCGTTGAACTATGCTGGTTGGAATTTTAAACTGACATTTTTTCCTATTCATCGAATCTATTTATATTCGTTTAAAGGAAAGATTAAAAGGAAGATTGAAGGTGTGTATTGGAATTTTATTCAATCATGTGTGCAAGCTTTTTTTCTTCAATCTGATTGATGGAAGAGATTGATCGTCTGTACCATGCTTTAGACTTCTCGAGAGATTAAGAAATATTGGATCGACAAAGGGTAAAGCAGTTCCTTGCTTGTTGTTGTGAGTTTCGAGATATGAACACACATCTAATTCATGATTGGACATTGACAGTACCCAAATTGCTGTAGAAGCGTCGATTTATGTGATCCATCTGGTTCACGATTTGTTGCTCTATAGACTTTCGAGTTGACTTATGAATATTAAGGTATTGCAATCGTATGCTAGCGACGGTGAGGTTTCGGCCTAATTAAAAAATGCAGTGTTGCGGCAACATAAAAGCAACAACTTGGCAGTACTACTCAAATCAAATATTTTTTTTCGTTTGTTTTAGATAAGCTTTTGTTTGTTACAGTTCGTTAGCTATTATTATATATTTTACTCAATACTTTGTGTTAAAAATGGATGAAAGGTAACTTATAATAATTTCAATGTTTTATTTTTTTCTATTGTGTATAGCATTGCAACACAACTGTTCATAAACGTTAAAATAAATTGCACAGGGCAACGGCAACGGAGCAGTAGCAGGACAACAGCAACACAAAGTCTGTTGTGTTGCTGTAGCACTGCAGAGCTGTTTTTATATGTACTTACATTTACTTAAGTCATTTCACCCATCAACATCGCCTGAGCGCCATCTCGTTCTGGTTTCTGCAGCACGTTTAAGCTCATTCAACCCATTCCTAGACTCCCCGATTCATTATCAACTTTTTTGCGCCACTTTTCCTTATTGCTGGTTGGAGTAGATTTCACTGCATGACATATTTCATAATGGTACTGTGTTCCCGCAGCAATGTGCGACCAATCCACTGTCCATAGATATATGTATGTAGCTGGTTGGAGCTATTGGTTGGAGATGCGGTTAGGCCAAAAAATCCTTAAAATTATTCTTAGACTTTTGAGTGATAATTGTAGTCACCGTCGACGTACTACACCCATAAAGAAGTACCCATTCGACGTTGGAGCGGAACAGTCACAGTCTAGTTATTGTGCTGAAAACATTTTTTTCCAGATCTTTGCCAACATTCCAAACACAACTTTACCCTTCCCGATTTTGCTGCTTACTTCCATTTCGGTACCACCATCCTTGACCGAGACAATGCTTCCTAGGTGAGTTGGTTTCCCTCTTTTCTATTTTGTCTACAAGCTCATTGAAGCAATCTGTGTTGATGTTGTCTTTAACCTTTGTATAGCCAGAATCAATACACGCTCATCGTTAGTTCACCGAAAACACCGCTGAAAGAACAGCGACCAGTTCAGGCAATCAGTCAGATGTGCTACGTATTAATTCTTTGTAAAATCCAACAAAGCGTGAGAATACAAATAATTTTGTTTTCCCTGTCAGAATTTCATATCTGTTGCTGTCAGTTTTCAAATTGCTATTCCAGTCTCTGCCTTATATATTTTTCCATTCCAAAATATACAAATTTCCACATTTTCCAATATTTAGCGTGAATTTCCTTGTCAAAGAAATATCATACGAGTACATGCATACGTATTTTCTTCTATTGAAGCGAAAAATTCCAAAACTTGTATTAATTCGGAGTAAAGTAAAATCCCACAGGACATAAGGATAACAAATCCACTTTCCTGATCATTGTAGGAAAAATTTAAAACGTTTCAATTGATTTTATGTGCACCACCGTTCTGATTGCAAGTTTTTGTTCTGCCAAATTGCTGCGGGGCTTAAAAATGTTTTCGCATAATAAAAGTGAAATAAAACTGAATATTATTTTTCTTTTTTCTCCTGAACAATCTCTAATACAGGCAATATTTTTAATATTGAAAATTTTTCTGTCTGCAACGAATATGTGCAAACAAACGTGCCACACAGAAATTACTGAACCATTGAACTAGCACACAGAGATTCTCTGGATGGATGCATGAATTTATTTATCATCATAGCATTGCTTTCATTGGATCATATAATTGAATAGAAAAAAAAAAACTAAACTTTAGAAAAAAACATGGATAAAAAAATTCTCTTTTTTTGAAAAAAACAGAAACGTGAACTTTTTTATAATTCCATTGAGGCTACAATTGCTCGTTTGAATATTTGCACTATCATATCCTGTTGGAGTTAGATTCAATGGGACCATGAATAAGGAAATCCTCTTTTTTTTTTGTATATATTTCAATGAAAGGAGTGAAGATATAGCATATTTGTACTAAATATGTTATTCTCTATGGAATTAGACGTATTTTATATTTCCGGTATTTTTTATTGTTCGACATATAACACAAAGCCTTTTTTCGTAGTTAATAAAAACTAACATTGAAAGAATTAGGACTGTGGTTAAATTTACAAGTTTTGCTTTGTGGAATTATTACTTTGCTTAATGGTCTAGTCTACAACGGCGAATTTGATTCGGACCCGCACTAAAATTTAGTCTAAGTCTTTTGAGTTTACACCAAACTGTACAACATGAGGCTTTATTATACACATTGATTTCATATATCCTTCCATAGATGAAGAGCTATGTTTGCGTCTCATCGTTCGTCTAAATGCAACCTTTATAGAACTTCACAAGAATGAAATTTGATGGGACAATAAAATGTGGCACTTTGAGATAACATTTTGACATTTCTTTAAAACTGCCATCTAGTGCATGAAAAAAGATGGAGTATTTACACGCTGTAGACTATATCAAAATAAAGTCTAGGTTACATAATTTTGTGAACTGATCCAAGTAGTATAAAGCTGTATTCAAAGCGTATACACCGATAACGTGTACAATACCTGGTCTTCGTCTCAGACCAAATGAGCGATGTAAACTAGGCCAATTATTGAAAATTTATCGGCGGACAATAGTAAAATCATTTTATTAGTAGTATTTATTTGAATTATTTATCAATTAATGGAGATCTTCTCCAAAGTCTAGCATTAGTTTTGGACCAACCCTATCGATAGTATGAACTTGTCTCAGAGAAATCATACCACAAATTGGCGCCCTAGCAGGGACCTTTAGGTGACTTACGTACATTCAGATTGTTATCCGAAAATAACGACACTAAGATAAAAATCCGTTACTCCGTCAGCTCGGTTGAAAATCCGCGCAGAGCTTTTCCTGCATGGAAGGATTTTGTATTTATAGTCCAGTAAGACTATGGAAAAACATACAAGAAAGTTACAATTCATCTGAAACGGATAGCATGATACCCTTTTCCTCATCTTCTAAACCAACCCTAATAAAATGGGAGTGACACTCTGAAATTTTCAATTCAATGATATGCGTACCCTTTTATTCAGAGTATGCTTCCGCTAATAGAGATTTTCTTAGAAAAACTGATTTTATGGCTTCTTTTAATAAGAATGTGGGCATGGTTGTAACTAAATATTTGTTACCGAAGTTCATGGATTCTGATGATAAATAAATAGGAGAGGTCTGCATATTTTGTTGAGGCAATATTTTTCAGTTTCTAGTAAAAATATTTAAAAAAAAAAAGCAACTTTTTTCAAAGTGGGCGTGTCTGTGGACGGATTCTGAAAATGTTAACACTTGCACTGCTTTGAGTTCTAAAATGCATATATACCAAATTTCACAAACGAACGAATTTATTTATTTATTTATTTATTTATTTAGCTAAGCTTAATTCAAGCAGAACTTAAAAACTACACTAAAACTAGACTATTACTAAACACAACTTAAGACTAAGGCTAAGTACTTAAAAACTAAACTTAAAACTAAAACTAAAGTGATTAGGGCGGAGGAGTGGAACTGGAATTGTGGAGGGCGTTTATGAGTGAAAATCTGTTGCAATGAAAATCAAAAGAGTTGGCCAAACGTACCATTCTAGACATTGGCTCGTTACAGCCATAATTGGTGCGATGAAAATTAAGACGAAAGATGGATACAGACCTCAGGAGGCATGGGTTAGTGTTAAGGGAGATCATTTGGAGCAGATTAGGGCAGTCGATGTTTCCTGCTAACAGCTGATGTACAGAGTATGTCAGCAATTTCTCGACGTATTTCAAGTGGCTGTACGTTAATTAATTTCAAACGATTCTCATAGGGGGGTAAGTTATGCCTGTCAGACCAAGGAAGACCGCGAAGTGCAAAGCGGATGAACCTGCGTTGAACAGCCTCTATTCGAAGAGAATGGGTATCATGATAGGGGAACCATACTTGGCTAGCATATTCGAGGATTGGCCGAACAAATGTGAAGTAGAGAGATTTCGTGACGTAGGGGTTCGAGAATTCTTTAGACCAGCGTTTTACGAAACCGAGTGCAGAGTTGGCTCTGCTAATAATGTTATCAATATGGCAGCGGAAATTTAGTTCTCTGTCGCAGATAACACTCAAATCGCGTAATAAAGTTACAGAAGGGACGGGCTCATCAGAGATGAAATAGGATCTAGGGGCTGGAAGACGCTCTCGGGAATATGTAATAGCTAGACATTAATTGACGTTGAGCTCAAGAAAAATTTTTTGACACCAGGTTGAAAAGTTGTTCAAGTCAGCTTGAAGTGGACAAGAATCGGCGGGGTTTAATATGTGCCTGAAGATTTTCATGTCATCAGCGTAGATGGATAGATAAGAGTCTTTGATGATGAAGTCAATGTCGTTAATTGACAAAATGAAAATCAGGGGACCAAGATAGCTACCTTGAGTGACCCCGGAAGTGGCTTTAATGGGGTCGGATACAGCCAATCTAAATAGTATTTTGTATTGAGGTTCCTCAAGGTAGGATTTAATCCACCGAATGAAACTCAGTTAGAAGCCAAGGGACTTGAGTTTAAAAAGAATGATTCAGTGAAAAAAGAAAGAAAAATCTGTGGCAATTACATCAACTTCTTTGCCATCATCTAATGCATACAGAGTGCTAGATACGAATTCCGTTAAGTTACTAGTTGTTGACCTTCCCTTAAGAAATCCGTGCTGGTTAGGAGAAAAGATAGACCTACAATGGAAGAACATTGTATTGTAAACAATGCTTTCCAAGAGCTTAGGAACGAAGGTGGCTTCATCGACTTAACTTTCGATGTTGATCTCAAATACAAGAATATATACTTTTGGGGTCTATTGTTATTACGTCTCTATGTTATAGACTATGTATCAAAATTAATATACCGTATGAGACAGGTGGGGGTGGTATTTATTTATTTATTTATGGGATAGGTTATAAAAATTGATAAAATGTGTGTGCTGTTTCATTACTTACAGCAATTAAGCAGAAAAAATATAAATAAATTCAATTTTCTCGTAAACTGTTGAAATAAATCAAGGGATATCAGGGTGTCTGCTATGTCTCGAATCCGAAATCAAAATTTTAAAATTAAAAATGGCGTATTTAAAATGGTGGGCGCCTTAAATAACAAATAAATTTTATTCTTGCGTAAAATACGAGTAGTAAAGTGAGTCAAAGGAAAATAAAGTCAAAAGTATCAAAATAAAGTCCAAAGTATCAACCCTTTAGCACATCTTACAATTATTAGTTTTAAATTCGAATTCCCGAAATTTATCAAGCGTTACCTTAGAAATAACAACATATCACATATTTTTCAAATTAATCTATCTCCCGTTAATTAGGCAAGACTTAACAGTAAAAGTGTCTTTAAGATTTCTTAAGAACAGTAGTCATAATAATTTCTTTTCACTAGTTTATTGATTTAAGTTAATAAACATATTTCCCATCCTTCGACAATATTGTTTCTTTTATTTTAAAAATATGATTGGTATCTGTAGAATTCTTCGGTTTGACTTAGAGCCATTTTACTTGATGATTCACAAATGTCAGGGTTATTGCGCGGGCGGAAGACCTTAATCAATTTTATTCAGAGAGCTCGATTATTATTTAACTACTCAACTACTAACCATGCGTGCTGAAAATTCTATTTTCTTTGCCCTCCTTCAAATTTGCCTCTTTTTATTCTTGAATTTGGCAGGCGTAGTGACGAAATTCGTGCCCATCATCTGGCAGCAATGCCAAGGCTACGATGTTCACTGAAACACAGTGTACTGCCAATTCACCATCAGCTAACGAATTTTCATCGTACTGTAGTCGATTAGCCTACACCTCCAATTAGCTCCATCATCGAACTACCTTTCTAAATTCTTATCTGCACAACATGAGACTCACATGCTTAGAAGAAAAAATCGAGAGATGTTATAGCAGGAAACTGTCTGAAACTTAGAGCATCTTTAGATTTCTGAAACCAAGAAAATTATATAAAGGTGATTGTCCTTGCTAAAAGACGAAAGTCTTCACTTAAAAACCAAAGTCTTTGCTAAAACACGAAAAAGTGTAAACAAAAAATTAATATTGTTGTTAAGCTTTACCACTGGTGAGAAATAGTGTATTGCATTCAACGTATATTCGCCGGTACCAACCTGAATGCACTTGTCCAGGCCTAATGAAAAACGGCTAAAGAAGAAATAAGAAATGGAAGATCACCATTACCAATTGCTATTTCTACGGGCGAAAAATATTGTTGTATAGCAGTGCTCTATCTTAAACAACTATGAAGATGCTTCATAAGACCCTCACTATCCCAGTCCCGCTGCTGCTATACAGTACAGCATTGTAGAATATTTGGATGAAAGTGCTCTTGGAGTCTTCGAAAAATCAAATCTCCGTAGAAAAGATACTGTAATATGCAAGCTACGGCTCGAGTAGATAAAACGATATTCTGTGAAATTTATTTCTTTATTTTCTAGTCTATAGAACAATTCAAGTTCACACTATACTATTCTTCGCAAATTCTTTTCTTACAAGGTCTCTTTCCTCTCAAATCACTTTATCTCCTTTCAATTACTTAATTCACAAATCCAAACTAATTACTTTTTCTTGTTCACTCTCAACTTTCAATTTATCACCAAATTACAACTTCGCCCATTATCACTTTTCCAATCTCTTCGCCACGGTTCTAAACCAACTGTGTCTTTTTTGATCGCCATCTGTCCTTATATAGCAGAAGTTTCTGATAGCCAGAAACTTCTAGCAAATTCTTCGACCACTGGAACAAGAGAAATAATTCTTGCAGTTATAATTCCCTTTTATCCCTGATATTATTCGTCTCTTTCGTTGACATGAGCTGTGGAGACTTCGTCCCAGACACGAACCTCGAATGAAAGGACAGTTCGAACCAAAATTCTGCCAGAATGAAGTCACTTCGGAATTTGTTGCGTCATATTTTTAGGGGGCGTAGTTATTATTATGCTACACTGCCCCCCTCTTAGACATGTTCGTCCCGAACAAGTGCATCCTCATTTCGGCCATTGTATCGACTCAGTCGGTCCACATGAACCACTTTCATTTTGGCCCTCGGTCCTCGCTGGATGCGGTAGACAACATCGTTGATGCGGGTTACTATTCTGTAGGGACCTTCCCAGTTCCGCTGTAATTTAGGTGATTTCCCCTTTTGGCGATGGGGATTATACAGCCACACCAGATCTCCTTCCTGGAATCCTGACGTTGTTGCCTTGGCATCATACCTGGTCTTCATGCGGTCGCTCGTCATCTTAATCTGGCTTCTGGTCCTTTGGTGTATGTCCCTAAGCCTTTCCCTAAGGTCCGCCACGTACTCTTCTTCATTTCTGGGCTCATTGGTAGGAGATCCAAATTTCACCTCACTGGGTAAACGAGCTATTCCACCAAATAAGATTTCGAACGGCGTATGTCGAGTAGTGCTATGCACGGCACTTCTATAGGCCATCAAAAACAAAGGAATCTGCCGGTCCCAATCCCGTTGGTAGTCACCTACGACCTTCGAGAGATGTTCGTCCAAAGTCCTATTGAAACGCTCCACCATACCGTCCGACTGTGGATGAAGCGGGGTTGTCCTTGTCTTTTTGATTCCGAGTAGTTGACACATCTCTTGGAAGATTCTTGACTCGAAGTTCCGCCCTTGGTCAGAATGCAATTCCAAGGGCACACCGAATCTGCTAACCCAATTGTAGACGATCTGCTCCGCCACGGTTCTGGCTTCCTGGTTAGGGATCGGAAACGCTTCCGGCCACTTACTGAAGTAGTCCATCACTACGAGTATATACCAATTACCATTGTCGGTTTCCGGAAAGGGCCCTGCGATGTCAATGGCGATTCGTTCAAAAGGTGCTCCCACGTTGTATTGGTGCATCTTACCTCGAGTTTTGATTCTCGGACCCTTGCTAGCTGCACACACGTCGCATTTTCTGCACCAGTCTTCGATATCTTCCTTCGCTTTTAACCAATAAAAACGTTCTCGTACCTTTTCTAGCGTCTTATTCACTCCCAAGTGGCCTCCGGTCGCCCCGCCATGCATTTCCTGTAACACCTCCTTGACCCTCGTCCGCGGTACGACAAGCTGCATTACAAACGACTTTCCGTCGGAGGATTCCCATTTTCTTCTCAGAACACCTTCTTGGACATGGAGGGAGTCCCACTGCGCAAAATATGCCTTTAAGGTCGGGCTTCTGTGAGAGATGTCCTGATGATCCGGTTTCTCCATGTTCTCCTTCCAGGCCAGAATCGGCTCGATATCCGGGTCTTCCTTCTGAGCGTTCCGGATCTCATCTACGCTCCAGCCGGCGATAGGTTCGGCTCTCATTCTTTGGATTGAAACCAGCTCCCGTTCTTCCTGACGCGCACAATGTTTACAATCCGTTCTGCATGGTCTCCGGGACAGTGCATCCGCATTAGAGTGGAGTTTTCCTTTACGATGCTGTATTTCGTAGTCGTAGATTTGCAGCCTTTCGATCCATCTTGCGACCTGACCCTCAGGACTCTTGAACTGTAATAGCCATTTTAAGGCTGCATGGTCTGTGCGAAGAACGAACTTCCTCCCGTAGAGGTATTTGTGAAAATGCTTCGTAGCCAAGATCAAAGCTAGAAGTTCCCGCCTTGTCACGCAGTAGTTCCTTTCTGGCTTAGAGAGCACCTTGCTGAAGTACGCAACCACCTTCTCTTGGCCGTCATGCACCTGGGAGAGTACGGCTCCTACCCCGACATTACTAGCATCTGCATCCACAACGAACGTTTCCCCGGGAGTGGGGTAAGCCAGTATCGGGGCATCGCATAGCCGTTGTTTAAGTGCCTTGAAGCTCTTCTCGCACTCAATTGACCATTTGAATTGTTTTCCCTTTTCCGTCAACTGGTGCAGGTTCTTTGCGATCCCGGCAAAATCCTTCACGAACCGTCTGTAGTAGGTGGCTAGGCCCAGGAAGCTCCTTAGTTGGTGTTTGTCTTTGGGGACTGGCCAGTTTTTCACCGCTTCGACCTTCTCCGGATCGGTTCTCACTCCTTTCGCTGAAATTATGTGTCCCAGGTACTTGACTTCCGCTCTAAACAGGGCGCACTTCTTGGGGTTGAGCTTCAGGTGGGCACTTCGAAGCCTTTGAAACACATCCCTTAGATTGTCTCGGTGTTGCGCAAACGTTTTTCCTACGACGATGACATCATCCAAGTATACCAAACAGGTTTTCCATGTTAACCCTTGCAGGACACATTCCATCAATCGCTCGAAAGTCGCCGGAGCATTGCACAGCCCGAATGGCATTACCGTGAATTGCCATAGCCCATTTCCTGCGGTGAAGGCGGTTTTCTCCCGGTCTTCTGGATGGATCTGTACCTGCCAGTAGCCACTCTTCAAGTCGAGAGTGGAAAACCATCGGGCTCCTGATAGTGTGTCTAGCGTGTCGTCAATCCGTGGCAGAGGGTAGCTGTCTTTCTTGGTGACGTAATTGAGCTGCCGATAGTCCACGCAGAACCGCGTGCTGCCATCTTTCTTCTTAACCAGTACAACCGGTGATGCCCACGGACTTTTGGAACTTTCAATCAGACCTTCTTTCTCCATTGCCGACACCATCTCTGCAACTTCTGTCTGCTTTGCCAATGGAAGGCGCCTAGCAGGCTGACGAATTGGTCTAGTATCACCAGTGTCTATTCGATGTTGTACCAGGTGTGTTCGGCCGTATTCTCCGTCCTGTGAGGCAAATACATCAGCGTACTCATTGATAAGATTCTCTGCCATAGTTCGCTGCTCCTGATTCAGCTCACTGGACTGGAGAATCGTCTCTCTCGCTTCCGCTGTCCAAGGTGATGGGAGAAGTTTTGGAGCATCACGTTCAGATATTGTTGCGACGGCGGTAATCGGCGTGCATTTTCCAGTCACCTCCCCTCGCCTTAGTTTGACAGTGTGTGGTCTTGCGTTCAAAACCCTCACTGGAACCATGGTGTTCTTTGGTTCGACTAACGTCTTTCCCACGATGTAGTCTTGAGAATTCTTCTCTGGGTCTGGTTCTACTATGTAGAATCGGTGGCTCCCAAGATCACCTTCCAGCTTCGTCCAAATGATTGTCTCTGAAGACGGCGGCAAAACTTCGTCTTTGCTGATGACTGTCCTGAGAGTTACGGCATTCTCATTTCCGTACACCATCGGAATCTCCACATTTCGATACCTCAGTACTTGCATCCCGATGTCCAAGATTACTTCATTTGCTTTCATGAAGTCTACTCCGATGATGCACTCGTCGCATATATCTGCCACCAGAAACGCATGGGAGAACGTCAGTCCTGCCAGAGTAATCGTAAGACGAACTTCTCCAAATACCTTCGCCATTTCCCCTGTTGCAGTCTTCAGGCAGTAGCTGTTGGTGTTGTGCAGCCAGGAGCTTTTGACGATATCTCTTCTTACAATGGAGGCAGTGGCACCTGTGTCGATGGTGGCTACGCACTTCTTCTCGTTGATTAGTGCCTCCACTGTCAGGCTCTTGTTACCCCGTTTGGTTTGCGAAACTTGAATGGTGGTCCTGGGGGCCTCGATTCCAGTAACCAACTTCTGCCCCGCGAAGTTGGTCCTTACGCATTTCCCGACTGCTGGTTTTGGGAAGTCTGACCGACAGGATGCTTCCTCTCTGCTTCTCCTACTTCCGCAATGTGAACAATTTCCTCGTCTAGGTGCACTCCTGCACTGCCGTTGTAGGTGTCCGGTTTGGTTGCAATTCCAGCAACGGATTTGACTTCCGCGAGCTCTGTCTTCATCCATGACGGCTGTTCTCTGGCATGAGCATTCCACGACGGACATTTCCCTGACACGGTGTATTCCCTGGTATGCTTGGTCCGCAGCCTTCATTGACAAAGCGAATGCCAATGCCTCGGGGAGTGTTCGCTTTTCAGCCATCCTTACAGCCATTTGCAGTTGTCTGTCCTCTATGGCCTGAATAAAAGCTTCCACCGCCATTTCGTTGATAAGCTCCTCACCGGCTTTAGGGTATGAAAGATGGGCTAGTCGATCTATATCCGCTTGCAACTGTTGGAGCGTTTCCCCCCTTTTCTGGACTCGACTACGCAGCTGAACCCTGTACACCTGCTGCATGTGTTCATCCCCAAACCGCATCTCGATAGCCTGAACCAGAGAGTCGTAGTTCTGCTGTTTATCTTCCGGGATGGTCTGCAAGAGCTCCGCAGCTGGACCCCTCAGTGCAAGCGTGAGTGCAATAGACTTCTCTTCATCGTCCCAGCTATTGGTCATTGCGGCCGCTTCGAATTGCCTCTTATAAATTGGCCATGATGTTTGACCATCGAAGATAGGAGGCTGCACCTCCTTTCTTCTCAGACCGTCAGTGGAATATTCCCGTGCTTTCTGTCTCTTCACGTTGCTGAGCTCCTTAGCAAGATTTTCGACTTGCTTTTCTACTTTTTCAAACTGAGTCTCTATCTTCCCGAACTGAGTTTCATGTTTCTCAAAATTTTCATCGAATCTAGTTTCGACTTTTTCGAGTTGCGTCTCGACCTTCTCGATTTTCTCTTCGATCACTTCGAATTTGGATTCCAAGTTCTTGTTTTGCTCATCAAGTTTACTTTCCAGAGCATCTAGAGAATTCTTTTGTTCGTCCATCTTAAGTTCTAGAGAATTCTTTTGTTCGCCCATTGCTTTCTTTTGTTCGTCCATCGCTTTCTTTTGTTCGTCCAGCTTAAGTTCTAGAGAATTCCTTTGATCTTCTATTGCTTTCTTTTGTTCGTCCATGACTAACTTAAGTTGCAGGAGCAGACTTGTTATACCCGGGTCGGCTGCTGTACTTGCTGGTTCCTCTTCCACGTCAAACTCTACGTCGTGCGGATTTTCACCTTCCTGCGTTACTGCTTCTTCCAGACGAATCAGCAGGGCATCTTTTCCCCCAGTTGTGTCGAGGTTCCGCTTACTGAGTTCTGCCTTTAGTTGAGTTATAGTTAGTTTTCCCAATTTGCGACCCATTTTGCGCAACTAATTAACTCAACACAGAAATCGTTTTTTTTTTTTTTTTTTGTGCAATTTCACACCACGGAAATAGTTATTCACAGAATAAGTTTTATCCCGCTTCTGACACCAATGTAATATGCAAGCTACGGCTCGAGTAGATAAAACGATATTCTGTGAAATTTATTTCTTTATTTTCTAGTCTATAGAACAATTCAAGTTCACACTATACTATTCTTCGCAAATTCTTTTCTTACAAGGTCTCTTTCCTCTCAAATCACTTTATCTCCTTTCAATTACTTAATTCACAAATCCAAACTAATTACTTTTTCTTGTTCACTCTCAACTTTCAATTTATCACCAAATTACAACTTCGCCCATTATCACTTTTCCAATCTCTTCGCCACGGTTCTAAACCAACTGTGTCTTTTTTGATCGCCATCTGTCCTTATATAGCAGAAGTTTCTGATAGCCAGAAACTTCTAGCAAATTCTTCGACCACTGGAACAAGAGAAATAATTCTTGCAGTTATAATTCCCTTTTATCCCTGATATTATTCGTCTCTTTCGTTGACATGAGCTGTGGAGACTTCGTCCCAGACACGAACCTCGAATGAAAGGACAGTTCGAACCAAAATTCTGCCAGAATGAAGTCACTTCGGAATTTGTTGCGTCATATTTTTAGGGGGCGTAGTTATTATTATGCTACAATACAACCACGAATTGTCTGGGCTGCGATTACGATTTTGGGAAGACTTAAAAAACAAACAGCAATATTCCGAGCCGTAGGGACTTCTAATCTATCACAGTAGTAGGGTTGTGACATGTGGTGTCAGGGGCCAAAAAACAAATCTATTTGTAGAACTGTCCGACGTTCAAAATTTTTCATAAACCACCGTCATTTAATTCCTGTTATTTCGAAATCTGTTTGCCATTTCTTTATCTATGGACCTTTTTTCATAATTTGCGCGCGCCGAAGAGATATGAATACCCTTATACTATTACTGGGAATGAGCGTTGTGGAAATAGGCATAGAGAGAAAGAAATTTGATGTAGTGGTTTGAAACTCAGGTGGTATTAAGTTTCTGCAAACTTCAAGGGTAGCGTCCAGATAGCTGGGGAGCATTTTTGTTTTGCTTTAATTGTCGTTGCTCATGATCAAATTGCATTTTCAACCATATGACCACCCTACCGCCAGTGTCATGCTTTCGTAGTAGAGTTGACTTAGCTTTCGCAGTTGGTCGACTTTTTTATTTATTTCATGCGAAATAAATAGATGATCTTGACATCAGGATTTGAACCGTGAACCAACAGCGTGACAAGCGATGATGTTACCACTACACCACGGCCACCCTTAAAGGTGGTGCGTAATGAGAATTATAGAGCCCGGTGTTCATTTCTAACGACAGACAAATTTTAATATCATCGCTTTAGGCGTTCTGGGGATACTCGTACTAAAACTATTCCAGCAATTTTTTAAAAGTTGAACCACATTATTCAAACTAAGTCGGACATTTTGGATATTTTTTTTTTTTTTTTAATGTTGGCACCAACTGTAGAAAATTTAAAAACTAAAAATTCTAATCTTACGTTTTTTTGTAGAACGCACTGTTTTGGAAACATTTTCAGAACCTAGAATCTCGATCGTCATAGTCTTTTTTTTCGTAAAAATGAGTCCAATTAACTTCCGGAAAAGTCAAATATTTAAAAAAAATTGTTTGAAAGTTCGGCACTCGCGTTTTTGAAGGATTTAATTTAGAATGTTGATCGAAATAATTCTCTTTGTAGGACGCCATGCTTTCGAGATATTTATGTATTTGCACTTAACTACAATTTGTTGTGGGTAAATGCGGACGTTTTGCAAAAAGCCTTATAACTGTTGGATTTCAGAACCCAGAATTTTGAGTATATCTGATCAATATTCAGTTGTTTAAATATAAAACAACGATGGATCGATCGCATCTCAATGAACTTCATCTTAAATTTAAATTTAAATCATAAGCCTTCTCTTTGAAAGTACTCCAATGATTGTCTTTCTAAACATTCGTCTATAAAATAAAAATTAATTGCCCAATCATTGTAATAAGTAAAACACGAGTACTAAACTTAACTGCGTGTAACAAAATTTCTCACGAAATTTTTAAGTTTGACATCAAATGTTTCTTGAACTTACTCCTTCCTTTTCCGGTCCTACTAATGAAATTACTTTATAATCCTTCAAGGAGCTTTCCCATCCCAGTAGAACTGTTTAAGACTTTTCATTTGATTTCGAAAGATATTTACCTGTTTCCAGAAAGCAACTATAGGCCCATTCCTCAATATCCTTTCAAGGCCGGAAAATTCAAATACCACCCACTATAGTATCGTAAATCGGATTTGAATTCATCGAACCAGTCAAGTGGAATGAAAAACAGACTCCTACAATGAATGAACCCAATCCTTCCCATAACCGGCTCTCATCAACTGGACCGTGTAGTGTGTCCCCTTCGTCTTCTTCGTTAAATTTATTGTAAGTGCCAATGGAATCAATGGAATCAATGGCTCTCCTTGGATAAATTGATTATTCAATGATCGCTGGAGTGGGTAAGTATCAATGGCTTAATTCGTTTGTCCTTGTTCACAGGAATTCACAATGTAAAGTAAAATCTCAGGCATCGTCATGGCTTAGATCCTTTTTCATTCGGAGACAATTTGAATTTACTGGTGAAATAAATAAATAGACCGTTGCTAATCACCATAGAGATGAAATTGGAGGGCATCCTTTGTATATATTTCGTTTATTGAGGAAGTGTCGGATTTGTCAGTCATTCTCATTCCCATACACCCAGTGATAGGGGTTTCTAATGACGAAAGTCATTTTGTCAAAATGGCACCCGTCATGGCGTCGCAAAAGCACTCAGTCGATTTTCAATTCAATTTGGGGTTAAAATGGATACAAAAAAAAAATCGAATAATGTCTGTGTGTTTCTTATGAAAATTTAATTTCACAAGTCTCTCCTGAGAAAAAGCAAAAATAGGAGAAAATAAAAGAATCTCGATGTAAATCGATTTTTATTTTGCTGTGATAAAGATTTTAGTGTTCCACACTTCCGCTATTCAAACATTTTCGCAAAGCACAGTGGGTGTGTTCAGTGGTAGATTTTATTTAATTCCATATTCTAAAGAAATGTCAAAAAGTCGTATCCGAGATAAGTATAGATTCTAACTATACTATACTCAAAATGTCCCATGGAGACTGTGCGTCTGTCTGCGGCATGGTCTTTCACTTTTTTCGTTCACTATTCTAATTCTACAAAAATGCATCGATTTGACTGATTCTGTTTGCAGCATAATTATGATATTGAAACTAGGACTTATCGCATCTGTAGATATTGTAGTATGCGGGCTACGGCTCGAGTAGATAAAACAATTATTCTGAGAAATTATTTCTTTATTTTCTACTCTATAGAACAATTCAAGTTCACACTATACTATTCTTCGCCTTATTCTTTTCTTACAAGGTCTCTTTCCTCTCAAATCACTTTATCTCCTTTCAATTTCTTAATTCACAAATCCAAACTAATTACTCTTTCTTGTTCACTCTCAACTTTCAATTTATCACCAAATTACAACTTCGCCCATTATCACTTTTCCAATCTCTTCGCCACGGTTCTAAACCAACTGTGTGTTTTTTTTGATCGCCATCTGTCCTTATATAGCAGAAGTTTCTGATAGCCAGAAGCTTCTAGCAAATTCTTCGACCACTGGAACAAGAGAAATAATTATTGCAGTTATAATTCCCTTTTATCCCTGATATTATTCGTCTCTTTCGTTGACATGAGCTGTGGAGACTTCGTCCCAGACACGAACCTCGAATGAAAGGACAGTTTGAACCAAAATTCTGCCAAAATGGAAAGTCACTGCGGAATTTGCTGCATAGACATAGGCGCGTAGTTATTATTATGCTACACTGCCCCCCTCTTAGACGTGTTCGTCCCGAACAAGTGCATCCTCATTTCGGCCATTGTATCGACTCAGTCGGTCCACATGAACCACTTTCATTTTGACCCTCGGTCCTCGCTGGATGCGGTAGACAACATCGTTGATGCGGGTTACTATTCTGTAGGGACCTTCCCAGTTCCGCTGTAATTTAGGTGACTTCCCCTTTTGGCGATGGGGATTATACAGCCACACCAGATCTCCTTCCTGGAATCCTGACGTTGTTGCCTTGGCATCATACCTGGTCTTCATGCGGTCGCTCGTCATCTTAATCTGGCTTCTGGTCCTTTGGTGTATGTCCCTAAGCCTTTCCCTAAGGTCCGCCACGTACTCTTCTTCATTTCTGGGCTCATTGGTAGGAGATCCAAATTTCACCTCACTGGGTAAACGAGCTATTCCACCGAATAAGATTTCGAACGGCGTATGTCGAGTAGTGCTATGCACGGCACTTCTATAGGCCATCAAAAACAAGGGAATCTGCCGGTCCCAATCCCGTTGGTAGTCACCTACGACCTTCGAGAGATGTTCGTCCAAAGTCCTATTGAAACGCTCCACCATACCGTCCGACTGTGGATGAAGCGGGGTTGTCCTTGTCTTTTTGATTCCGAGTAGTTGACACATCTCTTGGAAGATTCTTGACTCGAAGTTCCGCCCTTGGTCAGAATGCAATTCCAAGGGCACACCGAATCTGCTAACCCAATTGTAGACGATCTGCTCCGCCACGGTTCTGGCTTCCTGGTTAGGGATCGGAAACGCTTCCGGCCACTTACTGAAGTAGTCCATCACTACGAGTATATACCGATTACCATTGTCGGTTTCCGGAAAGGGCCCTGCGATGTCAATGGCGATTCGTTCGAAAGGTGCTCCCACGTTGTATTGGTGCATCTTACCTCGAGTTTTGATTCTCGGACCCTTGCTAGCTGCACACACGTCGCATTTTCTGCACCAGTCTTCGATATCTTCCTTCGCTTTTAACCAATAAAAACGTTCTCGTACCTTTTCTAGCGTCTTATTCACTCCCAAGTGGCCTCCGGTCGCCCCGCCATGCATTTCCTGTAACACCTCCTTGACCCTCGTCCGCGGTACGACAAGCTGCATTACAAACGACTTTCCGTCGGAGGATTCCCATTTTCTTCTCAGAACACCTTCTTGGACATGGAGGGAGTCCCACTGCGCAAAATATGCCTTTAAGGTCGGGCTTCTGTGAGAGATGTCCTGATGATCCGGTTTCTCCATGTTCTCCTTCCAGGCCAGAATCGGCTCGATATCCGGGTCTTCCTTCTGAGCGTTCCGGATCTCATCTACGCTCCAGCCGGCGATAGGTTCGGCTCTCATTCTTTGGATGGAAACCAGCTCCCGTTCTTCCTGACGCGCACAATGTTTACAATCCGTTCTGCATGGTCTCCGGGACAGTGCATCCGCATTAGAGTGGAGCCTTCCTTTACGATGCTGTATTTCGTAGTCGTAGATTTGCAGCCTTTCGATCCATCTTGCGACCTGACCCTCAGGACTCTTGAACTGTAATAGCCATTTTAAGGCTGCATGGTCTGTGCGAAGAACGAACTTCCTCCCGTAGAGGTATTTGTGAAAATGCTTCGTAGCCAAGATCAAAGCTAGAAGTTCTCTCCTTGTCACGCAGTAGTTCCTTTCTGGCTTAGAGAGCACCTTGCTGAAGTACGCAACCACCTTCTCTTGGCCGTCATGCACCTGGGAGAGTACGGCTCCTACCCCGACATTACTAGCATCTGCATCCACAACGAACGTTTCCCCGGGAGTGGGGTAAGCCAGTATCGGGGCATCGCATAGCCGTTGTTTAAGTGCCTTGAAGCTCTTCTCGCACTCAATTGACCATTTGAATTGTTTTCCCTTTTCCGTCAACTGGTGCAGGTTCTTTGCGATCCCGGCAAAATCCTTCACGAACCGTCTGTAGTAGGTGGCTAGGCCCAGGAAGCTCCTTAGTTGGTGTTTGTCTTTGGGGACTGGCCAGTTTTTCACCGCTTCGACCTTCTCCGGATCGGTTCTCACTCCTTTCGCTGAAATTATGTGTCCCAGGTACTTGACTTCCGCTCTAAACAGGGCGCACTTCTTGGGGTTGAGCTTCAGGCGGGCACTTCGAAGCCTTTGAAACACATCCCTTAGATTGTCTCGGTGTTGCGCAAACGTTTTTCCTATGACGATGACATCATCCAAGTAAACCAAACAGGTTTTCCATGTTAACCCTTGCAGGACACATTCCATCAATCGCTCGAAAGTCGCCGGAGCATTGCACAGCCCGAATGGCATTACCGTGAATTGCCATAGCCCATTTCCTGCGGTGAAGGCGGTTTTCTCCCGGTCTTCTGGATGGATCTGTACCTGCCAGTAGCCACTCTTCAAGTCGAGAGTGGAAAACCATCGGGCTCCTGATAGTGTGTCTAGCGTGTCGTCAATCCGTGGCAGAGGGTAGCTGTCTTTCTTGGTGACGTAATTGAGCTGCCGATAGTCCACGCAGAACCGCGTGCTGCCATCTTTCTTCTTAACCAGTACAACCGGTGATGCCCACGGACTTTTGGAACTTTCAATCAGACCTTCTTTCTCCATTGCCGACACCATCTCTGCAACTTCTGTCTGCTTTGCCAATGGAAGGCGCCTAGCAGGCTGACGAATTGGTCTAGTATCACCAGTGTCTATTCGATGTTGTACCAGGTGTGTTCGGCCGTATTCTCCGTCCTGTGAGGCAAATACATCAGCGTACTCATTGATAAGATTCTCTGCCATAGTTCGCTGCTCCTGATTCAGCTCACTGGACTTGAGAATCGTCTCTCTCGCTTCCGCTGTCCAAGGTGATGGGAGAGGTTTTGGAGCATCACGTTCAGATATTGTTGCGACGGCGGTAATCGGCGTGCATTTTCCAGTCACCTCCCCTCGCCTTAGTTTGACAGTGTGTGGTCTTGCGTTCAAAACTCTTACTGGAACCATGGTGTTCTTTGGTTCGACTAACGTCTTTCCCACGATGTAGTCTTGAGAATTCTTCTCTGGGTCTGGTTCTACTATGTAGAATCGGTGGCTCCCAAGATCACCTTCCAGTTTCGTCCAAATGATTGTCTCTGAAGACGGCGGCAAAACTTCGTCTTTGCTGATGACTGTCCTGAGAGTTACGGCATTCTCATTTCCGTACACCATCGGAATCTCCACATTTCGATACCTCAGTACTTGCATCCCGATGTCCAAGATTACTTCATTTGCTTTCATGAAGTCTACTCCGATGATGCACTCGTCGCATATATCTGCCACCAGAAACGCATGGGAGAACGTCAGTCCTGCCAGAGTAATCGTAAGACGAACTTCTCCAAATACCTTCGCCATTTCCCCTGTTGCAGTCTTCAGGCAGTAGCTGTTGGTGTTGTGCAGCCAGGAGCTTTTGACGATATCTCTTCTTACAATGGAGGCAGTGGCACCTGTGTCGATGGTGGCTACGCACTTCTTCTCGTTGATTAGTGCCTCCACTGTCAGGCTCTTGTTACCCCGTTTGGTTTGCGAAACTTGAATGGTGGTCCTGGGGGCCTCGATTCCAGTAACCAACTTCTGCCCCGCGAAGTTGGTCCTTACGCATTTCCCGACTGCTGGTTTTGGGAAGTTCTGACTGACAGGATGGATGTTATCACCGCCAGATGCTTCCTCTCTGCTTCTCCTACTTCCGCAATGTGAACAATTTCCTCGTCTAGGTGCACTTCTGCACTGCCGTTGTAGGTGTCCGGTTTGGTTGCAATTCCAGCAACGGATTTGACTTCCGCGAGCTCTGTCTTCATCCATGATGGCTGTTCTCTGGCATGAGCATTCCACGACGGACATTTCCCTGACACGGTGTATTCCCTGGTATGCTTGGTCCGCAGCCTTCATTGACAAAGCGAATGCCAATGCCTCGGGGAGTGTTCGCTTTTCAGCCATCCTTACAGCCATTTGCAGTTGTCTGTCCTCTATGGCCTGAATAAAAGCTTCCACCGCCATTTCGTTGATAAGCTCCTCACCGGCTTTAGGGTATGAAAGATGGGCTAGTCGCTCTATATCCGCTTGCAACTGTTGGAGCGTTTCCCCCCTTTTCTGGACTCGACTACGCAGCTGAACCCTGTACACCTGCTGCATGTGTTCATCCCCAAACCGCATCTCGATAGCCTGAACCAGAGAGTCGTAGTTCTGCTGTTTATCTTCCGGGATGGTCTGCAAGAGCTCCGCAGCTGGACCCCTCAGTGCAAGCGTGAGTGCAATAGACTTCTCTTCATCGTCCCAGCTATTGGTCATTGCGGCCGCTTCGAATTGCCTCTTATAAATTGGCCATGATGTTTGACCATCGAAGATAGGAGGCTGCATCTCCTTTCTTCTCAGACCGTCAGTGGAATATTCCCGTGCTTTCTGTCTCTTCACGTTGCTGAGCTCCTTAGCAAGATTTTCGACTTGCTTTCCTACTATCTCGAATTTCGTATCCACTTTTTCAAATTGAGTCTCTATCTTCCCGAACTGAGTTTCATGTTTCTCAAAATTTTCATCGAATCTAATTTCGACTTTTTCGAGTTGCGTCTCGACCTTCTCGATTTTCTCTTCGATCACTTCGAATTTGGATTCCAAGTTCTTGTTTTGCTCATCAAGTTTACTTTCCAGAGCATCTAGAGAATTCTTTTGTTCGTCCATTGCTTTCTTTTGTTCATCCATTGCCTTCTTTTGTTCATCCAACTTAAGTTCTAGAGAATTCTTTTGTTCGTCCAGCTTAAGTTCTAGAGAATTCCTTTGGTCGCCCATTGCTTTCTTTTGTTCGTCCATCGCTTTCTTTTGTTCGTCCATCGCTTTCTTTTGTTCGTCCAGCTTAAGTTCTAGAGAATTCCTTTGATCTTCTATTGCTTTCTTTTGTTCGTCCATGACTAACTTAAGTTGCAGGAGCAGACTTGTTATACCCGGGTCGGCTGCTGTACTTACTGCTTCCTCTTCCACGTCAAACTCTACGTCGTGCGGATTTTCACCTTCCTGCGTTACTGCTTCTTCCAGACGAATCAGTAGGGCATCTTTTCCCCCAGTTGTGTCGAGGTTCCGCTTACTGAGTTCTGCCTTTAGTTGAGTTATAGTTAGTTTTCCCAATTTGCGACCCATTTTGCGCAACTAATTAACTCAACACAGAAATCGTTTTTTTTTTTTTTTTTTTTGCTTGTGCTATTTCACACCACGGAAATAGTTATTCACAGAATAAGTTTTATCCCGCTTCTGACACCAATGTAGTATGCGGGCTACGGCTCGAGTAGATAAAACAATTATTCTGAGAAATTATTTCTTTATTTTCTACTCTATAGAACAATTCAAGTTCACACTATACTATTCTTCGCCTTATTCTTTTCTTACAAGGTCTCTTTCCTCTCAAATCACTTTATCTCCTTTCAATTTCTTAATTCACAAATCCAAACTAATTACTCTTTCTTGTTCACTCTCAACTTTCAATTTATCACCAAATTACAACTTCGCCCATTATCACTTTTCCAATCTCTTCGCCACGGTTCTAAACCAACTGTGTGTTTTTTTTGATCGCCATCTGTCCTTATATAGCAGAAGTTTCTGATAGCCAGAAGCTTCTAGCAAATTCTTCGACCACTGGAACAAGAGAAATAATTATTGCAGTTATAATTCCCTTTTATCCCTGATATTATTCGTCTCTTTCGTTGACATGAGCTGTGGAGACTTCGTCCCAGACACGAACCTCGAATGAAAGGACAGTTTGAACCAAAATTCTGCCAAAATGGAAAGTCACTGCGGAATTTGCTGCATAGACATAGGCGCGTAGTTATTATTATGCTACAATATTATTGTCAAGCGATTCTAGGAATACAGTTAATTTGGAGTAGTCTTAGCAGACATTTTTTGGCGCACGATAACTTGCATAGCAATTGTCCTAATAAAGAATCGAACGCTATTGTTTTTGGTAACAATTTGATTAGAGGTTATGAAAGCAAAGTCAATTTTGCGAATTTGTTACTTCCATGTTTGTTTTTTGCCCTCTATAACTTATTCAAAAAGGGACCGAATTGAATGATTCTTTATGCAAACTATTAACTTAAACCAGAACTCAAGGCGTGTTGTCAAGCATTTCATCACAAAGAGGACTCCAGCCCAATGTTCGGCTCATTCAAATTAACAAATAGAAATTCAACTCACGATGCTTCCTGCTGATTTAGGCGTCTATATTCGGGATCGTTCTCTGCGTCCACCTGCATCTGTCAGAGTGCTCCCATCTCTGCTGTCATTCTTGCAGACTTGATACCCTTGATGATGACTGTGTAAGAGAGAGGGCGGTAGATGCAATTTTGTCTATTTAAATTTGTTTAAAGTTTCGCAAAATTCTATCAAAAACTAAATTTTTAAAAATTTTAATCTGCACTAAATGGGGAGGCATACCTTTGTGGAATTTTTTTTTTTTTTAAGGTAGAAATAAATAAATGTTTTCATATTTTTGGAATCAGCACATCGTCGCCTATCATTTGATACCCATATTGTATTTATAAACAAAATGTTGACCTCCAAAACTTCGACTTTTCCAAAATTGTTACTGATTGCAAGTTAGAAAAACTCAACTATGGCCTAACTTTCTACGTCTAATGATTCAAAAATTATGGAACTGTGACAGACAGATGGACAGACTATCAATATAAGGGTTCCGTTCTTACTTCTTTCCTTCTAAGTACCGGAAAGCCTGAAAATGATTACTGTCGAAATTTAAGGTCTTAAAATTCTCTACAAAATTGGTCGAGTTTCGCAAAATGTTCCCAAATTTTACGACAGTATCCATATTAGGAGTCCAAACTATAGTTTGAAGGAATTCACTTCTGACCACGAATTTACTAGTGGACTGTATTGATCTGATAGCCGATTAGTTTAAAGCGGTAGTGCCCAAGCTCAGTTCTTGGAAGCGACGTACTAAATTTTGGAAAAATTCTCAATATTCTTTTTTTTAAAGTTTTTTACGGATTTTCGACTTCAAATCTAAGCGACTTGTAAACGAATAGCATTAAAGATCAAGTTGTGCTGTTATTCTTATGTTTTCTGTCATAATTTTGGACAAGTCCCAAAATCCCTCGTCGGTTTTTCATTTTTTTACTCTTTTGGGCCCCCAGTGCAATGAGTGTTGCTTCATCTAATTTAATGATAAAATGTTATTCTCTGCTTCCACAATGTTATGTACCAGATTCGTGTTTGCCTTTAGCCAAGGACCACACTACACCGCAGGGACCAAGAACACACACAAAATGTTGTCGTCAACTCTTCGAATCGGAATTACTCCGAACGGGAATAAAACGTCGTAAAGTACCACCAAACAAGTGAAAAGGAGAAGCTAAAAACCGAAGACAGAAATCGAAGTCAGAAAGAGAGAAAAAAAGTATCTGAATTTTATGATCCTTTTATTATGTAGATAACCGAATACACTAAATTTTTACGACTCAATTTTAAAGTCAGTTTAAAATACGGGAAGCCCATTACTACAAGGAACTCCTTGGGCGGAGCGGAGCAATATCGCCAATAGCAGCAACAGAGGCATCACAACCCCAGGGGTAACCCCATCAAAGGCGAGCTTGGCGAAAGTTATATTTTTTTTGTTTTTTTTTTTATCGGGGACACCAGTGCCTGGGTATTTGCGCGGCGCACCCTGCTAAGTGGAGTCAATGTACCGGGAATAGTTCTCTCTTATCAGCGGGGGAGGGTTTATTTTCTTCTTTTTTTTCTTCTCGTTCAAAGATGCTTCTACTATAAATTCGGAGACGACTGTTCCTTGTTTTTTTTTTATATTTTATTTTATTTACAACGTGTTGCGCGATGATGATGAAGTGGAGAGTGAATGTAAAAAAAAATGTTGAGGACGATTTTCCGCTGAAAGGAAATTGAATTTCTAACATGGAAAAAAAAACGCAGATACAAATGAGTTTAGTGTTTTGGGGCGGTTGAAAACGGATGCGATAAGAGGATGTCGAGAGAGACGGAGAGCTTATATTTTTAGGGCTTGGGAAATTGACTTATAAAGTTCAACATTTATGTGAAGAGCTGTCACAGTTTGTGGAATAAGATTTTGTGCACAACTATGATGAGCAGTCAGATAAAAGGGCCTACAAAACTGTCACTGATGTACGTAATCACTGTTTATTATCGGGATAGCTTTTTATGGTATTTGAACATGTTTATGGCATCCGTCTTGATTAATCCGCTTTTTACTATTAAATGTTTGGCTGATGCATTGAAGCCTTTACCACTCAATGCCAGACATATTTAAAGAGCCCATCCCTTGAGTCCAGCATAAATTTCATTCAAATCCGTCTAAGGATCGTGCTTGATAGGATTGATTGTTAAGACAATTCTCTATTATAATGTAAATATAATACATGCAATAGTAGTAGTAGTCTTCGTATGATCTCTACGAGGGTATATTTGTGGGTAAGATAAGATCTGCAGATTGTTTTAAAATCCTCAATGACGGTTCGCTACGCTGGCAATATCGATATCAATATAAATATCCTATGTGTATTGCGTACCCCAGTATCTGGACAGACTTCTTGACGATAGAGCCATCTGTTGTGCTATGTAGGTGGTGTTTCAGATTAAGTGACACTCCACGAAATGTTTTCTTGAGTCAAAACAATGGAAAAAAAAAAATCGTGCAGCAGATGAGTGGAAACGGAAATAGGATTTCTAGTAAATATTGACCAATAAAACTACATGGAAACAACCCATTTAAGCCATTGAAATCGTTACTTATCGGGCCCCAGATCCGTAAAAAGTTACCTGCACCTTCGTTTTCCATACTCGTCGTTCCAGCAGCATTGATTTCAATTCTTTAGACCAAGCTCCTGGCATTTTTTATTGTTTAGTCCTGGTCGTCTCGAGCCTATTGTCTGAAATTCGAACTTCATTTTGGCTGAAATTAAAGGTGACACTGTGATTTCTATCACTGCTACTCATCGCTATGCTCCTGCAGAGAACAGTTGCGAATGCTCTATAGTATAACTTCTTTGCTGGTCAATGATTTTACTGCTCCTCAGTACCACTGTGCAGGTAGGTACATATGTATATACTAAACCGTAGATCATATACTCTTAACGTTCTCACACTTATTCTTCGTCGTTCACTTATATAGATTTATTACTGTTTATTTTTTAAATAGATATTCCATATTTTATTATATTTCTCTTTGTGTACAAGAATTATGTTCTGCGACCCTGCCTTCTATTTGTTTCTTTATCCAAGCACAAAGCAATCAAATGTTAACTGTGATCTTAAGAGTGAATAAATCACTGCTAGTCTTAACTGTTCTTTACTCACTGCGATCACTGCTCATTGAAAATCGCATTTAAAGCTCGATATTACTAAATCCATATAGTTGCCGGGCCTTGGTTTTATAGATTATATCTACATCTTAGTACAGCTCCTAAATTATACGGCTATATCTTCTTCTCCATTCGATTTTTCTCTCAAAAGTTTCAACTTTCTTGATTACAGTCAAACACTCGGTATCGTATATGTAGGTATAATAAAACAGGAAGGATCATCGTTCTGCAGAGCAGCAAATTCGTTCTCCGAGTTAGGAGTTTTTAACTCCATTATTTTACCAAACTGAACTAGAAGCGATTTTCTAGGATCGGTTGTTGATCGATCTTTACGAAGGTGTCATTTGTCGAGTTGATTTTTACTCCGAGGTAAATGAACTCTTCAAATATGTATGTACATGGAAGTCGAAGTTATCCACAATTTTTTTCCTTTACAGTCGACAGGTGTTTCTTTTTTATTGACAACTTGAACCTCAAGACTAACTGTCTTATATTGCCTTGAATGGCATGCTAAGAACATCTGATGATATCAATATCGTTTGCGTATCCCAGCAGCTGCCGATGCATTCTACTAAATACAGCTGAATCATCTATGCATCATCATAGATGATGAGTTTCGATTTAGAATTCGTCTTATTCAGGGTTTATTTTAGTGTTAAAATTTAGTCGATTGATCAGTTCGGCCCAGAACGACTTTAGACTTCTAAGCAGTACGCTGGATAGGAAGGATCTTCTATGCATCATTTAACACTGATATGCGTCTAGTTCTTACAAAACAGGATCGTCTGTTTTGTAAATGGGAGTCTTATTGCACTGTAAAAATCTTTATTGATAAAAACTTTGTATGGTGCGCTTGCAGCAAATTTTATCGTTGAGAAAAAAAAACAAGTAACGTAACTTTTTGAGCTAATTCTAGAAGTAGAAATTTTGAGAAAAAAAATATTAAAAATTTGTCAAATCTAAATGCTAAATAAATTTTTAATTTCAAATATCGGTACCGGCCTATGGGGTGAAGGTCCCAAAAAAAACCTGAATAACTCCACAACAAAAAAAAAAAATTCGACCGATGTTTACAAGGATGCTTTTGGCATAATAAATTATTACCACGTATTTCGTAACACCCTGCATATTATAGTCAAGACATTGGGAAATCTGCATTCGAGCAATTCTGCTTTGGTCAAGGTTTAGCCCATCACTTATCCGAAAAATGCCTTCGTCGTTGCCTGCTGATTCCTCTCTTAAATATCTGAAGTTTGAAAGCTTCTGGAAAAATGTCTCCTGGGACACTTGTTCTGCAGAAAAAGGAATTTCGACAGAGATATATTCGCGCGGTTGCCGGGTGTACATAAAGATGATGGGGACTAGCGGCTTGCCTGGTAGGACAGTCAAATGCCGCACTTCTAGGGATTATTCTATGGAGGTCTTCGAAGTATCTAAGTATCTACCATGCTATGTATCCATGGAATAAGCATAGGTCTTCTACCATTCTTCGATGAGCCAATGGTTGAAGATCTTGATACAGGCCCTCTATTAAGCGAATTTATCGTTTCTGTATGTCGAGTAGATGAAGAGATTGTTTTATCGCCGAACTCCATACGTGAGAACAATACTCAATCCGCGTTCTTCCTTATGCTCTAAACAGGTAGCTCAACTAAATGTAATATGATGAATGGTTTCCTTTGGTTAGAGTAGACGATTTTTTTGTGAAAAAGTGGGTGAATTTGGATTTTCTTTGCATTGAAGTTAACTAAATTTGCCTTTTCCCACTGCAAGATTTTGTGCAGATCTTCGTTTAAGAGTGGATTTGGTCACATTTCTGACGATGTGAGGTATTTGCATTCATATGCCTCGTGTTCTAGCAAGTCGATATTAAGGTGCTGTCATGGGCAAAACTAAAGATGTTGTTTATCGACTCTAGTAGGTCTTGATATGGAGTAGCAGTAGAGTTGGTGAAAGTATAGATCCCTGAGGCACTCCAAAGTTTACAGGAAAGGTATCAGAAAACCCCTCTGAACTGCTCCAGCTACAGAGGTGAGTTTCCTCAACATCGCGTATAAGATCGTATCTGCCATATTATGTGAACGCCTTAAACCTTTTGTCAACAATCTATTAGTCCGTATCAGTGTGGACCTCGAAAGTCTACCTTAAAACTCAAATTGCGGCAGATCTTGGAAAAAATCTAGGAACTCCAACTCGCCTATGATAGCATCTATAGAGATGAGCTATACAGAATGATGGTGGAGAATGAACGCTGCACTACAAAGATCTTTGATGCCAGAGGACTACGACAAGCTGAGGCTCTGTCATGTGATTTCTTTACCGTCATACTTGAGAGGATTGTACAAAATTCGCAAACTAACATCATTTTGATCTCTCAAAAGTCTGTATAACTACTCGCGTACGCCGGTCTGTAAGTGATGCTTTCATGAGAATTGAAACAGAAGCGGATAGACTGGGTTAAACGGTTAACGAGGCAAAATAAAATTTTGTGCTGTTATATACTTGGACAAAACGTTACGATAGGCAGCTACAATTTTGGGGTAGTTAAGGACTTTGTCTACCTAGGCTCCTCTGTAAATTCAAACACCAGCGCAAAGCCAATCGCTGTTTCTTTGGACTAAGAAAGCAATTGAGTAGCAAAGTCCTTGTATAAGACTTTATATAAGACTTTCGACATTCCAGTCCTGCTATACGACGCAGAAGCATAGAGGTTATCAAAGAGGAGTGGAAGCACCCTTGGTTGTTTTAAAAGAACAATTTTTGAGTGATTTTTGGTCCCGTTTGTATCGACGGGAAATAAAGAAAAAGATACATCAACGAACTATACTGGTTATACAGCGACATCAACCTAGTCAGAAGGGTTCGAATCCATCGCCAGAGAGGTTAGGACATGTAGAGCGAATGGGGATCAACGCATCCATCCCGGAGGGACGACGCGGTAAAGGAAGATCTCGCCTAAGGTGGCGCATACAAGTGGAAAGCGACCTCAACCAACTTCGTGTAGAAAACTGAAGGCGACTGGCACAATATCAGCGTTTTAGGTTCGACGGTTGTTGGTTGAGGCCTAAGTCGACCCCGGACTATTGCGCCATCTAAGTAAAGTAAGTAAAGAAAGTCTTCTACCAGCCACAGATCTGTTCCGGTAATCCGTAGGAAGATAATTTTCTTTATATGGCTGTGTGTTGCTGTGGTTATTAGACTGTGTTGGGCCGTCTATTGGAGATAGCGACTGTGTAGAACGGTGGGGAAAGAGTCTTCTCTGTTTTGCTAACTACATCATATCATATTTTTATTTATCAGCGCTAGCTCCAATGTTCTCTGTCGCAACTAAATTCCCGTCCGTCCGTCGATTTATAAAATGATGCCAATACGACCTAGTCCAGAATATAGTCATAGATTTAAGTAAAAATTAAGAAACAATCTTAAATGTTTAACAACGATATAAAAATATGTATATTTTCGTCTCAACACCGTTTGTATAAAGAACAGAAAAAAAAATCATACTGTTAGTACATCAGACTTTACAACTTAGACTTCAAGCTGCTCATTAGCTTTGATAGTTTCATTGCTTTTTGAAGATCTCCAGTTATTTTCAATTTGCCCGACATGAAAGCCGTAGGGGCCTTAAGCTTCCCTAGAAAGTAAACAAAAAACAGTCATTCAATCTGCAAAAATTGTATGTATGTATTGTAACTAACCTGAGAACATATCAAAGAAATCATTCGATTTCATCGTCAGAACTGCGTCGGGATTTGCTGGTGGTTTTCCTTTACCACACTTACCAGCTCCGTTTTTCAAGTCCAAAAACCAAACACCCTTCTCAGAACCTTCCAAATTAAACTGGAAGATTGCGCCGTTTTTAGCAACAATGTCTTCGTTCAATAGGCGCTCGATTACTACAAACAGTTCTGCAATCTGTCCACCTGATTTTTCACCAGACGTCGGTGTGAGCTTCGCAGTTTCCGTGGAAAGATCTGTGCTTTCCAAGAAAAAGTCACCCATTAACTTGTCGGCATTTTCGGGAACACAAGCGTATTGCTTTAAGTCTGTAACTCCTTCGGCGTTGAGGACTTCATCGTCAATTAAAAACTTTCCTGTGCAGGACTTTGGTTCGCGACACAAAACGGCATAGGCAGCATCGGCCATAATTTCAGGTTTTCTTGAGAATTGATTGCTATCAGGTCCACTTAACATTTCAATAGCAGCTGTATGAATAGCAGTACGAGGCCAAAGTGCATTGACAGCGATAGCTTTGTCTTTGAACTCTTCAGCCATCCCCAGTACACACATAGACATGCCGTATTTAGCCATCGTATAGGCAACGTGATTTTTAAACCATATCGGTGACAAATTCAATGGAGGAGATATATTCAAAATGTGCGAGTGGTTGCTCTTTTCCAAAAATGGAAGACATTCCTTAGAACTGAAATAGAAATTCAATGTAAAATCATTTTACTGATGAGGTGTATAACACTTACACCAAGAATGTTCCTCGTGTGTTGATGCTGTGCATAAGATCATAGCGCTTCATGTCTGTTTGAGCTGTTGGAGTTAGGGAAATGGCACTGGCGTTATTGATGAGGATATCGATGCCTCCAAACTTTTCAACCGCCTGTTTGACGGCATTTTTAACTTGGGTTTCATCGCGAACATCAACTATACAAGGTAGAGCTTTGCCACCGGCTTTCTCAACTGAAAAGAAATTACACTAATTAGATATTTGCAACCAGTAGTTTGTATTGTAATAATCTGCGTATGCAAGGGATCAATGACTGGAAGGTTGTAATGTCAGTAATGTTATAGATATATCATGGGAGATATTCCAAAAATCTCAAGGCGACCCAGACAGACCTTTAAGGCTCCTCACTTTTATGTCCTCCTAGCACCGGCGCGAACATTCCTTCTACTACAAGACAAGTAATCCTTGGAATTCACTCGCAGGAGACATATTTTTAAATGCTTTTAGTCTCCAGGTATTCAAGAGCAGAATCAACAAGCATTGCGGCTCTATTTCAGGTAGGTATAGGTTCCTGAGATAATAACAAAAAAAAAAAACAACCTAGCAGAAGAGATATAACAGGCTGGTTGAAAACCAAAAAGATTAGCCGTATATCTTTCAAGTAAATGTTAGCGTTGATATGAGGAGTCGAAATCAGGGGTGGAATTCAGGAGAAATATGGGAATAGGCCCTCCAAACAAAGAGGCCTTTGTGTTTATGTCTGTCGGCTCCAAGTTCCACATGCCCGCGGGGGGTTATTATAACCTCAGACAAATGGATAAATTTAATCTTGGATGCCGGTCTCTACAAAGTCGACAGTTATCTGACTGGGATAGTTCCATCTATTTCAGTTGGTACTATATTATAGAGCGAGTATGGTTCAGGACTGATGAGTAGGCGACTGGCGCCTCTGGTATCCAAGTCGATGAACATTGTCAAAAGATGGTAAATAGTTAAGAAGAATCTCAAACAAGCTTTGAACCTACCGTGCACTATTTAAGGCCCATAATTGCTGTTCGGTTCTGTTAGACAGAGCTATAAGCTAAATGCGTCACTATTAGTTTCGGTCCTCAAGCACTCTCGTTCACATAGTTCGTTTGAGGCAAACCTAACACTACTGTACTTTAGAAGCTGACTGGGTGTTGCCATTGTCTAGTTTCGAGCCACCTGTGTACTAAAACTGGGAATTAGGTGGAACCAACAGGCCATTCAAATTTTTGAGGAATTATGTCTTTTAAGCATTGCATTTAGGGGTTTTAAGAAACGGTTCATTACGTAAGTGATTTATTGTCCTCGGAAGGACCGTAAAGTCACCAGCTTTAGGGTCAGTCGTAGAGTACTCGCCAGAGCCTCTTTTTGAACTGCTAGATGAACCAGAGTAAGGTTAACTATAGCTCCTACAGCTGCGGTAGGAAGCGTTTTTGTTTCGCTGGATTGATTGTTAAACTCCTATCATTTATGTTAGGTTAAGGGCTCCTTGCATCATTTCTGAAATGGTACATTCGAATTTGCCCCCTAACGCTCAGTACATCGTCAGCGTACCCCTCTACTTTGAAGCTAGATTTGGTTAGTATATTTAGGAATTCGTCTATGGACAGAGAGGGGTCACAAGACGACCCCGAGGATGAGATCAAAACCGAACTCGGCGCAATTGGTAAGTTTCATCGATTGTGGTAACAGACGAGGCTATCAAATACGCTGAAGCGTCCTTTGATGGCTTCATGCCATTTTACAACAAATTTTCGCTGCTGATCTGCCAATGACATACATACCAACACCCTGGCGAACAGTTAGAGTGACTTTTATACCTAAAATCGGTAGAAATGACTAGCTCGCTCGCGAAAAACTTCAGACCAATAAATCTGACTTCATTCTTGCTTAAAAGCATGGGATAACTGGTTGAACTGCACGTGCGCAAAGTTGCTTGGAGATAGCATCCTCTGTCTGAGATGCAACATGCCTATCAACTCGGGAAATCCTACAAGACCACGCTTCAGAATCTAGTTGACAGAATTGAATGCGCTCTTGATAAAAAATTTTGACAATACGAGCGATTCTGTCATACAACACAGCTTGGACGGAGCATTAATGTCGTGGATTAAAGTAATGCTAATGAATAGAGTTTTGGTGGTGGATGCGGATTGCATCCGATATGTAATGGCAGGGATTAAGAAAGACTGCCCGCAAGGTGGCGTCCTTTCTTCACTGTTATGGTGCATGGTGATGGACTCTCTTTTAAAAACTCCCAAAAGCTCTGACGTCTACGCTCAGGCATACGCGGAATAATGTTGCCGTACTTTCTGTTGGATCTTACCTAGAAACTGTCTGAAGACAAGGCGCAAATGGATCTATCATGAACTTTCAGTTTATCCTCTCAAAACTGAGATTGTTCTCTTTACGAGAAGGAGGAAGCTGATCGGTCTGACTCAGACAGTGCTTAAAGGGTCACTATCCGAATCTCAAATGAAGCTAAGGGTTTAAGAGTAATCCTGGATAGTAAACTTCTTTGGTCAAAACATGTTGAGTCAAAGACAGCCAAGGCGCTTTCCGTTTTCTGGCAAGTCATGGGACCTTTCACCCATGAAAATCACACGGCAATGATAAGACCGTACTTAGCATATGTGTCGGTTGTTTGGTGGTGGTGTTTCGCGAAAATATGTCACTGTTTCTCTCACTTAACTCTAGATGTATTGTTGAACCTCCCTTTTCTTGATATTTATATCACGGTCAGCACAATAAAAGCTATCTTCCATCTTAAAGAGATGGCTTTTGGTGTAACCCGCTTTAAGGCTTCGATGACCTTGCGCGACAATTATCTTTCGACGTCTAACGCAATGACACCAAACTCCAACTGCTCCATATATTTAAAATCGACTCACGCTCAGGACTGGATTTTTTAAGCAATCTGAGCCAGTAAGGAAAAAATAAATAAATAAATATATGGCGCAACAGCTCTTTAAGTGCCAGGGCCTAGCTTCTCGCAACCACTCGTGTTGTGTTCGTTATATTTTTCACACGAATGGAAGGACCTACAGTTTAATGCCGTATCCGAACGACAATTTGTTTTGCGAAGCTTTCTCGTGACAATAATACTCTCGGATGTTTATCAGACGTCCGCGAGAGGTAGGATCGTGAAAAAAACTTTTTTGGTGTTTTCTAGAATTCGAACTTGGAACCTCTTGCGTAGTGATCCGACACACTAACCACTACGCCACGACGCCCACAAGGAATTGAAGCCGAATTTTTACGAATGGCTCCAAAACCAATCAAGAGTCTGGTGCTGGAGTGTTGGTTGAGGATGACAGCATTTAACTTCACTTCTCGTTGGGTTAACGTGCCTGTCTTTCAAGCGGAGACTTATGTAATCATAATGGCTACGAACTATATTTTAAGGAATAGGTGGAGGTGACGGAGTATTTACATCTGTAGCGACAAGGCCGCTCTTAATACCAGCTAAGTTTCAAACCAACTACACCAATCTGTCTTTCTCGCTGTCTCTTCCCCTTTCCTCAAATCGCCCGTGTCCTAAAATTAGTATAAGGGTATTCATAACCCCTTCCACACGTGCAAATTATAAAAAAAAAAAAAAAAAAAAAAAATCAGCCCTTTAATCACTTCTAAAATAGTTGGAGAATGTAAGAGCATTCTGCCTGGGAGAGAGGCACCCCACCCCGTTTCGCGGTTAGCTGTTATTGTTTTGCGCAAACCTCCGCACTCAAGGTTCAATCCAGGGAGTACCTCTGGCTAAGAAATCTCCCTAAAGAAAATATATACGCTGGAGTCAGCCAGACAAAATATAATAGTGATAATCTTGTTTAATAAGTCTAACCAAAATCTCGAGTTTCAATAATGCTTGCCCTTATAGGTGCATGATAAAAAACTTAACAATCGGTCACTATAAATCCAAGACTGCTTACTGACTCTTTGAAATTAATTTTGCTCTTTATACAAACGAAATGTGAAGTTCAAGTCGTAATTTTGGAAAACGTGTGCATCGTAAATTCACATGGGCAGTACTCTACTGTCTTCTCAGTTAAAAGGTACATATTTGCGGTCAATCATCAAACATCCTCAACCTCTCACCCTTGCTGAATGAGGAACATAAAACATTTAATACATATTACCCTCTAATCTCGAAATTGTTAATCTTGTTTCATCACAACTCTGATTAGCTAATTTTAGAAATAATTTTTTAACACTCATGTAAATTTATCTCTGAAAAAATATACTCCTATGAATGGAATCAATTTGCTTTATGGCCATGTCATTACTTCTATTACACCGAACACTATTTAAGCAATTCTAAGAGCGGAAAGGTGGTAATTATGGAAAATTCGATACCATTTTCATACGTATAAACAATTGACCCAATTTAGTACATGGAACCTGATAGAACCATTCAATAATTTCAAATTAAAAGTGCAATCAATACAAAAACATATTTACTTTCTGCGGCTGCTGTGTAGATAGTTCCTGGAAGTTTTGGATGGGGTTCCGCTGTTTTAGCTGCAACTACAATATTGGCACCATCCTGGGCAGCTTTCAAAGCGATCGCTTTACCAATCCCTCTCGATGCTCCAGTGATAAAAATAGTTCGCCCAGCTAGTTTTCTATAAAAAAAAAAAAAAATGAGTTCATCTATCTGCCCTTCTTAAACCCCACAAAGGAATTTGTTAATTTCATTTGGAACTCACCCAGTGTTCATGATTATATTTAATTTTACAGAGTTTTGTGAAACTTTCTCTACTTTCCAATACCTACTCTCTGTTTACGGCAGTGCACCTTCACTTTGCACGGTAATCTAGCGAAATGATTTAGAACTGCTTGAAACTATGGGGGGTACAATTGAACTTCGCACTGTTATCATACAAAAAAAAGATGAGAATCACCCAAGTACGAACGTATTTGTGTGTTGTTATGTACGCTAGTTAATTAAAAAAAATTAATAAATTTGATCTTTGGACCCCCTTGACTAATACTGCAGCACAGGTTAGATTCGTCGCCACGAAACACAAACAACATGAAGTTGTTTGTTTATTGAAAGCTGTCACTTCAATCAGCTGTTCTAAAGTAATAAAGGAAATTTTCACCCAGAGAAAAATTTCGTATTTGTTTGGTATGTGTGTGTAAATTGTATGCATGTTTGCCTAAGAATATGGTTGTTCCGTTCCTTCTCAAGAAAATCAACGTTAATTTCCGTGAATAACCAATACTTTCTCATAAGTTAATAGAAAGGTTGATGGGAGTCAAACTTTACTTTCTGGAGCACTTTTTCTTTAGATTTTCATTTCTTAAGCTCCGCCTGCATTGCAGTCTACAAAAGTTGTTCAGGGAGCCAATTCTCAAACTTATTTCGTATACAAATAAGTACCAAAGAACTACGGAATTGCGAAAAGAGTATTCTTCCAGGAAGTCGCATATTATGTGCAATTCCCATGCGGAACGATCCGACTGGGTCTATAGCAGAGATGAACGCTACCCAACTCCGCAATCCGTAGTGTATGTGAATATATGTGAACTTAAATTTTAGGTCATTTTGGAAAATAAGCTGTCAAAAACCGTCAGAAATTGCCATTTTCCATTTTTTTGTCGAATTCGGTGCACTTTCAATTGTTTTAAAGTAAATAAAAATTAATGACAACAATTATTCCCTTCCAGAAATTATATCGATATATGTATTTTAATTATTTATGGTTAAGCGTTTAAAAAAAATATATAGAATAATGGATATGGGACAATCGTTTTATTATATGTAAGACCGTAAATAACATATTAGCTTGACTCCTTCTTGTGAGGAGAAAAAAAGGCTGATATTTTTTTTTTTTTTTTATTTTAACACCGTGACAGTTGTCACTGCAAGAGTGGCTGCGAGAAGCTAGACCAGGCCCTGTATTGAGCTGGTAGCGCCAAAATGTGTATTCATTTAACTCCTTAAACTTAAATTTTAGGAACAAAAGTGTTAAATCCTGTATTGTTCAGAATGATATTTATTTTTTTTTTTTTTTTTTCAAAGGAAGTCTAAAGCGCAAGAACAGAATGCTTCAGAACTTATCCTTTCCGGTACTTCCGAAAAGTTAAAAACTTGAGGGAAATCTGCACATAATGAACGGATCGGATTGTCTATCAAAATTTGTGTTTCGCAATCTGTAACACAAAAAAGCACGGGATTGGACCAATATATTTTGTTGCAGTTTCCAGCATCGGAAACAGTAATTTTAAAAATTACTAAATATCACATAAAATTACTAAATATGAGATACGCTCTCTTTTAAGAAGTTGGAACTATGAATAAAGTAATCTACAAATGTTTAATATTACGTATCTAAATTAACTATACAATCAGGTATTAAATTATTACCCGCCTTTTGAAAAAGCGGGATCCCCCTGCTAATGTGACTTATAAGAAATTTAAACAATTAGTTTTATTTTAAAATTTGCAGAAACTGAACATAATAATAATAGTTATGTAAACTAAATTTTCTAATTAGCCCCAGTGTTTGAGTTGCAACGTCTTTTCTTTGCAATTTGTGTACATTTCAGATATTTTCCCGACGGCCTTTTCAAAAAAGCTAAACAGATTTTTTTATGTTTAAACCCGTTTCTTAAAAATAATAACATCAAAACATATATAGCTACAAAATTAAAAAATCACACCCATGCGTTAAAAAAAAAACTTTTTTTTAGGTACTTTTTTTCTAAAATTTGTTTTGCTATGTCCTTAAATATGTCGAAGATTGCTTATATATAAATTTTGGTTAAGATCGTCTGAGAAATGTTCGCGAGATAAGTGAAATGTTTTACTATACAGGGTGTCGCAAAAAGGTTGGACTGGGTATATGTAGTGAAGTTTCTCTGATCAAGGCAAACGAAAAAGTTAATTTTTATTTGATTTTGAAAAAAAGCTCAAACCATATAATGTTAGCAATAAACATTAAAACCGTTATAACTTTATTACGGTAAGAGAGCAGACAAAAGTTAACTAAAATCTCGTAAAGAGGTACAATACTACACATATCCAGCCAAACCTTGTGTACCGACAAGGAGAATAATATAACTATTCAAACAGTTTTATCTCTATGTCTATTAATGCTTGTAAATTGACTTTTTGAAAATCTATCCCTTTTCAGTCGAATCTATCCCTCAATTTCAACTTAATCTAGCCCCTATTCCAAAATACAAATTGGCATCACTGTTGACGATCCTTGCTAATGCTGCCCCTTACTGACTGCCAACTTTTCCCTCTGAATGCATTGTCTGACTTTAAATGCAGGATTCGTTTGCGTGACTAATCTACGATAAAGTGAACTTATTTCTCCATTTACGTTTGTTTATAAACAAATTATTTAGCATTTTGATAACATCTGGGTGTTCTATCTTCAGCTACATTTTCTCTTGTCTTCCAGTCATTCTGCGTGCGAATCAAGCAATCAGTTCTATTCTGTTAGATGTCCATTAGCCACTACTAGTGAGTTGCATTCAAATTTTATAATTTTATTTAAATTATAACCGATTTGTAGAATAACAATGGCAAGTCGAAATGCGTCTTCGAAATTCAGCAGAAACAAAATCTTCAAGTGTCGTAGCCATGCCAGCAATATCGCAGACAAACTACAGATTTTCTACGAGCGAAAGGAATTCTTTGACGTAGTCTTGGTTGCTGGTATTGACAACGTAAAAGTACAGGCTCACCGGATTGTTCTCTCTGCTGCAAGTGACTACTTCCTGGGAATGTTCCGTAGTACCCTGATGGAAGCCAAAATGGAAGAGATAAAGCTTGAGGCAATCGAGGGAACAACCCTAAAGTTGATAGTAGACTTTATCTATACGGCTTCAATTGAGCTTAGCAGCAGAACAATCGAAAGTATACTAAGAGCGGCTGACTTCTTCCAAGTGAACACTTTAATTACTGCCTGCTTTGATTACGTCTCTGAACAGATGGATATATCCAATTGCTTGGGCGTTGCATTACTTGCAGAGCAACACAGCTGCAGGGTACTCTATGAGAAGGCAAGTTCATTTGCATACAAACACTTTGATCAGGTGTGCAGGGAAACGGAGTTTTACCAGCTGAACGAAAAGCAGTTGACCGAATTTCTTGCCAAAGTACCTTCACATGAAAATGTGTTTCATGGCATAGTGGCTTGGGTCAAACATGACAAAGCAAATCGCGAGAAATTCCTCCACAGACTCTTGTCGCGTGTTCGTTATGATTTGTTAGATCCCAAGTTCATTATCGATAACAGTAAATCTGTTTGCAAGACTATTGAGTGTCATGAATTGATCCGCAGTTGGCTTGAGTGGCATCTGTCACCTGAAAGCCGTTCGCTGAATCCGACAAGCAGTCCCGAACCAAGAAACCCGTATAAACTTTATTTTGTAAGTCCAGATATTAACAAAGCTGTCCAAGTGCATATTTTTAGTCCACAGCTGAACAAATGGTCATATGAAGAGTGGCCTTATCCAGCGGACAGAAAAGATAGATTTCTTTTTGGGCAAACTGTGGCAAATGAGAAGTGGATAATATCTGGTGGTCTCATTAATAACTGCACCACAAATGTGGTTGAATGCTTAGACCTACAATCATTGGATTGGACTGATTTACCTCCAATGAAGGAAGCGCGGCTCGGTGCCGGCTTATCTAAAATAGATGGAGATTTATATGTTGTTGGTGGTAATGGCAATCAAAATGAATTACGCTCTGTAGAGAAGTACGACTTTTTCACATGCAAATGGCAAAATGTAGAGCCTTTGCGTATAAAAATCAGTAATGTTGAGGTAGTTGCCCTTAAAGACCTGTTATACGTAATCGGTGCTAAATGCAATGCCTTAGAATGTTATAATCCCGCGACCAATAAATGGACTCGAACAGCATTTAAGAATATTAAAACAGCAAACTGTTCCTTGGCTGCAGTTAATGAGCACATATACGCGGTTGGAGGTACCGAAATTGATGGCAGAAAAAGGGTGGTAGTGGAGTGCTATAATCCATCGAACAATTCATGGACAGTTGTAAGACCAATAAGTCAATGGTATGAAATTATAAGCTGTTGTGCTTTCAATAATCGACTTATCATTTGTGGCAAAAACTTAGACTATGATAACTTTGAGACAACTTCCATCGAAGAGTACAATCCTCAAACCGACGAGTGGAAGATGTTGCCTTCATTTGCGTCAAAGTATTCATTTACTAATGTTCGCCCTCAACTTTTTTCAATGTAAAATTGTTATTTGACAATGTTTAAAGTTTTTTTTTTAATTTTATTTCTGTTTGATATATGTACTTGATTAGAATTTGTTTGTATTTATTGACAAGGAATTTGTCGTAAAGGATTGTAACTACCTCACCTATTTTTAAAAATACACTGTTCTACTTTACGACTGTAGTTGAATTTTTAAAATAAAATGGAACATCGTGTTTTATAAAGCACTTGTTTAAAAAAATTTACTCTAAAGCATATCCATGAGGCAGCTTTAGGGAATCTGCCCCAGCGGAAACAATAGTCAAAAAGTGGGTAACCGAATTTAAGCATGGAGGAGAGAGAGCGTTGAAAGACGACCTAAGTTGTGGATGATCATTGACCTCAACTACAGAGGAAAATATTGAAAAAATGTTTGATCTGATCATGAAGACTAGATTGAAGATTAGAGAGATAGCTTCGAGAGCTTAGTGTGTAATGCATTGTTCTTTCACTATAAGCGAATTTCTTTGTACAAAGCAATATGGATTCTTTAAAGGCAGGCCGACATGCACTGCCACCAATTTTAATAAGCCTTTTGACAAAATTCCTCACCAATTTATTCTTTTCAAGCTAAAAGTCCTTGGTTTCGAATGGTGGTTTTTTCATGGATCAAATGTTACCTAGTAGACCGACAATATAAAGTCAGTTTTAGACCCTTAGTATCAGACCCTATTGTAGCGACCTCGGAAGTTCCTCTTTGACCATTGATCTTCATCCTTCCATAAATGTAACATTAGGTACTCCGAACTTATGGTATACGCTGATGACATGAACATTTTTGGACGTATGTATATCATCTCCCGCTGGCTCGCCTCATGCAGGATGATCTAAATAGTTTCTCCATCTAGAGTCACAAAAACTTTAGAACTCAATGTCAACAAATGTCACTCTATTACATACTCCTGCAAGGGTTTCCCACCACCTCCCAGGGTCTACTGCATTCGCGATGAATTTTTACGCTCAGTCACGTGATTTGGGTATCATCTGCGATATTAAACTCAACTTTCGTTAACATATCGAGCTAACTCTGGTCAAAAGAGTTCTCCGACCCATATGTTACAAAATCCCTCTACATTACCTTGGTTAGGCCCCTCCTCGAGTATGCCAGTCAAGTATGGTTGCCCCACTATGCTGTCCTTACCATGAGAATCGGAGCTGTCTGTCTTGGGCTGATAACCTCAGCCTTCCACCGTATGTGGATCGTCTTAGATTGATTAACTTACAGTCATTGGAACAACGTCATGATATTGCCGACATACACTTTATTCATCAGCTGTTAACCAGTAACATTAATTGCCCCGCCCTCTTTTCTCTCAATATCAATCCCTGCAACATTAGGTCTATTCTGTGTCAAGAATGCTGCGCAAATCAAATAATGCGGCATACATTTTTGAATTTGACAACAGCAAAAGCCAACCTCCTTCAATCTCCCCGTTAATTAGTAGGTTAAGTTTAGTTATAAAATTGCTTAGTTTTAAGTTCAACATTGCTTGTATTATGCTTTAAATAAATAAATAAATAGCTCGGATCGTCAGCATCTGGTATGAATGGACCCAAAACAACAAAACGAACAGCAGTGAACAAAAACGCAGCAGACTGACCATGCATCCCGAGTGTTTGGAGATGTTTCAAACCGATCCACATGATTTTGGTCAGACTTGTGTGCGGCTCTTACGATTTTGACCAAATTCAATATTTTATAATAGTGGATATATGTATGTATGTATGCTATCAGACGGCGTACCACGTTTTTGCCCAAAAATACGTATAACGTTACTTTACTTATTAACTGTCTCAGCTATAGCCCTAGCGATTTTAAAATAAAAAAAAATAAAAATCGTCTACGCAGTAGTTCGATGCAATTTACACGTGGAAAGGTCGAACTATTTCGTCAACGCAACCAAAAAATTCGTCGATACATATTGCTGACGAAGTACGTTCGTGTAAATTTCCCTTTCAGTATTATCTACATCTGTATATGTATTCTTCAAGTAGCTTGGGGTGAAAACTGTATCATAGGATGGCAACTTGCTTATTCTGTAAGCCGTAAGAGGGTGAAACAAGACATGTTTTTTTGACTATTTTCTGCCTGTGAAACGGTTTATCATCTCACTTCTCAAAGTCATCTCACTCTGTTCGACGCAACTCGGTTTTTTTTTTTTTTTTTGTGGAAATTTTATGACCAATGCGTAATCATTTTTCTTTTTCTTAAACATAGCACTGTCATAGTCATTTTAATTGTTATCCCCACACTGCACTAAAGATAATGGCTGTCACCCAGTTCTTTTATTCGATGTTTTTACCGTCAAAGGAAATTCTGTTCTACTAGCACCTTAAAAACAATTTATTACGGAATATTTCATTCAAAATTGGATTACGGAAAATTACTCGTACAGCAATTGATTATCCTGCAAAAGTGTGTACCCATCTAGCCCACTCTATAGAGTCATTTAGGCGTACACAAATTTTACCAGTACACTTATTTTACTTTAATCTTAAAAATATTTTTTTATGAGAAGTTTCTATATGCAGAGTCCTATCCTTGATAACTTGATATAGTTTGCGAAGCAATCATTAGAATTTTACTCTCATTTAAAAAAAAAGAAGTAAAATCGTGACTTCTTGATTCTGATCTCAATGAAGTTGAAAATTTGTTGCACCACATTGTTTAATATACACTCCGGGACAAAATGAAAAGACATTCCTACATGTCCCAAAAATTTTCGGTTTTTCCCCCAAAAAAATTAAGGGTTTTTCCAGAAATTATTTTATGGCAGTGCAGTTTAAATACATCCTGATACCTAATGATTCAATCTGATTTGGCAGTATAATACGGAGTATAATACATATAATAGGGTAATGTATACTTCGGTTGTTGTAATATTTGGTTAAATTGCTTATTACTTAGTTTTTATTTGTTTTCTAACGTTTTAATTATTTGTTTGAGTATATTTTCTTAATTGTTTTATTGTTCACCCCACAATGAATTATTTTGTTATGATGTGACATTTATCTCTACTTTTCTTTAAATAAAAATTGTCGCTAACTATTCTCTTAATTTCATTGTAAAGGGTGGTTAAATTTTAAGGGCCGATGTTGAATGTGAACCACACCTAAACGTCAAGTTTTTTTCTGCATTTCATTTGACATTTCTCAATTTCAGACTAACTCAATTTGAACCATGGAAAGATACACAATCGAGCAACGCGTTAAAGTTATTCAGGCTTATTATGAAAATGGGCGTTCAAATCAAAATGCATATCATGCATTTCGTGATTCTTTCGGTCAATTTAATCGTCCAAATGTGCGTACAATCGGAAAAATCGTGCAAAAATTTGTGCAAACCGGGTCTGTAGGAGATGTGAAAACACCAGTGCATGCTCGTACAGCTCGTACTGCAGAAAATATTGCTGCTGTTCGCGATAGTGCGGCTGAAGAGCCGTCCACCTGAACTCGTCGTCGTGCCCAACAATTGCACTTCTCACGCTCGTCGTTGATGAACATTATGCATAAAGACTTGCATTTACGCGCTTACAAGGTGCAATTGACTCAAGAACTAAAGCCTCTTGACCATTTCAAGCGTCGTCAATGGTCACAATGGTGGCAAGAAATGGCAACAGTGGATGATCAATTTTCGAAGAAAATCATCTTCAGTAATGAGGCACATTTTCACCTCAGTGGATTAGTCAATAAGCACAATTGCCGCATTTGGGCGAATCCAAGAGTGATTGTTGAAAAACCAATGCACCCACAAAGAGTGACTGTTTTGTGCGGTTTATGGGCTGGCGGCATCATCGGGCCGTATTTTTTCCAAAATGAGGCCGGTCAGGCAGTTACTGTGAATGGTGTTCGCTATCGTGAGATGATAACGAACTTTTTATGGCCCGAATTGGAAGATATGGATGTTGAAGATATATGGTTTCAACAGGATGGTGCCACTTGCCACACAGCTAACGAAACAGTGGCTCTTTTGCGCGACAAATTCAATGGCCGTGTTATCTCACGTGGTGGCGATGTCAATTGGCCGCCAAGATCATGTGATTTGACACCGTTGGACTTCTTTCTTTGGGGTTATTTGAAAGAAAAGGTGTACGTCGATAAGCCAGCAACAATTCAAGAGCTAAAGGATGAGATAATTCGGCACATTAACGGCATAGAACCTCAATTATGCCTCAGCGTCATCGAAAATTTGGACCATCGGATGGAGGTGTGCCGCCGAGGTCGCAGCGGCCATTTGGCCGATATTTTGTTCCATACATAATTGAACTATACCAATATTATCATAATAAAAAGAAATGACAGTAATTTCCTAAATAATTTGTGTTTTATTCAAAATCAACATCGGCCCTTAAAACTTAACCACCCTTTATATTGTTAGCTTAAGTCAAACATTTTTTTATAAATATAATAATGAATAAAATGAAATTAATTTTCGTAGGGATTCGAACTGGGGTCTTACTCTGTATTTCGATTCGAAAGAGCATGATTTGGACTATATTCGAGAATGGAACAACTTTTTTGCTGTCAGCAACAATTCAGTTTTCTTTCGGAAAATTGGCATTTTGTAATTCGAAAAATCAGTGTCAAAGTCACTCGAATTTCGGATATTTCATTCGTTAAGTGTTTCGTTTGCGGATGGTTTCACAGGTTATTTGAAAGATCTCAGTTCTATCACATTTTATTGGTATTTGTACATTTTTTTCTCTTGTTAATGGCAATATTTTTCGCCAATTGAGTACTTTATTTCTGTGTTTTCAAGAAATATGCAACTATGTCAAATTTGTATACTAAAAGACTTCCAGTGAATGATGGAAATTCACATTGACTGTCAAGGAGGGGCTAGACATTTTTTTAAATTGTTAAGCAGTCACTGGAGCACATCGCTTAAATGAAGATTTAAGACTGAAATCAAATATTTTGGTTATATATCATAATAATATTGCTAAAGGCAACGTAAATCAGAAACGGTTTTAACAAATATGCAGCACATCCTCCTCATCTGCGTTGTCGTTGGCCACTGACATTTCAGAACGCGAGACTCGCAACAAAATTCGGAAATTGTGAGAAGAAGTTTAAGAACATATTGCATTGGTTTCGAAGTTAAGAGTATCAAATCAAATTAGAATCAAAGAGCATACAGAGTAGTTGATGGATGGACATTTTTTTTTTATAACAAGCCAAGTATTCTTCAGATTTCACGCCGCCATTGTCACTACAATTTTCATCACCATTGGACTTACAGCATGTGGATTGTCTTCACTTCGACTCGACTCAGTTTTAATTTGCGATGCGTAGCACAACTAAAGGCTGAACTATGTATAATAGAAGAATGGTTTCGTACGACCACTTCGGAAAAAGTACGAATACAAAGGATTTGTAGTGTGTGCTTCGATTCGTTCACTTTTGCTCACCATTCGCTCTTTCGTAAGTGTATGTGTGATAATTTGACAAGCGGTCCCCCATCTAACTACTAACAGCGCCCGACGATGCTTCATTTCGGCGATCGGACGAGAACCTTTGCTTCCGAACACATACGCCTATTATGGGCTACTTGAGCAATTGAAAGTACTGAAGGAAACTTAACGTAGAATTATGACATTAGCTTCCGATTGCTTCCGACTATTATAGTTCAACTTTAACAAGTTATTCCACTTAAACATTTACCTCTATTACTGATGTTGTCTGTAGGTGGTCACAGTGTAGTGGGTAGTGTGTTCGCTTGTGACCCGAACTGTGCAGGTTCAAGCCCGGACGGGGAACAGCAATCACAGCCATGCGAACATAAAAAATAAATGTATAAAATCTTAGTTTCTCCAAGCACTACACCAAAAAAGGAGTTCTGCCTGGTAGTACACAATAGACACAGAAAATTGAATCTGATTGCTCCGGGATTTGGAAATTTCCTTTTAGAAAAAAAAATCTGTCGAAAACGACAAAGGAGTTGGCTCTCCATTCAACAATAAATATGTGTGCTCCGATTGTTTTATGTAGATGATTTATACGCTCGGAAAGTTAAAAGAAATTGCAAAGTACAGTATGGGTCGTAAAAGAATCGACTTGCCTGTCGTTTTCAACACCACGACAACAGGAATAGGGGCGAATCTCTAAACAATCGCAATTGAATATTAAGTGAAAGCCATTTGAAACGTCAAATAAAAACGAATAAATAAAACAATTGACTTTTCTGTTCGTTTGATGGCTTTAATAAAATTCTCTTATATCTCTCGTTTTCATCAGTATAAGTTTAGCGTATGTTTTTTTTTTATTTTATTATTATTTTTATCTTCTTCTTTGTTAATAAAAACGAATTCTATTAAAGTAAACTTTAAAAAAAAAATCTAAATTTTTTTTTTTAATTATTTGCATTTTCATGTATCCATAGTGTGTGTGTGTTGGTGTGTGCTTGTAGTGTGTGTGTGTGTGTGTGTGTTTATGAATTTCTTTACAATTCTATTATCTCCCTATACTCTCTCAATTTGGATATATACTATTTATATATTTGTATATATAAAAAAAAATTGCTGTATAAGGATTTGTTTCCCGTTGCAGTTTTGTTAGATTAAACAAAAGAAATAAAACAATTACAAGGATTACATCGTGCGGCGAGGGAAGAAGGAAGGAAAAGAATTTCGGGAGAAAGAAGGAGAATGAAGAAGATTAAAGAAACGAAGGAGACGAACATAATCAGGGTGTAGATTATTTTTTCAGAACAATAACGATAATAACGACTAAAGTGTGTTAACGTCTTCGCAGAAGTGCTGATATTTGTTTGTTGAAATTGAGTGCTGGCTCTCTCTTTTCTATGCTCTTTCGGTTTATTTTTCATTGTTTTGTTTTGTTGCGATTGCGGTTTGATGTTTGATTGATGAAAATTTGTTTAAATTTATGTGGTTTTCCCTACAAATCTGCAGTCTTTGCGGCCGCATCGGCTTTCGATTCGTTTACATGATTCTCGGCTTGTGGTGTAAGCTCTTTAAACACGCGCGCATGCTTGAAACGCAGCTGGCATCGTTCCAGATAATCTTTTGTTTGCTCTTCACTGCTGGCCAAATGACCATCGTGCAGTGTGTCATACACCTTCGTCGCTTCCTAAACAGAAATAACAATCTGGATGAAAAGAAAGCATTTTCATTTCAAAACCTACCTCGAGAGTCATCCTGTTCAAATCGAATGAGGTAATCAGTTTAATGGCTTCGTCCTTTTTACTATTATCGAGGAGGTACATGATCTTGGCCGCCTCGACTAAATGCGAAATTGAATCACGATTGTTCACAATGAACTCATCGTTGATCTGCTGCGATGTCTTGGCGCTACCGATCAACTCTTCGCGGGCCTTCTCGACGACAAGCTTAACGCTCGGATTCAGTTCGGCTGTCATGAGTTGCAGGGATTTTGTCAGTTTCATACAAGATGCATGAACCAGTGGATGCTTGGCATCCAATGCACGTGCCCGCTTTATGCTTTGAATCATGAGAAGAATCTTGTTCTTCCTCGCGTAGATCTCGAATGCTAGGAAATGGGTTTCGATGCGATCTTTGGCTAACAATTGTAGAGGTGTGAGGAAATCAATTGCCTTTTCTAGTGGATCTTCGGGACGTTCGAGCTTCTCAGCGATGAGTTCGTCCAGCTGCGGAGCCTCGGGATCGGCGTCTTGAGCGTTTTGCTGCTTCGACTTTTGATGTTGTTCACGTTTGACGGCAGCTTGGGCGGCTTGAGCGCTTTCCAGTTCGGCTTTCTTTTTGGCTTTGCGTTGTTTGTTGCGGAGTTTCTTCAGTTCGGAAGGTGGCAGATTTTCTACAAAATGCACATGAAAGAAAGAGATTTCAATCTGAATTGGATTTGATGTCACTTACCAGTGTCGATTTCCTCAACAGTTTCTTCGGACTTCAGTGGCCTGTCGTACAATCGAATGTACACCTAAAAGAGAGGTTAACAAAAAAAAGGACTTTAAAATAGATGACTTCCTTACCTCAATGGCACACCTGGCGGCCTTGTAATAGAACGGATGCTTTCTCAGCACATTTTCCAGCCGCAGAAGGCCAACGTACGCACGTAGCGTCATTTTTCGCATGCAATACGTGTGGAAATCAAACTGATCCTCGATGATTTCCGCAAAATGTCGATCGACCTCGTGACACTTCTTCAGAGACTCACCCCACTTGCCCAGACGTTGATAGGCCAATGCACATTCTGTCTGGAACCACATGCATTGCATTTCGTTGAGGTTCTCCATCGCTGATACGCCCTCCCGCGTAAACTTCGCACAAATTTCCTCCGCCTCCTTAACCATGTTTGCCCGCAACATGTACTTTGCGCACTTCGAGTTGATATACCTGCACAACCACATTAGCAACATGTATAGACGGTTCTCTCATTACTTACCTATCGGCAGTGTCCAAGCTTTGTGCCTCATCCAGCCACATGTACGCCTCAACAGGACTTCCAGCATGCTTGTATATGCGTCCCTTGGTGACGAACAACTCTATCAGTGTTGGCGTATGATCGATGGCAATATTTATGTACTCTAGCGCTCTATCAGTCTCACGCATGAAGTCATAGTGCTGCGCCAGGAACAACGTTGTCCAGAGTAACGCGGACGCCGGTTCATTGGGCTTCTTTTGCTCGCTATCCGCCTTGGAAAAATGACCCGTACTTCGAAGGTTTTCGTAGTATTCCAGCACCAGGCTCTCGATAGCTTTCACCTTTTCCGGACACTTGTACAAGGAACGAATATTGACAAACAACGGTGGTACCCCTTTCCGTAGGCCACGGCGTAAATATTCATCGATAACCTCACGAAAGCTGTCGCCCGATGCGACGTCCAACGGAAGACGTTTGGGACACATGGCGCGCGGGTATTCTTCTTGGAATTTCCTGTAGATTTCTAGTTTTTCGCTATTGTCGGTGATCTCTTTGGCATCGAAGAACTTTAGGAAATACAATGTGTTCTCCGGATTACGCTTGATTAGATGCTCGTAGATGGGCACGGCAGAGCTATGCTGACCCAACTTGATATAGAGTTCGCCCATGGTTTCTTTGACGGCGAGTTTGTCGACAATTTGACTCTCGAACTTAGTTAGATGGTTTAAGGCCTTCTCCAGATTACCAGATTCGATGAGGATTTGATTCTGATAGAGGAGCAGCTCACTGTGTCGATAGTCGTGAGTTTCCTAGAGAGAGAGTTGAAATTGAGAATTGTGATGGTTGAATATATATGTATGTTAGTGAACGGAAATAAATGGAAATGGAACGCTGTCTGCCAACAGTGTAGGGAGATAAGTTACAAAGATTAAGATTTATCAGCACCAAACGTTTTTAAATAATGAGTTTATCTGCATGAAAATGCAGACGAATGCAATGACAACGGTGAGAGATTTGTAGAGTTCACAGGCGGTACCCTAACATTAACTTATATGTATATCCGCTTCCGTGCGGCTGGCGATTAAGCCAATGAAAGCGTTATGATTAAAAAGTCAGCTACATCATCGACAGATTGCGGGACCACCTTGTTCAATCAGCAGCGCCATGCCACCGGTGATGGAGGCAAACATAGTAGGGCTGCTGATAGACACCACCGTCAATTTTAAAAGTTCTAGACAAAAATTTGAGAGAGGACAGAATTTTGCTCGATAGAACCACCAAATTGGATGTGTCTTGTAGAAACGGGAAGGAAAAGCTTGTGTTCGTTGTTTTGAATGCTAACTCCGTAGCCGTTCGAAGAGGAGCGTCCACAGTTAGTAAGGAGCTGGAGGGAAATAAGACACACCGTAAGGAATCGTATAAGATAGCGCGTAGGCGTAGTTGATACCCAAAAACGCATAAAGCGGTTATTCATACATACTCCTGCCATAAAGGAGCAGTGACAGGCAGCGCAGATACGCTAAGGACATACGACTGAAGTCTGTTGACTGATGAAACTTGATAAACTAATCTTTTTCATCCAAAGCTAAACCCACCGATTGGATACGTGACATTTATGATACATTACGCCTGATATGTAAGTAGATATGTAGATCTATATGTGCAGAAATCCGCGGTAAAAAGAGCTCTAAGAACAAACCAATCGGAAAGCTGGAATGCTAGTAGTAAAAATGAAACTTTAAGCAGACCCCAAATGAGCAATCTATTTCTGTCTACTCTGATCGCTATACGATGAATATAGGGTTAGGAGTCTATTCTATTGAAATAAAATCAAAATTTGTGCGTTGCTATCGCGAAAAGGTATAAATTCTACAGCACAATGTAAAACTCTGCTGGATTCTCGGTCACAGCGGTGTGCCGGATAATGAGATGACTGATGAACGGACTAGGAAAGCTTCAGCGCTAGACCCAGAACTAGCTTATACTTCGATTAAAATCCCTGTATAATAATAAGGAAACTATGGCCACACTATAAAAACGAATCAGAGATTCCTACAAGAGAACAAGCAGTCTTTATCTGCCTTAGTAGGTATAATCACCGGACACTGTTACAATACTACACAAAGACTTGGAAGACTGAATGACTTGTAGTAGTTGTAGCCACAGTTCCTGTAAACCGTTTAAAGCAATTTGTAGCTTTTTATAGCTTCCGGTTGGTTCGAGAACCCATAGGTTGTATTCATAATGAGCAACATGTCTGTTTCTTAGCGAGTATGAGAGTCACACTCTATTGGCATTACAATGGATCTACGTTAATCTAAGTGCGACGAAGAGGAATCTTTGTGACAACCTAAGTACATAACTTAATAAATCTGTAATGGTTTACTCTTTAAATTTTCCAAGCAACTGAAAGATCAGTAATATGTGTGTAAGAACCCGTAAATAATAAAAATTTACAAAACATATAAGAAATTTAATGCCATACTTACAATTAGCGCTTGTGACTGCCTGAAAGTCTCCAATATACTATTGGCCATCTCAAAGTCACCCAACAAATGATAGCTCATCGCAAATCCAATCCACGATGCATGTTGCGATGGACGCAATTTGAACAAATGATGGCGGGTCTCCTTGTAACCTTCTAGATCTCTCATCTGTATTTGCAGCAATGATAAATCCTTTAGAATCTGCAAGTTGTCCTTCTCCCATTTTAGTGCATTTCTATAGCATTTGATTGCCTCATCGTATTTCTTATCCGATCTCTGTAGGAGTCCGTAAACGTGCCAACACACGTGCGATTTCAAGTCATTTCGCAATCCTTGTCGCACATATTTGTACGCCTCATCGCGCCGCCCTAAACCGTTCAATGTGAGACCCTTCATCGCAAGTGTCTCACCGTGTTCGGCATATTTTGGATTGGAGAGTATCTGCTTGGCCAGCTTCAGACCATTTTTGTATTGTTTCATTTCGTAGCATTTCTGTGTGTGTGAAAAGCAATCAAAAGGAAATGTTTTATTAAAAAATTAGGCAAATTTTAACGTGTCGTTATTCAAGTCGGTTTGACCGACTTTCTTTAGTGCAAATAAATAGTGATCAAGGAATGAAACACTCTGAGTTGTTTTGAAAGACAAATTCTTCGATTTTTGGTCCCATTTGAGAAGAAGATACAACGGACTATTCGGGTGTACAACGCATGAGTTGTCTAGTACATGTAGTTGTCTAGTACATGTAGAGCGAATCCATCCCAGAGGGACGACGCGGTAAAGGAAAACCTCACATAAGGTGGCGCACATAAGTGGAAAGACACCGCAGCCAACTTCGTGTGCAAAACTAGAGGCAGCTAGAACAAGATCGACCAATGCTTTTTGGTTGAGAGGTTCAGCCCGGACTGTTGCGCTATCTAAAGTAAAGTATGAAAGGAATGAAAGAATCAATAAATAGTGAGACGAAGATGTGAACTAAGCACTAGAAAAGACTGAATAACTGAAGAAACCCTCTGTAGATCAGTAGTCACCCGAACTAATGGGGATCTCAATAGAATCATGGTCGTTTTTTAGTCATCAATGAGTCAACAACAGTGCCATGAGAGATCTGCTAATATTTTCAGTATGAAATTTCTTATCAGACTTAAACAGGTTTGATATGAGAAGTCCTTGTCTAAACAGTTGCATGTACGAAATGTCTACATACAATCTAAGCTAATAAATCGATAGTCTTGGATTTGGGCCGATCGCAGCTTCTAATGCACCGAATCTCAACCTTTTAAATGGCAGAGGGCTCCTTGCCACCCAAAAGGTCAAACTCCCGAACTCTCCCACTATGACCAAACCCATCAATCCACGCAGTTGTATCATTCTGTTTCCCCCAACAGACCTTGCAAACAGAACACCCCCAACTCTCGCGTAATTACACCCATTCTATTGAAAAAATAATTTTTGTTTGATTGAGGTTAGGATTTTTTTTGTACAATCGCTGGCGAATGGATTTTCGCAGGCAATTGAAAAAATGCACACACTTGACCGTAAATGGCTGTGGGAACCCGATTAGATTCATGATCACTTAGCTGGTGGCTTTAAATTGAAAATTTCATAATTTTTTGTATATTTTCCATAGAAATCTTCGATGGATATGCACCATTTGGCTAGCTAGTACCCTCAAGTGGAAAATTAGACAAACGACAACCGGTCAAACGACGGTACACGGAATGAATTTTATTGTCGAAAATGGAATCAACCGACCGACCAAACCCGGCCACATGACATTTATTACCAAAAGTTTTCTGAAGAGTGCACTCTCCTTTGGCGGCAATGGATCGCTGGAAGGCATCTTGGCGAGTTGCTGCTGCTTTCGGTGCGCTGTTTTGCTGGCGAATCCTAGTTCTATGCGATGGGTACGTAACGGGCACTAGATCACAATTTCCGGAGGTCGGAATTTTTCGTCTGGGGGAGGTGAGAAATACAAAAAGGTTTTCCTTCGTTTGCTTTTTTATAATTTTTTTCTTTTTTCTTATTTTGTGGGGAACCTAACCACGAGCAATCGAGGTTTCCCTTTTCTGCAAAAGAACAGCACGCACACACACATACGGGGGTGAATAGTTGTTATGTCATTTATGACAAAATACACTGAACTGAAAATTTTGATTATACGAGTTGGCTTGTAGTTAGGGATGTTTGTTTTGGTTAGAGTGGAGTTTGGGTTCAATAATATTGGAATTTGAAGTAATTTTAAAATGAATAATAAAAAAATAACATAATTATTCAGCTGAGAGTTTTACAATTCGCTTCGATTTCCTAAAAGGCAAGCTGAGCGTACGGTACGTAAAAGTCATACATTTAAGGCCCCTCTAAGGCCCGGGAGAGTGACATATTGTTACCCAACACTTTGTCGTGAGATCTGCAGCCCTAGATATTATATGATGAATAATACACACGATGATAATGACATTTTTGTCTGGCGATCTACTGGGCAATTCCCTCCGGCCGGGCGATAGAAATGTTGACAACTGGTGAAGTTTCAATTTTACTTGCAAAACTATCACCATTTTCTTCATTGGTGGAGCTTAATACTCCACTTTTGACGTGATTCATTTATTTCTTTTGCATCGCTTGCAAAATATTGAAGGATAACAAAGTATGTTTCATTGCAGCCAGCTGCTTCAGCGATAAGGGTCAACGAAGGATTTGGAAATTGGAGATTGTTCCGTTTTACTTTTCTTGTGACATATGATTTTGTTGTTAAATTTCATTCTACTTTCATTCTACTGGACATGATATTCTTCACGATATCACTTGAAATCATTGAAACTAGATATACCTAAATGGGTTTAAAATACCCCTGTATATAAAATTAAAAAATAATCGATGCTTAAGCCACACAATTTTATTGTTTTTCTTTTATTTCAATTTAGATACAGACAAAGACAGTAATGATTTGAATGTGTCTGAGTCTGTTTCCACCATGCATTTTGTAGTAAACATTTTTGTGTCAAAAATATTCTAGGGTGTTATTACCATACATTTTGTAGTTTTGAATAATTACCCCCTTTCTTCTTTCAGCTGTCAACAACCAGACGGAGCAGAAACAATTCTTTCGTCTCCTATTACTAATTAATTTTGACGTTTCTATTAACTTGTTCTAAGGCAACGTTTACATTCCATTTCTTATCTTATGTTTTTTTTCTTCTTTAATTATGAAAGGTTATGACCAAGGGAGCATGATATTTGGAGACAAAAGTTATATTTCTTGCCTCTGTGAATAAATTTCTTTATTATTTTTTTAAATTAATTAAAAATTCGTAGTATCATCGACGTCTATTTGAAACTGAACAGTACAATAACACAACACAAACAACTCAACCCTAAAACCATGATGAAAATCTATAAGGATAAAACCAAATTTACCTGAAAAAAGAAGCACAACAGTTGGCCAGCAAACTTTCTATAATGTTCTTAGAAATTTGCCAATGCTTACTTTATAATTAGTACATGACTTTCAAAGAGATTGAATTTGTCAATTTTTGGTGACGTTAAAATATCTTTTAAATCCAGATATGTACGTAGTTTTTTTTTTGTTTTGAGTATTTGTTTTTTGTACTCTGTTTTTTTGAACTCTGTTTATTTTTGTATTCTTTTACATGACTGATAGAAAGTAATTAAAGTGCACGACTGGGTTGCACTTAGTTTGAAGAATATGCTGCTTATTTGCAAATAGCTCAGATTTATAATTCGTGAAAAATAGGTTTGAGCCCGAACGGGGATTAGCAACCACAGCCACCCGAGGATAAAAGAGAAATGAACAAAATCCAAGTTTCTCCAACCCTTTCACCAAAAAAGTTGTGCCTACCAATGGACTTTGGTCGAGTCTGATTGCTATACAAACACATAGGCTATACAAATTTAGACTTCTTGGAATCATTGAAACTGTCTAATACAAATTAAACTTACTCGTACATTGGACATTTTCGCACGGTTAAGTCTAGAACTAAAGCAAAACAAAATTTTCACGTCGTATTTAAATCACGAACGAAACGATTCTAGAGTTATTAGAAAATTTGACATAGAATGCGGAAGTAGCAGGCCGTTCTCATAATACTCACGGAAGAGAAACTCGAAAAAAAATAACAAAAATAATTAACAGCTTCAGCAGCATAGTAAACAATCAAAATCATGATGAAAAAAAAAAAAAAATTGAAAATTTTCTGTGCGTTTCTGAAAAAAAAACTTTGAATTTGTGGAAAAATGCTATATTTTTTTATTGTTCTCAAACCAAACAGTTCCATAATAATGTCAGCCAATATTTTATACCAATTGTTATGTAAGTAGCACTCCTCTGAACACTGTTCGCTACTGTCACAGATGACATTTCTTCTAACCCTTAAAAAAATTACGAAATTTATTTCTTTTAACTTTTCAATTGGAACTCCACAATTAAAAAAAACAGCAGAATGGCCTTAATAACGAACATTAAAGGTGTTAGCAGTTTTGTCCTGAAATCATTCCAAAGCCCTGGAACCAGCGTAGGTATCACTTCACTCAAAATATTCCAATAAACTTCCTCTACTCCCTTTGCGCAGCTTCAGCAAGTCCGCACAAAGTACACCGATTGGAAGATGATTCGTGATGTCAAGCGGCGCAAGTGTGTAGCCCTTCATTCTGTCGATCGGCTTCGTGTGAATGCTTTGCGTAAAAATGACATCCTTCCTGGTGAATTGAGAGAAATCGCCGACGTTGAGATTGCCGCCTTCCCCAGAGACTCATCCTTGGTGCGGTGCCGTGAGCGTTGCGCCTTCACGTCACGTCCTCGAGGTGTTGTACACCGCTTCCGGCTGAGTCGTATCGTGTGGAGACACTTGGCCGACTACAATAAGTTGTCTGGGGTGCAACGTGCAATGTGGTAGACGAGAAATAACGAAATAAAACAACATTTTTAGATTAACCTAAGTTTATGAGTCGTAAACAGCTTTTTTGATTTCTTCCACTTCTTGTTTTTGGAAGCTTGTGGCTAAGGCGCAATTCAGGGGTTCCTCAAAGACATCTGGGTAGAGTTTTCCGAGATTTATTAGAGATTCTGTGGAAGAGAACAGATGGGGAATTATAAAATTGAAGACGTGAGCTGAGTCATACCCTTGATAACGTCTCTGAGCTTGATTTCTGGTCCATCGAAGTATAAGAAGAGAGTGGATAAGGCCTTCTTGATGAATGCATTCCAAACATCGTGGTCATGGTTGGTGGGGCAAATTGGATCAAGTTTGGGTATAACCATTGCTGCTAACTCTCTGGTGCCACTATGAGGATCATCCAAACGCTGAATAACACCTGCAAAAATCATGTTTAAGGGTTTGCAATGGAAAGCTAAATAGATTTAACTACCGAAGGCGACAGGTCTCAGTTGATCTACCTCCACTTCGCCAAAGTTCAAGAGACACTTCAGTGCGTAGTTCCTTGTTGAAACCGCATTGTCCTCGAGTAAATTCGTGAAATACTTCACCAATGTTGGAAGGATCTGAGCAGCTTGCTCTCGTGCACCTTGTGTCATCGAGCATAGAGTGGCAGTGGCAAGGGAGCGCATTGACTCCGCTGCCGCACCAACTTTCCAAACTAGGTGCTCTTCGATGAGTTCCTTAGTGATTTTCTGAAGCTCATCCTCGCTATCGTCTGATGAAAGATCCATAGTTTCATTCCACTTAAGCATAGCTATCGATATGGCAGAGAAGACTTTAATTTTCGCATCATCTGCCCCGTTGTCCCAAACAGTGCGGATGTTGCGCTTCATAACCTCCAACGCGGTCGGTCGGAATGCACAGATTTGAATGATGCCACAGAGAAGGAGAATTGGTTCAGTTAGACTGTCAAGGAGAGCGTCTAGATCGTCCATTTGTTCCAGAACCCATGCCAAGTGCTTTGAATGTAGTAGGGCTACGTTTGCGTTGGTTGCTTGTGCGATCTTTTCGAGTATTTCCTGGCCACGGCTGACAAGGGTTTGATCATTTTCATAGAAGGAGAGCGCCATCACCCGGATTGTCGCCGAGTAGAGATTTCGCTCCAAATTGTTTGAATTGTCCAGGCTAAGGTTTGCCATTGCATCTGCAGCCGTTCGGAGCATGTGCTTGCGCCAAAGTTCGTCCACCAAACGGAGAATATACAATTGGAACTCGGGCTAAAATGAAAAAGGTGTCAGGAATATAAACTTTCAAGAAAGGTGAACCTATAACTCTATGGAAGCGCTCCGACATGCTTGCTCGGACTAACCTTCAAACTGTGGGAGAACTCCTTGCCGATGAGAATGTTAGAAATCCTGAGCACATCGTCATCATTAGACTGTGTTGTAGCAGCAAATAGATGAAAGAAGCACCTAACATACCCAAGCCTTGGGTTCTTTTCAAGTCCTTCGATGCCGTGGTTCTTCCAGTCGGCATAGGACAAGAGCCTGCCCATCAAATCTGCTGCTTTCATTGCCTGCAATGGACATATATCATAGATCTGAACAGGCAAACTATCATGCTTACCTCATTGGCAACAGCAGCCTCTGGATCAGAACATGCCTTAGCCAGGTCCGAATATATTTCGAAGAACTTTGCAGTCATCGCTGCCTCTGCATGGAGTACGAACTGATAGAGCAACTTCAGCGCGTGCAGGCGAACATTCTCCTTCCAGTCGTAAGACTCCCTCATGATGGGTTGCAGCAACCTCAAACTTCTTTGTACCAGTGCCCTGCACCCTATTGTCGGACGCACCTCCCATGTGGGGTAGTTCTCTGAAATCTTTTCACCAATCTCGAGCTTCCTCAGCTCTGCCTCGTTTTCGTCGTAATAGAGTTTGCCACATTCCTTCCATCGAACGGCGATGAATTCCCTCACTTCGGGTGAATCGTCCTTCAAGCTGTGAAAAGGTGACAATAACCTGACTAGATTTTCAAAACCATCCACTTACCAGCACAATACGAGCGGAATGATTCGATCAAAGAACGAGTAACGATCCTTTAATTCCAGCAGCATTAAACACCCCATTCGGCCGCATTCCCGTCGCACAAGCGGCATGGAATCCATCAGGAGCGGGGAAGTTTCAACGTAAATCCTCGCCAGCATCTCAGAACTGGGATTGATATGAAGAGCCACCATATAACAAGCCTCAATGGCGGCAATTCGATTCTGGGAATGCTTATGGTTTAGAATAGAGAACAGTGGTTTTGCTAGGTGTTCAGCGCGCTGATCGAAAACAGAAGTTGCTTTGGATAGCTTTACGATGCAGCCACACGCCTCCTTCTGTATAGCTGGATACGGATCCGCCAGCGCCTTGAAGAGTATGTTGATGATGTCGTCGTACGATTGACTTAGGTAGTCAGCACCATTGGTTTTTTTATACTTGTCGATAAGATCACTCAATTGGCTGATGTGTATCAATCGTATTTCTTCACTCTCCTCGATAATTTCGGCCTTTCCCATGCGAGCGGCCATGGTCGCGATAACATTTTGCAAATAAAAATCATTCACGGGGAGACTTTGCATAAAAGAGGCCACGGTATGGGTGGATTGCTCACGACAGCTTTCGTATTTATCTCCAAAGCAGTTGAGCAAATGTAAGTAACATTCATCGAAGGTTGTTACGATCTTTTGTAGATCCTTGGTGGTATCACAGAAGTTTTGAAGATCCTTCAGCGCCTTTAGGCGACTTTTTCGGTCGTCGCTTTGCAGATTTTCCCAAATTTTCTCAGTAGATTCCGGCATCTTATGAGATTTTTCGTGCTATATAAATTATGCTACGTGAACAGCTATATTATTATCGATAAAATTTACAAATTTCTATGACTACTGCGGGGTAAAATAAATAAAAACATCTTTCCAAGGTAGATTTTATTATTCAAAATAACCAAATGAATTCAGTGAATTTGCGAGTGAAAGAGTTCAGCATCTTAAAGTCGTGGACAAATTCAACACGTATTGCATTACTCGCCCAAGATGTGTTTGTAATACTTTAGAAGATACACCCAGTGCAAAAAAAAAAAAAAAAAACGCCGGACTAGGAGAATTTTAAGGATTTTATGACTTTATTTAAAATTATTGCAAAATTTTTTCAGTTAGGCGAATTGCGCAAGTTGCGGGATGTCGCTAAAGTACTGTGAGGCGGTATTTGAACAAATTTATCTCATCAGGGGACCCATTCTCAATTTCCATGTGGAATCAATTGTGTGCGACTGATTCCATATACTCCTTTCCTGGTTCGAAAGCATAGTATTCTGAAAAACTATAGGTACGGTATACTGGCGATGTCAATATGTTTCCCGTAGCGGTGAAAACAATGACATTCTAAACTGAAGTCTTGTCTGTCAAAAAACAAACAAATAAAAAAGGAAAAACGAAATATTTTCCATTTGAGTAATTTATAAGATTCTACATTATTTTAATGTTTAGTTTCTTCAATTTTTTTTTTTTTTTTGTAGTCTATGCTAAGATCTTCCTTTTTCAAAAGTTGGGTACTAATTTAGTACCAGATTGGGGATTTAATGCATACATACATATACATAGTACTAACCATCCACAGATGACTAAAGACATAGTTTAAAGTTATAAATAGACAATGCATTGCGTAATATATTATTTGGTAATCGATAAAATACGGTAACATTTTTTGACTTTCCGATGGCTCAGCTACAATGTTAGAATTAAGATCTGTGAACTGGATACTCCATGGTTAAAATGTTTTGCTTAATTTAAGCTTTGAAGACATTTCTCTATGGGAACTTAATTTTTGCCCAAACAGAATGCTAGGTTTGAACAGCAGAGATTAAAATATCTGAAACATTAAGAGTACGCAATTGGATTTTATGCATTATTGAACATTTTTGATAATAATGTACCACTTTTCATATGCATTGATAAATTACGTATAAATATAGAATTTCCTTATTACACGTATGTAGACCTTTGGCAGTTATACACGTATATATATGTATATTTGAGAATATGCCCCCAGGATAGGCAACCTGGGAGCGAAATATCAAGAAAAATGACAGCAATGCTTTTCAAAAGCGAAAGAAATAAAAAAGGAATTAAACGAGAGGCCCGTCGACCTGCAAAAAAGTCACTTCTATCTTCATTAATGAAGAAAAAAGATTGAAGCAGGCTAAAGAGTACCGAGGTACGTAAGTATGCACTGCAGAGTTAATTACAAAGAAAATTCAAGAAATGTATGATAATGCCACGAAGTAAAGGAGATGCAACAAAGTATTGGCGATAAAATTGGATTAAATGCACTAATAATTAGTGTTGTTCAGTCCTCTCATAATTAATTTAAATTGATTAATTTTTATAAAATTCTGTTGAAAATTTGAAGTGTTAAGTCGCAAAAAATTACATAAACCAAAAGATTTCATACTGAAAATCTCAGCTATTCGATTACTTAATTTAAAATAATACGTCGACGGCTGAGTATTGGAGATTCGTAAGGGCCGATATCACTTTTTGACCTTTTAATATTCTACTTATTGAGATGTTCAGTATGCACGCAGGTGTAATTGTTGAGGAGGTCAGAAGCCGTACTTCTTTTTCGCATACGTATGCAATAATTCATCATATGATATTCAGTACAATTTTACTGTATACGCCATGAAAATCCCCATACAAATGGAGCACTGATTTCTTGTTGCCTTGTTTTGTCGTATACACATTTTCAACAAACTTTGAAGCCGTGCTTATCGAATTTAATTTTAGGCTTATACGATAATCCAATATTTAGCCGACGACGTACAGACCTCCATATTATAAAATAATTTTTGGAAATAGAGCTTATATAATAATGCCTTGAGTGCTTTTTAAGATAATTATTCTGCTTAAAGCATAAAATGTCGAACAGATTCGATCCGTTCCCCCCCATTCAGTGGTTCTAGCAAAAGAGTTTGGCGTTTCGTCATTGCTTGTCAGTAATGACAAAAAAAAAAAAAAAAAACAGAAATTTAAAATTAAAAACTAATAACTGAACATTTTGGAAATGTTTTTCCGATTTATGACACCAAATAGTAAACCAAACAAAATCAATGCATTAACGGAGGTAGTGTAGTTATTTGGTGTGCCATTTCGTTAATGTGGGTTCCCAAATGTTCTTTAATTGTCTCAACAAACTCTTTGATTGTTCAAAATGTTCTGAGAAATATTTATCGGACCAAAGATAAATATAGAAACAACACGGAATACATTTTATTTAATAGAGATTATTTACAGGCAAAATTAAAGCTAAGTCTTGCCGTAAAACTATTTCCTCTTGATTTTAATTTAAATGCAATCAAATTCAACTCAAAACAAATATAATAATTCTTTCCCATTTTCATCAACAACGAAACATACTCTTGACAGTTGCTTTAAATAACCATGGTATATTTCATATGTGAATTTATTTCATTTTGAATTTGAAAAACCTTTAAAATTCGAACAAACATGATAACGCGATTCATAACATTTAGTGAACTTTGGCAACATTCTTTAGAGGCCGCAAAAGTTAAACGCCGAAATCTGCATGTCAATTGCTAACATTTTTGACACAACAAAATTCGTTAAAATATTTGAAAAATTGTATTTCCCAAAACTGTCTTCTCGAAAAAGATATAAAGCCTGTTTTAAATTAAAGTGAAGGAATATATAATACGTTTATTTCATTTCAAGCGTACCATTTCGAAAAGAAAAATGCACACAATAAGAAACATTTACTTTTGTGCTCGTAAGGTCGAAAGTCAGCTGTCAAATTTGTATCAATATTTATTTTTATTACCTTGAATTAACAACGCAAATCGCCAGTTGTATTGAAAATTTAAAAATAAAATTCAAATTGATCAAACTTTTTCCTGAGCCTCCACAGCATGCTCTGAATAAAAAAAACAAGAGGAGAGCTTTTACTTATGTATGAGCTAAAAAAAGAAACATAATTTTTTTTTCCGATCTAAAAAAAAAGTTTTAAGTCTTCAATTCAATTTATTCCTGGCAGGGATTTATGAAAAATTCTGAAAATAATTTCGTTTCAGCCTGAATGTTTTCTTCGCCGATGTACGTCATTGTTTTTGTTTACTCTTTTTTTTTTTTTTAATAGGTTGCCGGCAGTTTTTTTTTTTTTGCATTTTGTGGTTTACAAGATTTTTGTTTTCCTATTAAATGGAAACTATTAGTGCGAAAGAAAAATTTTTAATATACAATACCCTGGCGTGTATTCCCACACTATTGCTGGGTAAAGCAGTATTAATAGATTTGCAGAATGAAACGTCTGTGGCCGGGAGAATTGAAAGTACCGATGGCTTCATGAACATTAACTTGGTCGATGCTGTTTTCATCGATCGCCATGGATTGCAGTTTGCATTTGATGAATTTATAATTAAAAGTAGATGTATACGACAAATACAAATTCCAGAATCAATTGACATTGCGAAAAAATTAGATGCCATGCTGGATAAAATAGGTAAAAGGGAACCAAGGAAAACAAAGCGCACCTATGCGCAGAAACGAGCTACGGGTCGTCATGAGCAGATTTTGGATGAAATTGCTGAGAAAAATAAAGAAACGGAAATGTAATTTAGATTGTTTCTTTTACCATCTAGGGATTTGAGCTTGAAATGGTGAAACTGTTACGTTGTTTCTCTCCCATCATTCTATATCGGGTCGGATAAAGATTTTGGGTATTACCTAATGTCTTGGCCACGGTTTAAATACTAATGTCAAGAATCATCTATATATTTCGCATGGAATAAATAAAAAAGGCGATCAGTTGTGAAAGCTTAGTCAACTCTACTGCGAAGGCATAACACTGGCAGTAAGGTGGTCATATGGCTGAAAATGCAACTTGATCGTGATGATGACATCAGGAGGACGGGAAAAATTACTGTGAATCATGAGCAACAGCAAAACAAAAATGCTCCCCAGTTATCTGGACGCTACCCTTGGAGTTTGCAGAAACTTAATACCACCTGAGTTTCAAACCACTACACCAAATCTTTCTTTCTCTCTCTCTGCTTATCTTCACAACGCCAGTACCCTATAATAATATAAGAGTATCCATGTCTCCTTTGGCGCGCGCAAATTATATAAAAAAAAAACCTACTTTGGTGGAGAAACAAGACACTGCGCTATGATGGTGTAGGGAAGCGAACACCCTAAATATGGAGCAAAGGAAGGCCTTTAATAGTGCCATGGAAACTGGAGTGTATTCAAATGAGATGTAGCATGAAAAAAAATACAAGCCGAATTTGAAATGTCTACGGCGACAACGACCGCTTTTTGAAATCAGATCTGATTTTTAAAATTTAAAATTTATAAACAAAAATTGGTCAATTGCGAGTCGGGTCTCACGCACCTTTATTTGGCTTTCTTGTTAATCCGGACAAAAGGAGTATTTATGATTGTACTTGTAAGGTCAGGTTAAGAATAACCACTTTTTGTTTCATGACTGACGGCAGTCTGTTTGTTCTCTCAGGGCTCACTCGAGAACCATTGAATAAATTTAGTTTTTCATGATATATAGTACACAACTATGTTGTCTGAGGCGTTTTAAAAATCGTCGAATTATCTTTCTCACACATCTAACTCAATAACTAAATGGTTATTAATATCGAGGTTGGGGTTTCACATCTCTGTCATATGGCATCTGTCAAATCCATCTAACATCCATAGTGACAGGTAGTTAGTTCTTACCGCGTCGTTTTACAATATGAATCGTTTAACTACCGCTCAACGCACCGAAGTTGTTGCATCCGACCATAGAATGCGCATAACATATACCAATTGGGTGCTGGAAAATCAACCAGTTGACGCCGATTTTTCGAACAAAATGTTCAGCGATGAGGTCCATTTCTCGCTCGGCGGTAATGTGAGCTAACAAAATTGCAGAATTTGGGGTTCTGAGAATACAATTGTGATCGTTGAGAGGCCATTGTATTCACCACGGGTGACAGTTTGGTGCGCACTGTGGACCGGCGGCGTGATCGGTACGTACTTTTTTTTTCAAAACGAAGGCGCCAATTTTACGGTGAATTCTCTGCGCTATCGTCATGCTAAACCAACTTTTTTTTTGATCTGAGATTGAAGACATTGATTTAGCGACATGTTGTTCCAACATGACGGGGCTACGTGCCACATAATACAGGCAAATTTGGCTCTATTGCACGAAAAGTTCCCCTGTTGTTTAATTTCGAGATTTCGAGACATCAATTAGCCACTAAGATCGTGATCTGACACTGTTGGATTTATTTTTGTTGGGCTATGCTAAATATCGTATCTTTGCAGATAATCCCCAAACTTTGGAACTAAGAAACCAAGATCCGCGGAATTATGGTCGTAATGCTGCCAGAAATGTGCTGAAAAGTCTTGGAAAATTACCTCACAAGAATCGAAGTTTGCAAAAACTCTCCTGCCGACCATTTAAACGATGTTGTATTCCATACATAATAGAAATCATCACGACGTCTTGAAAGATCTGCATATCGTAGATACCGGTCTAAGAATACGCTGAACGAAAACAACATAGCATTTTATTTTTGTTTTTAAATCAAACATTGTTTTTTTACGTACAAAAACTATGATTCTCCTTTTATTTAAATATTCTAAATTACCTACTTATAATTTTATTTCATTGCACATATTTTTCAATTTTTTTTAAACATTTAATCAAATTACAAGTTTGTTGGTCATTTAATTATTGGATGGATAAATTAAGTTCTATATAATAATAACGTCGACATAATGATAAGAAGACACTTATAAAAATGAATAACTGCAATATTAAATTCAAATTAATTTAATAAGCGGTTGCTCCGATTATTTTACGTATGTGCTCAAATGATAACCAAAATGCTAAAGCCCAAGGCGTCAATTTTAACCAGCATGGTAGGAATCCTTTGTAGATTGAAAATATACCTTCCAGTTTAACTGATTTAATAAAGCAATCTAGAGCTCCCTTGTAGAGTAATCCTCTGCAAAAAAAAAATTAAAAAAATAAAAAAAAAAAAAACAATTGACAAGCGTCCCGAATGAATGCAATGGAATCATGATAAATGTGGTTAACAAACGTTCTTCGATGATTCGATGAAGGCATTTGTTAACCACATTTGAGCCGAAATTATCAATTTATTTCCGCGGGTATCCGCTGGAAAAGGATTGATATGATATTTATAAGCTAAAATGTTCTTCATTTTGCTTATAGGTTAAAGTGTAAAAGCATAATTCCTCGGTGGAGAGAGAACTTTTGATTTAACTTTAACTAGCTCCAGTAGACGCAAAGCCAGGCTTACATAATAAAGACCCTTACATATACAACAAATGCTTAACACATGTACAGGTTTTGGATTCACATAGCAAAAGAAAAAAAACCCCGCACATTTTCGGAGCAGTGGCCTGGACATCTCAAAACCGTTCGATCGGGCTTGGCATAGTGCCCCATTAAACAAGCTAGCCCTCTATGGACAACCACAACAGATAATCAACAACCTTCTAGAGTCAACAAACAACAAACTTCTTTAGTTTTGCCGATGACAACACACTAATTTCATAGTGCTCTAACAGCGTTCCCAAATGCGACTCTTCACTGTACCACAGCTTCAAATTAACGACTAAATTATCCATCCCAATGAAGCCATACATCTTGGGGTCACGGCACGTCCACATATCCAACATTGTAAATTTGACATCCATGAAGATCAACTTGCTATTTAGAGCAAAGAGATAGAACACAGCGCAACAGCTCCTTTTACTATTTAAAACACAAGATAGGTCAGGACTTGAGTATTGTTCTCATGTTTGCAGCTCGGCCCCAAAACATTCTCTTAATAGAAGAACCCGCACTGACTTCCAATCCCCATTAGTTCATCGGAGACGGTAGCAGACTTATGCCTATACTATAGATACTATCATGACAGATTTACCAAAGACTTCAATAGAATGATGCCTAGAATTGCGACATTTGAGCATTCTACTAGGCAAACCACTAGGGCCCATCACCTCTATGTCCACTTGGCACCCATGCGGACATCCCTTTATCAAAATTCCTTCTGCTACAGGACAGGTACACTTTGAAATTTACTCATAAGAGACATATTTCCAACAATTCAATAGCAGAATCGACAAGCATCTACAAACATTTCAGAGCGTTATAGGTTTGTCTCTAATGAGAGAAGATTACAAAAAAAAAAAAAAAAATACATATATGGAAAAGCCTTAGGCTTAAAGAAGTTGGCAAGTTACATTATACTTCAACATTCGACTGAAACACACTATGTGGATGTAATCTTCAAAAGAAGATTCAACAATAGAATTCCAACCGAAGGTGATTAAATAAAACGAAATAGACTGACCCTGGGAAAATGCTGCTACTTTGGTTTGGCAAAACAACCTGGACTTGATGAATTGATACTCTGAAAAACAATGATCCTGTCAGATTTGTTACCTAGTGAAAGATCATCGTTTTGGTGTTCATAAAGTCCACCTACGACTTCCTTAGTACACAAATTGGCAAAATTAAAGAAATGATGGTGGTGAGCAGTGAATTTGTGTCAAAAAGATTACACAAGCGAGTATGTTTTAAATTTATTAACTGCTGTTTGGAGAAAAATTCTTCGGAAGGTTCGAACATAGTAAACCGCGCGATTAGATATAAAACCGATCTGTACTGATTCAGAGGCTGTGATGCCACGTCCTTGGTGTGTTTGGGCGAAAGTACTAAGAGTATCTTCGATTTTCAACTAGACTGCCAATAAAGAATAGATCGACCCAAACTGCGATAAAGGCACCAAGTGCTCGGAGACCTGCACAAGTTTAATGTTCGAAAAAGGAGGCGCTGCAAACCGGCGAAAATTACTTTTAAAGACCAGTACAAAGTTGTAGAGTCAACCGGGTTAAAGATATGTATTTGAAAATACAACAATGACTTGTGTCTTTCCAAACTCAACATATTTTAATAGTTACGTATGGTCATGAGACATTATCAAACAGATGTTGAAGAATATAACAAATATGAATACTTACGAGTACTTAGTTGTGCAGTTGTGCTAATTCCGGCAAACATAGCCCAATATGTAGAAACAAAATACAAACAATCGGATAGCTTCCGTAGACTTCCATTGGCATATGCAACGGTGCCTTAGCTAGGTGGGATCATATCACCGACTCGACATACCTGAACACATCTTGCTCGACTGCTCAAACCTGTCCTATAAATGAAACTTGGAAGACATCAACGCCTGTCAGCAGAAGCTATTTTCTGACTGCAGTCTCTGAATTTATAAAATGTATTGTAATGTCCTTTTTGTTGTAATCCATACGCTAAATAAAACTAAAATTGAAATGTCACACTTTATCTATATAAAAAAAAAAAACTAAGTAACATGCAAACTAGGGAACAAATTAAATTTACATAATAAGGATGAAAACAAAAGTGGCATTACTCATACGACAGTGAGAACACAAAGAACCTTAAAGAATAGCCGCTTATTTTATACAAGGATGCACACCATTTGATGGAAAAAGACTTACATTTTTGTCATAAGCTGCTCTTTAGAGTCTTATTGACCAATGTCTTAAAATCTATACGCCTTCAGTTAGGTTATAACTAGTCTAAAATATCTTAAATATCTAAAACCGCATATAGTTACAATAAAAAAATAAATTTGTATATTTGTACAATCATTGCTTATGCTTATTAAACGAGGATGTGTTGTATTTTTAGGTTGGTCGTGGTGGTTACATTCGGGGAGAAACTACTTAGTATACAGACGCTCCAATTACTTTACGCATTTGCTCGAACGATAACCAAAACGATAATGACCATGGCGCCATTCGCATCCAGCATGGTATTAGTCCCTTGTAGAGCGCACCCAAGCCTTCCTTTTTAACTGTTTGCTTAAAGCAGTCCACTGGTCCTTTGTAGACGAGACCTCTGGAAAATATATTGCAAATGACTTAAGTGGAAATCTATTTGATTATGAGAACACGTAACTTAGAAAAAGCAATGCAAGTACCACCACCAAAAAAAAAGTCCAACTTTTTTGGAATACTGGAATGATTTCGATACAATGGAAGGACTACACAATAAGAACAGAATAACGGCTATTTTAAGTCAAAAGACCACTTTGAGTTGAGTTTACGGTCACTAGCAGATTGAAGGATAGTGTTTTTAGAAGAGAAAACACTTTACATAGACGAATCTCTGAAAGGGCAGATAAATCAACAAAAGATCTAAAACTAGGTGGACGATTGAATTTAGTACCGGCTAACGGGTTTTTGTGGACACGAAGTCTTACTTTTGGTAGCAAACGGCGACGTGGTAATCATTGGTGATAGAGATATTAGTTTGGACTGATAAGAGAAAATACTTTTATTACTAGCAATACAAGTTTTTAACCCTTAAGATTACTTGAAACTAGGGGTACAATCAAAAGTTGAAACAAATTAAATAGTTCGATAAGCTTGATAAAAAGGAGTTGGATAAGCGAACAGGCAGACAGAGTAGAAGCTGCTGCGGAATGAGGTTATATAGACAAGTTATATACCATCACAAGAGCCCTGACTGGTGAAACAGTTAGAAGCAACAGACAGATAAACAGGGACATCTAACAACCAACGATCATCAACTTAAAAGATAGGCGAGACACTTTACTGAGGTATTTAACAACACATTAAGACGACTAAGAGAAAACCCACAACTATAACAGAATCATTATATCTCGGCCCACTTTCAGGGTATCTGTTCAACACCGCTGATGAGAACAAAAGTCGCTGCTGCTATTAAGATTCTTAAATACAATAAATATCCAGGTAACGATAATATCCACGCTGAATTTCTTACATGCGATATCGATATGTCAGTTAACATATGACTCCCTGTTATGTAGAAAGTCTGGGAATATTCCTTCCGCTGAAACGAAGGAATCTTGGTTAAGCTGCCGAAAAAAGGCGACAGTTTGGACTGGACCAACTTCAGAAAAATTACGTTACTATCTGTTAATTCAATTTCGATAGCGCTACAGTCCGGGGTGGACCTGGGCCTCAACCAACAAGCGTCTCCAAGAAGCTCGATCTTGTTGTGGTTGATGTCGCTTTCCACTTGTGTGCGCCAGTTTAGATGACCGGAGCGTTGATGTCTATCGTTACTACCTATACCCAGCAAAATTCAAAGAATTAAAGCTGTAGAAGCTGAAGGCTTTAGGAAAAACCTTTCGTGCGTTAACTTTATCAGAAAATTTAGATTAATCTTCGTACAATGCAACGAATCTAGGACATCATATTTAAAAGCTTTCGATAGTTTAAGTAGGCCATACCTTTGAGAGGTGCTCAACAAAAAGGGGAGTTCCCATCAAAATTATAAATATTCTACATGCAATGGTTAAGACGGGAGTACGGCAGAGCTGTGTTCTTTCCCCGCTGTTCTTCTTCCTAGCTCTTGATGAATATTTTAAGATCAGAACTGACAGGGAGAAACCGTATTCATTGGGGCTCTATCGGACATCTAGCCACAGGCTTTTTAATCTTCAAGGGAAGGTAGCCTCTTAAAATACTTGGCTGCTACGCTATCGTTGCCGACACTGGCACTGGGTGAAGAGAATATTGAGAGAGTACAAGGCTTTACATATCTAGGAAGCATAGTAAATAGTCGTGGTGGTGCTGATATAGGCGTAGATACACGAATCAGCAAGGCTGTATCAGTTTTTGGACAATTAAGCAAGTTGAACCAAATAACGACGTCCATATGTATCTTTAACTCCAATGTCAAGTTCATTCTGTACTATGGCTGTTAAACGTGGAAATGCTAAAAAATAATACAATCGAAAACTAAGCATTTGGTGGTCAGAATGTACATATATCCAATGAAGAGATCTGTAGATGTACGCAGCAGAGGAGTTGGATTGGTCACACCCTTCTTCATCCAAGTAACAAAATACCAAGACAAGTTCTTTGGTGGAACCCACAAAGTAGTCAAAGACCGGCGCTTCTGCTAAAACTTGGCGCAGAACTATCGATTACAAATTAAAAAGATCGTATTATTCAAGGAACGATATCTGTAGAGAAGTCCCAAATAGAGTAAGGTGCAGAAGCATTGTTGAGTCTATGCTCCAACAGAACATGACAGTGTTAATAAGTAGGCATAAATTCGGAAACAGATAAGCATCAGCAATAGGTCTGCATCAGCTCTCCATAACGTTCAAAAATTAACGTCAACAGTCCGATAAATTAACTTTTCCTGAGCGATAGCATAGCTGTTTCGCTGTTTCTTTGGGCTAAGAAGGCATTTGAGAAGTAAATCTCTCTAAAGAACGACTAAGGAGACTCTATATAAGACCCTTATCATTCCAGCCCTGCTACATAGTTCAGCAACATGGATGTTAACAAAAGCGGATGAAAGTACCGTCGGTTGTTTTGACAAGAAGATTCTTCGTGTCCAGTTTGTATTGGCGGAATGTGGAGGAGATATCAAGTGCTCCTTCTCGCTCGGCACTTGATTTTATAACTGGTGTCCAAATTCTTCATCTTACCATGAGTTGTGGTTTCTATCAGTAGCAATTAAGGGTTCGATCACACCACTAGTTTCTCCAGCTCGTCTGATATAAACATTACCATACGACTGCCGGATCATTGCAGTAGTGGGAGAAGCTGTGGTTTCGCTTTCAGTGAACACAATAGAAGACAATTTTTTTCTATACATACAACGATAGAAAAACAGCAATAAAAGCCTTGGAATCGTCAACAATACGAACCAAATTGGTAAAACAAAGCTATGGATATCTAAAAGAGATTGCATATAGATGCGACGTATACTAAGTATAGGTTCCGGGTCAAAGGAATGCAACTAGCCTTTGGCTTGAGTGTTTCTTTGGTTAAGCAAAGGCAGGCACTTATCTAGGCACGCTTCCAGTTTCTAGAGAGAAATGACGGGTTTTCCTAACATTAATGTCTTAGACGTTCGTTATACCTTCGTACGTGGTACAACGAAGAGCAAACACTGCTGTTATGTGTACGACTACACCGGACTTAACGTAATTCAAAAGAGAAAAATTATTCTATAAACTTTTTTATGCAATGGTGCGTCATTTCCTACTGTAAAAACTACGCTCAAAACAGCCTTTGGTAGAACTTAAATTAAATTAATAATCCAGCAGATGAGTGTTGATTCGTGTCTGTCCATATTGCTTCTCCCTTTGCTTATTCGACCAAAACGTTCTCTCACACATATACTACAGTGGCTGGAGCACAAAGCGCGAATGGACTTGAGCATCAACCTCCATTAGGAGGAAATGATTGTTCAAAGACCGAGAAATCGAACAGCTAGTTTGTTATCAAATTAACTTATCTTTTTGTACTAGTTTTGATTTATCAGAAGAAAATTGAGGCCTATAAACGTTTATTTTTGTTTTCATACCTTCAACGAATACTCACTAGATTGGCATTTGTGTATGGGGCCCTAATCCGTTTTAGATACATAGTTATCTCTCTTATTGCTTGCAATAGTTGCTGGAGAAGACTACATTCGTTTTGATATGTACTGAGAACGCGCCGAAAAATCCCGTCCGAAAAGGACGTTGCAAAACAACAGCAAACTCTCGGCCTCAGCGATGAAGAGATGATGTGATCCAAAATATTTAGGGAGAAATGCTTAATATAGGATGTACGTGTTATATATAACGGCCAATAAAAGAAAAAGGATAAGAACTAGATAAGAAGTGTGGAATGTATTCTTTGCTCTAGCCCGGGCACTATAGAGTCCTATTACAATGGACAGCTAAGAAGTTAAATTAAACAAGCGGCCACACAAAACAGTGGGGGATTTTGAGAAAAAAAATATTCAGACCAAACTCTGGCACGTGTACGTATTGTAGATAGGCAAGCGATAAAAGACAACTTAATTTGAAAATCGAATAGCAAATCAAATGCTTATGCTCTGAAATTGGCAAAGAACAAGGTTCCCATCCAACCTCAACCGTGTGAAGTGCAACACGACGTGATAATGTCTGGCCGTAGACCAAAAGTCCCAACGAATCATTAACTAAAGCTAATTATGGATCATATTAGCGAGCACTTATGTTGAAGAACCCATCTATCAGCGTTAGAAACGTGCGTCTATTTGATTTCTTCTTTTTTGGTTTGCCAATATGTTATCAGCGTAGCTTTTTTGTTATTCTGCCTTGTGGCACGACCTATCGTCTTATCGGTCTTTAAAAAACCAATTCAATTTACGATACATCACAATCTTGTGATTACTTTCACCGATAATCGGTATGACATACCACAAATGAATTATACAAATCGACCTTGATATGTCAGGTGCTTTGTATTTGTTTGTTCTTACCTCCCATTTTCATCTATAGGTTGATTCATTATTCGCGTTTTTATCACATCGGCTGGGGTGCCCATTATTGCTCCCACAAAACCAGCCCCAAACGAAGAAAGGATATGTACAGGTCGCCCATCTGGCATATCCAACCTTTTCATAAGCAATTGCTTGAAATTATCGTAGGCTGTGAGATCACCTGAAATAAAAAAAAGAAGCAATGCTTTCCATCAGATTATGGAGCTATATAACTATTCCCACCTAAATTAACTAACGCAGCACGTTGTACACTCGGTACGCTACCCTTCCACAGTCCGGTGACACCGCCACGCTTTAATATCTGCCTGAAGGCATCAAAGTTACCTGTAACTCGCGCTTTCTCGCCCATTAAACGTCGTTTGCCTTCCATTTGCAATTGTACTTTGACTAGATCGGCTGGAGAGGCGAGCCATTGTGCCAAGCAACCAGCGAATATGCCACTAAGCGCCGTCTTCCAAACGGGTACTATCTCCTGGGTTGAGTAACCTTTAGCCAACTCTTTGCGCAGGTAGTCATATGTGCATATTCGTACGCCACTAAGAAAAGACAGTCGATTAAGCGAGAGGCATTTGAAAAATCACACAACCAACCTATAGACAAGATGTCTGTAGACAGCTGGAGAAATACCCTGCCATAGCTTTAAGGGCCCCTCCTCTCGTACTATTCCAAGCGCAGTAGCCAACATTCCACGATACTGCACCTGTCGGGAAGTTGTTTTAACTAATTAGCGTAGATTGTCATTTAAGGACTTTTTCTTTGCTTATCACATGAATCTCAAGATAGTGTTGTGCCTTGCATTTACCTTTGCGTATTTCGACGCTGTCGCTGCTTCCCCTTGAATCTGCAGGCGAGTTTTGGTTAAATCCAGCGGATAGGTAACAAATTCAGCTATAGATGCAGCTACCACTGAAACCATATACGTGCAGGGCATGGAATCAACAAAGCGATACGTGACCATTGGAGGGTCTTCTTTCGTGGAGACATTTTTTAAAGCGTCCTTCAATTGCGGATTCATTGTCTAAAAAGGGGTTTTATACATGAACCATGTAGGTTTTGCTTAAAAAATTGCACATCAGTCTTACCAAAGAGAAACAAATTTAAGCGAAAATTAAAGAAAATTCTAAGGTCTTATCAAATTTATCCGTCTTCAGTTGGGCATAGTTCCTTTGTTTATGTACACCATGGACGATGAACGATCACAAAATGAAGACTCTCTGTTTCTCCCACGGTGTATGATCACGATCAGAAGTTATATAATTTTCGAGGACCTACTACAATCGCTTACAGAAAGAAAGAGATTGAAACTTTTTTTTTTCAAAAATAGAAAATAATTCTTGGCAGTACATACAATTCACCTTTGACTGTGCGATAATTGAACAAGTTTGAGAGACGTAGAAGCGGGCGGAAATTTTAATGTTTTATTAAGCTCTTAACACTTTTATTATTAAGTAATATTCGTTTAACACTAAACATTCTTGTTCTGTGCAGAAGGTGAAGTGGCAGAGAGTTGTGAAATCCCATTTTATTGGTGGATTTGTACGAAGATAAGGCACATTGTGGTGTAAATTGTGTTGAACTTGTTAATAGTTTATTGCGTGTCGCAGTAGTTTTTATTGTAATGCCAACGTATTTAGAAATTTATGAGATTTCTTTACCTGTTCCGGAGATTAGAAGACCGTTGAGGCGAAAAGACAACAAAAGCGTTTGACAGTTCACTGGCTGTGTTGCGGTTGCATTTGACAGTAGGGCACTGAACTGGGTTTTTATTTTTTTTGCCTCAAAAGAATGGGTGAATCCAATCCCAATGCTTCAGGAAAGTAGTGGGGCTTTTGGGCTTTTTAGCCCCAGCACAATTGGAGAAGAATAAGGGGGGCGCTTTGCAATATGGAAACCATCTGATCTAGTAGAATAGACCTAACAAGTAAAAATATACAGGAAAGTTACAATCCGTTTAGAAAGGATCGTATGATATTTTTTTTTTTTATCAGAAAGTAGACATGGCTTCGAAAAAGCTATACATGTTTTTTTTTTTTTTTTTTTTAAGAAAACGCCCCTAAAAAGTGGGCGCGATCATGTATAATGTATGGAATAAATGTAGAGAAAGTCAATGTCTACATATTCTACTTATACAATATTTTTCAGTTTCTAGCAAAAATTTTGAAAACACCAATTTTTTTTTTTTAGTGAGCCGTGAAGTGTCTGTCGACGCTTTTTTTTTCATATGCACGCACCGAAGGGGATATGAATACCATTAAACTGTTACAAGCACGGGCCTTTAGGAAAAATTGGAAGAGGAACAGAGCAGGAGATCATTTCACATTCGTGTCGTTCAGCTTATAAACAAATCCCAATATTGACAGTACAACCGGGCTTAAGGGTGAACATAACGCGTATGGCGGGTGAAATTTTGAAGAGGAGGAATGCAACTGGCTATTTCGCTGGAGCATTTTTTTATAAAAAAAACATAGGGAGAGGCACGAGACATTTCTCCGATGTTCAAGTGAATTTATGGAATTCTCAATGTCTGTATCACCTATAAGTTTTAACGTATTGCTTCAGATTCTAAAAGCTTATTTGCCAAATTTCATGTCCCTAGCTCAAAAGGAAAGGCCCCAAAAGTGGTGACATACGGACGGAAGGATATGGTTAGATCGTCATAACTTTTGATGCTATAACATACACTGGATAGGGTATACAAAATAAAGCAAGAGAGTGAGAAAAAGTGCCGATAGAAGATATTTTAACTAACTTCAATTTGATTTAATGGACTTTCTACTGGGGCATATACACAAAATCGGGTATATGCACAACTAGACTTATGTCCAAACTTACCTGTGTGTGTCAGTAGCTTCATTTTGGGGAGTGTAGCTCGCCTCATTCACGGCAGGGATTTCAGACTTAAACTTTTGAACCGCATGCTTCCGAGTATTACTCATTACATTTTTCATTTTGAGGTGGGTTACTAGTGACAATTGAAATTATGTACATTTGTCTAATAAAAATAGCAAACTTTAGAAATTGAAAAAAAAAGAAATATAAAAAAAAAATTTCGTAGCATATATAGGTAATAGAAAATCGAGTATTAATAATAATAATAATAACAATTAATAATAATAATAATAATTTTCACTTTATTTATAAAATGTGATACATTCATGACAGTGATATGCACATGTTTTATGCACATGTCTGTAGTGTAGCGCACAAATGTGGTACGTTCCGTTTTTCGTCAAACTAACTTAAGTAAGGAGAGGATACATGGTGAGACCCAAAAGGCCCATTTTCACAGCAGGGATTTCAGACTTAAACTTTTGAACCGCATGCTTCCGAGTATTACTCATTACATTTTTCATTTTGAGGTGGGTTACTAGTGACAATTGAAATTATGTACATTTGTCTAATAAAAATAGCAAACTTTAAAAATTGAAAAAAAAAAAGAAATATAAAAAAAAAATTTCGTAGCATATATAGGTAATAGAAAATCGAGTATTAATAATAATAATAATAACAATTAATAATAATAATAATAATTTTTACTTTATTTATAAAATGTGATACATTCATGACAGTGATATACACATGTTTTATGCACATGTCTGTAGTGTAGCGCACAAATGTGGTACGTTCAGTTTTTCGTCAAACTAACTTAAGTAAGGAGAGGATACATGGTGAGACCCAAAACGCCCATTTTTTTATATATTAAGTTTGATACCTATCGTAGTTTATAACATAAAGAAATAATAACGAAAGACCCCCAAAAGTATATCGATTATCAACCACAGAGTAAATCATAACATTCATTCCACTCTTTGAATTATTTTGCAATTTTCATTTCCCAAAAATTCCCGTAATGAACTCCGTCAGTTGTGTGAACAGCGCTGCACTTTCATCGTTTTAAATAGAAACACGTTACAAGTCTTACGAGTAATATGTAATTTTTTTGTTTTTTTAAAAATAATCAGTTATGAAAAGTTTTAGACATTCAAACATCTGGAATTCGTCAACTATTTGACAAGTTCTCCACAATAAAGAAAATCATCCTCAACATACGGGTTTCTTTGTAAGTCATACAAAACACACGAATAATGCATTTATTATATTACCTACACAAGAACTTCCATACATCCCCTAAAGATAAAATCTCAAAACAATCTTTCAACTCTAAAAGTAATCAAAGACAGAAGCAAAGAAGAACGTCATCTTTTCCCGTATCCGTCGAAGACATTTTTGGCAAAATTTAAAACTTTTGCCGCCTGAGAGTCTTTACATCAACCCTCCGTAAAGGAAAAACTTAACCTCTTATGGCTGCTGAGGGCCCTTCAATTGTCTGACACACATTCGACAATATACTGCAATCGTATTGATAATTTCATTATATGTATTATCGAATTGTTGACACATTTGCATGGCGGCAAGGCACATGGCTCATGTATACAGAAACGTTGGTGTGGATTAAGTTGAATCGACTCTAGGCAAAAATCAATGTATTCGATTAAACATTAGAGTATGAACTCTTCAGCGTGAATACAGTGTGCTGTGGTGGTGTATTATATGGAATATGGTATTGGAAAATCTTTCCACAAACATGAATATCGGTCAACAAGTTTCAAAAAAAAAAAAAAAAATGTAATACATAGATAAATGTCTATTGATTCGCCAACCGAATTTAGATAGTCATACAAGCAATATCCTTTTCATGAGCTTCTGATGTATTGTTTCGGACTAGACGTTATGCTAGTCGATATTCGCCCTGTGGCAAAATGAATAATTGTCTTAAAAAGAAGAAGAAGACACTTCTGGACTTAGGAAAATTAAATTTATTCTCTTTGTTGGGTTGTCCACTAGTCATCCAAGGATGTCTGTTGGGCATATGCGCTAAGGACATTGAAATCAAGTCAAAGCGTTAAAAAATGAGGACGTCGAGTGAATGTGGACAAAGGTCGAATTACTCTTTCAAGTAAGTTTCATAAAATTGACCAAAATAGTCAATGTTAAAAAATAATATGTATATTCATATATGTACATCTATTAACGAGCTCTCTGGAGACTTTAGAAGGATGACCGGTTCGTCTATAATGAAGTTTGAAAGCAGGCGGCTGCAGACGAAATACTTGTAGTGTGTATACAAAGTGGAATTTTTTCTAAAGAAGATTCACAGATAACATTCAATGCAATGAATTTGATACCGAATTTGCAAAGAAAGATTGCAAAAATTTGAGGACGATGAACCAGGCGAAGGAAGGTCAGTGAGAACACAACATTTAAATCATTGACATTATTCAATTTAACTCATCGATTTAAGCAAATCATTTTGATCTTCTCTGCGGTTGTGTTGAAGACAGGGATTTGAAGGAAAAAGTCTGCAATGCCATTTAAACTGAGTAAAATATCAAAATTTCATCGAAATCGGTTAAGTACAGTTATATTTATATTTTGTAGAATGCATCTAAACTAACTTATATACCAAATTTGTTCAAAATCTTTAAAGCCGATTCCGAGAAAATGAGCGTTACATATTTTTTGTTACACCCGATAAAATTTACTTTACCGTGGCTAAAGAAGTTTCACTTTAAAAACACCTTACAACTAAATGAAACTGAATGGCTTTCATATTTAAGATGCGGAAAATGGTTTGCAAAATCAAGTATCGAAAACATTGGCCCTTTAGAATATTCGCATCACCAAAAACGTCCGGAATCGAAGGTAATCACCCCTCGTCCGGTTTGAACTTCTTCCTCTTTAGCTCATTCGTTCTACTTTTAATGACGCACTTTTTTCTGCCTAAGTTGAGAAAGATTTGGCAGTTTTAGCTTATTTAAGTAAACTAAGTAAAAATTGGACGAAACAATTTAAATTTGAGATAAAACACATCGGTTTTTGAAAAACTGCTGGTATTTTTATCAATATTATGTTGAATCATTGATATTAAATATGAAAAATGATATCGGCAAAATAGGCTCCACGACTGTTCTTGCAGGCTTTTCGCCCTTTTGATGAAATTTTCCATTACTTTTTGGCATAAATCCTGTGGTAGTTCATAAATAACACGTTATATCTCGTCCTCTAGCTCGTATGATTTGAGGTTCATTGGCTTCACATAACCCCAAAGAAAAATAATCCCACGGTGTGATATTGCACGATTTTGGGCCGGGCAACTTTGTGTGTACGAATAATAACTGTGTTCTTTCTAGCTCTGTGTGACCGTTTTGTTGAAACCATAATGTCTTCTACGTCCAATTGGTGCCAAAAATAATTTGTTATCATGTCCTGATAATGTTCACCATTGACTGTTACAGCAGCACCACGAGAATTTTCGCAATCCCAATCACAAAGCCGGTTCAAAATCCGCACCAAACAGTGACTTTTTGTGGATCCATTAGTTGTTTGCGAATGGCCTGTGAATTTTCACGACCCCAAATGTGAGAATTTGAATTTGTATTTGTTTTGATTACGTAGCCATTCAGTGTGAGCCATTCAAAGTGAGCCTTATCACTGAAGATGATACACCCAATTAATGAAGTCAGGATACTGTTCATTGTCTGCTGGCTTAAATTCCGTGGTCAATTGAATCTTGTAGGCATGTATGTAGATGTATAGTTTTTGTTAAAATGCGCTGCGTGAAGCTTTAGGAAATGTTCAATTGCTGGGAAAGACGGCGAATGGAATTGTCACGATCACTGTCACTCACTGTACGTTCAAAACTGACTCTGTTTTTGACTTTTGATATGTTGTTGAAGAAGGTAATTGAATTATTAACTAAATTTTCTGGTATCCTAGTTTTCTACCCTACATTAAACAAAAAGCCCAACGGCAGCAATAGCAAACGCGGAAAATTAGTAGCAATACTGTCAGCAAACCATCGACAACCAACTTTAGTGTTTTCAAAATCCTATAAATTAATTCCTACTTGGTGTACTTTTGTTAGGCCCTAGCTGATCTTTTGTATCATATTTTGTCGAAACTCGTCTCTGCCAGTTAATATTATATAATTACCATTATTTTTGCTTTTTTTTGTAGTAAATTCAGTTCTATTCGACATCCTTAAAATGAGAGGTAAATACGTAACTGTCTGGAATCAAAATTTTCCTTTCTGAACATTAATCGACCAAGACACAAATCAACACATATCAACAACACATTCACTCTTTATTAACTTATAGGTAGTTACATATGCATTTAATGATAAACAACTACAACCTTCAATCTACGAAGCACTCTGGCAATATTTTCGAAAATCAAACAAATCGTTGCCATTCCCAGTCCGCCACCTAATGCAATCCAAGCAAATTGAAAATGTTCCATTGTCAGTGGTGGCCCTTGTTCCACATTTGAAGATAGAACCTTCAAAATTCCGGCCTGCATTCCATTAAAAAACATATCATTCCACCATTTAAAAATTAAACCCGCTGAATTAATTCTCAGTATGAAACGATTCAATATACCTTCAAATGGTGAGTGCTTTGGCATTAGAAATCCAATCGGAATGGTTGACACGCATTCGTCAACTATTTTATAAAGAGGTTGTTTTAGATGCACCTGCTGCATGAGTACGAACAATGCCTTGTCATTGGTTGTGGTGTAAGCAAAACTTTGATTTCTCAGTGATCCTCGAAGGTGTATTATATCTGTGAATGAAGTTCGAACTAGTAGGCGGTCAAAACCAGCGGGAAGTCCTTCATTTCGAAGGACTAGGGGTATTTCAAAGTCCCTTGTGACAATGCTAATGTTGTTTGAGACCAATTCTCCAAGCGTCTCAATTTGAGGTTTGAAAATAATTTTCGCCAGAAAGCTTGTTAGATAAGCGAGGTATAAATTTGTCAACATAAAACCCAACATGAAAACTAGGACTCTACGAAACGCTCGTCGGAGGGAAAAAGGTCTGCTGTCAGTAATAGGTAGGCATAGAATAAAACGGAAAACTTCACATAATGATCTTCCAAAATCGAATTTCATTCCACGAAGGTAATCCTCAATGGACACAAAAAATGAGATAGAGATGAGCGCTCCTAAGCAGCTTAGCCAAAGATAGTATTGAAATGGTCGGATAAAATACCAGTAAGCTCGAATTTCACCTCTGAATGGCACCATGACACACCACTGCACCATTCGCACGGGATAACTGGAACGGACTCCCTCAAAGCCCATGTAGGTATGAATGCTGATGTCTACGTATCCTTGGCGGATAAGTTGAACTATGGCAGGTATATCGTAATCAGTTGAATTATTTATCCGCACTACTTTCAAGGTGGCGTTGTGTCTTTTCAAAAAGGCTAAGAAAAGGTTTGCACAATAGCCGGTCACTTGCCTTCTACCCAACGAGTCAATATATTCAAAAACTCTTGGTGGATCGTACTGCAATGGAGTCGTTATAGAGTAGCCCATCAAGTTGTCAAATTTATCGGGAAATAGCGTTTCCTTCAGATTAACTCGAAAAATCCTCATCTCGGGGAATCTCGTATAAGAAAATGTCTCATTGGTTGATGTGAAGACCACAAGAACATTTGCGAATCCATTTGCCCAGCACCATTCAAAGTGTTCCGCTAGATATCGTAAATTTTTATATCTATCCCCGCTAATCAGGTAGATGCTCCTTGATGCCGCATGAATCCCATGAAAAGCTATATTAATACGATTCCGCGTAGATCTCTGCGAGAGGTTAATGCAGGAAACTACCAGAATATTTTTATTGAAGCTGCCACTGAAGTAAAGGTCTCCGTAGGATTCGGTGTAAACCATTCGTGGAATATTTGCATCTGCTTCGGCTAAAACGGATTCCAATTCAAAGATGCGCCCAAAGAAGGTAATTGTGGATATTTCCTTTTCTTCTGAAGCTCTTTCGATGATATCCTTAATTTGAAAAGCATTTGAAGTAACTGGGAACAGTACAAGTAATAAGGTGAAAAGGAAAAATCGAAATTGATGTGGCGGCGAAAACATCCTGAAGGAGACTGAAAAGTCGCAAATGCATATTGGCTAGTACAGTTAGCTTGGCATGAGTAATCAGTGTAATGGATTTGCAATTCAAGTGAATTGGCATGAAAGGATTGAGAAATTTATTTACATTTCGGCAGTAGGGCGTGTGTGAGAATTCTGAAGTGTGATTAAAATAATTTGATTTTTTACACTAAATGCAATCAATGAGTGGAATTTTGTGCTTTACGTCAAGACAACGGAAGTAGTTATTATTTGATGATTTCTCTCGCCATTGTTAACAGTAGCAAAAAGACTTGAATCCGTACGTAGCATTTTTATAAGCATCAACAGCAACCAAGCTAACAAGTTGTCTCATACCATACCCAACATCTGGCACAGATCTTCAGCTCCCGAGTTGTGTTAGCGAATAGTTTTAAGGTAATAAGTTGAATCCACCTAGGAGAGCTTAAACAAAAAGGACTTTGTAATGACACATCAATAGTCTCCCTTAAACTCTTCATAAGCTTGAAGGAGATTTCTGCTAAAACTTTCAAACCATCCTAAGCTACTGCACGAAAGATAAATGAATGTATTCATTGCAAATTTTCTGCTGCGTATTATATTACTCGAATCTTTTTTTTACATTCAGCTTTTCATTCCTAAGAGTTTATAATACATGATGGACATTATTATTGGTTATTTTGACACTGACAGCTCTTTCGAGCTCAAAGAATTGACAGTATCATCTCTCCGCGGTACGAAATTAATCGATTTACAGTTGAACAACTTTGGGAAATATTGAAAACCTATTTCCAAAGTACGTAAGTGTTGTGTTGCCGAAACAGTGAAAATTTTGAAAAGAAATAATGCACCAACAGCGCCTGCTGTACGCAACTCAGTTAAGACAGTTCATGAAATTGGTATGCTATTTGATAATGCTAGTTATCCCCGTATGCGAATCCTCAGGGTGTGACTGTATGGTGTGGTTTGTGGAATGGCCGCATTATTGACCCATTTTTCTTCGAAGATGAAAATGACAACAACGTTATGGTCAACGGAGAGCGCTACAGAGGCTTTTTAGCCAGAAACTGAGGAAATGAACTTGGACAATCTTTGGTTCCAGCAAGATGACGCTACGTGTATACAAGCCGTCCAACAATCGATTATTTGCGCACTATGATCTATAAACCTTATATTCGTTCGAGACTTGAATATAACTCGCAAGTTTGGGCAGAAGCTCCCTCCACATGCTTAAGTTTACTCGATCATGTTCAGCGCCAAGCATGTAGATTGATCGGTGATCAGTCTATCTGCAATTTTATTTCCTCGCTCGAACACCGCCGGAACATTTACACTCCTGTACCGGTACTTCCATCACAAGTGTTCGGTAGAATTATATAGTTGTGTCCCGCCTATCCATCAGTTTAATCGCATTACACGTGCGGCATCTTCCGCATATCCTTATATCCCAAAAGCCTGCTTCGGATCGCACCGTGAAATTCAGAAGATCGCTTTTTAATCACTCAATACGAATGTGAAATAACTTGCCTTCCTCAATATTTCCTGAAACTTAAAACCTGCAAAGATTCAAAAATAACACGCATCATCACTTCACTTTCTATCCATTCCCTTTAGTTCTCCTCTTTACCCTTTCCTTTCTCTCCATCACTGGGTTTATAACCTTAAAGGACCTAGTCCTAAGTGGTGTAGTAAATTTACAAAAAAAAAAAAAAAACTAAGTCAAATAATCGAGTAATCAGACATTTTGGTGATGTTGCTTGGCATCCGAGGACCTGCGATTTGACGCTTTTTTCTCCAAAAACTTGGTACGCCATCCAGTGACATATAACTAATTTAGACCAAATATTAAATTTAAACAAAATCGTTGCTGCCGTTTTCGAGAAAATATTTTTTTTTTTTAAATCGGGCATCAGAAAAGTTCCATTAATTTTGAGGTTAGAATGAAAATTCCTATTTCAACTCCAATTATTACCTCACAGAAAAGTTCCATTAATTTTGCGGTTAGAATGAAAATTCCTATTTCAACTCAAATTATTACCTCACAGATATGAAGTTTGAAGTAAATCCCTCACATACATACAGACTGGCAAATAGAGAGACAAACAAAATTGTCAGGCTCACTATTTTCAGTTCCTCTATAGTAGTAGTCCTTGAATTGTTTGAAATCTCGTTATAGAAAATTTCCACGAAAACTGGCTTACTAGAGTTCTTTTCTGTAAAGCTCGAGATTCGCATTTAAAATGTTGGGTGCATTTTCTAATTCTTGTAAGTCTAAAAAGTGAGAATATTAATGGTGTGCCCCGAGACGGTTCAAAAGTATCAAGAGATCCCCCTTGGAGAAACGCCGCCATCTTGGTTTTTGCCTCCATATTGGGTGTTGGTTTTTCAGCATTTGCAAGGCAACTAAAAGTGCTAGCAAAGCCAATATTTTCTTTGTTTTACTTCTGTTGATTTCCTTTGCTAACGCTATATGCGGACAAAATTGTGGCTTTCACCAATCACTCATATTTTACAATAGACCCTAAAAGTTGAGGAGAAGTATTTGACGACGTTGAGTCAAGCAGTTATAACTAATCGATTTATTTTAGATGTAATATTATACCCCTTGGTATGTTTTATTAATTAATAACTTTACCCATCCCCACGCCTCTCCCCTTCCCCTGGCTTGCTTCAGTAGTCCTAAGTAAATCGGCAGCGCTTAGAAACTAGCGACTCTGGAACGTTCCAGACGCCAAGGGTGTGATCGGCTAACGCCAAAACGTCGATTGCATCTGTGTTGCTACAGTCATGCATATGTTGGAGTAGATACGTTGTAATTCAGTCATTATAGGTGAACAATCAGCAAAATTACTAAAAAGCTTTCACCCACCTGAATTTTGGTTGGCGTGTTGCCGTATTCGTAAACATGTTTACAGCGCTTAAAAGTTTATCAAAACAAAGTTTTATGTAAAAATCTCCTCACTAATGAACTTTATGACTAAAGTGGTTACAACCAAATTAAAGTTGAATAAATGCTCGACTAATAGGTCCTAAACTCATCACTTTTAGTATTATAGTACTTTTATCTGTATTATAACATACAGTTGGAATACCAAGCTGAGACTTATTGATTATGTTCAAGACATATGTACATTGGAATGGATCCTGAAAAATCCCCAAAAAATTAGAAGTGGGGAAACATTGCTATTTTAGTTGTGACCGTTTCTATCAACATATTAAGCGGTGTTCGTTTATCGGCATTTGAGCGGTAACTTGAAGCGCTAGCAACCTACTTTTTATTTTATTTTATTCATATCGTCTCCCTTTATCAACACTATATGAATAATTAGGAGTTCCCACTTCGTTTTCCTATAGAAAACACTTTATCATCTCCACATTCAGTTGCTTGTGTACTGTGCCGCTATTACGCTATTATTAGGTTAATTCTGGCTATTTAAGCAAAAATTCTTATAATTATCCCTAACTAAATTTTGTGTTTTTGTAAAAATCGAGCAAATAATAAGTCTAAGCTTCAATAGTTAGTGTCTAACCCCCACTTTATTCGATTTTAATAGTTTTTAGATGTGACCATTAACACACCCAAACTCACAAACTAAATTTCATCAAAATCCGTTGAGTGGTTCTTGCGTTAGCCTTGTGACAGTGATGATTTGAAGATTTTTAAATGATGCCTCTTTAGGTATATCTTACCTTCACTCACGGCTATCTATCCATACATACTAATTTTTTTGATCAAACTTCATCAAAATCCGTTCATTGGTTCTTGAGTTAGCACCAAAAGTGAAAATACTGAAATTTAACCCTAAAAAATTATTTTACTTTCAGAAATCACCTTCATTTCATCAGATACAACATAAAGCAATATTTTGTTTTTATTCGAACCCAGTCACTGTATAGGTAGACTTGAAAATGCATTACTTACAAAAATAAACGGGGACTTTCAAGGGCATAACCTATTTTTCTCCGAGGTTTGATTAAAATTTTGTCTAAAACTCCTGAACTATAAATCTATTAAACAACAATCCCTTGTACACAGCTCGAGTTGTGGAGGAAAGTGGATAATAAAGAGAGTACAGAGGTTATACACATTGACTTTGAAGATTTGCTGGTTCCATTCTATTATTAAGACAAATGTGGGTATATTATTACTTTTTAATAAGAGATCCAGCCTGCTAAGCTACGTTCACTCCATAGCATAAAATTTTTGCATCATTTGCATCCAATCCTATTAGAGCCTACCACTTAAAGAAAATTGCAGACTATGCAAGATCCCTTTATTCCCATGGCAACTTAAGTCCCCCATCTATAATCCTCACTGCAATTGACAGGACGTAATTAAAATTTTTGAGGACACAAACCCTAACAGGAAGGAAGTACTTACAAAGAAAGGAAAAGAAAAATCCAATAACACGCCTACCAATTGCACACCTGTATACACAAATTAATTAACTTGCACATCTATTGTATCCTTGTAGTGTCTCCTCAAGCATATCTAAATATAAAATCTACACAGAGACCGTGTCTCTTCTGCCTTGCAGTTTTCAATGAAGTGACTGCAAACAATGAGGAAGTAAAACCCAATTTTCCTTTCACTATCTTCCCACTAAATAATTTTTTTGCCACCAAATTTATATCACTATACTCGATCATAACCTACGCGAAGGCGCTCTATATACTCGCAGTTGACGTGATGCTACCTTAACTAACTATGACAGGAGGCAGGATAATACTCCAACCCCTCATTCCCCAGCACTCCTTCGATTCCATTCACACCGCATCTTCAATGAATGAATGAAATCCTCGCCTCTTCGATTTGTGTTTACATTTTTACTCCAATCCATACTGCGCATGTCGAAGGACTCTGTTTTAGTTTAGTTTTTTTTTTTTTTCCTTTTCTTATCCTTTAACCAGACGATGAAAATCCTCGTGGATTATTTTTAGTGCATACTTTTGTGTATGAAAATCCAACGTGCTCCATCAGTTGCATTTGGGACCGTTGCCGCTGAAAGAGCTTGGCATTTTGGCCTTTTGTCCTTTCACATATGTGAGGCGGGCACGTACGTATTTATAAGAAAAATTGGGATGAGTGTCCTCCGCGTAACTGTCGCGTTTGTTTGAAATTCAAATTTTATGTAAAGTTTGCGGAAATAAGTGAAATTAAGCAATTTTTGTGCAAATTTTTGAGAAAAAAATTAAATTATTCTCAGAATTTTTTTTTTTTTTAAGTGAAAGGATATTGAGTAGTAGAAATGTTAGTGTTTTGGAAATTCTCCTGTTTCTGGGGGTAAGCTTATGCATTTGTTTTTATTTTTTATTTTTGTAAATTAATTCAGAAAAGTAAAATTCGACACTGACAAATGGACAGGCTTATCATGGGGGAATCTTTTTAAAGCTATGCCAGGCGATAATGAATATGCGCCTCAAGTCGTCACCAGAGACATTAGATACTACTTTAGTAAATTAAAAAAAAAAATACCGACTTTTCTAGTCGCATTTATGCCAAAGATTGATGCATATGAAATATGAGTATGGATATCCTTGATGTACTTTTAAGGCTCACGCTAAAGTGCTTAAGTTCTCATGGAAATTAGGAAGGATAATAATGGTTGAGTACAGTTTCTAAAGTTATAAAGTGGATTACTTTGTTTGTGATTCCCATTTTCAATCCGTAAAGGAATCAGAAGTGATAAATATGCATTTTAAATGAATCATTCTGCATGGGGACTGACTCTAGAGGATTATCAATGTTTTATGTGCTTTGATTGTCATTCAAAGATGAGATTAAATTTGGGAATTGTATGCAGTTATTTCTATTTAGTATCTGTGAAGCATGTGTTTAGTTCTTGCAAGTCATTGAAAATTATAGTAACGTAATTATTTTTAAAATATCAAGTGTAAACTTTCCCCCAATGGCAATACAGAAGAACTGCAAATTTACAAAAGTGTCCTTTCCAGCTATATTTCAATTTTGTTTTTGACAGAAATGAACTTTCTTAACAACTATTGCATTTTTTTTTAAATCTACGAAGAATAATTTCATATGCTGAATTAAATTGTATCAAAAGTGTTGCCACTTCGGCGCGTTTAAGTATACAAATTTTAGTTAACAGTGAAATGAAAATAAAAGTACGCGAACGGGATTTGAGCTTAGATATTTTCGTACTAGATGAAGCTATAATTCAGGTTAAATTAGGTCAAGGATCTGTAATTTCTTGCATCCCACTAAGTTTTTTAAGGTAACTCTCGATTCCATTTTAACTTCAATTTAACAGAGCTTACGCCACAAGCGTGGTCTCGCAGGATGGATTACAAGAATTATTTACTTATACTCGTATGCTATTGATAAGTTCTAGATAAATGTCACTGTGAATTCTAGACTAAAAAATTGACACATAACTTTTTTTTTTTCTTTTCCTTCGTTTGCATAATGTATTTTTCAGTTTATGTCTGTGTCACTCGTGTTCATGTGTGAAAACATTTGCCTCCTTTCAAGGATGGTGTTCAATTTTTTTCATCGCAAATGGCAATTTCAACAAATTTCAAAATTTAAATAATCAATTTTTTAAAGTTTGACACTTCAATCATTTGATGTACAAGCCTATTCCACAGGCTTGTTTGCAAACCTAATTCGATGGGAAGAATTGATTTATGCTAGACACGCAAACGAATTTTTTTGTACTTGTCTATTTATGAAACAAATGTGATTTGATGTGAGTATGTGAAAGTGAAAGGGCTTCTTGGCTTGAATAATTTAAAAAAAAAATAATCGATTAAGTGTGAATGGTTATAGTATTTTTGCACAATACAGGGTGAGGAGGGTATTTGAGGACAAATTTGAATTTGTCTTATGAGCTATAAAACGTTTATTAGAATATAATTTGGCACATATATATATATATTTTGAGGCCCATGATGGTCCTTGCTGATGTTTGCCATCACTTGAAGAATGACATCTGAATCGTCGCGGCTTTATGCTCTGGCACAAGATTCTGCTGAATACGTATGGTCTTCCTTCACTTCCACTGCCTATCTAGGGCTTAGCAACTGCCTCTAGTACCTAGATATATTTGGCAGCATTCACTCGGCAACCTTGAGGGAAAATGTAGAGAGGCACAACATGACAATCACTGCTCACCAAGGACCATCACACTGGAAAAGAACTTGGTGTGCATCATACGGGGGACATTTGAAGGCTCTGTAATCAGCCATCTGTCGTTCCTTCTATTGGTTGTGGTCCTGGTCAAAATTGTTTCATCTGAAAAAAACCAAAGATGGCCTGGATTTTTCAGATGCTTCAACTTGTTAAGGAGCCGCCTTCTTCGGGGCACATGTTGGTTTTTCGTTTCCTCCACTTCTCATGCCATGAGACGTACATATATCGAAGGTTTTTATGAACCACACCTCGAATTAGTCGCTCAGAGACTTGGAGATTCCTTGCAATTGATCTCATCGACGTGCCAGGGTCTTGGTGAATAAGATATTGAACTTGTTTGAACAAGTTCTGGGCTTTTATTGTTGTCCGAAGATGTTGAATACTTTTCATGTTTTGAAACTCGACGTGAACCTTGTGAACGAATAATCGGGTGACTTTCAATAAGTACGATATTTTGAGATCACTGTGGTCTTCATTTATGGCAACAATCATGGCGTGTCTTTTGATTTCTTGTGTTGTGTATTCATCTGACATTGCACCTGAAAAAAACTTAAACATTTGCTATTAACGCGATCAACACTACCACTGAACACAAACATGTCCACAAAAAGCCTCCGCACCCTGTATATACTCTGAATCAAAAAATTGTCCGTACACCACATGTATATTTTTAGAACCCATTATCCGATTTCTTAGAAAAAACTATCAAATGAAGTGCAAAATGACGAAATATTAAAATAACTAAGGTTTGCATAAGATTCAGCACGAAATCATACAAAAAACTCCTTTTGACTCAAAAAATTATCCGTACACCGCATAAAATAAAATAAAAGTATTTTTATAGCTACATAATACCCCTAACATTTTTCATTTTACCTTTCATTTTTCTTTATTGGAAAGAGTCGAATGATATAATTTCAGTATAAGAAAAAGGGATGAGAGTACGCGCAAAGGAATTCCTGAAGACATTAAAGAATTAATAATAAAATTTTGTTGTAGGTAGAACTCGTTCCTCAGTACAACAAGCAATAAATAAATATAAAGCAACAGGATCAATAGAAATACCAGCTGGGAGGAGACAAAAAAGAAGTTAGCTACCCCACAAGTCCGACGAAAAATACTGCGTACGAGTATTCTGAAAATGAATCCTAAGGCAAGTGCTACAGAAATAGCTACAACCTTTAGAGAAGACTGCAGCATTTACGTAAATCCGAAAACTGTGAGGAATTTGTTGCATTCTAATGCATAACGTCAGAAATAAGCCCTTTTTATCGAAAAGGAATATTAATAAGAGATGGCAGTATGCCAAGGACTATGTAGACAAGTTTTGGAAACGCATTATTTCCTCTGACGAATCGAAATTCAACATTTTTAGACCCAACATGCGACGTTTTGTTTGGGCGTACTTGAAGATCACAACGTTAACCATATTGGAATGGGGATGATATGGGGATTAATGGCAGCAGGAGGTATTCATCGAGTCACCTATGAACAAAATCCAAAATTTTCAAATTTTAAAAGATTGCAAATTGATCACGACTACTGCTTTAATCTCAAGCATTCATCCATGGTTGTAGAAGAATGGTTACTCTACAACGTCAAAAAAGTTCTTCCCCATCCTCCACAAAGTCCAAACTTTAACCTTTAAGAGAGCACTTATAGTCTCAATTGAAGTTGAAATTAAGGACTATAAGGAGCAGGGTAGAATTCAAAGTCTCCTTAAAAGATTTTTGGGAAGAAATATGTCTAACCTCTTGCGAACTTCTGACAAACATCCGAGAGTAAAATTTACATGTGAAACTTCTCTCAATTGGAAAATTGCTTCTCAGACAAGAAAAAAAAATCTACAGTAGGTGACTATGAATGAGAAGCTAGGCCATTCCCTGTATGAGCTGTTAGCGCTAAAGTTATTGGCGCAAAACTATAGTCGCATAAAGTACACTTTAAAAAGATTTTAGCACGTAACAAAGTCAAGATTAGTGTTTTCTTATTTATAGTCGACATAAATCCACTTTACAGTTATCAGCTCGCGCTAACTTTAAAACCACTAAAAGTACCTTTTAACTTTTAGAGTAGGCTTTTAACAATCTGTCATCTATAATTTTTTCAAATTCAAATTTCAGCCAACTAACGGATGTAAACAGTTAACAAAATGTGTTCGATCTGCCAAATTCTTTTAAATTTGATACAACATTATCCCTTAAACTGTGTTTTTGTTCTCAAACTTTAAATTTTTAGGTTTGTTTGAGTAAAATTTGCTGTAAGTCAGTTCTAAAGTCGCTACTAGTTGTAGGCAGGTTAAAAATTGTTTGTACTTTAATTTAAAATTAAGCACTGGGTTTAAAGTTAAAGGGCTGTTACTTAGTGGCTACTAACATTCTTTAAAATCAGATGACTATAATTTTGCGCCATTGTTTTTAGCTGGTACTAGTATGAAACCCTTCGGAAGTTAATTGTTCAATAGACTATAGACTAGTGGGTAGCAGATTTGAGCAGCTTGGCAAATTTTCTTCAAACTTTATATCTGGGATTTCTGGTTGCATAATTCAAGTTGAAATTGGATTTTTTATTTAAATTAATTTTCTAGAAAACCGCTAAAAAAAAATAGATCAAACGAATTGTAGACCTCTAGGTCTAACGATTCAAAAGTTAGAAGCGTTTGACAGACACAAGGACGTTTTATATCATTCTGGTACGGAACACTAAAATGTGTAAAATAAACATCTGCCAAGTGATGGCATAGAGCTTCCTTCTGCAGCATCTTGACTATTTACATGGCAGAATAAAAGTCCGGGTCGCTGAAATGGAAGAATTCAGCGAAGGTTAAGTTGTCGCCTACCGGATGGGCCCACGGAATATGAGTGGTGGAACGGCCTTTCAATATAAATGTGAATGGCTGTGAATAAGTATGTATTTACAAAAAAAAAGTCCCAAACAAGCAGCGGATATTGGACAGGTATGGAGGAATGTGGAGTTTGGCTCAGAAATTTCCAAAGACATAGACCTGGGTCTAGTATCGACAAGACTATCAGATGTCGCCTTCAAATAAGCATTAAGTTATCATCTCCAAAGTGGGCGCCTGATAACAGTGTCTCTTTAGGTTACTCGTAGTACTTGGCAGCACCGAGTCTTTAATCTGTCAAAATCTATTCTTTCTTTTCTAATCTTTAATTCTCTTCTGTATCCATTCCAGTCTCTCCATCATTGAGCTAATAAACTTTAAAAGGTAGCCTTAAGGGACGCTGATAATTTAAAATATAAATAATAATTTCTCGAGTTGAGCGTTTAATAAAGGGTTTTGAAATCCCACCATCATATCTTATCCAGTTTTTTAAACTATCGAACCAAATTTCATCCAACTCCTTTGTCCTTAAGTTTGACGTGTGACAGAGACGTATTTTGAAGATTTTTATAACCTGACTCCATATATTTTACTACCATTCCACCCAATTTGTATAATTTTCAAATGGGACCACCTAACTAACGTAGCAAATTTCATAAAAATCGATTGAGTAGTGTTTCAGTTAGCCACGAACCATTTTTGAAGATTTTCGAGACTCCACCACCCATATCTTACCGTCACTTTTTTAAATGCTGATGATATTCAGAAAGGACCATCTGCATGCAAGATAAAAATAACAAATCAAAATTTATAAAATAAAATATCTTGAGATAGTTGTGTAGAAAATTAATTAATTGACAATCACAACATTTAATTAATTTTAGCGGTCAAACTATTATAGTTTACCTCCACTCGGACCGATTTAAATAATTTTTAGGCAGGACCATCTACAAACTAGGCGGAACTTAGAAAATTTGAACTATGAATCTTGAATTGGTAGTGTGAGAAGAGTGCCAGAAATACACGGAACAAAAAGTTTTTGTTTTGACCTAAAATAGAAATTTTTAAATCTGAGACCATACATATTTGGCTTTTAGGAATGATCACAAAGTTTCCTCCGAATATCAAGGAAGCAAACAAATTTAGAAGAGTATGACAACCTATCCTTCAGCACAACCCTAAAAGTTGTAAAATTTTCCATTAGCTAAACGTTATTTCCTCGATTTTTAAGAAATTTGAACAGAAATGCTAATGACAGGAAATTTCTCTCAAGGAAAAGTAGGCGTGACTATAGCTTTTTAATAATATCACTTTAAAATAAAGCTCAGCCATCCTTGTAAATAGTCCCGAAAGAAACACATGGAAAAAGTTCCCGTAGATCTGTACAATGTTCGAATGAAATACGAGTATATAAAGCCAAAGTGAAATATTTAAATCCGGCACTACTGTAGTTCTGTCAAAATAAACAGCTGTTGTTTGACATATGTGATTAATAAGCATTAACATTTGTACTTATGGAGCGGTATATGACAGAACAACTCATTTTAATTGTTTAAACCCTTCAAATGGGGAAAATTTAACACATTTGGATGTGCAAAGGGCAGTGCTTACTTGCAGTGGCCTGTCACTTGAAAATATCGGCGCAGTGAGCGACAGTGTTTTGACAGTCCGTCAAAATCCATTCGCCATCTTTCCCAACAATTAAACATTTCCTACAGCTTCACACAGCGCATTTTAACAAAAGATCTGCATCTGCATGCCAACAAGATCTAAGTGATTCAAGAATTGAAGCTAGCCAAGAATGGCTATGAAAAAAGTATTTGATACATTTGGGGTTATCCATGTGCCGAAATTACTGTTTGGTGCAGATTTTAGGCCGGCGAAGCGATTGGGTTGTTCTTCTTTTTTTATGTCGTGCTGCTGTAACAGTCAATGTTGAATGTCATCGGGACATGATAACAAATTATATTGTAATATGCGAGCTACGGCTCGAGTAGATGAAACGTTATTCTGTGAGATTATTTCTTTATTTTCTAGTCTATAGAACAATTCAAGTTCACACTATACTATTCTTCGCAAATTCTTTCCTTACAAGGTCTCTTTCTTCTCGAATCACTTTATCTCATTTCAATTACTTAATTCACAAATCCAAACTAATTACTTCTTCTTGTTAACTCTTAACTTTCAATCTATCACAAAACTACAACTTCGCCTATTATCACTTTTCCAATCTCTTTGTGCGGTTCGAAAACCAACTGCCTTGCCTCGATCGCCATCTGTCCTTATATAGACGCATTTCTGATAGCCAGAAACTTCTAGCAAATTCTTCGACCACTGGAACAAGAAAATTCTGATGTAATAATTCCAAGATGACAGCTGCAGCCAATAATCTCTTGCGGTTTTGCGGTTATAATTCTCTCTTAATTCTACGACGTCGTATCCGTCTCTTACTGTGGACACGAACCTCGAATGAAAAGACACTTCGGAATGTGTTGCCTGTTTGAGGGCGTAGTTATTATGCTACATTATGTTACAATATTTTGGCTCCAACTGATGGGGAAGACATGTTGTTTCAATGAGGCGGTGCCGCATGCCACACAGCATGAAAAACAATGCATGTCATCTCTCATTTCGGCTACCAAAATTGCCCATCAAGTCGTGCGATATCACGCCGTTGGATTTGGGGTTATGTGAAGCCAAAGGTGTATGCAGATTCGACGCGTTATTTATGAACTACCGGAGGATTTATGCTGAAAAGTAATGGAAAATTTCTTCTGGAAGCCAGGAGTCTGCAAGGTCAATCGTGGCGCCAATTTTGCCGATATCATTTTTCATGTTAAACGTCAGTGTCTCAACATAGTGACATAAAAATATCAGCAGTTTTTAAAACAAAAATTGTAACTTCCAATTAATCACCCTTTATCACTTGTTTGGAAACGGAAACTTAAGACGGTATCGGGAAACTACCAGTCTCTTTTATTTGAAGTTAATCTTTCAACATTTCTGTAGTGTAAGTTCCTGGTAGGTACGAGTATTGCAATTTAGGGTAATGTGGAAAAACTCTATTTATTTTGGGAGTAATTAAAAATGCAAAATTTCATTTGGAATTTCATACTATTTTCATTGCAATAAATTTAAATATTTAATAAAAGCATTTTTTGGAATAAATTGCAGATATTAAATACCAAATAAATTAGAGGCAATCACAATCTCCTGAACTAAATATACCAAACCAACAAAAAGTTGTGGTTAACTGGTTGGCTATTTAGTTTGTTTTAAATTGGTGCTACACATGTTTGTACTCGTATTACATCAAAGAACTATTATTTAGTAGGTTAACCCTAGATATTTGAAATTCCATATTATTTCATTTAATAGGGTTTTTTTTTTCTTTTAAATGAAACAAAAATATTCCATATAACACATTTCAAGATAAATGTTTGCAAATAAATTTGAATTCAAACCAAGGCGCGATGTACGAGTACGAAAAAAAGGAGTGCAATAGTAATTCATCAAAGCGGGATGAACATGATTTAAAAAATAAAGTGGACCTCTTTAATGAGAGAAATTAATTACGAAGTATTTAACGAATCCTGATTTCCGTATAACCGGGATGTCGACATTAAAAACAACAGAAAAGATATAAATTCAGGCAGTCGGTGGAGTAGAATGTCAAATAATGAAGCGCATAAATCATGGAGGTGAGAGAAATGAAAAGGGATGTCCGCTGATAAATCCACTGTTCTTCGAATACGATTGATGTTTGAAGATCAATTTATAGGAAATGTAAAAATTTGATATAATTTTTGACGAAGTCACTGGTTTCACAAAACACAAAAAAAAACCTTCCTTGCTTATGTACAATTTTGAAAAATTCTGAATTCATCTTATATACATTTTTTTTTTCGTATAATGCACCTTTTTTCAAGATATTCACACTCAAAAACGATTTTCGCTAATAACTAAAGGTAAAGTTTCACATCTATCTGAGAACCTCACAACTTTAAATTTCAGTGGGACCAAAAAGTCATGAGGCACTTCCTGTAATTTTTTTTTTTATAATTTGCACGTGTTAAAGGGGATATGAATACCCTTATACTAATTTTTAGAACACGTGCGTTTTTTTGTGGAAAGGAAGTGGTGTATTTTGAAACTCGGGTGGTATTAAGTTTCTGTAACCTCCAAGGGTGGCTGTCCAGATAACTGGGGAGTATTTTGTTTTATTTTCGCTATTATTGTCGTTGCTTATGATTCACAGTATTTTTTTCCGTCCTCCTGATGTCATCATCACGATCAAGTTGCATTTTAGCCATATGACCACCCTACTGCCAGTGTTATGCCTTCACAACGCACCTTCAGTCGTAATGGGTACGAACATGGAGGAGCAATCCTTGAAGATCCTTGCGGTGAATGTGAATTCACTGATTAGGATCGAGCGAAGAGCCGTATTGTTTAAGTTGCTTGAAGACCAAACCCCTGATGTGCTTATGGTTAGCGAAACAAAGCTATCCCAGAAGCACAAATTGGGGCACAATAAATACAATATTGTCAGAAGAGACCGACCCAACTCCACACAAGGAGGAGGTGTTGCTATCTTCATACGCAAACAACTGCAATTTAAAGTTATGTACAGCGGTGAAGTGCGAAGGTTCCAGGAGCTGGAAGCGTGTATCGTGTGCATCCCTCTCCGTAGTGGAAAGAGGATGTACTTGGTCGCACTCTATGCACCTGAAGTTACTCAATCTACTTTATTTATTTCAGAGCTCGAGACACTTTTTCGATGCCTAAGGCTGGAGTCGGAGGAGAATTATTTCATTATGGCCGGAGATCTAAACGCCAAACATAGAGATTGGGGAAACAACACACCTAATCCTAGAGGGAACCTACTATTCAATTGGTGGGGTCGGCACAGTGTCGAGTATAAACTCGATTTGAAAGCTACAGATAGTCCGTCGTTTCCTAGAAGCGGCTCCTATCTGGATCTTATGCTGTTCGACGTACGGTTACAACTGACCGACATGGACCGACAAACTATAAACTGTCTGCACACATTTGTGTATGACAGTGACCATTGCGGACTCAGTGCCGTAATAACGATTCCCAACGAAATTGCGGAGTTAGAGGAGTTTGTCCAAACGTACTCCTACAATTATAGTAGGACGCGTTGGTCTCGCTTCTCAAGAACCTTGACAAGAGCACTCTCCTCGAATTCGCTCTACCCACCGTCCAATAGGAATCTGTCAAACGAGGAGATTGACTGGTACCTAAAACAAATGGACGAGACAATTAAACGAACTATGGATAATACGATACCTCGGTATCAACATACTGACAACGCAGACATATTCCGCAATGCAACAATTGACGCACTACACCAACACAAAAGTAGACTGCTGTCGAGACTGAAAACCTTGTACAGACAGTTTACTGACAGACAGAACTCGGAGGTTAGGACACTGAAGTCGTTGATTAAAAACCTCCAGAAGTTAATTAGAGAAAATTACAGACTTTCGGCAAATTTGCATTGGAACAACAAAATTCGGGCTGTAAAATCCAACAACCCGAGTATGTTCCCGCAAATAAATAAAATATTTCGGAGGAATAATCAAAACGACCTTCCGTGTCTTAAGATCCCCCGAACGACGAACAATGGACAAATACTAATAACAGCAGGTATAGATCCAGATAATGCAGTAGAGGATGACAACTTCTTTGTGATCGAAGATCCGCAGGAGAAGGTAGAGGCTATAGGAGCGACTTTCCAGGAAGTGTACAAGGTGAATGATACCATTTGCCCGAACCACGATTTGGAAAATCGCGTCCTTGTGCACAACTTCTACCTTCGAAATGATATAGAGCACTGGCGATCCGAGAACATAGGTTTTACCGAGTTCAATGACGATAACATGGCAAATAATGTCATCGCCGATGAAAGGGTACATCCCCCGTACATATCGAAGGTGGAGCTCCAAGCGATCTTCGACTCATTGAGGAGGAAAAAGTCTGCAGGAATCGACGGAGTGTCGAACATTGTGCTTCGACATCTCCCTCTAGAAGCGGTGGACATTTACACCACTCTGTTTAACAATGCGCTGAATAATGCACATTATCCAGCGCATTGGAAAACAGCAGTGATACAACCCATCCCCAAACGGGGTAAGGACACTTCCAATCCGGCAAATCTCCGGTCGATAAGTCTCCTTCCGAACATCAGCAAGGTATTCGAGAAAGTGATCAATAGAGCCCTGCTTAAGTGGACTGAGAACAGTAATATAATTCCGGATAACCAATTCGGTTTTAAGGCGGGGCATGATACAATACATGCCGCGTCTAAACTGGTATCGGATATCCAATGGAACAAAAGTAAGAACCAATGCACGGGTGCCTGCCTGATTGACTTGGAGAAGGCCTTCGATACCGTATGGTTAGAGGGACTCTTCTACAAGCTGAGCAGGCTGGGCATAAGCAAACCAATGCTGTACATACTTCATAACATGCTCACCAGTAGACAGTTCATCGTCAAAAATGGCAATGTGACTTCTGCTGGTACATTTCTAATTAAAAACGGTCTGCAACAAGGTGCGGTTAATTCACCGATCCTTTTCAACATTTACACGAGCGATCTCATAGGATCACTTCACCATGCCATAGCGTACGCAGACGACTTGATCGCGTACAGATCAGGACCAAAAATCGAGGTCATTGCAATTCTCTTGCAACGTGACTTCGATAAGATTCAGCGATATTGCGATGACTGGAAGTTGAAGATCAACTTCCAGAAATCGGAAACCATTCTTTTTAGGACGCCGTTGTCTGGGGCCTCTAGGGATACCAGAAAGAATTGGCGAAAGTTCTCAATCGTGGGACCGCACGGACAGCCACTTACGAGTCGAAGTGTAGTCAGATACCTGGGGCTCTGGTTAGACCAATATCTATATTTTAACAAACATATAGATGCTGCTCTGGCCAGAGCCAAAGGTGTTTTTGCCCTTACAAAGAGACTTTTTTATAGCAAGCAACTCGATGCAAGGGTAAAGGTAATCTGCTACATGGCCCTCATTAGGCCTATGCTCGTATATGGATGCCCCGTGTGGTTCAACGTGGGAGCAAGCTTGTTGGAAAAGATTCGGGTGTTTGAGAGGGCTTGCCTTCGGGCTTGCCTTCATTTGTACAGAACACCAGAGTCCCAGTACATAAAATTCTATCCCAATGAGGTCCTATACAACAGGGCTAACCTAATAAGAGTGGATAATTTCGTTATCAAGCTGATTCGAAGGCACATTGCAAGAGCAATGAGCTCGACGAACAACCTGATCTCCGGGGCTTATTACCCCAATTACGAGTATCACGAGAGAGTGCGCCTTAACGGCTTTGTTCCCCCAGAGGCGTTCCTCCATTTCGATAAGAAAGGTCTGATCCAGGACAGATTGGCGGTACCGCTAATCTTCCACGTTGCTCGGACAGTTGTGGATAGGCGACTCAACTACGACAGAGACGTTGCACACGGCAGTGTGGAGCGTCTCCGGTTTAGTAGGGCGGTATCGGGTCGCGATGTTGAGGACGTACAACGTCAGTACGGTCGTTTCTGGTGGCTAGCCGAAAGAGAGGAAACTCCTTCGTCGTTTCCTCCTGATCCAGGGTAGCCTGTTGCATGTTTGAGGTTGGCTGTTCTTGTCCATGGCCGACTTACATAGTTTTAAGGTTTAGGTAGTTTAGGTACATTTAGGTTAAAAAAAAAAAAAAAAAAAAAAAAAAAAAAAAAAAAAAAAAAATATCAGCACTTGAATAGAAAAAAAAAAAAAAAAAAAAAACAGCACTTGATAAAAAAAAAAAAAAAAAAAATAAAAAATTAAAAAACAAAAAAAAAAAGTACGTATATAATTACGTAAGCTAGAGTAAGATAGATTAAGGTAGAATAAGATATTTTAAGGTTTATTTTAAGGTAGATTTTAGTTAAGTTAAGTTTTATATATAAGATAAGAAGATAAGAAAAAAACAAGTTCATATACTAAGTTTTTGTACAATTTTCTTAGTTACAATTAAAATTAAAAAATTTAATTAAATAGAAAATTTTCAAGTTCTTTACGTCGAAAGACATAGTTTTAAGTATTAGGTTTAACTTAGAGCGCCCGCATAGGGCCAGTAAGTTAGAATAAGAATAGTTAAGTTAGTTAAGCTAGTTTTAAGCGTTTTGTCTAGCACGTAAGTTAATACATGAATTAATAAAAATGCACTAAAAACGAAAACGAAACGTTATGCCTTCACAGTAGAGTTGTCTTAGCTTTCGCAAGTGATCGACTTTTTTATTTATTTCATGTGAAATAAATAGATGATTCTTGACATCAGGATTTGAACCGTCAATCAACAGCGTGGCAAGCGATGATGTTACCACTACACCACGGCCACCCTTATGTCATAAAATATTCCGAGGGTAAACTAGTCTTCTCCGACTAGAGCTGAAGTAACTGATGCCAACAGAAGCAAACAATAATGCAAATAATCTGGGAGGATTAAGTATTTCTTGATCGATGGAATGAAGGAATTCTAGTTAAACTTCCAAAGAAAGCAAAGAAACCTATTCCTAGCAAAATGTTCGCCAACATTTTGGTTGTCAGAATATCGGCTATTGTGGAAGGGACGTTGCGAGAAAATCCATATGGCTTTACAAGGAACAGATCTTGCGTAGATCTCATTAACACATTTGGAATCATATTCGAGCAGTGGAATGAGTTCATATCATCTGTCCAGATAGCCACATAGGTTTCATTGACTTAAAAAATGCCTTTGATAGTTTCAGCAGAATATATTTATCGTAATATATATCGTCAAACTAATTAAAATAATGTACACCTACTTCAGATGTTGCGTGCTGCATAAAGGTAGGTTGTCAGGGTCTTTCGAAGTCAAAACTAAACCCCCTTGGTATTCATACGGGCTTTGGATGAAGTGATGCGAGCAGCTCTAACAGGTAGACAGGGGATCCAATAAGGTGTATTTGAACAAATGAAACATCTGCAATACCCCAATAACGTATGCTTCATGAGTAGCGAATATGGTACTGTTGCAGCCCTTGATTTGAAATTAGACAATGAAAGCATCGAGGAGTTACAACTTAGGTAGCATTGTAACAAATACTAGTGGAGCAGATAATGGACTCGTATTTCTAAGGCCAAATTCGTGTTTAGATAACTAAGGAACAAATGAAAGTCCACCCGAGGAAGTCGACGAAGAACTCCTATGTGTGTAGTATATATGGAACAACATCCCAAGAGAAGCATCAAATAGAGTCAGGTTCAGAAGTATCGAGGAAAGGACGACAAGAAGAAGCAGAAACTCGTTTCAGGGGGTACAACATGCAAATGAAAATTTACACCAACCACACATGAAACATACTTAACTATTGTAGAAATCAACGACCAGAAGTCGGTGATACAATTTTACGACATCATAGGCTTTGAATTAAACGATTTGAATGAAAACTGCGTCCATCAACATCTGAAAGAAAAGAAACCATGCTAGTCCTAACCGAAACCCAAGTGAATTCAGCAATCGACTCTGCCTATCTTCGTTGCTCGGCTAAAAACTATAGCCCAGTTTTGTTTTAAGAGCTACACCCGCTATTGTATATTTGCTCGAGCAGACTTGGCTTGTCAGAGCGAGAGTCGATGGAACCCGATACATTCGACATTATATGGCTGGAAGCCGTCTTTCACAGTTCTACCAAGTTTTTGTGCTTCATTTATCGCTCGCCGGCCAGGCTATTCCAATATCTATCAGACAATGTTGACTGGATACAGATTCATTACCTGACTGCCGAAATTATCGTTCTCGGTGACTTTCATATACACGACTCAAACTGGCTACGATACTCGAATAAAACTGATGATATAGGTAGACAAGCTGAATCCTTTACTATCAGTTGCAATCCCTCCCAGCTCGTCGAAGAGCGCATATGGTTTCCACACATCGGAAATTTTCTGCATCTATTTCTTTTAACAGAGCCTGATAGCTACACCATCAAAGTTTCTGTCCCTTTGGAAAATTTAGACCACTCAGTAATATCAGCAGTACACCCGCTACTAACACCAATGTCAGGAAAATAAAACCCCAGTCCCGTCATTCCTGGTGGTCATTTACTTGAAGTTCTTGAGTCACTTGAATTTAGTACGGAAAAAATGCTGGTCGCGATTGTTTCAGGTGACAGCTTTTGCGCAAACGTTGACATCAGTTCTTCTAAAGTGTCAACCCATGGAAAAATGAGAACATATCTCGAAGATCTGCCCAGTTAGACAACTTGCAATTCCAAATCAGAGAATGACAGTCATGCTGTCCTGTCATTAGTGTCCGCAGTGGGTGTAGTTCTGATATTAGGACATGATCCGGCTGGTTGCCTCTGTCGAGAATAAGAGATCTAGACTATTTACAAAATTGTATGGGTGGCCCGGAAATTACGTCGTCTCGTTGACAAGTCGACAATAATTTGGATTTTCCGGTATTGACTCTGCATCTAGTCGGTAGGTCGAAGAGTAGTAAGGGCAGCACATAAACCATATGTCATCGACAGCATCATGCTCCATCGGCTTCTACCTCTAATAAGCCGAGCCAGATCGAGTATATAAGCAGAGGACACCCTCGAATCGAAATGAAGTTTATAGTCGGAGCAGCAAAGATATGTGATAAAAATTTCATTTAAGAATAGAATTGGTCTTAGATGCTAATGGACGCAATTTATGCTTAAATTGTCAAATGTTAGGCATTTAATGCTGCAAAATTCAAGTACTAGCTTATGCATGTTGGTTTTCATACTGTTAAGGCAGTCTTCTCTCGAGATCATCCGGAATATTTTGTCTGTTGAAGTGACATCAAGAATTTTAGTGGCAATCTGGTGTATCGCTATTTCCGATATTTGGATTGAAGGTCAGGTCAACGTTATCGGTAGTAGGTATGGGCTTATGAGTCTGCAATTCATGGTGCATTAGTTCTTTATATTTAGGGTTGATTGATCACCGATTATGGGGATGAAGATGTCATTGCAACTTGTCGTAAATCTTCTCACGTGACAACCATCAAGTTATGTATGAGTTAATTTACCTGATCTTGAAGCTCATTGGTCTGGTGTCTTTTAGATTATTGTGCCTAGGATTACCTGCTTTATGAACGAAAATGATATTGCCACACATCTGGTATTACTGGATGTCAAATCGTGTCACTTTATATGAAAAAGGATTCAATGGTCCAATCTACTTTCTTGTTATTCAGCCACAATGCGGTGCTTTCTGTGCTGTACCGCACCAATATTTGTATTTATGCCACTCTTTTCGATATAAAAGTATGTAATACAATTTTCTGCGAGGTACTTGTTTTGGAAGGACTCGCGTGTCTCGGTGCACGAATCTGTCTATTCTTTGTCCTGTATTTTACGGATTCCTGGCCTGGTGTTTTGATGAGCAAGTGTTCAGCTGCATTTTGATAGATGTAATCTTAATACAGGAGAGTTATTTCAGTGGCTTGCATTTCACTTTCCTTTGACTAGTACTTATACCTTGGTACTACAAATTTTGAACAAATAGTCCACTTGTGGCTTGTTGAAATCACACACAATTCTTGCACCCCTTGATTTTTCTTATATAATAGTTTGTTTTTAGCACCCCACAGTCTTGTTGTTCATTAAAATCTTTTCCATCTATTTATAGGTAGAACCATCGACACCATAAAGAATCTGGAAAAGGAAAAAAAAACACAAAGATATCAATCAAAAACAAGGGTACACATAGACACACCACTTCTCTGCAGCGTCTTTTCAATACAAAGTGCCTATATGCAAAAAAACCTAAAAGGAAAATAGGAGCAAAAAAAAAAAAAAAACCTATTTCCTGATTTAATTAACAAAAAAAAAAAAAAAAAAACACACAAAAGTTCTTTGCTGGTGACATAGCCGCATTGGCAGCATTGGCACTGGTTAATTGAGTTCTGTCCTTTGAAAACTTCTCCCGCCGAAAAAGAAAAATAGAAAAACCAGCTAACTTCAAAGAGTTTTTCTTGTTGTTGGTCCAAATTCAATTATCGATAGTGAATCACTTAAGTCCCTAACTATTACCAAGTTAAAAAAAAAAAAAAAATTATATTGAACCCGCTGAATCGACCTTCACCCTATCCGCATTGTTTACTACCCGCACATCGTTTACACTATCGTGCATGTCCTTCGCATATCCTTATTATCAAAATGTGTTGTTCTTGTAGTTTTATGTTTTTTGTCTATGATAGCATAATGATGCTAGGGAGTTTTTTATTTTTTTAAATCACAATGGCAGTGGGGATTCTTAATCCTTCTGCAGAATGCGCGAATAGAAATAAGCGATTAAGTTGTTTTGTTTTTTTTTTTATTTTAATTGTTGCTTACATTTTTATTGTTCATTGTATTTTGTTGCTCAAGTTTTTAGTGAGATATTTCAATGTCATATTGTACTTAAAGATGCTTAAAGGCTTTTACTGGAAGAAAAATGTGAGCAGTCAATGGCGGTTTAAATTTGTCTGGCAGTAATGTGTTGTACAGTGGGTGTTACAAGAAATATTCATTTGGTGTATTAGAAATAAGTTGCTGTGAAATTTGGTCCACATGATAGCAAATTAATTTATGTCTGTAGGTTCATTTAGATGATGATGGGTTGATGCATAGTTAGTAGTGGAAACTATTTGGAAATGAGGAATGTTTGGACTTTTTGCTTATAAAGTGAAACACAATATTTGTATGTAAGTATGGCCTTATATTTGACACAATATAAAGGTTTATTCTTCTTATTCATTTCGAAGTTGGGGTGTCACATCCCTGTCATATGGCATCTGTCAAATCTATCTGTCATCCATAGTGACAGGTAGTTTGTTGTTGCATCGTACTACAAAAATAACAGTTCTGTAATATTGAGTGATTACTTTTCAATTTTCATGAAATTTACAAACCTAGCCGAAGCTAATTCAGCGAATTCTAATTGGTATCATTTCTAGCTGATTACAGAAATTACAATCAAATTTTGATATAACGTCTCAGTTACGAGATATTTAGTTGAAGAATTGCACAAAGAAAAAGCATAGGTACACAAGCAGGGACCGAACTTGCTATGAACTTGGTTTTAGCCAGTAAAGCTTGTGTTCATTGGTCAATTCTTCAACATCACTATTTTGCTATAATATGTTTGTCCATTTCTATTGGTTTTAATTGATTTAGAACAGTAATCCAAATTAATGAAACAATTTACAAAATATTCCTTTCCCCTGACGGGACTTGATCACAGACCAGCCGATCAAAACAAATATGTCCGGGTCGTTGCCACAGCCAACGTAGGGGGCTATTCATTTTGTGCAATTTCAATTTCAAATAAAATAAAAAGTATTAAAGACTTCAATGAAATTTGTTTACTGTTTTAAATTTTGGCCAATTTTTTTTTCTCCAAAGGGTATTTGGATACCCTTAAATTATTTCAGGGCACGGGCGTTTGTAGACAGTGAGAGAGAAAGAAATATTGGAGTAGTAGTTTGATACTCAGGTGGTATTAAGTTTCAAGAAACTTCTAGGATGGCCGTCCAGATAACTGGAGAGCATTTGTTTTGTTGTTATTGCCGTTGCTTATGATTCACAATGTTTTTTTTCCGCCCTCCTGATGTCATCATCATGATCAAGTTGCATTTTCAGAAATATAAAATCCCCACTCCCAGTGTTATGCCTTTACAGTAAAGTTGACATAAGCTTTCGCAATTGATCGACCGTGAACCTGGAGCGTGATAAACGATGATGTAACCACTACACCACGGTCACCCTTAATGTCATTTGTATAGAAAACAAGATCGTTTATGCCTGAAACACAATGATGCGTTGGTGCTACCGTTCTCCCGTTACGTTGAGAATGCTTCAAGTGATGCGTTGAATGACATACTCAAATTTATCAGGTTGTTGTCTCACAAATTTGCTGAAATAAACAAAAAACTTTGATGCGAACTGTCAGAACGCATACAAAAGTTCAACACAGTCGAACTTTTTCAAGAGAGCATGCGTTTGCTACGTAATAATACGTAGCTCTATTTTCTCTCATTCGTAAAAAACGTAGAACGGTAGCACGACGCAGCATTGTGACTGGTGCTATTGTATTTCTTTCGTTGAACATTAAACGTCATTCGATGGTAGCACCAACGCATCATTTTGTTTCAGGCATTAAATGGCCGCTATGGAAGTTTGTGCAAACTTCGATTCTTGTGAGGTAATTTTCGATGACTTTTGGCACATTTCTGGGCTGTATTGCTGCCATAACTTCACGAATGTTGGTTTTTAAGTGCTGCAAAGTTTGGGGATTATCTGCATAGATACGGTCTTTAGTATAGCATACTATTTTGGTGGCCAATATGTCGCCAAATCTCGAAATTAAACGGGCGGGGAACAATAGAGCCAAATTTATATTTATTGTTTGACACGTAGCCCCTTCCTGTTGGAACCACATGTCGCTCAATTCAATGTCAGCAGGCTTTAGTTGTTGTGTAAGCTAGACCTGAAGATGCAAATTCAAGCGCAAAATACGCCAAACGGAGCTGTAGGAAATGCCGAATTGCTGAACGTGGCCTGGAATTGACAGTTCCGGGTTTTTGGCCTCTGAGGTACTAACAGAGGCTATGTTTTCAGTTGATCGACTATTACAATGATGCACAGGCCTTACGAAATCACAAATACTATTATTTTTGTAGTAACGCGTTGACCGGTGGTTAAACGATTCATAATATAAAATGACAAGGCAAGAACTAATTACCTGTCACTATGGATGACAGATGCCATATGCCAGGGATGTGAAATCACAACCTCGAAATGACTAACGTTTTATACTCGTAAAGTAAATCGAGTGATGGTGAAAATGAATAAGCATTTTCTGGGTGGCTGAATTGGAATCCGAAGTCAGGATTTTAAAACTCGAAATGAGGAACTAACAATGGCGGACAAAACAATGGGGGACAAAACAAATGTTGTCGTGATGAGGGAATTTAGGGTTGATCTTACCAACATTCGTGGGCTTCGAATGAATTTCTTCGATATATACGCCCACGCCCATTCCCATAAACCAGTTGTTCTGGCACTAAGCGAAACACAGGTAGTGGAAGAATCTTCTGATTTGAAACTGCCTGGATATAACTTAGTGTCATTATTCTTTCCCCAACGTGGCCTCGTCATTTATGTCCGTAGTGATATTGCTTACCATGTTCCACCACAGTATGTCCACTGTTCCAACCCGGAATTTAATTTCAAATGGCTAAAATTCACCTTCCGTAAACAAATAATTCACTACTGCTTTATTTATAGAAGCCCTAGTGCGGACAGTAACTCAACTTTTGACGAATTTGATGCGCTGTCCGATTCCATCACTCGAATTGTCTCCTTGTACCCTCATACTGAAATCGTCATTGCGGGTGATTTCAATATACACAATTCGGATTGGCTTCAACATTCTGGCCAGACAACACCCGAAGGAAGGTATGTTGAACTTTTTGCTGAGTTTAACAATTTGACTCAGTTTGTAAATGAGCCTACACGTGTACCGGACATTGTAAGTCATTCCGCCAACACCTTGGACTTGTTTCTTACTTCTCACCCTGATAAATACACCATTGATGTTCTAGCGCCTCTAGGTCGGTCTGACCACAATATCGTATCAGCTAAATTCTCGTATTCTGATCACACAGTTAAAGAAAAAACACCTAAAAGAAAAGTATGGCAATACGAGAAAGCCAACTGGAGCGGCCTCAATAGCTTCTTTAGGAGTTTTAACTGGTCGCTATGCTTCCTCGATAGCGACGTGGATGCCACTGCTGATATGATCACTAACACTATACTCTTAGGTATGAATGACCTTATTCCTAATAGAATAAAGAGCACCTTAGGCAAACCCGTGATTTGACCAGAGTTGTAAAGAGGCTATCAAGTTAAAAGAAGTAAGTTTTCGGTCATATAAAGCCAACAAATCTGAGGAAAACCGAATGAAGTTTAAACAAGCCAGAAAGACTGCAATGTCCAAATTCGACGTGTAAAATTCTTACATGACCAAAAATTGAGGCGAAAAATCCTACAATGTCCCAAAGGTAGTAACAATTTTTGGTCTTTCGTCAAAAATATTACAAATTCTGCCTCGTCTGCCATCCCTTCGCTCATTTACAAGGACATTCCAACTGTCAGCTCCTTAGATAAAGCCAATCTGCTTGCTGCTCACTTTGCAGCTAATTCCATGCTGCCAGATAATGCTTTGTCTCCACCAGTACTTGAGAGCGTCAAATTTTCCATGGGATAAGTCCACTTTCGCACTCGTACAGTTGCAGGAGTACTCATAGGTCTTAACATACACAAATCCGCTGGTCCAGATGGTATCCCCCCCATAGTTCTGAAGAGGTGTTCTTCTACGCTGGCAAAACCTTTGCGTAAGCTTTTCTGTCTATCCTACATTTCAGGGCTCTTTCCGAGTAGATGGAAAACAGCAGTGTTGTCCAGCCCGTCCCTAAAAAAGGCGAATCTTCCTCCCCGTCCAATTACCGACCCATTGCATTTACGTCCCTTTTTTCCAAGGTCATGGAAACGCTGATAAATCGTCAGCTTATGAAATATCTCGATTCACGAAAACTCCTTAATGACCGGAAGTATGGTTTTCGTAGCAACAGGTCCACTGGTGATTTGATGGCATATCTCACCGAGAGGTGGAACCAATCTCTCCATCACTTGATATTGGTTGCGCTTGATATTTCAAAATCATTTGACAGAGTTTGGCATCAGGCTCTTTTGTCGAAAATGCGTGCATATGGCGTCGATGAGTCTCTTCTTCAATGGATTAGAAATTACCTTTCGAGGCGTTCAATACAAGTTGTTTTGGACGGCTTCAAGTCTGCAATTCACCAAATAAATGCTGGTGTTCCCCAAGGCTCTGTTTTGTCTCCGACTCTCTTTCTCATTTTTATAAATGATCTCTTGTCTGCAATTTCTAATCCAATCCATTCATTCGCTGATGACAGTACCCTCAGTTTTTCATATTCGTTCCCTAACTCACGTCCTTGCTCTTCGGCTGTAGAAGGGGAACGGCAACGTATGTTAAACACATTAAATTCCGATCTGGACAGCGTAATTAAATGGGGTTCAACCAACCGCGTGAAATTTAATGCTTCCAAAACACAATGCTGTCTTCTGTCTCTCAAGCGAAACCAAAACCCTCAACCATTATCCATGGATGGTACTTCCATCATTTAAACCGAAAGACTTGCCATTCTCGGTATGTGTATTAATAATCATCTACGATGGAACGATCACATATTCGAGGTCGCCAAAAATGATGCAAAATGTCTAGGATTCCTTAAACGGTGCAAGAAATATTTTACCCCGTCTGATCTGGCCTCAATTTATAAGGCATTCATCCGCCCTAAGCTAGAATATAACGCCCATATCTGCTCTGGTGCACCCAAGACCGTTCTGCACATTCTTGATAGTGTACAAAATCGCGCGTTAAAACTTATAGGTGATAGAGACATTGTGAATTCCATTCATTCATTAGAACATCGGAGAAATGTCTCCTGTCTCTCCCTGTTTTATCGTTTTTTCCACAAAAAATGCTCCAACGAAATAGCCAATTGCATTCCTCCCCTTCAAAATTTCACCCGCAATACGCGACATGCTTCGAATGCACATCAGTTTTCCCTAAAGCCTAACTTCGGTCGTACTGTTAAATATAGGGATTCGTTTATAAGCCGAACGACACGAATGTGGAATGATCTTTCAGGCTCTGTATTTCCCCATCACTACAACCTTCAAACATTTAAAGCCAACGTGCACAGGTTTCTCTTCTGTTCCTCTTCCCCTTGTCCTTAAAAGCCCGTGCCCTGTAACAGTATAAAGGTATTCATATTCCTTTTGTTAATGAATTTAATTTCTTCTTAGATTAATGCAATAAGTTGAAGTAAAATGTTAGCTAAAAGATCTTCATTGCCGCTGAATCTAAAGCCAACATTTTAAAATTAAAAAGTGCTGCAAAAATTGACATTGATTAGTTGACATATTCATATGTTTCTAACTAATTAACTGCCGAAGCTGGAAAAATAACACGTTTAATTATTTTTAACAATTTAAATTTTCGTATGCTTTTTCTTCTGTTTTGATTGCACTACAGTCCGTTGTGGACCTTGGCGTCGTCCAAATTGTCCATTTATTTGGTCCGTTCCAAAGCAGTTGTTCTTCAGTTGACTATCATTACTTTACTTATGTCCTGTATCCCCTTGTGGGTCCTAGGGCCTCTACAACGCCTACGCGCCATCGTGTGCGATTTCTGGAAATGTGCCTCCACTCTCCCCAACTCTTTCCCAGTTGCCGTGCTTCCTTCTCAACTGTTCTGCGCCACGTACTCCTAGGACCGCCGCGTATCCTGCCATCCTGGGTAAGCGGGTTCCATTGCATCGCTTGGTTAGCTATGGACCTGTCACCCTTTCGGAGTGTGTGACCGATCTATCATTAGGGTCCGAACGTTCCTGGTTACGCTGTGTAGCCATCTCTTTCATTGGTTACTCTGAGTTCGGTGTCTTTCAGGGACAATTAATTCAACGATTTCATGACATGATATTGGCAATTTTCAAAGCTCTATAGGTATTCTATCCAAGTTTTGCAACCACACCATTAGTGCGCGCAATTCACACTACAAGTATCATTTCCAACCAATATATGTTGTATGCAGGAGTACACCTCTATTCAACAAATTGAATAAAATTTAAGACATATCGTGCAAAGAAACCCATATATGAGGACACTCAACTCTCTCGTCCACCTTTCTCAATGGTTTGTTGCGTTCTTTTGTTTATTTAATGAATGTGAATGGTCTGAATGCTAAGGAATTTGTGTAGAGGAATTTCAATTTGGCAAGTCTAGGACATATTATTCTTCCTAGCGTTAGCAGTCACAACGTGAATGTCCTTCGAAATACTGTGACAAATTGCTTTCACTGAAGCACCATCACAAATATTTAGTTTAGTCCCCCTTTATCTTCCTTCCCAGGGTGTCCTTAAGTTTCATTGCAATAACAATTTTTTTTTTCTAAGGTTAAATTATATTTTTAAAGGATTCTAATTCAATGCAAATAAACGGAACATGACCTACTGTTATCCTTTCATTCTAAAGTCATAACGAAGCCAATTGTATAGAAGCGGGGAGAGTGCATTTTAAAATCTATTCGCCCCCGCCACAAATTGTGTGGATACTTTTATATTTTTTTTTTTGTATTTTTGGAGGCCCATTGAAGGCTGTTATTTACTTTTAAGAGTTAATTCCGTGAGTCAGTCATTCCGAGTACTTAAATCAAAACTTTGGTACTCTAATGCCCCACAGGTGAATTTTAATTCAAACATTAAGCAGAATGCAAGGATGAAGGGATTATTTTTTATAGGATAAATGCTAAAGAAATCGAAGAAAGATGAAAAAAAAAAAAAAAAAAAAAACTATTGAAGAGGGTCCTCATTAGGTTGGAACTATTGCAGCGAAAAAGGAAGCATGGACGGAAAAGCAGTGGAAAAGGCAAACAAAAAACTTTTAGTTGCAAATTTAATTAAAAGAAAAGAACTCTTTTGTCATCTAATATAAGTGGGCGGCTGTAAGAAGTAAGTAATGAATTTAATGGCCCGCGAAAGGAACATCTCGGTATTAAGCAAAAAAACCCACTATTGAGCTTGGAGGACATTATAAAATTACTAAAGCAAGACGAATACTGTAAGAAGATTTTTCTGGTTGCGGATCATCTTTTGTCCATAATCTTAGGGTTTCCGAGAATTTTTTATCAGAACTCCTCGAGAGTGTCAATAGTGAAATAAACCTTGACTATAAGATAAAGAGATTAAATATATATAAAATTAAAGAGCAACGCTGTGTCGCACATACTTGCAACTACATGTTGTTTATTTGCAAACCATTCAGTTCGAGATTAAAAAAAATCGAAAAAAAAGTGTTGGAAACTTTTCAAATCTTGGAATGCCATACATATGTAAAGGGTGGTTAAATTTTAAGGGCCGAAGTTGAATGTGAACCACACCTAAACGTCAAGTTTTTTTCTGCATTTCATTTGACATTTCTCAATTTCAGACTAACTCAATTTGAACCATGGAAAGATACACAATCGAGCAACACGTTAAAGTTATTCAGGCTTATTATGAAAATGGGCGTTCAAATCAAAATGCATATCGTGCATTTCGTGATTCTTTCGGTCAATTTAATCGTCCAAATGTGCGTACAATCGGAAAAATCGTGCAAAAATTTGTGAAACTGTTAGAGGCATAGCGGTGATTATTTGCTGCTATCAAAGCTCTAGATTCGACATAATTATTCTCCACGTTGGTAGAAGAGTGAAGGCTGTCAATTCAAGGCAACTCTTCTGAGTTCCAGGTCATAGTGACATAGATATGCAGGAGGGGGCGACATTGCCAGGATTGTGGCAAAACGGGGCAGCCTTTAAGACTAAATAAATATTAGTAACGAATGGAAATTATTTTTTTAGATACAAGTAAGTATTTGTTATAACTGTTTAACAAATTGCAGATATTTAGGACATCAGGAATTTAGAAAGGAATTTGTACTAAGAAATTTTTTATTTAAAAACTTTACTTCTGATTTTACAAATGTTTCCTAAGCAACTTTCCGTATTCGATTTAAAAAAAATTCACATCTATCTGTGTATTACTTGATTCCCCTCACAGGCCAACACCAAACATATTTTAATGAAATTTAGTTTACAAACTTGGTCTAGTGCAAATCGGATATATTCGGCTTTAACTACCTAGAGCCCTAAGAATAATGATTGTTTATTAAATAATTTTAATTTAAGAACCAGTAAACGTATTTTGCTCAAATTTGGTTCGTCAGTTGTAAAAACAAATAAAATCAGATAGAGGGTTTCAAAAATATTCAAAATTCGATGTTTCAATCCCTTGGATATATTTCAAATGTGTATCTCATTCAGATGACAGCCAGGGAGTGCCAAATATGCCCATAGATTAATCAATTTATCACTGATAATTTTTTTTTATTTAAAGACTGACCACCCCTAGACTTAGCTGTAAATTCTAATGCTGAAATTCTTCGGCCAGCTAAGAACGTATTTAAAATGGAGGACCACTCTTGCCAAGCTCAATCAAATTGGAGTAACGAATTGGAAGCGGATTACATAAAACTCGCTGACTAGAGAACATTGTACTGAAACTCAATCAAAAGTAAAGAAAGGATGTCCATCCATTAAGTTAGGTGAAATGACATGAAATCCTTAGGAAATCCAAAAGAAAAAAGGTGTGTAGGTCCTCAAATAAGAAAATCGATCAACGACTGTATCGGTAAATACAAAATTAATGAAATAGAATTAGCCCCATATACGGGTAATTCTGTTGGAAATATTATGAAAGTTTGTCAGAGAATACAAAATAAAGAAAGCTGGAAGATTCTTGTGGAAGATCTTTGCAGCCATTTCCATAGACAGATGATAAGGCGAAAAAGGTAATAGATAGAGTGAAAGTACAAAGACAGTGAGATGCATTCTCTTAAAGGATTATAAAGTGAGAAAAAAAAGAAGATATGTAGATACTTTACAAATTAAACCAAAATCTGGGAAGTTTTCCCGCGAAACAATTAAAGAGGAGCACTATTTGATATGTGTTTCCTGCAGTCAATAGTCTAGATCTATTTCGTCGTCTATTTTTGAATTTTTTTCAAATACTGGCATGCGATTTGTGCTCTGAAAGCTTGACGCAGAGATCCTAGTATGATTTTTAATTTCACATGACTGGCAGTAGCAAGCCGAGTACTGCGTTTATGCATTTGTGGGCAATGAAAACCTTTGGCAATAAAATTCCAATTTTTAATGCACAAATTGTGCTCGGCACGTTTTAAGAACTAACGCAAGCTTCGCGGATTATCTTAAATCTGTCATATGACTCAGAAAAACTAGCTTTTTTGCACACCCCTAAAATATTTTTCTGGCAAAATTTGGACAAATCATAAAGGCTGATTTATAAGGAGACATGAAATTCTTAAAAATGGTTATTCCATTTGAACATTGTCTTTTGCATTTAAAGATTATTTTTTTTCTGTCAGAATAAGAAAACCTATAGCGCAATTTAAGAGCCCCGAGATGTATGTAGTTACCCGCCCAACCGCCAAGTTCCGCAACGTAATCAAGGCTATTTCACGGAGCCTATAGCATGGTTGGCAACGATATCAAAATCCCGACTATACCATCCCCAAAATATGAAATCCCTTAACACAGAATCCCGGATATCAAAATCCCAAGCTACAAAATCCCGAATGGCGGTGCAATGTTAAAAATCACCAATAATTGCACTGCCATTCGGATTTTTTTTAACGTGAATTTGATGATTCTAATACCTCAAAAAAAGTCACTTCTAGTTGATTCTCATAATTTTGAGCGACTCTCTTAATATAAAGAATATACAATCTCAATGAAAGACCATATCCTTTTTAAGACAATTTCCTAACTAATTTTAAAAGACCGCACTGTCAGTATGTCAGTATCGGCGTATGTGCTCGCGACAAACAGTTTAAACTCCGAAATATGTCTTCTTCAGGCAATCCATGCTGGCAGGTTCTTAGCTTTTAGCCGGCAAATGTATGTTCTTTTTTCGAAAATTGTTCCTGGTGTTCTTTATAAGTCCTTTCTGAATGATTTTAAAATCTCAATGTCAAAACCTGCATAAAACACCAAAACGCAGTCTGAATTTTGTATTACTTTAAACATTTTGTAATGCTACATAAATGTTTTCTATTGTATCAAAGGGCGACAATGACAAGGTGGATCTTTGTCTATGTATGTAACAACATATATTTTTTTTAGATTTCAGCATATAAAGAGTGGTTAAATTTTAAGGGCCGATGTTGAATGTGAACCACACCTAAACGTCAAGTTTTTTTCTGCATTTCATTTGACATTTCTCAATTTCAGACTAACTCAATTTGAACCATGGAAAGATACACTGTTCGCGATAGTGTGGCTGAAGAGCTGTCCACCTCAACTCGTCGTCGTGCCCAACAATTGCACCTCTCACGCTCGTCGTTGCATAAAGACTTGCATTTACGCGCATACAAGGTGCAATTGACTCAAGAACTAAAGCCTTTTGACCATTTCAAGCGTCGTCAATGGTCACAATGGTGGCAAGAAATGGCAACAGTGGATGATCAATTTTCGAAGAAAATCATCTTCAGTGATGAGGCACATTTTCACCTCAGTGGATACGTCAATAAGCAAAATTGCCGCATTTGGGCGAATGATAATCCAAGAGTGATTGTCGAAAAACCAATGCACCAATGATGTGGAAGATATATGGTTTCAACAGGATGGTGCCACTTGCCACACAGCTAACGAAACAATGGCTCTTTTGCGCGACAAATTCAATGGCCGTGTTATCTCACGTGGTGGCGATGTCAATTGGCCGCCAAGATCATGTGATTTGACACCGTTGGACTTCTTTCTTTGGGGTTATTTGAAAGAAAAGGTGTACGTCGATAAGCCAGCAACAATTCAAGAGCTAAAGGATGAGATAATTCGGCACATTAACGGCATAGAACCTCAATTATGCCTCAGCGTCATCGAAAATTTGAACCATCGGATGGAGGTGTGCCGCCGAGGTCGCAGCGGCGTTCATCATCGTATTTTTCGCATCTGTTTATTACACAACTGTCAATATCACGATGACAGGAGACGCCATTTGCAAAGATCATAGACAATTCATATAGGATCATTACTCTTGTGATGAATTAATTCATCCGTATGCGAAGAACAAGTATTGCTTTTAACCTGCCCAACGATAACACCTCCTTGGCTGAGATGGCTAGTGGGCTACGCGAAGAACCCGAACACATTTTTTTGATCAGCTGACCGTATAATCTCATTTAATTGAGTTTTTAATTGCTCGAATGATAGAAAAGGAATACAATAGTGCAAGGTAGTGAGGTTGAAGAAAACATATGCAGATAGCTCAGTTGGTAGAGCATTAGTGGCTAAAATCAAGTCTATCGCAGGTTCAATCTATGCCTGTGTACCTATGTTTTATTCTTTGTGCAATTCTTCAGGAAATATTTCCTTTTATCATAACTTAGTGTATGTCAAATATCGTTTTGAAAACGATTTTGAACACAATCGCCCGAGTCACATCTGCGAATTAGCCAATTTTAGTGTTGTGTGCATGTAGTGTTTTAGACTCAGGCCCCAAGAGTATGTCCCTGAAATCAGTCTCTTTCAATGAGAATGAGGCAGGATCGTGCGTTACCTTGATTTTATGAAGGTGTTTGGTTATCAGTGACTCCTGTAGTGCATCGACAACCGGAGTATTGCATTTTTATTGCTGTACTTATATACCCTATCCCGTAGGGTATATTAATTTTGATACATAGTTTAGAGAAATAATAACGATAAAATCTCAAAAGCATACATATTTGTGGCCTGCATCGAAAGTTATGTCAATCTAGCTATCACCGTCAGTACAAACATACACATTTCTTAATACGGGCCAGACATACATGCCCATAGAATATTATGCGAATAGTCCAAGCGGATTGTAACTTCTCAATTACAATTAATACCTACGAGTATAATGGTCCGTTCTGACAATGATACCATATTAGGTTGACATCTAGTAATACAAAGGGCACCTGTAGGAGCTCATTAATGAAACAATTAATTTAACATTCGACTTGGAATAGGTTCTGGTCTATGGAAAATGTCAATAATTATTCCCATTGGTGATCCCAATTTCAATCGTGCTGGAACTGGAAATTCCAGCTCTGTATTGCCCCCCAGGGTTAAAGATGCAAACAACTATTAAGGTTAGGTATCTATCTAAATACTTCCAAATAAAACTTGCGTCTAAATAAGCTTTTCTTTCTACACTCTTGCGTATTATCCGCCTTTGAAACAGCATACCATTCACCCATTTATATCATAATGACCAACATCAACTCACTGAATTCATTGACCTCTCTCTATCCTAACCCTTTTCTACTTCAGCACTGACCTGTTGCTCACCTTTCTTAACAAGTAATCTCATAAAAAGAATTAACATCCTTGGCATGCTTAGCCACCCCTTCATCAATAATGCAACTAGGCCAGAATTTGTCTTCAAAATCGGACGTTGGTCATTCGCACAGAAGAGGTATAACCACCTTTTAAATTTCATCCCCTCGAGCTTCCACCAGATTTGCATTCACACATTTTTAATCCCGTCCCTATTTTATTTCAACAAACACAGAATGCTTTCCATTTTTCGTCCTTGTAATGGTACAAAACAAAAAAAAAGGTAAAATCAACCAACGACGCTATACCATCCTTCTGCATCCTTGCATGTGTCAATACCTTTGGGGCAACAAATCTTTTTCCTTCCACGACATAGTAGAAAATAAGAAGCGAAATCTACCATCATATTTGCACCAACAGCACCCTAGGGTGTGCATTTAGATCTTCGACATTCGACATGTTTTCGCTCGGTATAAGTTCAACCCCATCCATCCCCCTAAAGCGCCATCATATTCGTTGACATTTGTTTGCACTGACAGTAGCAAAGGTGGTTCAGATACAAAATTCCAATGTAATGAAGCTGATTTGCAAACATTGTTTTCCACAGGCAGGATAATGTCAAACGCGACAGCATTATCTACAAAATGGCATTAAGCACGATTTGACAGAAGCGAAATAAGAATCCGCAACCCCTAACCCATCCAGCTACGACTTACTATCGAAATTGCACCGTGATTTTGACATTTGCCATTGTGTGGCGCAAATTAATTTTCACTTCCATTAAAACTTAATTGCAAGAACCGACAGGAGTCATTTCTACGGATTTCACCTTTGAAAAAAGGGGTTGGGTTTCCCCTGGTGTTTTTAAAAGTATTTCCTTACCTCGTCAAACTGAAAGAAACAATCTTCTTTGTCCACATTTGACACATTGTTTCACTGGGGGACAGTGTAGTGGTTTCTCTGTAGGCACTCTTAAGGGTATGATAACCTTTTTTGCGGCAATTAAGCCCTCCAAACTATTCATTAAACTGCCCTCTTGAGGAAGTGAGTCAAGTCCTCGGTGTATTTTAAAAATAGTTTCTTAAGGGTCATCCTAGAGAACACACACACATACAGGAACTACCCTTGTTCTTTGGTTCAAAAATTGCATGAATGCAGTTACTTCAGTGTTTGTCATATGTGGGGGGAGGAAATGTGGGTGGGTTGAAGGTATAATGCTGTTCGATGGGCTCTGAATAGACATGTCTATATGGGGACAAGGATGAACGAGTGTTGGATGAGAACGTACATTATCCATTTAGTATGCGGTACGAGTAATCTGGGTGAAGAGAGGAGGTGGATAACTACTAGAAAGGGTATTTTCAAGGTCATTTCAATGGTTGTGTTACTGGAAAAAAAATGCGTGACAGAAGCGTATAAAGTGATGGATGGTTTTCGATGCTAACGAAACTGGGTGTTTCGCAGGTGGATAACAACCCGCAGAGACATTAGGAGCTCTTGGAATGAATGGATAAAAATAGGAAAAGAAAACTCGAAACTGTTAAATTTTAGCTGAATAATATCGGAGGAGAAAAATCTTCAGCTCCAATTAGTAAAATGGGGCAATAGCGAGCTGTTTGCTAATTTTTACAAATGCTGTTAGCTGGCAATTGATGAAATCTTAGGAGTATCTCATGCAAGGACTATCATTGAGTTTGAAACCCCAAAACTTACTCAATTTGATTAGCATTTCTGTTTAAGACCACAGTTTATCTATTGAGAGTATCTGTAGAATTTCGGATCGTTCTTGCTATTCGGAAGTTCTAAAGAAACTGCATGTTTCTGCCATCAGCTGTCCAGATATAAATTCTATAAAACATTTGTGGGATGTACAAAAGCCCCAAGTTAAAGCTAATGCATTAATATAATATAAGCAAAAACAAGTACAATGTGTCCACTCCAATTTATGATAAACATATTACTAGGCATCAAACAAATAATGGTAATCTGACATTTGTTATAGTTATTATAACGTAGGCACGGTTGGTGCATTATTTTGACCGAATTTTATTCCCAAAATTCGCACTGTTTCCGCAACATAGCATTCACTTTTCAAATAATTGTTCAATATTTCCTAACGTCGTTCAATTCATTTTATACCGCGGAGATATAATACGAGTAGGTACTACGTTTTTGCCAATTTTTTGAGCGCGAAAGAGCTGTCAGTGTCAATACGACATGTAATTTATAAAGAAACCAGCAGACGGCCTACCCTTTACTATGCTCACCAAATGTCATCGTTGTTCCATTTTTTTTTTTGCGTTTATGGTTTTATTTTCCTCACAAACTACGATAAAGCTACGAGTAAGAAAATGCTCTTTTGTATTTCGCAAGTGTTCTTGTCATTTTAAATCCATGTAAAACTTTTTACCTTATGAATCCTGAATCGCTGGGCCGATTTTCATGAAATAGGTATCAAATGAAATTGATAGTATTGTCCCATTATCATCAGGGATAATATTATGTTCTTGACTACCCACAAAAGCTTGTGGCTACCCAAGAAATAAACAAGATGGTGGTAAAAGGTGGGCGACATTTTGTCTACCTTTCATGTTTTTATAAGTTTGTTTCGAAAACCAACGTATGTACCAAATCAAAATAGTTTTTCTGTAATTATGAAAATACCCACAAATATTTCGGGTCAGTAGTTTCAGAGATAGGATTGGGAGCTACCCCTTTTTGCAAATGAAGTTCTGGAATCATTACATTTGTATATAGTATACAAAAATAAAATCTTCCGGCTTTTCCTTTAACTTCCCAAAGTTTATTGCTTTTTTTTATTTTTACAAAATTTTACTATTTGCAGGTTGGCAAAATTTGCTACGTCAAGTATTTCAAAAGTTATGGGGCTGTGGCAGACAGACAGACAGATAGACAATAGAACAGACATCCATGCAAATAACGGAACAGACTTACACATAATTAAATCTTACCATAATGGTTTTGTTTTTAATTTGAATCGATAGATTGACTACGATAAAATATTTATAGTCCCTATCGCCAGCAAAGAGAGCCAGGTGACCCAACTGATTCACTATAAAAACGGCGTAATTTTTCTTTGTTGGGTTATTATTACATGGAACTTAAAAACAACCGCCAAAAGCTATTCCAACAGTATAGTGTGGGAAAAACAGATTTTCATTTAAGAGCTGTTTCCCCGGAGCATACTGCTGATATGTAATAAGTATAACCGTATGATTAGAGTTAAGTCTTTGGCGATAGATTCATTTGATTTTTCTGTGCTGTGCCTCAAAGAGCGGCAGACTCATTTTCGAATCCCCGAAACACCATGGTTTAACCTCTCGCAAACGTCTGAGAAATATCCCAAAGTACATTTGTCATAAAAAAGATTCTATATAATTCCCTTCGAATAAGGTAATAAATTGTAGAACCTAGCCCGCGCCCAGCAGGGTCTATTAGTGCCAAAATGTTGGGCAATTTCTGTTTATCCATTTAGATTTTATTATCTTTGATTGACCAGAAGATCTAGTAATCTAGTCAACTTAGGGCTAGAATCCAGTTAACTGGTAACCAGAACGTTCTCAGTTATATTTATTTCTTTAGATCCTATTCCACAGTACACTGATTTTAATGTTACAGGTTGTAACATATGGCATGTTTTTTTTAAATCTAGCTGGTGGTTCATTAAAAGTACTCTTAGCAAGCTGAATTTTTAAAATTTCTCGTATTTGAAGATTGGTACTTCTGTCTGACATTAGATGTCAACTGTCAAAGTATGCATTACACGAAGCGGCTATGTTCGTAAAGGATAGTGGCTGTAAAAGTGGTAACCGGCATTTAAAGTACTTATTTTGCTAGTATCAAATATTAAGAAGTTATAAGAAGAAAGCAAATTAAAGCCAAAGGTAGCAATGATCGGATGATTGTCTTATTTAATTTTGAAAAATTTATTTTCCTCCCAAATGGACCGAACGATTTTGCTCAACTTTAATGTGTGTGTTATATTATTTGATGTCATGTAAAATGTTTCAAAAGAATTTTAGAAAATGACTTGTTCTAATTTTTAATTTTCATCAAAAATTGCAGGTACGATTTTATGTTAATTTGAAATCTGAGTTATTTTTGACATACATATATTATCAGATGGCATACCAGGATTTGCAAATAAAAGCTGACACGTGTTAACTTGAAAATTTCTATCAAAATATCCTTTTGGGTAACTAACCTTCTAAGATGTCTCCATCAATGGAAATGCTGTAAACATTTTTACTAATTTTATTTACGAGAGTGAAAATAGGTTATCATCTCAAGTCCCTTTTAACTATTTCAGTGATTTCCATTAGAAATTTATCCAACTAACTTTAAGTTAAAATCACATCATTTCCCTTTTCAGTCTCTTTCGATTATGTATGGCAGCACGTACGAACAGACTTTGTCTACCCTTAAATGACCCTTCTCAAACGAATTCGTAGGTTTTTTTTTTTGTTCGTCGTCTTATTCTTCTTACTTTTGTTGACCAGGCAAACAAAGTGCACTCTAATAGAGAGAACTTAGACTTGTGTATGTGCTTCAGAATAACCCAGCCAGTAATAAGAAACTCAAAAGGAAAGGTCTCATTGGGACCATAAAAGCCAAAGTGCTGATAAAATCCACTCAACGTGCTCTCATTAGTTCTAATAATGGTCAACGATATCATTGGGGAAATCCTTGCAACAAATCAGCCATGGCTATGCATTCCTATGTGATTCGTACGATTCGGTCTTGTACTCATGGGAGCAGGGAATGAACCTAGATGAGCATTAAATCGACGGTAACTGTCTGTGTATATGTTTTGGTTGAATAGATGACCATCGCACACATCATGTCTTTCAGGGTGGTTGGGTGGAAAAATCCAAAAATTCCCAACAAACTTTAGTTCTGGTTTTTATTTTCTCGTATCTTGTATCTGCAAAGTTCACGTGCAGACAAATTGTATTTTGCATAAATTGTAATACTCAAGCATAGTAGAGTTTACTTGACGAATTTTTGATGATCTCGTGGTATTCGTTAAGTGGGTATTATGGTGCACAAACAAGGGTTGTAGGGGGGGTGGAAAAGTTTTCTTTTCTTTTTTATTGCAATTTAATGAGATCAATGCTCGAGTAAAACTGGCAACCAACCAAAAGGAACATTTCTTTGTAGACGCTTTTTAATTCATAAATATTTATTTAGTTTCGATTCAGGGGTAAATTGTGCATAATCAGATGATAGTTGTGCTTGCATAGCATAGCCAGATGACGTCGGGCTTTGAGAAAAATTGTTTACCCATTTTTTAATCCACTTTTCTGTTTCGGGGCATAATGAATTCAAAGAACGTGGATATTGGTATTCTGTGCAAGATACAAAATGCATGAACTGAACGTTCAATAATCTTTGATCAACGTTGTGTTACTCTTGTGGAAAATCACCTGGAGGAGCATCTATACGTAAGTCTCGTGTAAACATAAGTATGTTTAGCTTGAAGTACTTTAGAGAGGTTTCATGTTTTCTTGGACCGGACTTTGGCAACAGAATTATGAAAATACAAAGTTAAAAATTGTTAGAACCATCTAGTGTTAAAAAAAAGACTTTATTGTGCAAATATTGTCAACGGATTCTACTCAGTGGAGTAATAAATACTGGTACATGCATTTTTGATGATAATATCGAACATGTTTCTGTAAAACTTTATTTTATTATTTAGGTAACAATATTCAAACATTTTTTTTTCAAAATGGCCGCCATTTGCATTTATGCAGACCTTCAGTCACTCTGGCCACTCATTGATCGCAACACGTACCTCGTCCATTGAAAAATTGTCCACTGCACGGATAAGTGAGCAGTTCAAGGACTTAATATTTAGGTGTCGAGTAGAACAAGCCATTGCCTCTAAAATAGATCACAATTTATAATCCAAAGGATTGAGATCTGGACATTGTTTTTGAGCCACCCTTGTATTGTATTTGCCTTATGAGTTGGCACGTTCGCTTCTTTGGATGACCGGGCATAGACTCTATCATTTTGCTTATTAAACGATTCCTCAATAGTAGTCACTTTTTTCATTCGTGAACAAAATGTTCCTGTGACCGTTTTGTGCGTACCTGATGCGTAGACCTTTCGATTTTTCATTGTTTTTGCTTTAGTTGGGGTATGAGTAAGTAGACAGTGTGTCTTTTATATTCGTTGAGTTCTAAATCTAGTTTGATTAATCCTGGCTTTAACAGCTTTGATCGCCTGTGAAGTTGTGACAGTGCGAGGGTGTCCGGATCTTTGGCGGTCCACCAGTGTACTCAAATAATTGAACAGTTTGATACACAAAATTCCGGGTGATTCCAAGAGATCACAACGTCCGGAAAATATCGCCTCGTTCCATATTACATTTGTGAAGGCCAATTACTACAAAACGGTTTTAAATATCGACCCACTCCATATTTACAACACAATTTTTGTGCGTTAACGTAGTATAAATGCCATTCATTAACTATCTGTCAATATAGAATGGATGTGTTCAATACTAGTTTCACGATGAGTGCATTTAAACTTGTACCAGTATTTATGACATGACTAGGTAGATGGAGCTACATATGCTCGAGAGTCAAAGCGAGATATCCGATGGCAAAAAAGGCGGTGAAGCATAAAAGTGCTTCATGTGCCGAGGGTTCAGGAACAGTTACAGTAAATATAAATATGTTAAATATTAAACAATTGTCTCGAGTGAGAATAAATATTCGGCTGTTCGAAAAAACAAGATGGCGGATGGTAGATGTCATTTTGTCTATCGCTTGCATTTGTAGAAATTTATCGAAAATCGACATAAGTATGTGTCAAAAAATCCTTTCAGTAGTGTCATACCTTTTTGACAATTGTTTTTTTTTTGATTTTCCTTGGAACCCTGAAGAAGTAAAAATAAGGGAACTACCTACTAAAATTTTTATTTAGTATCCATATTGTATTTTTTTTTAATTACTACTCTCACCTCCAGGACTTCGTTTTTGAAGTTTAACTTTTGCTCAGTCTGTGGGTTAATAGAACTCAAGTCTTGTCTAAATTTAGACCTTCAAAGGTTAATGCTCCAAAAGCTTCTCAGACTATGACAGACAGGCAGACAAACGGACAAACAGGCAGACGGATAGACAACTGACGACTATAAGGTCTCCGTTCTTTTTTATTTGTTACCTTCTAAGTACCGGAACCCTGAAAATTGGGTTGTATGAGGAAGTCACTCGTTCTCAGATCACCGTTACCTAAAATTTAATTTGGAAAGTCGCTTCTATACTATACAGTCAGACCTCCGTAACCGTCGCAGAACAGACTGCGACAAACATAATGCTATTCTCTCCGTTAAGCTATCCATCTGCGTCTACATCTACCCACCAAGCACTCAGCTAAGCAAGCTTAATAATGTTCTTACCTCTGCCCTTAATTCAGCATTCATCAAATCCTGTCCAGCAATGAAAAGAAAGGTACGCAAATGGTCGCTGTGCTGAACTCAACAGCCTTCACTACAAGAAATAACTTTAACAGAGTCAAATCAACGAGGCTACTTCTGTACTGGGAAATCTGCAAGGAGAGCCTAATGATATTTAAGAAATAGGTCAGAAAGGCTCAATTGTTCTAATGACTCCGAATGGATCCTGGGCAGAATCTAAAGAGGAATCACTGAATTTGCTAATGGACAATCACATCCCTCGCTGTACACCTTCCCTGAAGATAATCCTGCCCTAGAGTATGCTGTACGCACACTGATGTCTTCAGATCTCATAAATGAGCAGAAAGTAAAATGGACGGTTAACAGCTTATATATTCTTCCCGAATAAATTCCTGCAAACACACTGAAATCTTATAATTTCTTACGTGAATCAAGGAGGCTGGAAAAAAGGGGTAAAAATAGTTTTCTACATGGATAGTCCCTCATTCGACGTTTTAACCTTGACAATATCAGGCAATAATCGAATCGTTCAATATTTTAGTAGTGCATTGTTCGGTGTGATTTGTTCGATTCCCAATTGGTTAGATGCAATCGATAGCTGCCTGACTACGTGTATCAACGAATACAGCAAGTTTTCTCTAGAGCATTGGGTCGTACTTGAATATCTCAAAAGCCTTATGGATTAACATTAGTTCTTGTTGGGAGATAATGACAGAGTCCTGCAGGTAATGAAGCGTATTTAATGCCAACGGCCCCATATTTTGTCTTGGAGCCATCGTTAACTATATTGATGAGTCTACACTTTTCATCAACGCACAGTTCTATCATTACTCGGGAAATCCACAAGAAATCCTGTAGTTCAGTCTATAGCTGAGGTAGTTAATAGGAAACTTATCCAGTACTCATGGTAATAAGTCCGAAATATGCACAGTACCATTCGATTTGCACAGCACCATTCTGATAATCGTGTGAGTTGAAGAATATGGTGACAAATACAAATTTCTATTCTCTTAGTCGATTCAAGTAACTCTCAAAAGTGAGGCCACAAACATGTGTAATAGTTCCCGCATTAAAAGTTCTTATAATTTTGCAAGTACGGGAACAGACCTAAAATAAAATGAAATGTCACTTGGAATAAGAGGGGCCCTTTAAAGAATTGTGAGAATATCGACAGCAGACTTTATTTCTCTGACAAGTGGATGAAAAACACTTGACTTATATCAAACACACGGATCTTGAAATTATATTTTTGTTGTTATATTCAATTTGGGGGTATATAACAGCTTGACATTCACAATATACGTAGACCAACGACGGCAGCGATCCGCAATTGGGTTATTGCGGTGAGATTTGTGCTAGCTCATGTATTATTCTTGGCTGGTCTATAGCAAGGCCTTGGATTTCAAATATTTATCACCTATTATCGCCTGTGAAGAATGAATGTCTTTTTTTCTAGTATTTCTCAATAAAGCCATATAACCATAGTCCAAATATTAGCACTCATTCGGTTTGTCTTTGCGGTAAGACTAATCTCTTCCATTCTCTGGACATTTGTTAGTCTACCAATTATTTGCATAAAAAGCACATTCCATTTTCAATTTCAATTTGGAGGACACATTTTCTATTCGCCTTTCTTTTGGATAATAAATGGTGACAGAGCTTTTCCTATATAATTTCCCATCGAAATTCTCTAATTTTTTTTGTTATATTTCTTCCTTCCTGTTGCTGCTGGTCATGGTGGTGTAACATTCTCCATTCTTACTCTCGTCCTCCACAGACTGATTGCCGCAATAAGTCTGGTTGCATTTCTATGCCATGGAATACCGACAGCACAAAAGACACCGGATAACAATGACACCGTTGCCCAACCACCTCCAACATCAGTGTCGCCATCACCTACAACTATAGAAACAACAACAACAACAATTATCCTACCAAGGAATGCGACATTAAACTTGATGGCAGATGGGTAGTTATTTGCCACAAGTTTTCACCACAATTCGTATCAACCATATCTTGTTCTTTCTTTAGTGCTACGAGAGTGACTTTCCCGTCTCGAAGGCCAACAACACCAATCATCTCACAAAAGTTAACCGCATCCCGTATTTACGAATCCTTTCGCACCACCACACCCACCGATAGTGATGATGATCCATTCAGAACAACCACCCATCGTATACATCACAGCGGTTCCAGGACGACATCCAATGGAACATCGTCATTGATGCGCAAACGAACCGCATCCAATGATTACCTTAGCAAGAATATTTCAATCATCCTGGAGAACCTTTTAAAGAGTTACGAACAGTCACAATTGCCCACTCACGGAAAAGGTAATTGAAAAGCTTTAATAGAGCGTTCGGATGGAGGCTGGATTGTTTCTTTTCATTTTTCTTAGGTGTGCCGACAATAGTCAGGACGAATATACTGATTCGTAGTATGGGTCCGGTATCCGAACTAGATATGGACTATTCAATGGACTGTTACTTCCGGCAATATTGGCGAGACAAAAGGCTGAGTTTCAAAGGACCCATTAAGAGTTTGTCCCTAAGCATTAAGGTATGTCGTCCTTGTGAGATTGGTAATTGCGTTACTTTTGATTTTGTTTGTTTGCAGATGCTTGATAAGATTTGGAGGCCGGATACGTATTTCTTTAATGGAAAACATTCACACATCCATACGATTACCGTGCCAAATAAGCTGTTGAGGCTGAGTCAGGATGGGGATATTTTATATTCAATGAGGTTGGTATCTGCATACATATGCATATGAAAATGAAATCCATTAAGCTAATTGCATTTATTCACTTGAAGGTTGACGATAAAAGCCACATGCCCAATGGAATTGAAAAACTTTCCCATGGACCGGCAGTCATGTCCGCTGATCATTGGAAGTTGTAAGTTGGTTTACACCGATATAAATGCTTTTTAGTTGCTTCTTTTAATAGCCACCTATAAAACTATAATATTACTTTAAAAATCTTTAATCTGCGGTATCAACCGCACTGCTGCTTCGTTCTAGGTTACCTTTTGAATACAAATTATGTAAATTTGTTGAGATATGACAAATGTGTCAGTGTACGAGTACACATGCTAAAACTGTGGAAAATGGCTTGGAATGAGCTTGAACAGATCCCTTCTTTAATTTATTAAAAATCTTGAAATAAGTCATAAACTCAAATGCGAATATAATTATTTTTTTTTTATCATATATAAAATTTTATCAGAAGTGTCGAAGTGCTTATGGTAATTATAACGGGGGGCCATCTGTTGGTTTATTTTTAAATTACATGTTATTTTGACACTGACAGTTCTTTCGCGCTCAAAAAATTGACAGAAACAAAGCATCATATCTCCGCGGTATGAAATGAATGATGTGTTGCTGCTGTACGCAAGTTTATGAAGAAAGTTCGTGAGATTGGCATACTTACTTTTTACTTATATCCTGTTTCCCCTTGTGGGTCTTAGAGCCTCTACTACGACTACGCGCCATCATGTACGGTTCCTGGAAATGAGCTTCAGCTCCCTCCAACTCTTCCCCAATTGCCGTGACTCCTCCTCAACTATTCTGCACTATGTATTTCTCAGCCGACCCGTTCTTCTACCATCTTATGTTAACGGATACCATTTCATCCCGTAGTTTGCTATGAAACTGTCGCCTTTTCGAAGTGTATGACCAATCCACTGCCACTTTCGTCGTTGGGTGGTTGTGCCTATTGGTTCCCGGCCCGTTCTCTGGTAAAGATTTCGTTAGAAATACGGTTAGGCCAGAAAACCCTTAAGATGTTCCATAAGGCACCTATTTAGGGATAGTAGCGGCCACCTTCCAAGTGCTGCACCCATACAACAGCATGGATTCAGCATTTGAATGGAACAGTTGAAGCTTGATGTTTAAGCTGATTGCATTGCTTCGCCATATCATGGACATCATTCCAAACGCAGACTTTGCTTTGTCAATTCGGTTGACAATATCCTATTCGGTTCCTCCTTCGGTAGAGACAATACTCCCAATATATTGGATAATGATTTTGGTTTTCATTTGGTGCAGATCCATAATCTTGTGAAAGAGTAAACAAACTTCGTCAGCGTAGTCCAGATGTTTGAGTTGAGATGTAAGAGTCCAACGAATTCCTCCGTTTCTAGTAGACAAAGTTACGCGAAGCACATCGCTAATCGCCAATAAAAAAGGTATCGGCGAAAGAATGCAACCTTGTTGGACCCCACTTTGGATCTGGAATTCCGTTGACAGCTTTCCTCTATGCAGAACCTGACATTTGGACCCATTATAGGTTGCTTTGATAGTAGCTATTCGTTTATCGGGTATACCTCTCCTGCGCAAGCCAAGCTAGATAAACTGTCTATTGACACTGTCGAACGCCTTCTCAAAATCAATGAACAGCAGGTGAAGTGATCACCGATATTCAACGCACTGTTCAATAATGATCCGCAGGGTGTTGATGTGGTTGACACAGGAGAGTCCAAAAAGAATGGTGAGAGATTGGCATGCTAATTGATAATAGCCGAGAATATAGCTGCTGTTGTTGAAAGTGTGCATCTAAACCCGAAAACCGTATTTAGAGCTAAAACCCATAAATAAAATTTTTTGGAAGCAACATTTTTGAAATTCTTCCACTTTTAAGAAATGTTGTTTTTTCTTAATGATTTTGCTAGAAAATGGAAAACATTTTCTTCGCATTTTGTCCATACATTGTACATGGCCACGCCCACTTTTTGGAGGAGTTTTCTTCGAAATGCATATTTATGTATTACTATTACAGGACACGGGCGTTGTGAAGAAGAGGGAAAGAGAAAGAGAAAGAAAAATTTTAGTGTAGTGGTTTGAAACTCAGATGGTATTAAGTTTCTGTAAACTCCAAGGGTAGCGTCCAGATAACTGGGGAGCTTGTTTCTTTTGCTTTTTTCGTTGCTCATGATTCACAGTATTTTTTTCCGTCCTCCTGATGTCATCATCATGATCAAGTTGCATTTTCAGCCATATGACCACTCTACTGCCAGTGTTATGCCTTCGCAGTAGAGTTGACTTAGCTTTCGCAATTGATCGACTTTTTTATTTATTTCATGCGAAATAAATGGATAATTCTTGACATCAGGATTTAAACCATGAACCAACAGCGTAACAAGCGATGATGCTACCACTACACCACGGCTTTTTCAAAGCTACTGATGGTTGTGGCTAAGTTTTATTGCGAGTATCTACTCAGGATCAGTGAGAAAATGATTTTTTTTTTTAAATTGCGGAAATATCCTCTAACCTTAACTAAATAAGGATGGAAGATAGAGTATCGTACGATTCATCCAGACGGATTGTAACTTTCCAGCATGGTTTTAATTTGTTTACATTTTTTTATATTTTTATATTAATTTTTCCATAGTTCCGGTACTTATGTATTGAAAATAATAAGGACGCAATACTTATAGTGTAAGTCTGTTGTTTGACAACATGTCCGTCTGTCCATCTTATCTATCGATCTGCCAGCCTGCTTGTCTGCCCTCACAACTTTTGAACCATTAGACGTGAAAGATTAAAACCCTTTTGTTTCATGTCCCTATTCATAAAAATCGGCACACCCTTTAAGACAGCAGAAAGTAATATATGCATATATTGCCGCAATTTTTAAGAAATTTTATCACAGAACTTTTGTTATAACTTTTTCTTAACAGAAAGTGGGCGTGGCTCCTAAAAATGTGTAACCAAAGTTCACAGATTCTGTTGATATATTCACAATAAGACTTAACCAACATGGAAACAGCTTTGAAAAAAATAATATATGATTTTTAAAAATCATTAAAAAATGGGCGTGGTAATGTATGGACAAAATATAGAGATAGTCAAAATCTACATATACTACTTAGAGATTAATTTTCAGTTTCGGCGTGGTAGTGGCCGTTTAAGAAAAAATCAAACAATCTATTAAATCTAAGAATCAAGTAACGTATATACATATGTGCGCAGGTTTGATTTATCTAACTCAAAATTTAAGGCCTCAAAATCTGTTGTTATGGCTCAAACAATTTTGCATTATTAACTCAATAATATATGAAATTTTAACAAAATTGTTGCTGCTCTTTTCGAGTGTTCATTTTGGAGTTAGAATATAAATTTCGATTCTGTCTCGAATTGTGACTTCAATGGTATGAAGTTTGAAACAAATCCGAATCCTATCATCGAGTGTACAAACAACAGACAGACAGTTGAAATTAAAAAAAACACTTCTTTTGAGTTCCTCTGTAACTGCACAGTAATACCAAGATTGATTAAAATAGATGCACTTTATAAGAACAAGTAACAGGCAGTGAAGAACCTGTATGATGTTCCTCAGGGAACACACTTGGAACCACATCTTTTTATTTTGCACGTAAATATTTAAAAGTGATGCTTATAAATATTTATTTTTATAATCCTCTACAGATGGCTATACATCGCGGCAGTTAGTTTACGAGTGGTACAGCGATGATGCAGTTGACTTTGTGCCTGGGATGACTTTGAATCAATTTGACTTGATAAGCATGATGCACAGAAACTCCACATATACAAGACGAGAGGGTGAATTCTCTGTTCTGTTAGTGGCTTTTAATTTAAAGAGACACACCGGATACTTTCTTATTCAGGTAACATTTTCGGAATACTAGTACAGTAGGTATATCCCACTTGCGTCAACCATATTTTCCCCTTAAAGGTCTACGTGCCCTGCATCCTGATTGTGGTCTTATCGTGGGTATCCTTCTGGATACACCGTGAAGCAACTAGCGACCGAGTTGGTCTCTGCATCACAGCTGTTCTTACTTTGTCAACTATCAGTTTGGATTCCCGGACAGATCTTCCAAAAGTAAAATATGCCACCGCACTGGACTGGTTTCTACTGATGAGCTTCTTATATTGCATAGCCACCCTGCTAGAGTTCGCTGGAGTTCATTATTTCACAAAAGTGAGTAGACAATCTCGTCCATGTGCCACAAATACATGAATTTCTCCTTCAGACTGGGAGTGGTGAAATTCCCGCCAGTGAAGATGAATGGGAAGATGTTGACGAAATGGCTGAGGAATCCGATGGAGTACAATCGTCTGAACACAAAAGTAGTGAATCGATTAGAGAATCTCCACAATCTGTGACGGGAACGTTTCGTAAACGCAACTCAATTATTTGTCCAATATACAATGTAATTGAACTCAAAAAATCGCTATTATACTGGAGTTACTCGTACCTTTAATTTACTTTTCTAGGATCCAACACATATCTTTCAAGCCCCTCCATCCCACACCTCAACAATGGAACGTACAACTCAAACCGAACCACCGGTTACATCAAAATGCAAACAGATTTGGTTGTGTTTCATTGGGGATGATAAATTTCGAAAACAACGTGAAAGGGATGCTACAGTTAAGGGTAGGTTTCAGGTTCGCTCAAAGAGTGTTTGATGTTGTTGAGTGTTTTCTAGGTAATCGACATGTTAACAGCGTCTCTTTGATTGACCAAGTGGCTCGCATTGCTTTTCCAGTATCATTTGGATTGTTCAACTTGTTGTATTGGCTAGCCTATGGCATGTATAAAAAGGACTTTTCATGGTCATCAGTGAAAAATTAAAATTCTAAGCAGCACAGTACATTCGTACAATATTGTTGTAGCAGATCGAATGCATTTAGTCCAAATTCAACGCGATTTTTCGTTGTTTTAATGGTAACTTAATTTTTTGCTTTTTGTTAAAATGAGTGCTTATAATAAAGAAATTTTAAACAGAAAAGTTGTAGTTTTTAAATTAATATTTGAGTATATACGTGGCTTTCTTAGCTTGCTAGCATTGACAACATTGCAAGAGTCTTATAATTAGACTAGGTTATGTCAGGTGGTTGTCTCCGCTAAGCAAAGACATACTTAAGACCAAAAGGTAGGACCTTACTCGTGAACCTGATATGTCTTAATTAATTTCGATGGAGACAAAACTCTTTATTTTTTGAATATGGAGCCTGGCTAATTCCCCGAGGATTTTCCTTCTCAGCATTCATAGGACAGGACAGGTGCACAAAAGGTGAGTTACTCTTTTCCCACCTCATCATTCCTACACCTTCTACAGAAATTGTTGGAAGTTATACCAAGCCTAATAGCATGCCTACTTATCAAGCAGTGTCCGGTGAGGACTTCGTTCTCTTCGAAGCCAGGTTAAGCCCTGATATTATTCCACTTGCTTCTGGCTTCAGTATCAAGGCAAAACTTTATCGATTCTCTAGGAGCAGACAGTTCCTTCCTATGTTCAGAGAAGTTCCGACCCGCGTCTTCTTTTCCAGCCCGTTCGCTCTGCAGTTGCCCGGAATGAGTATGTGTACTGGAACCTAGCACAGGGAAACGACGCATTTTAAGTGATGTCATTCAGAGTCCTGGGACATCGCTTTATCAACATAGTTCTTACATTCGGTGATCCCAAGGCTTTCATGGCTGCCTGATCATCTACGGAATAGAACAGAAGCACTACCCTATACCGCGTTAATTGAAAGCCAAGTCGCAGCTTCCATCATTCTGAAATATTGATACACTACAGTCATCTGCCAGTTATTTGGTGATGTTTACATCAGGTACACTGGAGGAAACTCCTGCCCCGTACCATACACAGTTTTACATCTGTCTGTGTATATCTCTATTGCAGAGTCGCTCAAAACTCCCACAGATTCCCAAACTCTTCTGCTATGAATTCTGGTCTTGAACTTGACATTAAAGTTGTTGTGATGGACAATATAGTCAAGGAATACCATTTTGCCGTTCAGGATTCTGCAGTGGTCCAAATTAGCGTCCCATAAATATCAACAGGAAGCAAGTGTAGCATTGTCTCTAGCACAGCGGTGGGTGTTGTTTTTAAAGCAACCATGCAGATGCAAGATAACCTCCAAGTTTTTCCTAGAAGATCAGTGTTACTTTTCTTGTCCAGTGCTGTTAACTAGACTCTGTATATCAGGATGGGCCCCAATATTGCCGTATAGATTCAGTGGACTAGTTTAGACTGAAGTCGCCATTTCCAGCCAAAAAAGCTTCGGCAGGAATAAAGGGCAACAGAGGTCCTTCTGGCACGGTCCTATATGTATATTCAGTTTCCAACTGAGTCAACTGATTGGCTTGAACTTTTAGAATACATAGAGGAATAATAAATAAGGTACAATAAATTTTAAAAAAATATCCGGTTGTGGGAGTAGTCTGACATGCTGAGAAAAAAAAATATCTAGACCTATCTAGATGATCTAGAAAGCTGAAATTTTGCGGAAGTATAGTTTGCAATTTTGAATTATTGGTTATGGAAATACAGGGTGTTTTAAAACACATATTTTTCCCATGTGTTTGCGTAACTTTTTGCACACTCTCTTGCGAATTACACAAGGGTGCCCCAAAATTCAAGCAAAATTTTAATTTTGCGCCATTTTTGCGGTAAAGTGTTACCAACGAAAAAAAAATAAAAGACAGCGTGACAGCTGACATTTCAGGGTAATTAAAAATGGAGTGCTACACGATAGAACAACGCGTTTTCATTGTTGAGCAATATTTTAAAAATAATAAAGGTTTGGCAGCTACAGTTCGCAATTTTCGTACAAAATATGGTTGGATTAGTGATTTAACTTCGTCAACTGTGAAGAGTTTAATTTAAAAATTCAGGAAGTCTGGATCAATTAGTGATCTTAGACGACCAGAATCCTTTAACAAGTCGTTCAACACAAAACATCGAAGCAGTTCGTGAGAGTGTTATTGAGAGTCCAGGAACATCATTTCGGTACCGTGGTCAAGAATTGAACATTTCGAGGAGCTCTCTATGCATCTTCATGCATACAAAGTGCAATTGACTCTGACCACGCACAGAGAGGAGAGTTTGGATTATGGAACAACAACAAGTGGATGCTGATTTTCAGACAAAATAATCTTCAGTGATGAAGCTCATTTTCATCTTGATGGCTTTGTTAGTCGTCAAAATTGTCGAATTTAGAATTCAAAAAATCCACGAGTGATTGTTGAGAAACAAATGTATCCACAACGTGTCACTGTTTGGTGCAGATTTTGGACTGGAGGCATCATTGGATCATACTTCTTTAAAAATGCGACTGGTCAGGCAATAACAGTTAATGGTGCTCGCTATCGCGACATGATAATCCAGTTTTTGTGCCTAAATTGCAAGATGAATGTGGATGATATGACAGCTCGAGAACCAATACAATTACTGTATGAGTCATTTCTTGGTATAGAATAATTTCCCGTTTTGGTGATCAGAATTGGCCGCCCAAATCAGGCGATTTAACACCGTTAAATTTTTTTCTTTGTGATTTTTTGAAGTCTAAGGTTTATGCCAACAAACCCTCTACCACCCACGCCTTGAAGGAGCAAATTGAGCACTGCATCAATGAACCGTCTTTCTTTGTCTTTCGACAAAAGGGTGCGTATATGCCAGAAAAGCCGTGTAGGCCATTTAGCCGATATGCTATTCCACACATAATCCTTTACTGTATACTTTATGAATTAATAAAACATTTACAATTTTTATTTAAAAACCTGTGTTTTTTTTAATCAAAATTACTTCCTTTGTAAATGATCAGTACCGATGGAGAAACCAAGGAAATTGCACCCAAAAATGTTTTCGACAGCAGAAGTAATTAACTGTTACTAAATGGCAACTGTTTGTTTGTTCGTTCGTGAAAAATTTACAGGACAAACTACAAGTCTTAGAGACAAACAGCACCTATAAAACTATAAAATATACAATTCGGCAGACACAAAATGGCGGTCAAACATTCCGAAGAAAAAAAAAAAGATTAACGTTTTTAAATATTAAAAACAAACTACAAGTTGTACACGCAAGAGGTTTCCATAAACTAACAGAGAGACTGTAAGAAATCCAAGATGACGGCTTTATGTATATTGAAATGTGTAAGACAAATAACACAAGCTTTATTTACGAGGGTGGGTCTATAAGTCCCTGAAAATTAACACAAATTGTGTCGTCATCTTAAATTTAATTTTTTTTTGTCAAGAATCGTCTTTCAAAAGAACGCACCCAAATTTTCAGACAGATCTGTCAAATAGTTTTGTTGTGGCAGCCATTTTATATAGACGCCTACTAGCATTTTCGTTAAATTGGCAAAAAGTGAATTTCGAGTGCTCATTAAACACTATTTAATAGCATCAACAAATTGGAGAAACGTTGGATGAAGTGTATAGAACTAACAGTGGACTATGTTGAAAAATAAAATGTTTTTATACCGAAAAGAGTGTTCCTTATTTCATTTTTCAGGGACTTATTGACCCACCCTGGTACCTGTTTATATACCAAGCTGGCGATAAAAATTTGGGCGGCCCAAAATTTTATAGAAGGCAATATCATTTCATATTGAATTGTTTGGTAAAAATCACAAGTGGCAGGGAAATGCGTTTTTCACTTTCTTATAAAGCAAGTAGAGGATATTGCGGAACAAATCTGAAACCAAACATTTGAAAAGAAAATTATATATTAACCGATTTATTTATTTAAGACAAACTACAGGTCACAACTATTTTTTTTTTTTTTTTTTTTTTTTTTTTTTTCCCGAGGGTAGGTAAAAAATCTTCATGAAGACACTATGAGGATCGATAGCGCGTGCTCATAGTAGTGTGAGATTTTTACTCACTAAAAAAACCTCCCTTCGTGATAAATTTCTTTGATTACATACTACAACTAAGTTTTGACTTATCCAGCAGTTTTTCTTTCACGTATTGAGATCGTTTGGCAGGTCCCTTTCCATTGAAAGTTCCTGCTTGTTCCGCAAATTAAGCGCGGTTTCTTGCTATCGCGTTAAGTCGAAAGGTTTAGTCCTTTGTAGACGACGCAGTAGATTCCTCTCATCTAGAATTCGAAGGACTTCATTGTTAACGTGTCCTTGTAATCTGTCTTTATGCTTACGCGCGAAGTTTTTGATTTCATATTCGACTGTCGCAATTCCTAAATCTCTATGGATATCGCTATTTCTAATAAACCACGGTGCATTAACTATTGATCTTAGCACTTTATTTTCAAAAGTTTGTAAAATATTGACATTACTTATTTTGGTACAACCCCAAAGTTGTATTCCATATGTCCATATCGGCACTTGCTTGTATAAAAGCAGTTTGTTTTCCAAGTAAAGCTTGGAATGTTTTCCAAGTAACCAGTACATTTGTCTGTATTTGGTTTCGAGTTCTTTACGTTTTTTCTTCACGTGCGATTTCCACTTCAGCTTAGCATCAAGCGTCATTCCAAGATACTTAGCCTCGTTTGCAAACGGAATTTGAACCGAGTTTGAAAAAATGGGCAAATTATTTATTTTCCTATAAATAAGTAAAATTGACATGAACAGATTTGTTTTCGTTTAAAGCTAGTTGCCAAATCTTTGTCCATTCATTTACTTTATTCAATGCTTCTTGCAATTTTTCAGTCGATTCTTCGATCGTTTTACCCGTTGCCAGGATGGCAGTGTCGTCGGCAAATGTAGCTAAGACGGTGCCTTCTTCTTGCGGTATATCGCGAGTATATAATAGGTACAAAAGCGGTCCAAGGACACTTCCCTGCGGTACCCCAGCCCTTATTTCTTTAAATTCCGAATATTCGTTTCCGTGTTTGACTCGGAAAAGTCGATTCGTCAAGTATTTTTCTAGAATATTATATAAGTGTTCCGGCAGAACTTGTCGTAATTTATATTTCAAGCCTTCATGCCAGACCTTGTCAAAAGCTTGAGAAACATCAAGGAATATGCTCGAGCAAATCTTTTTTTCTTCGTAAGCTTTTTCAATTAAATCAGTTATTCTATGCACTTGGTCTATTGTTGAGTGCTTGGTTCTAAACCCAAACTGGTGATTGAGAATAAGAGATCTTTCTTCTGTAACCGGCTGTAGTCGCTTAAGTACTATTCTTTCGAAAACTTTAGACATAATCGGCAGCAGCGAAATAGGTCTATACAATTTTTTATCATTCGGTGGTTTTCCAGGCTTCAGAATCATTATTACTTCCGCGACTTTCCATTGACTCGGAACATATTCTAATCTTATCGCTGCGTTTATAATGTAAAGGAACTTAACTAACGCTTTTCTAGGTAACGATTTAAGAAGCTCTGCTGTGATTAGGTCGTATCCAGGAGCTTTATTCGGTTTCAGTTTCTTTATTTCTTGTTGAAGTTCGGTCAGCCTTGCATTTCTTACTGTGTAATTGTGAAATGCTATATCCGACGCATTATCATTTTCAGCAAGCGCTTGCCCATCAAATGGTTTAAATGTTTCTTCTAAATGGGCGGCAAAGACCTCTGCTTTGTCTTTATCATTCTTGGCCCATTCGTTGTCATTTTTCTTGATTGGGGCCGCTTGTATTTTCGGTTTTTTAATGCCTTTTATAGCTTTCCAGAGCGAATAATTGGAATCTTTGTCCGCTGTTAAGCTTTCAATGCTGGTTTGTATTATCCGGTTTTTAAAATCAATAATGGCCTTTTTTAGCAAGTTACACAAGCGATTCAAATGCGATTTATGTTGCGGAGCACGAGTTTGTTGCCATTTTTTACGCGCTTTTCTCTTCTCCCTTACCATTTCTTTTATTTCCGGTGGATATTTTTGGGCATGATTGATTGGCGTTTTCCTTTGATAGGGAGTATTTTTCCACGCGGCGCGCTGCAGAACTTCAACAAAACGATCAATTTCGATTTCGAGTTCAGAAGACGTCCTAAGTGATACTCTCAGTTCGATATGTTCTTCAATGTCTTTTTTAAAGCCTTCCCAATCAGTTTTTCTGCTAGTTAGTCTAGCAGGTACATCTTTTTTAATTAGGCGTTCGCTCATCGTTAGAATGATAGGGGAATGATCGGAAGAGAGATCAAAACTTTCATCAATTTTAATACATTTGTCTGGTATTCCTTTTACAACAAAGAAATCGATCAGATCGGGTATTTTGTTGTTATCAGTCGGCCAATATGTTGGTTTACCAGTCGAGTGAAAGTCGCATCTGTGTTGCATTCAGGCGTTGTAAAGTGCTCTGCCTTTTTGTGAGACACATCTTGAACCCCAGAAGGTGTGTTTTGCATTAAAATCACCGCCAATAATAAAATTCGGTCCAAGAGAGTTGAAAATATTTGTAAAATCATTTTTTTCAAGCCTGCAACGCAGTGGACAATAAATAGACGAGACATTGAAAGAGTAATGCCCATTTTTCACGCGTACAGTGCTCACTTGCATTGTTTCAAGCTCTATCATAATCTCTTCAGAGTGTTCGATGCAATCTTTTATGATTAAAGACGATCCGCCTCTGGCTCTTTCCGACGGGTGATAAGCGTGATAGGTACTGTATCCAGTAATGTTTACACGCGATAGTTTCGTCAGGTGAGTTTCACAGATCAAACATATGTCAATGTCCTTTTCCCGTAGAAATATTTCTAGCTCTTCTAGTCTTTGTATGAGACCGTTGGCGTTCCATGCAACAATTTTAAGAAGTTTCGTCATGTTCGTTTTGAAATGCTCCTATTGTTAAGCTTATATTCAAGCTTCTCCAACCTTTCGACAATTAGCATGTTTGTTTTTGTTTGCTCCTCAAGCCTAGCAAGGATAATGGAAAAGACGTGAGATACGGGGTTTTCCGAATTATCAGTGTTCGTTTTTGTTGATGTTGATGCTTGAGCACTCGTCTGCATGTCAGAATCTGATGGCTTTTCTTTAGGCGCTTTTACCTTAACCCGGTGTGGAATTTGATCGGTGTTTGATGTCGCAGCTTGAGCATACGTAAGCGCGCCAGGGTCGGCTCGGTTGTCTCTAGTCACCTTTCTTGCAGCAGTTTTCGACTTTTCCTTATTTACCGGTTTTGAGGGTTGGTTTTCCGGCTTCATAAGTCGATCTCTTCTTTTTTGTAATTCTTTGGCTACTTCACAGCCTCTGTAATTAGCCGGATGCTTACCATTGCAGTTAATACACGCTGCAGGGGTTTTTTTGTTTACACCACACTCTTGACTAAGATGTTTACCGGCGCATTTGACACATCGCGGTTCTTTTCGGCAATATGTTTGCGTATGGTTGAATCCTTGGCATCGTTTGCACTGAGGTATCAACCTTGTATTCTTGCGCATGGGTTCGATTTTGACTACGACATTCAGAATTGTTCTTATTTCGTATATCTTTTCTAAACTCTCAGCCTTATCAAAGGTTAGCATAAAAAGAGGAAGCTCGCGCTTAACCATCGTTTCCTCGCCTTCCAATTTTTGCTTTTCCCGTTTAATTAAGTTTACCGCATCGACGATTTTAAAGTTTTTGTTCTTCAAATCGTGAACAACGTCTTCCTTTCGGCATGAGGCATGAAGTCCTCTAGCTACGACTCGTATCGGTCTTTCAGATTTATTTTCATACGTATACCACTGGATTTTTTCAGTATTCAGTTTATTAGATACTGAGCGGTAACTGTCTGAGTCCTTTACGTTTACTTTCCATTTGTTGTTGTTGAGCGATGTTACTTCAAAATCGGATAGCAACAAAGGTTTGAGAAAAGAATGCAGTTTATTATAGTCTGCAATTCCGATCACGTATATTGGTGGCGGTGGTCGTACCTTATTTCGTGGATTTTCTTCGGCACGCGTGTTTATTTTGTCAGGCTGTTCTTTACCTTCTCGTTTATTTTGCGTGTTTTCTTGCCTCGTTAACATTTCGGGCGAAGAGCCAGCTTTTCGTTTTTTGACTGGCCGTTTTTTTAGAATCCAATTGGTTTCCCGACTTAGTTCTTCATCATCCGTTTTATAATCCGTGTTATCGGGGACGATTGAACTCGCAGCAGACTCATTACGAGGTTTCGATGTATCATTAAATGCTTTATTTTCTGCTTTAAGTACATTTAATTCCTTACTTAGTTCTTCGCAGAGAAGTTCCATTTTACTTAGCCTGGTCCGGAGTTCCATATTTTCGTCCGTTAGGCTTTGAATTTTCGCTGAAGTCCGTTGTTCGTGCGCCGACACTATCGATGTCGCCGGACTTCTAGTTCCGCACGTTTTCATGGTAGATCTTGATGTTGGAGATCTAACTACCCTAGTACCTTTTTTAAAAGGGTCAGATGAACGCAATAAATGGCTCTCCCCAGAATCCGTAGAGCCGACCTCCGAAGAGGGTGGATTTTCCAGTGTACCTGGACTGCCACCTGGGGTATTAATATCTTTCGTTTTGTTCATTGCATGTTTTTGTATACGCCATACTCGGTATACGGAGGGTGGATTTTAGTCGCCTCTTACGACAGGCATGCCTACAACTATTTGATCCACGTAATACAGTTCTGAAAAAAAATCAAACAAACTTTAAAAAATCCAAGATGGGGGGCACAATATGGAAGCATAAACATTTCAAGAAGGTCATTTGTTATTTATTTATCAACATTTTGATGTACCCCTGTAACTATTTCCCTATTAATTTTCAGGGTATACCCTCTCTCCGACCATTCTTTGGAAACGATATTTAAAAGTTTACTTTAGATTACATACACTGCCTATAAGTATCTATCCACTTGTTCTGGAAAACCATAATTGCTAAGAACACAATATTCTACTCGTATCTATACTTTAATCATCTCTCCAAGATGTACAAACGAACACTAAATAAAGGTTATATTAAAAAAAGCTTTAGATTTTACATTACCTACTAATGCCCTCGGTTTTCAGTCTGGGTTTATTGCATGGTTCAAATCCTACCTTCATAAACGTCAATATGAAGACCTTTTTAGATCCTTTATATCTGATCCCTTTATTGCCCCCTCTGGTGTCCCTCAAGGCAGCCATCTTGGTCCTCTGATTTTCATTTTGTCAATTAATGATGTTGATGGCATTATTAAATATTCCCGTCTGTCAGTTTATGCGGACGACATGAAAATTTGACTCCCGTGCACTTCAAACTGACTTGAACAGCTTTTCTACTTGGTGTAATAAAAACCTTCTTCTATTAAATGTCAATAAATGCCAAGCTATTACTTATTCCCGGAAGCGCCTTCCGACAGCTACTAGAACGTACGTGATTTGCGATGAGCCTGTTCCCACTGTCACCTTTCTGCGTGATTTGGGTGTCATTTGCGAAAGTGAGCTTAATTTTCGTAGTCATATTGACAATATTATTACCAGAGCAAATTCTGCGCTAGGTTATGTGAAACGTTGGTCCAAGGAATTCTCCAATTCTTACGTCACGAAATCTCTGTACTTCACATTTGTAAGACCAATTCTAGAATATGCCTGCCAAGTTTGGTCTCCCTATCTCGATACACATTCGTATCAAATTGAGTGTGTCCAACGGAGGTTCATCCGTTTTGCTCTACGTGGACTCCCGTGGCCTGACAGATTCAACCTATCTCCTTACGAGCATCGCTTGAACTTGCTGAACATGCAATCGCTTGAAAAGCGTAGAAAAGTTGCCGATATACTATTTGTACATCAGTTATTAGCAGGCAACATTGATTGTCCTATGCTGCTCCAAACCATCTCACTCAGCACCAATCCGCGTATTCTGAGGTCAGTACCTCTCTTCCGTCTCAAGTTTCACCGTACGAATTATGGATGTAATGAGCCTATGTCTAGAATGCTACGCATGGCTAATGACTGCCATAACCTTTATGATTTTCAGTGCAGCAAAAACTCACTTAGAAACTCCCTTTATTCCCCTTCCTCACTCAGGTCTTGATTTAAATTTATGTATACTAGCTATTAAGTAAATATTGTAAATTATAATTTATAAGTCTCTTTACAGCTTGTATTAAGCTAATTGAAAAAAATAAAATATAGACTACTGCACAATACGTGAAGCTTTTCAGCCTCCTGGCCAAAGATAGACCTCCTAGGCCTATGTTAGGCCACAAAGAGTAGTTAGAAGTTAAGTTTTCTCTCCGATGGGTATCGTGATGTTAGAGTTTTTTAGAACATTAGCTATAATTTGGCTCATGTAAGTTGCACACGTCCGATTCATGCACAATTCGTCCATCTGGGTGTACGCGATTTTCGTTAGTCTTTAGACATTCACTCATTCCCGTGCGAAATCGTGCGAAATGTTAATACGCCACCTAGCGTGAAAGAAAAAAACTTTAAAATACTTTATTTCTTTCCTATCAAACATTGTTATTTCTGTCCATAAACGAATATTACTCACCACTTCATTCCCCCTAAGTTAAACATATGGGATTTTCAAACTATAAACCCACAAGTCCCCGTAAGCGATTTTGCAGTTTGCACGGACACCACATAACCTTAGAAGAATACGAGTATGTGGGGGGTGAAGAACTCTTTTAAAAGGATATGCTGAGTGCCTTACATTATAATGTACGATACGAACGCGCATCAAACAGAGATTTGTGTGATATTACACCCTAAGGACATGCAATAAAATGGACAAAATGGAAACTATACTTTCAACTTCTTACGCACTATTCCTCGGTCTGTTTTCGGTCCTTTTTTATGCACTCTCCTGTTTTTTATTAACTGTAGCTCTTGTTTACTCGTATTTTTCTCTAGAATCCAGTTTTAGATTTTTATTACGATATGAGTGTGAGCACATACTATATTCTCGTTTCAAAAGAATCCTTCGCGGAGTTGGCATTGAAAGTGAAAGCACTTCTTTGCGCAAAAAAAAATATCGTTCAGCAAACATTGTGATTTGATGTCTCTCACCCGGCGGCGCCAACTGCATTTTTATTATGCGAATTGAATTATTATTACGAAAGACATTCGTATCTATTTGAAGAAGGGATACAATTGATTCGTTGATTTGTTTTATAGCAAATATTTAGAGAGACACTGGAAAAAAGTGTCTGTAAATATTTGAATTTTAATTTAGTTAACAACTCAGTGATTTCGTGATTTGTTGTAGAAACAAATTTACATAATCAGGTTGTCGATGTAAACATCATATGAGTAATTTTGTCAGGAAAGTTGGAGGATTATGAAAACTTTCTCGGAAAGTATTTTATTTCATTATATGAGCGAAGTGATTAACTTCATCAACTACTTTGCTGTATAAGTGAAGTGTGATATGTGTTCTTCCCTACAACTTAGTAGATATGAGTATGCTTATACATAGTTTCTATCCTGGTATTTCAGATGTTGATGGCCAATAATGGAATGGAATGGATGGAAATAACAAAACTGTATATTATACCTATATATATTTTTTCTTTTTTTGATAAAGACGGTGAAAATCTTGAATGAAACTATGGGGATCTCAACTCATAGTAACGTAGGCTTCTAACTGCATTAGAAACACATTCGAGCATGACCAATCTAAGGACGATCGACAGAGATCGTATGTAATCACTTTAGAGGAAATATTATATGTGCGACTTAGTTCTTCGCAAACTGCTTGCGTTATTGTGTACATCAAGGACGACTTCTATCCTAGTGTTGATGTGAATCTACAATCTTTGATTGCTTCATATTGCATTCTTTTTAATGACATCTGACACTGGGTCGATATGCAAATCATGATGTAAGTTTTTGATTCTTACGTACCATGGGGCGTAGACTATTTTTGATATATTTGTATTATTTTAACATTTTTCTATTGTACAACCATACGTCCAGACGGGCTTAAGTATTTGCTGATATAGCATAATTTCCGATATAGCTTTCTATACTTTACTCATATATTTAATTTGTCTGCATTTTTTTAACGTGCACCTTCCACTTTAATTTGGCACCCAAGGTCATTCCTAGATACTTTGCAGTTATAGCATAAGGAACTATTTGGTTGTTGATAAGAATGGGGAGAGGGCTTATTCTCTTGTTTGTAAAATTTACGTGGGTAGACTTTGTCTCATTATTGAGTCCAATCTTTTACTTTGTATACTACATTCTACAATTTAACAGTAGCCTTGTCTGCGCATTTGTGAACTGAAAGTATTGTGGTGTCATCTGCAAATGTGACTACCATGATATGTCTAATGGTATAATAAAGAATTGGTCTGAGAACACTGCCTTGTGGGACACCTGCCATTTTTTCCTTCAATTCTGAGTACTCTTCGTAGTACGATACTCGAACAAATCTGCCTGCTAAATAAGATTTCAGTATCTCATGGCTTTGTCTAGATAGGTTCCTATACAGTTTGAACTCCAAGCCTCTATGCCACACCTTGTCAAAGGCTTGCTTTACGTGCAGGTATAATGCAGACCATACTTGTTTACCTTCGAGTGCTTTCTCTATAATGTCGGTAATGTGGTGCACTTGGTCTACAGTCAAATGATTATTTCTAAACGCAAATTGATGGGTCGGGAAGAGTCTGTAGATGGCTTACCTTATTGTGAACCATATTTGTATTTTTTATTAGAAGTATTATAAAACAGTGTCTTCTCAGTTAATACTTAGTGCAATAGATTAATTCGTTAAACCAGATTATTTATTTATTTTTTTTCTTATAATTTGCGCGCTCCAAATGGGATATGAATACTATTGAATTATTTCAGGACACGGGCGTTTGTAGAAATTGAGAAAGAGAGAAAGAAAGATTGGTGTAGTGGGTTTGAAACTTAGGTGGTATTAAGTTTCAGTAAACTCCAAGGGTGGCGTCCAGATAACTGGGGAACTTGTTTGTTTTGCTTTTGGTCGTTGCTCATGATTCACAGTATTTTTTTCCCTCCACCTGATGTCATCATCACGATCCAGTTGCATTTAAGCCATATGACCACCCTACTGCCAGTGTTATGCCTTCGCATAACTGACTGGTACTTAAAACTGGTACCTAAAACAAATGGACGAGACAATTAAACGAACTATGGACAATACGATACCTCGGTATCAACTTACTGACAACGCAGACATATTCCGTAATGCAACAATTGACGCACTACATCAACACAAAAGTAGACTGCTGTCGAGACTAAAAACCTTGTACAGACAGTTTACTGACAGACAAAACTCGGAGGTAGGACACTGAAGTCGTTGATTAAAAACCTCCAGAAATTAATTACAGAAAATTACAGACTTTCTGTAAATTTGCATTGGAACAACAAAATTCGGGCTGTAAAATCCAACAACCCGAGTATGTTCCCGCAAATAAATAAAATATTTCGGAGGAATAATCAAAACGACCTTCTGTGTCTTAAGATCCCCCGAACGATGAACAATGGACGAATACTTATAACAGCAGGTATAGATTCAGATAACGCAGTAGAGGATGACAACGTCTTTGTGATCGAAGATCCGCAGGAGAAGGTAGAGGCTATAGGAGCGACTTTCCAGGAAGTGTACAAGGTGAATGATAGCATTTGCCCGAACCACGACCTGGAAAATCGCGTCCTTGTGCACAACTTCTACCTTCGAAATGATATAGAGCACTGGCGATCCGAGAACATAGGTTTTACCGAGTTCAATGACGATAACATGGCAAATAATGTCATCGCCGATGAAAGGGTACATCCCCCGTACATATCGAAGGTGGAGCTCCAAGCGATCTTCGACTCATTGAGGAGGAAGAAATCTGTAGGAATCGATGGAGTGTCGAACATTGTGCTTCGACATCTCCCTCTAGAAGCGGTGGACATTTACACCACTCTGTTTAACAATGCACTGAATAATGCACATTATCCAGCGCATTGGAAAACAGCAGTGATACAACCCATCCCCAAACGGGGTAAGGACACTTCCAATCCGCCAAATCTCCGGTCGATAAGTCTCCTTCCGAACATCAGCAAGGTATTCGAGAAAGTGATCAATAGAGCCCTGCTTAAGTGCACTGAGAACAGTAATATAATTCCGGATAACCAATTCGGTTTTAAGGCGGGGCATGATACAATACATGCCGCGTCTAAACTGGTATCGGATATCCAATGGAACAAAAGCAAGAACCAATGCACGGGTGCCTGCCTGATTGACTTGGAGAAGGCCTTCGATACCGTATGGTTAGAGGGACTCTTCTACAAGCTGAGCAGGCTGGGCATAAGCAAACCACTGCTGTACATACTTCATAATATGCTCACCAGTAGACAGTTCATCGTCAAAAATGGCAATGTGACTTCTGCTGGAACATTTCTAATTAAAAACGGTCTGCAACAAGGTGCGGTTAATTCACCGATCCTTTTCAACATTTACACGAGCGATCTGATAGGATCACTTCACCATACCATAGCGTACGCAGACGACTTGATCGCGTACAGATCAGGACCAAAAATCGAGGTCATTGCAATTCTCTTGCAACGTGACTTCGATAAGATTCAGCGATATTGCGATGACTGGAAGTTGAAGATCAACTTCCAGAAATCGGAAACCATTCTTTTTAGGACGCCGTTGTCTGGGGCCTCTAGGGATACCAGAAAAAATTGGTGAAAGTTCTCAATAGTTGGACCGCACGGACAGCCACTTGCGAGTCGAAGTGTAGTCAGATACCTGGGGCTCTGGTTAGACCAATATCTATATTTCAACAAACATATAGATGCTGCTCTGGCCAGAGCCAAAGGTGCTTTTGCCCTTACAAAGAGACTTTTTTATAGCAAGCAACTCGATGCAAGGGTAAAGGTAATCTGCTACATGGCCCTCATTAGGCCCATGCTCGTATATGGATGCCCCGTGTGGTTCAACGTGGGAGCAAGCTTGTTGGAAAAGATTCGGGTGTTTGAGAGGGCTTGCCTTCGGGCTCGCCTTCATTTGTACAGAACACCAGAGTCCCAGTACATAAAATTCTATCCCAATGAGGTCCTATACAACAGGGCTAACCTAATTAGAGTGGATAATTTCGTTATCAAGCTGATTCGAAGGCACATTGCAAGAGCAATGAGCTCGACGAACAACCTGATCTCCGGGGCTTATTACCCCAATTACGAGTATCACGAGAGAGTGCGCCTTAACGGCTTTGTTCTCCCAGAGGCGTTCCTCTATTTTGATAAGAAAGGTCTGATCCAGGACAGATTGGCGGTACCGCTAATCTTCCATGTTGCTCGGACAGTTGTGGATAGGCGACTCAACTACGACAGAGACGTTGCACACGGCAGTGTGGAGCGTCTCCGGTTTAGTAGGGCGGTATCGGGTCGCGATGTTGAGGACGTACAACGTCAGTCCTTCGTCGTTTCCTCCTGAACCAGGGTAGCCTGTTGCATGTTTGAGGTTGGCTGTTCTTGCCCATGGCCGACTTACATAGTTTAGGTTTAGGTAGTTTTTTAGGTTTAGGTAGGTGTAGGTAATAAAAAAAAAAATAAAAAAAAAAAATAAAAAAAAAAAAATTCAATCAAAACTGATGAAAAAAAAAAAAAAACACAAAAAAAAAAAATAAAAAACAAAACAGCACTCGATAAAAAAAAAACAAAAAAAAAAATTTACGTAGAAAATACGTAAGGTAGATTAAAATAGGCTAATTTAGAATAAGATAGTTTTAAGATTTATTTTAAGTTAGATTTGTAAGTTTTATATGTAAGAACATCCAAAAATAAGTTCATGTACTAAGTTTTTTGTACAATTTTCTTAGTTACAATTAAAATTAATAAATAAAATAAATAGAAAAGTTTCAAGTACTTTACGTCGAAAGACATACTTTTAAGTGTTAGGTTTAGCTTAGAGCGCCCGCATAGGGCCAGTAAGTTAGAATAAGAATAGTTAAGTTAGTTAAGCTAGTTTTAAGCATTTTTTTGTCTAGCTATTAGTTTAATTGAATTTATATAATAAAAATGCAATAAAAATGAAAAATGAAAAATGTTATGCCTTCGCAGTAGAATTGACTAAGCTTTCGCAGTTGATCGACTTTTTTAATTCAGACGAAATAAATAGATCCGGATTCGAACCGTGAACCAAGAACGTGACAAGCGTTGATGTTACCACTACACCACGGCCACCCTCAAGGAGATATTGAGGCCTTTTTGTTTGTCGTAATTTAAATAAAAACAGTAATATTTTAAGGTCTAAGTACTTTTACAGGGGCATGGCAAAAACGTGTTTGTGTAGTCGGACATGGTCATATCTGTGCAAGCCATAGTTAAATTAGACGATATTGTTAAACGGAACGTTAAATTCTTGCTGACTGACGCAGTCAATGCAGCAGGAAACAAAGCTACCATAGAGCAAGATCGACAGGAAGAGTGTATTTGCTAATATTAGTTTCACCTTAGTTGGCAGGCAGCTTCCAATTAAGTGAAGAAAACGTAAAGCTCGTACGTTTTACTCAATGTAAAGGACACGTGAACATCCCACTTAAGGGTTTGATTTAATATAATGCCTAAGTTCTTTACCTTATCAACATATTTTAGATTGGTGCCACCTAACTCGACTGTTGGAAAATATGAGGTCGATAGCATTCTTACCTACAACAATAGTTTGACTTTTCCCAGTGTTCAACCTCAGATGATTTTGTTTTGACCAGAGAAGGACGCTCGCTAGGTCCTCATTTATTCGGACAGTGGCGTCTTCCACTAAACCAGCTGGGTAGCTTAAATAAAGCTGCACATCATCAGCGTACATATGAGACCTGCAGTGCTTTAAGACGTTAGGGAGGTCACACTGTGTGAGCTCTTCCTACTAGATACCTTTATTACGACTCCTTTTTTTATAAAAAAAAGTAAATTTTCAAATCCCGGAGCACTCAGACTCACACAAAATCCATTGTACTACCAAGCAGAACTCCTTTTGGTGTAGTGGTTGGCGAAACTTGGATTTTATTTATTTCTCTTTTATGCTCGAGTAACTGTGGTAGCTGTTTCCCGTCCGGATTTGTACCTGCACAGTTCGGGTCATAAGCTAACACACTACCCTCTACACCATGGTCACTCCTGGTATTACGACTACTTCAGTGATCTCCCAGGGATTGAGATACATGTCTTATTTTAAAACAGGCATCAATTAGAATCTTAAGTTCTATGTTGGCTATGTCCGGTAGTTCTTTCAAAATTTATGCAGTAACAAGGTGCATTTTTATTCGATATTTCAAGCCTGGATTTGTTTTCATTTCTCTCGCAGTGACATAGGGTATTCCTTCGTCATCTACTTTATCCCCAAAATCTAAATTTTCAATACTAAGTCAGGTGGGAAAGCTTTAAAAACGCTCGACAGGTGTTCTGCGAAAAATTCAGCCTTCTGCTTAGGGTTTCCGACTCATTTTCCATCGAATGCCTTCAATGGTGGGCCTTGTAGTTGAGGCTAGTGTTTTTATCAGGAAGAATTTTTGAATTCGGTAATAAATTGTTTTATTTGTTATTTAGACGATTGAATGATAGTTTTGTCTTCCGGATATCTGGTCATTTGCAACTTCCTGTGCACTCTTCTCTTTTCTATCATTTATTTTGACTTTTAATTGCACTTTGTCTTTTGGTTTACGTTGCCGGTGTGCTTTCTTCCGCTGATTAATGGATATCAACAACGAATTATTCTACTTTCATGTCAATTTGGTCTCTTCTACTCGTATGTAATGGCGATCTTAGGATAATAAAATAAAAAACAAATTCGTTTATTCGCGAATCTTGGACGACTTCCTTCTTCATAATTTTTTCACTTCTAGTTAGAATCACAGGAGTATGATCTGACTATAAATATTCACTATTTACAACTTTAACCTGCATCCTACAATATTTATAAATTTTACTATAAAAAAAAACTATAAGATCCAATGTTTTCGTTTAGTCAGATGTCCAACAGATATGCTACTAATAGGTCGTAATGTTAACGAAGTTAGTAGCACTTTCAATTGTCACACATGTTATGGAATAAAACGACCACTTGATTTTAGTTTTTTCTTAAAAATGAAAAAAATAAAAAAAAATAGAAGCAATCTTTAAGTGAGAAAACTTAAGTCAAATGTCTTCATAATTTTCAAGGATGTCAAGCACTGAATAATTTGTATTCAACCAATAAAAACCTTTGAAATTGATGCAGATTTGATGAAGATTTAGCCAAAATAAGAGGCAAAATACATAAAATTACATTTAGCACAACCAATAAAAACCTTTGAAATTGATGCAGATTTGATGAAGATTTAGCCAAAATAAGAGGCAAAATACATAAAATTACATTTAGCACAGCCTGCTAATATGTGTTCACCTGCTTAATATGTGTTCACCGTTGAAAGGCTAAACACAATCTGGATTAGTTGGCAGCACCTCCACCTATCTGCAGGGTATTGTAACACTCCAGCCAAGAGCGCTGTATGAACGCCAATACTTACACTTGATCGTTCCATAAAAGTTTCATCAGGTATAATCACCTTTACAGAAAATGTCTGCAAGAGATTAGATGAAATCACGGGAACAGAGCAAAACAGACTCTTAATTACTGTTTTACGCTTTCAATTTGGATCCTTGAGTCTTAGTGGAATTACTTCCAGCATAGGGAATAACAATGAATCCTAATATCTAAGATACGCAAAAGGTTTTTAGTGTGCTGACCAAACAGGTACGTACGTCTTGAAAATTACAAGCGGAATATTTATAAAAAAAAAAATCGGTGTCGTATACGTAATATTTTTGATTAAGAAGAAAATTTATTAGAAACTAATTTAAATTCGACTACCTATTAACGGACTATTTAGTGAAATGATTTAAGCTTTAGACTTATCACATCTCACACCTAGATGGCACACCTAACCACATCAAAGCTCCTTCTTACTCTCAACTTTATGCGCATAATCCTCTAAAAAAAGCATTCGTATGCATTTAACTTCACAACACAATTCTCTACAGCATCCGACATCCTGTAGATTGAAAAAGTTCTCACTCACTCATCCGCGCGTACAATAAAAGTAACTTTTCTCTCCAGTACCGCTTTTTTTTTTTCTTCAAAATATACTCAGTGCGTGCGAAAAAAAACTGAGGAGAAAAGAAAAGGAAAAAAACAACATTCGTATATCCATCATTTCATTATCCTTTAACTGAGTCCTTTTCATCATTTTTTCATCCCGTTGTCGCACAACTGTTATTCACAAGACTTTCCTTTCACTTGAAGCATCCTCTCTCGGGTAAAGGTGTCACGGTTAAGTGAACGAAAAACAAAAAAAAAAACACACACACACGAACGAATAAAAATCACAAAAAGAAAAGTGAAAACGGGTCAAAAGGAAATTTAAGTGAAAAAAATAGAAAATTATATAAAATCTCCTACAAGTGCATAATGCATACTTTAAAGTGAATTTACTGTAATTTTCTTTACTTTCCAAGGATACAGTAGAATGAGAAGGATGTGAAAATGAAAAAAACCAAATCAAATGTCAATTTTGTGAAATTGTGTCAAAAATAAAAAAAAAAAAATTGAAAAATAGAAATTATCTAATTGCGTCCCTAATTTGGTGTTCGCTCTCTCTGTGTGTGCAAAGATGCCGCCTCTCTAGTGTTCGATCATTGTCCTGCACTGTCGGTTCTTCGGCATAACTGAGTGTATCCTCCATTCACTGTTGCTGGCATGCACAGGAATAAAAAAAATAGGTCAATCTATGTGCGGATAGTGTAACAATTTAGTGTAACACTGCGTCGGCTTCGGTTACGATTAAGGATAACGACGATAATTTTGCTGGCATCAAGTGGCCCCCAAACATATAGGGGAAGGGTGTATTTTTTTTTATTATATTATCTGCATGTCGATCAAGGATTTAATCAAGTGGACGGTTTCAAGTGGCAACTTTAGGCCGTTGAGAGTTAAATAAAGTTGAAAGCATATCCTGAAAGGACGACGACGACGAAGAAATTAGATAGTTGAGAGTGTAATGGTGATGGTTCATGTCTCTGTGCAATCAACTGCATAATAAAAAAGAAAAGAGAAGGAGGAGGGGATAGACAAGTTGAGTGTGGGTGGTACAATTTTAAAATATCCTTTTGTGGTGTTTTTTTTTTTTTTTTCTTGGAAAATATTTATAATGTGTGTCGAGTGATACGTCATTTCTAACTCGCACTCATTTTGCCCCGTTCTTTACGGCGGCTGGGGGCTTTAGTGTATGTGTTTAGCGTGTGGTATATGTGGCGGATTTAGAATTGCAATAAAGTTTATATACCGAGTGTATCCTTGCGGATTTAAGGCCATTTGCATATTTTTCGAGGAAAGGCAGATGAGGATGAGTCACATTCATAAGCTTGTTCAGAGGTGAGTGGAATTGGATTGCTTGCTCATTAGATTTAATTTAGAAGTCTCTCTTTCGAATGAATGGAAATTTTGCTGCAGGAGAGTGGTTTTATTTGTTTAATATGGGCGGCTGGGTAAATTCGTTAATGGATGTTGATTATTGATTATGAAATCAATCCATTAGGAAATGGATTGGATCACTGTGTGCCAAATATTAATTTTCTCTCGTCCTGATATCCTATTGAGTTGCTATACAAAGTCCTTTTGCATATTCACTAATGAATATTGGAATAATCTTTCGGTTTAAAAAAATATCAATTCAAGCTACCAACAGTTAAGAGCAACCATTGAGGTGAATTTGACTTATTTTTAGAATTTGCGATGCGAAAGGAAAGTTTACCCAGCTATACTACCTAGATCCTTTGATATAAGAGTATTTTTTATATTTATCTAGGTTATTGATATTTGTCTGCTTTTATATTTGTCTTCATTGCCACTGCTCTTTTGATGAGGTCTTTTGAAGAATTCCTGTGTATTTAAAAGTCCTTCAAGTTAAAAGTTATGTCAAACACTTTTAGCCTTTATATTTCTTAATACCTCTTCACAGAGAAATGTTCATCCTTATTGAAGCGATATTTGCTTATACTATCGATGAATATGTTGGAAGGTTTTTATATATTGTACTCAGAAGCTTTAATATGTTTTGGATTAAATTTAAGGATTACTTAGACGGTCTTTCGGTTGTTCTAGGAAACCGGGACATAGTTACCTGAAAGTGAGTAGAAAAATATATTATCCTTTTGGATTTTCTAAAAGATTAGTTGTTTCCGAAAGTGACAAAATCCAGAAAAATTAAAACTCGAAAATCTCGAGAAATATTTTTCGCGTTGGAGGTTTAAACAAAAGAAATGATTTTTTTCTTCGTTTTTAAAATAATTAATGTAAAGGGTTATTCATTTCGAGGTTGCAATTTCACATCCCTTCCATATGACATCTGTCATCCATAGTGACAGATAGTTCTTACCTTTGTAATATGGATCGTTTATCCACAGCTCAACGCATTAAAATTGTTGGATCTTACTTCAAAAATAGCAGAATTTGGGGTTCCCAGAATCCAAATATTATCGCTGAGCGACCATTGCATCCACCACTGGAGACAGTTTGGTGCGCGCTGTGGATCGGCAGCACCATATTTTATTTGAAAACGACGAAGGCGCCACTATTGCTGTGAATTCTCTGCGCTATGGTTAAATGATAACCAAATTTTTTCGACCTGAGATTGAAGACTTTGATGTGAAAGATATGTGGTTCCAATAGGACGGGATTACGTGCTATACAACAAAGGCAAATTTGACTCTATTGCACAATAAGTTTACTGGGCATTTAATTTCGAGTTTTGACGACATCAGTTCACCACCAAGATCTTGTGATCTGACCCCGTTGAAATTCTTTTTGTAGGGCTATGCTAAACATCGTGTCTATGTAGACAATCTTAAAACTTTGGAGCACTTAAAAACTAATGGCCATAAAGTTATGGCCACAAGAATCGAAGTTTGCAAATATTCCGGTGGCTGACATTTAACTGATGTTTTATTCTTCATTCATTTATTATTTTATTATTAAAAATTTTCATTGAAATCTGTATACACATGCGAGGATAAAATTCACGAATTCTCTTAATTATTTTCTGGCAAATATATTTTAAGGTCGTATATCGATTGAACTGCTTACTCAATCTTAAGAATCTATACCTTATTTGAAAACCTTATTCGAAAACCTTGCCATTTCAGAATCAAGGCTTCTGATATAATTTAATTAACATTTTTTGTCATAACTCGGTGGGGGACAAAATTAGAATGTCCTCCTAGTACAAATTTTTTCTTACCTCAGGGAAGACTTTCAGGTCTTAGGATTTACTAGTAAGGTCTTGCAAAATTCTGGAAAACAAAAACATTTTATTTTGACCTTTGAAACTGAAGAATTGTAAACTTTTAAACATACTAACAGGGAAGCAAAATTAAGATAAATTAAAAATTATGACATAAACACTAACAGCGCGAAGCCCAAGTATCACTACTTTTTTAAAGCATATAATAAAAATAACCAAAATCAATCGACTTTCTACTGATATCCGGACAGTGTACTCGTAATCGCTCCCAATGCCCAATGGCAAATTACGTACACCTCAGGGCCGTCCATTTCTGAAGATAATGTTGTCATCGAACACTTCCTTCTATAACTCAATGGTTCCATCGGCAGTACGGCATGAACCTCTGCAGACCGTGTTCACGCACTTTTGGAAACAATAAATCGTTAATCATAGCTCTGTACTGGGCGCCATGAAAAGTTGACATTTCGATTTTCTTCATTTTTGAATAAGTAGGGCCCGATGATGACACCAACCCATAAACCGCACCAAACAGTGTAATTTTCGGGGTGAATCAGTATCTAATGCATCACCGCTGGGTTTTTCTTGTTACAAATCCTACAATTTCGCTTATTAACAAGCCATTGAGACAGAAGTGATCCTCATCACTGAACAAAATTTAAAGGTAAAAAAATAGATCGAATTCTTCAAGCGCCCAATCACTGAACTCACGACGCAAGCGATGTTCGTTCGACTTCAATTCTTGCATCAATTGAATCTTGCAAGCGTGTAAACAAAGTTCCTTGCACAAAGTCGATGGACACAGGCCAAGTTCTTGCGCACGATGATGAATTTATGAATTAGGATCTTTATCAACACTGGCCTCAACGGCGTCTATGTTTTCTACTGTGCGCACTCTATGTATTCTTGTCGGTGGCTTGGAGTCCAAACAAATAAATTTAATGTGAAATTGTTCAATTATTTTGTGAATACCCGACTCAGTTGTTCGATTTAGTTGACCGTAAAATTGGCGTAGCGCTCTATTATTTTTTTTACTGAACACTGATTTTTGAAATAAATTTCCACAATTTATGATATAAACGCTGCTCGAACGTAAGCCTTTGCACGATGATTTGCCAAACAATACTGAATAAAAATGGTGTCAGCTGTCATATTATCTATCATCTGTCTAAGTGTTGCCATATTGAAAAAAAACTCATAAAAAAACATCCTGATGCTCGCGGCTTCACTAGTGTGAATTTAGGATTTGTCATTTATGAACGCTTTAAAGGTTCCTAAAATTAAATACGTGTTTCGTTATTGGTGTTGTGGAATATTTATGTTAAGTTTGAGGTAAATCTGACCTAAAAAATATTTGTTCCTATACAAACTTTTATACACGTTTTAGCCGGGGTTGAAGTTTAAAAAATTCTTTCTTATTTTTTAGTGCCTATAAAATGCAACTACTATCCAAATTTCATAGTTCTAACTTCTGTCGTTTTGTCTCGGGGATGATGAATCAATCAGGACATGTTTCTTTATATAATTAAATTCAACAAAATATTTATGTATGCCTTTATTATTGTACTAGATTTGTAAAAAAAAAACTTTTACAATGAGAATACAAGTTGAGATTACTAACTTGGAAGAAATTTACAGAAGAAATTTTAGAATTCAATGGGAATAACTTTAATTGTCAACGCTTGTGTTGGTTATTTGTAAAAAAGTAAAAACTCCGAAGAAATGAAAAGAGACAATAGATTAACTAAATACAAGAACTATTTTTAGTTTTATACAAATTTAGCGGATCACAACGAAAAGACGTCTTGTCGCCGTAGATGTCAGCAAAGGAGAGAGCTCCCAAAGCTGGAAAAAGAATGGCGGCAATAATCGACGGGAGTGTTTGGAACAAAAGAGTTGGATCGGATTCTGTTCGCATGCTGAATCGCTGATGTGTGGTGAAATACTCGTTGTGGGGTCGCCACAATAACAACATTGGCAATCGGATAAAAATTTACTTATTATTTTTTGTTCGCCTTGATGAGAGGAACATCACTACATATAGCTAGCCCAACAATTTTGAAACACACTGTATATTTCTAAGCGAAACTTGGATGTTAGAGGACTTTTAACTTTTGTTTAAGTTTATTTAATGAATTTGTGTACACAAATTTGGAGCTCAGGGAGATATTTAAACTACGAATATAAGGTGTTTCTTTGTGAAAATTATAGCTAGTTCGGAAAAAGTTCACAAATTATAATTACCGCTGTCTCAAGAAACATATTTTCTTATATATTCATAATTTATCCTCCATGGAGTGGAGATTCACAAGTCTGCGTCTCTTTAGTCATCTTTTTAGCTCACAGGTGAGGTAAAATTCGCAGGTCGTTGTTTGAATGGTTGGACAGGCATCTCTGGGTGGCTCGCATCCGAAATGTCCAATATTCATGACTTTGGCACATATATCAAGCTGGAATTTGACCGATGGCATGGAATTTGTTGGCTTTGAGGGCCGCTGTGGTTTGTGGCTTATTCGCATAGACCTGCGACTTCAGAAAACCCCACAAGAAAAAGTCTAAGGGGGTCAAATCTCACCATCTTGGTGGCCAGTTAACATCACCTCTACGTGAGATGACCATGCCCTCGAATCGCTCGTGCAGAATTTCCAATGTGGCGTGAGCTGTGTGGCACGTAGCGCCGTCCTGTTAAAACCACATGTCGTTGGTGTCCATATGATCCAATTCACTCCAAAAGAAGTTGGTAATCATCGACCTATAGCGCTCGCAGTTGATGGTGATGGTCTGGCCAACGTCGTTCTCAAAGAAATATGGATCATTGAAGCCACCAGCCCAAAATCCACACCAAACAGTGACTTTTTCGGGATGCACTGGACGCTCTTGGATCTCATATGGATTGGTATCGTCCCAAATTGTTGACGTACCCATTCATCCAGAAATGGGCCTCATCGCTGAAGATGATTTTTAGATGAAAATTGAGCCAGTTTCCAACTGCTCCAGAGCCCATTCAGCAAACACACGTCGTTGTCTATGGTCGTTTACCTTCAGCTCCTGGGTCAGTTGAATTTTGTACGGATGCAGGCCCAAGTCACGACGCAAAATTCGCCAAGTTGTGGCCTGCGAAAGGTCGAGTTCTTGTGAGTGACGCGAAATCGACTGCCTCGGATTCTCCTGCACACTCTCACGGACAGCGGCGATATTTTCGGCAGATCTTGCATTTCGTCGACGTACGGGTATTGGCTGATCGTTTGTTGAACCAGTGGACTCAAATTTATCCACCATACTGCTAATAGTACTCTCGGGAAGACAATTATGGCGACCGTAAAATGGGCGAAGAGCGCGAACAAAACACCCATTTTGATTAAACAATTTTATTATTTGCACCTGTTGTTCAACGCTATATCCGTCCACGGTGATTTGGCAAAATAGGCTGAATAAATGACAGCCAATTTGACAGATGTAGCTTCAACAATATGGCGGCTATCAGCTGTCAAAGTTTGGAAGTCCCGATTGGAAGTCCCTATTGGAAGTCCCTGTATATTTTCTTTAGGTATCCACCAGGGGGCTTTTATAATAGTCCGGAGGACTTTATTTTGACTTCTTTATATAATAGCTATGTGTGATGCACTTGTACTTCCCCATATCTGTATTCCGTAAGTCTAAATTGGTTTTATTATGGTCTTGCAGATTAATAGTTTGTTGTTTACTGATAAAATCATTTTTCTCTCGAAGACTCCCAAATACAGTTTCATCTGATTTTGATAAAATTCATGCTTCTGCGGCATACAGCAGAACGGGGATGAAAGAGTCTTATATAGCATTTCTTTGGTTCTTCTTGATAGGGCTCCACTATACAATTGTCTCCTAAGGTGAAAGTAACAGTGATAGTTAATCTACGTTGGATCTATGCGCTAATGACGTTGGCAGAATTAACTGCAGATTTTAGGTAAACGAATTCCCGTACTACCTCAATAGTTGTCTATCGTGACGCTTTGACCGGTGTTGTATCTTACTGTTCGTAGACAGCATGAACACGCATCTTAGCAGCTTCTAATTAGATGTTTGCAAAAGTTCCAGTAACTGCTTGTTTCGTTTTACTGAAGATGTCAATGTCATCTGCGTAATCCAGCAATTGTACAGACTTGTGAAATATAGTGCCTATCGTGTTTGAGCGGGGAATTTCGGACTACTTTCTCTAGTACCAGATTGAAGAAGCTACATGATAGGGAGTCATCTAGTTTAATACCTTTGGTAGTATTGAAGGTCTCTGTGGTTTCTTTTCCGACTTTGACGGCGCAGCGGACATCGTCATCCTCCATAAGCGAATGAGTTTTGTAGGAATATCAAAACTAGACATAACGCCAAATAGCTCATTTACACAATCACATGCGGCCTTGAAGTCGTTGAATAGATTGGTGTGTATCAATTTGGAGTCCTTGGTTTTCTCAAGGATTTGGCGTAAAGTGAAAATTTTGGCGATCGTTAATTTTTCGGGCTTAAAACCGCACTGGTAATTCCATTGAAACATGGTTTCAGGCATTTAAACATTACACCAGGTAGGATCTTCTAAGCGACATTGAGTAGGCATCTCCTGCAGCCTTGAACAGCCCAGCTTCTAGGCCACCAGAGCCTGCGACCTTATCGGATTTAGGCTTAACTATGGCTGCTTCAACTTTTTTCCGGTCCGAGAGTTGTAATGACTGGTTGGCGTCCAGATTGATATTGTAATATGCGAGCTATGGCTCGAGTAGATAAAACGTTATTCTGTGAGATTATTTCTATAGTCTATAGAACAATTCAAGTTCACACTATACTGTTATTCGCAAATTCTTTCCTTACAAGGTCTCTTTCTTCTCAAATCGCTTTATCTCATTTCAATTACTTAATTCACAAATCCATAATCCGTCTCTTACCGTGGACACGAACCTCGAATGTACGCCCCAAAAAGATGCAACACATTCCGAAGTGTCTTTTCTACATTATGTTACAATATTATCAAACTGCTTGACAGCGGGATTTTGGCTTTCATGTGCAGTCCGCAGAAGTAGTCTTTCAATATCGTCAGCACCGACTGCGTCTCAACTATGGTCTTCCCCTTTTTATCCTTGCAGGCTCCAGTTTGGGTAGCGAAACCTCAGGTTTACACTTTTATAGCAATTTTGGATCTCTTTCCGATGCCGTAACATCGCTGCATCTCCACGATTTCGGGTTTCTCATGTCAATTTGTCTTTCGTGCGAGTACGCATTGTTCATGTCTTTTTTTCTGCTCGTAGAGCTGATGGTTGATTAAGTCTGCCTCTAAGACCAAAACCGCATCAAAACATGGTAGCAGTTCCCATAATAAATGTCGCATGTAGTCGTTTTTCGGACACCCGGCAAAGGCAATTCTGGTAGAGCGGTTATATTCGCTTTGTATCTCTCGAGGATCGCTTGCTGCACATGGTCTGCTCAGAGTGCTCAAAATCCGCTTCCAGAACCTTAAGTCGTTGTCCTTTATACGTTTTCTGGGGTCGTCAACATTTAGATGATTCCTTTCAGCCAAAGTTTGGTTGCTTTTCATCACTCTGTAATTTCCCTTTAGTGCAAGTGAAACCTACGGCACGACGTGTGATGGATCTCTAGCCGATTCTTCGTGGGCGGTCTTTGTGCAGTCCTCTATTCTCTGAGAAGAGAATTCAGGCGACTCAGCTAGTGGCTAATAGCATACTGTTTGTTTGCGTTCACTTAAGCAAAATGCTTCCCCCATTATAAAACACGAGACCCACAAATTTGAGAGAAATTGCGATAATAGAGCATTTTCGGATTTATAAAGGCAAATAAATCTAATTTTTATATTCCAATTTATTTGCAAGACATCACATATTTTATGTGCGTCATTTGTTTAAGCAGATGAAAAGTGTTTCTATTTTAATACTTCCTAAGAGTTTCCTCTAATCAGCAACAAAAATTCATCAAAATCGGTTGAATAATTTTCGTGTGGAATAGTAATTAGAATTTCTTTGATCTTGAGTCACTCTGGACCAGTTTGGTTTTTATTTTTCAACAATATTACTCTCCCTTGCTGTCCGATGACTTGCTAGCTTACTTTGTGTTAATTTCATTCTGATTTATAAGAATGTATCTGTAAACTTCGAAGCTTGTATTTCTGTTCCTAGCAGTTCCAAGACTACAATTCTACATTCAAAAACACACAATTAATGCCGACAACTCTTTTCCTAATTGAATTGTTTTTCACAGAACTAGATCTCACAACTTTGTCAAAGTTTCCGCTGCCAAAAAGAAAAAAAAAACCGAAATAATTTTCTCCAATTCAACATCAACACACGTACCTAACTGTTGAGAAAATTGAGAAAATAAAGTGAAATTTTTTTAGCGGAAATAATAGAAAAAAAAGAAAGTCCTTCCTTCAAGTGTATAATTCCTTCATGAATTCCACATTTACCGCTAGCTGCTGCTGTCATTATCCTAAGTGACTTTGCGAATGCGCTCTCTTAGTTTTACATTTGACGAAGTAATGGCATACTTTTCTACACCCAATCCTATCCCACGCCTCTTGGTTGGTGGTGTACAAACTTCTAAATCTAAAATGAGGAGGAAATAGCCTTTATTCATGGTCTCCGCCCTCTTTGCCTCTTGGTTAAGCCATTATGCATTATCATGAAGGGAGGATGAATGCAACAATAGCATATCTCCTCGGTTGACCAACAATGCGTTGTCGTTTTCATGAATTTTCTTTGTTTTATAATCGCTGTTGGCTCTTTGTTGCCCATTAATAGGACTAAAACTAAACCATACCAGGGAATGTCCTTGATGGGATTTATTTGTTGTGCGGTTCGCTTTTGACGTTACAAATATGCGTTGCAATTGTAGTAAATAAATTTTTCCATCATTTAACCAATCATTTCAATCTGAGACGAAAAGATTGTTCCAATTGTTATCCTACGGAGTAGATACGAGTAGGTAGGATGATGCTTTGGGTGGCACTTGGATTCAATAATAACTGGGCTGAGTGGTGGACCTTTCTGTGTGTGTGAATCGTACAAATGTAGGACAAGGGCAAGCAGCAATAGTTGGTGATTATTGATTGTCTGACAGATGTCATATAACTATATTAAGCGGATTTTTCTCGTAAAGCAATTAGCACTGCAGGATGCTTCAGTGTGGTGGCTGCCAGTATAAATAGATACAAGTTGAATGCATGTGGATTGTCTGTGGATTGTATGCGAAGAAATGTACTTCTTATTGTAAAGATTTCATTATTCATTTTGGTATCCTTTTAGATAAGCGAAATGATTGAAGCTGTATACAACAATAAATAACAACGCAACTTCCCATGACTAACGACTGCCGAAGGACGACATCGCCACTGCAACATGTTAAGAGTTCTGGGCCTGTTCTTCGCTTGCACTGTAATCATGATGTTCACACCACTTGCCAGGTGAGTTAAGTTCGAGATAATTTAACAGATACTTTGAAGGGTGGCTTAAGATGGGGTTTATTAGTGAACGACCAAGTGCATCCTTGATGCGGTTGTTTATTCTATGATTAAATTTTATTTGAAGTGTCCCACATCAGTTTAAAGTAGACCAGAATACTCGTACGTGTACAGCATATGGTCGTAAATAGGGATTTCTGTTTTTTATAGTTATTTCGTGAACTCTTGTAGGTTGTCACGTTTCTCTTGGTTGACATTTCCAATAAAATACACCAGTGGTGGATAATTTATTTAGCACCATTCGAAATAAGCACAGGAGTCCAAAGGAAAGAATGCCCGCGTACTATCATATATCAATGAAATTGATTTCATGTAATAGAATTTGCAAGAAAATATCACTAAATGGCATCCGTTTAGCCAAATGAAAGAGAGAGTATCTTAGAGGAATTATTTTGTTCTTCTTTTTGTCAGTAAAATTCTGTTAAGGAACGCTATAATGAAGATTTTGGTTTACAACCACAAGGATATGATGGAAGAGTTTGGGAAGTAAATGCCAAATGAATGGTTTCGTTCGGGCTACAATTTATGGTATCTAAGAGCGGTTCATGTGTTTGTAGCCTAACATAGAAGAAATGTTTTTTTTTTTTTTATATGGCGCTTATAGTTCGGAGCGGTCCTGTGCCTCAACCAACATGGCAGCCCAGGGCTGCTAAAAACCATTGTCAATGGGTTGTTCCCAAGACAACAGAAAACCCTATTAGAGGGTCAGCAATGTGAAGAAATACACCCAATTCCTGCAGTACCCGTAGAAGGAATAGTCGCTGCCACTAACAGATTCGGAGACAAAAAAGCACCTGGGCTAGATAGCTTACCCAACGTAGCCCTTAAAACTGCAATTAGAATTCGACTGGAAATGTTTGCGAATATTTACAGCTCATGCCTGAGTGAGGAAGTATTCCCAGTGCGATGAAAGAAACAGAAACTAGTACTACAGGGTGGCTGATATGAACTGTTACCAACTTCACACAGCGACTGTGTCTGCCAAACTACGAATGACAGCACACTGACTATTTGACAGTTGTTAATTAATTTTATTGTTGACAAGCGTAATCTGCAAAGGAAGTAATGCTCTGTATGTTTGATACGGCTAGAAAAATTGTGGAACGTATCATGGCCAACAGGCTGGAAGCAGCCATTGCAAACGTAAGAGGATTGGCAGAGCATTAGTATGATTTCTGAAGGCCGCGGTCAACGATAGATGCAATCCGAAAAAGCCATAGAAGGCAGAAGATAGAGCGGTTGTGCTAAACGTATTATGCTGTTATCACGCTAGACGTAAGAAAGGTATTCAGCTCTGCGAACCGGAAGTACGTAAATCTCGGAATCCCTTCGAAATATGAGGCTACCCACGTACATCACGAATATAGTGGCGGATTACCTAAGAAAAAGGATTCTGATATATGACACAGACGATGGCCCCAAGGAGTATACCGTCACGGGAGGGGTGCCACAGGGTTAGGTGTTGGGTCCACTTCTATGGAATGTTATTTATGATGGAATACTCAATCTGAGTATACCAGAAGAAGCACAATCGGAGGCTTTGCGAACAATAGTGCGATAGTCCTGATTACCAAGCTACTGGCGGAAGTGGTCCAATTAAGCAACGATGCAATCGAGATCGTTCAACGCTGGCTTGAATCTGTGGGCTTAAAATTAGCTGAACACAAGACAGAGGCGGTACTAATCAGTAGTAGAAAAGTGAGGTAAATATTCACTCTTACGATAGGGGGGCACCAGATTATATCGATATCGTTCGATGGCATGCATCAAATACCCAGGCGTCATGATTGATACAAGACTCTCGTTTAATGAACATCTGGAATATGCTACTGGCAAAGCCTCACGAGTCAATAACAGACTCGTAAGCATGATGCCAAATCATGGAGGACCGAGATACAGTCGACAGCGATTTTTGGCCGGTGTGGTTGCATTTGTGATGATCTACGGGTCACCAATATGAGCCAAAGCTATGTTAAGTCATATCGGCGTAATATTGAGTTGACATACCGACTTTGTGCAATTAGAGTATGAAGTGAATTTAGCACAATATATGAAAAAAAAATACAGAAAAGAGAACTCACCAGAAAGGGCAAACAGCATAGCAAAATGGCAACAATGATGGAGAGTGTTGACCAGTAAAGGTCGATGGGCATATCGTCTTAACCCGCTTCTGGAGGCATAGACAGGCAACAAACATGGCGAGGTCGACTTCTACACAACCCAACTACTGAGTGGGCACGGATGTTTTCTCGCGTATCTCTACAGATTTAAGCATGACAATTCTCTCTATACTGTCTTTACTGCATTCAGGCTCAGGAAGATGCGGAACATGTATTCTTTCACTGTCCGCTATTCGAAACTGAGAGACAAACACTTTGAAATAGGCTTGGGGAAATACCAACTTCTGAGAATATAGTACAATGTATGATCCAGTCACAGGACATGCCAAGACGGCGGTACTATGGGAAAGAAGGGCAATAAAGGGGATGTGTTTTTTAGTGGGTGAGCTCTAAGTTTAGTCTTTGAAAGATTCTTCACCTTCCTCTGAAAAAAAAATAACCTCGTACACCTAGTTGGTTGAGATTCAGGTTGTTGAAGATCGCTTTTAAGAGCTCACACAATACGGTAAACAATATCTTGTATGCGATGTTGAGGAGACTTATGCCTTTTTAGTTGGCGCTGTTTAGAGGGTCTTCCCACTACAGAATAGGGCAAACAATGCTGAGATTTGACGGGATTCTTGTCTGTCATCGTGAATATTACTCATCCTGCATGACTGCGTAATTTTGGTCGTCATCACCGTTTAGCAATCTGCTGAAGTGGTTTTTCCAAACAAGGGAAAGGTTGTTCCCGTTGATGAGTACATGCGACGCACAATAACCGAAAGTGCGATTCGCCTTAAACATTCACAATCACTATAAACACAAATCTGTACTTCATAGATACAGAACAATTGATCTGGAAAGAATAACAGACTATGCCATATCCAATACAGACTTTTACAAGAACTACTCCATTCTTATTCCCGAAAGACAGGAGTGGGAATCCAATACATTAACCAATGAACAGGATATTCAACTCTATACTGAAGGGTGTAAAAGGGATATAAGAATCGGCGCCGAAGTTTTCAGTAAGTCACTCAAGATCAACGACTCATATAAACTCCCAGATGACTGCAGTATAGTTAGAGTAGCACAGACTATGAGTATATACACAAAGAAACATCGTAGATAGTCAATCCGTAATCAAGGCAATAGACAGCGTTACAAATAGATCTAAAGCAGTTTCCAGTTGCCTACGGGTCTCGAATAAAATATGCGCTTCAAACAAGAACAATCTCTGCTGGGTTCCCGCACATAGTGATATAGAAAGGAATGAAATGGTGGATAAACTAGCTAAAAGAAGATTAGCATTGAATACAGAAATCAATCAAACATAAGTAATTCCTATCGGGATGACCTTAAGGCAAATGAAGTAACAAACACCCTGCGAGAGGTGATTGTGTTATATTTCGCAGCTTATGGCCACAATTGAACAAAGAAAAGAACCAAGAGCCTACTAGCAATGAATGAAAGAGAAACTCGTATCCTAACAGATGTACTGAAGGGACACAGTGTGGTGAGTGCAATAGATACGGAAGAAGAAAAACAATCAAACATTTCCCAAATCTCCAATGCAGTCGCCTACTTTACATGGGAAATAGACTGAGGAACTGAATGAAATGGTACAAGTTCTACTTAGAAACACGATGTACAAACATGTTTCATCTAGAGTGCCATATATGGTACACATGTAAGCACTCCCAAAGTGCACTTCCACCCAAACCTAACCTACACCCGCTACTATTTAGCCGACTAAATTTATTCTACCAACTTGAACAACATGCGTCATAAAGATACTTTTAAATATTCTTGAGCTGAGAGACTACGTATGCTTTCTCTTTACAACCCACAATTTGCCCCCTCTTTCATTACGCTGCAACGCTCAACAATATTCTGCTCAAAACATTTCTTTGCAGGCAGACATCCCTTTGCCTTTTCTATGGCCCTCTAGAGAGCATCTCGAAAGATAGTTATGGATCGCTATTCCACTGCATGGTTTATCTCTTCTCAAAGTAGTTTCTAAGCCAGAAAACCACTCAAAATCCTTTGAACCAGAAACCATTGCCTTGTGACATAGTATCCTCTCAGTCTACGATGTATTGCAACGATATACGACTAAATTTTTAATCGTAAAACAAAAACGTTCGTTAGGTTGTTTGTTTGAAAAATCATTCACAAAGTAATATTTATATTTATATATTTATGACCTGCCCAATACGTGCTCCATAGATATGCAAATCTATCCAAAGGATTCTCAACAAGTCCAGCCATTATTTATGCGAAGTGCGAGTATTGAAGAAATATCCTACAAAAGAAAAGGGATTCTCATAAATTTCATAGAAAATAATTTATTAAATATTTTGTTAACACGAGTTTGGATGAAACTCTTTTTTTTTTTTTTTGAAGATAAACTTTCATAACTCCCGCCACCACCCATTTTTATTTTCCTCTTTCTAGATGCAAGAGAAAAGAAATGCCAGCCGGTCGTTTGGAAAATGTTACGCAAACAATTTCAAAAATTCTCGAAGGTTATGACATAAGGTTGCGCCCGAATTTTGGTGGTATGTATCAAAGGAAATGTGTTTTATTTTATTTTATTTTTTTACTAAAATTAACGAGAGGTTATTTTTTCTGTCTTTCTAAACATTTTTCCAGGCGATCCACTTCATGTGGGAATGGACCTAACGATAGCCAGTTTTGATGCAATTTCTGAAGTGAATATGGTAGGTATCCTATACTACTTAAAAATTATACAAAAAAAGAATCAATTTAAGGGTATTTCTGAGTATTAGGTGGTGGTTTTTAGTAGGACTACAGTTGTGGTGAGGTTTCTCAACTCTTAGTCTCTGTTTCTATGTTTTTATGAATAAATGACACCATTTTAAAATAAAACAGACGTTTAGATACCTTTCATTCTGAAGAAAAAATAATTCTGTTGAAATCTATTAAAAGTGTTGGTCCCAACCTTAGATAGTTGCGGGAACATATTGACAGATATTGTGTCGATTTTCTGGATATTAATTGAGTTTTAGGGCATCTACCATGTGTCATCGTGCATGATTCTTGACGAAGTGACTCAGCTCGAAATAGCTTTCCTTCAATCGACGAGATTCCTCTTCGAAAGTGGATTCCATTGCATGTTCTGGAGGGCTACGAATATCTGTAGGTAGTTATCATCTTTTTGCATGTTATTTTCGACAAGTTTTCTCATAAAGCTGAGCATTCAAGACACGGTTTGGCCAATATATACATATTTCTGAGACAGCGATTGAGATTGACAATAGTTTGCAACTTTTTTGTGACATCGATAGTCACTTTCCATGTGCTATACCCATATAAGAGCACGTACTCCAGTTTCATTGCAATAGTCCCAACGTGCTGTTTAAACTGAATGCAATCTTTGCTTAACGATTCGACTGCTTACGTCCAATTCGGCACCATACCCAAACGAGAAAATAAAATAAATTTTTCAGACCTTGTCTGCGTAGTCGAGTGTTTGAGATAGGTTGTAAGGCTCTAATGGATATCACCACTTCTCACTGACAAAGCACACCAAAAAAAGTAGTGGTGATAGGATACAACCTTGTCTGACACCGCTTCAAATCTTAAGTTCATTCGACAGCCAACTACTACAAGTATGAAGTAGGTGAAATTTCGCGCCTGCGCAGCTAACTTAGTAAGCTTGTCTGGAACAAGAATAGCCTTCTTGCATAAGGCATGTCATATAAACTCACTTATTGTACTAAGAAACGTGTTCACAAAGTCAATAAAAAGCAAGTGAAGCGCAGATCTATATCAGATACATTGTTTGATAATGACCTCTCTCCTGCGTGGTCAATGCAGGAGAGAGGTTTAAATAGCTATTTTAGTTATTATTTCGGCGATTGCAGAAAGTACGAGTGCGCAGATGCCTCTCCAGTCCTCAAGTCTGGTAGATTATCTCTCTTCGGAAGTTTCACAAATATTTCTTTCCTCAATTTACCATTGATCCCACAACCTTGTTTATTTTGACTTCCTCCTTCGATTGCGGTAATGATCGTGTCCCTGCTGGGAGATGTGCTGTGAATTCTAGAACTTTGGACATAGGATAGCTCATCATGACTGTGGATCATGCCTCAATCCAAACACATCTTCTTAGCTGGTCCTCATCGGAGACCATCAGATAACCATCCAAATTTCTCACCAGGCGTTAACGCAAGCTGTGTCTCATTGATGTCTCTGTACACAGTTCTGCTATTCCATTTATTATAAAATTTCTTTTGTCATGGTGCACGCTACGTAGTACTGCCCTAATCTCATATGGTACTAGGACTGAAGTTCGTTGTTACTTTCTGCTTAGATGACTGGAATACAAAGTTGTTTCCTCGATCGAACTTCAAGTATCTGCGATCAACCACGTGCTATGGTCTCCTTGAGGCATCCCGGCAATTTCTTCTTCTTCGGTTGCAAGAATTTTTTATAGCACTCCAATGCTTCTTCATTTTCAGTGGTATGGCGATACCGATTGTATCTGTTCCTTGAACATTATGGTACCTAAGCTGTTGGTGTACTACGAAGTATTTAAGCGAATCTACCATACGATGGTGGTCTCGTACTATTCTGATGCTGTGTCCACATCTATTTCGATATGCTGATCAGTCGACACTAAACTAATTTTATGGGAGGTATTTGGCTCTTATATGGTGCTACTAATGGCAAGGCGGTTGGTAGTCTAGAAATCCACAAACTTTCACTGTCACAAGTAAAATAGTGTTTTGAAGATTTTCTCTTTCAGAGGGAAGGTCTTCATATTGCAGAAACCAATCTTTGTCTGAGAACGATAGCTGGAAGTCTGCACATTTGTTTTTCAGAGACGTGGAATGTCTCTCTTCGTTCCTGGACTACTAGTCACTGAGCACTTGAAATTTTAGCATACGAATGCTCATATTACTGACTTGGAAAGCAAATGGACTCTTACACAAACTTCACAAGTTAGAGTTATTCGTAGGAGAAAAAAATATTGATCTCGGAAACCCATATCAGCAAGGAATAGCGTGCAAAGATGAGAGGTTATAGCGAATATCACGCTTGTCAACCATCGAAAAAGACGACAGGTGGATCATCTTTGTACAGAAATGACTCTATCAAATATTTTGAAGACCTAAAAAAAGAGCTTGAACTTATGCAAGTAAAGCACGGTATGCGTAAAAATTAGACATAATTTCTTTACCGTCTCATCTATCTACTGTCCACCGGGATGCGGGCTCGAAGTACAAGTAAAGGGTGGTTAAGTTTTAAGGGCCGATGTTGATTTTGAATAAAACACAAATTATTTAGGAAATTACTGTCATTTCTTTTTATTATGATAATATTGGTATGGTTCAATTATGCATGGAACAAAATATCTGCCAAATGGCCGCCGCGACCTCGGCGGCACACCTCCATCCGATGGTCCAAATTTTCGATGACGCTGAGGCATAATTGAGGTTCTATGCCGTTAATGTGCCGAATTATTTCATCCTTTAGCTCTTGAATTGTTGCTGGCTTATCGACGTATACCTTTTCTTTCAAATAACCCCAAAGAAAGAAGTCCAACGGTGTCAAATCACATGATCTTGGCGGCCAATTGACATCGCCACCACGTGAGATAACACGGCCATTGAATTTATCGCGCAAAAGAGCCATTGTTTCGTTAGCTGTGTGGCAAGTGGCACCATTCTGTTGAAACCACATATCGTCCACATCCATATCTTCCAATTCGGGCCATAAAAAGTTCGTTATCATCTCACGATAGCGAACACCATTCACAGTAACTGCCTGACCGGCCTCATTTTGGAAAAAACACGGCCCGATGATGCCGCCAGCCCATAAACCGCACCAAACAGTCACTCTTTGAGGGTGCATTGGTTTTTCGACAATCACTCTTGGATTATCATTCGCCCAAATGCGGCAATTCTGCTTATTGACGAATCCACTGAGGTGAAAATGTGCCTCATCACTGAAGATGATTTTCTTCGAAAATTTATTATCCACTTGTGACCATTGACGACGCTTGAAATGGTCAAGAGGCTTTAGTTCTTGAGTCAATTGCACCTTGTAAGCGCGTAAATGCAAGTCTTTATGCATAATGTTCATCAACGACGAGCGTGAGAGGTGCAATTGTTGGGCACGACGACTAGTTGAGGTGGACGGCTCTTCAGCCACACTATCGCGAACAGCAGCAATATTTTCTGCAGTACGAGCTGTACGAGCATGCACTGGTGTTTTCACATCTCCTACAGACCCGGTTTGCACAAATTTTTGCACTATTTTTCCGATTGTACGCATATTTGGACGATTAAATTGACCGAAAGAATCACGAAATGCACGATATGCATTTTGATTTGAACGCCCATTTTCATAATAAGCCTGAATAACTTTAACGCGTTGCTCGATTGTGTATCTTTCCATGGTTCAAATTGAGTTAGTCTGAAATTGAGAAATGTCAAATGAAATGCAGAAAAAAACTTGACGTTTAGGTGTGGTTCACATTCAACATCGGCCCTTAAAATTTAACCACCCTTTATATTCAATTCGTTTAGACCGAACTTCGTGGCGATTTTGACACGAAACACACCTTTTTGGGGTTCAACATGCATCTCACCGAAAGGTAGAATGCTCTATGAAGTGGGTATGGAGCACAGTTGTGACTTCCATTCGACGGGCAAACGTAAACACTGACCGGTGCATCCCACGATGTAATCGATTTCTTCATTATAAATTGAATATCTATCAAATTCAAAGAAGTTGAGGAAACCTTTGATCTTTCCGCTCACCAAAATTTTCAGCTGGCGTACCGCAATGAAGCGTTCTTGGTCCGCTTCTGTTTCTTCTATATACCCGTGATATACCCACATGAAGAAGGCAGTGTCTTATCTATATTTGCTGATGACACTACTATCCCAGCAATATGTAAAACGATCGAAGAAACAATTTTAAAACTGCAAAACGCTCTGAATAATGTCAATGAATGGACAAAGGCTTGGCGGATTGCTCTCCACGAAACCAAATTTATTCATGTAAGTTTCACTTATAAGAAAATGAACATGTAGCCCATTCTTAGAAACACGTTCCATATCCCGTTCCCAAACTAGGCTAAATACCTCGCAATGACATTTGAATGAAATGTACAGGTAACTTGGAAAATATTCCAAGCTTAACATTGAGATTAAGCTGCTTTTATACAAGCAAGTGCTGAAGCCGATATGGACCTGTGGTATACAACTCTAGGGTTGTACTAAGGAAACTAATTCTAATATTTTACAAACTTTCGAAAATAAAGTGTTAAGAGGAATTGTCCATTGACCTTGGTACATAAGGAACGACGATATGCACAAAAGTCTCGGAATTCCTACAGTCGCAGATGAAACCAAGAAGAGAGGCAGTAAAATTCATTGCACTATCTGCAAGGTGCACGAGTTTGGAGCACGATAAAGTTTAACCACCTCTAAACAGCGGAACAAGCAGGAACTTCCATAGGAAACACACCTGCCAAACGTCTTTATTTTGTGATAAACAAAATTGCTTGATAAGTCTTAACTTAGTTGCAGTAACTAACAAATTAATATCGAAGGGAGATGTTTTTGGTGAGTAAGAAGCTCACACTACTATGAGCACGCGTCTGAGGCCCTCATGGTGTCTATGGAAGATTTTCACCTACCCTCGGGGAAAAAAGTAAAAAAAAAACCATAAAAACTTCTACACGTAGTTTTACCGGGCCATCGCGATTCGCCACCACTCCACAACTTGATGTGTTTCACTCTATAAGTATCTAGTAAACATCTTCATTCTTACCTTATTCATACGAGTATGTATCTATTATTACTAATTACTTAACACGTCCATGAAATTTGTTCTTAAAGAGGAAAAAAAATCAATCAATTTGCTGGCAATTTCATCACCAAAAGGCATTGACCCATACCCAAGAGGAATCATAAGAAAAAATACATCTCTTTCATCTTCTTATCTCATGGATACAAGTATGTATACAGTGAACGACATTAAATTACGTACACGAAGAATTATGAAGTATCTGTTGAAACATTTTTTAAGTACAGGCTTACACTATGGAAGAACTTGTAATCTTATTTCCCGGGCGATAAATAAAACGAATTCCTCTTAACTTTCTATCTTTTTTGGAAAGATATATCCAATAAAATGTCTTCCACTGTACATTCACTCACATCTATTTGTCTTTTATCAAGTGATGCCACTTCTATCATTTGCAAATCTATGTAACATCCTGACAGGATTCCCAGAAATCCTATTTCCATTCAAACCGACACTGAAAGGAATACAAATCTTTCCATCAGACGCACTCAACGAACATCTCTGTAAATAATCTTAAAACACTCAAAGATACCGACAACGACGTAATAAAACTCATTCAGTTAGAGCAGAGAATAGGAAACAGGTCAATCGTCTTTAAATACAAGATCCTCTTACCTCCCAGGACTGTACTGAAAAATTGTATTCCAAAAAAAAAACAGACTCTTATCAACAACGACACGACGCCATTCAACACACTCCATAGCGAAACTAGTTAAGGATAAGAGGGAGGGAACTGTCGAGAGGGGGTGCCGGAAGGAAAAAGACTATACAACGCGAGGAGTTAATGCTGTTGTCCTTGGCACAGAATCACAGAATCACCTGCATCATTTCATTTCAAACCGAAATGTAGGGTAGGAGGGTTGATAAAAAATTCAAAAATGCAACAACAACCACAGCGCGTTTTATTTTTTTATTTTTTTTTTCGATTTTTCTCCTCTTTATTTCCGTGCATACACCATGCTGCAACCCCCAAAAGGATTACACAATCACAATGTACTTGAATCAATACTGGAGGGATGAACGTTTAGCTTTCAACGCCTATGGCCCATACTATGACGATGACGCCGATGATGATGGTGTCAACGATGTGTTGACGTTGTCAGGTGATTTTGCTGAGAAAATTTGGGTGCCGGACACGTTTTTTGCCAACGACAAGAACAGGTGAGTCCGGAGCTGAAATTTTATTTTAAATGAAAAGAATTTTAATTGATTCGGGAGATTAGCTTCCTACACGATGTGACAGAGCGTAACAAACTTGTGCGACTGGGTGGTGATGGTGCTGTGACATATGGAATGCGATTTACTACAACACTGGCGTGTATGATGGACTTGCACTACTATCCGTTGGATTCACAGAACTGTACGGTGGAAATCGAAAGCTGTAAGTAGTTTTGTTTAAGATTAGTATTAGACTATAGATAACTTTGAACTGGCCTTAGTGTAGTTTTGTGAACGTTGGCTGCAGATGAAATCTTGTCTTCCTTAAGCCATCATAAGACGATGCGATGAATAAGTTAGAAGACACGACAGTTTAGGGGACCTATTTTTATTCAGATTAGCGATTAGTTTTGAATAATCGCAGTATGTATGAAAATGTTACGAGAATTGCATAACACAGAGCTGGTAACAAAGGCACTTCACGGAAGTCCCAGTTGCTGATGATGCATTTACTGGATTTCATGAAGCCATTTGGCCAACGCAATTCGGTTGAGATTCTGAGTCTAGCAATGATATTGGGGGATGTGCTAGGTTTCTCTGTCGCTCTTCAGCTTTCGAAAGGTAAAATTTCAGCCACTCAAGTTGGAGAAAGACTAAAATGGCTGTTGTTCAACAGACTGTTCGGATGGTCAAGACCCGGCTAAGTAGCTCGATTCCACTGCCAAAAGGAACACCGGTTGAAAGCTTTCCACTAGATCCTTTGACCAAGTGTACCTGGTGACGAGCTTCTTATTTGATTTCCTTCTTTCCATTTACCGAGACAGATGTAGGGAAGCCCGCAGAGGATCCATTCACTTTGGCTTGGAATAAATCATAGTCTAATATGAACTGATTACCCCTATTCGCCACTGGGGTTGTTGAATATTTTCTGGATTTCTTAGTCTCATACCATATTTCATTTTCCTTATAAACTTCCACGCCAATGAGCACTAGCTACGCAACTTATAGGGCCGATTCCTGAATCGTCGAATACATTTGGTCGAAGCACAACTTGGGATAGCCCCATAGATAAAGCGAGATCCAAAGGAGTATCTGATTCTCTTTTGTGATAAGGAAGAGCTACCGTGGTCTCTGCAGGAAGGTAATTTTTCACAAAGAATAGGCTCATCATTGAAGTTCATTCCTTTCGATGGAAACTTATTTGATACTCACGATATTGAGTTTCCGCTGAGACCTCGGATGGCCATATTAATCATGGTAATGAATAAAGCTTAAGCCTGCACATCTATTGCCCTAGCGATGGATGAATCAGAGCCAGCATTTGTACCTTTTCTTTTTTGTCCTTCTTATACATTGAGCGCAGACACACCAGAAATAGTTTAATTGTGAAACCAAAACCATCTTGAAATTCCCCAGAACTACCTGAGGCTACTAAGGTTATAGAAGTCCTTTCTTCTAATAAAGAGGGCTGGCCAAGTGTTTTTGCAGCTTTATCTTTTGAAATCAAGCCAAGACTTTTAATTTCCCGACCAATAAAGCAGAGTGTCGTAATAACACCTAGTGCTCTTCTGCTCTACAACCTTTTTAGCGAGATTAAACTAAGATATAATTCCTGATCCAGCTCAGTAACTCAAAGTGTCATCTGCCCGTCTGCAGTTCCTTTGCTCATCGTATCTAGTGTGAGAAATAATTTATGTTTATATAGCGAGAGGCATTTGGAGATTTCCCTCCTCTGGTAGACTCATTAGGGTTGTCCCGCATCTGGAGAGTTCGTCGATCATCTAGATAATCTAGAGCAGTGTTAGAAAGGAAACTGATTCCAGTTATTTAATTGCAACTCAGTGGAAATGCTAATTTCTCGGACATACGAGTATACTTCAGTCAATAGAATGTCTTCTTTAAGCCATTGTAAATGGGAGGTGGAGAGATATGCGAATATTTGCAATTCCTTTTCCAAAACTGACTTTGGTTACGGGGCCGCCATCTATTTAAAGTTCATGGATTCCCTTTATAAGGTCAGATCCGATTACCTGTCATATCTGGAAGGGATACTGGCTTGCATATTTTTTTTATGAATAAAGGTGAAGTCGGTGTATTCCAGAGTTTTGCTTATAGTGTCCTAAAGTTTGATTGCCTGAAGTGGAACAACTTGAAATAGAAACTATTTGTCATGCACTTCTGAGCAAATCATAGACTTCTCGAGACTTTAATTCAAAAACAATGTATTTTACGAAAAATATGGTAAAGATATTTTCTGTAGGAAATTGTATTCTGAACAATAAAGGTCTTAACACCTTTCTTCGAAAAATTGACGTATAGGCCAATATTTGCAAAAAAAATCTAATTTCTGGAACTTTTTTCCAAGATGTCGCCAAACATACACCCCGCAGGAGGAGTAAAAGTTTATAAGATATTTACGGAATAAAAGTAAACCTATTGAGACCATTTATAGCTTCATGGGAGCTATTTCCGATTACAAATCTTTAACGCCTGACCTAAAAACTAAAAGCATTTATAAATTTCTTAGTTGTTATGCTTTCTTTCCTAAAACAATTAAACCAATTTTAGTTTATTTAAATTTGAGAAAAAAGTAATAAAAATATTGCGAGAGTTCTCGAAAGGCCAACAAAACCAACCAAGGGCGGTAAGGGCCAGTCGGAACATTACCAGTAAGCCAGCAGGTTTAGCACAATTAGAGTCGGTAAAAAAAAGAAACCCAACTTGTAGGATCATCGATCTATAGAGCATCAATTTCAATCTCATAGTTAAGAGTGAACTCATAGTTAAGAGTAAACACAGTTATCTTGCCGAACCAAAGTATCAGTTCTCGTGCTAAGGCTTCGATTAAAATTCCGCTAAAGACTTAGGGATACAAATTCTTTTTACGATCTAAGGACGATTTTAGAATTCATCAGCTATGTTAGCAGTGACCACTTTTATATGCACTGCAACTGGAATACAAGAAATGGTTTTCAAGGCTAACAGAAGCGTGTTAGCCTTCAGCAGCTTCTCTTTAAACTACTCTCATCATCCTATTTGTACCAATGCCTTTCAGATGGTTATACAGTAACCGATGTCGTTATGTACTGGAAGCCCACACCGGTACGTGGTGTAGAAGATGCCGAACTGCCACAATTTACAATAATCGGCTACGAGACGAACGATCGCAAGGAAAAACTAGCAACAGGCATCTATCAACGTCTATCGTTATCCTTCAAATTGCAAAGGAACATTGGATATTTTGTATTCCAAACATATCTGCCCAGCATACTAATTGTGATGTTATCCTGGGTATCATTTTGGATCAATCATGAGGCGACTAGTGCGAGAGTTGCTTTAGGTAAGACTTTTTTCGTACAAAAAATACACCAATAAAACTCTTTCCTTTGTAGGCATCACAACTGTTCTTACAATGACCACTATTAGTACTGGTGTGCGAAGTTCCTTGCCAAGGATATCCTATGTGAAAGCCATCGATATTTATTTGGTGATGTGTTTTGTATTTGTGTTTGCTGCATTATTGGAATATGCAGCTGTTAACTACACGTACTGGGGTAAACGGGCGAAGAAAAAAAGCAAAAAAGTGAAAGAAACTGACAAGAAAACTGGTAAAGTATCTTTTAATTCTCAAACTGTAATGAACGTATTAATATTTTATGTTTTTAGCTAAAAGCGATAAATCCGAAACGTGTTCAACTACTGAGGATATCATTGAGTTGCAAGATGTTCGAATGAGTCCTATACCCTCGCTGAGGAAGGGCAACTATAATAATACACTGGGATCAATAGGATCTGAGACATTAGATTTGGCTAAATTTCCACCTAGTTTTAGAATTGCTAGAAATTACGGAACAAATCGTAATAATTTACGATATAGAGGGAATCGAGGTGAGTAAGTTTTCGATGGCAGAAAAAGTACAGCCGTATTTATTTATTATTAGCTTAATATAAGTTTGAAAATCTAGAACCTAAGGAGCTATAAAATAGCTAAAGGGGAGATTTATGTTCACCCGAGGAGAAAGGTTCTCCCATTTCGTATCTAAACTGAGACCCTTCAAAATTAAGAAGCCAAACAAGGACTACTAACCCTCAGGGGAGTTTGTAACTAAGCTTCAGTATATTTTGTGCCATGCAATTAAAATATCCGTCACTATTACTGCCCTGCCTTGATTTCTATCAACAAAATTTTGAAATTTGTGATAAAGATTGCTGTTGAAAAAATCATCATAGATACTTCACCATCTCTACATTAAATATTTCGACTTTAACAGTTCGTTTGTGTTGTGCAATACCCAGTATTATGCCTTTTGCGAAGGGAAATTTGTTTGATTAAGAGAACCTGACAATGTTTGTCAAAGGTTCATTAAGTGAACAACTTTTTTGAGTTTTCTGGGACTCGTACCTTGAGCCTTCCGCTTAGTAATCGCACGCTTAACTGCTAAACTACAGCGCAAACTATTTAAAAACATAAAAAAATTCATTTGAAACGGATCGTATGATACCCTTTCCCCGACTTCTAACTCATTTTTAAGAAATTTTTACAGAATACCGGTTAAAACTTTTCTTCGGCAGAAAGTAGGCGTGGCTCCCAATATTTGTAACCGAAGTTCACAGATTCTGATGAGATATTCACAATAAGACTTAACCATCACCATAAATACTCGTAGCTTTGAAAAGGCAATATGTCTTATTTTAAGAAAACAACCCCAAAAAGTGGGCGTGTCCTCTTGTAGGGAAATGTAGAAAAATTCAAAATCTACATATTTCACGTAGACAATATTTTTCAATTTCTAGCAAAAATATTGAGAAAAACTTCATTTTTTTGAAAAGTGGACCTGAGTGTGGGCGGATTTAAAATATTTTTACACTTGAACCAAATTTCATGTTCCTACCGCAAAATTAAAAGCCCAAAAAGTTGTGACATATGGACAGGTGGACGGGCGGACTAACATGGATAGATCGACATAACTCTTGATGCCGATCACAAATATACGCATATATAGGTATACTCTTGGGGATCTACCGTAACTTTTTACCCCGGATAGGATATAATAATGGCCCTTGTTGACGAAAGAGGGTATGAAATTTACATTACGAAATCACAAAAATAAAAAAAGGGTTCAGTCAAAATAGTATTTTGAGAAATATTAGTTATGAAACTGTACGAGGCAGGCCACCGAATAGCTCCGGATTCCCTTACACTAAAAATTTGAATTTATCATCAATAGGTTAAGGCAAAAAGGCACACACAAAAAATGAGAAACAGAAGGAAGGATTACTTGACTTGACAGAATATTATGCACCAAAGGATGACAACATTGCTAATAAAAGACACAGGAAAATACTTAGCTGGATAGGGGCTATTCTGAATCAATATATTGTGTTATAATGGTGATGGGGGGCTAATTCTCTCAACCACAGGCCATTTCACTCACCATTTTCTAAATTTTTTACACTACCAGACTTTTTCCTTTTATTTTAAATTTGCCACTATTGTGAACTAAGTACTGTTTTTGAATTGACACCTGCTCTTACTCATTCACGGAGGCGAATTCAAATATATTTTTTTTAAAAAAAAGGGTCGGCAATTTAATAAGTTTATTCACAAAATTGATTTTAATCCTTGAAATTATGATTTTTCGAGATAGTTCTTGCACGAATTTGAAGACACAGGAAAATAATCAGCTCGATAGGGGCTATTCTGAATCAATATATTGTATTATGATGGTGATGGGGGGCTAATTCTCTCTACCACAGGTCACTTCACTCACCAATTTCTAAATCTTTTACACTACCAGACTTTTTCCTTTTATTTTAAATTTGCCACTATTGTGAATTAAGTACTATTTTCCAATTGACACCTGCTCTTACTCATTCACGGAGGCGATTTCAGACATCTTTTTTTTTTTTAGAAAAAAACAAGTTTATTCACAAAATTGATTTCAAGGATTGAAATCACCTCCATTATTTTAGTTTTTCAAATTATAATTTTTCGAGATAGTTCTTGCACGAATTTGAATTAAATTAAGGTCTTCCTGCCGCACTGTAATTTTTGGCGGGAAGCGACTTATTAGGATTGATGGTTGATTTGATGTCGCTTTTGCTCTGCAGTTAATTGAGCTGTCAGAACAAAGGGAGTTTCTTCCAAAGTTCTGACAGCTTCCCCTACTGTCAAAAAAAAACACTCAAAATAGTTCACCGTAGTTATTCGCCGATACTAGTACTGTTCAACTTAATGAACTAGTGACTGCTTGGGTTCACATCACCACCAGAACCTCACTAAACTACGAACTGCGAATTATTGCTCCTTAATTGGAAGGGTAAACCTGATTCGCGAATTATACTGATTGAATTAACATTCGGCCAGATACAATGTATAGTGAAATGCAATATATAATCACTCAGCGAATTCAAAGCTATTCTTCTCAAAATTTATGATTTCTTTACTGAGATATCAAAAGTCATTGAGGGAATGTAAACAATTGCAGAATAGGGTCATCTATCCCCATCAGAATCTCCAGACGGTCCATCAAACTCTGGAATGTGTTCTTTATCGTCTCGCTGGCTCTTGGATCTGGGGTACCTGTTTTGGAGAATATGGAGGCAAGAATGTTAAGTTAGAACAAAAATAATTCCCCGCTAAACCACTACTCTAGGACGATTACGGACTAAAATTTAAGGATAAAGAGCAGAAACGATGGAAAAAGTAGTGAAGAGGAAGCAAAGAATGGACCGGAGGTTTTGGTGAGATTTATGGATGTAACAAACTGCCTCCCATCCGTTCAATCTTATATCAGCGGGCAGAGCGGCTCTCTCTTTGAATTAAGTCAAGTTTATTATTTCCTAGGTGGGGTGAAAAGTAACCTCCTTGACCGCCAGAATGCGCTGCTACTGTAAACAAAGTTATGGTGCGTTGAAGTCCATTCATATTTAGGCAGACATGCCAAATTTCAGTGCGATACTGTCTTTAGTTTTGTTTTGACAGCTGATTGTTGTTGACGTGTTTGGCATCATGTTGAGTATGGACAAAAACGTTTTTCGTTCTCTCATAAAACATTATTTTTTGAGAGGCAAAACGGCGAAGGAAACAAAAGAAAAGTTGGATAAATATTATGGGACTAATGCTCCGTCAGATTACACCGTCAAATATTGGTTTCGAGAGTTTTGTGGTGGCCGCAACTCCACTACCGACCAAGTCCGCAGCGGCAGGCCCTCCGATGCGGTTACAGAGGACAATGTCAAAAAAATACATGAAATGGTGTTGGCTGACCGGAAAGTGAAGGTGCGCGAGCTAGCAGATACCACAAAGATTAGTACTGAGCGCACACGCCATATTTTGGGCAATATTCTGCATATGAAAAAGTTATCCTGCCGCTGGGTGCCGCGCATGCTCACTCCTGACCAAAAACACGAACGCGAGAGCACTTCGAAAGAGTGTTTGGACTTGCGGAATCGGGCGGACTTTTGGCGTTGATTGGGTAACTGTTGATGAAACCTGGATCCCCTATTACACACCAGAGAACAGAATGAGTGCCCGGCAATGGACTGAAGCCGGCACGAGTGCTCCGAAGCGGCCGAGGGAGGCTCAATGGGTCGGAAAGGTTATGGCGTCGGTTTTCAGGGATTGTCATGGCATACTCTTCGTGGACTACCTCGAAAAAGGAAAAAGCCATCAGCAGCGAGTATTACTGTATACATCCACTTTAAACAAAATTATATGAATATCCTCTATTTTTCTCCAAAGATATTGTTGGTTTATGGAATTCCGCTAATAAGTCGATTTGTTTGCGACAATCTGAGTATGTAGTCTTATTGCAAATGTCTGCATTACCTTAGATATAAATTTGTATCGCATTCACTGTAGCCTTTCTCGAAAAAATTGCAATTCTTTAAATGTTGCCATAAGGAAAGTATCCTTAATTTTGAGGTTAGAATGAAAATTCTAACACCCTACTCAGTGAAAACTGGATACCAAAAACTCTTAGTGCCTGTCCAAAGCATTAAACCCAATTGTCTTCTAACGGAACGATATCATCGTTAGCAAACTACCTATGTATATATGATTTTCAGAGATACCTCGTAGCCCTAACAAGACATGTACTCGTAGTTGTTCGATGGCTGTTAGGTAAGGTAAATAATAATTTTTCCTTCAAAAAGTTCTATAAATTAAAATTAGGAAATTAAAAGCAAAAAAAAACATATCCTATGTAATAACAAAAAAAACTTTCTATTACAGTGACCGGTAACCAAAGACCCCGAATGCTCCATGCCCTGAAGAAAGGCGCATCAGCACTTAAAGCATCAATACCAAAAATCAAAGATGTCAATATTATTGATAAATACTCCCGCATGGTGTTCCCAGTTAGCTTTTTAGCCTTTAATCTTGGCTATTGGCTCTTCTACATCTTGGAATGATAGCAGTTGTCGACACTTCACGCAAAATAGCGCAGTGGTGTGTAGTGTTAGAATTTGTTCGATTAATAATAATCAAAAATCCTCCCCCGCAGAGGTAATGAGATAACTTGAACCAAACCCGAAATTTTAATTGGGTAGAACCAAAAAAGAAAAGAAACGATACAAAATTATAGAACCAAAATAAAATGGCATTACAACCTGAAATTGACAACACAAAAAACTAAAAAAGAATCAAAAATTGCAACAATAATTTAAAAGACATACAAATCAAAAAAATTTAAGACTAGCATTTCGAAACTGTAACACAAAACAATTTAATAAAATTTAAAATTCCATATCACTATAAGAAAATCAAAGAAAAATTTAAAATTAATATTAAAATCAAAATTTGATCAAAATTTAACCAAAGAATTATGGAAAATAAGTAAACACTTTTGTCAAATAAAAATGCCAAAATTAGAATAAAATTAATTAGTGAATTTTGTATAAAAAAAAAAAAACAAAAACCAAACCCACTAAAGTATAGAATTCCATAAGATGTTGTTTTAACTTGCTGTTAGAGTCTATGAAAAGAATTAAATAAAATTGTTAAATAAACAAAAAAAAAAAATCGCAAACTATATAAGAAATTAGTAGAAAAAAAAAAAATTAAATCGAATTGATAGATGATAAATTTAAAATGGAAAAAAAAATTCCAAATTGCTTTAAACATTTTTTAGCCATTGGTTCCGAGACGTAGCTTAAGAATTGTCGAATTAAAAATTTTAAAATAAAAAAACGAATGTTCTGCTTATAGTAAAATTTTTGGAGAGAATTATATTAGAAAAAGACAAGTTTTGAAGGCGTTTTTTTAGGTATGACATGAATTCCAATGTTTCAAGACTCATTTTTATAAAACGAGAATATTTTTTTCTAGTGTTAGTGAACAAAAAAAAAAGGTTTAATTTAATTATTACATTGTAATTGACTTGTTAAGATGGAAAAATAATTTTAGGAAAAACCAATAAATACAAAAACAAAACATGAACAATTAAATTCAATGGGTTTTAGTTATTTTATGACATGGAGGTTGTATGTATTACTTATTAGTGTTCCGTACCAGATTGGTATAGACAGAAAGCTAATGGATGCAACACGGTGTCTGTCATATGATTGCAACTTTTGTACCATTTTTGTATGCAAACAATAATTTTCTGAAGGGGCCTTTGCGAATAATGATCTGAAAATGTTTTAAACCCTTTAAACTCCCACTCAATTTCAAGTGTAACTACTCGTACTATCGGTCTTAGTCTACGTGCCAAATTTCATCGAAAACCGTTTAACTGTTTTTGAGTTAGTCAGCTAATAAAATGATTTAAAGATTTTTTGAAGCCTTGTCCCTCACATTTCACTTTTACTTGTCCAATTTTGACAGATTTTAGACGAAATGACCTACGTATCAGGATATCAGAATATACTCATACCTGAATATGAAATAAATGTCACCAAAATGTCTTTAGGGGTTCTCAAGAGACCCGTAAGATTACAAATATATACGTATGGGCAGATGGTTAGGTTTTTGCTTTCCATAGATGGTACCGCGCCGCTGTCATTTAACATCTTGCTACAAGCGAAACTATTTTAATGTATAAATAAATTCACCAGTAAAATTCCTGGAAATAGTACCAAATTGGGGCCCATTGTGTCCATAGTCGATTAACCTGTAGAGAGTAACCATGGTGGTGAAACCTAACAGATAGAAATATTTTTTTGGATATATTCGTAGATGTTCCTCACATAGTAGTAAGGGATTCTAGTACCCACTAGAAAACTTTCTTAACCACAACCAATCTAAATTAAATCGAGAAATGATTTTTATTTCATATTTAGAATCACTTCTGGGAATATTTTATTCTGAAATACGTTCCCATAGTTGTTACTTCACAAGTTCGTGCGGTTGTGTTCATCTCAGTCTACGTACGTTTAACACACGTTTAACGTTCTATATCTTCACCTTTTTCACATGTTTTTTCCAGTTAAGTTAGGCCTCCAGGTTCATACCCAGGTACTTAGCTATGTTAGTGTAAGGTACTGCTTGATTATTGATAAGAATACGCAATGTTGCTAGTCATTTTTTTGTGAATTTGATATGTGTTGACCCTGGTCTCGTTAAGTTATATTTGCCAAAGTTGTGACCAATCACTCATTTTTTCGACTGCATTTTGCAGCTCTCAGTAGCTTTGATCACACATCCATCAACTGCTAGAATTGCAGTGTCATCTGCGAATGAATTTGTTGAAATGTCATTAGTGTATAATAAATAGTGTTGGTCCGAGCATACTCCTTGTGGAATACTTACTTTAATTTTTAGTAAGTTCAGAGTACGCTTCAGCATGGCGTACTCTGAAATGTCTATCAGCTATGCAAGATTTGAGTATTTAATAATATTGTCTTAATAGCTTCCTTCATAATTTGAACTTTAATCCAGCACAAAGCCTTGGCTGCTTTAAGGAAGAATAGTCTGTGGCACTGCCCTACGTTAAGTTTCTCTATTAAACAAACATTTCAGAATTCACTAATACTTTTTTCAGCCTGTTTTTTAGCCGATTAAAGATAGTTTTATAGTTTTGTTACCTGGATATCTTGTCATATTCCACTGACCTACTTTGTGCAGTTGTTTGCCTTAAGTTGTTGTAAATCTTGCCGCCCGAAAGTGTGCCTGAAAATACTGAATATTTTTATTATTTTTATTTTTTTTTTAATATCGGACCAATCTGCTGAATTTTATTCCATTCGCCTAATTGTTGGCTGCTCATAGTTTTACACAAACTTCCAACATAATATCTTGATAAACTCCGGTGTTAATTTTCACTCCCGCAGGCCCAAAAATAAGCGGAGTGCGTCCACTCTCGAATACTCCGATCAAACTCTATCGTTATGTTTGTTTACGAATTACTGCACAGTGAACATGCAATTTTGTAAGTCGCCGAAAATGAGTTTTAACGCCTTCGATCTTTGAAACTTTTGTATTTTGATAGGCTTGACCATCATGTCGCAACTCATGAACTATATCTGAAGTCGATTTCTTTCCTAAATTAATTACGTTTGCAAGTCCGTAGCGTCGTTTGGTGTTGTTTATTTCTTAAAAGGTTATTTGCATTTAACAGACAATTGAATGGCAAATAATCGCTGAAGAGCGTTTGACATTTCAATTTGACGTTCCAAATAAACATCAGTCTGAAGTTGGTTACACTTTAATTGAAATACCCTGTACATCCATCAACATTTTCATTACATAGAAATATATGCAATTCCGAGACATGTTGGGAAAGACCATTTGCATTCCAGGTACAATTCTCAATGATTTACATATTAATTAATGATTATTCACATGGCTTCTTTTTTGTTGTTTAATTTAATAATTCTGTCTTCATTGTCCAGTCTTTGGAGTGTTAGTGTTAGCATTTCCATTATGGTAACTTCTGCTTCTTTTCGTGCATTTTTAACAGTTTGAGAAGAAGATTCACTGTCGCAGGTTGGTTTGTTTATTCTAACATCTCAAGTCTTATTATTCCAGATTGAAATATAGAAGACAAGCGATCTCTATATGTTACGATCTCTATGGTCAATCTTCACTACAGATTACATTGTAAGAATAAGGTGACAACTGCGACTGACTAATTCTCTTGAAATTACTTAGAAAGAAATGCTAGTTATGTGGGACTAGAAAACGGGTGATAAATCTGACTTCAGTTGAGAATTAGGTTCACTTTTGTTTTTCGCTCAATGTGGATTACCACTAACATCTGTCATCAAAAGAAACCCCAACTTAAGTATCCATAGATGATACCTTGTGATCGCCCTCCATAGAGCTGGTCTTTACAATCGTCAAGCTTAGCTGGACTGACCCAAGGGTTTTAAGTACTAAGGAAGTTTAGCCATCATTCACAATTTTCAAACTCCACTACTCCACCATTTGAGTGCCGCTGGAGAACACAACATTATTATTAATAATCGAGCACAGAAAACCCCAAATCGTATATTGCTGAGTTTTGTACGATGTATGTGTATAACTGAAGAACGGCTTCGTTGATTTTGTTCCCCTTTACTTTGATATTTAAATAATTTCTCTCAAAATATTTATGGATAGCTAAACATCACATTCCGCTCTACAAAAGCGGAGAAATTATAACGAATTTGCAAATTTATAAACTAGAAATCACAACTGTTATTTCAGTAATAGATATAGTAGGAATCACAGTTAGTAGCAGTGAAAAATTAACGATTAACCCTAATTTAGGATTTTGGGGTCATCAACTATAGTTATTAGCAAAATTCATGAGTTTTCGGTATCTTTTAGGGTCCCGCTACTTACTATGAAAACAAATACGGTAAGAGTCAGTGTCAATCTGTTCGTCTGTCAAAGCTTCAAAACTTTTGAACCGTTAAACGTACACGGCTGAAAATTTTCAGAAAACCAAAACTCGCCCTTATAAGTGCAGGTAAAAATTTCAAATCTGAGTTTTTGCAGATAAACAACAAATATAATAAATTGAACAGTTTTGAAAAAATCGTGGTCATGTGTTATTTTATAAAAATTAGAGGAAATTATTTTCATTTTGATGCATACATACGAGTACCTCGAGTCGGTTTTCAAAAAACTTATATAAATGTGAGAGATAAATAGACTTAGATCATATCTAGAGGTAAGGAAGAAAGACATATCTGAAAGTGGGACATTAGACACTTGACAACGGTTACTTTAAGGGCCATGAGTTATGTAAGTGAAGGCAAATTTGTTTGCTTGCAAAACCTGAAAATTCTTCCTGGAGTTTTCGACACATTTGAGTTGTTCAAGGCGCCAAATTATTTTTTCTGCTACCTTAATGGTTCTAATATTTTTCACCGGTCTTTATTTCTGAATTTTAGGCAAGTTTTTTTGTGTTTTTTTTTTTTCAAGAATGCCTCTGTGAAAAGAAAAGTTCTCCAGATGGTAATAACGATGCTATCTTATTGCAGTCAGATTGAATAACTTATGTATCTTTCACTTCGCATTAAAAGCCTAAGTCATAACATCTGTTCAGATCGCGGAATATGCAGCATTCTGCGAAAGTCGACATGCAAGCTACCGGATGGGTTCACTGGTTGTGAATGGTGAAACGGCCTTTTTTCTCCGCGACTTCCTATGAAAAGCTACATGTATAAGCAGATATTGTCCTAAAATAAATAATAAACCCCTATTCCTTGTGTCTAAATTCAGGAGAATTAACTCAATTTCTGTCCTGAACTTACTATTGAAAAACCTGCAATTTTGAGAGGGATGGTAGAAGAGTCTAATTTGTATAGATTCTCACGTACTGGATGTAGGTAAATTTTGATGAGCTATTTCCTGGTTTTATTCTGATCTATTATGCAATCGGCTACAACCTGCCGAGAAGAATAAATTAAGTTTTGGATACCTAAGCACCTGTGGAAAATCCAGAGACGTACCTAAGCGAAAGAGACATACCTAATGCAAAACAAGAGCAGCGAGAGAAGAATGCTGAGTTAGAGATTTGGGGATAAGTCCTACGTAGAAGAAGAGGGGCGCCGAGCACTCGCAGCACTCCCAACTTCTCGGATGAACTAGTATCAGAAAATTTAATAGCCAAGCAACTCGCAGCTGACTTCAACTCTGGACCGCAGGCTATTCATGCTAGAAAGGGAAAACTAGTCACTGATGCGGTGAAAATTGTAAAATGTATTTACACAAAAATTCTGAAATTATCAAAGGGCCATCAGGAATAGAGAGCGATGGGACTCGAAGAAAACTCAAATGAAACCAATGCAGCTGTTTAAAACCTGAAAACTACAAAGACACCAATCTTCCATCGGAAATTTTCGTAAATAAATAAAGATTTTGACGCCTTTGAAATTATAGGAATCAGAATATAAAAGAAAACATCCTAAATTCCCACTGAATATTTATTATTTATGGCAGCTGAGCGCTCAAAAGTGTTTCATAATCAAATCAGGGCGATCTGAGTGCATTCAGTTGAGAGAATACTCGACGTAAGAAGAAATCGAAACGATCAAAATTTGATCGGCGATCAGATCAATGAAAAATTGTTCAAAATTGTTTTCTTTACGATCAGAAATTTGATCGGTATAAAATGATTATTTTCGAATGATCAGTTTGATTGATCGAAAAATATATCGATATACTTTCCATAGATGAACTTTATCGATTGGAATGAAGTACTTCTCGGTCGTTCAATTTGGTGGATCGGACAAAATCATTTTCGATCACAATTTTGTTTTTTACGCAAGGGGCTATAAGGGAATTATGAGTTTCAATACTCGTATCTCGAAAACGGTAAGAAATATAAGCAATATACTGAAAGTTATTCAAAATATAGGGAGACACTGTTTGGCAACCTTGAATGCCCTTGAATGTTCTCCACTCTAAGTATATGGACCGAACTAACCTATTTCTTAAATGAAAGAGATTACTTTTAAGGTAGCGAAAGTAGGTAGGCGAAATAACATAGCAAAATTTCTATGTACTGTAAATATTGTTCCTTTAGTAGTTGGGGAAATACATTATACCTATACAAGAGAGAAAGTTTGAGTTTTTCACCCCATTTTTTTCGAAAACTTACTTAAGGAGGCGCTACAGTCCAGGGTAGATCTGGGCCTCAACCAACAAGCGTCTCCAGCCAGCTCGATCTTTAGCTAACTGCCTCCAGTTTCATACGCTAAGTTGGTTCAGGTCCCCTTCCACTTGGGTGATCCACCTGAGTCGCGGTCTTCCTCTACTGCGCCGTCCTTCGAAAATGGATTCGAAGATTTTCGGGCCGGAGCATTGGTATCCATGCGCTCTACATGACCCAGCCACCTCAGTCCTGGCTAAGTCGATGTCGCTATACAGCCCGTACAGTTAGTCGTTGTATCTCCTCCTCCACTCACCATCTATGCAGACGGGACCAAAAATCCCCCAAAGAATTTTCCTCTCAAAACAGCCAAGAGCAACCTCATCCACTTTTGATAGAGGCCATGCCTCTGCGTCATAGAGTAGGGTTGGGATGTTTAGGGTTTTTATTAAGGGTCACTTTAGTTGTTCGAGAGAGGACTTTGCTACTCAATTGCCTTTTTAGCCCAAAGAAGCAGCGGTTGAAAAGAATTATTCTTCATTCGATCTCAGCGCTTGTGTCGTTGTCTGAATTTATAGCGTATCCTAGGTAGATAAAGTCCCTAATTACCTCAAAGTTATATCTGTCTACGGTGACGTTCTGCCCGAGACGTCGATGTATATATAGGTACTTGGTCATGCCCTCATTGACCATTAAACCCATCTTCGCCGCTTCCGCCTAAATACTCATGAAAATAGGAAATATGGTAATTTTTCTCGAAATCGGTTGAAGATAGGAGAAAAATGCTTGTAAGCGAAATTATAGCGAGGATGATACTAAGTTTATTAGGGACCAAGAAAGTCGTTATATCTCCTTCCTTTTAAGGATATGGATCAAACTTGCATTTGTCTGCATGAAAAGGGAACTATCCACTGAACGGATTCGATTAGAAGTAAAAATTGTTACCTACAATCTCAAAAAATATTGCCACCAGTACAGGATATGTACGTTTGTATCATGAATGGAATTTCGAGGGCAAAATTGAGAAACATAAATTAAACTAGTTGAATGAAAGAAATTTCTTAACTTTGAAGAGAAACACTGAAACATTTTTTTATTTTACTTTGCTATTTAACGTGATTAGGTGTTAGTTTGTTTGCCTTAAATTTCAAAAATTTGCTCTAAGAAATTGGAATATTTAAAACCATCTCATTAGAGTAGAAAATAAAGTCCAAACAGCGCCCTGTTTCACTTGATTTATATGATTACTCATTCATACCCAGTCGGCTCTAAAAATAAAACTAAAATATTACATCGAATGGACCCACTCCATATTACTTTATCTACGAGTATACATAAGCAAACACAACTCTCTATCATAACTATTTATGGCTTCCATGAATTCTAACTGTGACTTCATCTCAAGACAACAGAATGTGAAAAAAAAGTAATCATCCTCCAAATCTGCTTACTCACTCGTTGATACACAATTTCATTGATAAAAACCCCCCTTAAAATGAGAGAATGTATTCCTATTGATTGCCTTAAAATCCACACCATTCAGCATCCACCGCCCATCATCATTTTCCAACCGGATACCGTGGCAGCATGGTCACTAAATTACATATTCTCTAAACAAATTTTCGAATTCTCTGTATGCGTAAGAGCACAGAAAGATACTTAACAAAAGCTTTATCCTTTACAGAAATTCTAATGGGACAACCTACTCCTTTCTCGTGTGCAGCGCTCAAAGCTTACACGTGGGAAGGAAACAAGCCAACGTATATTTATTCTCTACACCCACAATAGGAGCGATAGAGAGAGCAAGTGTAAGAGAGAAATAAAACCTCATAAACAGATGGATACATCGTAGTTTTCCACCCGAAAATAGACAAAATCCATAGGAAAATAGGATAAGTACCAACAACAACACACAAAAAGAAGCAAATAACAACAAAAAGTAAAAAAAAATTGTATGCTCGCCCACTTACAAAGCCTCTACCCACAATGGATAAAGGATGATTGGGCTTCCAAGAGATGAATCTGATTCTGCTCTAAAATTAGAATTACTCCTTAATGAATCAATTAACGCATCAAAAGGATATACGCCCGGTGACGGTTTTGACGTACAAAGAATTACGTATACGTCCGAGTGGACCCCGAATTATCCTTAAACAAATTGTTTTAATATTTTCCACCGTTACCATGGAGTTTCATTCTTATTATTTTTTTTTTTTTCGTGTGCAAGGATGTGGGTTGCAAGCGGCGACGACGATGATGATGAGGACGTGATGAAAGAATAGTTTAAGCTCTTCACAAAGCGTTTAAATACCTCTCTCCTTTGGCTCTCTTATTAGAGATGGTTAGCTGTGTTAAGAAGGATTTTTTTCTTATTCCATCCACTGCTTGTTATTTTTTCTCTGAATGAAAACGAAAAAAAAGCAAAATGGATATTTTTTTTTTTTTTTTTGTTTTATTTTTTGAATATGAATGAATTTTTAGGGGTTGGTGGTACATGTGTGAGAGTCTCTTTTGGTGTGTATGCCTCGATGAGGAAGCACAAAGCGAGTTTTGAAAACTCATTTGTGTGGAATTGTTATATGAAAAATGAAAGAAAATCAAATTTAATTTCATTTATAGTGTGCTGACACAATAAAGGATATACTGGGTACAAGATGTGGGTCAGCATGGTGCAGCACAGTGCTCCTTGGGTGAAGTAGTTGAATATTTTATAAAATAATTGGGACACTCGACAAGAGAGAGTCAAAGGAACGACAATTATAAATATAACTAAAATAAAATCATGAAGAATACTCCAAGTGGATATGGATAACATTAAATCTGGTTGATAATTTTTTTTTTTTTTAACAGAAGCATATAGGTTAGAGGCTTTATTCACTTTTGCTCGTTGTTGTCGCCCTGTTACTGTCGCATTGCTTATGTGGTTAGTACTAAAGTTCCGGTTGCCTGGCAAGGTCTGATAGTCTTATACATTGCTGTTGCCGCGGAGTAATATTCACTTTAAAAAGATTTGTTGCTTCCTTGTTAACATGCTCCTGGAGTCTGTTTTCGTGTGCTATGAACAGTAGGAATCCTTAAAACCTTTTTCGGATATGCCACGGAGCATTCATAATACTCCTAAGGACTTTGTTCTGAAAGCATTGAAATGAATAGAAGTTTGGCTGGCACATCCCTACAGTTGAGCGCCATAGTTTTACACTAGTTTTAGGACCTGGTCGTATAGATATATAAGATGTGTACCTTCTAGATCTCGAATAAATTTCAAATTATTCTTTGTTTTATTTAAATACAAAATTGTTATGTCCCTATTGAAAAACCCCTTTATTTTATTATGTGTTGAGCACTGACTATCCTGAAAAACTGATCCGAACGATACACCGTACAACTTGGAAGGAGAACCTCCGAATTTTACCAAACATGCACTAGATTTCGGCGCTGTTATGTGACTTCTTCAATCTCTTGTTAGAATGTTAAGTGCGGCGGACAGGTGTTAACACGGAAGGCACTATATTTTTCAAATCCGTACAACTGTTGGGGGGTATACTGATGATATAGATATTATCGCGGGCTCCCAATGTGCCATTATTGAAGCATTTACTGCGATTGAAGAAGAGTAAAACGAAGTACATGCACACCGCATTGGACAAAATGTCACCATCGACAGCCACAATTTTGAGGTAGTAAAGGAGTTTACCTACCTCGGGGCAAACGTAAACTCCACAAATGACACTCTGGTAGAGATTCGGAGTAGGATAATCCGAGGCAACCGTTGCTACTTCGGCCTGTCTAAACAGCTAGGGTCCAAACTCCTAACCCGAAGGACCAAAATTATGCTCTAAAGTACATTGATATCACCAGTCGTACTTTACGGAGCCGAAAGCTGGACGATAAGCAGGTCGTGGGCTCCTTCGAAAGAAAAATCCAACGCCAGATATTCGGTCCTATCTGAGAAGAGGGCGAATGGAGGAGAAGACATAACCGCAAATGGAGGAGAAGACATAACGGCAAAAATCCGTCGACTAGCTCGGTCACATAGAGCGAATGTGTCTTCGAATTCCAGCCCACTGGTTCGAGACGACAAGGGAGACTGGTTTAAGTGATCGTAGACGCAAAAAATTTTTAGTCTTGCCAACTGGAAGCAGCTATCCCGGGAACGTGAAGTAAGGAAGACGAAGGCCTTTTAACTTTTCAACAAGAAAATCGAACAACATTGCTAGATCCGCATGTAAAATTTTAAAATTCAAAATGGCAACTAAGAAATTACTTTCGAGCCCTCTGATTTTAAATCCGATGTCAGAATTTCAAATTACAAATCTCGATATTATGCTAACCGCCTCAAGTTGTTGGTTGGGGTCCTTTTCTCACCTTCGGTGAGGTCTTCCTTTACCTGGTCGTCACTTCGAGATCGATTCGAAGTCTTTTCGGGCCCGAGCGTTGATGTTCATTGGCTCTACATGTTTTAACATGTCTTACGTGAAAGAGCTTTGCTACTCAATTGCATTATTAGCCCAAAGAAACAGCGCTTTGTCTGCATTGATGTCACAGTTGGAAGTAACATCGGACCCTAGGTATGCAATTCTTAACAATTCAAATATGTAACTGTCAACTTGTTGACAGCTCTGACGATGGCATATATTTTGTTTTGCCCTCGTTAACCACTAGACCAATTTTATCCGTTTCTGTTTCAATACTCCCGAAAGCACTACTGACAGCCTGCTGAGTTCTTCCAATTATGGCAATGTCATCAGCATACGCCACCTTGAGAATTCTGTACAATCCTCCCAAATATAAAATCTTTGATACGATTTTAGGGTCTTACATAACTACGAGTACATCACTCAGGAATAGTGATGTTCAGGTTATTAAAGTCAAATCACAAACTTTTCTGAAACTCACCGGTTTCCCTTGCTTAAGTCATCTTACGAGAACAATTCGTTTCCATATACAATCCACGTAGCTATGCATTGTATTTGTTCATATTGACAGTAATAGAAGTACTTAATGCTATCGTGTCATTTTGCTGTTCCCTTACAATATCTTTCCTGCAACAATATTAGTAAAAAGGCATCGTTGTCAATATCATGAAAATGAAAACAAATGCATTGTGGAAGAGAGCTTAAAAATATATTTAACTTTTTTTTTGAGTTGTTCCATCTCAGGACGGGTTCGCACATGCCAGAGATCACATATCCCAGGTACCGATACCCAGAGATTATGCTCTGCTAAAACGCAAACCAAGCTCTATGCTCTTGGGTTGAGATCCTTCCATGTTATTGCGATCTAGTCGCTAGGACTAATAAACAATTTTTCTTTCACTTATTGACTTTTTTTTTTGGATTTCCTGAATTGCATCTTGCAGTTTTTCCGATGAATGAATATTGCTTTCTGCAACTGTCACTATGACATTTTCCAGTGATGCGATATTGTAAGTACATATATAAGAGGTACAGTACTGGTCCAAGCACGCTTCCTTGGGGCACACCTGCTTTAATTTCTCTAAGTTCCGAATACGTATTGCGGTTTTATAAGAAAGTATCTGTCTGCAATGAAGGATCCCAGAATTTTTTTTTTATTTGTCGATCAGTTCTTTGTAAACAAAAGAAGAGAGTTTGTGTATGCGTCTCACATGAGCACAACTAAGTGAGTGAAAGATAAGTAGGACTTAATCTACCCAGAACGTTGGGGGATCAATTAACTCCGAGGGCCCCTATGCTCGTTGTTGTCATTCCATAACGCTCGTACTCGTATGTATATGCATTTACATTATTACATTCCAATATTTCTCAGTGCTGTGCTAATCCGAATGGTTTTTGTCTTTTCAATCTCCTCACTAAATGTGTGTGGTCCAGAAGTTGGAGGGCCTTAGGGTTCGTATGATGTCACAGCCGCTCTTCATGTTTTTGGGCGAGCCTTTCGACTTCAGCTTTTACCGGTTCCATTCTCAAATCGCTGCGAAGGTCCTAATTCCGAACATACCAGGGAGCTTTGACAATATTTCTCACTTTGTTTTGGCAACTTTGCAACTCCAGAGTGGAATCATATATGTCCATATGCGTTTGAATACTTGCCTATAAAGTAAAAGTTTATTAAAAGTTGATAGGCAGGAATGTCTTCCTATTAGCCAGTAGATCATTTTATATCCAATGTCGAGGTCTTCTCTTTTTTTCTTGATATGATCCTTCCAACGAAGTTTTGCGTCCAATTCCATACCAAGATATTTAGCTGTGTTGGCATATGGAATTGCTTGGTTATTTATATATATTTTTGTTTGTAAAATCTAAATGCACAGATTTGGACTGATCTAATTTAATGCGTCTTTTCCTCGTCCAGTTTTGGATTTCCTAAATCGCATCTTGCAGTTTTTTCCGATGAATGAACATTGCTCTCTTCAATTGTCACTATCGCCGTGTCGTTCACAAATGTAGCACTTTTGTTATTTTCCAGTGATGGGATATCGTAATTGCATAAGTGGTAGAGTACTGGTTCAAGCACACTTCCTTGGGGCGCACCTGCTTTAATATCTCTAAGCATATTAATACGCTTTGTGTTCTTTTATACAAAAGTATCTTTTTTTTTTATAATTTGCACGTGTTGAAGGGGATATGAATACCCTTATATTAATTTTTAGAACACGTGCGTTTTTGTGGAAAGGAAGAGACAGAGAGAAAGACAGAGTGGTGTGGTTTGAAACTCAGGTGGTATTAAGTTTCTGTAAACTCCAAGGGTGGCTGTCCAGATAACTGGGGAGTATTTTGTTTGTTTTCCCTATCATTGACGTTGCTTATGATTCACAGTATTTTTTTTCATCCTCCTGATGTCATCATCACTATCAGGTTGCATTTTAGCCATATGACCACCCTACTGTTTGCAATGTTGGATCTGCCAGGATCTTTATATATTATTTGGGAAGAGCATTTTTTTAATTTGTAGATCAATCCTTTGTGCCAAACTTTATCGAGTGCTTAAGGAAAACTGTAGAACAAACTTGTGTGTTAGTAAATATTCGGTGTACCTTGTCAATTGTAGAATGTGTCTTATTTATTTTCGCTCTATAAAAGTTGTTAGTCTTTTGAGTCTTTCAAACAGTTTTGAAAAATATTTAAAAAATGCATATTAAATGTTTACTTGGAATTTGTTTTTTTTTCAAATAAGTTTGACAAATTGACTGTCTGCCGTCAGTAAGTCAAAGAAGTGTAAGTTTTGAACCAACTAAGAATTATTCTACAAAAATTGGATATAGTCAAATATTTATATATTGTAACATAATGTAGCATAATAACTACGCTCCAAAAGTATGCAACAAATTCAAAAAGTGTCTTTTCATTCGAGGTTCGTGTCCACAGTAAGAGACGGATTATGTCTAAGACGACGTCGCGGAATTAAGAGAATTATAACCACAAGAGTTTATTGGCTGCAGCTGTCATCTTGGAATTATTACATCAGAATTTTCTTGTTCCAGTGGTCGAAGAATTTGCTAGAAGTTTCTGGCTATCAGAAATGCGACTATATAAGGACAGATGGCGATCAAGGCAGGGCAGTTGGGTTTTGAACCGCACGAAGAGATTGGAAAAGTGATAATAGGCGAAGTTGTAATCTTGTGATAAATTGAAAGTTGAGAGTTAACAAGAAGAAGTAATTAGTTTGAATTTGTGAATTAAGTATTGTAATTGAAATGAGATAAAGTGATTTGAGAAGTAAGAGACCTTGTAAGGAAAGAATTTGCGAAGAACAGTATAGTGTGAACTTGAATTGTTCTATAGACTAAAAATAAAGAAATAATCTCACAGAATAACGTTTTATCTACTCGAGCCGTAGCTCGCATATTACGATATGAACAAAATTATAAAAAAAATATTTTGGGGCCGGATTTAGAGATACAAACTCCATCCAGCCCGAATTAATTCAAAATCCGCTTAAATTCTTTAAGTGGTTCTTGAGTTAGACAAGAAAAGTGATTCCAAAATTTCTAAATTTACGATCCAAATTTTTATCAAAGTCTGTTGGGACTTTGGGGACTAACACAGATAATTTAAAGTTCCCACCACTTCTTTCTCAAAATTGGGAATTGTGAAATTGATAGTCAAATTGGATTAACAATTCTTACTTGAAACCAGGGCATACTTACAACATAAACTTCATCAAAACCTGTTCAGTGGTTCTTGAGCAAGGCGAATTAGAACAAAGAAACAGGCAGACACGTAACAAAAGTTGTTTTATCTTACCCCTTTTAAAAATGATTGTAGTCTCCTGATTAATCAGAAAGCTGTATTAATAAGGTTTTAAAACTACGATACGCAACATTAAGGGTTTGAGGCCCGACTTGTATTTGATGTTTTTTTTTTTTTCGTATTTTGATATCTTATGTGTTTGCCTTGCAATGTCACTATAAACGAGTACAGTTTCACTTTATTACTCTTCTGCATGGATTTCAATATCCTGCAATATTTTGCACTTCGTATAATAGGATCGTTATGTTCAGTAAAAAGAGTTCTTCTATTGAAATTACCAAGACTATTTTTATCTCATACGTCAGTCTGCATATAACTTGAATCAGTAAAAAACTGCTATTCTGCTCCATGATTTGCATCAACTATAGTAACCAGAAATAATCTCTAATTTTCTAATGAAATCAACTTGCGTTCGAACTACTTTGGGTTCTAATAAGAACCACCCAACGAATACGAGATATCCTTTCAAATGTCATGGAATAGAAAGGAAAGGAAAACCAATCCATATCGAATGGAACCCATACAACTGACATATGAATTGATCTAAAAATAAAATAAATACGAGTATGATATCCTTTAGTCATATCCATCCGCACTATCCTTTATCATCATCATCATCTCCAATCTAACTACAACACCTTTTGTGTATGCATTCACAAATGTCAACTGCACTACTCAAAAACTCAATTTCTCCACAAAAAAAAGGGGACATACGAATCTTTTAAAGCAACTAAAGTATCACATTGCTAAACACACATACTGCCAGCGAAAGCGAGAGGAACCACATAAATAGGATATTTTTATATTTTTCTTGATATTTTGGTCCATTTGACTCCTTGTCATTGTCAAACAAAAAAAAAAAAAAAAAAACTCTCCACAATCAAAGTTTACACAAGGCGACTGTCTTGATGAATAATCTCCTCTTTTTTGTTTTCTTACCAAAGAGACGCGGCGAAAACGCGTAGGTGTTACCCCAATGGTACACCTAACAAAACCTGCGCAAAGCTCTTCACAAAAATTATTATCATCAATGGTACACGAAAAATACGAAAATATCCTTGGAGAGATGCAGAGAATAATCAGAGCATCCACAATATCCTCATCCAGCATCGCAAACGCAAAAAAAAGCTCTCTACAGCGGAAATTTTCCTGTATAACATTGAAAAACTTTAGTCGTTCATACGAGTCCTTACAGTGTAATTCAGGAAATGCTATCCTTTTGCAAATAAAAAAATTTCTTACTAAAATGTAATCTAACGCAGGAGAGACTCATTTGTTTCTTGCCTCAAATTTATAAAGAAATGTTAAGTGTTCCATTAAATTAAGGATTCAAGTGAAAAAAGGATATTAACAGGTAAAAAAAAAAAAAATGTCCACCTCTCTCAAGTGAATAAGAAGAAAAAAAAAAATTACATAAAACCAAGGCAAACAGCTGCTCTCATCCTATGGGCTCTAGCTAAAGTTATCAGTATCCTTCAGCCCCCTCGCCGCAGAGAATATACCAGAGAGGTGGAGTGTCCTTCTTTTTTGCAATACACACCCAATTGCTGAAAGAACTAACCAAAAAGTACCTAAAAATTGTGTGTTCCTATTTAAAGAAAAGGATAATTCCTTTTTTTTTTTTTTTGTCTTCTTATTGTGTGCTCTAGTGAATTGTGTTATCCTTTAGGAAATCAGCAAAAGAAAAGTGTGATAAAAATAAAGAAAATGTATAAAGGTCAGCAATTTTCAACAAAGGACTCTCGAATACGATGAAACGAGGATATAAAAGAAGACGAAAGGGGGCATCGCCGATATATTGTCTCGGCTAACCCGTTCATCTCTTTTTTTACAAAAAGAAATAACGATATCATCCTACAAAAAAAGGATAAATAAAAACGCGAATATAAATTGTTAACAACTTTTCAAAAAAAAAGAAAGAAAAGGATATCTACCAAACCAACAAAAAAAAAAAAAAAGAAACAACAACAACAAGATCCTAACCAAACCCCAAAAAAGTAATTGCGCAGTGATTTGCTCGGGACAAATTCATTCCTCTCGGTACAAAGGAGATTTTCCACCCAAAAAAGGATACAAAATACATAAAATTTTTATTCAATATCAAAAAAATAATAAAAAACCCGGATCATGTGTACTTGGATTTTTATGGCTCTTTTCATTAGCACTGGTGAGTAAAATTTCGAAAAAGAAAATATTAAGGATCACCAGTTAGTGAGACCACCTGTTTGGGAGAGAGCCAAGGATATATGTATTTTTATTTTGTTCATCTTGGGAGTGCTAGAAAATATGGCCACCAAATGGTTGATGGTTTTTTTTTTTCCGTTTTAGTCCTTTTTGATTTAATTTTGAGAAAAATATAATTTCTTACGTAGGTGTTTCCAGAAAATTAGATTTCTCTTCTTCCCTTTTCGTCCTTGTTGTTGTAATTGTTGTAAAATCTATTTGTTCGTGCAGACGAAAAACCAATACAATAAAAGTTCAGTAACGCCCATGCAATGCGCTGTGTATGGGGACTTTTTGGTTTTGTATTAGTTTGTGCCTATAATGTTTGTGCAGCATCCTTAAAAGAAGGAATCAGCGGGGTTCCTTCTGGATGTTTGATGAGCTTTTTTTTGTGTGTGTGTGTGTGTATGTGTGTGTGTGTTAGGGGGTGCTGTAAGTGCAAGATTTTGTAATTTTTCTTCGTGCAGAAGTTAAGAGAGTGAAGTAAAGTGCACTTGTACCTAAATGGTGATGTATAGGTATAGAAAGGATGTGTTCAGGGTGTGAAAATAACTTGATTCCTTTCAGTTGATGTAAATGTCAGGAATGTGATTTCAAATTAGGAGTACATATATTTTTAAGAAATGAGGAACTCTGAAGGCAAAATGGAATACATATAAAGATCAGGGTTATTTGGAGATCCTTTTGTTTTTAACGCCTGTGTATACTACTGAGGCATAGGTTTCTTCATAATTCAATATGGCCGAAGTCAATCTGAAATACAATGTATCATAGATATAGAAATAGAACTCAGTGTGTGACTGTCTACCTTGCAATCGTGAATATATGTATCTTTATTGTATAAAGCTTCTCCTTTCGACATTTGTTCCCTATGTATGTATACTCATTAGTATAGCTAAGTCTTCTATGACATGGCTACCATCAGGCTCACAAAGGTGGCCCATTGTAAAATCACAGGATCTGTAGAACTGCTAGTTCCCATCTCGTTTCGCTTTCGAACAGAACTATTTTCTTATTGGAAGCAAGCAGATTTGAACATCTTTAACTCCTCATTTTCACTGTGATTCGTTTTCTTTCACTAAAGGTTGTGCTATTAACGCAAGCTTCCGTTTAATGAGCTCATTACATATAGTTTGTCTTCGAGGATTCCATTGTTTCATTACACATGTTTCGAAGATTAACGAAACTAGATCTTGTTTGCTCCATCTATAGGCTGCCAAAGCAATCAATCTCTGTTAAACCAAGGTATGCTAAGGCAGATCTCTTGGTATAGTTGTGGGAAACTTACAATTGCATTCCAAGAAGAATTATCTAGGTGACATCAGTACTCACGACATATATAAAACCCCTTTAACTTTCGTCTTACTACACTTATACCCATCGACCATGTCCTCGCTATTTTTTTATGCTGACATCTTTGCCTATTTTATCCAGTCGGGTGCTTTACTGCCTCGGCTGGCCCTACAATAATTGCTAACCTATTCGCTCTCTTCTTCGGCCAGTCGTTGCTGACTACGTCCTTGAGCTCGACTTTAATTATTTCTTCTACTTGAACAATTCTGCACAAACCTCCTGATCTCCGTGGATTCATCGCTTGTTAATAAGATTAATCAACTGAAGGATGACTACTTTCATGGTGCTGACGGCATCTCCGCCATAGTATTTAACAAAATGTGTGAATCATCTGACATAGCGAAGTTTCTAATTATCGTCCATTTGATAAGCTCGTATGATACAATGATACAATGTTCTTTGCATTGTCAGAACTTCAAAGGTGCTCAAAGCCGTTAATGCCAGGATTAATCGCAAACCACAGGTCAACAACCACCAACACTGAATGTTTTGGAAGATGGCAATGAAGTTAATGTTGTAGTCACAGATTTTAGTAAGGCTTTGACAAAATTCCTCACCAAAGTATTCTTCTCAAGCTAAAAGCCCTTGGATTCCAAGCTCGGTTCATCTCATGGATCAAACCATACTTAGTGGACCGCTAATACAAATTTAGTTTTAGACTCATTCAGTATTTGACTCATTCATAACAACCTCAGGGTTCCCTCAAGGTAGTCATCTTCTAGTCTACGCCGATGGTAAAAACATTTTTAGATGTATATCATCTGCTGATTCTAGCTTTCTGCAGGACTATATTTTTCCATCTGGAGTAATACAAATTTCGTAGAGCTTAATATTAATAAATGTCATTCCATTAACAACTTCCGCAAATATCTCACACCACCTTCTAGGGTCTACTTCATTCGTGACGAGCCTATACCCTCAGTCACGTCAGTACGCGATTTGGGTGTTATCTTCGATAGTGAACTATACCTTCGCTCACATATCGCATTGTGAAATGCTGGTCAAAAGAGTTCTCTAACCCATATGTAACGAAGTCCCCCAATCTCACCTTCGTTAGAACCCTCCTCGAATATGCCAGGCACGAGATTGAAGAATTCACATGAAAGCTCATCTCCTGGCCAAAATCCTGTACATCTTCGAAAAAGGTCAGAAGATCTGCTTGTATAGTGTACGGTGCGTATCCTCCATCATTACGCGACACATTTGGATTAGTTTTGTCAGGATCCCGAATTCAGCCATCGCCTTTTAGAGCTTCAGGTTATTAATCCTATATACGGTTTTACAGTCGATGAAAAGATGCTGAGTTTCAACTTGAAATTCATTGGTCTTTTCCAGGATTTCGTAATTGCATCTTCTACTAGAATCTGATGACCACCACATTCCAAGTATTTCTTGAAGTTATAATATCCTGTAGATAAGTTTGGTAACAATCTACAAGATTTGCTCTTCTCCAGAGACATGGTATGTAACTAAGTGGCAGTCTACTTCTAGTTATGTCGTATGGCGGAGGAGATACCATCTGGTGATTTAAATTATTGAAAGGCATTTATGGCATCTATCTGTCTGTAGGCATGTCTGTCACATTCTTCTAACTTTACAACTTTTAGACCTAGAGGGCTGACATTTTGTGTAAAAATGGTTTGTGATGAACCGAAAATAATTAGTTAAACAAATAATTGAAAGAATTTTTTATAAGGAGCTTTCAGGGGCATAATGTACCACAAGAAAAAAAAAATATTTTCTATTCCATTATACCAAGGAATTTGTATATATTGAGGAAAAAAATTCAAAAACCGAGGCTAAGGCAATATCTCCCCTCCTACCACCTCATGAAAGATTTTAAAAAATGGGAACATGAAAAGCCATGTAAAGAACAATGAATTATAACATATCTTCAGGCGCAAAAAAATTTTGAAAAAAATTGAAGTGCGAGGGCTGCTTCGAATATGTTTTAAAACCCTCCCCATATCTTACCCCCTACTTCAATATGCTTCAATCGATTTCTATAATTTTCAAGTGGAACTACTCACGTGTCAGTTGGCCGAGAAGCCAAATTTCATCAAAATCCGTTCACACGTCCTTGAGTTAGTCGGCTCAGATGGTTTTTGGCTTTTGATGGTTTTTAGACGGAACTACCTACGTTTTAGGACAAACATCAATTGATATCTCCTCATTACTGGACGAAAATCGGTCTGAGAAATGTAACACTGATGCTTCAATTCCCTGGTTTAACCATGGCTTTGTATAACGTGGCTGTTTATGGAATCGAAGCAATGCATTCACAAAAGTTGTTGATGCTCTTTCTTACAGTTTTTCTGCTCACCTTATTGGACTTAGTGAGACTGTCTGTTTAACTGAGATAGTCACATACCGCTTTGACACAGGTCTTGGTTAATTTTAATCCACAGTCGCTTGTTAATTTAAATTTAATTTAAATTTAAAAATGTGTGGTATACAGTCACCCCACCATATCTTACCAGAAGCCTCCCTTATCGATTCCAGACAAACGCATCTACGTATATACGAGTACACCTGACTTGACTCAAAACCCAAATTTTAATCAATTATGAACCATACTCTTATCCTCTAGCGCTAGGTTTTTATGAGTCATGCTAGACCCAAAGCTCAACTGGATGTTTAACATAGAACAACGTATACAGCGGTAATACGTCCAATACTAACATATGGGTCTCTAGTTTGGTAGCCTGCCCTGAAAAAAGCAAAATGGAAACGACCGCCACGCTGACATGTCTGACGGAAGCTCTGAATGTGCTTCTGCATCTTCTACTACTTGACCTCCATATTAAATACATTTTAGCATTTCAGCAAGTAGCGCGGTCAGACTCAGAGAATCACGGCGGTGGTCTGCTAGACCTTACGGACACAGAAAGATTTTAGATTCGTTACCGGGAGAACTGGGCAAAATTCTGATCGACTTCACCATACCCAAACTGAATTTTCAACATAACTTCACAGAGGTGAAGTCATAAAGAATTTCAAAACAGCCAACGGTTCAAAGATGGACTGTGGGGTCGGTGCGGAAATCTTTTCGGAAACTCTGAAAATATCAGTATCCTTCCAACTTCCCGATTCAGCCAGTGCCTTCCAGGCGGAAGTTCTGACAATACTTGAAGCGTGTCGAATAGTACACCCTTTGATAATTTCGCAATTTTCATTGATAGTCAGGCATCCCAGCTGGTAGAGCATTGTAGCGAAAAACTCTCTTCCTAGATTGTCGGACAAAAATCAGTCTTCTTTGGATGCTAGGCCATACCAACATAGAAGGGGGTGAACGGGCAGAAGAGCAGATCCCTTGCAGAGGTAGTCTTCGTTCCGATGGAAACTATCAAGAGCGAAATCTTTTCAAACTTTTCTATCAGCAGCAAACAATAGGTGGAACAGTTTGCAAAGTTGTGTCATTTCTAGCCATATCTGGCTGAACTATAACTGGGCCAGAATACAACAACTTGAGAAAACTCTCCAATAGTTCCTCTGCTGATGTCCGGCTTTAAGTAGAACCCGACATCTAACTCGAACCCTTTTTCCTTAACCATTCTAAAACCTTAAGGAAATTTCGGAGAAAAGTATCACAGAGTTGATCAGTTTTTTGAATGCCACAAGATGGATTTGAAACCGTTTCCTTTCAGCAACCTATTAACACTATTAAATGACGATTAAATGCTAATTGGGCTACCGTGCAGTGCACAGCAGAAACCACTTCCAGCTATCTACCCACCCTATCCCCATATATTTCAACTCACAAACTAAACTGTTTGTATGATACTTTAAAAAGTAGAAAAACTAATTTTAACAAAACTTGTTGCATATTTTCAATACGCGCAAGCCATCGCCTCTAAGACAGACTACGGTCCTGACTCCGGTACATTGTTTTGGAGCCACTATTGCATTATTTTTGCCTTATGAGCTGGCGCCGCGTAGTCTTGTTGGAAAGTTCACGGGTTGTTTGAAAACAATTGTTGGTTATGTTGGTTGCCAACGACTTTCAGCACATCCGCTTAGTAGATTTTTGCCGATGTTTTTAGTCGAAAATTTCTTATGACCAATTCGCGTACCAGCGAAGTACATCTTTCGATCTTTCATTCCATTTTTGCTTTAATTGGACTGTGAGTAACTGGCCAGTGTGTATTTTAGTTGAGTCCCAAATCTTGTTTGACAATGCGAGACATATCTCATGATAAGATCTTCTGCTTTCTCAGCGGTTTCCTATTAACCCTGATTGAACACAGCTTTGATCGCCTATGAAGTTCTGATAGTGCGAAGGCATCCGGGTCTATCAGTATCCTCAAAGAATATAACAGTTCGATACACACAAATCAGTATGATTTCAAGCGGTCGCAAGGTCCGGAAAATATCGCCTCTTTCCATATTACACTTGTGAAGGGCAACTACCACATCACGGTTTTCAATATAGCCCCACGTTTTACTCGTAAAAGTCACTCATTGAATACCTGTCAATATAGAATGGATGTGTTCAATACTAGTTACACGATGAGGGCGTTTAATCGTGTACCAGTATTTATGACTCGTACTTTCGGCTGATTATATCTACTCACGTCTGAGCCCAATTTAGAAATTATCTATCTAGATGTCCCATACTTTCAAGATCCGTTGCCACTATTTGGAATACATTCCCATTTAAAATCAAAATAGACAAACGAGAGGCGGCTGATAACTTCGCGGCCTGAGATACTCAACAACGAGTCATCTTCTCATTAGTGATAGCACTAACTCTGGCACTCTTTAGTATTATAGACATCACCTCGTTTCAATGATAATCTCATTTTGTTATTGTCTGTGGTAGAATAAACATCACCATGTCAGCTGAAATCGGAAAATCTGGCAATTTTGAGCACCGCGCAATGATAAAGTAGCTCGTAAAGAAAGGAAAATCGCCTAAAAATATTTTAGAAGACATGCCATTGACTCTCAGAATTGCGAGTCTTCGTATACCATGGTCAAGAAATGGGCTCGCTTGGCGAAAGAGCTGTGAAGACGATCCCTATCCAGGGCATCCTGTGTCAGTGGCCACTGAAGAAAACGTCGGAAAAGGTTAAACATTTGTTCTGGCCGACCGAAGAATAAAAATGTGGCAGATAGTGGACGAGTTGCACATCAACGAAGAATGGATTGGAGACATTTTCCACGAGCATTTAAACATGAAAAAAATGGTGCTGCGAACTTATCAGCCGCCCCTAGTATTGATATTCTGCCTCACATCTTCCCTATACATCCAGCATTAAAGTGCAGCCTAAAAATGTTAACCCACACTTCTCCGTTGTCGTATTGCAATTGTATCATTGTAGAGTTCAAAACCACATTTAGTCTACAAACTTGCTCATTGTATTCCACTAATATACATATGCATGATGTCCTTGTGCCGAGAAAGTTAATTATCCTCGAGCAAGGTTTAGGGCGAGGGTTTCACTTCAAAGTTTCTTCTCTTCTACATAAAATATTAGTTTCGTAAATTAAAAAAAGAAGATGCTAGGAATGCAATAAAGTAGAACCTCGACCCATATTCGGGAAAAACGTTCTTCTTCAGATCTTCTTTGGATGCAATCTTGGAATGCCTCAAGCAATTCACATTAATAATGAACCACTGTGTTTTTGTGTTCTTGATATTCTTCTTAACGTTTATATTTGTCTATACTCTGAATGAGAGGTTTGAATTGTTGTTTCTGCACCCCCTTGCCCTTACCCCGAACATCTGCAGGACATGAGGGGGATTTATATGGAAAACATACAGCGCTACGGAGTTTAATCTAAAAATACTCCTGCAGTAAAGATAGTTTTGAAAGTTACGTTTATTAATCCTTTTTTTTAAACAAAGATATTTATTTTAGAAGATTCGATAACAAAGGTTTGAGTAGACTTTATAGTCATTGTTGGAATATTGCAACATAAATGGAACAATAGAAGAAAAGCTGTTCTATTGGGAAAAAAGTTGATAGAAGGATACTTATTTTAAAAAATCCCGAGTGAAGCTTAACGTTGTATGGGTTCTTAAGCAACTCAGAGCTACCTTAAATCTAAATACATGTCAGATGCGGAATGTATTTCAAAAATTAATAGAGACACATGAGTAAACCACAGCAGATTTCCATCTACATCGAACCTGAGCACATGACTTTCATTTTACCCGCACTTAGAAGGATTGTTTTGTCTTCATAATGTTTAGAACCTAGAGGCTGGCATTTGAAGACTCTTTTAGATTAAATTTTGTTTGTACTCGTAAGTAGCACAACCTTTGGGTTACTCAGACACTAAGGTCTCATGAAAAGCTGTGATAAATCCTAGAATAGTCTCTAGAGTTCCGTACCTAAATATGAGGTTGGTTTAAATAGATACGAGCTGTTACTACTTCCATTGTGCCCATTTTTGATTACCCTGGGAACCTGTAGAAACCATTGAGTTGAAACTACCCAGATAGAAATATGAACACTTACTTACTTAAATCCTTTCACCTATCGAGGGGCAAAGGGCGACAACAATGCCTGTGCGCCATCTTGTTCAGAGTTCTGCAACGCGTTTGAGCTGCCCCCAACTCATTCCCAAAGACATTGGTTCCTCTTCAACTGTTCTGCGCCACGTTTGTCTAGGGCGTCCCGCAGTTCTGTCTACCAGGCTGGGCAAGAGGTGATGTCATGCCACTGCATGGCATATTTCTCAATGGAGTTGTCCTCGAGCCGTAGGTGTGTCTCATCTATTCTCCTTCATAAAATAATGTACATGTACAAGCTCTTGGTTCGTTCTCTGATAAAGTTGTTCTTTGGAGAAATGATTGGATCAAAAAATCCTCAAGAATAATTCTTAGACTTTTACCAAGGTATGCAGCTTACGTATCTACCTTCCAAGTACTGCACCCATATAGCAGTACGGATTCTATGTTAGAACGAAACAATCGCAGCTTGGTTCTTTGTTGAGAATATTGCTTCTCCAGACTTCGGACAACATTGTTTCTTTCAATGTTGTTTCTGTGTGACAGCTCTTCCACATTAATGCCATTCAATAAGGGAACGAAAAAGTCAGTAATTATGGATCTATAACACTCTCCATTGACTGTAACGTTTAGGCAGGTATCACTTTTGAAGAAATATGGACCAATGATTCCGCTGGCGCATAAAACACACCAAATAGTGACTTTTTGTGGATGTAACGGCGTCTCAATAACGGCTTGTTTACTTTCTTCACTCTAAATGCGGCAATTTTGCTTATTGACGTAGCCATTCAACTAAAAATGTGCCTCATCGCTGAACAAAATTTTGTGATGAAAACAAAAGTGTTCACGGTAAGTTTCGCGAACTGAACAACGATTTTCGAAATAAATTTGCACAATTTGCAAGCGTTGTTCTGGCATAACTCTATTCATGAAGAAATGGCAAACAAAACTGAGCACAAATCAGCTGTCAGCTGTCAATGTCACTGGAAAAAGTATTGCCAGTTCGAAAAACAAAACTCTAAAAAAAAAACAACTGTTTATAATCGGTTTCTGTCTACATGCTAACAGTATAGTAATAAATGAAGACGGCAGCAAGACCGAATGGTGTTGGTAACTACAGTCCCAGTTTCTTCAGATTAAGTAAAGTCTTAGCCGCCCTGTTGTTGCAGTACTTGTCCATGGGAATGAGATTTAACGTGGTATATGTACGAGTATATTGCCGCTGTAAATGTTGATCTTATTAATCCTGATATCCTGATACAGGCCACACTAAGGTATTCTGCTGGGGTCACGGAATAACAACTTCGATTAACTCTTGAAGCACCATCAATCAAATACGAGTACATATTATCAATTCCTGATGCCTTATATGAAGCAAATGCACAAACGATCTTGCACTCGTGTATTATCTTGGCATTTGTTACCACATCTAGTTGTGTCGTACAATTCAGACAATCTACGGAAATAAATAGGTGCCCTAGTGTCTCCGACTAAGTCCAGATACCATCAATAATAGGCTTTTCTCAGGCGAGACTCTTTAGTTGTTGTCTTTTTTCATGTGTTCTTCTTCGCGAATCGAATCTCCTTTTTGAGAAGTTCTATGCTCTCTCCTAGACTGACTTGAAGAATACAGTTCCATTCAGTTGGTTGAGCGGACGATGTAGCAAAGCAAACGATGTAGCGGTACGCACTAGTTTAACGTGTACTAAAAAAGTGATTCCTGGAATACTGCGGATTAATTTATTCTTGAAGAAGGCAACAGCATCCACAACTCTTCGATTGCACCGAGATGCCAAATAGTACTACCGCAGTACCGCTCATAGACACAGGAAGATACTGAAAGTTGTGAAAAACGAAATAAAGGAGTTGACAGTGCTTTGGATGGGATAAAGAGAGTGAGGGTTACCGAGAGGTATTAAAAAACCAGAAATGAATCACTTATGGATAAGAAGACGGAAGAAATATATAATTATCTTGGCGTATGGATGAGAGAACCGGATTAGGTATCTTTTCAGATTTTTCTTTGCATTCCGATCCAGTCTGGGGATGGAAACCTTAGTGCACCAAGCGAACATGTCGGTTCTAAACACACCACTAACGATGAAATGTGTCCAGTAACTCAACGATTATGCAACTCAGAATGCATTGACATTAGCTCGGGTAAAGGGACATGTAGGTAACGAAGGAAACTAAAAGGTGAATGTGCATGAAAAGCAGGGATCAACCTCGAAATTTCTGCCTCCTGAACCTGCTTTAGGCTGTTAGAGTGTCTTTACTAAGACAGAACTTAAGTATGACGCAAGCCACGTCTAAATGGGTAGTGTCGATATTTACATGGTAATTTTAGGTACTACATACGGATACATATCTATAGTAGAATGGATTTCTGGAAAGAGGTGCCTGCAATTTACGCCTAGAAGAAGTGTATTGTATTAATATCATGTAGTACCTAGTAGGCCTGCAAAAGACATATAACGAGCTACTACTGGTTGGAAATGAAACAATAAACAAGCGGAAATCCACATGATAGAAAGGTGTGCATTGTAATCATTAAAGACAGCCAAGCTAGCATCGAAGCACTGAGCTCATATAACATCACCTCTAAGATGATATGGGAATGCCTAAACGGATTCAACAACCTGGATAAGATCAACAAAGTTATGTTGGAGTGGAGGACATAGATGAATCCAAAAAGGCAACAACTGGACCAGAAACTTTCTGCGGGATGCGTGAATACATCGCAGAAGATCTCGAAATACAATAACCTCGCTGGGTACTGTAAACTCCGGGAACACCTCAAGAAGTTAGGCCTGGAAAGCAATGAAACAAGCAGATTATGCGAAGCAACCAAGAAAACTTCCTCAGGAACTGTGGGTCATTATCTTGGAGCAAAGCAAATTGTCTGGGAACGTACCAGAAGGTTGGTTAGTTGGTTCTGGAGAGTGAGGACAAGATCCTCTTCAAATAGGCCCTTCTACAAGAAAAACTGTTTGATAAGAAGAAGGGACAGTGTAGGTGAAAGATAAATAGTGAGAGGACGGCAAATCGAGTGGGGTTTAGGGATCCGAGAAATGTCCCGTCCTATACGCGAATAAAACTCCAGGGTTTTGCCGCAACTAGAACGTCTAAGAGAGCCTGTCACGACCTGTCTACCTTAGCGCTCCTGTAGTGTCACAGAAAAAGTGCTCGAAACTCTCATCCTCTTCCTCGCAGCCCGAACAAGTGCAGGCATGCTTGTTCAAGTTGGTGTGTATAGACCTACCGATGTATAGACCTACCATCAGTTTCGATTACATCCTGCCCAGATTAAGAGTCTGCCCAGCTTGAAAAGTGCTAGGGCTCTCTATCGCAGCTTTGAGAGCTTTGTAAGTCTGCAACTTCTTCCACTGTAGCTCATGAAGTTTTGCAAAAGAGCTGCTATATGTTGTCTTGACAACCTAAATAGCTGTACCTATGGTTGTCACTGTATTAATATTCAGAATTCCTGCCCTATCTCTAGCTGATTAATACGCGCTTTCGTTCCCCCAGTATGTCATGGTGGCCAAGTCCCCAGGATACTGAGTTCCTCTTTGCATTCTCTCACCAACTTCGAGTTAGTTCTTGGGTTTGCAAGTGCCATTAAGGCAGATTAACTGTCCGAGCAAATGTAGATGATATTGTCCTAGGTTCCGGTATTAAGGAGTAGTTCCGCGCCCTTGAGTATAGCAAACACCTCCGCCTGAAACACAGTCACAAACTGTTCCAAATGGATTGCTATATTGAGCGGTGATGATTGACACCCACCCGCCTCCGATTCTCTATTAATGTGCGATCCATCTATATACACTTCTAGGCCCCCTCCGTCCGGGATAGCAGTGCGCTGCTACTCTTTTCACCTCTAGTTCATTGGGAAGTATATTCAGGATTGTTTCCATTGCTGCTTTAGGGGTGCTGGATTGAGATCGGGTGATCTCCAGGCATGCCATACACTGGATGTTCGATAATGGTCCTAGGACATACTTTTTCTCTATTATCTGCCACCAAACAAACACTCCGTAGAGTGGAATGGACCTGACGACTCATGAGTATATCTTAAGACTTCAGCTTCAGGTCCAACATCTTTTCAAAAGTCTTCCGGCTTATCCAGTATGCCATTCTGGCTTTGGCTTCTCCTAATAAGCTTTTTGTCTAAAATGCTAAAACAGAGCTCGGAAATCGTTCAGCTTGTATCTTCTAACACATAGCCTGCAACTATCAGCCCAGTTCTTTGCGAGTTACAGTGCAGACTGCATGAGTAGAGGTATCAGTATATGCTATACATTTGAACCCATTACCTCCCAAGGATTTTAGAAATTCGTCCACTACCAATACCCACAAGAGAGGAGATAGGATTCTTCCTTAAGAGGCCCCATTATGAACCTTTTCCTTCCCACTTTCTGTACCGAGATCAGCTGTTATGATCCAGTTGGACAGCATGTGTTCAATGAAATTTTTTATTCTCTTCCTCTTATTCTGTCTGGCGAGGGCCTCCACTATACCCTGAATTTTAATATTATTGTCCCTCTACGAGTATGTCCAGGAAGATGCCAAGAACCGACTTTATACTTAAGAGCATATTCGATGTTGTGAACAAGGTCATAGATGGCTATTTCCATAGATAGGGGAGAAAGACCTCCCATGCCTAGCCCAAATACAGGTTCTTAGGTTCCTAAGAGAAAACAACTTCAACTTCGGCCTGCACCAGGAGGAGGCACAATAGATCTTTTAGGTCGCACTGCTTCTAACCCTCGACTCAATTCATTCATTCATCAGTCTCTCACATCTTAAGATACCTGCAAATCTCAATTGTGAACCTTTAGCAGAAGGCTGTCAAATCATTTTGTATCTGCGTAGTTTCTTTCGTTTGGGTTTACAGATTAATAAAGATTATTAAGGACGTTGTGATTTCAACTTTTTTGGGATTATAACATTGCCACCCACAACTATGCTTAGAAACTTCAACGCCTACAAATCGATTTAACAAATTCAATTCCGAAAAAATAATTGAATTTAATCTCGTGTTTCTCGAAAAAAAAAAAAAAAAAAAAAATGAGGACGACTACGAGGGCGAACTTTTTTTTCATCTTCTACCACGAAGAAGATGAAAAAAATAACTTTTCGTTTGGGTGGAGAATGTTTGTTCCTATCAATCCAAATAATAACAACAACAACAGTTATTTGATACCTTCCCACATCTGTGTGCAATAAATAGAAAAACAATTTACATCAATCCCGCGACCGATAAAGCCCATCTTGTACAACAAAAGTGTTCGTCGTCGTCCTCTGTGTAGAAGAGCTTTTGTTCGTAGAAATCTACAAACAAATCAATTGGAGACTCTCACACTCAGTCACCAACAACAACAAAGTGAAAAAGGATAAATTTCGCCAAACTCCAAAAGATACAGATAAAAAGTGAAATTAATGGCGGACCGTACAGCAGCAGATACGACATAATACGAACGAGAACGACGATTGCTACGTGTGCAGATGTTCTCTGTGTGAAAAAAAAAAAAAAAAAATGCTTTCGTGTCCTTGCGTCTCCCTGAGATGCTGCTGATGGTGAAAATTCATTGTAGTTGCGTTGGAGTATTCCGAAGGACTACGCCTGCGTTACGAAAAGCTCCTGTTCATTCATCAAATTTCACAAGGCGGACAAGGTGGATACACAGCTTTTTTTCCTCGAAGGACATGAGAGGCGAAAATAAATTGACATTGGAGCATGTAGATGAGCGAAGGCGGCACACACGAGACACACGGCACACTCAACATTTTCTTCTAATGCGTACATACCGAAAATTCATCTCCAGAGATACACACCGAAATGTAGAGAGAGAGAGAGAGATACAGGGAAAGAGAGCGGCACAAGGATGTCATCACATGCCCTACCCCACGGAGAAATTTTATGAGTTTGGCTGCGCCACAGAAAAGTTAATAAAAATCGCCGCATGTCATTTTCTCTCATCCTGACTGAATGAATGATGTTATTTTCTAATGATTTTTTTTTTTTTTTTTTTGGTACTCCTTTGATTCGATTTATGTGTACATGGAATAAGGGTGGACAAATTCTTCCTTCCAACAACGGGATATCCCATCGACGTAGTCTTTGTTGGCCATTAAGAGTTTCTGGTTTCTCCCAACTGAGCGCTGGGTCCCTTTACGTTTTACTTTCATTCAGAGACATTGTGGCAAAAGGCTTAAAAGGAGAACGATGTTGGGTGTGGTAATTAAGGAGAAGAATTTGTTCTTCGTTTTTGTGTGTGATTCAATGAAACCTTTCAGTTAAAGATGGTAGAGCTGATCAAGTTTAACCTACGAGTATGTACAATTCATGCTGTTCTCTATTGAATCCTTTCGATGAAGGATTTAAAAATGAAGCACTTCAAGCTACATAGCTTTATGTGAGAATTGGATTGGTAACTAGGTTAGAATTTTGTCCTTTGTAAAAACATTGGGTCTGAAGAGTTTCTAGTGTTGCTCGTAATTCAGTTTGAAGCTTTTGGTCAGGCGCATCAAGAAGGAAACGTCCCAATTAAAATTTTCCCCGAGAGATATAGATACTCGTAAGTACACAAACCGGATTTCAATTTGACTGATTTTCGAAAGAGTAGTCCAATTTACCATGAAAGGAAGATCGGTTCCTTTTGTGCAGTACTTCTGCGATAGACTTGAATAATCTCTGGGCCGGCATGCGTTGATCACCAGGTCGAACATTTAGATATGCCTATGAATCTTAGAAAGACTTCTTCCAATTTATCTAAAAAGCGACTGCCAAGAGCCATCAAAGTTTTGTTAGCTGGAGCAAGGCAGCAGATTAAGATATTCAACCTGTAGCTTCTACAAGAGTCATAATTGACTACTCCAAGTTGCTTCACAAGAAAACTGATGCTGGAGATGCTGCTCGTGTACCTATTCTTAAGCAAAGTGAAGCGCTGTTATGATTGCCCTTGTGCACTAGTCGATCGAGCAAAGATTACTGCCTTATTTGGTAGTCGAAAACGTGGCTACAATCTCGACTATAAATAAGAATTACAAACTCTGAAGGAACAATTGCTTCCTAAGCATGGCGATGTCCATTTTGGAGAGTAGAACCTATAGTACCTTGTAATGATGTAAATGTTGTGCGGATTGCCAACTAGTTGAATTGAACTTTAAAATAAAGTACCTGATATGTTTCAAACCTGAAGGGCGGGTAGTTGAAAATATTCATCGTCTATCTTGTAGAGACAATCAGACTGCTTAATAGGAGTATTTTGCCTTTCACTCCATAATAATCTCACACCTGTGTTTTTAATTCAGTCTACATTAAATGAATGGAGGAAGGAATGTAGATCTTCTCAAACCGAAACACATATTCAAATCTAGTTTCCATTTGAAATTTAAGTATCCAGAGTGGATAGAGCGAAGACTCTTATCTTATTTTACTTCCCCTGGAGCAATCGGACTCATTTTGGTCCACTGTATTGCCAGGTAGAAACAACTTTTTGACGCTGTCTTTGATGAACTTATATTTCATTTATGATAGAATTGCTTGCTGTTCCCCGGTGGGGTCGAACCTGCACCATTCTGGTCGAAATTAAGTACACTATCCCCACACTGTGGCACTCACTCACTCTCTAGAACTTTTCTCATTTGATTTGATACAGAACCTATTCTCCTTTCTTTCCTGGCTTAACTTTTTTAGCCTGCAGTGTCAACGATTAAAGTTCTTGGCTTGCCTCAGTTTTGGGAGTACACTCCAGGCGAAGGAATGTATAGTTTGCTTAGGTATTCCCAAACTATTTTTAGAATTTCGGACCTAAATGGTGAATCGGAAAATACTTATGGATTAAAAATGGTGACCGTTTGTGTGTGTCCCACAAGCTTGCAAGTTTTGAACCATTTGACCCAGACATTTGAAATTTTAGACAAAATATTCTCTGGTGAACCGAAAATAATCAGAAAATAAATTGCGGGATTGGGTTGCACGTATTTACTTCATACGCGTTGTATGTTTGTAAATTGTTCAGATTTCAAATTAAGGCGAAATCGAATAGTAGGTGGCTATTATGATTTGGGAGGCTTACTCAGAGTATCTACCCGAAGGAAACAAATATCTTCTGAATAATAGCTGAAAACTGAAAAAAACACAAAAAAAGGCAAAGAAAGGAGAAGAGTACGTTTATTTTGTGGTTTGTGTGGAAACCATCCTGACTTGGCACAATACTTTGAGATTGCTTTCAGTTTCACACCTGTTAGCTCAAAATTAAGCGTTCCTTAGAATATCTGTGTCAGGCTATTTTTAGACGCAAGGGATTTTGCAGGTTCGAATAATATGTGGAATTGCTGCATGAATTATTGTATCATGGACTACCGATTGGTTACAAGATCGATGTAGTCACTATGGTTCTGCACCCATCTAATAATTCAGATACTATTCTGCCTGTTTAGAGCCCCAATTTCTGGGCGATAGGGCGCATCTATTTTCGCTTTGATTTTTACAGCTGAACATCGCCTTAATGGCTGCTTGAATGTCAATATATCCGTAAATATAGAGTTGTTAGAACTTATACGCTACACTCATTTGATATATTATTTATATGAGGGTGGCCGTGGTGTAGTGGTAACATGATCGCTTGTCACGCTACTGGTTCACGGTTCGAATCCTGATGTCAAGAATCATCTATTTATTTCACATGAAATAAATAAAAAAGTCGATCACTTGCGAAAGCTAAGTCAACTACACTGTGAAGGCATAACACTGGCAGTAGAGTAGTCATATGGCTAAAATGCAACTTGATCGTGATGATGATATCAGGAGGATGGAAAAAAATACTGTGAATCATAAGCAACGACAATAACAGCGAAAACAAAAACCCTTGGAGTGCACTGAAACTTAAAACTAAAACCTGAGTTTCAAACCAACTGCACCAATCTGTCTTTCTCTCTGTCTCTTCCCCTTTCCACAAAAAAAATCGCCCGTGTCCTCAAAAATTAGTATAAGTGTATTCATATCCCCTTTAACACGTGCAAATTATAAAAAAAAAAAAAAATATTCATATCGATGAGGAAATGCCAAGTTTCTGTGAGAAGACACCAGCATCTATGCCATTATTCAACTTTGACCAAGTGTAGATGGATAGTTCTGAGCTGAAGATAACAGAATTGAACTACCATTTGTCCCTATTCAGTATTTGAGTGGAATATTCCCTATTACAGTCCATACATGAGCTCAGATAATCAATTAGAATATTATCAGCTACAATTCGACAAAGACTATAGTAATTCAATTTTTATTTTACAATATTGAGATAAATTAAAACAAAAATTTACAGCACCAACAAGCGTTGAATTCATCTAGTCATTATACAATATGATACTCAAAAAATGGAGGTTTTCGAACAATTCGTACAAGAAAGATAATTTGTACACTTACGAATACTCCTACAAGCCTTCTAAGAGTTGTATTCAGCCATGTTGAAAAATGGCAGCCAATTTCTAGTTTTTGAATATATTCTCGAAAACTATCCATGTTTTAATATTTTTTTTGTCACAACAGTGGAACGTAGCGGAAGTAATGATGAAACATAAAATTGGAAAACCTCCAAATGATAAAAAAAAACATCTCTGCTACCAGTAGTCTCAAAAATATTCGAAAAATTGCGTCTTAAAAAACTACAGCCCATCATTGAAGAAAGAAACCTCATATCAACACATCAATTCGATTTTAGTGAAAGACATTCTACAATCGGAAACGAGTCCATCGAATTGTGAATACAATTGAAAACAGCGTACAATGTAAAAAAGTGTGATCAGCAATGTTTTTGAATGTAGCACAAGCATTCGACAAAGTCTGACATAAAGGGCTACTGTTTATACTTGATACTTAAATCATATATCCCTGAACGCCATTTTAGAGTAAAATATGAAGAAGAATACTCGGAACTTAAGAAAATAGCGGCAAGAGTTCCTCAAGGTAGCATCTTAGGTCCTGTGCTTTACATATTTTACACAAGAGATTTGCCGGAGGGAAGCATAGCAACATTCGCAGATAATACTGTAATTCTGGCAACGGGGAGTGAGACATTAGAAGCTGACAGGAAACTACAAAATGGAACCAATGAAATACTCAATTAGACAAAAAAAAAAAAAAAAATGGAGAATGAACCTCAATGAATCGAAGTCAACACACAACAACTTCACAACTAAAAATAAAAATGTGGTAGCAGTTATAATAAATTCTCTGCAAATACCATATGAAAAACACTATAAAATATTTAAGCATGACTCTAGATGCTAAATTAAAGTGGAAAGAACGTATCAAAAGGGAACAGATGCTGCCACATCAGTGGCAACCTTCCAACCTACTATACGGAGCGGGGCTTAGACGCCATTCAGTATTCTTTTGCTTAATGGATAGAGAGGTACGGTGATGAAGTACAGTACTCATAACAATTCAAAAACTAGTTTTCTGTATTTAAACAATTTAATATTATGATACATAATGTATGCATATACATAAGTGCGTGAGGAGCAGGAGCAAATTAAAAAAAGTTAAACTAACATAAATAAAGGCATGACTGTTTTTTTTTTTAGAATTTTAAACATTTCACGAAAACATAAATCTTCTTGTCGATTTCGACTAAATTTCGAAACAGAACAATTTACTAACTAGCAGCACATATGGAGCAAGTACTTCCGTGCCCTCTTCTTTTAGTTAAATACCTATACTATAAGGTGACCGGATAAGAACGATAGGAAAAGAAATTTAAATAAAATAACAATGGTGTGAGATATCAAATTTATTGTAGCCATTATATATGGACTAGCACAGCATTTAAATAGCCGCCTTGGCTTTGCTGGCAGTGCTCCAAGCGGTCGGTCCAATATGTGCGGCGTTAGCATCTCGAATATTGGCCTCGAGCTCGTCCAAAGTGATTGGCTTGTTAGCGTAGACTAAGGACTTGACGTAGCCCCAGAGAAAATAATCGAGGGTGTCAAGTAGCATTATCGCGACGGCCAATTGATGAACTCTCGCCGTGAGAGGACCCAGTCGCCAAATTTCTCCTTCATCACTTCGACCGTTGCGTCGCTTGTATGGCGTGTAGCACTGTCTTAATGGAACCACAGCTCAGATATTTCGATGTTGTTGAGCTTTAGTCACAGAAAGTCGGTTAACATGGATCGATACCGAGGACCATTGACGGTAACGGTGTCTCCTTCCTCATTTCGAAAGAAATAAAGTCCGATGATGCCACAAACCGCACCAAACAGTCAATCTTTGTGGATGCATTGATGTTTGGTCGAACACTTGTGGATTGTTGTCGCTCCAATAATGGCAATTTTGCTTGTTGACATACAAGTAGACGCTGAGCCAAAAATGGGCCTCATCCGAGAAGATGTTTTTCTGGCCAAAATCCTGATCTCCGGCCAACATTTCCAGCGCCCAATTAGCGAACTCATGGAATTGTCTATGGTCGTCCGGCTTCAATTCTTGCGTCAGCACAATCTTATACTGATGTAGGCCCAAATCCAATCGCAAAATAAGCCTGGTTGACTCTCTGGCGACGCCCAATTCAGCTGATCAGCTCCGAATCGACATTTCTGGGTCTTCTTCGATACTGGCTATGTTTTCTTCACTTCGCAACGTTCTCTACCTGGTTGGTGGCTTAAGGTCCAAAACAGTGTACTCGTGCTCAAACTTTTCCACGGTGCGACGAATTGCCTGCAGACTGAAGCCATGATGACGACCGACTTCACGACGAAATTCACGTTGCGTATTTACAACTGAGCCGGAATTTCAATATTTTTTAATAACTTCCACACGTTCAGGAAGTGTCAAACGATGCATGAAATGGCAATACTTACTGAACTTACTGAATACTTACTGAAGCTGGATGTCATTGGTAATTTTGAGAGTTGCTAAAACATAATAATTTTAAAAACTATCATTGCTATCTGGTCACCCATTAGTACCCAGTTTGATCAAAATCTTGAGATTGAAAATTTTCATGAAAACAATTTTTTGATGAGAAAGGTAAAAATCTCCCCTCGCTATACTAGAACTTTGTTTTGACTAAGACCACTCAATATGCTCTAATTCTATTTGAAAAGAAAATTGAAATTCCTATCCAATGGTATGTATCATTGCAGTGCATTTGGTTTTGAAATTTTGTATTAATCACAATTCTGTGACATTGAAATTAAAATTGAAAATCTAGCTTCGTAGAGTTCTATAATGTAGAAAAGTTTTGTTTTTCTAAGTAAACAGATGTGTCTTGGAAGGAAATTGTATTCAAAATATTTGAATTAGCACCCTGTGTCTTGAAAATCAGAAACTCGTCCTTGTTAGGTTCTACACCATGAGCCATGCTATACATGTAAAAAGATATTTTCTTTCCAGTTAATCCGGAAGACCCTGAAAATTATAGAAGGGCACATACATACATTACAAAATTTTGTACCAAATGTTGTATTATATTTTTTGACAATCAAAAAACGTAAAGTTCCATGCCGTAGTCTGTGCTGTAAGTACATATACTTATGTCCTGTATCCCCTTGTGGGTCCTACGGCCTTTACAATGCCTACTCGCCATCGTGTGCGATTTCTGGAAATGTGCCTCAGCTCTCCCCGACTCTTTCCCAGTTGTCGTGCTTCCTTCTCAACTGTTCTGCGCCACGTACTCCTAGGACCGCTGCGTATCCTGCCATCCTGGGTAAGCGGGTCCAATTTCATCGCTTGGTTAGCTATGGACCAGTCACCCTTTCGGAGAGTGTGGCCGATCCACTGCCACTTTCGTCCGTTCTCTGCTAAAGCTGTTCGTTAGAGATACGGTTTGGCCAGAATATCCTTAAAATGTGGCGTAGACACCTATTGACAAACGTTTGCAGCTTCCTCGTGATAGTGACGGTCACTATCCAGGTACCAAATCCATATAGCAGCACGGATTCAACGTTGGAACGGAACAGTCGTAGTCGCATTACTTCGCCAAACTATGGATAGCATCCCAAACGCACATTTTGCTTTACCTATTCGGTTGGCTATATCCAGTTCGGTTCCGCCATTGGTTGAGACAATACACCCAAGGTATTGGAGACTCTCTACTCTCTCAACCGTTTGTCCAGTAATGAGTTGATGGGTTTGGTCCTAGGCTGATCATTTTTGTTTTTGCCGAGTTAATTTTCAGCCCATATTTTTCCCTCTCCATATTTGCTGCCATTTGGTGAAACAGTAGGTATATATCGTCGGCGTAGTCGAGGTGTTTGAGTTCAGATGTGGGAGTCCATCGAATTCCTCTATTTCCTGTTGATAAGGCCGCATTCAGCACATCGCTAATCACCAATAAAAACAGTATTGGTGAAAGTATGCAGCCTTGCCGAACCCCACTTTGAACTATGCAATGGAAAAAAGGCCTAAAAAGACGAACGTATTAAAAATATTTTATGTATCACCCTGTATTTGGAAAATGGAAACCTGTCTTCGTTAAATTGTACCCTATGGGTTAACTGTTTTATATTTTCCATTAATCCGTAGGGTTGGCTCTCTTACAAACATAGGATCTCACCATATTCCTTATTAATCAACCCCACTTTTTTATAAGACAGTCTACTCATGATAAAAACAACAACAGGGACTTTATTTTTTCTTTTAGTCCTGTGTGATGATCAAGCGAAAGCGTGGTCTAATGCTGCGGCAGACAAAATCGGAGTGCGACAAGGCTCGGCCAGGCAATTCCTCGGCTCGAGTTTTGTCCGAGCTGATAGATCACATATACGATCATTGCGATTTGGAAAACAATCTCAACAATCACGTCGAGGTGATCGACATGATGTCGATCAAGATGAGATCCTGCATCAGCAACATCAAATGAACGAACATAATCATGATGATGAAGACGACTTGGAACAATACGAACCACATCCATCGGATTATCCACCACATCCCGATGATGATTACTTTGGTCATGATCATGATATTCCGAATTATTTGGCACACGAGATTTTTACAACAGAACCTTTACAGGCTGGTGGACAGCCAGACAAATCAGATCCCCGGTATCGAGCTATAGGTGCAAGAAAGCCGTTAATAAGAACCGATCTGTATGGGGTGAAAGAATATGGTGACCGAAAGACTGAAGCACAACGTGGTACAGAACGTTTTTTCGGCGGAATTGTTGCTCGGGACAAGATAGTCAGACCGCGCATAGCGCTGGTGAGCGATATTTTATCAAATGATGGGGTGGTTCACGACTGTCCCCACAATTGCAAGGATACCCAATGGATGTGTACGATGTCGTGTACTTGCATATCAAAGAACGAACGTTGCGACAAGTTTAAGAACTGTGACGATGGCTCTGACGAGCATGATTGCGATGGTAATGATGACATGATCAGTAAGATACAGATGACTTGCGAGTCGAGTGGAGAGCATGCCATGTGCCCGAAGACATATCGTTGCATCAATAAGGAGTGGCTGTGCGATGGAGACGATGATTGTGGAGATTACTCTGATGAGACGCATTGTGGTAAGTTATAGGAAAAGTCGGAGCACAAGTTTAGCTAAAGGTGTCCCGTTTTGTTACAGGCAATCGCAGTAATTGCACTGAAGATCAATTTGAGTGTTCGAATGGTTTCTGCGTTCCAAAGAGTTGGGTGTGTGATGGAGAGAACGATTGTAAGGACTTTTCGGATGAAGTCAATTGTTCGAGGACAACGTAAGTGGATTAATAGTGTTTTCAAGGTCTGATAAGCTAATGAGTGTTGGAACCCTTACAGATGTTCTACGGAGCACTTTCCCTGTGAGGATGGCTACTGTGTCTCGCTAGCCTTTCGGTGTGATGGAGAGAAGGACTGTGCTGATGGATCTGATGAACGCAACTGCCAAGCTGTCATGAACAGCTGCCCCGAAGGAGAGTTCAAGTGTCGTGGCGGTTTGGGTGGAGCTGGTGGCCCCGGTGGCCAATGCGTCCTAAGCCGATTTAGATGTGATGGTGATAATGACTGTGGCGACTGGAGTGACGAAGAAAACTGTCCTAAGAAGCCATCGAGCTGTACGTCAAATGAATACAAGTAAGTGGCTTTCCCACAAGAATTTATATAGAACCTAAAGACTTGATTTTTCACTTTAGATGTGCTGACGGAACCTGCATTCCAACACGATGGAAATGTGACAAAGAACAGGACTGTGATGGCGGTGAAGATGAGAAAGACTGCGGCAATATGAATGGCAGCCATCCTACTACTTGCGCCCCTGATGAATTTACCTGTCTGAATGGACGTTGCATATTGGTAAGACTCCTGATCCTGATCTACTCAATCCTGACCTAAAACTTTCTATGACTCTTAGTCAACTTGGCTCTGTGATGGTTACCCCGACTGCTCTTCAGCTGAGGACGAAGTCGAATGCCATTTGGCCTGTGATCCTGGTCAGTTTTTATGTCCCGCTAAGAAGAATGTCACAAATCTAAAGTAAGACCTTCCTGATATAGCTCCTTGGGATTAAAATCTAACTTTTTGTATGGTTTTCAGAATCTGTGTTCATCAAAAGCACGTTTGTGATGGTCAAAACGATTGTCCTCTTGGTGAGGACGAAATGAATTGTCCACGTGTCAAGGAATGCAACAAAAACACTCAGTGTGAACAGCTTTGTATTACAACAGCACGTGGACGTGATGAATGCGCTTGTCGTTTGGGCTTCCTAATGCATGGAAATAAGAAAAAGTAAGTGAATCCCATTGAAAGATATTCGAACCCGTACTATATTTGTCTCCCATACTTGTAGCTGCACGGACATCGATGAATGTCAATTCATCTCCAACCCTGTTTGCTCGCAAAAATGTCAAAACACCCATGGAAGCTTCATCTGTTCATGCGAGAGTGGTTACGTTCTGAGACCAGATTTAAGAACCTGCAAAGCTCTGGGTGGAGCTATGCAGCTTCTCGTTGCGAACCGTTGGGACATTCGTAGGGTTACCCTAAGTAACAATCGATATACGGCTGTGGTGAAAGGTCTTCATAACGCCATTGCATTAGACTATCACTATAAGAAGGGTTTGATGTTTTGGTCGGATGTTTCGACAGATGTAATTAAAATGGTTTATGTGAATGGTACAAGAGTGCGAGATGTCATCAAGTGGGGTCTGGAATCACCGGGTGGCATTGCTGTTGACTGGATTCATGATTTACTCTTTTGGACCGATTCTGGAACGAGACGGGTAGAGGTATCGAATTTCCAAGGAAATTTAAGAGCCGTCATTGCTGCCAATGATTTAGATAAACCGAGAGCGATTGTTGTACATCCAGGCGAGGCTATGGTGTTTTGGTCTGATTGGGGTAAGTTGCTGAGTACAGGTGTAGGATAATAGCTAATGATATTGCTTGGGAATAGGTCCAAATCCAAAAATTGAATACGCCTACATGGATGGATCACAACGGCAAGTCATCATAACGAAAGGTGTAACGTGGCCAAATGGTTTGGCAATTGATTATCCAAGTCGAAAATTGTATTGGGCAGATGCTAAGCAGCATGCCATTGAGAGCTCCAATTTTGATGGAACTGATCGAGTGAAGGTAAGTCTCATGATATTTATTCTTAATATTGAAACGAAAGGAGAATGTGGTGGAAAGACAATTATCGCGTTGTTAGCAGCGTCTTCGAAAAGTAGGACCCAACTCTTTCAGCATTGATGCTGCACGGCACAATAACTTTCAGTAAGGGTCATTCTTGAATAATACGCCGGTTTTCAGTGCCTCAAAATCGAGTATTCTGCTGGTTGATATGTCCGGAGAGATGGAATGTGCTTCGTTACTCATGATTAATTTTGAAGGACAATCGTTCTCTTATAGCGTATACCATATAAAATAGCGTTTCATTGTTCATCGTCGTGTTTTTTCGCATCTGTTTACTACACAACTGTCAATATCACGATGACAGGAGACGCCATTTGCAAAAATCATAGACTATTTATATTTGCAGTAGTCCATATATGACCTATACACTTGAAATTTTGCAAACTTACAGTATCAAAACATGATGGCGAAATTAATACCTCACATTCAGAAATTCAGGATGTTGAAAGAAACATTTTCCTTCTCACTTCCCATGATTTCCATTATAAGAGCTCCCAGATGAGCCGGAACGTTAAACTTTTGCATTATTATTATTTTCTTTTTTATTATTATTGAATCGGAATTGTACGAACAAAAATATTTAACACAGGCAGAAAGATTTAGATGCTCAGTACATTAAGAAATAAATGTCAAATATTTTTGATTTCGAACAAATTACGAGTATATCCGAGACATTTTGAAATAATTAAAATAATAAGTAAAGTACCATTGTACACAAATACCTGGAATGCCATCTGTTGGCATACTCGTATGTCTACAGTAACTAGAATATTAAAATTGAACAAGATCATTGGTCAAGATTTTTCTAAATCAGCCATTAGTAAAGTACCGTTAATTTTTAAGGTTAGAATGCACATTCCTGGAATTATGAAGCCACAGAGCCCACAGAGCCCACAGAGCCCAGAAGAGAATCCGTCCAACCGTTTAGTCTACAGTCGAGACCCACTTTTTGAAATCCTCACAGAGATAGTTTTATTATGTGAAATATTGGACTCGAGTGAAGTAAACAAATAGAATAGCCAGATATGGGCAGCGGAAAATCCACGAGAAATTCATAAACAACCTCTTCATCCTCGTAGGATGACTGTTTGGTGTGTGATTTGGGCTGGTGGGATAATTTTTTCCAAAATGACAATGGGGAAACTGTTATCTATATCTTGCGATGTCACAAAAATCTTTTTTTTTACTTGAAGTTGCTCGGCTTCATCTCCAAAACATGTGGTTTCAACAAGACGATACCACATGCTATACAGCAAGGTTAACAATGGAAATTGTAAAACAGGCATTTCCAGTCAGGGTAATGTCGAAATTTGGGGATATTAATTTACCGCCACGCTCTCCAGATTTAACAGCCCCCTCCGACTTCTTTCTCTGGGGGCCAGCTACCAAACCAGCAACATTGCAATAATTGAAAGATAATATACGAGATACGATAATATCGTACGCAGCGCAATTGTAGATATTCCGGATGACATGCAGCAGAATGTGATGAAAAATGTGATTGAAACGGCACGCGCTTGTGCTATTAATGGAATTGAATTCATAATACATTTATAACAAAACCCACAGATTTATGTATTTGTTTTTTAAATGATTCCAAATTCACATCGACCGCAGTCCCAAAAAACACCCTCTATATGTCGAAGTTGAATTTTTTCACAAAGCCAGTACTTCGTAAATTTGGCAGTACTGTGGTGCTGTCAAAGATAAACAGCTGATATTTGACATCTCTGAATAATAAGCATTGACATTTGTAATCAAAGAATCGTATACTAGACAACAACGCATTTGAATTGTTAAAACTCATCTCCGAAATAGGGAAAATCTAAACAACTCAATCCGCGCTTTGCGAAATAATGACGGTATGCATAACCGGCTATTTCGTGCCGCAGTTAAGAAATTAATGGGAAAATTCGATCGAACTGCCGCAATGAGCGACAGTGTTCGTGACAATCCGTAAAATCCATTTGTCATCATTTCCAATTGCACCTTTCCTACAGCTTCAATTGACTCAGGAATTGAAGCCAGCAGATCGTGAACAGCGTTGTGACTTCGTTGACTGACTTTTACCGAATGGCTATGTAAAAAAACTAAATTATAGCATTTATGGTTATGGAAATCTACGGGCCATTCACAAACAGTGCATCTATAAAAAGTCACTGTTTGGTGCGGATTTTGGGACGGCCGGCGGCGTGATTGGGCCGTACTTCTTAGAAAATTCCCGTGGTGCTGTTGTTCAACAGTCAATGATGAACGTTATCGGGATTTGATAACAATTTATTTTAGGCACCAATTGGACGATAATGATGGGGAAGACATGTGTTTTCAACAAGACGGTACTACACAGCGCGAGAAACAATGCAGTTATTGAACACAAAGTGTTTCGGCTGCGTCATCTCTTGTTTCGGCGACCAAAATTGGTCACCAAAATTGTGCGATATCACGCCATAGGAATTTTTTTTCTTTCGGGTTATGTGAAGCAGAAGATATATACCAATTACCTCCAAACGATTCCAAAGCTAAAGAACACATTATTTATGAACTACTGCAGGATGTATGCCGAAAAGTAAATTTCATCAAAAAGGCGGAAATCTGCAATTTCCCCTAATCGAACGAACAGCACACAAAAAAAAAAAAAAAATAAATTTTTCTTCAAAATTTATCGTGTGGTTCTCGACAATCATAGTTTTTCAAAAGTCTTGGCACTCAATCACCCATATTTTATCCCCAATTCACCCAAATGATACTTAGCTGGATCCATCTACACAATATATCAGTCTTACGCTCATTTTCTTCGCATTCGAATAAACTACGGAATAACTATCTGAAAGGTTAAAGTTATCTGGCAGATAACAACTTTTTTTTTTCACTTCAAGTAGCTAGTAGCTATCTGCTAGATAGCTATTTTTTGTCGAACATTTTTAGGAGTCACTTTTAATCGCTGTTATTCGATTTCAATATTTCAACGATGTTTCTTGTTTTTAAGTGACTATTTCATTTAGAAATTAAATTAAAAAAAGATACGAGACTCCTGATGAGTTTTATTCTGCACCCAAAGAGACGAATCAATTCTTCTTGAAATAAGTCTGGAAGTGAAGAAAACTGACTTCAGATTTATTCGCCACTTTATCTGTCAGATAGCTTGTCCCAAAAGATATCTGGAAGTGAAGATAATAAGCGGTAGAAACCAAATTAAAATCTATTTGATAGCTGTTAAGTTAAATCAGAGCTACTTTTCCAGCAACAAGCGAGTTGTACGATTGTTCGTGAACACTCCGTAAATTCTGTATTAGACACTATGCTGTCATTGAGTTCTATACACTTCGATGTATAGGGTGTCATCATGTGTTTGTGGTACTACACAACACAGTAAAATCTGATCCAGTTAGTTTCGATTTTGATATACTCTTTCTCAAGCCAGAGTTTTTCTAAAATTTGAACTTCGATTTCCCTTCCAGATTCTTAGCAGCCATCTACCCCATCCATTCGCTTTGACAATTTTCGAAGACACCATGTACTGGACCGACTGGAATACAAAGACTGTTTCTGCAGCTAATAAAATTTCTGGCAAAGGTTTCCGTTCGGTGCACGAAAATTTCCATTTCCCAATGGATGTGCATGCTTATCATCCTGCTAGGCAGCCTGAATACACCGACCGCTGTCAAAAGGATCGTCGTGGGCTGCGGGGTGGATGCACTCATTTGTGTCTTCCGAATAAGAACTCCCGGCGTTGCGGATGTCCTATTGGACTCACTCTTAAGGAAGATCAGTAAGTATCTACCCACAAACTGCTTAAACATCAGAGTTAAAGATAAACTTCCCCTTACAGAAAAACCTGCAACAGCGCTCCAGACAAGTTGATCCTAGTCGCCCGTCGAAAAGACATTCGACTGCGTCAGTTGAGTACCAAACCCGCATCTTCCAATGATATTGATATGATTGTACCGTTGGATAACTTGAAGCACACTGTAGCCCTAGACTGGTGCAGTGAGACTGATTTTATCTATTGGACTGACGTAGAACGATCTTCCATCAACAAGGCACATCTCAACGGAAGCTATCAACAGAAGCTGATTCACTCGAATCTAGTTTCACCGGCTGGTTTAGCTTTGGACTGGATCACACACAAAATCTATTGGACCGATCCAGCCACAAATCGCATTGAAGTCGCAATGACTAATGGCAAAATGAGGTCAATCTTGTTGTGGGAAAGGTTAGATAAGCCGAGGGACATTGTTGTCAATCCAATAGGTATAGTTGGGCTTAGCTATGTTGTAAGATATCAATTCAAGACACTTACTACTTTTCTTTTTAGATGGTCTAATGTTTTGGTCTGATTGGGGTGAACAGCCGATGATTGAGAGAGCTGGAATGGATGGCAAGGACAGGTCAGTTGTAACAATGAATAACCTCAAGTATCCCAATGGCTTGGCAGTGGACTATGACAACCAAAAGATCTACTTTGTCGATGGCGGGATCAAGACCATTGAAAGTATGAACTTTGATGGAACTGCACGAAAAGTCATAATTGGTAAGTTTTTCCTTTAACTTTTGTTTGCATCGACATATATGACGGAATCTCATTAGGCACTGGTTTGGGTCACCCATTCGGTCTTGATATCAACGAGAATAAGATCTTCTGGACGGATTGGGAAACAAAGTCAGTGCGAGTGGCAGACAAGTTGACGGGGCAAAACATCAGGACGATTATTGCGAATACTAGTGATCTGATGGATCTTCGAGTGTTCCATCGTTCTCGCAGGAGGATGCAAAATACTTGTGGAAGCTTCAATGGTGGATGCTCCCATTTATGTTTATTGAATCCAACCGGGTATTCGTGTGCATGTCCTATTGGAGTTAAACTATCGGTAGGTGTTCGATTTGATGGTTCTGGGAGCAGAAAATTATAATTTGTTTAACATTTTTAAAGGAGGACATGCGGACTTGTTATAATGGACCTTCGAAATATATACTCTTCGCTCATCGCATGGACATTCGACAGATTTCATTAGACTTTGCCCACATGATTGATGTGGTTCTACCACTACCACCAATTTCGAATGCAGTCGCTTTAGATGTTGACCAACAGACGGGTGTAATTTATTGGTCCGATACGGTAGAGAATGTTATTATGAGCTCTACAGCGGATGGATTGCATGTGACACAGGTTATCGGAGAGAGTTTGGATAATGCTGATGGATTGATCATTGACTCTGTTGGCAGAAATGTAAGTTTTATTTTATTTGTTTTTTACAAGTTAAGAATGTTGATATAACTGACATTGTGTAACGCATTACAAGAGGCAGCTTTCTGGACATTTTGCTTTTTAAGATCCTTCTTTTGTTCTTGTTGGAAATTAAAATATATTAACCACAGTCAGCCATAAGCTCTTTTAAAACGTAGAGACTGAGCTGAGCCTCCTCCTTGCCACATAAATTAATGCAACATAAACTTTGGAGTTTAAAATATTTTCCTAGGAAGGTCAGAACTTGATTTATAAATTAAGCAATTTACAGGACACAACGAGGTAAAAGTTAAGGTACGAAAAGTAGGCAAGACGACAACATTAATTGGATTGCTTCGCAAATTGCGGGACACCTCCTATCAAAAAAACATTTTAGAAACTTTAAAATAGTGCAAATATTTAGTGTTAGGATTTCAGATGTTCTAAATAAAATCATAGACAATTTGTCTCACATAATTTTCTGCTAATACCTCCAAAACCTCAGAAGATGAACATCATGATTTATATCAGCACTTATGTTCAAGTATGCAATGCCAAAAGGCTGTAACTTTTCCTATAAATGGTCATATATGATAGATTAGAAATAGTATGGGACCAAGAACTGATCCTTGGAGCACACCTAAGTTTTAAATTTTCGAGCAACTAACAAAATCATCTATTTTGACCTTTTGGGTTCTATTCTTCAAGTAGGACTCAAACTAATTATGGAAACCTACGCAATACAATTTCTTAAGAAGAACGCTGTAGTTAACAATTCGAAAGCTTTCTTGATGTCCAGTGCTTTACATATAAAAGAGCAAAACTCCAAGATGGCATCTTCTGTGGGAAGGCCTTCTCTAAACCCAAACTGAGCAGATCTAAGAGAATTTGTGTTTGAAACGTATGCCAGCACGTGGGAAAATTCCAGAAAAAATTCTTAAGTTATAAATACGAGGTTGGGCAAAAGTAATGTCATAATGTGAATTGGCTGCCATTTTGCTAGAAATGAACAAAATTGGGCTCTGTTTTCCAAATTGTGTGCATCGTTGTCTCGTCGAGGTTTGTGGGCTCTCTCTAACGTCCTCGGCCACAGCAGTGACATTTTCGGCCCAACGAGCAATACGGGGCCGGCCATTTCTTGCGACATCTCTAGTGAACCCAGTTTGCACGAGACGCTTAATCAAACGCTTAATTGTTCACGCACATGGTGCGGAACGACGAGGAAAACGACGACGAAATTCATGCTGCATTAAAACAACAGACCGTTCAAATAAGCAGCAAAAATAAAACCGCGTTCTTCAGGTGTGTATCGCTCCATTGCTTATTGTCAACTAATTCTCTATCTGTCTACAAAATAAAAGTCAAAGCACAATGACATTTGACGCCATTTGCAAAAATTATAGCACATTCACATTATGACATTACTTTTGCCCCACCTTGTATAAGTAGGAGCATCCACTACGAGTATATTCAGTGCTATTTTTTTAAGGATACGATTGGAAATACCATCATTACCACAGAAACTTGAGTTGTTAAGTTAACTTCTAAATTTGATAACCTCTAAGTCTGCAATTTCAACAAAAAATAAGGTATTATTCATAACATTGTCTTTAATCAAATTAGACCTAGCACAATGGTTACAATATGTAAGAGACTCACTACAAAATATCAGACATGCCGTAAAATTCAAATCGTTAAAAATATAGGATCATCAATAGAAACACCTTCATTACACTGTACCATACATTTATTGGTATTGGGAGAGTTGCCATAAATGATACTAGGGTTACCAAGTGAACTTTGTTTTTTAGTGCAATAGTATATCTATCCCGAACTATCCATCTATCTGCACCTCAGACTGCAGTGCAGACATACAGACAGACAATCTTGAATCAATTAGTGTTCCGTTTATAACATTCTTGTACAAAACACAAAAAATCAAAACGAAATTAATAAAAATATCAAAAAATCATCCATGCCGACGGGATTTTAACTTTCGACTCTCGGTACATATTTGAATAGTGAACACATTAGCTACGCCGGCATTGTCCTCTGTACTTGTCATTCAAGCATACAACGCCCTTAATAATTAAAAATAATGACAAAGTGACATTGGACTACAGCTACAGCTGTAAAGCAAGGAACACATAAGATAGCGAATTGATGGCTGAAACCATATCTATCACAGGATCCTACCGTGCCCTTGAATCAAATATTTCCTTCTTTGCACAATTGTCTTTGCGCCAACAATGTCAACTTAAAAAAAACCCCAACAAAAGAAGTCTGGAATGGTCAAATCGGACTATCTTGCAGGCCAATGCAAATAGCCAAAATGTGAAATTAAGCGACCGGAAAATGCTTGCTGCAGTACATATTCTCCAAAGCAATACGTGGCAGCAAGAAGTCATTGATCATGGTTCTGTAGCGCCCAGTGTTTACCCAGTTGGTGCCACAAGACCAAGGAATCGACGACGAAATTCACGTTGAGCCAAAACCACCGACCAATTATTTGTCTAAAACATTAACATAATTATTCCGCGTTCTTGAAGAGTATAACAATTTTAAGTTTATCTACGTGTATTCTTCTTCTGTTTACTTCACAAATGTCAAAGTCGCTATGACATAAGATGCCATTTGCAAAATGAGAGAGAGAGAGCATCTACCGATAGAGTGATGACTTTTGCGCCACCTTGTCGTTGGTGTGCTATACACCCAAGATCCTTTCTGGCAATTTTTGTTGGTTATATCCCAAATTGTAATCCAAAATTTGGTAACTTTGTATATATGTGTATGTAGGGTATTACTATCATCATAAAAACCTTCGATGGATCTATTAAAAGAGTCTGTTATCCATCTTCTCTCTCTCCCTTTTCTGCATTTTCCCAGTGCTCATACTACGGCTGAAAAGCTTTTTACTTCGTGGTCTTGTATTTCAAGTAAAATAATTGGTGTTACCGGACCTATTCGATGTGCCTCTAGAGCCTTTTGTTCGACTTTAAGAAGGTCTTCAGTTCCGACTTTGGTTTGGAAGCGCTTTTCTCTGGTTCGATTTTTTTCTTTGACTAATGCCTCTACTAGATTTTTAAGAATTTTTAGCTTTCTTTTCCTTGTAAAAAGAAACGCCTGCTAACTCTCCGCAAAATCTCTTTCCTTTTCAGATCTATTGGACAGACGCTGGCCGTCATACAGTAGAAGTAGCCAATTTAAATGGACAAAATCGTCACTTGATCGCTTGGCAGGATCTGGAAACACCTCGTGGTATAGCTCATGACTACGAAGCTGGACTGCTCTTTTGGACTGATTGGGGTCACTTACGTAAGATCGAACGAGCAAATATGGACGGCGATGAACGGAGTAAAATTGTCACTAGCGCTCTTGGCTGGCCAAATGGCTTGGCTGTGGATCTCGATATGAAACGAATCTTTTGGGTTGATGCCCAATTAAAAACGATCGATTCTTCTGATTACACTGGTAATCAGAGGCAGCTTATAATGGCATCGTTACATCATCCTTATGCGGTGGCTGTTACCCCTAAACATATCTATTGGACCGATTGGAAGTCGAAAGCGTTACATATGGCTGAGAGAAAGAATGTATCTATAAGGTCGGATGTTATAGTTAATGTTGATGGTCTGATGGATATTAAGATTATAACGGTAAGTTTGAGTAGAGGTAATATTCTTATATGAGACTAAATGTGAGCTTCACTTTGCAGACAAATGTAACGCTTCAAGAGAATGTTTGTGGAAAGGACAATGGTGGATGTTCGCATTTGTGCTTGAGGAATCCAACAGGATATGCATGCAAGTGTCCAATTGGATTGAAACTGAAAGATGATAGTATCACGGAGTGTCAAAATTTGCCTGATGTGAGTACAACTCCATGCTTAGTGTATGTATTTTCTTTAGAATTGCTTTACAGGACTATTTGTTGATTGCACAACGATCTGGTATTGGGATGATTTCCCTGAATACCCCCGATTATATGGATGTTGTTCTGCCAATCAAGGGAGTACACGGTGGCGTTGTCCTGGACTATCATCATAAGCAGTCGCTACTGTTCTTTGCCGATGTTAACTTGGATATCATTCGAAGGATTAACCTTCTGAACTTTACCGACAACAAGGTGATTGTGGACTCTGACCTTATAACTCCGAATGGCATTGCTGTAGATTGGATAGCGGACAATATATACTGGTCCGATACTGATCGGAAGATCGTAGAGGTTGCTCGACTGGATGGTACTTCGAGAAAGACAATTCTATCTGACGGACTTAACGATCCCCGGGCTCTGATTGTGTATCCTAAAAAAGGGTGAGTTGTACTAAACAGGTTCTTGGAGGTTTATAAATCTAACAAGGATATCTTTACATTTGCAGTTTTCTTTTCTGGGCTGATTGGGGTGCCCCGGCTAGAATTGCACGTTGCCTCCTCGATGGAACAAACGAGACTGGTATTGTCACCTCCGACCTTGGCTTCCCAACTGGATTAGCTATTGACTTTATGTAGGCTATGGGCACTGTATACTACTCAGAACTTCCTTCTAATGCATTACCTTTATTTTAGATCCCGTCGTCTGTTTTGGGCCGATGCTCTACAAGATCGTATCGAACAAGTTGACTTCTATGGCAAGAAGCGGAATATTATGATAACGTTTGCCACTCATCCCTTCGGTTGCACTTTGGTAAGGCTTTATTCGTCTATTTGCCGTTTTAGTAGATTTCACATACTTCCATCCCTCAAGTTCGATTCGGCTATCTACTGGACTGATTGGTACAATAAATCCGTATACCGGGCTCGGAGAACACCACGGAGTGGCTACACGAACATTGCTGAAATGCGCCATTCCCTTAGTGGTGCTTTAGACATTCGAGCCGTATCGGCAAAACGACAACCAGACGATTGGAATCAATGTTCATCTGATAATGGAGGATGCTCTCATCTGTGTTTGTTCAGAGGAAATGATTACATGTGCGCGTGTCCTGATATTCCAGACAAGCGTACTTGTAAGCTAACACCAGCATTTTTGGTTCCAAGACGATCAGATGAGATTGCAGAATATCCCGATGAGGTGACAGCTGGAACAAGTCATGCAGAAGATGAATACGCACACGATGAACAGAAAACACGGGAACGTATTGTGATAGTAGGCAGTGGAGTGGTTACAGTTCTGCTGATAGTTGTGGTCGTTGCTATTCTATGTAAGTTACCAGCGGCTGGGGGGACTAAAAGCACTGATAGTCTGATAAGTATTTATCAATTTACAGTCTTGGTCCTGAACTCAAAGAAGAACAAACCGAAGAGGCATTCACGTGGATCCAGTCGATCGGTGTTGACGTTCTCAAATCCTAATTACAATGTCGATGGCACACCCATGGAACCGAAGACAACAATTTGGAAAAGATTTAAATATGAAAAGTCACAGGTAGGTCCTTAGAGGGTTTTCCTGACGTAAACTACGCTTGGCACGTATAATAGTTTTATATAGGTTTGAAGTTACGGCAGAGTCTGACCTGTTCTACGTTTAAACTTTTTGTCTCCTTTGGTTCGATGCCAACTAGCGGTCAGAAAAGCATTTCTATAATAACTATAATAACCTTTAAAAATGTTTTTACCTATGTTTAGTCCTGTCAAAAGAAATACGGACGAAAAGGCACTTTATGCTCAAGAGCAGTACTTAACACTGTTAGACTATGGACTGAAGTACAATATTCTTTAAGAAAAAACCGATAGAAGAAATGTGCAATCAGTCTGGAAGGGATTGTCTGACACCATTATCCTTTTCCCTTTTAACTAATCCATGGCTTAGTCATGGCTTTCTAATCTCTTGCTATCTCTAGTGGCTGTCACCATTTGTAACCCTAGCTTACAGATTCTGACGAAATTTCAGAAAAAGCTAATTCATCACAGTAAATGATGGAAAAAGTAAAATTTTGTAATGAAAATAATGCACCTAAAAGTAGGTGTGGTACAATGTATGTATATCCTGATACGTAGGTCATTTCGTCTAAAACCTGTCAAAATCGGAACAAGTGGAAATGAGATATGGCGGACGGGGTTCTGAAAAATCTTGAAATGATTCTTGTTATCAACCTAACTCAAGAAATCCCAAATGAATTTCGATAAAATTTGGCAAGTAAGCTAAGATTAATACGTTAGTAATTCCGCATAAAATTGATTGAAATCGAATATAGTGGGAGATAGATATGAGGGGTGGGTTAAGACATTTCCGAATCATACTTTTAATACGAGTAACTCAAGAACCGAATGAAGATGGGATAAAATATGGTGCGGTGACTTTTCACCCATGTATTCCAATATTTTTCAAGAACTATTTGTGCCAAAAGATTTCTTATAATTTTCGCATTAAATAAATAAAAAAAGCCATTCATGTTGTCCGCTGCACGAATGGTTGCGACCTACAGTTTTATGCTTTTTTTTTATAATTTGCGCGCGCCAAATGGGATATGAATACCATTAAATTATTTCAGGGCACGGGCGTTTGTATAGATTGAGAGAGAGAGAAAGAAAAATTGGTGTAGTGGGTTTGAAACTTAGGTGGTATTAAGTTTCAGTAAACTCCAAGGGTGGCGTCCAGATAACTGGGGAGCTTGTTTGTTTTGCTTTCTGTCGTTGCTCATGATTCACAGTATTTTTTCCCTCCACCTGATGTCATCATCACGATCAATTTGCCTTTAAGCCATATGACCACCCTACTGCCAGTGTTATGCCTTCGCAGTAGAGTTTACTAAGCTTTCGCAATTGATCGACTTTTTTATTTATTTCAGACGAAATAAATAGATGATTGTTGAGATCAGGATTTGAACCGTGAACCAAGAGCGTGACAAGCGTTGATGTTACCACTACACCACGGCCACCCTCATGCTGTTTTTAAAGGGCAATTTTTTTTCGATTTAGAGAATCTTCTCATGACAACTTTACTCTCGGATGTTTGACACACGTTCGCGAGATTGTGAACCGTTGTGTTTTCTGCAATTTGAACCTTGAATTTCCCGCTCAGTTATGGTCACTTAAGACCACTGAGTCACAGCGCTTATTATCTACTTATAATCTCCATCGTACATCGGTATATCTACATAACCGTCCATCTCGTACCGCAATCAAGAAATTAATGGAAAAATTCGATCAAACTGGATCGGAGTTGTATGTTCAAGTACAAATGCGTCCACGTAGTGGCTGGTCATGCGAAATATCGTCGCAGTAGCTCACAGTGTTCATGACAATCCGTCAAAATCCATTAGCCATCGTTTTCAGCAATTCAATCTATAGCTCCACGTAGCGCATTTTAGCAAACTATCTGTATATGCGTACCTTCAAGATTTAATGGCTCTGCAATTGAAGCCAGTAGAACATGAGCGTCGTGTCGTCGTTGATTGGGTGTTAGAGAACCACCAAGTTGAAGGCGTTTTTTTGAACAAAATCATCTTCAGCGGTGAGACTTACTTTAAACTAAATGGCTATGCAAACAATCAAAATTGTAGCTCCGACAGGCTAAACGTTTGCATCCTTTTCCGCTTCCCAGATCACTGTAGATTTTTCCAATGGCGATCAAGGAAGCTCTATCTTGGCTGAAATTGAATGTAATATCTACTAAGGATATTAGTACCTTCTGACAGTCAAGCCGCTATAAAATCTCTGGAACTGATTTCTTCCACATCGAATGTCGCTCTAGATTGCCGCACGTCTCTAACAAGATCGCAAAGCAGTTCAACATTCACCTGTGCTGGGTGCCGGAGCATAGGAATATTCCAAGGAACTGTAGGGCTGATGATTTTGCCAGACAGGGCACAAATTTGCAGATTCTACAGGAAATTAGAATTTCGACATGCCTCCCGCTACATATGTGTATAAGCAATTGCTCAAGCTAAATGCCATCAAAGAGACCAACTTTAGGTGAAAGACTGGCATTAAGTGTCATGTCACTAGACAGATTTGGCCTCAGCTGGATCAAAAGCGTTCGAGGAGGTTAGTCTCCTTTAGCAGGAAGCATATCCTCACAACAATTGATGTCAATACGGGTTTGTAGAAGCTGTAGGGACGAGGAGGAAGAGAAGACAGCTCTCTATCTCCTCTGCACTTGTCCGGCTCTCTCCGTAATAAGGGTGGCCATGGTGTAGTGGTAACATCATCGCTTGTTACTCTGCAGATTCACGGTTCGAATCCTGATGTCAAAAATCATCTATTTATTTCGTATGAAATAAATAAAAAAGCAGATCAATTGCGAAAGCTTATGTCAACTCTACTGTGAAGGCATATAACATCGTGATGATTACGTCAGGAGGGCGGAAAAAAGTACTGTGAATCATAAGTAACTACAATAACAGTAAAACAAAAATACTACCCAATTATCTGGACGCCACACCAACGCCACCTGAGTTTCAAACCAACAACACCAATCTGTCTTTCTCTGTGCTTCACTTGGGAGCTTACTTCTACAACAGCCAGACGAATGTTAGGAACCTCCATCGTTTCATTAGAAGGTTCAATTGGTTCTAAGGAAGGACGGGAGACATTCTCTGATCCTGTGATATCCCAATAATCCCACTCTTGTCTATTTGTCTCTGTGGTTAGGGCACAGGCCTAAAACCTAACTTAACCTGATCTTAGATTTGAACCTATTTTCATAGAGTACAAGATCACTGAGCAGTGCTTGTTAAGAGATTTGTTACCACAATAGCTCGTCCGCTTTTAAATTCAAACAAAAATTTGAGATTTAATAATACCTATACAAAAAGTTAAAAATGCATATTTATCCATAAACATTTTGCTAACCCTTTTCAGGAACGAGTCTACGAAGAACGTAGCCTGACAACAGAAACTGCTTCATCTAGCCTCTTCGTAGCCACACCCTCACCAATGGCATCACCATCAACTAAAAATAATATTCAACTCTCTACCATAACATAAATTTTATGATTTTTACATTTTTCTTAATTTATACATTTGATTTTTAATTTCGATGAAACGAGAGCTGCAAATGATTAGAATATTAGAGTTAAGTTTTCAAATTTAAGAAATTCTTAAAAAAATTCTTTTTCTCTATAAAAAAAAAAAAAAAAAAAACAAACCCCCTGTATAATATAAATGACAAAATTCAGAAAATGCACGGTTGTTTACTAATGAAAAATAAAAACAAAATATAAAAATAATTATGTGAAAACAAAATTATATTTGAAAAAAAAAAAAAAAAAAAAACAAGAAAAACAATGTATTTCGGATAATATTTGCAAAATTAATATACGTATTTTTGTACAACAAAAAATTAAACACTTTAGGCAATTCAACAAATATTTTCTTTTTTTTATTTAATTTACTTCTTTTTTTTTCTTACTTCAAAATTTACAGTCAAATTAAAAACAGAAACAACTCTGCATAATGCAAACAATTGAATCGAAATTCCCACAAAAAAAAAAAAACACAAACAACTAAAAGAAGTAACAACCAAAGATTCCTACAACCAAAAATAGAAACTAAGTTGAAACAGAAACAAAAAAAAAAAAAAAAAAACCTTGTGAATTGTTAAAAATTTTTATTATTATATTTTTGATGTAAATAAATGTACATAAAAAGTTTTCTTTTCTAAAAATATAAATGTATATCAGTTGTGTTTGTTTTATTTGTAAATTTTTTTAAAAAAAAAACGTATTCGATTTAAGAATAATTATAATAATCCTACAAAAAGTAGGTAAAATAAAAATCCCTTAAATTGAATACTACTGTGAATTTCAGTGCCAAAAAAAGGGCTTCTAAATGAATACCATCAAACCATAACTAAAAACTATTTAAGGTTTAAATCTAGAGTATATATTTTTTAGTGATGTAAGTTAAATGGAATTAATATTTTCATTAAAAACAAAAAATAGTGTTTATATTTTTAAGATAAAAAAAAAAAAAAAATAAATATTTATTTTATTATAAACAAAATTGATATAACAAATATTCAATGAAGGAAGTCGCACAATAAATAATTTGAATTTCAGGAAAAAACATGAGGATTTATGGGAGATTTTAATATTTCATAAGTTTGTGTTTACGGAATGTTTTCCTTCAGAAATGACTGGATAAGGGTCGTTCTAAATTGTTATACATTTTCTGTAAAAGTTTTATGGCATTTTTTTTAAAATTTATTTAATTTTTTTTTTTTCAATATTTTTTTTAACATTTATTCATTCCTTGCTTAAATGATGATCTTATATCAAACCAAATGAATCTTCTAATATTTAAAATGGACTTTAGCTCTCGGATTAGTGACTACTTACTCGTAATGTATCCAAGATAAAAATATTAAGCTACTTTGTTTCCCCAAGACCACTCGTAGTTACCAGCAGGTTTATATGTAATTTTGGACAACAATTTTCGAATTTTAGAGAGCTGCATTTCGCTAAATACATTGAAGACAATTCAGGTTTCCCCCCGAATGTTGAACGTAAAGGCCGTCTAACCATTAGATTAAGTTAAGTAAATGGGTGCCCTTGTTGACAGATGTTAACGGCTAACTTAGACCACATAGAGTCCATTGTGCCAAATTTGTTTTTGAAAACCCTGGGAACCTAAAGTTTACCACCCAGATAACTGAATGAATCTGAGAAGTTTCTTAAGCTCAATATTACGTAGGTCCTCCAGTGCGTCTGTTAAGGGCAGGACAGTCACACAGTAGATGACGAATAGACTCTATTTCTTCCTTATCTCTACAGCTTCATTAGACCTAGTCGTGCTTCCTGATTGCTCACAGACCAATATCCAACCAAGGCGTCGACGACTATACTTTATTAAACTAATAGATCTCTTTTTATTGAATACTGGCCATATCGATCTACTTGTAGCACATGTGTCTAATTAATACCAGCGCCTATTAGACTTCTCAATGGATTGTATGTCTCTATAGTGTGCTAAACGGTGTGCTAGCTTCGATTAGGGCCTGTGGAGAATTTAGACCGGACTCGCTTCTAGCCAGCTCATCCGCCTTTCTCATTTCCGGTTACACATACTTTATGTCCCGGTATCTCCCGGTTGAGATCTCAGCCTGAATCTTATCGTCATTTATGCCAACGCCTTAATGGCTGCTTGACTATCAACATAGAAATCGATCCTGAAATTGGTTATTAGTAAAGAAAATTCTTCTATATTTCTATTTTCATTTAAGCGAAGGTATTTGACTGCGAACAGACGTATGGATCGTTTGATCAATCTACATGTACATGCTTCTTACTGAACAAAGACCAGTAAGCTAAAGGTTCTGCCCAAACAAGCTATAGTTCGCTTGGCAAGCTTCTGCTAATTATAACCTTTATCGATCGTATTCCATTCTGACTTTTGAAAAATTTGAAGCATCTAGGGGTCCATTTTTGATAGAAGTTCTGGACGACATCAATATTTAGTCGCATTCCTATAATTATTTGAAAGCTCATATATATTTTGGTAAAGACTCTCATGATGACATATGGACCCCATACGAATCCTAACTAAAAGCTTTCGAGATCGTATTAGATTGAAGGCTTGTAGTTCTTAATATTTCTAGTCAGCTTGAGCTCAATCAATATTGTCTTCATTTAAAGCTCAAGTAGGTTTAACTCTACGGTTTTTTTTTTTGAAAACGTTGCGATAGTCATATCATTTATGATCACAGTACTTTCTGTATACATTAAGTGATAGATTTGAATCTTTTTTGAAACTGAATCCCATTTTCAATCAAACATTCCTGAATTGTTGATTCTAAGGGAAACCGTAACACCTCGACCAGAAAAATACTCAAGCCAATACATGCACGAGAAGGATTTATGTATTTCCAGTGAAGTCTATATTTAGACCAGCCTTGTTCACCACTTTCACCAAATTTGTCCACTTTAAGGCCAATATTACACATGAATGAGCAAAGATACATTATATTCACATATTGTACTTACACGTACTCGTATTTCTTAAAAATCCACCACTCATCACGAATTGTTTAAGTACAGCTCATGGTCAAGTATGCAGAAAAGTCTTCAAATCAATCAATAAAGATTAACCACAAATTAATTTCAAAAACTAAAACTGTTTGGACGAAAAATTGTCGTCCGTCATCTCCATTATAGCCATACGCGCAAGAAATATACGGGAAAGAAAGAAAGAAAGAAATTTTACTCACGTGTAAACCACACAAAAGCATCCACTGTTCCAACGCTGGTGGCACTCCTACTTTCTGACTGATAAATTGACGATCGGTAAAGTGGTAGGGAACTCAGCCTTATTCACTTTCAGTACAACGCACAAAATCATAACATTGAAATCGGATAAATTTTTATAAGTATAGCTTTTCATAAAGTGAAATATTTAGCTATCCGAGCAAAGATACCGCTGTAAATTTTCTTTACATATTCGTTCATATCTCTATTGACTGGAAATATTAGTCACCGAGGTATTTTTATCAAGATTTAGCAACGATCTTCATACTTGTGGTAAATTACTACCCCTCTAGTCTAAAATATTTGCACAGATTTTGTACTGCATATGGCACATGCGATTTGACCCGATCTTGATACACGCACTTATAAAAACTTATTCGTAACTGGATGTCTACCATCTTTCGATACTCATTCTCACATTTGTCGATAGCCAAAATAGACATCTTGGTAGACTTTGGATCCTGCATGATGATTTAAAAAAAAAAAAGTTTCGTTTTAAAAAAATATATATTCAATACCCACATGATACGAGTACAATACGCACCCTGTACACTTATTGCTCATCGCGTCTGCCAGCGGCATAGACTTGTCCGTTTATCCCTCACCTGTTTAGTTGTGATATAAGCTTAGCAAATCCATGACCCTCAACATCATACATAAGATTGCAAATAGAGGGCATCATCGTATTAGTCCTTATTTCAGGCCATTAAGTTGCAAATGTAAATCATAAACGTTTGGGTTTTTGTCGGTCTATAATTTTCTTCGTGAATTTTTTAGTCAAAAGATAATCATAACTTGTTTTGTATGTATGATACTTCTTGAGGTTTTAATATAAAACTTGTACTCAATCAGCATCTGCTTGATTACAGGTTAAACTACAAAAACAAATTACAAAAACTCTTAACCCTAAGTCAATACATCTGAATGGAAACATTTTCCAGTTCACAATAAAAAAACGTATAACCTCCGTACAACGAAATTTAAAATTTCTCATAAATATAACACAAAATACGAGTAATAATAACTTAACGATGCTTGTTAAAAAAATACCGAATACGAAAACAGCAAACTAGTTATAAAAACTAAATAAATAAATATATTAGTGTTAATTTTTTTTTTTTGTTATAAAAAAGAATTAAATCAAAAAATAGTAAATGGTTGTAAAAATTTGTTTTTTTTTTTTTTGTTTTTGTTAATTATACACACAAATATAAAACTCAAAAAAAAAAAAAAAAAAAATTATAAAGCATCGGAAATATTTAAAATTATTATGATGAAAAATGAAAATAGTAGCTTAGACATATCTCCATCCAAATGACGAATGAAGTAAAACAAACAAACTATAAAAAAAATAAGAAGATAATCTTAATGAAAAAAAACAAATGTAAATATTAAAAATAAGGTGATTTTTATATATTTTATAATTTGTAAAAAAAAAAGAAAAAAATCGAAGATAAAGTGGATGAAGAACAACTGCATTTAAATTACATAGAATTATATTTTTACTTAAATTGTTTTCCTCTTAATTTTAATTTAAAGTTTGGCAATAAGACTGATTATAAATGACCGCAAACAATTAGCTATTCTTTTGTTTAATTTGTTTTAAATTTAAAAAAATAAAACACTATTATTATTTTTAAGAATGAAACGAATTAAGAAAGAAGTTTAGATACAAAAAAAAATGATTCTTAAGTTAGTTTAATTTTTGAGTTGGATTTTAGTTTTTTTTTTACAGCATCGTGATTTTAAACATATTTATGTGAAATAAAATGCTATATATAGACTTTATCAATATAAGGTCCATAATAATTAGAAAGGAAAAATATGCAAATTTATTAAACATTTTGAATGGGATCTTCAATAACCTTGGTGGGTTTTTTTTTTTAGATTTTACCCTGATGGTGATGTTCCAAACAAAAGTGGAAAGTGCTTTGAATACTCTGAGAGACATGAGTAGCAATAGGCGGCAATTTTTAGAAAAGTGAAGTGAATAAGTTTACTGCATCCTTTATTCTTCATAGTGGTTGAAGAAATCGGACTGATTTACTAAATTAAGTCACCTTACCAAGTTTAAAAAACGTGGCTTACTGGCTGCCTTTACTATGCCACTGTCACTACATTTACTCACTTCAAATACTTTGAACCTTCGGATAATTTTCAACACTTTTGACACCTCGTTATTTTTAAACAGCTTGAGGTGGTCATATACAAGAGTTTGTTAATTTAGTCGAATAGAAACAAAGATTAAAAATAAAACGCTTCAAATCTGAAGACCTCTCCAAACTTTGAATACCTAAATTTATATAAAAGACTAAAAAAGATTACTTATTTCCTAAACTACTTGTGGTAGTTCTATACCAGAGTGTAACTTTTACTCACAAATAAAAAATAAAGCGAAAAGTCTCTTGAACCTTCCAACAACTTCGAACACTCCAGACACTTAATGACGTGTCCCCACGCAATACTTCGGGTATCAATCACTTAAGTTTAGGATTCTTGAAAAAAAAAAAAACGAAAGGTCGCTTGAAGTTTCGAATACATCTCAACACTTCGGACAATTTAATTTTATCTTAAAGGCCTAAAGCGTCTCTTTACTCATCTCATATACACGTATGTATGCTGACTTAAAAAAAAAAAATAAGAATTTTCTAAATCATCGCGGATAATTCTCAACACTTCGGACACCTGATTATTTCAAAATATATCCAAAAAAAATAAATCGAAATGTCTTTTGAAACATTGAAATTCGGATATCTAAATAATTTATTTTCTGAACACTGAAGGTGATTCTATTCCAAAATGTATCAAACAAAATTAAAAATAAAAAGTAAAGGGTTTTGAAGCATCGATAACCTTTCAACACTTCGGACACCTCAACATTTTTAAACATTTATCTATAAAATTAAACTCAAATCTCCTCCAGTGACACCACAGAGTTAAATCTACAAATCTCCCATTGAAAACGTTGGTGATCCCATTTCAAACGTCTTACTATTATTAAATTCAATCAATAACTACGTCTTTTTTTTTGTCATAAAATTTGAATCGAAATTTTGCATTTTGAGTAACTTAATTGTACATAATTATAAGTGTTTTTTATTTAATTTTTTATTTTAAATTTAAATTTAAATTCAAAATTAAATGGGGCTCAACAAAAACAAAAATATAAAAAAACATTTACTATTGATTTAGATTTAAACTTAAAAAAAAACAAAATTACTCAATATGCGACTTTCGATTATAATAAGTGTATGTAATTTAAGAAAATACAATTAATTCATAATAAATAAGGAAACTTACAATTTCTTATAGACTAGGAATACGATTAGTTTGTAAGAAATTATACTACAATTATTTAATTGTAAAATTTGACAATATAGTATAAATAAAAAAAAAATATTCATTATAATTAATTAATATTAAATTAAAAACAATTAAACAAAAATAATTAAAACAAAGGAAAAGAATACTAAAAAAAAGAAATATCTTTCTGAAAAATTAAAAAAAAAAAATTTAGGTAAAAAAAAAAATTAAGCCTTCCATAAAACAAAAGCATTTTCAAAGAAATTAATTTTATTAAGTGAAAACAAATACAGCAAACAGGTACCTTAAAATATGTTCTGGAATTTTCATTATTTTTCTTCATTTTTTAATGCATTTTATTGTAATTTTTAAATTTATTAAGGAATATTTATAAGAAAAAAAAAGAAGAGTTTTACAATAATTTAAGATAGGGGATATTTATGACTAATTGCATTTTGTAACAGAAAACTATGCTAATTTTAAAACTATACTTCAGTCGAAAGTTGCCTGAACCCACTCCCGTCTAAGGAATTTTTCTTTCCGGAACCCCCGTCTAAGGAATTTTTCTTACCAATTTAAAACTTCAGCATTGTGTATTCGAATGCTTCCGAATTTTTAGCTTCATGATCGGAATTCCTCTGCATGTTTTTGGAGGTTTATGCAGAGAGTAGGAGTCAATTGCTCAAGCCATTTTAATCTTATTTTTATGTAATAACTGCAATTAGACTCTCTGGTAGAAGTAATGCAACTTCCTGGACGTTCACGTTTTATTTTTTGAGAAGTACTAAGACTGATTCCACTTTTTACAGGAATTGTCTTAGTCTAGGTGCTTCCTTGGTGGATGTATGTATGATTCCTTTATTTCGGTCCTAAACTGTGAAATCAATTTTTTCATTTGGGTCTGCACATCCATTGCTCAGGTCGCAAAGTTTTTAGCTTGATAAAGAAACAGATGTGCGAGCGATAACGATATTGCTTTTATTAGTTAAATTTTCATAGAAATAAACTTTCCTTTGATGTTAAGACATCCAAGCTTCTACGTTGAACTTCCTTTTTATTTTGCAAGGGACACTTTTTCAACAACCCTCTCCAACTCTACACTCATTTAATGAACGCTTAAACGCTGCTTCAAAACTAAACCCTTCAACAATTGACCCTGTCTGGACGCGTTTGATTCACTTCATATCCCACCTATTAAATAATTTTATTTTATTTCCAATCCTCCAACACATCCCCTACACAGGTAATTTTATTAATATTTATATTAAGAAACAAAAATAATAATAATTCCTTGCACGTTATAGTGCAATCAGAGAATGATAAAAATATATATTTATTTATATTTAAAAAAAAGAAAAACAGTTCCAAAAAAAATAAAAAAAATAAAAAGGTCATCTATAGTTTTTAAGACATCAAACATAAGACACTATTTTAGCGAACCATTTTAACAAACCAAATACAAATGGAATTAAATTTCTTTTTTAATTTTTTTATTTATTTCCTTAAAAAGAAATATATAATATTTTTTTACCAAACACATTTCATACAAATGCTTAATAATATAAAATAAATAAAACATTAAAAAAAAACCGTATATCACATCAATTTTTATAAATATAATTAAAGAGAAAAAAATAAAACTAAAAGAATTATTAAAACATTTTTATTGTTATAAAATATTAATAATAAGGTAGTACAAGAGAAAACATACAAAAATCGAATGTTTTCACATCAATTGTTTTATATTTGTAAAATAAATAATAATTATAGTTTATTGAATAATATTTAGGAATAAGAAATTTACTAACATAACATTGTTACATGAAAGGATCTTGTATATATATATATAAAAAAAAAATGCCTCCATTTTTTTGTACAGATCTTTTCACACATTAACACACAACACACAAAACATACACATACACTTATGACTTTGCTGTAAGAAGCAACCAAATTAATACATATAATGTTAACTAAAAAAATTTATAATTAAGTAAACTAACTAAAAGAATGTGGTAAATTTTTTTTAAGTTTTTTATAGTTATGTATGTATAAGTTTTATGCGACCCAATAATAATTACAATTTACAAAAAAAAAAAAAAATAAATAAAAAATTAAATTAAATTTATGAATAAGATGAAGAAAACATCAAAAAACTAACAAAATTAAAAATAAAAGAATAAAAATTCAAGTTAAGATTATAAAACTAAAACAAAAAAAAAAAAAATGGAAAACACAGAGAAATTGAATTGATAAGTGAAAAGCGAAAACGAACGAAGAAATAAATGTATTTTAAATGTTAAAAAAAAAAAAAAATCTTAGTAGTGTTTTAATGGAGATATTTATTTGTTTGCAACCTCCTAAAGTTTTGCAGGACTAAATAAGTAGGTAAATACGCGACCTGTGACAACAGTTACTCCTTGGCCCGTAGTATCATAGAATACACTGGAAACCTATAAGTAGATCGCTGTTTAGAACAACACACAGAAAAGATTTGTATCTTCGGAAATCTCTTAGCTCGATGTCGCTATTCTAATAAAGCAATGAATTTCCCACCTCGTCTTTGAATGTTTATCAGCAATTTTGTTGCCCGCGGGATCTTTGTGCACTACTTTGTAAATTCCCCGCATTCGAGGATGCTGATAACTGCGAGACAGGGCTTTCAAGGTCACCTATTTTTCAAAACGCACACTAATGATCCTCTTGACGATATCGCCTTGACCTCCAACTTGGGGTATTTAAATAGTTTGGCGAGGGGAGTAGATCCCTCTGCGGCACACCCATTTTGATGCCCATTTTGGGAGAAAGTATCCCTTGCTCACGGAGCAATCTCTAAAGCACTCTCATATTGCCTTCAGGTTTCGAGCCGCCTTGGAGTCTTGATTAATCCAAAGATGTATTTAATAGGTATCTTGGAAGAAGTGCCTTCCAAAAGTTTTATGTCTAAGATGGCAGAGACATAGGCAGCGACATATTGACTTCATTAATTTCCTCGTCTCCGCAGCCCCTACAGATCCTCACATCCTCACTTAGTCTTAACTTTTCACAGGATGTCGTAGAGTGCCCTGTAATCAATCCTACAAGAGTTCTGTGGGATTGGTTACAATCTTTCTGGCCTTGTTGTACGTTGGCCAGGGTTTTCTCGTTATTTTACAGGTGTTTTTTTTACGTTGGGAGGTGGTAATCTTTCAAAGACGAAACTGAGCCCGTACCCAGTAACAGTAGTGTGGGATTTCGACCCACTAAATTCCTCTCCCCCCCTACCCCTGGTCCTCCCGGCACTGCCGTCAACCATTTCATTGCAAGAGGGACTTCAGCCTTACATACTCGGCTCGTTCGTGTTGGCGGCAGTCTCCGCGACGTTTCGCTGTCGCTCCTGTCTTCGTTGTTCTTTCATGATGGTAGCCACAGTTTCGCTTACTGCTTCTCAAGCTTCTTTCGTGCTCATCATCTCTCTGGTGGTGTTCTCTGGTGTTAAGTCCACACCCAGTCTGTTTGCCAGCAAGGTACGTTCTTCCTGATATCGTGCATAATGTAACATGATGTGTTCTGCATCCTCGACTGCTTCCGTGCACGTTGGGCAATAAGGGTTGTCTTCGTGTCCAAATCTATGGAGGTAGGCTTTGAAATATCCATGACCAGTAAGCATTTGCGTCAGATAGAAGTTCAGCTCTTCATGCTTCCTATTGATCCAAGGGTTTATATTGCGGATCAATCTCTGCATCCATCTGCCTTTGTCAGAAAAGTTCCATCTCTCCTCTTCGAGGATTGTTTTCGGCGGTACTTCGGTGTCACTTCGACTCGTCGCTGTTGAGGAGGTCTGTTGGCATCATTCTAGCAACTATGCATGCCGCGTCGTAGAAAGGCGCTGCATACTCTCAAGGCGTTGGTTCTGTAGACCGCCTCTGTCTTCCTTCTGTACGATTTCGTCTTCGCGGCACTTGCCCATATTTGGGAGCCGTAAAGCATCATCGAAGTCGCAACTCTTGCTAAGAGCAGTATCTTCTTCTGTTTAGGTCCTCCGTCGTCGTACATTAGATTCCACAGTAGTGGACCTAGTACGGAGCCTTGGGGGACACGGTCTGTGACGTTATACTGCCTCATTCCGTCGTCGGTACAATAGTACAGTATTCTATTTCTAAAATAGTCAGCCATTATTTTCTGCAGGTAGTCCGGTACTCTCTTGGCGGTAAGTTCTCTCAAAATGCATCTGTTGTTTGCTTCCTCGTGAGCAGTAATTCCTGTTCAAGCTTATACGTCGGGACTTTTACTGAGTTATCAGCTTGCTCTGGATCCAGCGCAATAACCATGCTATGTGCCAATACCTTTAAGCTCTTTGCGGCAACACAAGTTTCGATTTCACCTTTATAGCAGAAATAGCTTTTATAGTAGCCTGGCTGTCGTTGAAAAGGGTGATATCATCGCGTGATATTGCCTTCATCGCAGTTTCAGGGGCAGTAATTGTCACGACTAGTACTTCCGCCTAGAAAACACTGCTATGGTCCGGGAGTCTGACTGATTTCTCTAGGCTCAGTTTGTCAGAAAAGACTCCCGCACCCACATCAATGACTATCTTGGACCCCTCAGTATAGATTGCTTTGGTTTGAGCGCTTGGCATCATGCCATTCGTCCCTGCTCGGAAATAAACAGGAGAATTGTCTTTCAAAGTCTAAGCAAAGTAATATGTAGCCAGTAGTTAATACATCTAGGTATATCCTGTCGTGCTTGGTTTCCAGTCATGTTTGGCTGATTCTCAGAGCACTTCTGGCCACAGATTCGTGTAGAAAAAGGTCTAATGGAAGCAGCTTGAGAATAACCTCTACTCTTAGTCCTGCTATTGGTATGGTCCTCATGGACCACATGCCAGCCTTTAGCGACTTGTCACCACACTACGCTGCTATAGGTAAGACTCAACTCAGTTTTCTGGGGATTATTGCCAGTCCACATGTCTTGGTCCATGTGTCTAAGATCTTAAGGACTCCTTGCTCTTAAGATGTTACTTGCCTTAGTAACTAAACTGACCTATCAACTTTGTACTTTTAACAAACAACTAGCTTGAGCCACTACCCAAGTATTAAATTTTGCTCACACTTTTGCATTTTTCCCTAAAAATCCCATTTGAACGGAAAAATCTTTTCAAATTCCTTAGCTTCCATGTCTAACATCAGACACATTTCACGTTCTTATTTTCTCCATCACACCACACACCCTTTATCACTGTGCAGTCCCATTAACTGGATTATCGATTTAATTGTGTACGGCGATGACGAACACGACGACCACGACAACGATCATAATGATGATAACGATTAGACCATAAATAGTACCACAGTTATTCGCAGGACATTGTCCAGTAATTTTAATTTTCGCCAGGACACCACAAGTTGTTCCTCGTCCATCCGTCCTCCGTCGCGCGTCCTCCCCCTATGGCATTTCTCTCGCAGTGGCAGCTCGTGTGAAACAAGTCCAGTAAAGGTATGCGCTCCATTTTTGATGGAGCAGCATTCCATATTATATTCTGCAGCCAGTGCATCGAGTTATAAAACGATTCCATCGGTGGTGCTGAAGAATTTTTTTAGTTTTATTTATGCACTTTTTGCTTGAACTGTACGAGAGTATTTTTGAATTTAAATTTCGTGTAATTTGAGGCCGGTCTTTTACAGAGCAGACAGAGATTAATGTGGCATGTGTGTATGCGTACTTGCACGTAGAGATTTGATGGATTTTTTTTTTATTTTGATCGGATGTAAGTGGCGGCACGGCAGGTTAATAAGGGTCCTCTATTCAATTTCACCGAAATGATTTGGAGCGAATTGATTTGGTGAAAATATAATGATCACGATGACACGTGAAATTTTTTGAAACACGGTTGGGAGGCGGCTTCTGTTAAAAAAAAAAAAAAACAAATATCCAATGATTTTCGATTGCTCGATTTGAGTGAGTGAAATGAGAGGAATTACTAGAACATAAATAAGTACGTATAAGGGTTGAACGGCGAATTTTAGAGGTTTGTAGCAATTTAAGCTAGTATTTGAAAGGCATCGTAGCTTTGGTTAGTTTAGTATATTTAGACAGAGGTATGAAGTTATGTGTAATGTCTTGATAGGCTCAGATATTTACAAGGGGCCGCGTCTCCAATTTCTGACCTTTTGGCATGCTTTCCTGGGAAGTAATTTTCAGATAGGATTGCTGTAACAATTCGTAACAATTTGCTATGCAGTTTAGAATTTGACTACAATGCTTCAGATACTTACCGTTAAACCAATCATTTTGGTGAATATCTCTTAAAAAATTGCCCCGTTGCCACATGTTTACCTTCACATACAAGGTGGCGCAAAAGTCATCACTATCACATTTTTGCAAATGGCGTCTTATGTCATAGTGACTTTGACACTTCTGAAGTAAACAGAAGCAGAATATACGTTGACAAACCAAGGATTGCTATACTCTTCAAGAATGCGGAATAATTGTGCCAATGTTTGTGACAAATAATCGGTCGGTGGTTTCGGCTCAACATTAATTTCGTCCTCGATTCCGACTTGTGGCGCCAACTAGGCAAACACTGCAGCATTTATCGCTCACCTCTAGGGGACTGGCTCAACACAGACAGTATCAGACGTGGCCAGTCCTGGAGCAGGCGTTCGGTCGAGAGTATCGCTGCTGTGGCTGTAAATATCCAAGAGGGCCCTAAAGCATCAACCAGACGATGGTCTTTACAGCGAATTTTGGTGAAAGACTTGAAGATGTACCCGTTTAAAGCGCAAACAGTAAATTAAAGCCAAGCCCTTTTCCTTCCACCCGGCCGCTTAATCTCTCGTTCTGACGATTCGCACTAACTCGCAAGATCGCCCGATTTGACCGTTCTAGACTTTTTTTTTGAGTTTTCGAAGTCACGGGTCTATACGGATAAGCCACATATCTTTGCGGACCTAAAGGAGAACATCCCACAATAAGTTGGGAATTTATCGCCAGAAGTTTTGAGAAAAGTCATGGAAAATGCTCTGGAATGAGCCCGAATGTGATCAACTCTGACGGCACCCACTTGACATATATTATCTTCGCGACTTAATGGAAAAAAGTTGAAACGTCGAAATAAACATAATCAACATACAGAACCAATTCATTTTATTTACAAACAAAGTTACTGCCTTAGGAAATCCAGTGAGAACTTTTACGCCACCTATACAAGGCCAATCTGAAGCTTCATTTCGTAATTTTTTGGGAGAAACACGCACCCAAAAGGGCAAGTATTGGTTTCGTGGAAAAATTCGACCTCGAGAGATTTTAATCAATCTTGGTATTACTATAATGGGGAATCTAAAAAAAATGGGCCTCGCAATTTTGGCTGCATATCTGTCTGTCTAATGGCTATATACCTGTCTATATGCATGACTGCAGCCTAAACGTCTGGACGGATTGTCTTCAGACTTTATTGCTAATAGCGAATATTGTAATAAACCGATTTTCTCGAAAACGGTTCTAACGATTTCGTTCAAATATTAGAGTTAGAGTGGACATATTCCACACATCTCGAAGGAATTGGTAAGCGAACTCAAGCTCTTGTGGACTGTAAATAGTTTCCTTTCGCACAAATCGGCAGGACTAGATGGAATCATTCCAGTGGAGATGTAAAATGTTTACGGCATCCTCCGCCACCATTTGATTAAATTATTCAGGTCGTGCCCAGTATACGGTTATGTACCAAAATTATGGGGAGAGATGCAAATGTTGTATATATCGAGGTTGGTAAAAACCTCAGATAAATGCTAAACTAAGTCACTGTATCAACCAGATGCTGGGTTGATCAATTCAGAACTTGGTTCTTGCAAATCAAGAAGATCTGTACAATGCAGTACACCACAGGGAGGGGTATTATAGGCAAAGTTGTGGCTTCTCACCGTGAACGAGATACTCCTCACTTTAGAAAAGAAAGGATGTAAAGTTATGGCGTATGCTCTTCAACTCTTCATGAGCTTGTGGAATCAGCTCTGGCAAAGCTGGTCAAGTGGTATGAAAAATGTAGCCACAACGAGTGTTAATAAAATTTAGAGAACGGCGCGTATCAGTGTTACTAGTGCATTGCGGACCACTCCAACCACAGCGCTGGAACCAATTCTGCACATTCAACCTTCGGATATTTATGGGAAAGAGATACGAGTAGCAATGAAATCGGTGTAGCGACTAAGGGCGACATCACAGTGGAGTACCTATAATTGTGATGTAGGGATTGTCAAAATTCTAAGCTTAAATAGCAGTCACGTAGAAGTCACGGACTACTGAACCCCGTTTTTAGACTTCAATGTTAAATGTACGAGTAGCACTAGTGCTCCCAGCCAACAGCAATGAGCAGAAAATTTGATCTTTAATAATTTTACAATGGAAGTTTCCACTGACGGGTCTAGGACAAGTGACGGTATTGGGGCTGTATTTTCTCGGTGCACCTTGTTATTAACCAGTCTTTTCGACTACTGGATCATTGCAGTGCATTCCAAGCGGAGGTTATGGCTATTTATGAGGCCGCTGAGTGGCTATTGATGGGGTCGTTATCGAATTCAGAAATCGTCATTTACACCAATAGTCAACCATCTATTAAGGCACTTGAATCACCAATAATAAAATCAAAATTGTTAAAGAACTGCCGGTCATCCCTGAAGGGGATATTGAACAGTTTCACTCTGACTCTGTGCTGGGTTCCTTGGCATTGAGACATCACAGGCAACTGCAAGGCAGACTAATTAGCCAAAAGTGGCATTACACTGGAGCCCTTAACTGCAAAAGAATCCTTAACCGCACTAGCACTGTAACAGGCTAATGAAAGATGGCGTAAACTCGATACGTGCAATCGTGTGAGACAAACGTGACCTCAGCTAGATGCAAAACAATAGGTCCGCTACGTACTAGCAGAGCATACCCTTGTCGAGATACTAACACGTCAATGTATGTTAGGCAAACATGCCGCAAACATAATGCTTTGAATAAAGTTTTAAAAAGAATGACAGAAATGTTAAATTTAATTTTTATTTTTAATTCCACGGATAGATTCGCATTCCGCGCATCACACCAATTTTATTCACCTACGGACAACACATTATTGATGTTCCTGCAGCACATCAAAATAACCGATCACCACTCTAATTGAGAAACCATTTAAAAACAAATTCCAGCGATCGCATTACCAGACATTTTACGATCACATAAATTTTGGTATTGCCATTAAAACATCCTGTTCTGCGAGCTGGCTTTAACTTGGCCTGGTGAATTCTCAGGGCAGTGCGCCATAAATTACCATTGTACCAGTCAAAACCAAAACGTGCTTAGCTTGTTGAAAAAATTTATTCTACATTAAAAAAAGTATATATGATCGCCTCTTCATCGATATTTTGATGGACAATGAGTGCAGCAACATCGCGCAACCCTCCCTCAACCTCCCCTTCTAAATCAATTCAATTCAACCTGCGCGATCACTGATCTGATCACTGTGCGCCGCCATCACGATCCGTGATGATGATCGTTATGACAGACATGGCTCTGTGCCATTCATTCATAAATGCTGGTCCGATTCCTGGAATTGCCAAATTCCACTCCAAAGAAAAGAACAAAAATCAAAAAATACAAAAAAAAAAACTGCAAAAATGAAGAAGACCAAGAATAAGGAGAGAAGAAAAGAAAAATGATTGAAAGGATCACTTGAATGCAAATTGCAAAAGATCGGTGCCTCGTTTGAAGTGGCCAAGAAGAGCAATTCAAGTTTGTACAACACTTTGTGATGCTACGCATTGCTGCCCTCTCTGACCATAATCGATGCCTGGACACGGGCGGCCATCCAGTGGTCAGCCTGTGCGCAATTCAATAACCAAATCTCTGCAATAAACATAAAAATGGTTATACATGTGTTTTACGGACGGTGACGGTGACGGTGACGGTGACGGTGGCGGTGTCGGCTGTTGTGGCGGATGCGCCGCCAAGTGGCATCTCATCATCGTCCACTACTATTACTACTACTGATCGTTCCGTCATTGTTGTTATTATCATCATGATCATCATGACAGCATCAGTGGGCGCAGAGCGGACGGCTTTAAACTGCCAATGTCATTAAAATGGAAACTTTAGTTGGACGGTTTCACACATCTTCGTCGGCCTGTTTTTTTTTTTTTTTTTTTTTTGATGTTGTGCGGTGCTGCTGCAGTAATGGAAGCACAGTAATTCGCCACACTAAGGGTGATGGGCCAACCAAATTTTTTTTTTCTGCATTGGCGGCGTCTCATTTTTTGTGGCGAAATTTTTTGGGAGCCTTAATTTAATTGAAATTTCCTTGCGGTAAGTTGAGATTGCGGCACTTTAATCATGGCAAAGGAGGCGCCAAAAATATAAATTTAACTGGCTGCAGAAGTTGACTAGCGGTTGGAGGTGATAAACTTAAGAAGTTAGTTTGTGGTTTTGTAAAGGCACACGTGACACACAAATCGATGCAAAGATTAAAAGCAAAGAGACTTGTAGGTATGTATCCATGTCAAGGGTAGACTTAAGTATGACGATAGACTTTGATGATGATCGTTCGATATTTATTGCCGAGTATGGTTCTTCTAGCCTTGGAAGTATATTTCATGGAGTAGCTATATTGTAGCTTTCTGTTGTAAGCTACAACGTTGTAGTCTTGTAGAAGGCAAACTCGCTCAACATTTTTAAATGCCTAGAGCCTTTAAAAGATTTTTTTAAGGAAACGAATGAGTGGCAACACGGACTTTAAAACAAATTCTGACGCACGTTAAGACTTTTACTTTACTTTCGATGACGCTTAAGTTTAGGATTGACTTAAGACTATTTAACCAGTTTGAGAGGCTGGTGCAGGCTCCTAATCCAACTTGGGTGAGATAATATTCACTTTTCATTAGTATTTCCAATTTCAGTAGTCTTAAATCACATGACTATGCTCGAACCATCTCATACTCGTCCCAATGTTAGCAAAATAAGGAGAGCTCTCACACATCACACAACGTGAATATCAGTAGCGCGGCTACTTGAGTAGATAGCGTAGATCTGTCAAACGACCAATTAATGTTTTAAGCTTTTCGAGTCCATCCGCACAAAATGTTTATAGCAAACTACGAGTCACAGGAACACACGGTTTAAGATGGCGATTTAACAATTTCGAAAAAAAATTATATGTCAACCGATTTATACTCTTATTTTTAAGACAAACTACAAGGTGGCGCAAAAGTAATGACACTATATGAATTATCTATGAATTTTGCATATGGCGTCTCCTGTCATCGTGATATTGACAGTTGTGTAGTAAATATATGCGAAAAACACGACAATAAACTCCTCAAGAACGTGGAATAATTGTGTTCATTTTCTTTCCGGAATAATTGATCATAATTCATGACATTTTTTTTTTTTTTTACTGCTTTATGCCATTATGTATGGAATACAACATCGGTTAAATGGCCGCCAGGGGAGTTATTGCAAACTTCGATTCTTGTGAGGTAATTTCCGATTACTTTTCGGCACATTTCAGGCTGTATTGCGGTCATAAATTCATGGGTGTTGGTTTTTAAGTGCTCTAAAGTTTGGGGGTTATGTTCAGAGACACGATCTTTAGCACAGCTCCACAAAAAGAAATCCAACGGGGTCTGACCACACGATCTTGGTGGCTAATTGATGTCGCCATGTTGCTCACATCAATGTCTTCAATTTCATGCCAAAAAGTTGATTATCATTTGATCATAGCGCAGAGAGATCATCATAACAGTGGCGCTTTAATAAAAACAAAAAAAAAAAAACGGCTCGATCACGCCGCCGGTCCACAGCGCACACCAAACTGTCACCCGAGATGGATGCAATGACGTCTCAAAGATCACATTTGGATTCTCGGAATCACAAATTCTTGTTTAGGTTTGTTTAGGTAACCACCGAGCAAGAAATCAGCCTCATCGCTGAAGAAAATTTTGTCCGAAAAATCGGCGTCAACTTGTTGACTTCCCAGCACCCAATCGGCGCATGTACTGCGCATTCTATGGTTAGCAGGCTTTTGTTGTTATGCTAGCTGGACCTCATAGGGATGAAGATGCAAATTCAAAGCTGCAGAAAATTCCCAATTGCTGAGCACGGCGTGAAATTGACAATTCCGGGTTTTCAGGCACTGCGGCTATGTTTTCATCGAGCATTACGATGATGTAAGGCCTTACGATATAACAATCACTATCGATTTGTTTGAATTTGATGCTTATGTTTCGAATTATTTGCTCAGTTGGACGATTATGATGGACATAATCTGTCCTTAAATCACGATACACAGATACTACAGAATTCTAATTCGTTGATCGGTGGTTAAACGATACATATTGTTAAATGGCACGTCAAACACTAACTACTTGTCAATATGGATGACAGATGGATTTGACAGTTGTCATATGGCAGGGATGTGAAATTTCAACCTCTTTATATCAAAGAAAAATTTTTTTAAATAAAAACTTTTGATTTTCACATCAACATTATTGACACATCGGTATAAATTTATTGTCATTATTCCGCACTAGCTATCAGAAAAAAAAGATGTAACAGACTACTGCTGGTTGTAAACCGAGAAAGTCAGCCTGATACCCTTAAACAAAGGCTAGCGTTGAAACGAAAAATCGAGGTTTGAAAGAAACTTTGAAAGAATCCAAAGCGTGCCCCTGTCTAAAATGACGCGTGAAAGGGAGATAATAGGTAATAATTAATATTTTTGAAAATATGTAGAGTCTCGTAGCACAATGTCATTCTTTAGTTGATAACTCTTCTGCGTTAATAATGACTTAGGGGTGTATGATACTTGGTAATCGGTGTAAAGAATACTTATCTTGTTCTGAAAAAAACAAAATTCCTTTACAACTGATCATTTTACCCTTCTCTTCACTGCAACACAACATGTTGCCAAACAAAGTGCCTTGTAGCACCTGTCGCTTGATCGTCTACTGTGGAATTGTTATGCTCACCTACATTGAAGTCATTTTCATTTCTTTACCGGTCGCTCTTTCCTTCTCTCTTACCAGCATTATCACCAAAGGAAATGACAGATGCACTTGTAAAAAGATACAAAGGAGTACAGTCACTACCCCCTATGCATAAGCAAGCGTCATGTTAATTATAAGAGGATATTCGTAAGAGTCCTCAATGTACACAAATGAAAGCAGTGGAAAATGAAAGCGACGCTTTATGGTGGTAACAAGAGCACGTGTTACATCCCTTACGATTATTATGCCCTGCACCTGTGTTCGATAAAAAAAAAATGTATTCACCTGGAACCAAAAAGGACGCGTAGTTGATTTCCTGCTGAGTGTAGAATTTAGAAAGGATAATCTACTTGAAGTGGGGATAGTTCATTCATAAATGAACAACAACAAATCTTTTATAATAGATTGTCTATAACTGCTGTTCTGATCAAAATTTGCAATTAAACCAATGAAGTCGGAACACAAGGGCGTTCAAGTTATTTTTCAGAAGTCTTAAAGTTCTACCTCTGAAAAATCCTCAATTCTGTCTGCCTGTCGTTTGTATGTCTAGTCGTATGTATGGCCTACTGCAATCCAATCGGCTGCATAGATTTTCTTCAAACTTCATGTATGGGATCTATAGGGTTACATTCTAACCTACAAATTGAACGTACTTTACCAATGGCCGATTTGAAAAAATCGATTTCCTCGAAAACGACTCCAACGATTTTGTTTAAATTTAAAACTTAGGCTACGTTAGACATATACCACTTGATGGCGTACCAAGTTTTTGGCAACTAAGTAATATTTTTCATATGTTAGGACATGACATATCAAATTTTGGAGAGTTGTTAAAATAAATGTTTTGCTTTTTTTAAAGGATTTTTCAAAACAAAAATTAAACCTTTAACAATTTCGCTTAAATTTAAAATTGATTTTCTTAGTATTACCTTCCAGAATGGTATAAAAAACTAATGGATTCAAGTCTTTATCTGTCGCCCGCATTTAACTTTTGAATCGTTAAGTATAGTACACTGCTGAAATGAAACGAACAATTCCATACAATAGTAACAAGATTAAATCAGAAAGAATATCCCTCGGTCTTTCTGCAGTTCAGTATGCAGTACACAACGAAACGTTTCATTCAGTTCTCACGCCAAATTAATTGATTGAGACATTAATTCAAGGCGAAATGTTGACATTACTTCTTTTTCGAGTTTCTCTTCCGCCTGTTAATACTATCTGTCAAATTTTCAAACAGCTGTGATGCTTTTCACAAATATTTTTTCTTTACCATTTCGTTTGACATTTGGATACCAAGTGAACATTTTGTTTCGCTTGAGCACCATACTAGGCCTTAGACACAGAGGGCTGTAGTACATAATGTAGTCAACCGAAAATAACTCGGTAAACAAAATTTGGAAAATATTTTTTCATGGGCTGTTCTTGTAGTAACAAAAAAGAAAAAAATATTTTCCATCGCATCTATCACATGTTAATTAGAGCTGAAGTTCTACGGAGTCTAAATATTTAAGTAAATATTTTTTTTTTTTTTTTTAGATGAAGTTTGTTGAATAAAAAGCTCAAAAACTATGGCGAAGGTGGTGTCTAAAAAAAAAACACATACAGGAAAGTTACAATTCGTACAGAACGGATCATATGATACCCTACAGATATACCTCATTTCCTTATTAAATCCTAATAAAGTGAACGTGGCGTTGCTAAATTTATAAAACAAATGAAATGATATATTTCTATTCAGAGGATATTTCCGCGATTTTTAAGAAATTTTATCACAAGACTTTTGTTACAACTTTTTTGTAGCAGAAAGTGGGTGTGGCAAAAAAATTTGTAATCAAAGTTTCCAGATTCTGATAAGATGTGTAATGTATGGACCAAATGTAGAGGAAGTCAAGTCTACGTATTTTACCAAGACAATATTTTTCAGTTACTAGCAAAAATATTAAAGAAAAACTATATAAGTGGGCCACAGACATGGGCCTATTTTAAAATGTTTAAATTTGTACTGCTTCGGATGATTCCATGTTTCTGGCTCAAAATTTAAGGCCCCAAATGTAGTGACATACATGATACGGATAAGTCATCCCACTTTTTTTACCCTGCCAGTTCGGCCCAGAGAGAACAGCGTTGCTATATTATCAAAAAAATCTTTCAAATTAAGGATTCGAAAATTTAAGAGATTTTAAGATTTTAACTTCAAAATATGTGAACTATGTCCTTCAGAATGTATTAGAACTCTGTGATGGAGAGAAAAGGAAGGATGTAGAGGAGAATATTGGAAACATAAGTAAGTATAAAGAGTTCTACTGAGTTATGTACTCTTATTTGTTTCATATTTATAAAATAGATGATCACATCAAGGTGAATTGAATACAGATTCAGTACGATTTGAATCCCATGTAAACCCCGATCGGATCGAAACAGGATTGAGTCTTCGACTCAATTACAATCATTTTTATGATGGAGTTGATATTTTCCATGTAAACGCATAGCAAAAGATCGAATCAGAAAGACAGAGAGTGGAAACCGTGATTTTTCTTGCTGTCAATACAAAGAATAAAGGCTTAAAGTAACGCAATGAGATTAAAATGGCCGATGAGGGTGAACAGTTCGGCATATCTAATTCCATGCACTCAGTAAGAAGTGTGAAACTCAATCCTATTTCAATCCGACTTCAAATCGATCTCTCAATTCGGTAAGAGTGAAAATTTGTGGGTAAAAGGGGTAATGGCCGCCACGGGAGTTTTTACAATCTTCGGTTCTTGTGAGGTAATTTTGGATGACTTTTCGGCACGTTTCTGGCTGTATTGCGGTCAAAACTTCATGGATGTTTGTTTTTAAGTGCTCCAAAGTTTAGGAATTGACTGTATAAACACGATATTTAGCATAGCCCCACAAAAAGAAATCCAACGGGGTCAGATCACACGATCTTGGTGGCCAATTGATGTCGTCAAATCTCGAAATTAAAAGGCCAATTTCGAAATAGAGCCAAATTTGTTTGTATTGTGTGGCACGTAGCCCCGTTCTGTTGGAACCACATCAATATCTTCACTGAACAGGCCTGTTTGCCCAATCGATACATCCGATAAACGCTTTAAACTCCCTGAGTTTCATCGACTTTTTCGCGCTTTAAGAAACAGTGTTTCTATGAAAATAAGGGAAGCTAAGAAGAGGGTGTATGCAAAGCGACTTAATAAAAACCTACCTGTGAAAACTTTGTGGAAAAATATCCGAGAGCTTGGTGTGGGTCGACAAAAGGTGATTATCCCTGAATATATAAACCCTGACTTCTTAAATTCTGAATTTACCAAAATTCAAAGTACTTTGCCCGACATTGTCGAACCCTGTGTGGTTGATTCTCACGTTAACCTTAATAGTAATGATTGCTTCCAGTTCACCAGAGTAGATGAAAACGACGTTTTGAGCGCCCTACTACAAATTAAGTCTAAAGCTATGAGCCTTGATGGAATATTATTTTATTAAAATGATTTTGCCCCACATTCTTCCTACCCTTACACATATTTTTAACACAATCATAATGACATCGTCTTTTCCTCCTTCTTGGAAGGTTGCTAATGTTATACCGATAGTAAAAAAGCCTGCTACCCGTTTGTTACCACCCGAGTTTCGACCGATTTCTAATCTCCCGTTTTTATCCAAAGTCTTCGAGAAACTTCTTCATAAGCAAATGACAATTTTTGTTAAAACTAATAAACTATTCAATGTCCAACAGTCAGGTTGCAGGGAAATCCATAGTTGCGTCTCTGCTATTTTAAAAAGTACGATGGATACGACTTAATATCCTCTCTTGGGCTCCTAGACTTCTCAAAGGCATTTGACACTGTCAATCACGGAATACTTTTCTTAAAACTGAAGCAGAATTTCCATTCTAGTAATTCCGCAGCTAACTTGATTCTTTCATATTTAAGTGACAGAAGTCAAGCCGTATCGGTTGGTGAAAACACCTCCCGGTATTTACAGGGATCAATTCTCGGGCCACTGCTTTTTATCATGTTTATTAATGATCTCCCGCAAGTCGTCCAACACTCATCAATACATTTATATGCTGACGATGTGCAGATTCGTAGACAAACTTAATCACGACCTCAAGCAAATTTCGCACTGATCCGCAAAAAATCACCTACAACTAAATCCAACGAAGTCAAAATGTTTAATAGTCTACAAAAACAAGCTTGACAGTAGCTATTTCCCAGCTTTATACCTAGGTAACACTGTTCTATGTCGAAAATGTGAAAAATCTAGGCATTTGGTTCAATTCGATACTCACATGGGACCAACATATTCAGATAGTTATTGGCAAAATATTCGGATGTTTACGTGCCCTCTCACTGACAAAACACTTTATACCTCAGCATATTAGGCTTAGCTTGGCAAAAACTTTAATTTTGCCAATTGCCACCTACGGATATCAAATTGTTTGTTGTTCTAATTCAGAAACACGAATCTTACAGTGGCCTTTAATAATATTACGCGTTACGTTTACAACCTTAAACGATTTGATCATATTTCTGGATACACTAACAGGATTCTAGGTTGTGACCTGCATACCTATTACAATTTCTGCGCCCTTAAAACACTAAATAATATCTTAATTTGCAAAGAGCCTCAGTATCTGTATGAAAAACTTCAGTTCTCAACTTCCTCTCGTTCTCTAGTTTTTATTCAACCACGGTTTATATGCAGAAACTCCGAAACCAATATCTTGTTTATGTTGTCAGACAATGGAACGCCCTACCGATGGACATCAGGAAGCTTCGTGGAACCAAGTCATCTGATAAAGTTTTATTTAAATATTTGACTGCAGGTGCTTAGACAAATTCATGAATTTTGTTTATTTTTAATTTTTTTCTTTTTCCTTTAATGAAATTTTTTTTTACCTAATAATGAATACCAATTTCTCCATAGTTTATTTTAATATTTTAATTTTTAATTTATAATTATCAAATTCGAATATATGAATTGCTTAGATTTAATAAATTAACTCTTACTGTTATAGACTTTAACTCACAAGTGCAATGTAATAGATTCTCTAAATAAAATAAATAATACTAATACTAATATTATTATGGATCTGTTATTTTTATAGAAAGATGAATATTGTGAAATGGCAAGGCAAGAACTAACTTTCTATTACCATAAATGACAGATGGATTTGACATATGTCATATGGCAGAGATGTGAAGTCCCAGCCTCGAAATGAATAAACCAGCGGCACCTAATTAACGCGAAAGCAAATCTTATAAAAGACCCTAAGTCATTTTTTCAATACGTCAACTATAAAAAAAAATCTGACGGTTAACCTCCGTCCCTCTCTTTTGAAAACATATCTTCAACTAATTCGCAAACCACTGCCAACTTTTTTGCCACCTATTTTAAACAATCCTTCGCCGATAACTCTTTTGAACCAGACCCCTCTTACTACAGTCACTTTCCTAATTTCTCCGTTGGCTTCGTTCTGTCCCTGCCTTTTGATCCTGCTGTAATTGAAAATAAACTACAAAATCTTAATTATGAATTCTCACCCGGCCGAGATGGTCTCCCTGCCATTTTTACTTAAAAAATGCTCTTCCATTCTCTCCCTCCTCCTCTCTCATCTCTTCCGTTTGTCTTTATCACTAGGAGAATTCCCTCAGATTTGGAAGACCTCTTTCATAACCCCCATTCACAAAAAGGGATCAAAGAACGAAGTAACAAACTATCGCCCCATTGCTAAACTTTCTCATCTACCCAAACTTTTTGAAAGTATTTTATACGAAGCCTTAAGCTTTCAGTGCAAGTCTCTTATCTCTCTCACCCAACACGGCTTTCTGAAAGGTAGATCAACTACCACTAACTTAGTCGAATTCGTGTCTGCCTTAGAGAATGGCAAAGAAGTCGACGTTATTGCAACTGATTTTAGTAAGGCTTTTGATAAGATATCTCATAACTTAATCCTCTTCAAATTGTCTGCCCTCGGATTCGAACCCATATTGTTAAAATGGATATCTTCTTACCTGGAAAACCGTTCTTACAGAGTTCGCTTCAGATCCATCTTATCGACTCCCTTCTTAGCCACCTCTGGTGTTCCGCAAGGCAGCCATCTGTGTCCCCTTCTCTTCATTCTAACCATAAACGATGTCGAGAGGGTTATTAAACACTCTTCCCTCTCTCTGTACGCTGATGATACCAAATTTTTCAAAGCTATCTCTTCACCACATGACTACTGCCTCTTTCAACAAGACCTTGATAGATTTTCGAACTGGTGCCTACAAAATCGCTTAGAGCTCAATATCGCCAAATGTCTATCCATTACCTTATCACGTAAGCACCACGTGTCCTCCGCCCGCCTTTACCTTCTCCATGGTCAACCTATATCCATCGTTCAATCTCTCCGCGATCTTGGTATATTGTACGATAGGGAACTAAATTTCCGTTCACATATTGATGAGATAATTCGTAAAACTAACTCATCACTTGGCTTTGTCAAACGATGGTCCAAAGAATTCTCCGACCCTTACGTGACGAGATCCCTCTACATCACCTTTGTGCGTCACCTCCTTAAATACGCCAGTCAAGCGTGGTCACCCTTCCAGCAAGTTCATGTGGCCAGAATCGAGAATGTTCAACGTCGATTTCTTCGATTTGCCCTTCGAGGTCTTCGTTAGAACGATCCATTTATCTTGCCTCCCTATCAAGACCGTCTCAACCTCATAAACCTGAGTACTCTAGAGAAACGCAGAGATGTTGCAGACATTCTTTTTATTCATCGACTTCTTTCAGGCTCTGTCGATTGCGCATCTCTTTATAATTCAATTATAATTAAATTTTTTTCAATACCAACCCACGAAATTTACGATGCCCTCGTCTTTTCTATCTACCGTCCCACCGCACTTGATATGGATCTAATGAACCAATTTCCCGTATGCTGCGAAAAGTAAACTCAAATCTCACCCAGATTGATTTTAACCTCAGCACTCCCTGCCTCAAAACCGAACTCCTTCACCATTCTCCTTAGCTTTAAGTCTTAGTTTTAAGTTTTAGTTTTAAGTTTTAGTTTTAATTTTTAGGTTTAAGTTTTTAGTTGTAGCTTGTAATAAGCTAAATAAATGGGGGCTTTCGTCCCCACCAAAATTAAAAAAAATTAATGGTGATGCAGATTGAATTCTCGAAAAATTCGTCATAAAAGCTCCATAGAAAGTTTTTACCTATAATCAAGGGGAAATGAGTTAAGTCTTTTGCTTCTTGAAAAAACGGAGATTAACAGATCCCCATATGAACTGCATACATACGAGTTTAAGGTGTTTAAGATTTAAAAGATATTTCACCGGATTATGATTCCTTGAGTCAAGGCAAAGCAAAATCTGTACTTATTTCTTCGATGGAGGACATTTTTGCTTCCGTGGGGGAGGGAGACACAAAGTATGATGGTGACAAGCAATTGTGACATAAATTGTCACTCAATTTACATATTTTGATAAAATTGTCTTTATTGGTGCGCAGATTGTGTAGATTTCTTCAAAATTAAATGAGATAGATTTTTGGGTGGAGTTTCAGAAATGTATAAAAATCGAAAAACTACATTTAGAAGCAGTTACGTACGATTAATTTGTCGGTATTTGTATTCAATTACCAATCAGACACAATAATGTTTGGAATATTTCCTCCTTGTTGAAGTTGAGCTGTCACTACTGATATTTTCAAATGCCAGACCAAAACTAAGACTGCGACGCTTTCTAGCAGTAGTTCTTACCCAAGACTTACAGACTTGGTATTGGTCTTGCACACTCAGTCTCAAAACCAAGGCGTAAGTTTTATTATTCCGAACCTTTAGCCACATATTACCTACAATATAAACTATTATAAAATAATATATCTTAATAATATCTTATTACCCCAGAACTGATCTTCTTCTTCTTCTTCTTACGGCGAAGTTATGATCCGGAGTAGAAGGATCACAACCTTCCCACTTTACTGCATCCCTACTGGTCCGCTTGTGGGGTTTGCCGGTTTGACCTCAGAAAGTACCGGCAGGCTTCTCGGTTTCGGATCACTTCGTCACTGAGGCCAATCAAATGCTGGTGTTTTTGCATTTGTGTGATCCAGTTGTTTTTTGGTCTGCCTTTTTTGCGCGATTGCGTAGGAACGTTGATTTATATTACCTTTTGACGGGGTTCGAAGGATCTTTCCTTTGAACATGACAATACCAACTGAGTCGGTCGTGATCCTATCTTGCTTGTTATGGCTTTCTCGAATCTTTGAACTTCTTATTCTATCAATCTTCGTTACTCCTGCTGTCATGCGAAGCATCTTCATCTCAGCTGCCATTAATTTACCCTCATACTTTTTGTACATTGTCCAGCATTGTGAACCGTATGTGAGCGCTGTACGTACAACAGCGATGTAGAGCCTTCCTTTCAGCTTAGGGGGCATTTTTCGATCACAGAAGATAGCTGAGTTTTTCCGCTTAGTTGTTCGCTATTGATCATAGATCGCAGATATTTGAACTTCGCGCACTTGGGAAGCACTTTTCCATTCAAGTAAATGTCTGGTATAGACCGATGTGGATCAGAGAGCGGGCAGCACAGATACTCTGTCTTTTTTGAACTAATACGGTACCCATTTCCCTTCAAAACATTCACCCATACATCAAGGGCTCGTTGCAGAGACGTTTGATCTTCACTTATGATAGCTCCATCGTCAGCAAAGAATAACTGATGCACTTTGGGGTCCGTCACTTTTCCTTCAAGCAGATAATCAAGGACTGCAATAAATAGCAAAGGACTGAGGACGCTTCCCTGGTGTATACCGACTTTGATTGGGAACTCTTCGGTGACTCCTGCGGGACATCTTACTCTTGTCCTTGCTCCCTCATACATGTCCATTATCATGCGCACGTAGGTTTCTGGAACTCTTCGTTGTCTTAGTGCTACCCATAAGAGATCTCTTGGTTGTCTATTAAAGGCTTTTTCAAATCAACCAACACCATATGCAAGTCCTTTAAGGAATCACGATGTTTTTCCATTATGATCCTTATACTTTGGATCGCATCTGTTGTTGATTTATCCGAGACAAACCCGCACTGGTCATCAGATAGCCTTATTATTTTCCGCAGTCGGCCATCTAATACCCGTTCAACGATCTTCATGGTGTGTGACATTAGCTTGACAGAACGGTAGTTATCGCAGTTTCGCGTATCGCCCTTCCCTTTGTGCAAAGGAAGAAGATAACTTTCCCTCCACTGATTAGGCATTGGACCACCGCTCATAAGTTTGGAGATAAGAATCATGAGCCATTTGGACCCGATGTCTCCCATCTTTTTCCAGAACTCAGAGGGTATCTCGTCTGATCCAACCGCTTTTTTTTTGGAGTATTTGACGACATTCCTAACTTCTTTGACAGTAATGTCGGATATTTCGTCATGGTTAGGAGCGGCTCTTAGAAAGTATAGCCGGGGAAACTTTTCGTTAAGAAGTCTTTCACAATACTGTCGCCATCTGTGGAGAATTTTGTCGTCTTCCACAAGAAGCTGGCCTTGAGCATTGTTAATGGACTTAGGGGAACGAACCTCCTGAGCATTTCTCCTTCTCTGGGCGGCTATTTTGAAGATAGTTGCTCCCTTATTCAAGTTGTTTTGTCGAAGCTCCTGGATAGCCTGGTTCCTATCAGACGCCGAAGACGATATTTCCTCCAACTCCCGATAGAAGCCTTCCATACTTTTTGCTTGTAATTGGGTGCACTTCTTCTTCGCGAGACCTTTGCAACATCTATATATCCCTTTCCCTATGAATGAATCTTATATTCCGTTAATAGGCTGTAAAAGTTATAGAATCGCATAACCACTGCAAATTACTATTAAAGATTCGTGTTATCAGATATTTATTGCCCTCTAGAATTATTAATAAAAAGCCATCGTTTGTATTGAATTGTAATGACGTTCTAATTAATAGCCTAGATTCCGACAATCCTAACAAGGTGTCTTCGACTTACCTCCATGGCCCTACCTTACTGTGTTCATTAGACATAATTTGTAACTACTTTTGCAGCACAATCACGCAATTCGCCATAAAATGCTATCATACAAGTATCACGCACTTTCTGCCCCAACCAACGCGGAAACAGAAATTCCTGAAATACCTTCTTTGCCGTCCACCTTAGACCATCGCTCAACTATTCCGGTCCAGACGAACCATAAAATGAAGACACACTCTCTGCCGCACTCCGCCAACGTCGTGTTGTTCTAAGTTCATCGGTTTGATCCCAGAAATAGAAAATCAGCCGCACCTAGACTACTCTGGCCAAAGCCTGCTTTGCCGCAAAAGGCCCTCCCCTCAACTATCCGCCGTTTCTACATTACAAGAACCAAGGAAAAGCGGTCCTTGGAATTTTGTCTTCCATCATTGAGGCGAGTGATTTGCAAAATAATTCACACGACTGTTAAAGACCCTACAGTCTACACCATGCGCAGCAGGAGAGGATGACGATAGCGAGGGCGGACCTGCAGGGATCCAAAACGAATAAGTAAAATCCATTCGAAGAGGTACAGAGAGAAAAAGAGAGAAAGAAGTATGCACACAACACACTATACTACGTCAACTGGTCCTGAATGATTCCGGAATCTTGATCTTGGAATGTGAGACAAGATGGGCACAAGAGAACGGGAGGGTACTACGTCTGGCGCAGCAAGTCAGTTAATAGTTTTATTTTCAATCGACCACCAGAATGGTGGTGCTGAAGTACACCGATATACGTGCGACCAGCAAAAAGAGGTTCGTATGGTCATCATGTCGGATTACGGTATGAGGAGAGATTGGATTCAGGGGCAAAGTTGGAGCAGTCGAACACAGCGGAGTGTCAGAGTAGCGCAGTAGGGCCTCTGTAGGTCCCTTTTTTGGTATCCAACGATTAAGCTGCCGGAGATGCTTCCATAACCATGGTAACGTTGCTGTGGAGCTTCTGCTGCGCTTTTGTTCGTAGTTCGATGATGGTTTTTCGGGGACTAAGAGACAGAGAACGACAGACCATGGCAGTGAGTCACTTCCAGGAATTCATGTGGAGGAGAACAAAAAGATTCATCCGCCACATAAAGGCCATTTCGCGGATGGGCATAACGAAAATTATTTATTTCATTTTTTTTTATTATTGTTTTCTTTGTCCTACGCGACCACTAAACTGGTGGTGGTCAATGGAAGCGACCGCACAAAGAGAAAAGACGAAGATGTCCAATATGACTATCACCACCACCAGGACCAGCACCACCACCGCCACAGATACTGCTGAATGTGGTTTTCCTTGGGCACCGAATGGCAATTCTTTACAGGTCTTCGGTCTTTCACAGCCGCAAGATATATCTATGGAAGAGCTGAGATTCACGAGAGAAGACTACACCGACACAATTTGGTGGTGGAGGAAGGAAGGACTTGCTGCGCTCAAGATGATGATGCTGCACTTGAGTAATGAATTTTTGGGTTGTAATCGTATTTGAGAATGTGATGATGATGGAGATCGAACCATTGTCTTGGTTATTGTCTCTCCATATCGACGAAAAAAAGGATCGGTGGAGGAGAAGAATGGTAAAAGGATGCGGTGTTGTGGGTTTCTTTATTTGGAATTCCGTGCAAAATTTTTTTTTTTTTTTTTTCGCCGCTTGATTGGGGTCTTGCGTACAATATTACCGGGACGACGATAATTCAATTGAAGAAGAGTTGGATGAAATATTCGATGAAGGCCATCGGCACGATGATGATGATGGTTTGTAATTTGAGGACAGTAAGCCTTTTAATTGGAATGTTTGATAGAATCAGGTTGAAGTGGCTGCTGGTGGACAGTTGGAAATTATGACATTATGCAGGGAATTCAAGATTTATGGGTTATGAAGTCTAGACAAGTCCAACTATTTTTACAAGAAGTATCATTGACTCAGAATGCTATGGAGATATTTTTTTTCGCACGATCATTCCGTAGAAAAAAATCCATAAATACCTATTCGTACGTCCTTCTAGTCGAGTTATTTATTTCGCACTTCCCGGCAGTCTAGATCAAAAGAGAAGATCTGTATCGTATTACCTGCTGATGGGATATATCATACATTGAGCAATTTAAATGCTGCGACCTGTGGTCTTTATCCTTTAAGGTGTACACATCGCTCATACTTCCGAGTTAGTTCAGGTTAGAGAAGTGAGTTTGACGAGGGGGTATGATCTCCTCTATGTCTGACTCATATGATGCCCATTAGGAGGAAGGCATTCTTTATTCCCGTACTAAAGCCCAATATAATCCAATATGGTCTTTCGGTTTCAAGCCATCCTGGCGATTTGATAAATCTGCAAATATCCTTTACGGGTTTGTTGTTTCTTGCTTTGTTGTAGAGAGGCCACAATTGCTTTGCCACTACACAGGGGAGAGGCTTATTCCTTGTATTATGCGTGAATTTCTAAGGCGGAACTCCGATTGAGTGATCGTCTTATTTTTCATCCTACGAAGAGCCATTTTTAGCCAGTTTATCAGCCTTGTTTAATGTTCTATAATATCCTTTGGAGCATAGGGAGTTCTGTTATGCTTTTCAACTCTCTTATTTCCAGTCTCTATTCCTCCTCAACTGATTTGCGCTAAGTTTGCTTCAAGCGACCCCTTCTCTTTCTGAATTGGCTAAGTGGACGGCAAATGACAAAGTCCTCATAGAAGTAACATCTTCTGGAAAAGCCTAGTTCTCAAAATGATGACAAAGAGCTGCTACAGCCGAAAATCTTGGGAAGGTTTCATGGCGGGACCCCTCAAGGAGGAATCCTATGTATCTCCTCTGGTATGGGCACTGGTAGTGGACGAGCTTCTGAAATCCTTGGAAAGTAGTGGGTTCATATGTATAGCATATGTTGATGACCTCGTAATGCTGACATCATGGGGAAATATCTTAATATACTGGAAGAATTCATGCAGTTTGCACGGCACCTCACAAAGAACTGGACTGACAGTTGTAGGCTATGTGTTAACCCCGGCAAGACCGATTTGTTCCTCTTCACTAGAAAATTCAAGCTGGACGATTTCTGTTTTTAGGGGGAGTAAAACTGGACCTAAAGAACGAGGTTAGGTAACTTAGCGGCATTTTAGACAAAAAGCTTACTTGGAGAAGCAACTTAAGCAATAGAATTAGCAACACTAGAAGGGAAGGCTTTCATTTGGATCCACTAGTGCATCATCAGGCTCATCCTACTCAATGGAATGTTTGTTATCGAACATCCAGCGTATTGCATGCCTGGATATCACCGGATGCCAATCCAGCACCCCTACTACGATAATGGAAATAATCCTCAAAACTAGCTGGACTGGCTCTTAGACTCAGACTCAGCTCTTATACTCAGAACTTTATGTAATTTCAATGACCGGACTCTAAATGGACACATGGCCATCTGGAAAGAAGTACAGGCCTCTGGACTCGTAAAACATCCGAGTGACCTTACTCGTAGAAGTAAGGAATTTAACTTCATTACAGGCTGTACAATTCGATTCCCTAAACGCGAAAATTTCCAGCAGGGCACTGCTATCCCGAACTGAAGAGATCTAGAAGTGTATACAGATGGATCGCACATTGATAGGGAAATGGAGGCGGGTGTGTTTTGTTAATCGCTCAATCTAGCAATCTATATGGAACAGTTCGCAACTGTATTCCAAGCAGAGATTTTTGCTGTACTCAAGGATGCGGAACCACTCCTTAATACTGGAACCCAAGGCAAGAACCAATTCGAAGTTGGTGAAGGAATGCAAGGAGAAACTAAGCATCCTAGCAGCTTTCTCTCAAGTCAATCTGCTCTGGGTACCAGGCTACTATGACATTCTGGAGAACAAAAGGGTGGATTAATTATCTAGAGATGGGCTATGAAAGTTGAATATTAATACAGTGACAACAATAGGTATATATAGCAGCTCGTTTGAGCTACAGTGGAAGAAGTTGGAATCTTGCAAAGCTACCAAGACAGTGATAGAGAGCGGTAGCTCTTTTCAAACTAGGAAGACGCTTAATCTAGGTAGAATGTAATTGAAACTGATGGTAGGCCTATACACCGAGTACATCAACTTGAACAACCATGCCTGCAAACTGAGACAAACGTTTTAGTTGCGGGGAAACTCTGGAGTTCACTCGGCATGTAGAACGTTTCTCAGATCCTTACAGCATATGGATGCAAGTCCGTGCGACACTTTAATTCTTCTGATTTTCTTTTTTTAATTTTTGCATACCAAAAACTTGATTTTCTGGTGATCAAAAAACTATTAAATTGCTTGTCGAATAATTTGATTTTGCTGATCAAATCACCCTTTAATGCTGATTGACTAAATGGCAGCATTCATTCAATGCAAGGTCATTTAAAACTAGCTGAAAAAATCAATTTAGAATAATAGAACAATTAGTTTGATTCCTAGTCATCATCGCCAGTGTCTATTCCTCTTTCCTTTCCTTTTTCGGTGTATAAATCAGCAAGGGCACTATATTACTATTCACTAATAATAATGTTAGCAGCGTTCCAACCTGCAGGCAAGTCTTTTTTATCCGTCCATAATTTTATTTGCCGCGGAGAAAATGCTTTTTACAAGTGCTGTCGTTCTCGGCAAAGACAAAGTCAGGGACAGATTGTCGGAGAGAAATTCCGATTTTTCATTGTACCTATTTTGAATACGGGATATTCACAGGCTCAATGGTTGAGCAGAATTGCGCGTCAAAATGCAGGGTATAGGTCATGGATCCGAGTATACCCCATCCAATCCATCTCTCCGATTAGAATAGGATCTTCATGATGGCCTTGGGATTAGAGATTTTGCTGACGGCTTGCTACCACATCAGGTTGCCATAGGTAAGTGGGTATAGCTCTTACGATATCGGTGTACGTATGAGTACATATGCAAATATATAATAATTTTTTGGGTTTTGCTTCTAGGCTTTCAGTATTTTCCATTATCATCAGATATTCTGAGAGGGGTTCCCCCGACAGATGATGTTTTAATTTGATGCATCTTTCTCTTAATAGTATAGGGTGGCGCAAAATGACAATGGTCAATTGATTTGTGCAGATCGTTACAGTGCCAACAATAAATCGTCTGATTGCACGTTTTCGGCAAGAAGAGTCAGTAAAGAACCAGGATACTCTAAAAAAAAAATCAACAAGGAGACGTTCAAACGATTTTGGCCACATTGCACATGCTGCCATATCAAGTCCAAGATTTGAAATCGACAGACTACCAGCAACGGATTGATTATATCATTTCGTTGCGGCAAAAAGCATAGCAAAATCCCAATTTCATCCGCAATTTCTGATAATGAGCGATGAAGCCCATTTCCAATTAAACGGCTTCGTTAACAAACAAAACTTCAGGATATGGCCTAAAGAGAATCGAAGAGCAGTTCATCAACGACTGTACTCTTGGTGTAGTGAAAGGATTCACACTTCTTTGAAAATAAAACCGGTGCCGTAGATACCATCAATTCTCAATATCGAACGATGTTGGAAAATTTGTGCAAGACTATCCAACAACTATGGTCCCAACAGGATGGAGCCACAGCGCATACTGCAAGAGACACAATGCCTCTGTTACGGCCCATCTTCGACGAGCGCATTATTTCGCCCAGTAGTGACTTCAATTGGTCGCCGACTAAACCGTTCCCGACTGTTTTCCTTTGGCTTATACGAGTAATACCCTTTTTTCTGGGGATTGGCCGCCAGTCTGAATTTGTTGGTCCAGGTCTCTAATATATTTAAAGCTCCTTCTTCTTGTTTGCTAATGAAATTGAAAAGAATTTGCCTGTCACTAGTATCACCATATCATCCGCTTATGTGAGGGTGTCTCTAGTAATGTAAGCTTTTAATTAAATTCCTCGCAGCTCTGTATTCCAACAATCAAATTGATGAAGGCGATTGGCGTTGAAATTGACCAAAGTTCGTCAAAAGAGCAATAGAGCCGCAACTGACGTCTATTTTCTACACTGAACAGCTAGATGGTAGCTTATAGAGCGGCACGTCCGTCCAAGGAGCAATAAAATCACTCACAAAACCTTTTCAATGATCTAATTGGACCATATCAGTGCGGTTTTAGGATTATGGGCAAAACCGAAGATGCCCTGTGATTTTAAAAGTGTTGTCATTGTCCAAATTGTGCATGGGAAATGGTAAGATTTACCTGTTTCAAATTTAAATAATTAATTTTCTCTCCTTTCTTATTCAAAAATTACCTACCGCAGGCTCGCACTTGTTTGCCAATACACATGTCCTCTACCATTAACTTTTATTTCGCTACTTTTCAGATTTCTTTTTTTTTTTTTTAATCCTCTTTCTTAACATCCTCTCGTTACGAATTTTCGATTTGCCGTACACCGTTTCACGCATAATCACCTCTGAAACGAAACTTAAATTCAACCAGCACTTTAATTCCCTGCACTGTCGTCCTCCGCAGAGCTCATTAGGACATAACTTCGGAATGCGCGTAACCTTCATGCACAGAACAGCAGAATATATTTTAAAACATAAAAACCATAAGATATGCATAATATGACCAGCCATTTAGAAAAAATGTGTATTTAAAGAAATTATGACGCGAATGCAATTAAGGATCGAACAGATCCTGCATGCATGGGGCCTGTCACTGGATCACCTTGAAAGTGCGCCCTTAACATCATGGTCATCAGGAATCTTATGAAAATGTAAAAAAAAAGAAGAAATCATGAATACATGTATGGTTATGGTACTCGTATCTATAGATTCGCAATCTCATCGTTTCAGATGTTCGTTTTTGTTTGCATCGGCCGATGATTAATGGTCGAGTCTATTCTTAGATCGACAAATTTTTCGGCAGAATCTTCTTCAATGAGAATAAAAGATTCTAATGGATTTGGTATGCAGAAAAGAACACACCCGCCAATTTCGAATTATTCATTCCAAATGCGCAATTTATAAAAGACCAGCAGCGCTATGGGATAATGAAAACAAAATAAAAGAATTGTTGAAACAATTAAAATTGCAAATCGGTATTCAATGTTGGTAAACAAAAGGAAACGGCTCAAGCCCAAGAACACAGCATAATTCTTGCGCATGAAGTCTTGGTATCGGCTTTGTTTATGATGCCAAGAGGGCACACACACCAGTGCATATGGGTCAAAATCAATATCAAACGAGTATGTCTATGACTTTTTAAAAATAGATATAGAACTAGAGTATGGCCCATTGCGCGGAATAGATACTCGACGTTGGTGCGAATTTGTAATGCAAATTGTTTTTTTTTTTTTTTTAGAGAGACCGCACGCCCTAACAGGAGGTCTCATTTCTAAGTGGGGTTTGTTTTGATTTTGTGTTGCGGTCCAATGACCTGTTTGCATTTTATGAAATTAAAAGGAACCTATCTACAACAATATGCGCCAACCCACCTGGCTCCAGCTCAGTAACAGCTGAAATGATTCCTCTTTAACTGGCCTGCATCGTTTAACACTTAATTATTTCATGCGCGACGAAGAGGTTGGTTGAGGAAGGAAGTGTTAGAAGCACGAACAATATATCTAGCTTCATAGGCGGTTAAAAAATGGAAGGGTCTGTAAACTCTGTAAAAACGCCATTGCCCAGTCAATAATGCAGCTAAACCACGGGAGAGTATTTCAGACTGAAGGCTAGAAGAGGGTCGAATGGTCGAGTACTAAATATTGACCCCCATGGAACTTCCAAGATCCAGCATAACTTCTAACTGAAAAAGATTTGTTTGTTTGTCGTGGATGCAGAAGATGGCAAGGGGCACTTTCTTTGCAAAAGCTCCAGCCTCAGCAGAAACAAGAAGGAGAGTGTTTCTATCAAATAACTGGTTATACTGCCAACAAGGCCACTGGAAGCTATTCTAAAATTCATTTTAAACTTGGTACTTCAGGGAGGCCCCAGTAATAAGGAAAACTAATCTGCATTCACCTTTTCTCTTTATCTCCATAAAGATCTAAGTGAAGCAGTGAAGCGGTCCACTGTGCGCCTACCCCAACAGCCTAACTTCGCAAAACTTTTATGTACAACTGAAAAATGTCGGCGCCATTTCAGAGTATTACCTGCTGGTCCCAAATATTGCATACCCATGAGTTCCGCTTCAATTGTCCTGGGATGCAGGTGAAGTTAAGATAGAAATCCGTACAGAGCCTTTCTTTTGGGCAATTTAAGTCTGCAATGACTGCTCTGGCAGGAAGTAACCCTTTGACTTGGGCTGTACTTATTCGATACTTAAGAAAAAGGCATCGACTTATTGCACACTAAGGTATAGAAATAGCATTGGACTAAAGGCTATATTCCTTTATCTGGGAAAAAGATCAAAGCAGTGGTCATTCCCAAGCCGGAGCAGATGGCTGGATGATGTATTTAAGCACTATTAGACTTTAATCGGAATCTGCAACTGCGACAGTCGTGGTCTCAGGCAGGTCGACGGTCGATAAGCGCATGCCCTTTTCACTGAATTGTGCAAAGCTGTAAGATGTACATTGGAAGATGTGTTATGAACCACCTTGTGCAACTTACTAGTGTCCCTTTTTCCAAGGAAATCAAATACTTGGCAATCACGCTTGACCATAGATTAAATTGGAACAAACATCTAGATAATACTATCAAGAAAGCCAAATCTATATTATGGGCGTGCTCAAAACTTTTGGAAGGAAATTGGAACTAAGACCAAAAGTGGTTCATTCGACCTACCGTACTTCCGACTATAACATATGCTCCACGAATTTGGTGGGAAAAGATTGAACAAATAACTGCCCAGAATGTACAACAAAAAGTCCAAAGATTAGCTATGTGCTCCTGTCCAACAACCGCATTAGAAGCCCCCTCCTCTCCATATCATAGTCAAGAAAACTGCAGCGATAAGCACCTTCACCTAGTTTCAAATTTTAATTTGGGAGATCTCAAAGGGCAACTAAGAATCCTAAACAGGATCCCCCTACTTCCCCAGTCAGGGATGCGTGTTACGGACTTCATGCCCCTAGAAATAAATCTTTATCGCCCTTTTAAAATAATAATCTTAGAGCGTGATAAATGGAACAACCGATGGTTCACCCCTGAATTACCCTCAATCAACATGTTACACCGACGGATCAAAGATGGAACACGAAGTAGGTGCGGGAGTGTTCGGCCCTAATTTCCAACTGACAGTCCTTTTGGGACATTCTACGTCGATTTTCTATGCCGAAATTTAGTCTACAGAATTATTTAGAGAATGTATTAGGCGCAACATCCTGTCTGACAGTTAAGCGGCTATTAAAGACCAATACTCCTACTACTTTAGGTCTAAACTGGCCTGGAATTGCCTTAACACCTTGAAGCAGCTGACTGTTCACAATAACAACATCACAATCATTTGGGTTCCTGGCCACATGGAGTATAGGTGGTAACGAACGCGCGGATAAACTTGCAAGACGTGACTCAGGACTACCATTCACAGGACCATTACCTTTCGGTGGCCTTCCTGTTAGCCACCGGAAACTGGAACTGAACTCTTGGGCAAAACTTGTACCAATATCTAAATGGAACGCAACACAGGGCCTTCGGCAGACCAAGAAATTAATTGATTTTTCAAAACATCGAGCTGATGAAATTTTGTCTCTTCGGAAATAGATGCCAACATCTTAATAGACTACGGGTCACTTCTCGCTAAACTATCATCTTCACAAAATAGTTAGGGCTGAATTAGATCTCTGCCGTCTATGTCTGGAAAATCAAGAAACGTCAGAACATATTCTATGCGAATGCTCAGCCGTGGCTCACAGTAGATACAGACTTTCATTTCTCCTTCCGAAATCCAAGATTTACATGCAAAAAGCATACTCAGGTTTCTTCAGGAACTGAACCTTTTGCAGGATCAAAATCCTATGTAACAAACCATGGCCCAAGGGAATAACTAAAAAGATCTCTTCTGGTCCTGTAATGAAAAATGGTACGATATTGACGAAGCTTACCAATACTCTGCGAACGAATGCCAATAAACGCCAGAACATATTCTATGCGAATGCCCTCAAAAGATCTCTTCTGGTCCTATAATGAAAAACCATACGATATTGACGAATTTCATCAGCAGAAGCAGCTTACCAATTTTCCAAAATGTCCGACCTTAGCCGCAAAATTTATAGCAATCGCTTCTGTGTTCGAATGTCGAAAACCGTCGAAATTTGGACTTAAAAATTCTTTACAAGTTGGGTATCAGATTTTTAAAAATTATTCTAAATTTTCCTATATGTCCGGCTTGGCATCAAAGTTAATAAAATTCATTTATAAGCGTGAATACTTCGATCGGTAGATATGTATACTCGTATGTATCGCACATCCTAAGAAAACAGAAATATTACGTTCGAAATTTTAGCTTTTGGAATTCTCCACAAGTCGGGCTTAGAATTTTTCAACATTTTCGAGAATCCTACGATATTTTCGTAAACATTTTTCATAAAATGCGTTAATAAGCTGAAAGAAACGTTTTTAGTCAATTACCAGAAGCCCCGTAATAAATAGAGTACCAAATTTGAATTTTTAGCCAAAAACTGTAGAGCGAATAAACACCAACACTTGGGCCAGAAGAGTCTTCGAGTGCATTATAGTATGATTACGCAGAAGATGCAGACCTCATCTTCGATGGCATGCACAACTTGGAGGGCACCACAATCAACAGCTGACTAAGAACGGTGCTAGCTGGAGAGTCTTTTTGGTTGAAATTCAGTCGCACCCCGGGGTATTTCGCCAATAAACCAAAAAAAGACTGATCCTTGTGTTCGAATAAGTCAACAATAGCCCTAAACAGCTCCGCTGACAGACCATCTTAACACGGCTTGTTGACAGGCCTTCTCAATTTATGGGACCCATAAAGTGTTCTCCTCACCTTCTTCGTAAAGTATGAGAAAAGTACCTGAAAGTCGCATCTCGCGTATATAAAAAAAATAGTATACCACTTCCCCAAACGGGCGTCGTGGCTCAGTAATTAAGTGCGCGATCACTGAGCGGGAGGTTCAAGGTTCGTATCCTAGAAAATAAAACAGAAAGATTTCACACGGTCCCAACTTTAGCGAACGTCTGAACGTTCGTAATTCAATACTGCGCAAGATGTGCTAAGCAGAGAGTTCACAAATGCACGAATTGGCATCACTGATAAGCAGAAAATTCATAAATATAGTAGAGCTTTATTAATTGCCCAATTTTGAGCGCAATCGTGCAGCAGTCAGAATCGTATTGCGTTTACATACCTACTTGTTTTTGCGCTGTTGTTTTTCGTGTTTTCGTTGATTTCTTTTTGTTAAAAATGGGTGAAAAAATTACAGATAAGTAAATATCTGACATGTGCTTTGCAAGCACATGCTTTGCAGTAGACTTAAACTTGCATTTGTGCACCTTTTCCTGCTTTGCATTGCGTTTACATTGCAAAGCTTGCATTTATGAATGAGCCCATTGTCACGAGAACTTGGCGCACCCACCATCACACGAGAAATTGGCGCCAAAATATTTATTTTATTTCCCCAAACGACATTGCAGCGTCAAGCTTATTAAACCCACAAAACAAAAAAACAGTGTTCGCTAGAATTTGCACCAATGCATAGAATTCCACGTGCACATTCCAACCATACAAAGGTAGTATGTACTTAAAAAAGACTCTCACGTTGTTTTCTTGAATAATTTCCACAAGCTCGAATTGCTCATGGCTTTCACCGATGGATGTAGTGTTCTTCGTCTGGACTGCAAATAGAATAAAAATCTTCATACTGTAAAGGGTGGGTCAATAAGTCCCTGAAAACTAACACAAATTGTGTCGTCACCTTAAATTTATTGTTTTTTTTTGTCAAGAATTATCTTTCAAAAGAACGCACCCAAATTTTCAGACAGATCTGTCAAATAGTTTTGTTGTGGCAGCCATTTTATATAGACGCCTACTAGCATTTTCGTTAAAATGGAAAAAAAGTGAATTTCGAGTGCTCATTAAACACTATTTTTTGCGAGAAAAAACTAACACGTAAACCAAATAAAAGCTTGACAAATATTATGGGGACTCTTTACCATCGATTAGAACCATTCACCACTGGTTTACTCAATTTCGGTGCGGTCGTTCAAGCACAAATGACGCCGAACGTTCTGGTCGCCCAATTGAGGTCACCACACCAGAAATGGTCGACAAAATCCATGGTTTGATAATGGACGATCGGCGAGTGAAAGTGCGCGAGCTTGAGAGGCCACAGGCTTATCACATAGCTCAGTGATTTCGATTTTACATAAATATGAAAAAGCTTTCCGCTAGATGGGTGCCGCGTTTGCTCACAATCGACAACAAACGCATTCGTTTGACAACTTCAAAGGTGTGTTTGGCGATGTTCCAGAAAAATTCGGCTGAGTTTTTGCGCCGTTTCGTAACCGTGGATGAAACCTGGATTCACCACAACACACCAGAAACCAAGGAACAGTCAAAGCAATGGCCTTCTCCTGGTGAAACGAAGCCGAAGAAGGCCAAGGCGGGTTTGTCAGCAAACAAGGTCATGGCGACAATTTTTTTGGGATGCGCATGGTGTTATTCACATCGATTACCTTGAAAAGGGTAAGACAATCACCGGCGCATATTACGCAGAGCTGCTGGATAGATTCCAAGCCAATTTGAAGCAAAAACGACCGCATTTGGCGAAGAAAAAAGGTATTTTTCACCAGGACAACGCACCGGTGCATAAGTCCGCAGTCGCAATGGCAAAATTGCATGAGTTAGGCTACGAACTCCTCCCTCATCCAGCATATTCCCCAGATTTAGCCCCCTGCGACTATTTCTTGTTTTCAAACATGAAGAAACGGCTCGGAGGTAAGAGATTTGGGTCGAATGAAGAGATCACGCTGAAACAAACGCTTATTTTGAGGGGCTCGAGAAATCGTATTATTTGGAGGGCATCAAAAAATTGGAGAAACGTTGGATGAAGTGTATTGCTAAAAGGAGACTATGTTGAAAAATAAAATGTTTTTATACCGAAAAGAGTGTCCCTTATTTCATTTTTCAGGGATTTATTGACCCACCCTCGTAAAAGGTCTTCGTCTGGACTGAAAATAGAATAAAAATCTGCAAAGGTCGGCAACATCTGATGATAAAAGGTGGGTGCAATGGACACATGGACCTATTTCCAAAATGATTTTGTAACAATTCTTTGTTAAAGTTTGTACCAATGCCTTCAGAAATGACAGAAGTCAATTGGACCGAATGACATTTACAAAATTTTATAATTTGATGTTCCGAACTTTTATGTCTTGATTAACCGTCAATCCAAATGACTTTTGTTCGACCTTTCCGAAAATGCACATTGGCTGATAAACCTTTCAATCAGAACATCAATAGATTTCTGTACCAAAATCATGACCGTTGATAGTGGCGCCCAACGTAGAGCCCAATCTAGGTCCCACAAAATTAACATAGACCTTCGATTCCTTTTGTGGGGCAGGATACATTTATGAACTTTTCAAATCTTCGGAATTTGTTCTTTTCTAAAAATGTAGTGTTTGGTGAGCGAAACCCACATAACCTTTAAAAAAAAGTTTAACGAATCACGTCCCTAATAATTCAACTTGCAACCTCATGTAAGTCCGCCAAATGAATATTAGCGAAACCAAATTACAGGACCTTACTGTAGTAAACGATTAGCGAAGGCAATAGTAATCAAAGTAATTAATTACTGATTACCTGTAGTCAACACTACAAATACTTAGTAATCGCGATGACAATTTAACCGAAATGTAAATTACGTGTAATCGCGAATATCAAGTAATTCGATCACTTTGTAAATTATATTTAATATAATTGTTTGAGAAATTGATTTCGTTTGTAATTGATTACTATTACAATTGATTACTCTTATAATTGATTATGCCCACCTCTGCTGAAGGACGCAGCAGAGGTGGGCATAATCAGTTAAGTTTTCTATCACTTTCATGATGATTACATATTGGTAATGTTAAAGAAAAACTATCTGGAGCGACATCCACTTCCGGAAACTAAAGCATACCAAAAGCACGATTGTTACACCATCAATTTGATCCTCTGGATTTCAATTCAATTTCATTTATGCTTCATAATACTGTACTAGCTCAAGTCGCGCAACCATCCATCTCGCTGCCCGATTACAATGAGGTAGCTTTGGCGTAGCGCCTCGCGGTAGTAGGGGGTGTTAAAAGTAGGAGGCCATTTTCGAAAACGTCATTTCATCGTCATTTTGATCGTCAATTTGATCGTCATTGCAGCACTTAAGGGTTGCAAACGTCAAACTGCAAAAGTTGTTTGCTACAATTGATCCTTAACAAAATTTATTGAGAAAATTTTGTTGGGAAATCTTAGTGAGAGTACAAGTCATAACAATAATTATAATTTACGTGGTCGAAACGTTCTTACTGTTCACGAGATCGAAATTTCTCCGAGTAGTCCGATTCAGTCATTTTTCTTATTGCGCAGCACAGATGTCTGGCTGCTTTTTTGCAGCGCAGATGACGTTTATGAACATCTACCTTGCAAACACTGCATTATTGAACATGCTGCAAATGCAGTGCGATTTATAATGTTGTTTTCGAACAAACGACTTTTGCAGCTTGCGTTTAAGAACATTATGCAAAAGCAATTTGATGCAGATGACGTTTACGAAAACGGCCGAAATATATACAAACTCAATAGTGCGCCCACAATGAGTAGCTGTAGCGGTGTACGAGTTGGTTTACTTTTAACTTTTGTAGCGCTACAAGTTTGACAGCTCGCTAAAAACAGAAGAAATGGAAGGGCAACGTTGAAAAATTCATTGAATCTGTAAAAAAAAAGGGCAATATTATGGGAAAAGGAAACATGTTTTGTCATAAAAGTAAACGTGGTCTCGAAAAAACCTTTGGACCTCCTTTCCCGGTACAAAGGGTGCACCCACCATCTCCGATTTTTCTCTTTCAAAAGCTTTTATGCAAGATAGCACATCTGAACCACAGTCAGTAAAAATACAGTTTCTTCTTCTTCATTCATTTTAATTTTGATATAATTTAATGTTTAATACCAGAAAAAATATTTTTCACAATATATTTCCCAAAACTAAACACCACAATTCCAATCAGCTGAGTTTCAAGTGACAATTAATTTGACATAACGCGCTACACAATTTTGGGCGAATTTTATGAGTCCAGCGCCACACCATTTGACAGCGCGTACGACTACGCCATGCAGTGTTCGGGCAACCATTGGTGAAAATAATGCCACTTATGAGTACTATCCTCTCTGTTAAAATAAAAAGTCAAATGTTGGTTTGTATTTTTTTTTTTTAAATATATATTTTTTTTTTCATTTTTATTTTCATTTATTTCTTTTTTTTATTCTTCTTTTTTTTTTTTTTTTACTTTACTTTTAGTTAACTATTGTTTATTAACAATAACTGTAGTTATAATATAATAAAAAATAGTTAAAGTAATCTAACTTTCTCATTTTTTTAATCCATTCAACTCTCTCTTTTCTCCATCTTTGCTTTGCATAAAATAAAAAAATTAATAATATGTAAAGTAGTAATAATAACATTAATTATAATTATAATCATAATAATAATAATAACTAAAAACTAAAGATAAGTAGAAAAAAAAAAAAAATAAAAAATATTTATATAATTTTACATTCCTTGTTGCAGCATAGTATTATGTAGTAGTAGTAGTAGTAGTAGTAGCAGTGGAAAAATAAACAAAACTAAAAAGTTTTCTTCTTTATAATTCTTAGCTTTTTACAATTTTTCTTTACATTTTTATTTTATTTTTAGTATTGTTTAAGTTAATGTATAATTAAGATGTAAATAATAAGCGTATAAGTATTATTTTTTTTATTTTATAATTTTTACAGAAAGATTTTTAGTTTAAATTATTTCCTTTTTTTTTTTAAGAATAACTTGCTACAATCTAAAGCATTCTTAAATTAGTGTTTTAAGAAAAATATGTTTTATTTTCTTTTTTTTTTATAATAAATTTGACATTTTGCATTTATTTTTATGCAATTTTTCAACTATACAGGGGTTTTTTTTTTTTACTTTAAAGTTTCACGTTTTTGTCATCTTTTTTTTGTAATGTACAATTTTGTAGGTTTTGTTAAATTTTGTTGCCATTTTTTGGTTTTTCCTTATTCGTTCTCGACAAGCTGGCGTTTTTTGTTATTTATTGAGTTTGCAGATAAATAAATTTAATTTTTTTTGTTGCACTTGAGTGTGAGAAAAAAGGACGTTCTTTGGTTTTCATTTTCTGGCAAGAGGTGGGTATCTTTTGTAACTCAACCTCCTGCTGGGATTTTTGTTTGTATACTTTTTTTTTTTTTTTTTTTTCTAAGGAATGACTATGTGTAATTGTGCATTATCTAATTATCAGTGAAACTATAAAAAAAAAAAAAAAAAAAAAATTTAATTATTTTAAAAATAAATTTCAGTTTATTTTTTTTTTTTTTTTTTTCGTTTAAATTAAAGCGAGGTCTTTTACAGATCCTTTTGTCTCATTTGTTTAAGTGTGCAACACTCAGGTGCAACATCATTTCTGACTAAATGATGGAGAGGAGAAATTTGTTTATTTACACAAATATTAAATTTCCTCTCCTTTGAAATAGTTTTCATTCGTATTTCATTCGTATTTTTGTAAAGCGTAAGGAAATGCCTTCCCCTCGATATACAGGATTGCATTTTGTTTTATTTTAATATATAACGATCTATATTTTTTAAATCTTTATTGTTTTTTATAAATGTTTTTTTTTATAATTAACAGATTTGTTTCCCGTTCTATGAATTGGGTTTTATCATGCAGTCATTGTTTAGTTTTTCTTTTTTCGTTTAAATTTTTAGTTAGCGAGGAATTCAAGTTCCATTGAATTTATTTTTTTTATTGTTAAGAGTGTAATAATGTCTTAAATTTTATATAAATAATTTAATAATTATTTCATTTTAATCACTTTTTGACACGTCTTCTTCTTTTTTTCCACTTTTTTTTAATGATTTGAGATTAATTATAATTTTTAATATTATTTTTCATTTAACATTTCTAAATTGCATGCAACTAAATATAATTCAATAGAAAAAAAAGAAAACAAAAATAATTAATTATAAGCAACAGAATATACAGGAAAAATAATATATATAATAAATTTAAAATATTAATGCATGCAATTAGAAGTAAATAATAATAATAATAAAAGAAAAAAAACATCGCAGTTATAAAGAATTGATAATAATATTACTAAAATATTCATGCACTTCAGATAACTTTTTTTTGTGTAAAGTAGGTACACAATTATAGTACGCAAAATATAACAAATTATTAACATATTATTTCTGAAAAAAAAAAAATATAACAAAATAAAAGTAACTGTAATCGATTTCATATTAATTTTTTGTGTCACATTAGTTAACATTTTTGCATTACGTTTGGTGTACGAAATTTCTGACTGCATGCAAAATTTCTAAATTCATGGGAAATAAACCAAGATTTTCTAATTCGTTTGCAGTTGTAAGGAAATTCAAGGAAAGTCGTCTACGTGGATGATTAAACATTTAAGGATAAAGTTTCAAGCAATAAATTTACCGACCATTTATAATTCAATTCTTGTTAGAATCTAGATTTTGACATAGCAAGATGGGATGACTGTCCAGCATGATCCCCGTTTCCATTGATGCCATCGGACACCTCAATTCTCTTAGGCGGTCATTCGTAAAATGAGACGACATTAATAAATTTCTATATTTAAAGTCGATTCAAGTTAGAAATCTTATTTCCAGTGACATGGTTCAATAGTTAATCACGTGCCTACAGGAGACGATAAAATAAAGTGAAATGATAATGCGGTCACTACAACTGTGGGATTAGGAGCCAAAGCCTAAAAAAACAAGCAACTTTCCAATACATTATTGGTTTTACGGAAGCTTGAAATTTTTAGTTTTTTTTTCTTGTCTATTCATCTCACCTTGGTGTTGCTATTATCATATCCAGGTTATGTGACAAGCACTTCAATCCGGTAGAAATTTTGTCACAAAAAGTGACATATGTCATATAAATTAACAAAGAGAATACATACTACTATAACTGTGTAATATTAGGTTTTGAGTTTCATATTTTAGTTTAAGTCTTTAGAGTGCAGAGAGGTTGAAAGATTAGTTACATGAATAACTAAATGACGACTCCGTACAGGGTCAGTTGTTGGTTCTTTCTTAGGTCAGAAAACTTGTGTAAATTTTTGAGAATTTTTTTTATATTTTTTCTGACGTTTTTCTCTATTTTGCCAATACAATACAATTCTAAGCTAGTTAAGTTTAGAGATCTGCACTTATGATACCCTTGGGCGTTCCGGTTAACCATTTAACATGTCCCACCTAATCGACGGAAAATTCACCAGCAATTCACAGAGGGCTGTTTCTATCGATAATATTGGTCCGAAAATAGCAGTTTAGTTAAAAAAAAAATCTTAACTGGTATCAAAAGCTCATGTTCAAACTCTTGCAGTGAATAAACGATGAGCGACCTTTCAAAATGTGTGAACTCGAGCAGGATTTAAACCAAAATGACGAAATCAAAAATATTCGACGACTGAAATACTGATCTATGCGATCGATATTCTTCGAAAAAAGATCAGAATTTGGAATATAAGTACATAACTCTGTTCAAAAATGTATAGTGTCAAAAATTGAGAACGTTATTGTTATGTTTTAGGAATATGTTCTAAATAAAAAAAAAATATATTACAGCAAGATCACACTCATGAGGCGTTTAGATATTTAGATCGATATTCGAAATAACGATCCTCGGTCCAAAAATTTGTTTTGTTTTATTCTTAATGATTCAAATTTAAACCAAAATAATTGAAATGATTTTGATTTATCTATGAAATGAAAGAAACAAAAATAGTCTCACGTCCAGATCAGATCGTTATGGTGATCAATAGACAATATCTAAATTCAAAACAAACATTGTCGGAAATAGTATTTCTAAAAACTTACTTATGTATGTATGTATGTATGTATGTACTGATAATCAATTTTAAGATTGGAGAATCTAAAAAAAATATCAAAACTTCTGTATAAATAAAAAAAGAAAAGAAAACGAGAGATCACCAAACGATCAGTTGACAATATTTGAATACAACTGGTATCTCTAGTATTCCTTGGCTTCGTAAAGATTTGGTCTAAATATGACAAATGCATTGAATAAACAAATCTTCACATCAGTAAGTAGTCGGTTGAATGAAGAACAAAATGAAGAACTCCCTAAGCGATCAGTAGACTTGAGATCTCTTCTAAAAGTTGCCCCCATATAGATTTCATGAAAATAAGTCCAAGATCAATAAAAAAAATAAAAAACTGTAATTAAGAACAAATTTCAAATAGTCCTTGACTGTAAACTTTCTGTATAAAGTTTATGTAGTCTAACAGAATCAAAACGAAATATGAAGATCAACAAACTATAAGAATGATCTGACCCGTTCACGCTCTCTAACTTAAAATATAACCCCAAGACGAAACCAGGCGTTAAGGTCTGTAAATTTAATAATAGTTATTGTGTCGCTTATACAAGACAGTGACAGTGATACTACACTTCTAAACAATATTCTCTTTACCTGTTAAACCAACCACGTAGACGAACTTAATCACATTTCCTACTTATAAATTTACTTTTTTTTATAGCTATTATTTTATGGCAGAATTGTTTCAAAACTTATTTATGTTACCAGTTGCATGTCGTACCTAAAGTATAATAATTTGTTATATGAATATTTTTCTATATTGTAGTAATTGGGCAGCTAAATTAGCGGTAATTTTCTTTTTCTTTTTTTTTTTTTTCGTTTTTTCCAAACATTCTTCCTTTTATATATATACATATTTATGCATAAATTATTTGACAGTCTATCTTGTTGTTGCTGGTTTTTTCCGAGTTTGTAATATATTTACATTTTTTTTAATTAAGTTTTTCTATTTTAAATCAGTAAGTAGCAACTATTGTTTTAATTTTTATTTAAATTGTATCCTTTTATCCGTATGTGTATAGTATATATATAAAAATGAAAGAAAAATATTTTTAAATATAAAAAAAAAAAAAAAAAACTAATTATGTTTCATTATTATTATTCAGTAGTAAGCGTGTGAAATTTTCAGTCTATGTATTGTAAATTTTTGCTCCTTTTTTTTTAAATTAAGAAAATAATTTTTTTTTTTTTTTCTAACTTTACGAGGCATTTTTTTTTTCTAAGTTTCGAAAAAAATAAAAATATATCTGTTGATCACATTTTCTAAATATTCTTTTTTTTTTTTTTTTTATTTGTTATGTATTTGTGTGCGTGGCGCGTTGTGTGAGGATGTTTTATCGTTTTTTTTTTTTTTTTATGTACGGGGGATAATGCATTTCACGAACAAAAACAAAACAAAAAATATTTTTGTTTTTTTTTTATAAAATAATTCCTATAATTCTACCATTCTACACTTTCTTTTTGTTAATGTACAATATTTATCTATAGACAATAAAAAAAATAAAAATAAAAATTAAAAACTTAAACGACAATTCTATCAAAAAAAAAAAAAAAAAAATTAAAGAAAATTTTATTCCTATGTTGACTTTTACCTCTCGTATATTCTATTATAATATTTTTCGTTTTTTGTTTTATTATTATTTTTTCATTCTGTGTTACTAATTCTTTTTTAGTAAGATTTTTTTTTTTTTCTATATAAAAATACAATATATAATATTTATATATATAAAATATAAACTAAGTAGTAATTCCTTTTTTTTTTTTTTTTGTTGCATAGTTAATCGATTATAATATATAATATTCAAATAATTCTTAAGTATTTCCCAAAATATATGGAAATATGGATACGTGTAATTTTTTCACTTTAATTTTAGTGGTTGCTTCTTTAAGGTAAAACAAAAAGCCTATAGAATATATATATATATATATACATATGTCTGAGCACCAACAAAAAAAATATAAATGTAACTTTAACTGTTTTTAACAATGTAAAAGAAAATTTAATTCTTTACTTCCATGAAAAAAAAAAAAAAAATAATGGAAAGAATATAATATTTCATATTCATTAAGCAAAAAAATTAACAAGAACTCATTCAATTATTTTTTTTTTTTTTTTTAATTTCGAAATTTCGAATAGGTATGTATCTGTTTTGTGAATTTAGTTCGAAATGATCATTCGATATATTGGGGGGCTACTATATTTTTTTTTTTTTTTTTGTTTATGATGAAAATGTTATTTCCAGGTATGTGTGATTGTGTGTGAATATATTTATAGGTATAACTCGGGGACTTAGAATTTGATGTCGTGGACATCCTTTTGGGTATTCGCTTGCATTTTACAGGTCTGCGTGAGGTCTGGTAAAATGGAATTTGTATTATTATTATTACCATTCATTGTATGATGATGCTGTTGTTGTGCATCCATTGTGACTATGTAGGGTTGCAGGTTACGACTGTGCTCTTCGAATATTTGCTCCATGTGAATCATGCAATCATGGAGGTAGTCCTGAAATTGAAAAATAAGAACTTATATTGTTTATAGTGCTTGAGAATTTGGTTAATTTGAGTTTATGAAAAAAAAAACTGAGATTTTCATTGCATATCCCGTGGTGCTTGAGTTTAATTGACTTTCAATTCGAAATTTTACCAGGCCCCAGAATCTATGACTTTAACGATATGTATCGGATGCAGTGAGTTAAGGTTTTAATGGCATATCATTTAATACCAGGTTCTATTGAAGTACACACTGAAATTGTACCGCCATCTAGCACCTGTAAGTATACTACCACCGAATGCAATAAGCGCAGATTTTATTGCATACCTCTTGGAGTCACAGCTTTATAAATTTTTAAGTGGCCGACTAATTATAAACGTGATAAAAGTAAACAGTGCTTAATTTAAAACAGATCTATTAAGCACCGATAATTAACAGTGGATGGTATTTGGTGGCGAATAGGTTATATAGTGATGTGATAACAATGTACATACACTGCTGTTTATATGCTTTAGACCACCACTATTACCTTGATTGTACCCATATTATTTTACCAAACGAATCATTTTTTGTTTACTCAAGTCATTGTGGCAATATGTAGTAGCCTGCATGTAATCGCTTTCCCAATGTAACGATTTTTTTTTCTCATTTTTAATGATAGTGAAAATACTTTTGACAATATTAGGTATAATCTCTCACCTACAAACGATTTATTTAAAAGGGTCACCCACGATATATTTTTTAGTTAACGATCAGTTTTCAAAGTGAAAGGTAAAAAAAAAAACAAAAAAGTTAAGATACATAAAATAATGGATCGTTTGAAGCAAAAAATCATAAAATGGGTAAATACGAAGGAGATATCTCCCAGGAACTTAATATTTCTAAATTTTGAGTCCATTACACCAGAGCAGTGATTGCAGGCCGAGAAATGAATGTCCAAGAAAATTGATTGTGATTACTAGCAAGCATAATTGAAGGCTTTTCTGTGGAGAGATCAAAAGGAATAGAGTAAGTCTATGTTACAACAATCAAAAGGTGTCTTTGGGAGGCAAATTTCTTTTTACGTGTTTCCAAAAAAAAAGCCGTCTATCCGTCCAGTCTAGAACTGACCAAAATTGGAACATTGAGGATTGGAGAAGAGTTCTGTGGACTGATAAATCCAAGGTCGAACAACTGTTTGACACGAAAAAGAGGGTTTCCGTTCGACGTTCTGCAGCACAAACTGCCTTCCCACAATGTACGAGTATTGTACCCACCGTTAAGCATGGAGAGGTGGACTAATTTTGGTGTGGGAAGCCTTTTCCTTCAGTGGAGCTTGTGATCTCGTTCGTATCGAAGGCATTTTTAACAAAGTGGGCTACAGAATTATTCTAGATGAGAAAGATATTCCAAGTGGTCTTTCAACAAGATAACGACCCTTGTGTTCAAGCTTTCTGCAACAAAAATAAGAAGTGATGTTAACAAACATCGTTTGGCTACCACAGCCGCCAGATTTGAACCCAATTGAACGTTTATGGGACCCAGGAAAGTTCGCCAAATGTCTTCTTCTTCACTAGGAAACTTTTGGCAGCAACTGAACGACACTTAGAATAGCATTCCAACCCAAACAATTTCAAAATTGATAGAGGATGCTCAGACTTGTTAAAGCTGTTATAAAAGCTCTTCTTAATGGTTTTTTTGATAGAAATAATATTATACTATTTAAAATGTATCTATAGTGTATTGCAATAAATAAAAATAAGGGGACAACAATAGTTTACAACAACTTCTTTGTAATACACTTACTTTTCATAGAACTTATTGACGGTATTAATCTGATGAAAGGTGGTGTATATCAGTTTGTTTGGGTCTATTAAGGTGTGTTGTGTTAGAATGTGTGTTGATATGTTGAAATATTTTGGACAATCCGAAGTATTTAGGATCAACTTTCGCGGCATTAGTATAACCCGCTGATTTCAACGAATCTTTGGACTTTAAAGATAGGAGAAGAACTTTGAATTCGACCCGGCTTTTTAAATCAATATCAATAGTTGAACTCGGTAGGCATTCGCTGCATCTGGGAATTAAGTCCCCTGCCGTGGAATCATTAAGGAATTAACTACTTTAATATAGCTAGTGTCCGCGAAGAAATCGATTGGATTGCGAGTATGAAGGATGAAGAAGGATAGCAGCATCAAGTCTACTTACTTAATTTCCACCACCAATGAAGACACATTTGGATAAGCGATGTTTGAACGAAGTAAATTTTACTTTTATTTACTTACTCAAAACGTTAGTTGAACAAAAGTGTGATATGACTACGTGCTTTCTTCCAAACAGACGCACGCACTAGAGGCTGAGTCATACACAATCTTAAACGAAATGGGAATTATTTACGAGTATGTATAACTAGCCGATCGCACATTATGAGTATGTGGGTTTTTGCAAACCGACTTGTACGGATAATAATAATCATCGTCATCGTGTATATAAACGTTTACTCTGATTGCACAAGATGAACATTTGCAAAATTTTAGGTTAGTTTATTGATTTTTCAGATACTGAAAGAATAACGCCAATTGTTTCTATACTTATTTGTTCACAGTTGGTGCAAACACTAGTAGACCGATTTTGATGAGACACCAGTGCTGAGATCAAACGAAGAAATACTCTTGCCAACCGAAGCTTCTTTGGGCGAAGAAGGCAATTGAGAATTGAAGCCCTCTCTATACGTAGAACGACTAAGGAGACACTATATAAGACCCTCACCATAACAGTCCTGTAATACGGCGTAGAAACATTGAAATTCGTACGAATTTTCAGGTTTTCAGGACATCTTTACAAAATTTTCGAAAAACTGACATAATTTTTGAAAACATAAAAAAAAAATATATATATAGGGTGGGTGTTGAATTTTATTAAAAAAAAAATTTCAAAAATTGTCTGGCAACGGGGGCTTTTTTAAAACTGTAAACTCCCTGACACAGAATGTAATGAGCCGGCACTGGTACAGATACAATTTAAACTTGATTCCGAATACTTTATATGGTTGCCGCCCTTTATACAGGGTGCGAAGGCTATTTGAGAACATGTCTTTGTTCAGTGGAAGTGTTGATCGCATTAATAGCAGACGTTTAATTTTTTCCCAGGTACAATGTCAGATAATGGCTAACAATAACTAACACAAGAAATGAAAAGAAACGTCGTTATTGTTGCTCTATGTAATATTGTGCTTTTTGAAAGTCGCCCGAATCGTTCATTCGCGCCGAGTTGGATGCTTCAGGCTGCGATGCTTCGCCTGTTTCGAAATGTAAATGTCAACACGTTCGAAGACCAAGAAAAGACCGGAACTTGTACAATAAGTGCAACATCGTATTCACCAGACCCTGAAACATCGACGAGGTCAACTTCAAGGGACTTTCAAATCTTTGGGGTGGCTTTTCTTTTAATGGTCCTGGCATAAACAGTAAAATGGATGCAAATGCTTATGTTCAAGACTTAGACACGGTTATGTTGCCTTATGCTCATGAAAACCTCAAACACACCAGCAGGTGCGCAAAAAATTGGTTTAGTATGAGCAACGTCAATGTTATGGACTGGCCAGCTCAAAGTTCGGATCTCAATCCAATCGAAAGCTTATGGGGAGGAGATGTGAAAGAGGCTGTATTCAATTAAAAGCCCAAAAATTAAGAAAAACTTTGGTGTGTGGTGAAAACGGCATGGGATTCAATATTCATTGAAAGGTGTCAATCTTTAATTGGCTCTATGCCACGCCGATGAAGAACACAAATAAAAAGAGCATGACTAACATAACAAGACCTCGGAAAGAAGATTGGAAAATTGCAAGTACAATCTGTTTCAGAGGGACAATTGAACGAGCAATCAGCTCGTTTCAGCCGTTCAAGTAACCAGGAATGAATAGAACCACATCAGCCCTACTACAGAAGGAACAATAAAGACTACCATACCCAGTCAAAATAATGAAAAGCAGTCTTGCACTGGGGTATATTCCAAAAGTGGGGAAAAAGGACACAACACAGCCGAAGTTATACAGACCAATCAGCCTAAAATCGTTTCTTCTTAAAACAATGAAAAAAGCTGTGGACAAACACATCGAGGGGGCATTTGATAATACTTCACACGAAGCCATTAAGCGAGCCCTGGACAGAAATGGAGTTAGCAGAACAGTATCTAAGTGGATGAGTTGCTGAGAACAAGATCAGCAGAAACTCAGACGTCGCGTAGAATCATTAAGGTCAACAAAACAAGAGGATGCCCACAAGCAGGAGTACTATCTCCTCTAATGTGGAGTCTAGTTGTGGGTGAATTACTTGAAAAGTTAACCAACCTCGGAATCATCTGTCAAGCCTACGCTGATGACATATGTAGTACTGATTGCCAGAGGACAGTTTGAAGGAACCCTTTGTGACATCACACTAAGAGGTCTAAAAGCAACTCGGAAATGGTGCTGTTGCTCAACATAAACCCAGCAAAAACTATAATAGTACCATTTACGAGAAAAATGAAGCTTGAACTGAAGCCAATTTGGCTGTCGGGCATGGAACTGACACCAGTAAAAGAAGCGAAATATCTAGGATGTACCTAGAGCAGGCTTTCCACAAAAAATTGTTTCTTTCTAAGAGGATTTAAATTTGCAACATCTCAGTTCAAGAGATGTAATATCATTACCAGCCACAAATTCATTCATTCTCCATTGAAAAACGTACATGGGTTAGGTAGGTTATGGCTTCGATTAGATCAGTTCTCTCAAAATTTACATTTAATTTTCAGAATTCATTCATCGGTGTATAAAATAAAAGAGAAAAACAAAATTTACAATACATTGCCATTCATTATTGTTACGTTCCGTTCCGTTCCAATTCCCTTTACACCAACAATAATTGCTGTTATAGGTGACAATGAACTAATCGTAGTATAGGCCTCATTAAATTCATAAATACATTCAATGATTATGACTATCTTTCAATTAGCTATAAAATAAAAACCAAGGATACATCCGCAATTTGTATTGGAGACTCTTCTCTGTAATCAACACTGAGATTTTTTGAAAAAGATATAAAAATTTATTTTAATTGCATTTATAGCCACTAAGACGTCGTTTTGTCTTGTGTGATCATACACCGCCCCCTTTTTATCTTCAAAATGTTAATGCAAAAAATTGTAGCTCTTGATGTAGCCATTACGGTCAAACACTTTGGCTCTGGAAGATCAATAAATAAATAAAAAAAAATTCGCTGATTATCCTTCATTGAGCACGTTTCGAACTCCCGACTCATTGTCGTCGAAAACATCACCAAAAAGATCTATGCTTTTAAAACACATCCGAATGACCATATGACGGGTGTTTTCCTCTCTCTTGACCAGCGCGGGAGCATTATCGGAGAACTCAGAATATAAATAAACACAACACGCCCCATTTGCTCTCAACGGGATAATGGAAGCAGTCGCAAAAAAAAAAAAAAAAAACTGAACAGAATATCAAGTGCCACACACGATCAATATTCGAGGAAAGCTCTGCTTAATGTTTCTGCAATCAGCAATTAATCCCATGGAACTAATTTTTCGAATTTGAATTGCATTCTTTTTTTTTTTTTGTTTTGTTTTTATTGTGGCGACTGTGGATTGTGTATACGAGAGCATTTTTACTTTAATCTTAATTGCTCGACAAATGTTGCTGGAGTCTGATGTAGTAGAGCGTGTCGATCAATATTTTGGCTCTTGAAGTTCAAAGCGAAAGGACAATGATACCGCGCCAATATATACACATCATATATACACTTTATACCACTAGAGATGTGGGTGAATGCGTTAAACTGTGTGGTTATTAGGAGATTCAATGAATAGATGCAATTGGAATGTCCGCAAATATTGTCCCAAGAAGGTTGTAATCGAAAAACAGAAATTCACAATCACTGGAAGACATTTTCATTACTAATAAGAAGAAGGTTGGTCAACGTGGCGGTACGTTTAAGGACATTTATTCAACGAATTGTAGTTCAAATCCTAGACAAGCGTATACATTGCAGGCATAGTGGCAATACGTATCCTCATTTTATTCTCCTGTTTAGTTTGTTACCAAAGACAAAAACCTTTTTTTCGTATATTTTTCTTAGCAAAGACATTTATCTATATAACGGGTGGGCCATCTGCTGGTTTATTTTTAAATTACAAGTTATTTAGACACTGACAGCTCTTTTGCACTCGAAAAATTGACAGAAACACAGTATCATATCTCCGCGGTACGAAATGAATTGATTTACGCTTGAACAATTTATTTCCAGAGGGAAATAATAAATAAATAAATAAATGTTGCCGAAACAGTGCGAAAATTGGAAAAAAATAAAAATAAAAAATTACGGTCGAAATAATGCACCAACCGTGCCTGCTGTACGCAAGTTTGTGAGATTGGCATGCTAATTGATAACACAAGTTATTCTCGTGTCAGTCCTGTTCGCTCAGCCGAGAATATTGCTGCTATTGCCGAAAGTGTGCACCTAAACCCGCCAACCTCAACTCGCCACAGATCTCAGCAACTGAACACTAGCCTGAGGAGAAATATGCATAAAAATTTAGGGTTATTCCCGATTTCTTTTTGCCAGAAAGTAAAGAAATAGACTTGGACAATCTCTGGTTCCAGCAAGACGGCGCTACGTCCCTTACAAGCCCAATAAGCGATCTTTTGCGCACTAAATTTTTGCTTGTCCTCTATGGATCTGTGATTTGACGCAGTTGGACTTTTTTTTGTGGAGTGCCGTTAAAGATCGATGTTATACTAACAATCCAGAAACATTTCAGGCACTTGAGCACGTATAATAAAGCCCCGAACTATTGAAAATATACTGCAAAATTGGGTTGACAGGATGGGCTACTGCCAAACCAGCTGCTGCGGCCATTTAAATGAAATTATTTTCCATAAATAATCGGAAGGTATTCGTACACTCTCTTCAATAAAATAACAAACTTTGAAAAATATTAAATGGATTTTTTTCCCCTACTAGAAAGCGCTCAATTGATCAGTAACGTGAGGATAAAGTCGGTTGTCCAGAGCTTCAAATCGACAGAACTGCATACACAGCAGTCCTGATATTAACCCAGATCCTGTAGTGCACTATGAAAAACCGGTTAACGCTGGAAATTAGCGAAAACCTGGATAGAAATGAAGCTTTTATAACCAGGGGAGTCAAGGTTTCACGCACTCACAAGGTTTCACGTGCTCTTCAATTTTCAGGAGCCCTACCAGAAGGGGAAATTCGTTGAGATTATCCCATCGGAAAATCTCTTAGATACGTATCGTATCACAGAGGTAGTCTTAATGTTCGCGCAAATATTTGCTGTCCAATAGACACTTTGTCAGTAGATTAGCACGCCGAAGATGGAGTTCATGTCAAGCAAACTTTTCCCTGCTATAAATTTCTCAGTTCAATATCATGCAACCCACAGACACTTGCTGACACTCTTCTATTTGCTTTCAACAAACTAATCACGCTGGCCGATAGTTGCGGACATCTAAGGAATATACATATCCTGGATTACCGAAGTTCAATACCACCCTTTGCATACTGTGGAGGAAGTAATTGCCATGGGTTTTTTGAGGTCTATAGCTGGAGGATATCTGACAAAGAGTTCATGTCTGCAGCAGTTGTAGCTACACTGTTACACTGTGAATGGCTTCTTCTTCGAATCTGCTGCCGTCACAATCCGGTTAGGCAACACAATGGACTGTGGTCTGAGTGTACCTCATCGAAAGGTGCTATTAAACCAATCACGGCCATCAAAAGAGCTGTCGCGCCAATCGTATAAGTATTATCACATTCATCCACTCAAGGGCTTCCTATCTCTTTGAAGAGTTTGACTCATGTCTTTTCTCACAACTGCCTCATCTAAATCAACAATAACTTTCTAATCATCATTAAAACAACTTCATTAAAACTCACACCACCACCAATTTGTTATGTGCCATGAGGGTGAGTTCACAAGACAAAGCCCTACAGTGTTTCAACTCTTTCAAGGTCATTTCAAAACACTCCTCCGTGTCAACAATTTACATTAATTACAAAAAGGGTAAACAAAGCGACCCAGCCCGCAAGAACCAATTTAAACAAAAAAAGCGCCCCCTCACTTTAAAAGCCCGCTGAGTCATTCAATTTCCGCCTTCTTTTTCTAAATGAGGAGTCTTTGACTCAGTACGCGTTCCTCATTGGACTTCGTGTCACTTGACTGTAATCCCTCAATTAAGATGATTTCTTCGCTCTAATCAAGAATGCGGTGGTGGATCACTTGAATGGTATTAACCGCGAGTTGATGGAAATGCTACATAAATAAATTTCTGTCAAAATATCAAAATTTTTTTTTTAACACAACACCCATCGACGATCGACCCTTCGTGAAAGACCGATGATCATGATGATATCATTTTCATTCTTAAATATGAAGACTTAAAGTTAAAAAAAAATATTGTCGGCGACATCATTGCAAAAATGTCATTAAAAAAAAAAATACAAGACGCCGATCTTTTTTATTATTATTACTTTTTTTTTTTTGTTAATTTTAAAGTTAACAAAGATCAACGACTGTGTGTAGTTACGCATTTGGTTGTCTTCGTCATCGCCGTCATCTCCATCGTCGTCGTTGTTGTCCCTCCTCATGCGTTGCTTCACTTTGGAGAAATTTGTGTTTTCGAATTTCCTCTGGCCTTAGAGTTCATTGAAGATGAAAGCAGAGAGAAAGAAGATGACGACTTTTTCAATGGGTCAACAATAAAAATGAACGAGATTCAGAGACAGAAAAAAATTGGTCCCTCTAAGTCGTTGAATAAGAGACCAGTTTACAGGAAGCTGTGTGTCACATGTGAGAAGCAAAAGTTAAATTTATGGGGCGCAATTTTTTTTTTTTTTTTAAGAAGGAACTGTGACCTGCGATAAAGTTTTGTATGAAGAAATGTTTGGTTTGGTGTCTAAATGCATTTCATGGTAGTGCTGTTATCCTAGAGTATCTGGCTTTTGTTGTTCAGAGAAGGATTAAAATTCCAATTTGAAGCTCATTTACTAAAACATAGCTCAAACCGTTTTGTGATTAAGAACTTTACGTTCTCGTGGAAGACCTCAACAACGTCATGTGCAAGACTTTCCCTGATAGATACACCTCTACTATACAAAACTGTTGGACGCCGTGTGTCTTTCTGAATATGAGCCGATTTTAATACGGTTTTCACGATTTTATACGAGGGTGGGTCAATAAGTCCCTGAAAAATGAAATAAGGAACACTCTTTTCGGTATAAAAACATTTTATTTTTCAACATAGTCTCCTTTTAGCTGTATACACTTCATCCAACGTTTCTCCAATTTTTTGATGCCCTCCAAATAATACGATTTCTCGAGCCCCTCAAAATAAGCGCTTGTTTCAGCGATGACCTCTTCATTCGACCCAAATCTCCTACCTCCAAGCCATTTCTTCATGTTTGGAAACGAGAAATAGTCGCAGAGGGCTAAATCTGAGGAATATGCTGATTGAGGGAGTAGTTCGTAGCCTAACTCATGCAATTTTGCCATTGCGACTGCGGACTTGTGCGCCGGTGCGTTGTCCTGGAGAAAAATAACTTTTTTCTTCGCCAAATGCGGTCGTTTTGGCTTCAAATCGGCTTGGAATCGATCCAGCAACTCTGCGTAATATGCGCCGGTGATCGTTTTACCCTTTTCAAGGTAATCGATGTGAATAACACCGCGAGCATCCCAAAAAACTGTCCACATGACTTTGTTTGCTGACAAACCCGCCTTGGCCTCCTTCGGCTTCGATTCACCAGGAGAAGTCCAATGTTTTGACTGTTCCTTGGTTTCTGGTGTGTTGTGGTGAATCCAGGTTTCATCCACGGTTGCGAAACGGCGCAAAAACTCAGCCGAATTTTTCTGGAACATCGCCAAACACACCTTTGAAGTTGTCAAACGAATGCTTTTGTTGTCGATTGTGAGCAAACGCGGCACCCATCTTGCGGAAAGTTTTTTCATGTCCAAATATTTATGTAAAATCGAAATCACTAAGCCATGTGATAAGCCTGTTACCTCTTCAAGCTCGCGCACTTTCACTCGCCGATCGTCCATTATCAAACCATGGATTTTGTCGACCATTTCTGGTGTGGTGACCTCAATTGGGCGACCAGAACGTTCGGCGTCACTTTTGCTTGAACGACCGCACCGAAATTGAGTAAACCAGTGGTGAATGGTTCCAATCGATGGTGAAGAGTCCCCATAATATTTGTCAAGCTTTTGTTTGGTTTGCGTGATAGTTTTTTCTCGCAAAAAATAGTGTTTAATGAGCACTCGAAATTCACTTTTTTCCATTTTAACGAAAATGCTACTAGGCGTCTATATAAAATGGCTGCCACAACAAAACTATTTGACAGATCTGTCTGAAGATTTGGGTGCGTTCTTTTGAAAGATGATTATTGACAAAAAAAAATAAATTTAAGGTGACGACACAATTTGTGTTAATTTTCAGGGACTTATTGACCCACCCTCGTATGGAGTCATGTCGGTCTAAGGCTATAAATCATTACTTTCGACTTTCAGGGAACTAAGCAGCAACGGATAATATAGTGAAGGCTAAAATCGTTGATCAAATAGCTTTCCCTCCTTTATTTCAAAAGCTATATCGACATTGTTTCCTTTGATAAAAAGAAAAGTCTCCATCAAATGTTTAAAGCCAACGAATATCGCGCTTGCGAAGCTTGTGTAGAATTTGATTTAGCCGCTAGATGGCGCAATAAGTGCATACAAGTTTATTGCCACTTAGAACGAAAACTACTGAAGCGATTTTGATGAAGTAACAGCAGACGTATTCGTTGGAATTTCAGCAGTATTCCAGGATAGAATTAAACTTGATCGCTAGATGGCGCAATGAGTACAAACAAAAACTCTGTGCTATTGAGATCAAAAGCTGATTTTGATTAAGCACAAACACAAATGTACCTCAGATTAGTAGTCAAATTTAGTATTAGATTTGGCACATGAAATGACTAAATGATTGTAAAAAAAAGGCAACTAGTACTAGAAATCATAGGCAAATAGAGGTGGACACTCTACCACTTTACGAGTATGAACTTATATGTCCGAGACGTGAACTTTCATTGAACAACATCTTACAAAATTGACAGTGGCAAAGAAAGCTATGGAAAAAGCAATGTTAGGAATATCTTCTAGAGTCGCATATGGAACGAAGAAATACGACTTAAAACATCTGCCCGAAAAATAGTCGACGAGGCTAAGTACGAACGATGAATGAAGATGATATAAGAGTAAGATTACAGGAAAAAACTGGACAATGAAGCCACTTTAAAAATAAATTTGAAGGCACTATAGGAGTCCTTCACCCAACAAATCTATCTAAACGGGCTGAAAAAGACGATAACGTTACATTTCCTTAGTCAAAATACTTGTCCATAATTGAATAGCTTTAGACTTGAAATTTTGGAATTACTTTTTTTTTTACTTTAATTAAAATCTAAGTCAACAAATATCAGTGAGGATTCTATGATATTTTGTATCAAAAAATTAATTGCTTTCGGCTGCCAAGAACATCTGCTATTTATATCCAAATCACTTCTCCTAGAACATTCTGAAGTGAAGACGTTACCTCATTTCAAGGACAATTTCAAACTGTCATCATTTTAAAAATGTGCTTTATATCAAAACCACTGCTGTATAGACTATCGACGCCAGACAACGTCATTGATGCTTGCGATTGCTTATAGAGATCCATTCAGTGAATCAATATGAAAGTGATTTTCATGTTTGTCGATGGAAATTACACAGCATTCTTTCTCGATCTAAATTTTGACCTACAAAATTTCGACTGGAGACAAAAGGCGCTTCAATAGGCTTTTAAAAACAGGTACGAGTATTTATCCCAATATTGTTGACATTTGTGTGTGAAAGATGTTCGTTCAATGTGAAAGATGTTCGTTCAATGTCATATCATATCAGCAACAAATATTCTTCGAGTTCCAAATGCAGTTCCAAATGCAGTTCAAAATGGAGTTCAAAATGCAGCTCAAAATGCAGTATAAACTGCAGTCAAAAATGCAGTCCAAAATGCAGTTTAGCCGACTTCAAAGAAATTTAGTCGACCGTTCAGACAGAATTCATCAACGAAGATTTCTAGCAGCCCGTAGGGTTGGGGTAAAGGATATGCTTGTCGTACAAGACCATTAAAATCCAGAGGAAGTAACCTTAATGATGCTATGTATAAGCAAATGCTATCCGAGTCGTAGATCCCTGCCAAAGCCTCTCTAGGCGGTAAGCTTGTCACCCGTTGAGATGCCACCACATCTTGCTCTCGGACCCGTGAAGTAGTTTTGATAACATATCCTAGCTTGGCAGATGACCCGGTACTATAGGCTTTTCGGATGGCTGTCACAGCGTTATAGGTTAAACTATTCTGAGAGTTAAACTGAGTACTACACATAATTAATTTGTTACTCTCAAACGTAAATATTCTTGTAAGTTAATATTTTTTTCAGTTAGAGTTACTGATAACTTTCATTCAGCTTTACGAACCGATTTTGATGAAACATTTTTGTTTTGATTTCTTTGGAGACATGGAAAAGCTATTTTTGAGAAATTTTGTCACAGAAAAAGCCTAATGTTTCAATAAAAAAACGTATATCAGGGAAAATAATTCTTCAGTTGATGATTTTCTTTGTTGGAGACGTTTTGCTAAAGCCGGGATTTAGTACAGCTGCTTACATTTTCAAAAGAGGTATTCCAAGTTTTGACAAAATCAAGAGAAAAAAAAAACACCTTCTAGTGTCTATATTGTTCATTATTTTTCATTTCAAACTTGCACACATGAAGCTTTCTCAACATTTCTATATTTTCAAAAAAAAAAACAATATATACCAAAAAAACGTTAGAAAATGCTTCATGTACTCAAGCCCTAAAAATATTAAAATTCAACATCGACTGCACGAGTACTCACCTGTTCGACACTGGTTAAATCGGTCAATCGATTTAATAGGAAACGTAGATTTTTTCCAGTTCTTAAATGCCAATTGAGACCGCTCAATGCAGCTGCAATACTAGATGCAGCTATAGTGCTAGCTGAATAAATTGAAAAATAATGCTCTGCAAAGAAAAGAGAGAGAACAAAATACAAAAATAGATAAAATAAGATTATCATAAACACACACATAGAGAGATGCTTAAATAAAATTTCGCAAAAGAACAACACTCTGCCCGAGGATCACTCGAGGATCATGTTCTATTTTTCGCTCAACAAAAGACCATTCCTAGGTAGTTGTGCGATTGGGATACAAAAAAAAAAAGGAATACCCATTGTAATTGTCTATTTGGCACACAACACAGCAACAGGAAACAGATGGATTCAATTGGAAAATAACGAAAACCCGCATCTCCTTTGAAGTAGAAAAAGAAAAAAAGAAAAAAAGAAACAATACTTTCCAAAAATTGGCGTAGATAATAATTTTCTTTCAGATTTATGTGGGTGAAAGTCCCATACACAACTTTCACCCATAAACTAGATCATGGTTAGAAGTATAACCCAATTGATTGCAGTGTATCCTTTTTCACTTAAACAGATATATTCCATAATTTATTTGATGTGCAGTTTTTGTTGAAAATTTTCGGTTCACATAAATTTTCTGCTTGGCTGCCATCTGTGTGTGTCTGGGGATCAGTGATCATTGATCGCAAACGGAAGGAGGCGTGTGTGAAAAGTGTTGATCATACACGTATAAGGGATGAGACAAGGTCTTAATTAGTGCCAAAGGAATATATGAGTATCACATTGCGGATCTTCATTAAAATGTTGTGTGTGTCTCTCTATAGAGATAAAGATCGGTGCGATCCCATTTTCACACATTTCTCAATTGGAATGGGTTATTTATGAGTGCAATTTGTAGGGGTTGATGGAGAGTATCTGTCGCAGATGGTTTATTTGGTCTTTAAAATGCCATAAAATCGGAGTGATCATGAACGCGAGGGGATCCAACAGGAGTTTATATTAGGAATTGTTTATTAAGAGAATCCGTAGGAATGATTCTTGACGAGTGTCGGTGGAACAAAGTAAATTTTGTTAGACCATGTGAAACTTTGTCTGGAATTAGTTCGTGAAATTTTGTTTTTTCGTACGATCCCAGATGGTAGGTTAAGGTCAAGGATGGACTTGACCTACAGAATAAGAAAGCCCCAGACAGTATCTTCTTTTCTCCTCCTCCTCTTGTTCTGGTAACATCTGGAAGACATTATGAAACGTTGCAAACTAGTACTGTTTAGCACCAACGAAGGAACTGCAAAAAATATTTTTCCGTTTTATAGCAAAAATATTAAACAAAAATACATTTTTCTGAAAGTGGGCGTGTTTGTGGGCGGACTGCTTCGGATCACAAAAAGCTTATACACACAGTTCATCCTGTACTTAGCACTTATCACTTAGTAGGTATCATGAGTTAAACTTAAATTTAACTCATCAAAAACAAAAAATGCTGTTTGGAGTTGAAATGAAATGATCGAGTCCAAATTTGTTGATAGGAAAATCAAAGATTTATGTGTATCTGGCTATGCTTTCAAAAATAATCTGAGAATGTGAACGAGCTCGTGTATACTTACGATGTCGGACAATAATCAAATGTAGCTGCAAACCTTCTCAGAAAAATGTTTAATACATGAAAACATGTGAAGAGCTTATTGTTAGCTATCTAGTGATCTCAGATATGTGTATGCTCTCGAGGACTTTTTTGTGTAGACCTGCCTTCACATACCGTTTAGCCGTCGTATCGAATTTAATGTCCAGTACTGATGATTAATTTCGACCCGATTTCGGTGCACATACAGCTTCATGGCCCAGCGTATTGATACTGGACCATGGCATATAGCCTAGAAAATGTTCCAATGCATCGTCAAAATTGGTCAAATGTTTCTTAAGTTATAAATGATCACGCAGCCAGACAGAGAAACATTATCTATTTTAGAATATGTGGGGATAATTACAATTGCGCATGCAAACACGTGAAACACATAAAAATTTGGCTTGGCCGTAGTTGGTTAAACAAAAAAAAACTATAAAGTATAATAACTGTAACAAAAAGCAGCTCCGGAACCTTCGGCGCATGAAGCACTTTCATGCTTGATATTTTTTTTTTATGGCAGCACCTCTCGCAAATGACTGACAAAACCTTCGAGATAATAATTGAAATGAGAAGCTTCTCTCATTTCGCAAACAAAGCTTCGACAATAAAACTGTAGATCTCTGTGGGTTTTGTAATGAGACGTAATGCTATAAAATATTAAAGGAGTTATGTTCCACGACTACACAAAGTGACTTAGCGGCCCCCAGATCAGATTGATCATATAATGACGTCAAGCACGCCTCTAATATTCTGGATTCCGCACGTTTCCAGCAGTCAACATCGACTCGGATCACTATTTGGTATAGATGCGGATATCAACAGAACACTGCGAGAAGTTTCGACGTAATATGGCTACTATAGCAAGAGACTGCCAAATATTTGCAAACTAGTTTCTCTTAACCGCCCGACAAATCCTTTTTCCCGCCAGCATCAACTGCGGAAGACCAGTGGCAACACTGCCAATAAGCCATCAGAAATGCCGCTTCACTCGACGACTACAATGCAACCATGAAACCCATGGTTTGATGACGCCTGCCGGCAAGCACATGCAACAAAGCCAGAGGAGAAGACGACGGATGTTCACAAGAAAAGGGAGGAACACCGAGAAGAAGGACCATGAAAAGCTTGTGGTCGAGTCAATAGAGAGTGTTACTGCAGAGACAATGTTACATAGTTCTACCAAAAAGTAAAAAGAGCATGCAAGGCCATAAGATACGAACAGAAGCCTGCAGAGACAAACAGCTATACCTTGCAGTGGAGCCGCAGAACAGACTGTTAAACAGCATTGACGACCAACAGACCGCTGTCAGGCAGAACGAACCATTCAACTTGAACAATGATAGCCAACACTTCCGTCCACCCGACTAACATGGGGTGAAGCTAGCAATACCTAAGCTCAAATAACCTACCACCTCAAGCTATTTAAAGCAATGATTTGGTAAGGATTATGCACCAATTCATTTGTAAAATCTGGCCATGTCTAGTATGCCCGATGAATAGAATCTCAGCATCGTATCCATAAGCGTATACATAGATGGGCTTATACAGAGCCATGTCTAGTTTTGGCAACCCAGCTAAGCTCATCCGTCTATGTAAGAACGATGAAGAATGTGCACACTACTCCGTCAAGGTCAGCAAAAATCTACTCAAACCGTTTGATGTCAGAAACGGTCTAAGGTGACTTCTTCAACGAAACGCTCAAGCTAACACCAGAGGTATAATTTCTCAAAAGTCTGTTCAACTGCTTGCATAAGTCGACGATTATTGGAAGACAGCAGCGGGCGTTTATAAGTATTGAAACAAAAACAGCAAAGATGGGCTTCCCTGTGAACGAAGACAACACGAAGTACATGCTGTCAACAAGAAAGGACAGCCAACATTAGCTAATAGTACAAAACGTCGCCATAGACAACTATAACTTCGAGGCGGTTAAGGATTTTATCTACCTAGGCTCCGAGATTACTCGTAACTCTGAAAACTATACCAGTGTTGAGATCAAACGAAGAATTACTCTTGCTAACTGCTGTTTTAAGAAGTCAAGACCTCTCTAGAACGATTAAGGAGAAACTATATAAGACCATCATACCAATCCTGCTATATGGCGCAGAAGCATTGTCGTTAACAAAAACAGATGAAAGTACTCTTTTTTGTTTCGAAAGGAAGATTCGTCGTCTGATGTATGGTCCAGTGTGTGGAGGAGAAAATTCCTCGACGAACTATACGGGCTTTGCAGCGACGTCGCCCTTTTGATTTTTCATGAATAAAACTAGCCCGGCTGTTGTCACTTGCAAGCTCGGGGTATTCTTCATTTTTCTTTATCCACAAGGTGTCTGCCCTCTGCGGATAAATCTCTAAACAAGCATTCCATTAGCAACACCTTTGTAAATTTGTCTTTTATCCTTGAGTTGGGATCAGCCACGTCTTCTGACATTTACAGACGGTATGTATTTCTGGACACTCTGAACTTGTTTCTGCCCCTCGGCTTGTCGTATCAAATCCAAAGAAAAACATGGTGCGTCCTGGGTGGCAAAGATACTGTAAAAATGAGGGAACCGAAGAAATGTCTAGGTTTTGTTAAAAGCTCCAAAAAAAAAAACACTTTAGACCTTCAGATAGGGCCGCTCAAAGGCATATGTTTCGGTATACATTCGTTCTAAGCTTGAGTATTATGTTCCTGCTCCTAAGACTACATGCACCTGAATAAAATTCAAAACGGTATGGAAATATAGGGACGTCTATAGACTCACTCAGCAGCTCACTGCCTCTGTCACTTTAATCGATCGGTGCTCCAATAAAATAGCCACTGACAGGACTCGTCAAAGAGAGAAGTCTCTCGGCTTTTGAGAGTATTCAGCGATCAGTAACGCTCTTACCGATGGGTTTTGGATTTCCGATATGGTATCGTTACTAAGAGGCGCATGTCGGATTCGAACCACAGACAATAAGGAACTCAAGCTCAATAGTTACATAAGCAGTGAGCCACGCCAACCCATTAAGTAACAGCTGGCCGTTAAAATTTTGCAAACCATCAACCATGTTAAGGATGTGAAGACCAACATACAACTTTTAATAATGTTTCTCAGGATTATTTTCCTTTAAATGCTCGCGGCCTTAAAAAGTTTGAAAAACTCTGGCTTAGATTATCACTTTTCAGTCGAACACGTATCACTTATGCATGTCCTGTTCGGTGCAACTAAAATTGGATAAGTTGGATACCTAATAATCAAACATTATCAAAAATTGACTGATAAATGATAAGTCGTTCTTTCAAAACTAAAAAAAAAAGCAAACAATGTCGTCACTGTACAACAACATCATCTCTCAAGTCTGAAACATCCCCCGGATCTTCAGTTTAAATTAATTGAAAAAGTTTTAAGAAATACCCCAGACTAAATAATTAATTTTTTATCGAACAAATCGTTTTCTTCTAATCGTCTTTACCGCAAAATTAATGCCACCACTTAGGACTCAGACTTGTTAATATCTTTCTCAAAACTGTCAATTTTTATTCATCTCACTTTCAGTCATACTAAATTACATCTCGAAAGTACAAGTATACTTAGTTACTCTCACCTTCGCCGTCTGTCGACCCCTCCTATATATAATATCTACGAAACTGGAAAGTGAAATTAATGCGATAATACTCGTAATCTTCAAAGAACACACAACGAAAACAAGTCAAAATTACGTAATCTCCAGCACACACTCTTTTCGAATGTTTGTAGGTTTGCTGACCTTAGAACAACCTTTGAATTCTCGCCGTCTCAGGTTAATCACATTACCACGAATGAGATGATGGTGAACACAAAAAGGAAGACAAACAAAAAGAAGCAAACAGAAAAAAATGTGGTCCAGAAAACTTTCACAATAGAGCTTCACTGCGGGCTGACATTTGGTCCACCATTCTTTCAAAAACGGTTTGACACGTTCCAACATATCCGTACCACGTGGTGGAACAATGACCAAATCATTAGCCAAACAATATCTATTAAAGTTCAACAAAAAAGGGTCTACTAACCACACACTGGATGTCCGTCAATGAAGAAGAATAGGCTTACAGTCCAACAACCAATAGAACAAATTAATAATGCCTTACCTTTGGGCTGTTGTTGATGATTACAGATACTTAAAGCGAGAGGAAGTTATTGCTATTCCTACTTTTATGTACATATTTCGGGGAGGGCGGCCGCGATTACAAGTCATTATTGTTATGAGTGAGATTTAATTTGTTCATGATTAATGGGACGAGTTTCATCGCATTAGCTAAATTAACTAATTGAATCGTAAGCTGTGTTTAGTCTGGCGGATTTCCTTCTTTCGTGGGATTTTCTTCTCTTTGCGCATTGTTCATCAGATAAAAGCCTGAAGAGTGGGTTGAGGAATTCAAATCAAGTTCACTTTTTCTCCTTCAGACTGGCCTTGGACTTTTGCGCAGAAATTATCAAATTGGACTTTCAGATTGAAACTGATGAATGCTTAAGATACTCGTATGGTTTCAAACATTTACTTTCGGGAACTTTTGAAAAATTTGATAAAAATAAAATTATAATCGTACAGGCTTCGCCCGCCCTATACAAATGCACTCAATAAGTTTTCACATGTCATTCAACCCTTTGAATATATTTCCCAAGTGCATGGAAAAATCCCGAAAGCATTCATAATAGCCACTGACAAACAAAAAGCAAAAATCTTTGTATATTTCATCTCTCATCTCCATCATAAGTAATTCAACGCCAAAAAAATAGAAGGGAATGTATCGCTGAGTTCAGACAACCGCATTATCCCATCCACTGCTGCACCACTGTTGGCAATAGCATTCGCTGATTAATAATTGATGATTTGGCGAGAAAATCGAGTTTATTTTGCTGGTTGTGCAATTTCAGGATAACGTAAAAATACAAAGATAATTCATATATGATACCAAAAAACCCAGGAGCTCCAAATCGATATGCACAATCTTTTCATTGATTTTAAAGTCGGCTCTGATAGTGTTTATAGAGACGAACTATAAAGAGTCATGTCTTAGTTAAGGATCTTGTCTACTCAGGCTCCGCTATAATCTTCAAGCGAAAAATCACTCTTGCCAACCGCTGTTTCTTTGGGCTAAGAAGGCGATTGGGTAGTAAAGCGCTGTTACGGACAACTAAGGTAATTTTATATAAGACCATCATTCCTCATAATTATTAAAGTCGGATGAAAACACCTTTGGTTGTTTTGAAAGACAAATTCTTCAAATGATTTTTGGTCCCGTCTGTATCGACGTGGAGTAGAGGAACGATAAAGGCAGAAGGGTTCGAATCCATCGCCTGAGGTGGCTAGAGGGCTTGTAGAGCGAATGGACATCAAGACTTCGATCTTGAAAGTTTTTGAATCCATCCCAGAGGGACGATGTGGTAAAGGAAAACCTAACCTAAGGTAGAGCGCGCAAGTAGTGGAACTGAGATCCCTCAACCAAATTCGTGTCCAAAACTGGAGGCAACTGGCACAAAATCGAACTGGAGACACTTGACTAGGCCTACACTGACGAGTTGTCTTGGCCCGTGACGATTACACATACATATGCAGATTTTTCTCGCTAACCCCTTGCGCACCACGAGAGTTAGTGATTATTTCAATTACTTTCTCCAGATGAGTTTGTCATTATGTCCTAAATATTTGGCCTCTAGTTTCTAGTCAATTGGATGCGTCTCAGAGGCGGTAGTAGCTTTTTCATGCGAAAATATATGAGACACACTTCAGTGTACTGAAATTTCTACAGCTTATGACATTCCTAAGAGTACGAAGAATCGACTAAGAAAAACTTAAGAAAACCCTTCCATTAGTTCTGGAGAATATGTCGTACAAACAAACTAGGAGTATGATGCAAAGGATTCATCTGTACTTCTTACAGGCCTAAATTCAATTTACATTAGGGGTTAAAACTCTCTTGAATACTAGGATTTCATCACTTGGACCAGCAACATTTTTTGAAAGTCTTCCTTTGCAAGCCAATTACTGTTGATAATATATTACATTCCAAAGACGATAAACTCCTCAGTCCACCCCAATTAAATATAAATTACGACCAAAACCAACCACTTGCCGCCTTCAGTAGCATTAAAGGCAATACGCCAACAAGAAACAAAAAAAAAAATAAAAAAAAGAGGAAATCAGGTTTCAGCGCCACTGTTGCTTCCTTTATTTTCCTCAAACACTAAGAGGAGCTCCGCCACCGTCCTCATCACCATCGGCAACAATGTACATATATCCACCAAGGAGCACACATCACCCTGGCTAAGACAAAAAAAAATTGTCAATTATCAAATTTCAAGACGAGACAAAAAGAACAAGAAGAAGAATCTCCCCCTAACAGGGCGACTACGACGCAAGCCCAAAGGTGGTCTCGCCTGGTCAGGTCTCTTATTCTCGTACACCTCTCGCCCGCCATGTCCTTTATCTGCGTTTGTTCTCCTCGTTTTATTTCGACCCAGGAATCGTAAATAACAAAAATCTCTTCGCATCTTTAAAGTTTCACATGTAAATTGACGGCATTCTGTCTCATTGATGATGATGGTCTCTAGCTCCTTTAGCTCCCCTCTGGCTGCATCGCGTCTCACTGCATTGCTGGGCGCTAATACATTTTCGTAGACCGTAAAGTATATAAAATGTGTTTTCGTTCGTCGATTCGAGTTAATTAAGAAATTAAGTCGACAAATTTATGCATTTTATTTCAACGATAACGAGTTTGCTCCTTTTTTTTTGCCGACAGGTTGGGGTGCAAAAATTTAAATCACTTTCCAGTAAAGAACAGCCACAGGGTAAAGAGAATGAAGTGCAAATAAAGAGGGAATTCAGAAATTCTTGGCAATCTTTTTGGCCAACGATTTGTTCCCACACTTTTAGCATGAGCGGGCGGTGAGTGAGCACTTTTTTTTTTTTTTTTGTTTGCGATTTCGTGTTATCTCCTCTTTTTTTTTTATTCAGCTGGTATTTAGTTCCTTTAGAACGTTTCAGCCAAAAGGCGTATTTTTTTCACTTTGGAGTTTGTATACCTTTTCTTTTCGTTTGTGGAATTTCGAACATCACACACATCTCAGGTGTCAATTTGATTTAATTATGCACCGCAAAAATTTGCTTTTCCTTTCGAGGCACAAGCGCCGCCGACTATGAGGAGGGTTTCGGATGTTATTCTATCTTTTTGTTTTTGTTTTTTTTTGTCGGTGTGAGATTTTTTTTTTTTTTTTTTGTTTCGTAGAAATCTGAGATTTAGCAAGGTTCTTGCTTAGGCAATCGAAAAGATGAAGATAATGGGTGTCTGGTGATTTTTATGACGGGCGGTGGTATTCATTAAAAAAAAAAAAAAAAAATGCTTTGTAGAAGAAATTTCGCAATTTGATTCACGCGGAGCGGTGTGTTAAATCAAGCTTAAGGAGCTACTTCCTTTTTACAGTTAATAGATATTTGTGAAGATCTGCATCTACCTTATACCGATTCTAGTGATTTTTCACTTCTTGACTTATCACTTATCATTTTACAACTTATCACAAATTACGATAACTTTCTGTTTCACTAAAGAGGGAATTGAAAAGAATTCAAACAAGTTTTGATGATTGATTGGTACTCAACTTATCAAATTTCTGTCTCATCAAAGCAGAATAAACGTAAGTGATAATGTAAGCCGTTTTGATAAGTTTTTATTCGTTTTATTTCAACGAAATTTTCCACTTATCACTTTTCAGTAATGAAATTGATAATTTTACAGAACCATTCCTAAGAAGAAAGCTTATCAAATATACCTCGTGTACCTGATAAGAAAATATTATGAAGACATCCAGTATTCTTCATTTACGAGTTTATCTAGTGTAAAATTGTTCTAGATTAGATTGTAGAGGCTAAGAGCGTCTAAGAATCTCACACGCTGTGGCTTTTCAAAGAAGTCTATTAAATCATCGCACTAAGTTTTCTAGAGTATATTTTTCCCTACAGAGGAAGTCAGGATATCAAGAATCTTTTCAGGGCGGAGAGCGTCGAGTTGTCGAAACGATCTCTTCTTCGAAAATTTTCTTTTTAAGACGGTTTCATCGTCTCAAGGCAGACTTTTGCACAATGGATCCTTTGCATCATTTAGTCAGTATATGTATTATTTGCAGAGCGTAATGGCTACTGCAGTCTGAAGTTCTTTTGTCATAATTCACGAAAATGTTGGATTTTATTTTTGAATTTCGGAAAAAAAAAAAGTAAAGGCTTGACCAGGATTTATTAGCCAAACCGTCTTAGCTTTTGGTATACGTTTTGTAGCAGCTTTTGCTGATACCACAGAATGGTTAAAGGTTAATTAGGAGCACTGACGCACCAGCCTTGGCAATCGAAGTACCCGCTTTCCGTTAGTCCTTTGCCAGTCTGGAGAACACCGTACAGGTTTTCAGAAAGTTTCTAGATTTAATTATGGACGAGTCAAGGGTTTTGAATGCAGCCTGACTAATTTGTCTAAGTTAATGGCAAATGCCTCTACCTGGAATATTGTAGAGTATTTGCCGAGGCCAACTGAAAAATTTGTATAATATACCAAAATACTAAAATATTATATCCAGTTCCTGTATCCGTCTTGGGGCGTCCACTCGTGTACCAGACAACGTACATACATATTTCCTAAGAAGTATAGCAACTAAATAGTTTCCCTTGAAGCAGTACTTGGAAAGGACCTTCATGGTTGGACTTCTAGTCAATGTTACCTGAATGAAAGAGACGGTGGATGCTTAGTCTTCCTTCCATTTGTATGTTCTCCTAGATAGGTGAAAGACCCAAGATGACATTTTTGGCGTGATGACTAATCAGCCCGTCAAACAAATTTCAATCATAATGATCTGGTTCTATCTATTTATTTTACCTTTGGATTCCAACACAGTTTGCTGTGCAGAATTACTTCCAGGTACTTGGTTCCCCATTTAGTGAAGAGGCTTAAATTTGTTCCTTTTTATAAAAGGGGCAATGGTGGTCTTTTTCTGTGTTGATACACAAACTATACGGGCTTTACAGAAACATTGACCTAGTCAAAAAGGTGCCAATACAGCGCCTAAAATGGCTAGAATATATATAACGTATAGATCCCGGCGTATGGGCCCGGAGAGTCTGCCAATCCAGACCGGTGGGACACAAGGAGAGCACAGTTGGAAACTGGAGGCAACTAGCAAAAAATTGAGATGGCCAGAGAGGTTTTGTCGCTGAGGTCCTGGTTCACCCCGGACCGTAACTCCATAAAAGTAAAGTTATGTAAGTAAAGGATAGACCTTCGTTCTCACATCATCTGTCATGCTTACAAACTTACTATTGATGATGTCCGCTACTATGTCAGCATATATGACTATTGGCATATTATTTGCGACGAGAGACCAGAAAAGTATTGAAAGGACACCCCCTTGAGGATACCCACGAGCTATAAACGCCAATATTGTCACATCTTCTTTGAGCATGGAAAGTATCTACCTACTTATAGACAGTGATATAGAGTGATATAGAGTGGGGAAGGGCAAGACAGATTTCTTTCTGATTAAAAAAACAGCTTGCATCTTAGTTACGAGTTAGCTAAGAGCAGACCCTGTTGGCCTGTAAGGCAAGAACCTTATGAATCCTTATATTGATTTACTTCTACAATTTTTTTTCGAGGTACCTAGTGATTTTAATCTCATTTCACTGTGATGCTTGCTCATACTTATTAATTTGGCACTACAAATGGTGATCTTTTGACGTTTTCCCTAAAATTTAGATTAGATTAGATTTATTTATTTTCTTCATAACTTAAAGCTAATTTATACAATTTTCTTCAGATATTCCTCACCAACTATGCCTGTCTTGAGACATACAATGGTAATTGCGGATATTCTACCTCGGTAAGTCATACGAGTATGTTATTTAAACCCCGTAACAGCAAGAACGGTCTATGTATCTTAAACTCATAAAGACGAATGCTTATGTATAAGATCCTCCCCTACTGTACAACGTTCCCTTACTCATCTTCATCATTTCAAATTGCATTTGAATGAGAATACCTCGCCCACAATACAAAATCAGTGCACAATTTCGTAGTCAGTGTGAGTCCACTAAAAAGTATAAAAAAAAATCGCAACCAACGACTTGCCCTCTTCTTACTTACAAAACCTAAAAATAGTTTTAAAAAAGGACTTTCCATTGCCATAATTTCCGAGTAGTTATTCATTAAATAACCAACAAATAATAAAAGAGTCAACAAATCCACAATAAAAAAAAACTGATGAAACTCACGTATGCGAGTGAGTTAGTGAGTAAAGCCTGTGCATGCTTGCAATGCAGTTTTCAGGTCATCAGTGCAAGCACCAACACCCTAACCTAGCCATAAAAATGTGCAAGAAGAGCATGAAGTGTACCCACAACGTAGCATCATCATCATCTGGGGCCACATCAGCTGCTGCTCTACAGTTGCCCGATGCTGCTGCTGCTGTTGTGCTGATGATGCCTCTGTGCAGCCTTTGTGTGTTGGTTGTAAATTGCTTGGTATGTTAGGGTCTTTCTCACTTATGCGTTGTTTTGTCCTCTTAAACCGCCGCCGCCGCCAACTATAACAACGACGTGTGGACGCGACTGGATCATTGTTTGTCTGGACACGACGCCACCGCAATCTCTACCGCCACCACTACTATAGTTGCTGCTGCTGCTGCTTCTGCTGAATGGTATTATAGTTGTGGTGCAGTCGTTTTGGGAAGCACAGACAGTTGCTTTATGGTCAATTTCAGTTGATCACCTTTAACGAAAGACTAGTGGTTGGTGCTGTGCTGTGTTTAGCTTTGGAGGCAAAAATTGTTGACCTTCATATTGATGATGGGTTGGATCTCAAATTTTGTTGTGGTGCGGGGCTTTACGAGTACTGAGAATGCTGTGGCTTACGAAACTAAATGGGAAAATATTCTCATAAAGAATATTTTACAATAAATGTCGATAGAAATCTGTTTTTATAATCGAAATTCTTTTCACCTATCGAGGGAGTTATAACCATTTCAAATGGATTAGGTGTGGGTGGATTAAATAAAAATAAACTGATACATAAAAGCAGACTTTTAAACACAAACTGCTTTTAAGAGCCATAATATTTGTGGCACTATCGCCTTGGGCATGGTGTTCTCTTTATTGACCTCGACCTGTCTTTCATATAGAGCAACGGACTAGATACTCTCTATACAGATGACTGTGTTTAATTACAGTAGACCTCCATGAACGAATTAACGCAATAGACAACGCTCTCATTGATGCACGCCAAGGCTGAAGCAAAAAACCAACTGGTGGCCAGGATTCGTTTTGACGGTCGATTAATATGGCAGTTAAAAAGCATAGCCTCGCTAGGCTATCTTACACACACACTTAGACAAAACGTAGGTCCAATGTGAGACCACAAGCATCTTGTGATCCCCCAGTCCTGCCCGAAGAGCAAATTAGTGGATGGGATAATAAAAAGTTTGAGGGTCCTGAAATTCGTATTTGTACATTGAGAGGGCTGACCACGAACGTTTGTCGGCGGGATTGCAGCTTTAAAAAAAAAAGTCATTTAAAAAGTGACCAAACCTATTACTATGCCTGCCAATGAGACAGAATCTTCTGATGACATCTACTGTTGTGCGAGACCAAACTGTTAAGTCGCAGTTATCTCTCCGCAATATACTACAGAGATTTGGGAAGCGAAAATATATTATCTTTATCTTATTGGTCGCGTAAGAGCTTAGATGCTTGCAAAAAGCCCCCGACAGGGAGTGCATTACATGCTATAGGTACATACTCGTACTTACTGCAAGAAAAAACAAATAATAATACATTTCCTACTAGCGAGCAGGAGTATACTCGTACAATGTATAAGGAAGCAAAAGAAACTACAGAGTATAAAACATTTGTGCTAGCCAGCCATACTCATAATGAACTCTGAAATCTTTGAAGAGCTCTAACCAGAACGAAATCACAACACAGCCTGTTGTGGACGCGTAAATTCAATTTTTGATCCAGAACCCACATTGTCAAACGAGCTGTTCGGAAACTTTGAACAATTTCCCGCCCCATTGCAACGAGTTATCCTGAATCATAGGCTAACATCGGCACGAAGAAGTTTGAACAGAAAAAGCCTGCTGTGGTTTGGCTCTGTGGATAGTGGTAAATTTTGTTAGTAATGCTTCAATTGGCTAACTAACGTGACGATGAAAATTCTGTTTATAATTTCCGCGGATTGAAGATATTTAGAAGAGCTTCAAAATGTAAAATATCGGAATTAAAATGACACACAAAAGCCCAACATTATTAACAAATTAAATTTCTTCATAAACTAACGAAGCAAAGCAAACGAACATTATGTATTTCTAAGTATTAGGGTTTTTAAGGCGGCTTTGGATTCAATCAGATTATGGCGCTCAATAAACCTCCGAAAATTCACATCGACTAGTCTCCATAAATGATTTAGAGGCTGTTCAATTCAAAGCCGAAATCAGCATTTCAATTAAAAAACTGTGCGTCTAGAAAATTCGAAAATAGTGCGCCATTTTGTATTAGAATATTTAAGCTTCCTATTTGAACTCAGAGGCCCTGAAAACATATTACCGCAAAATTATAGTTATCTGATTTTAAAGAATATTAGTAGGCACTAAGTAACAGCCCTTTAACTTTAAGGCCAGTGCTTAACTTTGAATTGAATTATAAACACTTTTTAACCTACCTACAACTAGTGTCGACCTTAGAACTGACTTACAGCAAATATTAGTCAAAAAAACCCAAAAATGTAAAGTTTGAGCACAAAAACACAGTATAAGGGATAATGTTGTATCAAATTTAAATGAATTTGACAGATCGAACACATTTGTTGACTGTTTACATTCGTTGGTTGACTGAAATTTGAATTTGAAAAAATGACGGATGACAGATGGTTGAAAGCCTACTCTAAAAGTTAAAAGGTACTTTTGGTGGTTTTAAAGTTTTAAAGTTTAAAGCGAGCTGATAACTATAAAGTGGATTAATGTCGACTATAAATAGGAAAACACTAATCTTGCCTTTGTCACGTGCTAAAATCTTTTTAAAGTGTACTTTATGCGACTATAATTTTGCGCCATTGTATCCGATGTGAATTTTAGCAGATTTTTTTTCCTAATTTATTGAACGCCTTTTTGAATTTGCAAATTTTAACTTCGGATCGGATGCAATATGATCTACAAAGAACGCCAGTACTCAGAAACACTTCTCGGATTAGTCTGTGATAGGTTCAATGAAAGAACATCTATCATCGGAATCTTTATCATATTCACTCATAGACTAACTTCACTGGCATAGCAATAAATGACTTGGCTTCAAATTGTGTGGAGATTCTTTTACGCAAGTTAGGAATTAATCGATTTGTGAATGGTCTTTCCGAGTAGCAAATGTAACTTGGTTCGCATACCCCATTAAGTTCTCATAGGAATTCTTGTCGGTATGATGGTGAACAAAATTTAATCGCTTCACCAATGGAGGTAGGAAATAAAAGGACTCTCAAGTGCAGAGAAATGCGTTCCACATCTGGGTCACAATAGATTGATTCACATTGATAGTTTCTCTGTGCGCCAAAGTCTCTTGTTTTTATCAGCTAACAGCGATCGATCTAAATGCCTTTAGGATTGCTCTGATCAAGAACGGATCGCTGTTGGTGGCTATTTATGCATCATATAAACTTAAGCTTCTGTTCAGATGGTGTTTACTTCCAGCACGAATGCGTTGAATTCGATTAGTGAACAAATCAATGGTGAAGACTATTGGCTAATCCAGAATTTATGCTCTTATAACAGAGTTGAGCCTTGTGCATTCTAATTTGATATAGAAATAAATAAGCCCTAAATACGAATTCTATATCCTTGTACGAATGCAATCAATGCGCTACAATTGTAAGCCTCTTTATTTTAGGATATGCAGTTTTCTACTCTAGTATGTCCGCAGAATAGATACTTTACTCAAGAAGTCCAACTGCAGAATCACGTTGCACATTCCCTTCTTCCTGTTTTTGCCTTTTCGCATTTTTTTTTTTGTTGTGAAACGATTGAAACTTAATTTTTATTTAGTTCTTGGTACTTGTCCTACGGGTGGTAAGTGAGTGGATGATTTGGTTTCATGTGGCCCATAGGAAGCATGGAATGGAGGAGGCGCTCACAATGCACACAGCGCAATCAGCAGACGATTTTTCCTCTCATGTGTTTTTTTTGTTTTTAATTTTAGTTTTTTTTTTTTTTTTTATCAACGTCATCATCATCAACATAGTTTTGTCTGCAACGACGTCGTCGACGGCGGCGGCAAATTTGGATTTTTATTTCGTTTTTGCCTCCTTCATTTTGCGCTTCGTTTCACGATGAAAAGGAAACCCAACTATGCTAATGAGATCGTGAGTTGGGTACCCACTGCCAGTCAACCATTTGAGGCAGCGGGAACGAGAAATTCAAAACTTAATAATAATTTTCATATACGTTGGTGTAATTTTAAGAAAATACTTGGAATTCGATGGTTAGTAGTGTGGTCTACATTTATAATCCTTTGATTATAGCAGGAAGAGAGAATTTTTGTATAAATTGACATTGATGTCTTTCGTTAATTGATTTGCTTTTTTTTTAAGATTTATAAAAAAAAAGTTGCTGCAACATGTATACAGAAATTAATTCAATAATTTGGCGTCTAATGTCGAGGATTTCATTAGAATGTAAACTACTGGAAGTCTACTTTTTAGTGAGGACCTCTACAAATTATATGCGAAATAAAACATCGATGTTGCTGCAACATTGAATATTAATATGTTGGTTTCCAAATCACATATCAACCGCTAAACAATATATAACCTTATTGGAAGTCAAACTTTAACCACAACATCCAAACACTAAAAATTTACGAAAATACCCAAAATAAATGTTGCAGCAACATGTATATTAAAATAAATTTGTGACTTTTCAGGTTTGGTTGATTATATAGAAGGAAATGCACAAATTAATTGATTACTAGCTTCGAAGGACATTTTTTTGTTCACGCTTATGAAAAATAAACCAAAATCAGTGTTGCATATAGAAATGTTGTTTGCGTTTGTTGCTAGATCATACTTTTTTTGAAAAACAAAACAAAGATAATGTTCCTGAAAGATTGAGAACACACTGGTACGTTTGGTGTCGAAACATATGTGCATTAGTTTAAGTTTTAAATACTGACATCTCAGATACACAAAATCAGATATTAAACTACAGATTTATGAAAACTAATGTTGCTGCAACATGTATATAAAAATGAATTAGTTACTTTATAGGTTTTTTTTATTAAGAAATTCCCTGATTTAGGAGATGTATACGAGTATAGTACTGCAAACCATTTTTATCGTTTCAAGATAAAATAATATGGAGGAGGAATCTCTTTAAAAATAAATCTTAGTCGAAATGCCAAACTGTCCATTAAAATAAAGAGTTTAATTTACTATCAACAAACAAAGACCATAAACATCAATTAGGATAAAGGTTACATAATATACTTATAATTTCTACATAAAGTCTCATAAACACATAAAAAAAAAAAACTCACCTTTGGCTGCTAATGATATAAATGCTTGGGCATGTTGTCTAACTTTTTCCACATTTAAATCTGGACATTTAATATTTTTAATTGGCAGGCGTATTAATAATAACTCTAGGAAGTCTAAGGGTGTCACTGATGATAGATCCCATTTTAATCGACTCAATACGTACAGTTCCCATTGCTAAAAAAAAAAAAGAGAACACGATGAAACATAAATTAGTTGGCAGGTAAATTTTTGGTGTAAAGGAAGTTAAACATTTATAAAAAAAAAAGAAAAAAAGTCACACATTTAACGACCATGTAAATATGAGCATAATATTCAGATGGGTTTCGACACTGTTTACAAAATATTAACGGAAATGTGTTATTTGAGTGTCAATTAATGAGTAAGAGTACCGCGAAGTAATACCGAGTTCATTCAATGTTTATAGCATTCTCGTTCCATTGAGTAAGCGCGCCTGCTAGGGCATTTTGTAATAAAGATGACTTTTCGAAAATTATCTGGAATAAGGTTAAACGATTTTTTTTTTTTTTTTTTACGCTATACCCTTTTTTATGGACTTTCATTATTTTTATTGTAAAGTTTAAATTGAATTAAATTGACATACCCTTAAGGCCAATTCTTTATTTATTTTTTGTTAGTACTATGGATAGGTGCGGCAGACTATGGCATATAATGCTGAATACCATTTGGTAATATCATGTGTAATGTAGAAGCATTTTCATCGTACAAGTACATGTAGAAAATACATAGAGGTAGAAAGAAAAGATAATTCACCGAACTACCGAACTATTTTTGAAAGATTTGTTAGTATCTGCTAATATGTGGTAGATTCGCTATCTCATCCAATAGTAGACATCTCCATAGTTAGTAAGCAGCCTTTTTACATTCGTATTTCTGCTAAGAAAAAACTAAATTTGGCTCAAGAAAGTTCTACCAAAATATCCTTTTGTTTCTTTCTTCGAAGGGACCAGTCGCAAAAAAAGTGTAGAACAAGGTTATATGATACATACTTTCAGGTTGGTTAAAATATCATTTATCTCGAAAGAATGTTTTATAAACCCAGTATATCAAAATTTTCACGCAGTTCTAGGCGACAAATACCGCAATCGGTTTCTCAGGTTTGGTAATCAGCATGCAACATTGTGCTTGCAATTGCAATTGTGCAAATTAAGAATTGTGATTGCTATGTGTCTATCTGTATGTTAGGATGTATGCGATGAACTTGAAAGCTACTGAACCGATTACATTGCATTAAATAAAAAAATTCTAGCTTCGTTCCGTTTCATTCCGCCAGTACTCCGCTTCGTCCTAATAGCACTCTAATTCGCTGCACTATCAAATGGATTCGTTTTACTACTGGCTACAATCTGGTAGCAGTCTGTTAACACTCCGCTTCATTCCGCTTCGTTCCGCCAACAATCCTATCCTCTGTAGTTCAATGACAGCCTATCTTCAACTTATAGGATACGACCACTTTTATATGCGAAAATACCATAAACTGCTTTAATCAAAAATGCAAGAATGCAAGTCGAGTGAACTGGTCGGATTTCATTATCCGAAGTAAATATTTTGGCGCTAAAAGCTCATACAGGGCCTGGAGTAGCTTTTCGTAGCCACTCGTGTTGTGCGAATGGCTGGGACCTACAGTTATATGCCGTTTCAGAAGGGCAATGACAATGTTTGTCACACGTTGTAAATTAGATAAGTATATGGGACAGTTTTTGAGAAGCCAGAATCTCTAAAAAAAAAAAAAAACAATTGTGACGTCCCTTGATGAGATCAAGAGCAGATTTTTCACTTCAGAGGGTATTAGGAAGTCAAGGATCATCTCTGCGTGGAAGGCATACCAACTTTGTTGCTGAATATACACTTTCTAAGGCGAAAGCAAACCGTGTATTTCGTCGCTTTAAAGACGTAGTCTACAAAGTAAGTTTGCTAAATTTAAGGAATTCAGGAATAGTAGCTTAAACCAGGTTTGCCTTGCTTTGATTTCGTCATGCTTCATTGGATTTACAAATAGTTTTGTGCAGGGCCGTTTTGACGCACCATCTTTGGGCAAGGAGTTAGATCTTCCAGTTTTAGAGGTATGATTAATACCCGCATTTTTTAATGGCAAAGACCTCCGCCTGGAACAAAGACCAATCTCTACCAAGACTGACTGAAAAGTTCGCACAAGGTGATTTTCCAAATTCCAGTTCTTGTGTCCCGTTTGGAACCATCCATTGTCATATTGCGATAACTTTAGAGAAATTTCCAAAAACGTGCTGAGTTCGCTCAAGTAGAATTTTGGGTCGATCCTATTTGGATGGGAAAAGCGGTTGGATACTCGTACTTAGTCTAGCATCTATTTTAATAAAGTTTTTTATGGGGGATACACCCAAAATGACATTTAGAACAGGAACACACAGGTTCTGGCTGACTTATACTTGGGTTGGGTAGCCTTATCTAATCAGTTATCTTTGTCACAATTAAACCCTGAGAACCTATTAAAACCTGTTTTTATCAAAACACTTCAAACAAACAAACACTACTGCATTTATTCCCATCAATTTGCACGCTTTTACTGCATTTGCACTCTCTTTTCGGGGCTTGCCCTATATTACATCAGATTTATACAATATTTCCCCCCGAAATTCGATTACGTGACTAGACCACCTCAATGAATGACTCCATTGACATATAAGGCTTCTCCCCCTAAAACTGATAACTAATTATCGGAAGTTAGCATAACCAAATGATAAAAAAGAAACAAAAATAAGTTTCACTACTGTTTACCAAGCACCAATATATGATAACTTTATCGGAGCAAAAACTAAGCAATTGTCCTTGGGGACCCACAAAAAGTGGGCGAAAAAGTATGCACACACACTCACACATATACTCTTCAAACCGCCATTTCAGGTGTAATTTTCAATTTCTCCCTTTTTTTTTTCTGTGTTGCAAAAATATTTATCTAATCTATTCAACTTAAATATGCATTTAATAAGGCAACAAAAAAGTATTAACAACTTTTGTCACACACATATACTCGTACGCGTTAGAGTTTCCTCCTCGATAAGTGCTAATTACAGTGTGCATGGTGCTCCTTTTTGACCCAAACGCTGGCGCTTGTAATAGTTAATGGCGCTAACAGAGTACCATACTTTACAAACCCTCAGCGGACAAAAAAAAAAAAAAAATGTATCTATCCCATGTGGTTTGTATAGCGTTCCCCATTCAGCGCACCATTGCAGCAGCACACAGAGGGTACTTGTGAAAATCGTAATTAGTTTAGTTTTTATAATGCGTGCAGTAATTACCCTGGCAGGCTATGCATAGGGCACCGTATAACACATTAAGTAGTATTCATAAATTTCCCATGCTACCGATGGCTGGTAGGTAGTAGAGTAGGTATCTACATATCTATCTGGGTATTTATTTCGCTAAAACAATAACTCTGCGCGCCGGCCGTAGAATTATAGCGAAAATGTGTGTTCAATTGTAGTTTTAGGTCAAATTGATAAGACACACCACTATTATACACAGACTGTGGTGTGTGCAACTAATAATAATGCTGTGCTCTGTGACGCCTGGCGTTCCATAGTTAAAAGGTATTCAAGGAAGGTAATTATTTGTAAATTGTTTTTTTTTTTTTTTACAATTTTTTTTTATGTTGTAGAAATCGTGCATAAAGTATCTGGTTTTTCCACGCGTAGATGGATACATGTATGCTTAAATGAATAGCGTAGCTATTCGTTTTCTTTGGATAGTTTTACTTCTATCTAACTGGGAAGTGTTTGCGAATAATTTGCCAAGTTAATGCAATTTTTTATGTTTATTGTCGCTTTAGTGCGAATTATTATAAATATTATCGCTTAAGGTCAAAATGGTTGTAAAAAAATAAAATAAACATAGTCTGTATTATCAACGAGAAATTACAACAAATTACATGGTAAATTAAAATTGTAATAGTGTAAATTTACGACTGCGGTGCTGTGACACAAAGGTAGTAGAGTGGGTAGTTTTTGAAGAAAAAAAAAAAAAAAAAAAAAAAAAAAAAAAAAAAAAAAAAAAAAAAAAAAAAAAAAACGTAGCGTAACGTGAAACTCAGGTATTGTTTTGGTTTTTGTTACTCTATGGGGTGGTACTATTCATTGAGTAGTTTTGAATGCCGTTACAACAGGCCCAACTTAAGAACAGCTTATCCGATTTGAATAAAATTTCAATTGTACCCAACTGATTAATCATCATAATAATAGTAATACTTTTCACAGCACTTTCCACCAACTTTCAATTGCCAACAGCGCTGCAGCAGTGGATAAGTTTGAGCCATTTTGTGTACTCAACACAATGCAGGTGAGGGAGATTTTAAGAAAATTAATAACTATTTGGCCCAACTATCCCGTACAGTCGTTCAGGATGTGCAGGTTATATTTTTCACACGGTAGCTACAGAAGTTTCTCATGACAATTTTACTCTTGGAGGAAGAGGTGGGACTGTAAAAAAAATTGTTTCCCGCTCTTTTCTATGGATTTTAATCCTAACTATAATTAGGAACCGATTTTGTTGAAATGTTTGGTAGCCGTCTACGATGGGTATGGCGAGAATCTTACAACCCCAGTCATTTGTATGAGACAGACGAGGCTGAACGAAAGTTTTTTAACTCATCTGGCCAGCATTGACCTTTTCTAATTCTTAACAACAAAAAGACGACACTAACATGGATGAACACAAACCCATGCAAAATGAGGCGAACGCTCCAAACAAGTATGCTGTCAACTAAAAAACTACAAGCAGTGAATTCTCCTAGAAGCCATTCCTTCTTATCCCTTAAAAATGTCAAGACTTACTCATTTTTTAACTATCCATAGATTGTCAAGAAGTTTAAGGGTTCTTTTATGGATTCTTGAGAGGGATTCGTTCGGTGGCATTAATATTTTTTTCCAGGAGGCGCTAGCATCTAATCATTCCAGTCAAAAACTTCAGGGTATTCCTCTTTAGATCGTCGAGGAAGTATGGCTTCTTCGAAAATAATCGTTTAATATAGAATTCTTTGACGTAATTAACCAAACTTTATTGGATCTGAGTTGAGATAAAATCGTATGATGAGAATTTGGAACCGATAAATGTGTGACGTTCCCATATTCCTGTACGGATCTTTGGAAGTATTTTCCATTGAAACAACAACTTTTCTAGACATATAGCTAAAATCCAATTTCGGGAAATATATGCAAGTCTGAATAGTGAAGAAAAAATTACTTAAATATCCTCTTATGCTCCTGGTGGAGGTGATTTCAACGACGAACCGTAGAAGGGCCAGAATGACATTGGTCATCTTTATTATCAGCCGTCATTTTAAGTTCTTTGGGATGTTCCAAGAAAATGACGTAAGCTTATTAAGGTTCTTACTCTGTTCTACCATAGATATATGTATCTTTTCATGTTGATACTATATCAAATTTATTCCTAATATCCAGGTTCCAAAAAGATGGAGGCACAACTTACATAGAACAGCTACTAGTAGTAATAACGAAAATTGACCTTCGTCGCGTGCTTTTTGCAAGACCAAGGCCAATACTCTTGCAGTCTTGCAACTAGAATACATTTCAGTCTGTTTATTCATCGCAAAGCAACTTGTTTTCTCTCCTCCACCAATCTAAATGCTAATCGTTCGCCACCATCGTTATTACCCATCGCATTTATTTGCAATTTTATAGATGACAAAAATTTAATACCTTTTGTTCGGCGGGGCCAGTCAGCAGCCAACAGCTTTATGCCTGCCAATAATTTTACCATTTTTATTATCACCTTTTAGTGTTAATATCATGTTGGCTCAAACCGGCATTCCTCTCTTATCAACGTCAAGAGAACCAGATGCAAATTATATGGCATAACAAATGTGAATCTGATATGCAAAGACATTCCTCTATACACCCGACCTCCTTTCGTTTTTGTTATTTGTATTCTCCGAAATTAATGAGAAATCATGAAAAGCCTTCAAAATGTGTTGTCTTGCCAAAAGGAAATGCATCAACAGCAACAGCAATAACAAACAGACAACACTAATCACGTTAAGTTGTGTCATCTTCTAGAGAGCGTTTGAATGAATAAATTCATCTAAATGTCTCTGTCGTCGTTAGATTAAAATATCAACTCGAAGCAATCAAAGTTTATTTATATTAAATAAAACTGCAAAGCGGTGGAGAAAATACAAAAAAAAAGTTCCTGGCGCCAGAACAGTTTCACCCAAACCTACCCTCCAACCCCATTATGAGCGCAACGTGTGTGCACAACACAAGGTATACCTTATCTAAATAGCAAATAATACTGAATCTATAAATTTTGTTTTTATTATTCTCTCAAATGTGTGCATTCGAAAGCATTTAGTTAGACTACACATAGGTAGAAAAAAAAAGAGTGTTTTCTTTGGAAACATGTTTCACAGAGGTATGCACAGTGTAAACAATGTTGCTAATGTTTGCAATAAAATTGCATCATCAAGGACGATGCGATTCAAAGCAACTTACCCTTATTTGCAATAATAAACTTAAAAATCGAGTGTGCACAATTTATGGCTAACTTTCGAGATAGTATACGAGTATGTATATATTCCCTGACTTATGGGGATTTACTGTATGTCTGTCTGTTGTTTTGGGACTTTGTATTAGAAAAGAAATTTGTTTTTTTTTTTAAGTCTACGAGCAGCCAAAGCTCATGTGCTTTGCTGCCTGCGACCTTCGAAATTATCGCGTAATGTGTTGGGTGGAAGACAAGTTCAAGAACTTGAATTTTGTTTAATTGAATTTGTTTGTTTTATTTTGTTGTTGATGATGAAGACTGTCGTAAGAGTAAACATGAAACACATTTTCGAGACGAATTTATTCGAATTTTTTGTGCATTAGCTTGGATTAGGAATATGAACTCGCTAAGATCTTTATTTATGCCTTAATACATACAGCAGCGACAATAAATGACAAACGACAAATACAAGGCCGATGGAAGTTGGTAAGAAAAATAACCAAAAAGATTCGATTCCACGTTGCGCCATCTGGAAACGTTTTCAGCAATTGACTTCGAAGCGACAAACGATCGCTGAAAAGATGCCTCATTAACGACTTTTAGTCACCAAATACCAACTTTGCTAGGATTCTAAAACGTTAAGGTTATACTCGGTCCAACACAGTAGCCTTATCACGTTTCTCAAGAAAGGTACATCACTCTTCACATCATTATTTCATATTGCTTTTCTACGTGCCCTGCCAAGTCCACTTTCGTTCACTATTCATCCTGAACTAAGAAAATGATTTAATTGAAATTTTATTACTGTTATGAACATATTGAAGTGAAATTTCTTTGTCGTATCGGAAAAGGTGTAACGCTTCGGGTGTAACGAAAAAGTGAAACGCTAATTTTCTCGAAGACGACTCCAACGATTTTGACCAAATGTGGTATTTTAGTTAGCTTTGATGCATTCCACAAAATGACATTCAATGTTTTAGAAAAAATGCTCGTAATTGTACTTTGAATAAATTTTCTCAGATGTAACGAAAAAGGTGAAACATTTCTTTAGTTTCTGTCAATGTATACTACAATGCTGACCTACCTTCATAGTCAACTATAATACGTCCGCAAGCGAAAGCAAAACAAAGCCATAATGGGGGTTACAAAGAAATCGAAGCCTCAGACATCGAAATGGCAATAGCGAACTTTTGTGAACCTTTACACCGCTTTGCCATTGTACAAGTAGCCACTCTATTATACTCGTAACACGATTCATCAGGCTGCAACAGACAGACATCAAAAAGCATGTATTTGACATTCGAATTTTCTGGACGACTGTGGTGTTATTGGTTTATTGAAGGCTACGAAGTCCATGCTCTCTACCCAGAAAATAAACAATGTGATCTTACCAAAAGGTACTAGGGATCATAACAGAATGAAAAATAAACAGCAATTCTTCGTTTAATTCGGACATGAGTTTCAAACCAGTTAATATAAAGTCTTATCCTCCCTTATCATTTCGACCTACACATGCAAATGAAGATACACTAGCTTGGATAATGGAAAACATTAAAATTGAAGAAAGTGACAAGATGGACGACTTAGCTGTAGTCTGCCGTCAAGCCTTAGTAATCGGGAGCTCAACATAATCGAACACAGATGAGCACGAAATAGCTTCGATAAACGTCTTTATGTGTTTATGGCACGCATTTCTTTTGGTTTGAGGCAGTAACCCTACAACATACGTACCTACTATTGCAGCTGCCTCAGCTGTAGTAGGGGAATTGAGGTAGAATTATTTTAAAAAAAAAAGTGTCTGATGAATGAATTTTTGAATTATTTTTGTATCTTTACTTTGGAGTGCAGACAAATTTGAAGTTTTGTGCCTAGATAACAATAGATGGCGCATCGATTCGGACACAGTTTTCCTTTGTCTTGCTCGGTGTAAACGAATTTGGACTAAGACTATAATTATATATAAACTGGCTAAAGACTCTTCTTTGTAAAAAGCTATATCAAGAGATAAAAGATGTTTCACCCCAAAGGTGATCATTTACTCGTATAACAGCATGTCACTTCTGAAGAATTGTCAAATTTGTCGATATACCACAGGGTTCAATTGTAGGGTCCTGTTTTTAATTCCAATCATGCTAAATACCCCAGCTTTCAACATGTCACCTAAACTCTTGCTAGTCAGCGCTGCCACTTTTACTACAAAGCTAGCAGATATACTAGAGTTTAAGTCCTGTTACTATCTACTAGCTTCCTCCAAAAATCTACTCGCTTTTTACTTCATCTTCAAACTTCAATTCCACACTTTTCTTTTCAGAATTATTTGGCACCACTTATGCACATACATACTCGTATATCGGTTTATTATCGGTCGGATCGTTTTCATGAAATTAGAATGGGTCGGGAATTTTATGTTTTTTGAACTAGCTACCTTTGTTGCCTTCCACATAGCAGCGCTTCAGCTGAGCGTAAATTTTCAAAGACAGTTGAAAATATTTTCCTTTGTAAAGAACTTTTAAAAGGCAATCCAATTTTTGAACCAACGGATGAACTTGTTAATTTTGCTAGAGGATTTAAACTTTTTTAGATTAGATTTAGATTAGATTAGATTAGATTTTATTTTCTCTTTACAAATTCAACAATATAAAAATATTTAATAAACATAGGTACAATATAAGAGAAATTTTAATGGCATTAGATATTTAAAAGAAAATAGAATTAAATGCCACTTCTATAAAATTAAACAAAAATAGAAAAATTAAAAAATGGGTGGGGTGACCCTTCAATAAAAAAAAACATAAGGTAAGTAATAAATTAATTAAAATTGATTAATTAAAAAAAAAAAAGAATCATAAATAAAAAAAAAATAGCAGAAGGCCAAAAGAAAAGAGATAAAATTAAACAAATTTCATCATCGCATCAGAACATCAGAGAGAATGCTAAGTCATAACATGTAAAAGTGATTCCAAGCTTACAAATTCAAACTCTAGAAGCCAACATTTCAGATATTTCGCTAAAGAACTATGAAGTCCTAGTGTCCTGAGAGATAGAGGTAGTTTGTTAAATAAGCGACATGAAACCACAGTATAAAAATTGCGAAATGCAGTAGTGCGAAATGGCGTCGTGGCGTAGTGGTTAGTGTGTCGGATCACTACGCAAGAGGTTCCAAGTTCGAATCCCAGAAAAACACCAAAAAGTTTTTTCACGATCCCACCTCTCGCGAACGTCTGACAAACATCCGAGAGTATTGTTGTCACGAAAAAGCTTCTCAAAACAAATTGCCTTTCGGATGCGGCACTAAACTGCAGGTCCCCTCCATTCGTCCATTCGTGTGAAAAATATAACGCACACAACACGAGTGGTTGCGAGAAGCTAGGCCCTGGCACTTAAAGAGCTGTTGCGCCAAATATTATAATGGGCACAGGTACTAAGTACAATGAATTGCTACGCAAGCCATGACTATCAAATATTCTAAAATTAAGATTCCCCGATCTAACAAAAAACTCCTTTAAAACTTTATAACAATACAGATGACGGAATGGAAGAATTTTCAAATCACGAAACAAAGTCAAACTAGGATGCAAGCGATTTTTATTGCATATTCTCTTTAAAACAAATTTTTGTAATAACAGCAAAGGCTGTAATTTACTAAAATAGGTCCCTCCCCAGCAGGTAATACCATATTGCAGTTTGGAATGAAAATTCCCATAATAAATAGTTTTTAAGAGCTTAGCCGAACAGTTCGCAAATAAAAGAAATTTCGTAGCGTAGAACGAAAGTAACGAGTTAGGGAATCGATGTGAGTAGCAAAGCACATTTTAGTGTCAATAATAAGCCCCAAATATTTAAATTCATCGACTACCTCGACTTGAAAACACTTTTCACAACAGTTCGTACTTCTGCAAAATGAAGAGGAATTGAAAACACAGGAGCAACAAGAGATTTTAAATTTCTGACACTCCGCCGCATGGAAGAAAATATCAGCCTCGAAACTAGCTTGCCTTGATAAACTGAAATACATAATTTTAGTTTTAGAACTAATCAACAAATTATGCCCTGCAAACCAGATTCTAAGTAAATTCAGATCAAAGTTTATATCAGAAAACAAATTTAAAGGGCTGTCTGAACCATACACAAAACCAACGTCATTCGCAAATGCTGTAGGTACACCTTTAAAATTTAACCCGAACAAAGAATTTATAGATATTAAAAACAGTAAGGGTCCCAGTACAGACCCTTGGGGCACACCTAAGTTAATAAAATTAATACCACTCCTAATGTCATTAATCTTGACTCTCTGCGATCTATTAACCAGATAAGACCAAGCTCTATTCAACTTAGCTATCAAAATATCATGGTTAACCATATCAAAGGCTTTAATTATGTCTACAAACAAGCCAGCTGTAAACAGCTTCCTATCCAAGTTAGAAAATATTTTGGAACAAAAATGGAGTAAGGCATCTTCAGTTGATTTATCTTTCTGAAATCCGAATTGAATGGGACTAAAAAATGTAGTTTTGTTTAGAAATTTTACAACTCTATTTTTTATTGCTTTTTCAAAAATCTTGCTGATCGAAGGAAGAAGGGAAGGGAGTGTTTCACAAAGCTTAATTTATTTATTTTTATTAAAAGAAAGTTCAAAAAAGTCTAATTTATTTATTTTTGTTTGTTGTTTATTACTTTTATTTTATTTTTTTTGTTAATGCCAGCCACTTTAAGTGGAAATTTTATGAAAGAAATGAATTTTTATATTTTGATCATACTCGAAAACTGATCTGCTACCTTTTGTTTGAATCTACTAGTTTTTTTCTAAAGGTCTGCTATAATATGCTATGCGTCTAGTGGCAGGGATATTGCTAGTTGCAAGATTTCTTGATATACCATACGGTTTAGTTTAAGGGTCTCATTTTTTTTCTTTTTCCTTTTTTTTTTTTTGTCTCCCAATCGATACCACAGTTTAATTTATTTTCGTGTGGCTTATGTTGACATACAACCTTATCAATAAAAAACAAACGTCATCTGTTGTGCTATAATCAGCAAAGTGTATTTAATTATTGACTAATTGTTGATAATATTCGACGCCAGCTATCCGCACCCAAAAATGCCACCCCGATGGCGTCAATTTCTATTTATTAAAAAATCCCAACAAACAGCTGATTTATTACGCTGAAAACAGCTTTCCAATCTCCTATCAGTAGCTAAGGTTACTTTTAGTGCGGTATTTCCTCTCTTAAAGTGCAATTTTTTTTATAAAATTAATTTTGTTTAATAAATTTTATATATTTAATTTTTTTTTTTTTTTTTTGTTTGTATTTGCGATTGTGTATAACAAAAAAAAAATCAACGGAAGTCGGACAATATATCACGACTGCATCCTCCTTCAGGATTATGTTTCTTTAATTTGATTAAAAAAAATTAATATTTTCATTGCAATTGTGTGATGGGTTCATTGCTTATCGCGCACTGAAATTAATTCTGTTTTTGGAAAAAAAAAAAAAAAAATTTCCAGCCGGTGTTTGATACGTGATATCATCGCGTACTCTACACCCCTGTGAGCATGTGACCAGAGACAGTTCATTGAGAAATATTTCTTTGAAATGCAAATATGAATCGGAAAAAAAAGGGAGAGAGTGAGTAAGTGCGAGCATAAGTGTTTGCTTAGGGTCAATATAAATTGATCGATTGATGTGAATAATTTCGGGGTATTTCCTTTTTTTTTTTTAAAAAAAAAAAGGGGGGAAATTACAATAGATAAACAGTTCGTAAAAGGGAGCAAAATTCGAAAATTAAATATTTGTCTTGGAATCATTAAATAGAGAGGACAGTCATAATGATAGATTCATATGGAAGAAAGCTCGAGTTTTGCAACATGTGGCCAAAATTGTACAATATTTGACATTCTTTCAAATGATGAAACACGGAATTGTGACGCCTCGACATCTGTGTTACGATATCACCATGCTGATTTATTCATAGTGAATAAGTTGCGGAGAAAGACGATATCATCAAAAACCCGAAAAACACGTGCGCAGAATATCGATGAAATTTTATAGATGTTTACAGCAGGAAAAAAAAGTAAAGGTTTTGTCACCCTACGAAGACGAAAAAGGGAACACTCTACTATCAGTGTTATAAAAGATAAACTGCTTGAGGCTGAGGGGTATGACTTGGTAGGAAGCATGCAGATGTTGTCGGATGAAAGCCGGATGATTGGAACATGACCACCTTTTGCACCAAATAGTGTGTACTGTACACAGTGAGCATTGAAACCCCTTTGTCAAACTGCTGATTGGCACCTACCAATATTAATCGTTTGTCAAATCCTGGAAAAGCCCCAAGAATACAAAATTGATACCCACTACTCCTCTAGTTGGCCTGTTTGTGCGTCGATTCGTTGCGAAAAAAAACCTAAAACAGCTACCTGCACTACTATACCTTGCCGTGGGGTGCTGACCTTAAATTATTAATTCTCTGATCTTAACGTTTCAGTTATTTGATCAACCTAAGAGTGGCTAGAGACTACAGATAGCACATAAGCGAAAAACTAAATTAAGTACCACCAGTCACGAACTCATTAGTAGTAGTGAATAGAGATTAAAGAGATCTTCTCTAAGTTCATCTATTGTCGTTGGCATGATATAATGAGCAATGCGCTGAATGTACAGTGTACGTAACGCAAAGTAAAAGTAAGGACCGCACTATAAGAAGAGGAAATCCTGCTCGGGTATTCCGACCTAAATAATCATCCAATTTATAGCAGTCGAAAAAAATGTATAAGTAACTGCAGCTGAATTTAAGCCACAAAGAGTAAAAGATGTGTTCAGCCAGCAGTGTTGCATCGTGACATAATTATGCTGACTAATAAGTGACATATTTTAGTATTCCCCAAAAGAAGTGACATATTTTTAATCAAAATCTTTTAATCTTTCTTCGTAAACCCTGACCTAAACTCTACTGGCAATTTTTTTTTTTTTTTTTGTCTTTCCGGCGAAATTACGTTAAAAGGTGACATATTTTTGGACATTTTTTTTTTTTTTTTTTTCATTATATGAAGGATGAAAGATATGACAGAGGCGAAGTTGGCTTCTTTTTGATTTTCGATTGTGTGTTATTTGTCATGTGACATAAATTTGTCAGCAAGGTGACATAATTTTGTGCAAGTCGATGACAACACTGGTTACATCATGTGGAGAGAAGAAAATGATTGAGTGCGAAGAATACCCAAATTCAATTAAAGAAAACAGTCCTTCCGCCAGTACAGTAGAAGTCAGACGCAGGTACTAAAAAAATGGAAAGCAAATAAAATGCCGGTGAAATGTTATATAACCCCTATACTACTAAGGAAGGCTTCTAAAAGTTACTTTACTCCACACTAATCCACACGCACCAGTGTAGCAGGTAGCCAGTTGACCAAATTGTCACAAAAAGACAGACAAGCTGTTGAAGACCAAACAAATTCCAAGTCGAAACCTGTCAGGTATGTGCTGATTTCGAAGTCACATGCGACAGCATTTACCGCCTAAAACTGTACAGAACGATGAATAGTTTTGTGCCTTGAAGCCAACTATTCAATATTGAAAACTGCAGCCATTCTTGGACGCTCAGCTGTTGTTTTACAGTCGTTTACATCAGTCTATGTCAGTCTTTTTTTGTAAAAATGGAAAAAAAAGTCGAGTATCATACAGTAATTAGATTCTTATATGTAATAGGCAATAAGGCTACACAAATTAAAGCCGAGTTGGGCGCGTTTATGGAAACTGTACTCCATCATTTGCCATCGTGAAAAGATGGGCAGTTGAATTTAAACGTTGTTTTACCAGCTTGGTTGATGATGATCCTTCGCGACAGACAACAACGGTGACGACAACCGATGACTAGTGTCCGACCAAAGGTTCGGTTTCAGTTTCGGCAAAGTTTTGATTTCGACGAAAATATTGTCATACTCGCCGAAACCACTTAAATCACTCATTTTGCGGTGGACAATACACAGCTCAGAATCCGTTGATAGTCGTCTCCCTATGTATTACTTTTTCCCTAAACTCAAACAACCAAGAGGTAAGGCCCCACGCTCGGACACAACGAACCAAAGGGCAGCAACATTTCTGCAAATAGGTTACTGAAATCTAACCTTTCAGGTCCGAGACAACAAGGAAGACTGAACCTTTAATTTGAATAAATCGCCGCTTAAAGCTGTCCCGGAAATCCGGAATTACATCGGCTAAAGCTATTTCAAAAAATGTTATGGATATTCTGGAATTAAAAATCCAATCACTTGAGTTATTTCCTTTCACAAGTGTAGGGATTGAGAATTTTAAAATCATCGATTATAGGCGTTACACGCCCACTTTTTGGTAGTCTTTTCGTAGATATTCATATCCGGTGGCAAGGTAGCATTTAATAGGATCCTTGCGGATGTAACATTTCATTGTTAGACCCGGCCTTGAAAATACGTCTGCGATTTATAAACCTACATAATGTTAATATTATCATTATCCTGTTAACTTTTCTTTTCGCTGTCATATTTAAGTTAATAATGAGACAAATTCAAGGCAGCTATAATCATTCAGTATCATTAGTTCCAAGTCTGCAAGAGATCGATTTCAGCACACGTACGATCAATCATTTGGTGCAAATATGCTAAACTAATGACTTAACCTACTTCTGCTGAAAAATAGCGTCATGTCTAGGAAGGCTTCAAGCATTGTCTGAGTCATAGAAACCGACTTGGAATATATTAACATATATGACCCAAGGTTAGGATTCTGAATGAATTCATATCAATCGCAACAACGATTGTTTATTTATTGATAAACCAAATTGATTGATGGCCACTGTTAAAGGGACATTAAAACAAAACCAGTCCAAACGTCATCTGATTGGCATTCAAATACTGTTTGGGGTTTGTTTGTTGTTTGACAACATTTGTTAAAGATACGCAAGATCAATCTAATTTATTGCCGCCTGGCATCTGTGTACTGATGAATGACATCAGTTTGAATTTTATTACCAACCAGATTGAACTAGGTTGATTATGATAGAGATATATAAAGCCAGCTTCCTGAAGTGTGAGAATATTAATCAGTCAAGACTAGGGCCTTCGGCAATTTGTGAAACCTAATTGCATCGATGCATCCTTCCAAATTTCACCAGAATTCGATTGCGTCCGTTTGTAATGTACTAAACCGCCCAAAGGTATCGCATTTCTTATTTGTTACAACATTTTGAACACGTAACCCTGTCCAACTATGCTTCCCCATCTGAAAAAAAAAAAAAAAAAAAAAAACACTGCATGCTCCAACGTGGTGCTAATCATTCAATCACCCAGAACGTGGCATATTCATTCTGTGCGCCTTAATTGCCACATTTTCTTCCTTTCTTTTCGTTCAGCGATACATGTGATTGTTTTACCATGGATCTGCATCTTTTTTACACATCGTCGTGGTCGTGTTTCGGATTTTTTTTTTTTTTTTTCTTATCAACTTCTATCGCCTTGATCTTTTTGGACGGCAACGTACCGCCACCACCACACCATCATCATCATCGCCACCGTCGCTGTTCTGCTTTACAGAATGAAAATTACAATTTCACATTCTTTGCAATACATAACACAACAACACACTCTTGAAACCGTCTCACACAGTTCGCCATTCTTTAATCATATAGTTCGGCCTCGCACACATATGATGCGTCAAAAATTAAGGCCTGTGGGGTCCTGGTGGTAGGGCTTATAGCTGCTCTCCATCCAAATCACATGTTTTGAACGTTTCTTTAATTTTTTTTTTTTTTTTGCTACATTCTTCTTTGCGTTCTTGTTTTTTAAGGATCTCTGTGTGAAGTCTCGATCCCTTCATTCTTTTGGCCATGCCGATTGGCGCCTTTTTACGCCTTTAGTCATAACAAATGTTCAAAGTTCGGGTTACTCGGAGGCCAGACACTGCATCCCAACATCCTCATCTTTCTCATCCTCATTCTCATCATCATCGGCTTCATCTTCAACTTCAGTTGTGTACATTTGAATTAACATGTGTCTGCGTTTCACTACCTATACATTCCTTTGGCAGCAAACTCTACATACGACCGTGGGGTGAAAATGGACCCCCCTCCCTCATCCCTCACGATTCCGAACAGCCACCCGAGTAGATTAACTTTCATTCATAAAACCGCGCAGACAACAAGAGAATATGTTATACACGACCACTAGAGGGTTGGCAATTTATAAATATTGCTGCAACATTGTAGCAAACACTAAATTTTTATTGACTTACCTTTGAACTTTGCGTTGCGGTGCGTTGCTAATCAATATTTGTCGAGGAGATTTTTTTTTGTTAGTTCGCACTCGCGTTGCATCGTTCCAACAGACAGACGACAACGGCAACGACGACGACGACGAGGACAGGAAGTTGTTTGCATAGATCTCCGTTAATTATTGCACCAAGCGCGATGGACACATTCCACCAGAGTGATTATCAATATTGACATAGAGCTTTGGAGTCATCATCGTTGTCTCTGGTCCATTTCAAATTGCGGAAATAGAGGGCGCGCTCACATATAGACTGGCGCAGACACTGATTGGCAACAGAGAGAGGTCTTAATGGCAACACAGTATTCTAGATTTTTTATTATTTTTTTGTTTCCTTCTATTTTTGTCAGTTTTGCCATTAGTGGTTGTTTACATGAGAGACAAGAGATGTGTGTTGTCTGTATATAGATGGCTGACTTCGTGTGGGAAAGGAAATGTTGCCGATTGTGCGCGTTGATGATGATCATGTGCCGCAGGGTTCAGTGTTGGGGTCTTATTTGTTTATTTCTTTTGGTTTTGTTTTACAATTTGTTCGCCGATTGGTTTATCCTTTTTTTTTGTGGATTTTGTTGACACGGCTATGGTTTTTTTGCTTATAAATAAACAAAGCAGTCAGCTGGAGGTTTTTATCGCGATGATATTTGTTTATTATTTCGCTAAAATCTCTAAAGATGAACACTGTAGACCAGATGTTTGTGAATGTATCAAAATGATGAACGAATTTGAATTTATATGAGGAGAGATAGAAGGAAGGGCCAAGATTTGTCTTAGTATGAGCAATTTTCAAAAAGGATTGTTGCCGGCGTTTAAAATCTTAAAAATGAACTTCATGCAAACATATTACAAATTGCAGGCAAACATTAGGTTACGCCATTAATCCATGGTACGTTTACTGTAGATGCGTTAACTTCAATATTCTGTTGAAGCTTTTATAAGCTTATAGCACCAAGGTGTGCCGAAAATGTCACAAACATTTTTTTAGGAAGTTGTGACTGAAAAGAATGGCCCCAAGGGACCGGCTAAATGTTAAACATTTGTGTGAGATATAAAGGACGTAGGTCCCAATTTTTTATCCTAGCCACATTGAAAATTAAAAAAAGAAAAAGGTTCATCCCCAGATATAAACTTTCAAACTTTGAGTTCCCAGGGACTAGATATTGGTAAAAAAAAAAAAATTTATTATTTGAGACTTGAATTCAAACTTTTCTACAAAAGCCGCATTAGAAAACATGCAGGAAAGTTACAATCTATTTAGAATGGATCGTATGATACCCTATTCCCCTCGTATAGCCCTTATAAAGTGAGCAATGATATCTTTCTATACAGAGGCTACAAACAGTAATGGGCTCTACACTCTAAGCAGCAATAACTCATAAAGTTAGATCCTAGTAAGCGACGAGAAATGCAGATTCTGTAAAGAAATGGAAGAATAAATTAGACGAGATACTTATTTTCTCTAGATCCGGTCCAGGTTCTTAGTTTTCTAAGGGAAACTAAGATTCGTCTGCTGAACCCAGTAGTAAAACACGAAATTGATAAAACCACATTAGAACGCATATACTTGCCACAATTTAACAGGGATTTAGAGTACTTCCATCCGTCGAGTGGATGCCAGTGCCTTCATAGTACGGATGAAGTCCGATCCGTTTTCAAAAGGAGTTATTCGATCGTACGTCACATTAGAACGATACAATCTCAACTTAGGCAACCAAATGCAACTTCTCATTTTCCGATACTATTGCTGCCAAATTAATCAAACTACTGTCTAGTATTGCTTACTTGTGCAGCGAAGTTTAGAAGTCTGATGGCTTTTGTCTTAGATGTATTAATATTGAGACGCACTTTGCTTGCTTGAGCTTCCTTTCAGAATTATCCTAGCTATTATTTTGGCGACAACATCTTTATAATTTTCACATTCAATCGATTCACATTTACTTAGGAGTTTGATGATCATTCCTTTCTTCCACTCTTTTGAATAATTTTCACTTTCTGATGTATTCCATAAGAGCAAGAGTTTCGCCGACATATTTGGCAATGCTTGGAAAAGCTCGACATGATGGCATCAAGCCTAACAATTTTCATGAGTGCTTTATTTCATCCTTGACTCATAAACTTGGCGCCCAACATGCGGCCTGAACCCTCGAATCTGAGCTATCGAATGAGTTGGCTAGACTATGGTAAAAAATTTCACCAGTCGTAGAGCCGGTAAAATCGATGGACAAGTAGTAGACATGCTTCCTTGTACTCGTAAACTACTACGAGTACTTTTCCAGCGGTTTTGCTAGGTCTGCGTTCGGCGAAAATTCGTTTAGTTCGAGCCCCACGTTACGCGATACATTTGCACCGTAAATTTCCGTAATCTGCCCCTAACTCAACATATTTCTTAACTTATCTTCTGAGTTGCGTACCAGCTTTGTCCGAGTAAAGATTAATCTATTTGTTCAAAGAAAACCTTTAACTATTTAAATAAATCAGTTGAGGGGTTGAGAACTTTGATTGGTTATAGAGAAAAATCTGTCCGTTTGAAATATTTTTCTCGAGAACTGCTATACCGATTTTAATGAAATTTTTTACAGGAATATCAGAACAGAATTGTAGGTAATTTTTGCGTTTGGAAATTTTTTGATTTCAAACCCATTAGCATTAGCATGATAGTGTACCCTTTCTCATCTAAACACACTGCCATCGTATTGCAAACTCAACGAAGAAATGTAAATTTTGCAGTGTCCTGTCGTGTGGTTTATTTTAACGTTATATGTGCATAAGTTTGTTTTATGATTCTCCTCTTCTCCGCTTGTGATCTTGTTTCAGATTCACGATGGTGTAAGATTAATATTCACTTATTCTTCTTCGTTGCTTATTCTTCCGTCTTTTCTCCCCCATTTGTTTCCATTATTTTGCAAAAGTAAAGTGGTTGCGTTTTTGTATGTGCCGCCGCACTGCCTGCCCAGCCCAACTGCCGCCTCTGCTGCCACCATCACCTCCTACCAACCATCCTCATTCCAATGTCTTTACGTCTTTAAAATGTTTAACATTATCATCGAGTCTGAATATCAACACAAGAACAACAACAACAACAACAACATAGAACGGATTTATAACCTCAAGTCTCTGCCAAGAGGAGAATTATGCTGGTGCAACATTAGTTATTCATTTTTTCTCCATCGTTCTTCGTTCCTTATTAATGGTTACTCTCTGGCGTTAGTGGTGTGAGCATGAAGCACATGATGATGGTCATGCGATGTTAGCCCGATGATCATGATGATCATCGTCATCATCACTTTATTACTTTATTCGGTATGTTTGCATGTAAGATGTTTTAATTTCTCTGTTAATGAATACCAAACGTGAAGCGGACCCCCCTTTATGTCCATTTGTGGTCGCAAATGAAGGTCTTCGAACGTATGGAGTGTAATGGTGGAGGTTCTATGTTTAATTGTGGCCAAGCGCGGTAAATCAAATACGCGTATTCTTTGCGCGATATCATGTGGAAGAAGCGTTCTGTCATCGATAATCTGCCTCTCTAAAGTGTACACATGTGGGTCTTATGGAGAATTTGTAATCCTAAACCAAACATTTCTCATGAATGGCAAAAAAATAAACCCAAGACGAAGGATGAAGGATGGATGGAGAAGCATCGAAGTACCACCCATCAGTATAGTTCACTTTTGCTTAGTCGGGAGGATACATAGCTGTCATAATTTACACAGAGACACAGCAGCCGGAGTGAAAACACTTTTGATTTCGTCGATGGGTGACGGGTCAGACGACGACGATGATGATGACGGTTGTTTGTTTTGGGTTCCAACATGACACTGTGTGATGGATTGTGTATCTTAAAACTACCCTATATACACTGGGATGTCAAGCGTTTAAACCGCTGACCTCTATAAATGAAAATAGAATTTTCATCGTTTTTAGTTACTACAATGCGGTTTGTCGTATGTCATCTCATCCATAAAATTTATAAATTCCATATGACAATCAGTTTCTTTGCAAACACTGGGAAATGAGTATCGAGCACTAAAGTGATTTAGGTACATAGTGTCTGTAGCCTCTTAGCGTACTTTAGATCGTAAAACAAAACGAGTATAGTTCTAATACTGAATAGGGGATACGTCGAAATGGTTATAGGAATTGTGGGCCCAGATCTACGCTAATGACACATAGCGTATATACTTAATCATGCCAGAGTATCAAATACAAATATGATATGATATGAATCGAGAGGTCACTAAACAGTGATGAGTACAAGAAACGATTGACTGCTAACTACTCATAAGGGAGAACCATACACTTAAAGACACAAGTCACTACCTACAAATCGCAAGCACAATCAACGAATAACTACAAAAGACGACAGTTACATAACTAACTAACTAGACATCCAGTGACAAGAAACTAGTGCCAACCAGTCGACACGGAGGACACCATCCATAAATGACGGGAGACTAACAACCAGCCCTGATTAAATACCAACGACGAATGATTACTAGTGACGAGTGACGACCAACTAATCATGAATAAATTACTAACCACGAAGAACATTTGGAGGCGAACACCAACTACAAATGACCTAATGACTACCAGTGTCGACAGATAAATAATTAGTCAAGAATACTTTGAACGAATGATAGCTATCAACCAGAGGTGAGAGACCATTTACGACAGAGTACCAACTAGGAATGACTAGCAATCAATCATGACTACGTAACTATGAATGACTCACAGTGACAAGAGACAACTAATCAGTCATGACATGCATGGCTAGGTTACCTTTTCGCGGAATGGGGGCTTATCAATGGTCAACGAAACTTAGGATCGTCTGATAGAACATAATTTGTTGTCTAGTCTCGTACATCCTTTCAATAGCTCCAACAACTATTATCTTCTCTTTTACTTTACTTGTACTCTCAAATTTTGAGGCTGAACCTTGGCAACAAAGACGGAAAGCTCCAACAAAGGGGCTAACCACTCACCGAAAAGAGGCACTGGATTTTGGAACCGAGCTATGCATTTGTCGCACAAATCTTACTTACATATTCAAAAAGGATGAAGCCTACCAACGAGGTCCACGTAGGCCCATGATAAGACAGGTTTTGGCAAAAGTTTACGTCAAAAAACGCTACAAAGTCACACCGCCATAGATGCTAGTTACAACAAACAGTTGTCTCAAATTATTGTCAAATTGAACACAAACCTTGACGAAAAACATTTCTGGCGATTTAGTCGGGACACGAACCGCATAAATTTAAAAACTTTACCAACTCCTGTAAACAAAACTGCATTCCTGTATACCATTTTGTTGTACCCACTTTATACACCTTGTCCTTTAGATATCCATCCAATCAGACACCACATACCATACAACTTTTCTCTCAACCACCTCACCGGACAGTTTAATGCCCCAAAAAGTCTCTCCACGACCCCATAATCATATGGGTAAACTTTATTCACTTATTTTCTTAATTTTTCTTATTTTTGTTTTACCTTCAAAAGGAAACGAAGAAGAAGCATACAAAAAGTATAAAAAGGAAAAAAATCAAATTTAACATTAAAACGAATGCCGCACATCTCTCATATCTCTTAGAGGCAAGTAAGTTCCAAGAATTCGATCATCATCATGAGAATACTTCCCTTCCTTCTACATACACCTCTTGCTGTTCCTTTCTGTAAGATTTTAGTTGAACATTCCCATAGCCAATGATGACGACGACGACGATCATGGTAGAAGAACCCTGTGACCAGACAACGACGAGATCGGCTAAATAAAATATGTGCGACGAGTATATTACCCAAAAACAACCAACTTTGAAAATCTTGTATATACCAGTCAGCAGTGCAGCAGCAAAAGAGCAAAAGATACATTTGTATCTTCGTTTTGCAAACAAGAAATTCCTTTCACTGAGGTGGAGTACACTGCACTCCGTACACACGCATATTCATTTCTAAATGCACAGAAAGGATTTTCTTTTACTGTTGTTTTGGAATTTGTCAGTATCCTTCCCATAGATAGAGTTTGAAGACGAAGGTACTGGCCTATACATCACAGACTATATCAGTACTGTGATGTACTTTAAAACCAACTCCCAATCGAATGCAAAACCGATCGATCTTTCGTTTTTTTTTTTTTTTTTGTGGCAACAAGACTACGCTGCACGTCAGGACGGCCAAAAAGGCAATTGGCCTACGTAAGAATGTGCCAATTAGAAATAATTTATACATGCCAACTGTAAATAGGAACATTTTCTTTCAGTGTGTGTATATTTCACCAACCGGACGGAAACTAGAATTCTTCTATAGTATACTCTTAGCCGGAACGGTGGTATCGGAAAAGGATCTTCTTAACAGAGAGAGCTTGTCTTCGTGCACAGCAGGATTTGCTGCACCAACAAGTGGAGTCAAAAGACAATAAATTTTGAGAAATTGTCTATCGATTGGAGAATTGTCGGCGGCGGCGTTGGTCGACTCTTGGTGTGGATTAAGCTATGTTCGAGGCTTTTATGGACTCCGAAGGTAGACGCACGCTGATGGGTGCAGCAGCATTGAAAAAATGATTTTATTGCTAAAAAACGATTTTGCTCTGTATAATGGGCTATAATTGTTGCAGTCAATTAGTGGATCTTGATGACCATACAAAAAAATGCACCAAGTAAGTTTTGTTGGAAAAGTGAGCATTTAGCTTCTCACTGACATATGACTTAACTGTCCTACAAACATACAGAAAAGATACAATCCGTTAAGAACGGACTATGCTCTTCCTAATAAAGTGAGCGAGACGTTGCGAAATCTTTAAAACAGATGCATGATCCATTCAAAGGATTTTTAAGAAATTTTATTATAAAACTGAAAGTGGGCGTGGCTCCCAAAATTTGCAACTGAAGTTCATGGTTTCTGATAAGATATTCACAATAAGACTTGACCATCACAGTAAATAGCTTTGAAAATGCAATAAATGCTTGTTTTTTTTTTTTTTTTTTTTTAAGATAACGCCCCCAAAATGTGGGCGTAATCATGTATAATGTATAAGCAAAATGTAGAGAAAGTTAATGTCTACATATAGTATTTTACCTAGACCATATTTTTCAGTTTCCAGCAATAATATTGAGAAAAACTAAATTTTTTCAAAAGTAGGCGTGTCTGTGGGCGCATTTTAAAAATGTGTACACTTGTACTGCTTCGGATTCTGGAAAGCTTACATATATACCAAATTTCACGTTTTACCTCGAAACATAAGGCCCATAAAGTGGTAACATATGGACGGGCGGACGGGCATAACCAACTTACGATTTGATTGCAGATATTGGAGAAATTGGTTATGTTGAACAGTTTCTGTGTGCTGAGCTCATTGTTCCATCAAACTAGGTAAGACGCGGTTGAAAGATCTTTCAATTAGCTTCGTATGCTGATGAAATATGAGCATTCAGTTGTGATGGAATCCATCACCTTTCTTATTAACAACATCAAGCAATGGAGCTTAGAAAATGTCTAATATGTTGACCAAATTTTGCTCAGTTTTGGTAACTGGCAGGCCAACTTCCAGATATTTCAGGATATTACAATCAAAAGTGTTTACGTAGGGCCAGCTTATTCTAGATATTTCAAGAAAGTTCAAAAAATGTCCAAAATGTTGTTTCAACATTTCTGAGTGGATAGAAAGTTCAAAACATGTTGGCTAAACACTTTAACGTAAGACAAGCAATTTTTCATAAAGTTTTAAGTAAGAAATGTGGCGAGAGTTCAGAAAATGTCCTAAATTTTCGAAAAATGTTTCTAAATTTGTTATCAAAGAAATGCCATTCATATTTACAAAATAGTTTTTTTTAAAAATGTGCTTAAGACAATCCCCGGATGAGTCACTGATAGCGAAAAACTGTCACGGACTCTGATTTCTACATCCCACGTTTGTGGGTATCAGCTTCGTTACACTATCCTAGCTGATCCCTTTTTTTTTTGTGAAAATCAATTTGACTCTCAATATTTGCTTTTTGCCAGACACAATAAAAGAAGAAAAAACAAAATACTTTTACGACCTTCACTCAGCAAGATAAGTGCCAAAAGGAACAAACAAATTGAGCAATATCACCATTTAGAGCGCGCAAGGATGAAAGTCTTTTCATGTAACAACAAACTGCTGGTCCTTCTAGGAATTTTATTGTGTGATCCTGTTGCTTTCTCGCTCTCTGTCGGATGTTATTTATTTTATCCTTCGCTCTTTTCTATTTTATTGTTTTGCGGATGGAAAATAAAAATCCGTCGGATGGCCTCATTTTTGTTATCTTTTGGTAAACCAACAACAGGTATCCTTGTACATAGTTACCATATTACAATATCTTTTTTAATAGTCATCTCAAAATTTATTAGATGGAGACAACTTTACCGTTAGTTATGGCTATGGGTTATGTTTATCTGTCACCACTTGGGATAAACTCAATGCGACTCAGTTGTTAAAGGATTTCAGAGGAATTTTTTCTTGTTGGATGCAGATGATTGGAAAATAATTGACGTTCTGTCCTAGTTTTTATGGATTTTTTTTTCCCCCATTTTTCATTTTTTTTATTTTTCATTGATGAAACGAGTGTGGGAGCGAGAGTTGTCTGTAAGGACATCAAATAATGACTCGTAATTGCACTCTTCACTTCATAATGGACACTTCTTATCTCGTATTATATTGACAGAACGCGTTTGATTTTTTTTTATTGTGTTCCCACCATCAATAAGGATAATGTGGAGACAGGGTATTTTTTCTCATTCCTTCTTCTATGTATCTTTGTATCTAAATAAATGAGTAAATAAAATATATCGCTCTGTGTCGGCAGAGTCAGTGAGAGAAGATCACAATTCTTGGAAAACGTCCTTCGGAATTCCACTTGCAGAAGGATATTTCTTTTTTTCTCATGAAATTCTATTCTATACCTCCATGAAAGATAGGCTTTCCTACACGAACATAAATTGCAATAACACTTGAGAGTTGAGAGTGCCGGTCGTCATAAACTACGATTGCTTGTACGCGTATCTACTCGGTCTATGAACCATGTCACATAATTCATTTCCTTTTGATCGGAACAGTAATGTAACCAAAAGTTAATATAGATTTTCAGTCACAGCAGAGACCAATAGTTGGTTATAATGAATTATTCATTTCAATCAATAAGTAATTAATTAAATGAAAGAAGAAGTAAACTACGGGGGGAACACTGTTACCAAGCAAAGAGTTAAGTGCGTAGCCAATGTGCTTAAATTTTCAAGGTTTCCTTCTGTCTATCTGACTGTCTGTGCCTAGAGATTGGTGTTGCCGGCTTGAAAAAAAAAAATGTTCAGCTGTACGCTTCGCACTTTTTTTTTGTGTTGTTTTAAAGGCATAGCCAGATTTGAATTCATTTGGCGTGGAATTTTTGAAGTTTTTTGGTTAAATAATTTTATGTTGGATCTGACTTTGAGCAGATTATTTATGGTGACAGGTTTATGTTCAACGGAAAAGCGGTTAAATGATTTAGATTTGGGTGATGGAGGAGTGTGCGGATGGATGTTAGATAAACGTGATCAATCGGACAATGTCGGCTTTAGATATACAGATTTGGATTGATGGGTGACATGTGTTGGAAATATTGTTAGGTGATGTTAACATGAGAAATTTAAATAATTTGTTCATTTGGTAGTGCACATTGACATTGTGGAACGATATTTGAACCAAGACAAGCTACCAAATAGAAGTGTGCTGGAAAGTATGTTTTATAATAGGAGTCCACTGCTATTTTGATCAAGTGTCCAACACTCTGCCTTTTGTGTTCTCAAGTACTTACGAGTAAGTAACCGATCGATACAAGTTGTACTAAATGGATATATGTACTTCTACCCTCTTCTATATAAATGATGGTGTTCCCCAAGGCTCTAATATCTGCCCCGACGTAGTTCTATTATTCTTTGTATTTAAATGAAACTTACTCAGCTACGGTAGGGTAAATTTGTTCGCGTGTAACGAAAAATGTGTAACGCTTAGGATGTAACGAAAAGCGGTACAGAAACGTTTATTTTATTGGAAACGGCTTTTATGAATTTAGGTATTTAAGTTAGTTTGGATTCACGCTACAAAATGGCATTCAAGGTTTTTTGGAACAATACATATAATGGTACTTTTACTGCAATCCTTATCCTTAAACTTATTCACATTAAGACAAATGTACGGTGTTGAGTTTAGGAAAATGATGATAAGAAGTTTTTAATGAATCTGATCAGACCTATTTAATTGTATAGATTTTGATGTATATATCGTCTTATGCCGACCTCCATGAAGTGGTATATCTGACGTGTCTGTCGTATAACATATCTGATACCGGAAATGTGTTAACGCTCTCATTAAGTTCTGTAGTTTGATACGAATATACGATGTCCTATATGCAATGCCGGACATGTGCGAGACGGGCTTAATCTTCACAATCAACAAATTAGGGCAAAATAGTAATCATCTAGACGATTGTGTGAAAAGTTTGCAAAGATACGAGTATGTACACTATACTACATTTACGTGTTATGTTTCGTGCAAATCTGGATTAAGAAACTTTTCACATTTTGAATAAAGACTCCATTTAGGTCCTAAGCAAGTTACAAGGCAGGAATTTGACAAATTCACTCTCCATGAGGGTTGTAAACTTTGAAAGTTTTCTTGTTTCCGTGCTCATAACTCAAATACTTTGTATTGCGTACTCCTTGATCTCTATTATTGTTGCTGAAGTAAGGTCTAATAGCTGATCAGGGTATTAGCATTTTTACTGAATGTCAAGCAACGAATAGATCCCTGGAATCAGGCTCCTTCAATTCTAAAACTGGTCTAAACTGTGGCCTGTATCTTAAACACCCCAAAGATTCTACCAGAAAAGAGAACCTCGTGTGTAAATTATTATCAGCAAAGCCAATTGCAGATAGACAAAGGCCACTACGTATCACGTCACTAGATAAATTCGGCCTGAAATGGATCAAAAACGTTTGGTCATGCTAAAAATGTTGCACGCCAAAGGCTAGACCAAACGATTTCTACAGAAACTACATTGGCAAAAAAGTACGAGATGCAACAGATCTTTTAAGGGACAGGGCCAAACTCGAATGAGTTTTTCATGATCTGATATGAAACTCCGACCTATAATTTGAATGTTTGATTCGGCTGCAACAACTCGTCGATAAGGCACTACAAATTATAATAATACCCATTCTACGTCAATGCTACAGGCACCTTTTGTGAGTGTTCTGCGATCAGCAAAATTTATTCACTGGAAATGTCAATCATTTTGAAAAAAATGCTGAGCAAACATTAGTGTGGCGCATGTCGGATTCGAACCTAAATCATACGCCAACACTTTTAGAAAAAAAAAATTAAAATTAATTTGAAAGTATTTTTCTTCGATAATAAATTATGTCAATGTGGATGCCAGGTGCTTCCAACACTCCGACTCCGAATCTGCGGATAGGTTTGAGGATCACAATGAACATACTTATGGCATTACAAGTATGTCATTATTATTGTTCAGTTTATACAGAATGAAACATACTCGTATATAATCTGTAAACCTCCCATGAAAAATTCTCTAATCGACTAAGGAAACGTCATCGAAATCGGAGAGAGACGTTTTTTTTTTTTTTTATAATTTGCAGGTGTTAAAGGGGATATGAATACCCTTATACAAATTTTTAGACCACGTGCGTTTTGTGGAAAGGGGGAGCGACAGAGAGAAAGACAGAGTGGTGTAGTTTGAAACTCAGGTGGTATTAAGTTTCTGTAAACTCCAAGGGTGGCTGTCCAGGTAACTGGGGAGTATTTTGTTTGTTTTCGCTATTATTGTCGCTGCTTATGATTCACAGTATTTTTTTCCGTCATCCTGATGTCATCATCACGATCAAGTTGCATTTTAGCCATATGACCACCCTACTGACGGTGTTATGCCTTCACAGTAGAGTTGACTTGGCTTTCGCAAGTGATCAACTTTTTTTTTATTTATTTCATGCGAAATAAATAGATGATTCTCGACATCAGGATTCGAACCGTGAATCAACAGCGTGACAAGCGATGATGTTACCACTACACCACGGCCACCCAAAGCGTTACAGCGTTACAACGTATACAACATACCAATATACCACTTAATTCTATATTCCAATCCCGAAACCCGGGAATGGACCAGGGATGGTTACACAATGCAGTTGAGGCGGCATAACACCGTTCAATACAAAAGTAGTGAAGCAGATAAACTGCAGTACCAATTTAAAATTGTTGAAACAATTTCATAAACAACAACCAAATCTATTAAAATGTGATACATCAGACGTTTAGAACCACATTTCTCCCTAAACTTGGCGCCAATAGATTAACCCTGTCTGATTTTTTGACTGACACCATCCAACTTTACTTGTCAAAACTCAAACTCACCTCGTTAACCTTAAATTACTTAAAATGCACTTCAGTCAGACTATAAAAATTTGCGATCAACTGACGCAAATAAAAGAAAAAAATACACAAAATGGGAGAAAAAAAACAAATAGAAGCCATCTGTTGGGATCCAAAGTGCATTGATTACAAATATTGTGAAATTGTTCGCTAAATTCATCGATTTTATTCGAAAATGAATGAGTACATTAAATTCTTGACATTTCACAATGCCTCCGCACTTTGTACAAAAAAGAGATAACTGAAATGATTTTTTTTTTTTTTCATTTTAATTTAAGGCAGATGCGGTAACATTTAGTTACGCCTTTTAATAACAACGGCTATGTAATTTCCATAAACAATTATTGTTCAAAAATTGCATCAGCAAAAGATCAGAGGTGAATCATTTGTTTAGGAGGATCATCACTTTTTCTTGTCGTTAATTTCATTCATTTGCATCAATCAAAATATGATTATTAGGGAGATATGTATATTGCTAAAATAAGTAGCATGGTGAAATGTTTACTAATTATAAACCATATGAGCCATAACAACCAGAATCAGCTACAAAATGTACATACGAGTACGCGCAAAAGTTTAGACGAAGTCAAGGTCGGTGAGTAGGTGGGTGATAATTTCGAGTGGGTCACCTTGTTTGCCAGACTAGTAGCTGGGTGCGGGTTCTTAAGAGCTAATAAATTTAACTTTACTCAAGTGTTATTTCGATTATATTCGATATGCTTTCTGCAATACTTTCGATAGAATGTCATATGATATGATGTACGGTGTAGCGAACCAGACGCACATAGACAGTCACGCCTTCGATGGAAAAGTAAGATAGGCTTAACTTGTTAAGAATGCGAAATGCAATGGAATAAGTAGAGAAATGCAACACAAGTTACTTTTTAACGGGGCTTGTCATCTATTTAACGTATTCATACATTCATGAATTGCATGGCATTTTCGTCTGTAACGCCCGACAACTGTAAAGTGTGACTGAAAGAAGAAAAAATATACAGATACAAGAAGAGAGAATGATCTACACAACAAATTAAGACTCGTTTACACGCACAGTTTTTTTCTTTTCACTACGTCTACTCTGCGCAGGTTTGACGGATCAAAAATACGGTGTAAACTCAACTGTTCACACAATAATGTTTCTGCAAGATTTTTCACCTTTAGTATAACGAAAATGACTCTCAGACTGTGTGTACATGGGAAACTGGACCAGCAGTGTTTTCTTAGAGCCAAATCACTCTTCTGTTGCAATAGTAAGTTAGTTGAGTAGTGTAGGGTAAGTGCGATCTCTGGCTATCTGGTCTGTATAATTCTCCCGTCTCGTGAGAACGTAATTTATAAGAATAAATTATTTTGAAGAGAAGAATTAAATTCAGTGAAAATACAGTCAGTGGAAAGTTTTGAAGAGCTAGAAAAATGCTGAAATGCATTAGAACAACAGCGACGAAACTTGAGAGGCAAAAAAAAATCCAAAGGGGAAGCGACAGAATCGGTTAGAAATGCGACAATTTTCTTTACTACGGAGCGAGCTGGGCGAAGCAAGGATAAGCAAAAGCAAACCCGAACTCCAGAAAAGAGAGAAACACTCTTAAAGAAAATAAAGAGATGAACCAACACCTTCGACAGGAGTACCAATGCCATGGTTATGAGTTGAAAGAGAGGACTAAAATCCGCTCCTGGATGAAGGAATTATAACACTTTATCAAGGGAGTTTACCAACAAGGCAAGGGCTACGTAAAAAAGATACAGATAGGAGGGAATCAACCTGAATGTGTATCGACTTCAACAAGTTAAGGATGTGGAGAGGCTGATTATGTTTTTTGTTGGGAAAAAACAGCCTGACCAGGATGTTTCGACAGAATTCCCGTGTGATAGGTAATGGAGGGTTACTCACACGCAGAATAGACATAGCGTAGCGCAAGATATAAATTACACAGTCTGCATTCAGCATAGCTAATTGTTCGATTAGACAAGGAGTAAATACAAATACGTATACATAGGTATAAATATTTCAGCGCTAACAGCCCTTACAAAGCCTGCCCTAGCTTCTCGCAGCCAATCGAGCTGTGCGATACACGAATGGGAGAGACCTACAGTTTTATGCCGTTTCCGAAGGGCCGTTTTGATTGAGAAAAGCTTCTCATTACAATTTTACTCTCGAATGTTTGTCAGACGTTCGCGAGAGGTGGGACCATTAAAAAAACTTGTTTGTATGTTCCGGGACTCGAACCTTAAGTCTTCCACTCAGTGATCACACGCTTAGCCACTGAGTCACAGCGCCCATGATACGAAGTGCATCCGAAAGACCTACGCTGCGCTATGTTGAGAAACAAACATGTTCAAAGCTCAGGGAGGAAGACCAAAGCCAAAAGTCTGTGGGTAAGACCAAAACCCAGCCTCCTAGAATCGGGCACGAATAAGACCAAACTACATGACTCTTACAGTTTTGCTAATGGAATACATGGTAGTCTTGGTCTCGCAATTGAACATCAGTCAACAGGGATTTAATGGAATTATGATAGATGGCAGATCCGAGTCAGGTAGTCGTGGTGGAAAAGAATGTCTTACTAGCACGGGACAATTGAACTGTGATCAAGTGAATGGAACACATGGAAATTAACACATCACTCAATGAATGTGCAATTTAAAATGAAGTGACACTAGCTTGGGTAAAGCGTCAAGTAAGACTCAAAGAAATAAAAAGAGGGATGGCCTTGCGTTACAGAACTCAGCTTCATAATGTTTATTCCGAGCCATTTGTTGATCAAAATACAGAAATAGGAATGTTAACTTTAGGTAAAGGCTGTAGGTTCAAACATCAGCCGGAGACTATAACTTGTGCAGACTACCACCCGTGACGTACATATGTATTAGGAGAATACAGGCCTAAATAACTTTTACTTCTATAAGATCATGAAGAACAGTAAATATCAAGGAATTTGGAAAATGTAGTACCATATTTAAAAAAAAAAATAGTCCTCCGTTGAAGCACTATAAATCAATGAGCAGAGTGTTTTCCGTTTTTAGCCATTCTATTCTCTATTCTTTAACCATTAAACAATCAATGAAAAATTCCAATCAATCAATGCCCTATATGTACAGAGATACTTCCTCGCCCGCACCAACTAACCTTCCGCAAAAGTGGAATATTCAACAAGAGCAAAAAAAAAAAAAGAACATTGTGATCCTCTACCATACAATTATAGGGTAGTCCTTGTCAACGTACCAATTTAAATCTCACCTTTCCTCTGCCTCCTTTCATCGAAATTCATTCAACTTCTCCTCCCCGCTCCATACACATTCCATTGACCATTTTTGTCATCACGAGATTCCATCATCAAGAAACGATCAAAACTTTATCCACTCGTTTTGATACTCGTCCTTGCAAGAAAGAGAGAGGGAGAGCAACAAAAAAAAATCACCACATAACCATCAACCTCCAGCTTCATGTTGATTATGGTGATGACTGCAGTCTCCTAAAGGCTCGCACAGTACCTACTACTATAGCTTCAGTCCAAACAGACAACAACTACAAGAAAACCAACACAGACCAACCAACGACGATCATGTACGATCGTTTGTCTAGATTACCTGTAAAATAAACAAACGACCTTGCAAAACTATTCGCCCGTTCCTACGTTGGTCCGTGTACGGTAAGTCAGGGGAGAGGGTGGTTCTACACACAGAAAGCCCCGCGAGTCTCTTAGTGCGCAGCACAAGTTTCATTTATCTCGACAGTTCCCTTGCAAATTCTATACTGCACATGAATGGGTAAATAAACAGACATATTATACTGGTAGTAGGGTCCAACAGCTAGCTCGACAAAAACTGGACTCCTTAAAGGAATTCACCACCACAAGACGCAGAGCTGATCGTGCGCGCATTATACGATCATGGGAACCGAACGAACAGTCTTTTCGTCTGGCTGCGCCCGCTTTGCTGTACAACCACTGCAAAAGCACAAAAACAAAAACATACATGAGAGTGCTGCCAGTGTGTAGTGGAAGTGTGGGTCCGATCAAGAGTGATACTGCAACAACTCGCTATGCAAGATCACTTAAAAACGCCCATCTAGATACTTGACTTGAAATAGTTGCTGCTTGTACACTGCCGCCTGCCACACGGTGTGACTGACGACGACCAACGACGGTGATGCTAGACAAGGCGGCGAAGTAATTGATTGAGATATTTTATTAAAAAAAAAAATTATTCATTCTCAGCTTCATCTTCGGCAGCAGCGATCTTACACCGATCATGGTGCGTATATCTATATGCACTTAACTCCTGATAGCTGTTATTATTTATTCACAACTATTTGAGGACAATAAAAGTGCAATAAATTCGTTAATTGTTGTTCACTTCTGGAACTGGATGTTTGCCATTCGAAAGGGTGATAATTAAATACATGACCCACAAACATGCTAAGAAAAAGGAGAGAAATCTGGGATAACCAAAAAACAAAAAACCATTAGTATCAAAACTAATTAGAGACATATAATATTTACAGAGACCTCGCTTGATTTGCCTTGCGGATTTCTTATGAAAAAATAAATGTGTCTACCTGGAGACGTTGTAATTAGTTAAAACCCAAAATGAAACTCAATCTGACAGAGAGAAATCTCAGGTAAGGAATTCTACAATTAAGGAGAACTGAACATAATGCCGCAGGATAATATTTAATTTTTTTTTTTTTTTTTTAACAGACATACATATACACTTTGTTAATTAGTACTTACGATTAAATCATGCTTAATAATACTATTATCAGTGTAGTACACTAAAAGTTCAGCTGATAACGCTCGACAGCTGGGTTCACGCAATTTTGATGCTAGTAGTAGGCAGGCAGCAGCTAAGATTTGAAGGTGATTTTTTCGCACTGATTTTGTCGACAGAAATCTATCCATGTAAATTAGAGCGAGTAGGACAACCTCTTCTTGACATTTTTGTTCAGCGCAGACCTGTGAAAAAGACAAATAGTAGGTTTAGTATATAAATCATATTTTTTGCAAGCAATTTTTAGAACTTGTTTAGTACAAGTAGTAAGTATCAATTTTGTATAAAATTTATTTTCTACAAGTAAACAATTCTTAAATCTTAAAATAATTGTTTCAGTACGTGTACTAAAAGTGTACTAAAACCTAAAATATATAGTTTTTGATAAAAAATATTTTCTCTTTTCGTCTAAAACACTCTTAAACGTTCAACTTATTCTTTTAGTGTAAGCGATCTGGCATCCCCAACATGTTGAAACCAAATTGATTTCAAATTATGTACTAAAAGTGTACTAAAAACCTCAAATAGCATATTTCGATGCTGAGATTTTATTCCTGATGACGAAGAAAACGTATAACAGCATGTCTTACAGCTTTCAGACAGAAATGCGGTGAAATCTCGTGCAGTTACAGAAAATTCACAACAATTCTATGAAATTCTTGAATTTTAGGAGATACTTTGTTGTACGTTGTACGGCGGAGGTTGTCCCAAAATCAAGTGTACTTAGTAATGCCAGCAATAAGTTTCAGTTCTAAAATGCAAGTGGATATTAGTCAAAGATTTGTCCGAAGACATTTTTTGTTTCCTTTGAGACACATCGCCTGGAGTTATCTCCAGAAGCATTCTATTAGACGACATCTCATTGTTTAAAATATTTCGTAAATCATTTATTGAAAGAAATATCCTACGGAGTTGTCTAGAAGAAGACATCAGTATACTGAAGTGTACGTCCAATTTTTACAAAACGATGAACTCTATGCCCGCTGAATGAAAGTTATTTGTCTTATCTGGATCAGGGAAGCGAATAAATTACATTTATTACTTAGCTTTAGAATAATACTCGTATAGAAAGACGATTTATAGCTTAAAATCATTGTTGGTTAATTCACTCAGATCGAAGTAAGATCTACTCAAATTGAACTAGCTGTTCTTAAGTTTTGAGTGTTTTCTCTTAAGCTTAAGGGTAAACTGATGAGTATTCGCTGTGGGACAAGTGTTGTAAAAAGAACTTTTGATATTCGGGTTTTTTTTCGGAATGCTCATTTAAACAAGAAAATTTCGTAACTAGCAAAAATTAGCCAACGTTGACATAGAAAGGAGCAGTGTACCCGGAGCATGCTGCAACCTATCAAGGCGGTTGCTGTGTACATTGCCTGGCGATCTAATGATTGGCAATCTAAAACCCACTAAAGGAAGACTCTACTGAGTGTGTCCAATCTTTCAATCTGTAATCACTCTTTTGGGGGTCAAAGAGAATACCCGCTATCGACCATCTTTTAAAGGTAGGATCTTTTCGCTTCCTTTCGGAAAAATAACATTCCTCTTCGGGACAAATAATTTATGAGCCTGTTTAAACAAATTATCATCGTATTTACACGAAAATCCATTTCAGCAAATGAAAGATACCTTTGGCATTGGCATCTTTTCGGTTCTTAATGAAAATGACAGCACTTAATCGCGTTGCTTCTACCTGCTGCCAATCCCAGGCAAGAACGTGATATATCGGCCCTTTTTCAAACCAAAGATTACTAACCAGATAAAGACCGACCCAGGGACCAGGGTTTTAATGTTTACTTTCGATAGTGTGTAGATGTTCTGAATTTGCATACAACACGCAAAAGGAACGATAAAAATCACTTTCTCACAAAAATATTCTGTGTGACAATGGCCCAGAGCCGAGCCAGAGATTTGTTTCTCGATTCACCGAAACTCACTCTTGGTTGGTGTGCCTTTCCGGATTATGTATCTACGACGAGTACGTTTCGTCATTTATTTAATTTTGCGTTTTGAATTTTTTTTTTATTTTTTGTTTGTTGGCCTCCTCTCTGTTAACCACACACTATGTATGCGCGCTGCTGGGAATCAGGTAGACAATTAAGAGTTTCCTTTGTGGATTCATTTCATTTCATAAACCAAGCACCACACCACGACCGACCAGACCACGGCTCACAAGAGCAAGGAACGACATTGAAAAAATATTTTTTTTTTTTTTTTTTTATTTAACTGAAGAGCAGATACAAAAAGATACTTGTAGTACTCTCATACACAAGTTTATATAATTTTTTATTTTTTTTTATAGCGGGCGGTGCTTTTGATAATGATCACACTCCAGAGGCGAGAAAGAGTCCCGAGATTCAGGGTAACTTATTTAATTTTGGTTGCCATTACCGTGTGTGGTGGTTGGTTGTTGGTGGTTCTGCGAAGTTGGAAGAATATTTATTGACCCACAATCTCTCATGTGGTGATTACGTGATGATGATGAGCTCTGGTGGTTGTGGTCCCTTAATCGGGCATTAAAACGACATAATTAGCTCGTCAAACGTGTCAATTTAATTAAACATAAAACTTTGTTGTATGTTTAGATGGATTTTGATTGGCAACTTTTGTTTTGTTGTTGTGGCTTAGCAACATTGCTGCTGTGATTTAATTTGCCTTTCCGGCATGGACATTGATACAAAATGAAACGGAACGGGTACAAGGTATTCAATTACAAATCGAATGGTCAACAAGGGGTGTTTGAACTGTGATTGGAGTCGGTTGGCTTCTTTTTTTTTTTTATATACATATATTCTTCTTAAAGCGAGCCAATTATCCGAGAAGAAAAAGAAAGAAACCAGCAAAGCAGGAAATGAGTTTGGTTCTGTGGTTCCATAGAATCCAACACACATACAGTAGTCGTAGAGCGGAAAAGAAGTATCCCAGTGGTTCGCAAGTGGTGGTAGTGTTGTGGTACTGGGAGTGTAAATTTGTTTTTTCCTTAGAAGTCGCGCTGTGGGAAATGGATTTTCGATGAGAAATTTAAATTGCAAAGTCTAGCGATGAGTTGGGAGAAGAAACGAGTAGAGAAACTTACGTGACACAGGCTTAGGAATTACAATTACGTGCTTGTAGCTAAATTTTTGTTAGAGCTCTTAGATGGATTTATATTTTGCTATGCGGCTGTTCAGTTGGGGCCAATAACTAGGCTGTCATGTGGAAGACGGAAAAGTAATGACTTTTTTTTTAGGGCATGGGAGGGTTTTACAAGGATCTAAATTGTGTAGTGGTTGTAGGACAGCATACTTGGTGAATTGCGTCATCGGCTGCTGGATAGTTCAAACCTCTTCAAAATATAGCTGACGAGTCACATTTCTGATTGATAGAATGGCGTTATGATCAGAAATACTAATACGATTTGAAGTCTCTCACAAGGTGATTGACTGAAGAGTGAAATATTCGTCTTTGACGCAATGGAGTATAATGGTTTTTTGACCGGCAGTTGGTACCTAACTTATTTGATGATACTTTACCGATAGACTATCCTTGAAGTCTAGGATTCTATCAAAAGTCAAAGCTGTGGGTGTATGATGATAAAAAGCACTTTTATAGGGTCGAACGCGATTGAACAGTTGATATCATCTCTTGACCTTGAACTGTTTTCGAGGCGACACACTGTGTCGGATATATTTTTAAAGAAAAATTGTCTGAGATTTAGAATAGTTTATTCATATACTTAGTAGGCACCCTGCCTTAATGCAGAAATTTATTCGCTTCGTCCACTCATTCACAACATGCACCTTATTAATTGGAACAGCTTCGGTCAGGACAGAATATAACTTTTATGGCATACAATGTCCGTCCTCTAAGATAGTCCATAAATTGTGATCCAGTAAGTTAAGGTGTTAGTTAAGGCAAATCTTCGGTACTAATAAAACTAAGAACTTGAGCTGGATGTCCCTGGGATCAGCTAAGACGCTTACCTAGATGACCGTGCATAGACCCCCTATTATTTTGTTTGTTAAGTTTTTTCTGAACAGTGAAGATTTTCTGATCGGTATGCAGAATTTTTCTTTGTAGAACAGAAGCGTATTCCGCCAAGAATCGCTTTAATTCTTAGACCCACAGTCAGAAATTTTCAAATATAGCGTTTAAAGGCCCCCAGTTCAGTCTTTTTTGCAAAGCGATTTATTGACTTGCGTTACATTCATCTCACTAGATAGTGTTTTCTGCTTTCGGAAACGAGACTTGAATGACTACGTGGACGACCACAAAACTGACGACCTTAAATGTCGCCAATATCTTCGAATAATTGCATGCTTCATCTTTTTGAAATTATGAACTTTATTCATACCGCACTTATGAATCGCTACGACAGAGAAGCGACTCACTATATCAAGCCATGCCATGGCGAAAGGGTAAGCTTATGCCAATCTCATTGGAGCAAATTGTAATCGATTCCCTATTACATGATTACAAATCTATTACATTTCATAAATTACGATTACTTTTTGTTGGCTGTAATTATATTTCCGGAATTACAATTACGAAGTAATCGGTAATCATACAATTACTGTAATTTATAATTGTAATCGATTACAACAAAATTACATTTAAATTTCAGGAGGATGTACATACATACTCGTACATACATATGTATGATGTACATATGTTGGATGGGCGGATATGGAGTATGAGGGTAAGTAGTGGTAAGTCGTTTCAGAGGACATGGACAGGTGGTTGATATTTTAGAGAATATAAGGGTGGGAATTGAGTTTAAAGTGGTTGAACTTTCACATCCTCAAACAAAAAAAAAATCCAACAAATGCGAGTCGGACACAAAACGGAGTCTTGGTATTTACAATTGCAAACTTGAAACCATCCAAAAAATAAGGGATTGAATATCCTCATAAGTCGTGTCGTTGACGACCTCGGTCAGAAATACCCTACCTAAATTCCCCCCAGAAGCCTCTCACCATTCCAAATGAATCCTCTTCACCACCCACTGGAGCAATTCTAAAAACATTAGTCACTCTTAAAGTGAAGATAAAAATGTGGCGCCTAAATACAAACTAGGTAACACTTCTAGCCTTCATGCCATGTCACACATTCATTGTGCCCACTGCGCATAGATCTTCTTATTCAAATGAAAAATTAACGTCATCGTGCCCTCTATCTATCTTTCTAACGAGAATGGGTGGAATGTGCCTCAAACACTCAATTTGCATAGCGTAAAAAAGCAAAGCATCTGACAACGTAAAAATCACATTTGTTACGTGTGTGAGCAACAGAGCAGTGACGCGCTCGTTGCCGCCTTCCTTGACAGAACTCAAGCACTTGCAACTGCAATAAATGTCACGAAAGGAAAGACGGACTTGTGAACTCTTTTCCGTTTACTTCACTGTCTGAGGGAAATTGCTTCCGGTGGTGGTGGTGGTGGTGATTGTGGTGGTCTTTAAACGTCGTCGTCGTCATCGTCGTTCTTCGCTGTCTGTGCCAACTTCACTCTCATTCTGTTCTTCCTCGCTCGGCTCCCCCACCTTTGTCGCTGTATCTGCCCTCTTGGGCCAATAAAATTAAATAATGTGTGAATCCGTAATCTAATTGAACGCACTAAATGTTTGCAGTTTTTCTTTCTTTTTTTTTTTGCTGCTGCTGCCTTCTGTCGTTGCAGTGGCGGTTTCCTCTCTGACTGTGTCTTCTGGGGTTATGTTCTTCCTTTTTTTTAGAATTCTGACAATAATCTATATTGCACACTGGTTTTCGCTGTCAGGGTCCCTGCTTTATGGTAGAGTAGTTGTTCCAACAAAGGATTGGTCCCTTAGACTGTGCGAATTTCTCATATCATTCATCCTCGTTTGTGCGTGCAACAGATTGTTGCTGTAGCGGAAGTAGGCTAACAGTTTACCAGGGGTGGAACGAGGAATGTTTCCAACGATAATGGTGGAGACACACATGTATAGTAAATCATCTTTAGGTATGAAAAAGTTTCACAACGAGAACTGAGGAAGAAGAATCAGCAGTGCCACCTGTTGTTCGTTTTTTGTTTTAATAATTCACTCATGACACTATTTGCTATAAAGTTTGTTTAAAGTGATCCCAAACAGGTTGTCAGTAGACCTCAATTCTCATTTGAAAGGCTGCTACCTCAGAGGACAGCTGAAGGCGCTACAGAATGAAGAATCAACTTCTTTACATTACTTCTCTTTTTTCTAACTTGATAAGCCGATATTCAAACTTACTAAGTTCGCTAATGTTCTGTCTTCAAGGGGTCTATTAATTTATTTGGCATCCTGGAACTGAACATGAATGCAGCCAAGTTGATTTCTGGAAGCGGCCTTGAGACTTCCTTTCATTTCATAGTTATCGACGACTGTGGCGATAAATTCTTAAATTCGCAGACTTATTACAAACAAAACAGGTTCGTAGATTGAGGAGAATAATTTAATGAACCAGTGATAGATCGGAACCTTGTGGAATATGTTGAGTGGAAGATTCCTAGTTGATATCTCAATTATAACCATGAACCAATTTCTAGTTATGAAATAAATTCAAATCTTCCTGAAAAAAAATACTAGAGATCATAAACGAGTGCAAAAACTCGCTCCAATCGTCCCCCAATTAGTTCAGACACCACCCATGGAATATGAGAACCGCGACTCACTAAATCAAACCTTCCTGAAAAAAAATACTAGAAATCATAAACGAATGCAAAAACTCGCTCCAATCGCCCCCAATTAGTTCAGACACCACCCATGGAATATGAGAAACTTAAGCAATACTCGTATTACACCAAAAATCGACTTACGCATGCAAATGCGAAGAGAACCGGACTAATGATCAACAAATTGGCATTACATTGTGTTTCAGAATGAAGTGTCTGATCGGAGTAGTCAGGACCTCAATGGATATTTAAAAATTGAGATATTAGTCGTTGTAGTATAGACAAATTTTAATAGCTGACTGATGACTACTCTTGCTTTTATCCGCTGCCAAGTACTAATTTGGAAACTCACATATTCGTGAGAAATGCATTAATCGTTAGAACTCCTGCAAATGAATGGGGGTTCGCATCATTGCTTCATTCCTCATCACTTTTGACAACTTGCAGACCACGACTTGCAATTCCATTAGCAATCTTTTTTTTTTCGACGGTAGATACAATTCTTAATAAAATTCGATTACTCAATAAGAGTGATTATAGGAGATGAGAAGATCAACTGCCGCACTGTCTTCTCCGCAGGAATCAACTTGTTTAGCAGCAGTAAACGAAAGCATTACAATCCCAACCCGTAGGACTTCCACTAGTATTTGACGACGCTGACGTCTTAATCGTTAGTACAGCTTTATAGAAGAGTCATAGCTTCTTATTTGACCAGCAGAGGGAAATGAAATCCCAGCTTTACAATGTGGACAATATTCGGAAGAATATAAGAAGTGCTTACATTTCATTTACGTCATCACTGAATGCGATACCGATAAGGAAAAGAACAGGATCCAGTATCCTGCTGAATATATTAGACGTCATACGGATAGCTGCAACTTTTGAAGACTCTTCCATGCAAGGGATCTAATTATAAATGCTGTTAAATAATTTATTGTAAGTCTGTACAGTGGCAATAAAATGCATGCTTGGGTAATCGCCATCATCATAGAACATGAACACATCCAGTGAAGAGTGAAAAGGGGTGCCCTTTTGTATCTCATTTGTTGTGTCTGCAAAAATGGACTCCTTAACTTACTTTTCTTAAAGATGTTGAAAGTACCAGTAGTACCTACCAGTAGTACCTACCAGTAGTACCTACCAGTAGTGCGAAAATGCAACTAAAGGTGGCAAAACGTCATGATTTTTCAGCAGGGCGACACACATTTGAAAAATTTGTATTATTATACATAAAGTGTGGGTGGAATTGGAGGAAATATCATCCGCCCACCACACACTCCATTTTTTCCCACGCACCCTAAAATGTTCAACCTTTAAACTCAATTTCCACCGTTGCATCTTCTAAAATATCATCTACCTGCCCCACATTCCATTCCCACCCATACATCCTCTAAAAGATCAACTTACGACTCATGCTCCACATCCACCCAATTACGATCCAATCGATTACGATTACAATTACAAATTACAGTAATTGCAATCTTCTACGATTACTGATTATTTTGCAATTGTGATTTCGGTAAGATAATTACAAAATACAAAAAGTAATCGTAATGTACGGAATGTAATACTCGTGCGTTAAATTTTCTAACCATGTAATCGATAATCAATTACATTTTGTCCAACTCTGATCCTTAGGGATCTTTTCATAAATTTGAAGATCAACTACCACTAAACCGCAAGTGATTGTTCCACGTTAACCCGCAGATGCAGATGCAGATGCAGATACAAAATGAATACAGTTGCTATAGAGTAAACGATCAGTTTCTGTTATTGAAAAGGATCTGTCGTGGTGGGAGATCAGCTCTTGGAGTAGTTTTTAACCACTTGAAGAGCGACAAGAGGGTGTCAGACGAAAAATCTCAAACTATGATACATATGTATGTAAAGAAAAAAAATTCCATGATAAGAAAATACGAGAAAACTTATTTACTACAATTGACCAAAATTTGAGAGCTGGTGTCGTAGATTACGGATCATGCATATGGTGGATGGATACTGCAATGCTTTCTAATATTTATAATTGTTTTTGCGTAGCACTACTTGCATTCCTAGCTCGAAACGTCAACGTTATGGGATAGATCTACCAACAATATAATACAAATTACCTAACGAATCATCCGTTCACCTATGCAACAATTCGACTCCTTTAATGACTAAAGCTTCAGTGACAGTGATAAGATATACCACTTTCTTGGATTAGCAAACAAAAAATGTGCTTCCATGAGCCAATGTAACAACTGTCAACACAAAAGTCACATTCTTCTTATTGTAACTGAATTTGGATGCAAAAATCCAGAAAAAACAGAACCAATCTACTATAAAACTTCAGTACTAAATTTTAGTACTTCTCAATCAAAAATTGTGGTATTTCCCAAATAGAAGAAAAACAGCCAACATTCCTCTCCTAATCAAATCCAGTTAAGACTCTTACATCACACAACGATCACACTAACTCTAGTCATGAATATCTAATCAACGGTCTTTGTTTAATCACCACGACAACACATTATGGCATTCCCCTATCCCATCATATGTTATGATAAAAAGGAATTTAGCACACACGCGTATTAATTAGCAAAATTGATTGCAAACAATTTTTTTGCATAAAGATAAATTCCTCACCACTCCGCTGGTGGTATAAAAACCATAAAAATAGATTAAATGACTCAGAGTGGTTAATGATCGAGAGGAGCCCTTTCTCTGCTCGAAAAAAAATGTATAATCAATGAAAAAATGATACGAAATCATATTTGATTACACTCATTCAAGTGAATTCACTGAATTCACCATCACTCCATTGAAACCACTCATCAATGAAAGGGTAGAATTAGCCCAGCCACGCACAGCAGAGACGGAAAGAGAGACCTTCAAATAACCCTGAATATCCATTATGGATTCAAAAAGCTAACAAAAAAAAAAATATATGTATACTGAATCCACATTCATAAAAGCCACGACGGGTGGATGGGAATGGGATAAAGAAAAGGGAATAACCATCAAAAAAAATTAAAAGAATAAGTACCACCAACCACAGGCAGTTTATATTCTGAATTCTTCATTCTTCCTTCTTGTTCATTGGTTCGTGGATATTCTCTCTGCTGCTTCTTTGGCAATGCTGTGTACGAATTGCCAGAAATTATAAATAATAAATAATAAATGAGAGAAGAAAAATATTTTTGCAAATGTGGTGTTCACGACCCCCCACATCCGGTCTTAGCGGATGATTTTTCTTTGCATACGTTCTTACCGCATACTGCCGCGACGACTAGAGTAGAGAAGACCGACACACAAAGTTGGTGAAACAGCTGAAGAACACTATGCCTCATGATGATGATGATGATGGTGTATATCCTGGCTGGTGGTGGCTCTGGCCGGCCTGAGAATGTGAATGGCGTTTGGTAGTTCGTTAAGCAAAAGTCGTGGTCTGGTTGGATACATATGTATGTAGACTTTGCTTCTTTTTTTTTTTTTTTTTGCTTACGTACTTGCTTCTTCCTCTTCGTCGTCGTCTTTTGTAAATCATAAAATGCCGGCCGGCGAAATTGAAGACGAAAAAGAAGGGAAACATGTTGATTCAGATTTTTTTTTTTTTTTTTTTGTAAATTTTATTCACAAGTTTGTCTTTTGCATGTTGGTCGTGTTCGTGTACGTTCGTTTCGTCGTCGTGGTTGTCGTTTCCTTTTGAGTGAGGTCTTTGGAGAGCGGTTTCGGTGATTCTACAATCGTATTCCATGATGAAGTGGTAGTTTGAGAGTTGTTTGTGTATAGCGGGGGAATGCGCTGATCGTGGTTAAAAATTTAACACGAAAGTCCTCGCTTCGTGGTTAAGTTGTAAATGAAGATGGGTTAGTGTAGGGGGTGGTGGCGAGGTGAGGTGATTGATATGTATGTGGAAGCAAGAGTTGTGAATTATTTGCGAAGATAGGCTCCTTCCGGAAATATGTGCATAGTGCAGTAAGGCACCAAATTGCTTTGTGCAACTAAAATTTTTACTAAATTGCTTTACTTTCTTTAGAAAGCGTTGACAACATCAGGTGGTGGCAGGAAGTTTAATCAAAAAAGTAAGTACTACCTATCTGCACAAATGGAATGACACGCAGGCAGCGTAGAAATGTTGACTTCCTTCCCATTTTCCTGAGCCTTTGCCATTTTATTTCTGTTGTGGATATTTCGAAAACTAAGTGTTACCCTTCAGTAACAAAAAAGTTGCATGAAACTGACCAACACACTAGAGCTTGGAATCTATGATAGTAAACTACTCTCAACTATCTTACCTTACAGCACTGATGCTGGGAGTTGTCATCAGGACAATATTAACGCGAGTAATAGGCAAGAATACAACTACCCGCAACCACGTCAACTCTAAGAATCGTACGGAGAAAAAAGATTGCCAAACTCAGGATCTATCTATTGGGAAGGATCAGTTGGTTTCCGTTATTACTGACGTGGACAGATCAGCTACATATTTCAGAAGATCAATAGTTTTTTTGAGATCGTTTTTTATGGTAGATCGGTTCTTGGGAAGGATCAGTTTGCGTATAAGACCAACCAGTTGCTGTGAACGATCAGTTGTTATAAACGATCAGTCATTGTGGAAGATC